>CM064072.1:29205710-30496543 GCA_032594955.1 Panicum miliaceum | reverse complement strand
ACTTGGTGACCGAGAAGCAATACTACTCTTAGCGAGTGCTTCAACAACGTGGACTAGGGATGGCTTTGTGCCTACCGATACCACGGAATAAATCCGCGCGTCAAGAGTTTGCTTTCCCTCATGCTCTTTTTAAGCTTCCGCATTTCTTATTGCAATCTTGTGTGCCTTTACATTCTTAGTACAGTATCTTGCTAGAATTGGTTATAGGTTGCAAAACTTCTTAGGATGAGGTTTTCACACTAGTTGAACCCTAATTGCATATCTAGATAATATATTTTAGCTTATATTGTGCTAACTAGTTTGAGTCATAAGTTAAAATTTTAAAATTGTCTAATTCACCCCTCTCTCTTTTAGGCTACGAGCACCAGTTCCTTTCAGGGTGAAGATAACGTAGCGGTACGGTGCGGGATAGGATGCAGTGGAGATGTGGGCTAAAATCTAAAAAGTCAGTAATTCGATCTACTACGTACCAAAGCCTGAGCGGAGGCAGGCTAGGCAGTTGTGTGTGTGTGTTGGTGGGTGGGGTTGGGGTGAGCATCTACCAGGTGGACAGCGAGGGTGAAGGTTGAGCAAGATGAAAAAAAGAGATTGTTGTGTCCGAGTGGAAGACACACATGTTGGGAGGACTCTCTGTATGATCTCGATCAAAGGTAAGAGGGTCCGCTCTCTAGTGACTTTTTAGTGTAATGCGCTATATTTTAAAGAAAAAGGCGTACTAATGTGCAACTACATTGAAATTAAAATGCGTGAACGGAGTTGTGCACGTAACGGAAAACCATCCGGATCGAGATGGCTGCTATAAACTCAGAATAATCCTTAGACAATGGTCAATCATCCGGCCAAAAAATTAGAGCAGAATAAGGCACATGCTTCCCGCGCAAAATAAAGGATCATACCGCTGCATGCGTGGCATCGCCGTCAGCAACAACAGCCGCCTGGTAGCACACGTACGCACGTGTGTAGACCGAACGTCCGGATATGGGCCATAGCGTACGTGGCGGCGACAAATAAACAATCTTATCTCGTGCACTGCACACTCACATGGACTCACACTGCCCGGAAGCAGTGACCAATGCAAGACGCCAAGGGACACGGCGGCTAAGGGCAGACCCAACACGAAGGATACGGAGAATGAGAATCGGAGGTGTTCTGTTTAAAGGGTAAAAATGACGACTCTTTCTCTGACATTGGCTGTTGGTGTTCTTTCCCACGACAAGTGTGGGTTGCGTGGCTTTGTCCCTTGGTTTCAGTTAGGACAACGGAACTAGTTTGATGCTTGGTATAGGTAACGTTTTACATGCCCAAGGTCGAAACGAGGGATTTGCAAATCCATGCATTCTTTGCCTCAAGGGGTCGTTTGGATTCTATTATTTTAGAGAAATTGAAATCTACTTAATAAACTAGGCTATTTGACTTAGAATTTGACATCCCATCACTTTCCAACAACTTTTCAAAATTTAGATATAAGTCTATCCTAAATTCATAGGATGGGAGATGAAAATTGATTCTATACACCACCAAGCTATATTTCTATTCCGTAACTTATAACACGCTCTTTGACTCACTTTTATATAGTAGAAATATAGCACATAAGTATCTCCCTCATATGGTCAACAATAGTATACAAATATATTCCGTATATAATTATATCATCTTAATAGATTTATGTCTAAATTATGATTATTAGAATGGAATTCAATTTCAAGGTTCCAAACGGGGCCTAACAGCATTGGAGCGGATCAAAGCTCTGTGAACAAACTTGAATCAACTTAGGATAATTTGGAGAATCAACCAACAACATGAAAAAAAGGAGAGGTGTAGCAAGTCCAACAAATTCTTATACAACATAACAGCCTAGAAAATACCCACATAAAGAGTTTATACAGAAAGCAATAGTATAGAAAATATCAATATTTTAAGTAGCGGGCTACGGGAGTTATCAGCGGGGGCCAAAACCGCTATTAGCGTCACTATAGCCCACCACAGCTAGCGTGGTATTTCTACTACAGTGGGTATAGCGGCAGCTCCGTGAAACCACTGTAGCGCCACTATAACCTGCTATTTAAAATATTAGAAAATATATATAAATATTAAAAAATATGTATAGAAGTTTTTCAGGGTGCATGGGGCATTTTTAATTGTTTAAAGGCAAACTTGTTCTCAACATGCATGCTTCACGGGATCTATTTTTCTCCATGAATATCATACGGAGTTTAATGAAGCCAACGAATCTAACGAGTTTAGCTTCTACTCGTACTAATCTCTAATCTTCATCAATTACTCAAACATGCAGTTTGAAACAAATCTTCCGTAGTTCTTTTTTCCTTAATACGATGCAAACACATGTGCTCATTTAAACCACAACTTGGCGCAGTTCGCACAGCTATATGACAATTTTACTGCAGAACTAAAAATGTCCATGTCTGCAAATCAGCTCGAGCGCCTGCTCGAGGTTGGCGACGACCTCCGATATGGCCGGCCGGTTATCCCCGTGCAGCCACAGGCATCGCGCCGCCGTGCTCGCCACCAGCTCCAGCGGCTGGAGCTGCCACGCGGTCGGCGCCGCCGCCGGGCGCCGGTCGAGCACGTCCACCAGCCTCCCGGCCTGGATGCTCGGCAGCGCGGACGACGCCAGGGTCATGGTCGCCATGCTCTTGCTCCCCTCCTCCCAGACCGTCACGACGGGTGGGTTCCCCGTCAGCGCCTCCAGCATCACCACGCCAAGGCTGTACACGTCGCTCGCTGGCTTCACCCGCCCCGTGCTGAGGTACTCCGGGTCGGCGTACCCGCCCGCGGCGGCGCCGGCGACGGGCTCCACGGGCTGGGACTCCACGCCGGCGGCCCGCCACACAGCCGCGCCGAAGCCGGTCAGGCGCGGCGCCCAGGCGGCGTCCAGGAGGACGCTGGAGGAGGCGACGCCGCGGTGGATGACGAGCGGCACGGCGCGGCGGTGCAGGTGCTCGACGGCGCGCGCCGCGCCCAGCAGCGCCCGGACGCGCGCCTCCCAGGACGCCGTCACCGGGGACGACGAGGGCGACGCCCGGCGCCCGTGCAGGTGGTCGCGGAGCGAGCCGTTGCTCGCGTAGGCGGTGACCACGACGCGCTCCCCGGCCTCGGCGCACCGGCCCAGGAGGCGGACGATGTGGTCGTGGCGGAGCGGCGCGAGGATGGCGAGCTCCGTGCCGAAGGCGTCCTCGGCGCCGCGCCGCCCGGGCTTGAGGCGCTTGACGGCCACCTCCTGCCCGTCGCGGAGCCTGCCCCTGTACACCGTCCCGGAGTCGCCGTCGCTGAGCACGACGGCGAAGTTGTTCGTGGCCGCCGTGATCTCCGCCAGCGTGAATTCCTTATCCCCTTCTTGCAGCTGGGTCGTCTGGGAGTGGGAGCTCGGCTGCGGCGCCACCACCCCGTCGAGGCGGCGGGCAATTTCGATGTGGCTGATGACGGGGAAGAGCAGGAGGTAGGAGTCGATCTTCCTCTCGACGTCCCTGAACTGCTCGGCCTTCCTGGAGGCCGTGAAGAACTCGTGCGCGCGGCCCCGCCCCTGGCAGGACACGATGAGGTCGTGCGCCTCCGCGAGCGTGTCGCCCAGCCCGGCCAGCGGCCGCGCGGCCTCCGGGTCCCGGAGGCGCGGGAGGAGCTCGGCGAGCATGCCGGCGCGGTTGGCAAGGTGCTCGCAGTCCCTGCGGTTCTGCCGGGCCGCCCGCGCCGCCTGGAGGATCTTGGAGACGAGCCCGAGGGCGTCGACGCCGATGAGCTGCGCGACGCTCGCCGCGTTCGACAGGCCGTTCCACATCTCCTCCATGATAGGCTGGTAGTCGAGCGAGCCGCCGAGCCCTGCTCCTTCCTACACACTCCTCCTATGCGCTATACTATACATGCGATCGACGACGCCATTGCCAACTGTTGTTCGTTCATCTAGATTTAAGCTCTCTCGATCAGCTCCATCGACGACGACAAGGTCGTCGCTGATGGCACCTCTCGCTCTCGCCGGGCCCTTGAGGCCTTGACTTGACTTTTATTTTTGTCCCTCATCACAAGTTGCTAATCCATGGAGAGGGAGGTTCCCTCCATTATTGGCACAATTGGCAGCCTTTTCTTCTGATAATCCATGGAGAGGGAGTGAGAGAGGCCGGGATTGGTCCGTTGACGTTGACCGCGACATGCGGCCATGGAGTCTACTCTTCTTACATGCATATAAAAAAGATAAAATAAATTGCCAATACTCGTAGTGCAGATAAACATATTCACAAGTTGGGAGTAGTTGCCAACGAACGATTTTCAAATTTCCGTGGGCGAAATATATTTTGGGAACCACTGGCACAAATTGGGAGAAGCGGTACGCAGAAGGCAGGTAGGTCCTTAGAAAGTAAAGAAATATTCCCTCCGTTCCAAGTTATAGATATTTTGATAAATTTAGATATATAATTTTTGTTATGTATCTGGACATACTGTATATCTAGAAAATTTATGAAAACAACCTACAATTTGAACGGAGAGAGCAGTAGCTAAAAAACTCAGACATATTATTGTCCATTTTTCTTGGGTGAAGCCTTAATGACTCATCTGGACATCTGTGCTTTATTACACTTGAGGTTGGGCTCCAATATTTACCTGCTGAAATATGTCTGTGACAATAGTGTTCGCATTATGTGGTCGGGCTCGCCTTTCCCAGTGCAAAAGTGCTAAAATACCGATTTATAATAAATCTAACTAACTTACCGAATGTTTGATTTCAGATTCCATTTAGCATTATCAAGACACCAATTTGTGGTCGGGCTCTCCATTTCCACTCTATTTTCCACTGCAGAATTTGATTTTCGTTGGGCCACATGGCTGTCAGGCCTGCCCGGGTTTCCTTCCGCGCCCCAAGATTGTGGTAGATGAATGCCAGCACCTGGGCCGGGCCTCTTACTATCGGGCCGAATTCAAGTCTCATGGGCTTAAACTGTTTTTTTTTTTAAAACTTTCCCTGGCTCCCATTTTGCTTTTCGGCTTGTTGGGCCAGACCCGTTGTGCAGCAACAGCGGCCATGCTTACTTAGCTTTTGGTATATTTGGTAATAATGAAACAGATGGAAGGCTAACTTGGCGTGCCTTGTCTAGCTGACTCGTGACGCTGCGTGTGTTAGGCTGTTAGCCCTGTCAGCGTGCCGATTTATTGTAACACATAGTTTAGAAATTATGCTAGAAAACAAAAGTATGAAATGGTCAAAAGTCACATCTGATTCACGGGCATTGGCTCTGAAAAACTGCAAAACCCAGAGCATCAGAAAGGCTTAACCTTCTAAATGCCGAACAGATCTACCGAAACATTGACGGAAACTGAAAGCATTCACACGTCCACCCCCATCACCTAAACCCTCTTGGCTCTGCCTCATCTCGCTCACCATTTTATTCCTCTGAAGAGCTGCCCGTGTTCTTCTGCTCCTCCGACTCCGAGCCCTCGCCGGCGGCGGTCCAGTACCTCTTGACGGCGAAGAGCACCTTCTCGCCGATGTTGGGGCTGTCCTCGTGGTTCGCCATCAGCGTCTTCCACCGCATCCCCTTGGCCGTTCGCTGCACCTTGAGCAGGATCTCGACGTCGTCCCGGAGGATCACCGTGCCCTCGGGCCGCAGGATCCGGTCCATCTCCAGCAGGATGTCCTCCATCTTGCACCTGCATGCTCCAAATTCAGAGATCAGATTTTCAGGCACAGACCACACATTCATAAGAGTCTATTCATCAGGTAACATCTAAGAGGAGAAATGGTGAACAGAAATTTGAATTTTGTAATTTCGTTTTTGGAAACATATGATGAGATTTTGATTCACCTGTCCTTGTGGAGGGTGAAGATTCCATTGGCGTGTATGAGGTCGTATGTTCTTGGGTAGGTAGAGAATGCTTCACACCTTAACAAGAATTCAATAGAACAAAAATTACAGATTTTCGTGTCATTCTTCAGAATCCAGATAGATGAAATTAAACTGCAGCTCCTGCTCTGCTTGTGTTACCAGTCATGGTACATGCCGATGAGGCCCCGCTCGTAGACGACGCCGAGGGTGGAGAGCTCGGCGGCGGTCGGCACGACGTTCATGACCCACGCCTTGGGGGAGAAGATCGCCGCCGCGAAGCCGCCCACGCCGGCGTTCATGTCCATGATGTTCCGGTACCGCTCGCTGCTGAGCTTGTAGTTCACCTTCTTGTACGCCGCCACGTGCCGCTCCCACCGCCGGTTCTCCTCCGCGTACGACTCCGCCGTGAAGCCCGGCACGGCGCCCGACGAGATCCGCGGCGGCACGGCCGCCAGGCGCGCCGGGAACGGCTGCAGCTCGCCGGCGCCGGCCGGCGGCGTGATGCACGTCTCCATGTTCTTGTACCTGCGTTGGCCAACGACGTTGCCACGTTACGTTTTCTTTTTATCTACGAGCAGCCACGTGTGCTGATCTTGGCCGCAGAAGTTGGTGGCGTTTCTACCAGACGTCGTTGGGGTTGGCCTCGTCGCAGGTCCGGACGGCCGGCCTGTCCGGGCACGCGGCGGCGGGGTCCGGCCGCTTCCGCCAGATGCCGACCTCGTTCATCTCCGTGACCTTCTCCCAGCAGAGCATGGCGGCGTACTCCTCGATGCGCTGCTGCTCGGCGGCGAGGTCGGCCTCCGTGCGCTCCCACGCCTTGTGGTTCGTCTTCCAGTTGATCGGCGGGCCGGAGAGCACCCAGTAGCCGCCCGGCCGGAGCACGCGGTCGATCTCCATCATGTACATCCCGCCTGCGTGAAAGGCAGGGCGTCAGAATTGTTGCTTGTTCATGGAGGCGGTGTGTGGCCGCCGGCCGCCGGCGAGGAGGGCATGGCGCTCACCGTTGCCGCCCCAGGGGATGAGACAGCGGGAGCAGTGCGCCATGTCGAAGGAGCGAGGCGGGAAGGGGAGCTTGACGGAGCCGAGGACGCCGATGAAGGCCGGCACGCCGCGCTCCAGCGCGAACTGGACCTGCGCCTCGTGCGAGTCGCGCGGCGCGAAGGACATGGCGATCACGCCGCGGGAGTCCAGGTACGCGCCGAGGCTCGCCACCTGCACGCACGGACGCCGAGGTGATGGATCGATCGGTCAGTCAGCCAGTCAGGGAAAGCAGCTGCAGGCGGTGGCGTCGACGAGGTCGGCCAAGTTAGGCCAGGTGCTTACGCCGCATCCGGTGTCGAGGACGGTGCGGACGTGGCCGCCGGCGAAGGGGACGACGGAGCCGAGGCGGTCGATGTACTTGTCGGCGCCCTGCGGGAACTGCGTGCCGCCGCCGGGGAAGCGGAAGACGGCGCCCTCGTACTGGACCCAGTTCTGGACGGCCTTCTCGACGGTGAGGCTCTTGTAGGGCGCGTTGGCGAAGGGCACGTAGTCGCGGCTCTTGGGCCAGGGGAACGGCGTCACGTAGCCCGGCGGCGCGGGGATCAGGCACTGCAGCCGCTCGCCATCGGCGGGGCAGTGCCGCTCCCGGTACACCATGTTCTTGCGGGGGAACTTCATGGCGCGGTCCTGGTCGTGGCACGGCGTGTGGTCCGCCAGCGCCGCCGCGCACGGCGCGAACTCCGGAGCCGCGCCGGCCGCGGCCGCCGCCGCCGCCGCCGACGCGTTCGCGGTCGCGGCTGCGGCGTCGCCGCCGTGGTGCGTCTCGAAGCTGAGCCCCGCGGCGACGGCGTCGGGGCCGCCGCAGGCCGTCTGCCGGTTCACGGCCGCGGCGATGCGGTCGCCCTTGCCGTAGCCGCTGCGCTGCCACGCGCCGAGCACGTAGAAGAAGTAGCACAGCGCCATGGCGACCACCAGGCTCAGCGGGCTCCGCGCCCCCGAGCTGCTCTTGTTCGCCATGGCCGACCTCGCGCTCCCGAGCTGCCGATTGGATTCGATCAACCAATCTGCCACATCAAGAACAATAATCGGAACAAGATAAAAAAAACACTCTACAAAATTTGATTAATGTGCAAATGCGCGATGGATGAATCGGAGTGGAATGCAATGCGAACCTTGATTGCGATTTTCACAGCTCTAATTTGATCGATTGACGACGTGGTAAATCTGAACTCTGTTCTTGCATTAGATCGAGGGAGGTGAGGAGGAATACGTGACGCGGTTTGTGTCAGATATGCAGAGTAACGAGAAGGAGAGAGAACCGGATCTTGGAAGCATGGTGAGAGAGAGGAGAGGGCCAAAGAAAAAGGAGTTAGCTCGAACATTTTTTTTTTCAAAAATGGTTGAGAGATATATGACGTCACATTTTGGTCTTATAAAGGAGAAAACGGACGACTGATATGGACCATCGGATTAATATCTAGCATCCAAATAAAATGTCAGTCACCTGACCTGAAGAAGAGTTAGGACCAATTCTTTTGCAAAGAAGAATTTATGTTCGAGAAGGTATGTCAGTGTTCAACTTCATATTACGTGTGCACCTTATACCAATCCCTTATTGATCGAAAGATAATTAACAACATTAGTAAAATAGACCATCAACAACATTAATAATAGAACGTCACGGTAATGCCAAGGAGAGATTACATGGGATTCGATAGGGATACAACTAGCTAGAGTGAGATGCTCCATATAGTTGAAAAATCATCGACTACATTGAACAACACTATGCACCTTCTCAGCTTCGAAGAACCAAGGGTCATTCATCTCTCTCATTTCAGCTTCCACCAACATCTCACTGGAATCTCTCTCATTTGAAACAACCTTATGATCTGCGGCAAATGCACCCCTTGTACATGAATGTTTCAGTTTTCTTTGGCGCATTGGTTATTTGTTGACTTCCGCCAACATCTCACTCTGCCAACCCTGTTGATTCTCTATGGAATCATTTAGTATACAATATCTTTTCTTAGAGCATCTCCAATATTTTCCCAATAACCAGCTAATGGGGATGTCTCAATAATTATTTCATTTTTTTTGAGGGGATCAATAATTCTTTCCAATAATCTCATCCGAAGCCGACTACCGTTTTGGAGAGCTGCAACTCTTCCTTTATTTGAGAAGAGTTGGGATGGATTATTGGTTTGTCCTAATAATTATTAAGAAAAGGGAAAGGTAAAGGGGATCTGCTGGATCATAATTTTTACACAAACTTTCACAATATGGTAGTTGGATTGGGGAAACAGGATTCGCTGAAGATGCTCTTGTGCACAAATAACAGTTTTTTTTTGACGATTCTGCGCAAATAACACAACATGTGTTTTCTTGCATTTGGAAGCTGGAAAAATTACGTTGTAGGAAAGAAATGCTACTCGTGTTTAGACATGAGACCATTTTTGTAAGAATCACGTTCACAATGGCAGAGACAAAAATTTAAGGGGCACAACATTCTTGAAACATCACGTTCCGGAAAGGAAAATGTAGATAGATGTCAAATTGACACAGGGACAGGGTACAACATTCTTCAAACTGCACGTAGATGGTACGGCATGCACTCCTCTGCAAAACACTATAGCATGCTTCGGAATGATGGACCTCTGCTTCTGTTTTGCCTTGTGATTAGTTCAGTTTCCTCCAATGTCTGACTAACATGTGACTTGACTGCACTTGTTCCTGCACGCACAGAAATAGAAAACCGAGCATCATTCAAACTCCTTGGTTGGGTTGCTATACGAACAATTCGAACAGAGTGGTCCTTCGAGTTGACAGCTAGTAATACTACTTGTTCACTGTGATCGTTCAGATGAAGATACTTATGTACTGCCTGGCATGAATTAGCAGCAAAACAAGCACGACTAGAGTGCCACTTTCTAGCACTTGAGATGAATTCATTATGAATTGTATTTTTTTCTCTCTCCAAAGATTGATTTATGAAACCATTTTTCTTCAATCATCACCCTTGTTTACCAGGGAAGATGACTGCTTCTGCCAACTTTAAATATGGATACTTTGAATGCGAGATGTTGAACACTTTAGCATTCTCTACACTACACGTAAGTACCTAACAGCTTAAGAAACAACATGGTACATAATGTTTAATTAACTCACCTCTTTCACCAAGTCCATCATACAAAGGCGCCTTTTGAATCAACACAATGGCAGGGGTAACAACATTGATTTAAGTAAAACTTATGAAAGAGTATTTCAGAATCTGGTTTATATATTCTAAGTGTATTTCCCACTATATTCTTTTTATAAAAAATGTAACATGTATCGATTTTGATTGAAGAAGAATTAATTAACTATCCACAGATATATAAACAAGCAGAATAGAGAGGATAGGAGGGGTACCAGAAGTAGAAGTGTTATCAAGCGAGTAATATGAGGAGACCTTTCACTACCATTTGCTCTTTCAAAAAAGTAATCGGTGCTGAAGTTTTGCAATGCCATATCTTGTCAATACCATCGGTGATCTATTTCCTCTCATCTTGTTGACACAATTAGTGAAAGTCTTTGTGTCAGATACTGATCAGGTGCAAAGACTATGCTCAACTACCCCGAAGACAGCAATCGCAGTCACTAGTTCAGCTCTCTAGATGGCAGATCCATTTCAGTTTCCACCAACGTCTCATTGGGTTTTGCTTTTCCGATGATCCAATTCATAGGAAATACTAAAACCAGTATGGAATTCATATCTTCACGCTTTACACAAGAAAGATGTTATCAATGGACTAGTCCAAACACTCACTCTGCTTTCTTGTCCGTAAGATAATTGGCAAGCCTATTCTGTAATTCCTTTGAAGTTAGTATATCCACCACATGCTACCACTTATTATGATAAGGCACACATATATATACTGCTTTGCCCAGGACCCCAAGTACATCATGACTTTGGCATGATTTTTCTGTTACTGTCAATGGGCATCTGTTGCCTAGGATGGAAATCAAAATTCTAAAAATGCTTCTGAACTGTTGCAGTAGGATTTGCCATAGGGAGTAATTGGGTCGGTTAAGCTTTGTGTAGTTTTTTTTTGGTCTGTCCTGATTGCCTGACATATGCTCTCAATTGTGCTTCCACTATTTATCTTTCACAAAACAACTATGACATGGCTCCTCATTTTGTATTGTGGATTAGTTTTGCTTTCAGATACAAATGACTGTGGGAGGAGCTCGATTTTGATAATTTGAATTCTTGCGTCAATATAAATGCAGGATACAAATGCCATCGATTTTTAACAGTAACTATAAATTTTCGTACGAATACACCCCACCTATGTTCGTGCGGCATCAACCGGATGCGTGCGCGCTGCCTCGAAGCGCTAGCAGCTGCGTGCTTAAGCTCACGTGTCTGGCATGGTGTCGTCTAATTATCTCCCTCCTGGACCACGGAACCCTATACGCGATTGTCGGTTTCTTCTGTTCGAGTGTATGCCACAGTCCTCCACCGTACATGAGAAGTTAAAGAGAGGTAACAGGCAATGCTTTTTCTTCCCTTTTCATGGTGAATGTCGTTCCTCCATCAAGCTGTGAGCTCACCAGACGAAGGTCATTCTCTAGATGTCAAGCACTTAAGCTGCAGTGGTGTCTTTTCGTGGAAGAATGAAATTGTAGCTTATTCAAAATTAATATCGGTGTCAGATTAGGAAAACTGCGAGCGATCGGATGACATCCTATAGAAATACTACAATCTAATATTAGCTAAAGGGAACGACGCTTCTTCACGCTGCTGGACCATTGTCCTCTCCAAGTCATTGAATGAAGTAGTTGTGATAAAAATCTTTCATCCTGAACGCTCGGGCGCTTTGCATTTTCTGGCTTCAAAATTACTGATCTGTATATGATACTTTATTGGGGAGTCACTTCGTCATCACTCATAGACAGTCCTATCTAGCTTCGGTGGATGTGTTGGTCAATTCAGCTTCCACCAACATCTTGCTCAATTTCCTCTCCGAAATTGTCATAAAAAATACACACGAACAGAAAATGCCACTCTTCTCTGCAGGTTCTTCTGGACTCCATTTCTATTCTACTTTCTGAATGTACATATATATATACTGCCATTGCTTCTGCCCAAGTACAACATGGTCACATGGGTTATATACTTGCAGACACCAACTTTAAAACCATGAGTAGCATGGTATTGCATCCCTCATCATCAGAAATGCATGTATTTGGTATCTTTCTTGATGCTGTCATGAAATAGTTTTAATTGCTCTGATAGGGTTTCGTCTCTCTCTTTTTCTGTTCCTCAAGAACATGCATGACAACTGCAAATCTATATATTGAGCAAATTTTAACAAGTTAAGTTTTTAGTTTGAATATGTACAATTAGACATTACTCTTTTTTCCTACGAACACTTTTGAAAAGCTGAGACCTGGAACCTACCAATATTAAAAATATCATACTAAAATTCCTAAGGTGACATATGTTGATTGAAGTATCAAATCTACTGAGACAGGAATGGAACAACAACGATTCAGAATCAGTTATACAAATCTTTTTCAATCAGGCAGTATTTGTATTGTTAGCTTGTTACACCCCATATCATTACAAGAAACTGATTACAAAACATAACAATATCTGAAATATTTCTATCATTTGCTCTTGGATTACAGCAGACAATGCAATAAATACCTCAGTCAAGGCGGAAGGCATGAGTATGGTACAGCAGCCATGCATTTTCTTATCATGGAAAAACAAGGGTGATGACAATGCATTGGTGATAAATTTTACGGAAGTTGTAAATCCTAGAGAATAATGGATGCATGTCCTCTTGTTGATGTAGTAGAGAATGACATGCTAGTCATGATTGTTTTGGTGCTAATTCATGCTAATAAACCCATCCATATCATGTGCTGCTATAGGACAGGCAGTATATTAACATTGCCACAAACAAGTAGTATTGATAACTAATTTAATAACTCCAAAGGAGCAGGCAGATGTATACAGATCATGCTCTGAATGAAATGATCAAACGAGAAACTACAAATGATATACTCTGCTCCATTTTGGTTAAGAAAAACATATACTCTGCTGGTGCTGAATGACCAAAAATTACAGAGTTAAGGCTGGATAAGTCACTGAGTGGAACAAAATACTAAATTTTTAACACGATTTAAAACGAAATTTTGGAAACTATCTGCCATCAATACCAGATATTGTGACATCATTGAGACTACATGGCTCGACAAGTGTGGACGCCTCTTCCTTTGTCACCCTTACATGGAAATATGCCGGGTGCTTAGGCTCAGGCAACGTCATGTTTTCACTACTTAGCATGGCAACCACATCTGACATGGTGGGTCGATTAGCTGCATTTTCTTGGACACACAACAATGCAATATTAATGCATCTCATCATCCCTGGAATATGATACCCAGCAATCGATGCATCCACGAGTTGAAGCCATCTTTCTTCTTTCCACAACTGCCATGCCTGCAAATTGTGTATGAACACAAAATACAGACTGTATAAAAAATTATGTAACGGATCTTCTTGAATTTCGAAATGCTTCAATGATCTACTGGAGAAGTGAAAAGAATAGCTGCAGATTCTAGATGAGTACTGTTAGTGGTGCACTAGCGGAATTTATTTTTGTTAGAAAGAGAGATCTTTATTGGTTACTCAGGGGCATGGATACATTCCTTGGCAACTACTGACTTAACACATAGGGGAACCTGTGTAAGCCACATCGCCATTTGAGTCGTATATTTCATCAACTGTGCAAGTTCATCGGCAGCTCTATTTGGGTTCTTAACAGCCTGGAAATATACTTCTGGCAAGCAGGACAGAGCGTTGATCACAGTAAAAACAGTGTTACGCGCTTCAAAACTTTGTGCATACTCTTTTTGGAAGATGAGAAACACAAACTTTTACGTTCAAAAGTGAAAAGACATACGTGCCCAAGAAGGTTGATGAAGTCTCCATATCGACGGAATCTTGATGTTCTTTGTCCGCTGACAATCTCAAGAATTAGCACACCGAAGCTGAATACATCAGATTTGACTGAGAAGAGGCCCTCTGAAGCATACTCTGGAGCCATATAACCACTGTAAGGATACATGTATTCGAGCCTGATGTCAAGTAACAGTATTGATAGCTATGTGTACATCTGAGATCGACTAATTGGTAAGAAAATCTTACTATGTCCCAACGATCCTCTTTGTGTTCTGTTCAGTATCATTTTTGCTAAATATTTTTGCAAGCCCAAAATCTGAAATTTTTGGGTTCATTTCATGGTCCAAGAGAATGTTGCTTGCTTTGAGATCTCTATGGATGACACGCAATCGAGAGTGTTTATGTAAATACAGAAGCCCTTGTGCTATCCCATCTATTATTGCTAGGCGTTTGTTCCACTCTAACAAAGCTCTTCGGGTTTCATCTGCGAATCATTCAACATTGATATATTAAAGAAAAGATACCTGTTCCAGTTAGATTTAATAAACAAGATTTCATACTACAGTGAAGTGAGAAGTACTACCAAAAATGAAGAAATCCAAGCTTTTATTTGGCAAATATTCATATATCAGTAGTTTCTCCTGGCCCTGTTAGCAGCATCCTAAGAGCCTAACCAGATTTGTGTGCTGGAGCTTAGCTATTAGTTGAATTTCATTTTTGAACTCCGTGAAGCCTTGCCCTGAATGCGAAGCAAGTCTCTTAACTGCTACTCCCTCCGTCCTGAAATGTAAGGTATTTTTGTTTGTCCTAAGTCAAAGTAGTCTAAGTTTGACCAACTTTATAGAAAAGAGTAATAATATTTTGAAAGTCAAATGAGAATAAGTAGATATATTATGAAATATATTTTCATAATTTACTTATTTGATGTGTTATTTGATGTGTTAGATGTTAATATTTTTCTCTATAAATTTGATCAAAGTTAGACTACTTTGACTTAGGATAAAGCAAAATGCCTTACATTTCAGGACGGAGGAAGTATCTCCAACCCATCAGGGAATCGGCCCTGATACAAGTTTAGTAGAGATGGATCAGTGGCACTTGACTAATATTCTAACCAACATAATCAGAAAATAGAATAGATTGTTGATTAATTGAACGATATGGAAAGGTGTATATGAACATTTTGTCTCTTTGAGTACACGCGTTTGAATGCACCTTGTATACAGGACCAAAGCCTCCTTGCCCAAGTTTGTTGTCGTCCGAGAAATTACCTGTCGCCTCTAATACTTGTGAAAAGTCATAAATCGTGAATTCTGGATTCCTTCCTTCCAATCCCCAAATTAGTGCTTCATCTCCATGCACATTCATCTTAGCTAAATTCAGAGTATATGCGATATATACATTCAGTTAACTTAGTGTACACTCATACAGACATTTAGCATTTGGAGAACTAGAAATGAAGCTCAAAAGCATTCTTGTTGTGCACAATGTATAGCTGACCTTTCATGTGCCTCCTCATGGTTCCGAAGGAAACGATGACGGAGATAAACAACGCAAATAGTGGAGCAACCAAGGCAACAACCAAAACCTTGCTCATGGGCTCTATTAAACGCAAATAGTTATTTGGTGCTAGTAATACTTAGGGAACTGTAAATGCTCATGAAGGAAAGGAGGATATGTTTGACAGCTTACTCTTGTGTTTCGGGCTGCGAACGGCATCTTGTGGAGCAAAAGCATCCGCTGGCGGCGTGATGCGCCACATGGGTCCTCCTTCATAAAACTTCTCTGTGCTGTACCTCATACTACACGGCACACCAAGAACGCGATTTCCTCCTTCCCCATGGAACAAGTTCACCGCAGTGTCGCTGCTGTTCTTGAGGCACTCCCAGCAGTCACCAGGTGTAAAATCTGGCACGCACTGCGCGAGCGAGTAGAGAGCCAGGAATGCGCTGTTGACATCGTCCATGTGGACGGTGGCGTACCTCCATGTCGAGTTGAACGCCGCCTGCCTGGCCGTCTCCTGCAGCAGGACCCTGAAGACGCCGGTGATGGCCGTGACATTCTCGGCGCTGCTGCGATTCCAGCCAGGTAATGGCACAACGTCTGGACCTGCTGTCCACACTACTACCTCACGATCTCTGTCCCGATGGTTCAGATGGTCAAGGAAGTCCTCGTTGGAGTAGCGGATGAGGCACTGGTCGTAGAACAAGGTTGCGTCCTTGTTGAGCATGCACAGGACGTCTGGAATCCGGTGGCAGCACACCGGCTGCAGTCGGAGGCACCCAAGTCGCCTCGGCAGAGAAAGAGGCCGTAGACGGTGTCCGGGACAGCTCCAACGGAGCCCATGGCGAAGGGCGATTGATTGGCCGAGGCGTTCTTGATGAGCATGGGAGGTAGGAGCTTGAGATTGGCGAGGTAGGTGCTGTTGGCAGTGTAGTTGCTTCTGGTGCCGCAGAATTGGTAAAGGGGAGTATCGCCGGCGGCGGTGACAGTGGTGAAGGGCGTGAAGCTGAGGATCAGAAGGACAGCGGCGATCATGGCTTTTGCCAACCAATGATATGATTCAACAGTGGTGGAATTTGGCCAGTGTTACCACTGGGAGCAGCAGCCTTGTACATAAGTATAGGCAGTTGGTTGAGGCACCATTGTTGAACAAGCTCCTCTGCAGGTTCAATCAATCACCTCTCCTGGACAGTGGCTGCCTAACTTCCTGCTTTTTGAGCTCCAGCCAATTTGGACTTTGGACTGGAACAAAAGGTTTCTGTCCCAGTTTCAAGGTCAAAGTCACTCCTATCAGCGTCGACCTGTTTTGAACCCAATAATAGCACTGATAACAACCACCACCAATCAAAAGCATGTGCAGTTTTTGATATATTTTGGACATATGATGCAAACCCCTATAGCGGTAAGCGAGAACGAAACACAAACATATAGAAAACTAGAAGTCCACTCAACGCATATACCATGTAGTCCAAAAAGTGCTTTTGATCTATCCTTTTTCTCTCTTTCAATTCAAAATGAGACATGCCTTCATCACCATTCGTTTCCTTCTAGATGTGCGTCAGTAATTCAGTATGGTTCGTCAAGAAGCTCCAATTCCACAAGTAGATCCTTGTCTATTTCTTCAACACACATGTTTTCAGATAGGACTCCTCTGCCTTTAGGGGGGTAAATAGAGCCGGGCATGGCAACCTCATCTCCTACCATGGCATCCTACGTGGCGCCGATTTTTCATTGCTCGTGGAGTTTGAGCTGCCACAACAAGTCCGACGCTGCCTGCTACCACAGCCATGAAACAGAGCTTTACACGTGAAAATGTCCCTCCAACCTCTTCAGTTTCAGTCTAAACTTCCCTCAATATGTCTGTCAGCTCAGCAGGGATACATGTTCTATCTTCCAAGTTGCAGACGTTTCTCAATTTCAAAAGAGAAAATTGCAGCTCTGTATAATTTTTTCTCAATTCTCATAAAATTTGCATCAAGAAAGGTGGCGCAGCACTAGGACTTCTGACGGAACATGTTCCAATCTAACATGAGGTGAAGACAACGGGACCTTTATTGACAGAAGTGTTTCAACTAGATTATTGCCTCTCCCAAAGTGGAATGAATTGAAAATGTAATACAGACTTTTCAGTGCTCCTTTGTTTTGAATGGGAGACTTTTTTGTACCCATCATGAAACTTGGTAACAGGGTTTGATGCACCATTGTTCTAAAAGTCACAATTGGAAGAAGTGACGACAGATATATCAGTATGGCTTTTACCGATAAATACTTTTGATATAACCTCCGAGACACCAGCTGTTATTTTGTTGCCTTGTTGATCTCTATGTGATTTATTGTGGACTTGGCGTATAGCGCAACTCTAACTGCCCGGCAAACATTCCACTCTTGGTTTGTTGGACGCGTTGGTCATTTCAGCTTCCACCAGCATCTCACTCATTTCAATGTGCAAAATTGAAATTCAAAACACATATGAACGGGAATGCAACCCTGAAGGTGCAGCACTGTACATATGAACGAGGTGAAGCTGCAGCCACAGCTGCATGCGACTCTCAAGCCACAGTATTATTTTGTTCTGCAACACCAACAGAGCCTGAAGACTTATTTGTCCTGCAACTGCGGCTGAAACATTGGACGGATGCTGATGGTCAAAGATTTGGGCGAAATCAACATGATAGAAAACCAACAGATACATGCTTCCTCTTGGTATACATATAACAAGCAACGCACAAATTATTTATGCACGAAGAACAAATTTTGAATCCCAGAATCTAGGGAGGATATCACTGGTCCTATATAAAAGTAGTTAAACTTTCCTGTAATCAAATCTATCAGTTTACCTATTAGCAAATGTTGGGAAATAAAAGAACAGCGGCAGTGGCATTATCCTTAAAGCTACCAAAGATAAAGAAGTTAGATATAATCACAAAAAAAACGAGAAAAATAGGGAAAAATTTAGGCCACAACAAGGGCGGTTTAGTGCATCAACATTTATGATTTGTTTCCATGTAAAAAGACCACCGCTTTTAATTATTCTAAACAGAGCTGTCACAAACTGCTACATCATACCCTCACTCTTGCAGAGCTACTATATTTTCATTTATGGCAATACCTGGGCAGCAGCTTCAATCACATTCATTTTTCACCTATTTTCTTGTTTGAGAAGTAAGCTGAATGAAAACTGGTGTGTTGAATATATCTACATTTGTGCTGGAGTGCTCAAATCATCCTACTGCAAAGCAAAATTACATAAAGAATTATTTGTACCATGATTGATGGACTTGCAAAAATTATGAAACTAGTCCTATTTCAACACTACCTCCTTGTCGGCTGCACAATAGTGCCCATTCAGCTTCCACCAACATCTCTTGTTGTCGCAAGTGGATAATGAATTTCTTGGTCAAAGAATGAAGGCTGTAAATTGCATGCATGTTGATCTTCCTTTATATAGGCAAAAGCTCTCAAGATTCAGCCTCAATTTTTTTTGAAACTAAGCATAGAATGGGGTAAATGTACTAGTGGCACTCATTGCATTGCGAATAAGAATGCCTTCAGTTTTTTGCTTATAAAGGTTCTTTTATAGACAACCATTCTTTGTAGCATGTGTTTGGTGTGATCACATCAGATCATTAAACACCCATGTGACCGCTGTAAAGTGAACGTGGGATGGGGGTGGGGACGCATAGTTCATGCCCTTCAACATTCATATTTGAACAGTCCAAACAAAACTTGGCAGTTCATCAGTTGATACTCTGAAGTATCATATTCCACCTCTAGCTAGCAGCAATTTTCGTCGTTGCATCCTGAATACCTGATCAAGATATAGAAGAGGAACTCTAGGGATGGGCTTACATGGCATTGTTAGTTTTCATCATTTGGCAACATAGGTCACGAGTGCAGATCAAGACAAGTGCCAGCTTTTAGGAGGTCAAATGCGTTGCAGCATTTTTCATGTTAGATGGTATGGCGACCACGAGATTGCCTATTTGCCTAGTCGGATTGGAACAGGTTGTTGAAGCTGATCAAATAACCATCACCCTTCAGTTTCCACCTCCATCTTAAGATGTTCTATTGGCTAGCCTGTATCTACAAACATTTTATGGTTTTCATGAAATTTTGTTGGAAAATCTGTTGCGGAATGCATAGCTTCGATGCTATTTATATTACTATATGCGGATGGCCTGCTCCATTTCTAAAAAAGGGTGTTCATCACGAGGAAAGAAACGGCAGATGACAGCAGCTCGAGTTTCATCATGCATGGGTTGCTTTTATATCATGCGAAAGTTTGCCTGACCCGTATATTAGTTGTTTCAAACCAAAGGCATCACATCAATCATGTTTCCCTGCATTTTTTATGCAGTTTCAGCATAGTTTTTCAGTCTACATTGCTGAGGCAAAACAACCCATGCATTCCATGACAAAAATGATGACCGGGCATGCCACAGTGATGGGCCAAGCCTGTTGCCTCAATACCACTCTCCGGAAGAGCCCAATATCCATGCAAACTAATCCATGTCCATGATCTGCAGACTATGCGTGATTTACGGGCCCAAGAAAATGAGAATAGAAGGATTTCTCCACCGTGATTTACAGGCACACGCACGGATAGACCGAGTATGATATAAGGTCTTTTTTTGGAACTTGTCACCGAATTAGTCTAGTTGTTACCCTAGTTTGAGTATCACAATTATTATGAATGCTCGTATCTAAGATTTATTTGAAGGACACGTGTACATTATCTAGCTTGACAAAGGGACTCTAATGACTTCGTCAATCTCTAAACCAACCTATTCATTTTATTTTTTTGGGGGTGTGGGGGTTGGGGGGGGGGGGGGGGGGGGGGAGTGGGGAGAGGGGGGTCATAGGTGTCCGTGTGCACATCCACATGATTGTGCATGTTTAAAAATTTGTGTCTATGCACATTTCTAGAAAAAAACATTGTCTTAACCTGCTCACAGGTGTTGTGCACATCCATATGGTTGTGTATTTATGTCTATGCGCATTTCTAGAAAAACATTGCCTAACCCAATGGGTTGTAGTAGATGTTGGTTCTAAATCTTATACACTAGATGTCACTCAGGACAAGCATCGCAAGAGAGCAACTGACGTCGTCTTCAATCACTCACATTGGTTTCTTGCTTTGACCATGTACAAAATGGTTTTTTGAGAAAAAAATGTCATAAAACCTTTTATAGGAAAATGTAATTTGAACCACTGTTTCTGAAAAAAACACGTCTTGAAAAATTTGTAACATAGAACACCAAAGAAAATTAAACAAAAGATGTTTGGTCGCTGCCGCACGCCATTTTTCACCGCGAGAGCACTATCACGTATGTGCACTCCACCATGGTACTTGACAAGCCGTCACTACGCCCCTTCACCGCTCCATCGGATTTAAGAGAGGGGTGTGTGTGGAACAGATGCTCCAAGTCGACTTTTCTTCTTTGGACTCATTTTTTTAGTTTTAGGGCTGCAGTACTAATGTGAGATTGTCACACTGAGCAAACTCGAAAATTTCCATCAAATAAAACAGTTTTGAAAAAGAAATAGGTGTGTTTTTCACACATTGAGACATAGCAAAATAGTCGATTTTCTCTCACAATTCCTAAAGGATCCCACATTTAAGACGCTTAGTCAAAGTCACACAATGATGAATTGCCTCTGAATTAAATCCCATATCATTGTAAGAAGCCGGTCAATAAATTAATTACAACTATGCATTCCAATAGAGGTGGTTAAAAAAGCAACAATTATCAAAATTGATTAATCAGCTCAACAATAGAGGCTGGTTTTGTACAACGATCGAGATAGGTGGTGAAGTTTGTGCCTTACATGCCATCGCTTGTTTTCATAATTTTTAAATGCAATTCTTGTCTGTTGATCAAGACGAGTGCCAGCGGTTGATGTTCACATCAGGTTGAATGTTTTACACGTTGATGCGTTTTGTCCTTTTAGATGACTAGAACGTCAAGGGTGTTTTGCGCGTCCTATCATGACTACCGTGACTCTTAACAATATAAATGAATTAAAGAACACCTACTTGAAATTTTATTCAAAATAAAAAGTATGTAAAAAATTATGCCAGGTATCCCTAATTTAGCATTGCTTTGCTAAGCTTGTGTTTCCCTTTTCTTATTCTTAAGAGTCAATTTATTACAAATATTTTAAATAGCATCCGGTGAAAATTTTGATGGAGTTGTGATGATGAATAGAAGCTCAGAAGATCTGCTATTAATTCTAGAAAATAGAGTTGCATGTTCCCTATTAACATATACACTATATTAATTATTCTTAATATACACTATATTAATGATAAGAATGTAACAAATCTTGTTCTTTTCTATTTATTTTCTTCTTATGTTTATTTCTCTTGTTCTTTTCTTCTCTTTCCTATTTCTTTCCTTCTATTTCTATTTTTCTTTCTTTTTCCCAATCCTTTGTATTTATTTATTCTCTTTCTTTCTTTCTTTTCTGATTATAAATCTTATGTACATAATCTTTGTTTGAATTTATAAATTATTATTTTTATTCTTTTTATCAACCATATTTTTTTTATATAATCAGATATTAATAGACATATACTTACCTGTTACTATATTATCAAACTATTTGATCACATTTAAGAGCAAGCCATGCTCAATTTATACTAATTTATTTGTATTGTGAACTCATAAGTTGGGGCATGCTAACTTGTTTATTAACACGTGTATATATACTTGTTTGGGATGTAGATGTATTTTTTCTTCATGTAAAACTATTTGTCCGTGTGTAACTAATTTGTTCAAAAATGCAAAATTATTTATTTATTCGCTTTGTTGAGTAAATTGTTCGGTGATATTGACTCATTTATTTGCGATATTCATTTTCTATTATTTATCATATGCAATCAAATATTCGTGATGTTTAATATTTTGTTCATTATTATTTGTTGGTCATGTTTAACTTTTTGTTCGTAAAAATAATTATTTGTTCGTGTTGTTAAAAGATTTGTTCCAAGTAGCCGAAATTAATTATTTAGTGTTATTTTTTTAAAAATATCGTGCAAACATAGCTAATTGAGATCTTGTTTTAAAATTTCATCATAAGAAAGATACTGGTGCAACCCAAATTTAATTTGGATGCATGGTATAATAGTTATAGGTTTTTTTTAGTTTCGAATTTGTATGCACGTGGGTTGCATGTGGAAATAGTTTGTCAGTTGGGTTGCATGTGGGTTGCATGTGGAAATATTACTGAAGCGATGTATAACTGCACCCCTTGCGAGAGGTCACGGGCTCACCTTGGGATGATGTGGCGTCACGCGGAGACGGGAGAGCACCGCGAAGCCACGAATCGCGGAGAAGGCAGGAGGGGGCACTGGTCTTTAAGAAACCCGATATGGTGGATGGCTGATTCCCTGGGGAGATTGGATGTTCTTTCTGCCCCAAATATAATTTCCGTTCTGGAACACATAACCACAGACCACAGTTTGTGGCTGGTGCCTGTTGATGGATCCAGTGCATGGAAGTTGCCTCACATCATCCACGTAGGTCTTGCCGGATTTGATAGGCCAACGGCTCCAACTACACGCAGGTGTGTCGAAACCTGTTAATTTTTCTTCTCCCTTTGGTCTGTAAGAAGCTATTTGATGCACAAAAATAAACATAGAGAAGCCCTAGTTAAACTAATAAACTTCTTACGTTGCAACAATATGTTAATGTGTATGTGTTGTTGTACACTCTTCCTGTCTTGACACTTTTTATTGGAGAACATGTTGGAATTGATATTAGCTTAATCAAAAAGACCTAATCCTAAAAGGGCTAACTGCACCATGCTGGACCAAGCATTATCTATGATCAGTGGACCCATCCAACTGTTCAGAGGCCAGATCCCAGACCACCACGAGCTAGAAGAAGGGGGCAGCCACTCCTTTTCTGGGTGAGAAAATTAGATTATATCTACCCAAACCTCTAATCAAATTAGCTCATGAAATGGCACTGAAGACCTCCGCCGGTTCCTGTATACGTCTTCGTCACGCCTGCATCATGCAGGCGCTGCCGATCGTCAGCGCCTCTAACAGGATCTACGCATCGAATAGTAAGTAATTAAGTTCTAAGTTCTAATTAATTGAGTTCTTATTAGGTATTCATGTAATTAGACTATAAGATTCTTCTAATCAATGAGTTATTTATCCATCATTTGGCATCAAGAGCCAGGTTAGTCTAATCAAGAACCCTAAGGTCAGTTAAGAAAATTCTTACTCGTTCGGTTTGTTCATGTTTTAAGTTAGATCTATTTGATTCGCGCATAAGAAGCAAGGCAATAAGAATAAATCTCGCATGAAAAGCAATTAGATCTGAGAGTAAGAAGAGGAATAAGTTTCCATTAGATCCGTCAGATTCCCACCCAAGAAAACCCCATAAACCCCTTGTTCAAACAGATCCGAAGAATAAGAAATAAAAAAAAGGAAGAAGCCTAGCCGTCGGCGCCGCTTGTTCTCGCCATGATGAGCACATTACGGATACCTCGACGGAGGCACACACGAGTATGCGCATGCGCCGCCGGCGAGGGACCCGAGAAGGCTCGGCGGGCGACATGCAAAGGGCCGGCAGTGGCTCCATGAGGCTCGCGTGCGGAGGCCGAAGGCCCTGCGGCGGCACTGCTCGGCGGTGCGTGGCGCCCCTAAAGGCCACGCGGGGCACACAAAGGCCCCACGGCAGCACGGCACGCCACAGCGCGGCGGCGTCATGAGACTTGACGCCATGAGGATGGCCGGCGGGGTGGCCGATGGCGGTTGGAGTGCCACTGGCCACAAGGCGGCACAAAGGCGGCCAGCGAGCCGCGCGACGACAGCGACCGCGGGGGTGTATCAGTTCCATGGCCGCTGGTGAGGGCGCCTGAGCCGGCATCGCCGCCGCGGCCACCTCGGCCACACGGAGTACTGGAGGCCGCCGGCGGCTGCTGAGGAGAATGAGAGGAAGGAGAGTGAGCTAGGGTTAGGGTTTCTTAGAGCACTAGCCCTTTTATCCCTCCGAAAGAGGTGCATGGCCGTCGGATCGCTGTGAACGGCTCAGATCGAGCACATGGAGAGGGGGGGCCGCGAGAGGCTGAGCTAGGCCGCTTTGGCGGCCCGCTTGTTGGTTGCTGGGCCGCCGGCCCAGGCGGGTGGGGGGAGGAAGGGGGCGTGGCTGGGCCGGATGGCCGGCCTGCCCATTGGTTTTTGGGCTCTAAGCCCATTTAAGTTTTAAGGCCCCGAATTTCCTCTTTTAATTTAAGTTTTATCATTTTTAGAGCTTATTTCAGTGTATTTGTTCAATATTTATGCTCTTGGCACTAAGTCATTTTGTTTTGAGCATAGCTACACTGAGAATTATCAGTTATCATTCTGAGTATTTGAAGCCAACATGAATTCTATTCAGAATTGTTTAGTTTTATTTTAAGCATTTAATTAAATTCTGACCAACGTTGATTTTAATTAATTGCCATGAGATGCTTAGTTTTATTTATGTTATTTTGCTTCTGCGCAAATGCAAAATTAAGTTTTCCACTGCGCTATTTGAGCTAAGTCATTTTGCTTCTGCCCAACGGTGATGCAAAATTAAGTTTTCTGCTGCGTTATTCATACTAAGTAGTTTTGCTTCGGCCCAATGACTATGCAAAATTAAGTTTTCTATTGAGTTATTGATGCTAAGAAATTTTGCTTCTGCCCAAAGGTGATGCAAAATTTGATTCATGAGATTTCGGTTTAATTGTTTTATTTTGCTTCTGCTCAACGGTGCTGCAAAATTTAAGTTGATGTTAAGGTGCTTCTATTTAATATAAGTTAATATTGAAAAGGGGGCTACACTAAGTGAGTTGTAAATTTTATGCATTATTAGAATCTAAGTATCCTATTCTAATTTTTCGCTTCCGCATTAAGACTCTGTTATGATTAAGTTTGTCCTAACCAAAATGGACCAATAAGAAATTTTTTGTTGGAGAAATTTTGGTTAGAAATAATATTATGTCATTCTTGGGATTTTCTAATAACACCTTTATAAGTAATGGTAAGGTGTGCTCCAAATAAGTGATGATAATGTGAGTTTTATGTGTCTCTAATTTGGATGGAACCAACGACAAGTTCTGATTAGATATCAAATGTCATTCCCAAGAACTCATGATGGCTCATGTTTTAGACAATAAAAAAAATCGTTAGTAATCATTTGTCATCTTAATTAGTGAACTAGACCTTTTCATAGGTAGTTCATGAATTAGACCATTATTATTTATGATTTTTCCTTCGTTTCTTCCCAACGCTGATGCGAAGTAGAATTATTAAGTTTAGCGTCAACATGATGTAAATCTAACATATATGGTTTTCTATCATGGTAGATTGGTATTCGCGTTTTATTGTGGATATCAATATTGTTAAGTAACATCCCATTCAGTCATAAGTTTTCGGCTAATTTCAATACCCTATAGACAATATGAATAAGATTACTATTCATACACAGAAATTTGACTCTCATTAGATAAGGCTTCAGAAACTTAGAATGATGAAGATAATCCAACAATTTTCTCATCGGTTGAATGGCTAATAGAGCAACTTGATTAAAAGAAGTATACCTTCTATGATCATGCTAATAGGGATGCGGGGAGAAATCCATAAGTCAAAATTTTTAAGAACATCTAGCATGGATTAGGACTTTTGAGTCCACTCCCTAAGTAGTAGCTTCTGGAGTAAAGTGGATAATGATCTAGTTCAGAGAAAAGAGTTGTGTGTTTAAGTAAATGAGTTGGCTGAGTCTAAAATGAATTACTATTGCCAACATAATTATAAGATAAAATGGAGTATAAACATCATAAGAGATCATCAAATTGTGGCATACCTCCATTATTGATGAGTTTTGTTCCACTTATAGCTAAAGGGTATTGTATAAAGAGTACCGCTCAGGAAGTAGAAACTTTATAAGTAATTCATCTCGCATGATATTGTAGGATTAAGACTATTGCCTCCTCACGACCTCACTTATTATCTGTTTCTAATAGAGTCAAAACAGTGAATTATTGTGGGTTCACATTCAAAATGTGACTCTAAAAGAAAACTTACGAAGGAGCTTCAACTTATGCTCATGGTAGATGAGGCAAAAGAATATCCAGGGATTGAATAAGTGAAAGTTGATGACACTAAAATAGTGGTACTTAAGTATTGTAAGAAAGTATTGAGTAATAGTATCTAAATTTCAGTACATTGGTTCTTAAGGATATAATTAATTATGCACATGAGTATGAGTTCTTATTGGCAAAGTCTTGGTCATTAGTGCATTGATAAGAATCCAATGAATCATTTGCCATATGCTTAGCCTAAATCTATGTCCCTTGAGGATATGTCAGGATCTGAAGGTTATGTAAATTTCTTCGGATCTGGGGGAGCAATTCACACAAAATTCTCTGACAATAATTAGTTGGGACATTAGATTCCTATAAAAGTTTGAGTTCGTTTCAATCATGAGGCACAGATTGAGAAAGTGAAATCTAGAATGTGCGTTTTGAGTAAAGTTGGCAGCCTTATGAGCATGTTGTCGATATTTTCTTAGGAATAATGAAAATAATCTAAGATAAGTCCTGTGATAAGTCTTGGAGTTACACATAGACAAACGGATAATGTTGAAAGCTGATATAAGTTCTTTCATCAATATTAAGTTATGATTTCATCCACGAATCCATTAATGAGAGTTGATCAAAACGTGGATTACTTTACCGATAAATTCACATTTTGAGGGGGAGATTAGAACGTCTCATTAAGATAGAGATGGTGACTGCCCCATCATTCTGAAGATAAGAATTATAGTTAGAAATTTAAAGTATAAACACATGTGTTTTAGATGGTGCTGTAGAAAATAAGTATACTCTGATAAGATGCCACCAAATTATAAATCCCTATGCATGTGCATTCATTAAAATCATATGCTTCCAACTTGAGATGGTACTATTATATTTCAATTACGTACATGTCAGATAAACATTTCTTGGTCAAGAGAGGTCTAAGTAGATTGGTGGGAATAGAAATAATAATCCCACATGAGACAATCACCCAAATCTAAATGCCTAATGGAGTTCCTAACCGAGTCAAAACAATGGATCATAAGGGTTCACATAAGCAATAGTGACTCTAAGAAAGGAAATATTGCTACTCATGATAACTGACTATCATAATTCAAGGAATTGAGCTTCACACTTGTTTCTCATTATTTTCAAGAGCCATGAGTATCTATATTATGGTACGTAAATTTTAGAGGGATATTGCATAATGTTCGTTAATGTTTTTTCCTTCAGTAATTCATATTATCTCGATAATATTCATTTTGTCTTCGAATAATAAGATTCATCGACATAGGTCCAAAGATTTATTAAGTCTGACTCAAAGAAAGTATTAAGTTTGACTCAAGAGGCATGTAGTGACAAGGTGTAAGATATAATAACTCTGTCATTCTTGATGTTTCAGTCAAGGGCAATAAGTTTACCTAAATTTATTGAGAGCCCTTAATATTTAAAACCGGGATTTTGACAGAAATTAATCTAGGATTGGACCCCTAGTAAACTTCTAATAAAAGCTTTGCGTTATTTGCATAGCACTAAGGCATTATATGCTCACGAATTAAGAATCTGATAGCGATAAGATTGTTAGTTGTTCAGTTGCTAATTTTACAAGGAGTGTTGAAATTAGAAATTCCACATAAGTCTTCACTCTTGCTCGAGTCTGGGGGAGCTATATTGTGGAAGGCTCCAACCAAGCTCGCTAAGGAATAAGTGACATTTCAACTTAGTAATGACATATTTTTTATCCTATCAGAAACTAAGGAATTAAGGAATAAGTTTTCAGCATGAGATCAGTTTGAGTTATCAGACAATTTTCCTTAGATTAAGAAATTGATCCCGGAATCACCATAAGAAGTGCAGTTTAGTTTTGAGTAACATCTCTAATGGTATTGCTAAACATATGACATTGTGAAAGAAAGATCCAGAATCATATATAGTATAATGTTTAAGCTCATGCTCTAATGACGTAAGTCGATGCTTAGCATATAAGTGTTAAGGGTTGACATCATTCAGGCTATATTTCCTAATTAAAGGGTTGTCTTAATTTGTGCCGGCTTTATAAGTTGTGACGACCTGTGATTTTAGGATAAGTGAGATCTCAAATCCGTGATTCTGAACACATGTTGTTTTCTTATTACTAAATGGGCATGATGAAGTTAGAAATAATTTGCACATAAGAACCATAAGTAAGTTGGTCATCTCCCATAGTGTCTAAGTGATTAGAGTAGGATGACGTATCGTGGGCAATGAAGTTGCAATGGTATTTATTGACTGTTATGATGCGTTACCTCGTATGTTTTTCTACTACAAATAGAACTTAACATAAGTCTTACGATCAAGGGGGAGAATGTTGGAATTGATCTTGGCTTAGTCAAAGAGGACCTAATACTAAAGGGGCTAACTGCCCATGAGAATAGGATCACGTTGGACCAAGCATCACCTATGATCAGTGGGCCCATCCAACTGCTAAGAGGCCAGGTCTCAGGCCACCACGAGCTATAAGAAGGGGGCATCCACTCCTTTTCTGGGTGAGAAAATTAGATTATGTCTACCTAAACCTCTAATCAGGTTAACTCGCGAAATGGCACTGAAGACCTCCGCCGGTTCCTGTCTACGTCTTTGTCACGCCTGCATCGAGCAGGCTCGGGTCGTCAGCGCCTCTAAGAGGATCTACACATCGAATAATAAGTAATTAAGTTCTAATTAATTGAGTTCTTATTCGGTGTTCGTATAATTAGACTATAAGATTATAAGATTATGCTAATCAGTGAGTTATTTATCCATCAGAACAGGATTACCTCCATATTTGATTATTTAGAGACCACGGAGTTAACATTTATTTGCTCTCACAAGCTTTAAGATTGCGATGCAAATGGCGCTGCCAGCATAGCGAGCACCATGATGACACCAGGATTGGGAACGCTTCTAGTGAGGTGGAGGAGAATACAAACGCGATGCCCGAAGCAAAGGAGGTTCTAGTCACCATTGCCCCAGACATCATGTCTGCATGCTGAGGAACAGTTTTTGTCAAACGTACTCCCTTTGACTGTTTCAGATTCCACCAACATCTCACCCTTCTGTTTTCTCTATCAGTCCATAACCTCATAGTTTTGCACAATTACACATAAAACTGCCTCCATTTTATCCGCCAGTACCATTATACATGTAAAAGAAATCCAAACACTCTAAGGTATCACTCCGAAACCTTGCTTTGAGTGCTGTCTGGACAGAGATGTTGCTCCTCTGTTTCGGGGTCTATATATATGCTACCTGGTGACTCGGGTAACTGATAAGACTCGTATGCATAGATATATTGCCTGCCTACCTGTGCAAGTTCATCATGGGTTTTGTATGCATCTGTAGCAAATCAAAATCATGACGTGCATGCTAATGTTATTCTTGTACGACATGATCCGGAAGGCATCTTTATTCATTTGTTCTCTCTCAATTTTTGCAATTCTGAGAAGTTCAAAAGATCCACTAAAGTGGGGTCATAAAAAATGCTCAGGTGTCCTTTTATTGGTCATTTTTTGATTTTTTCTGTTGTCAAATGTCAAGCAACTAGTATATTTGAATTCATGTACTCCGTAGTTGTTATGATCAAATGGTGCATGCAACCATACACACATGAGTCAAAAGACCAAGTAGACGATTCTCAGTTTCTTGAAGTGAGTTAACTTATTAACTACGCGCACAAAAATGAACCAAATATTCTTCATATCACATAGAGAAGTACTGGTTAAACTGTTCTTCTTGTCTTGCAACCTATGCTAATGTGTGATCGTACTCTCTTCCGACATTGGCAGCAGAAAGGAGGACAATATGGTTCCAACATGTCCATCCTAGATTTCATTATAGAAATACATTTTGCAACATATGTTAATGTGTGATCATACTCTCTTCCAACCTGTCAATCCCAGTTTTCATTACAGAAATACCATGGACTAAATGTTTTTTTTTTGCTGTTACAAGTTAAACTTAGAGATGCGTATGGGAGTGTGCTACTGATGCAACCCGACAGAGACTGTTGAGGACGCTGCCGCCGAAGCGGACAAGAACACCGACACGCTTGAAGCAGAGGCTAACATCTATATTGCCCAAGAAGTCATGGATGCATGCTGACTGCTGAGGAAGCTTCTGTTCATCTCCTGTGCTCTCGAATTTGACCGTACTCCCATTTCAGCTTCCTCCAACATCTCACCCCTGTCTGTTTTCTCTGTCACTGTAAAGCCTGCAATTATCTATTAACTCTTTACATAAGCACACATAAAATGTCTCCATTTTATCCGCTAGTACCATGCTACATATAAACAAAAACTAAATCCCCAAAGGAACCACTCCAAAGCCTTGCTTTGGGTCTACAAATAGAGATGTTGCTCCTCTGTTTTCTTCTAGTTCCTTTTCGAGTCTATGTATGCTGTCAGGTCGTTGGAGTAGCTAATAAGACTCATATGCATATATACTGCTTGCCCTCCTGTGCCATATACATCATGACTTTGGTATGCATAATCAGCAAATCAAGTCATGACGAGCATGCTACTTTGATTCTTGTACGACATGACCAGGAAAGCATCTGCATTCATCTGTTGCCTTCCAAATTTACAAGCCATTGATGAATTCGTAGGTGTCCCCGCTGTTGGCTATTGATTTTTCTAGTGTTCAATTTCAAGCTATTCATATACTGGAATTGAAGTAGTTTTATGTTCTTGTCTTCCACCATAAATTCAGGGTGCTCCTCATAGGCAGCCGAAAGTTTAATATTATTTTCCCACACAAACGAGGAACTAATAATGAATTATGATGAGATTTGAAACCAAATTAGTACATGATAATCTAATCCCATGATTTCCAGTCAAGTTGATGCATAAGAAAAAGTCAGACTCCATCTTAGTCCCATGTTCATTAGCCAAGTCATATCTTTCCCTATTTCTAAAGCACATAACGTTTCCACCAAAAAAATTAGTTTGTTCTAACAGCATCACCGATGGGTGGACCCGAAGTGTATATGATGAGAGTCGAATAACAATACTATATTGTAACCTAAACAGACTCAAATACAATAAGAACATGAAAACATAATAAAATCCGTATCAAAGAAAACCCATCACATAAAAAAAAGTCTGCCGCAACCCGTACGGGGTCTTCGACCATGATAACGCACGGGTATATTTTCTAGTTGTACTATAAATACAGTGCGTTACTTTTGGATCACTCTTCCACAGATCTGGTTCTTATAGTCATGCTTTGCTATTCAATCATGCATGTGTCGCAGGCTCACACAAAAGTGCAGATAGAAAATAGATTGCTCGCGTGTATGCATCCTTTTCCCTCTTAGCAAGTAACAACACAATATGCTTTTTCTGTTGCACTTCCCATTGATCCAAGTATCCAACCCAGTACTAGTCCTAGCACTTTATCTCACAATGTCACAACATTACTAAATTGCAGCAAATTCAACCTATACTGCCATTAATTACTATAACTTCTCGGATGTATTGACACAAATTTCGTCTATGAAAAAAAGCCAGAGTGTATTCTATACGACTATGATCCACATTCCAGTTACCCTGCTAAAAGTCTTTGGGCTATCCCTGACACGTTAGATCAAACATGAGCAGAGAGATTCTGATTTGAGATGAACACTGAAGTGAATAATTTCTTCAAGAGGTTCCTCTGATTCCTGAGGCAAGTAAAGGCCGTAGTTTTAAATTTGTGGCACTGCAATAATGGGTCACTACTTGACTTGTACCAGTATTACCATAGGCTGTCAAAGAATGCAACTAAGTGACTGGAGGTCTCAATTGCTTTCTCTTGGCTAACCTATCACTGAGGGAAGCCCCTTGCGTCATCCTGAACGGGGGTGACGCGCGGGCTTGATGAGGGGAACCTCCTCGTCTGCGGGGCAGCAGCAGCTGCTTGCTGGTCTCCTCCTTTGAGGCCGTACAACCTCCATCGGATTCTTTATCTTTGAGGTAGTTGGGGTTTTAGCCTAGTTTTCCCGAATTAACTGCGTATTGTTTGGTTTGACCTTGTTTTTCCTATAAACAAGGTGGATGATTTATGGTTATACCAATCCTTATCAGTGCAATTCGGATAGAGATGCTCTCCTCGGCGACCACTCAGAAAATAAAAGCTATGTCAATTAGTACTCATCCTTTACCTCTTCAAAGACTTTTCATCAATAATCCAATCATGAACTTATCCACTGTTGCTTATCCATCTAGCTTTAACAATGTCACTGTCTCAAAAGTTATTCCTATCGGCGTCATTTGGAAAAGTTGCCGCGTTAAGTTGTTTGGTAGGCTGATTACCTTAGGCCTGTCCAGCACGTTTTAGCGGCTCATGCTTTTGTCCTTCGTGTGGCCCAGCTAGAAGTCATCTGGAGAAGTCAATACATCACAGGTCACATGTTTTCAGACATTTCACCCACTTTTTCCTGTGAGAGATATACTCAGAGATTCTTTCTTTGCATAAATTTTATATTTTTTTCTGTTCCGTGATTTTTTTCCATCGTAATTCATTTGGATATTTTACAAATTATATAATTCAAGTTTAAAATTTTCTTTATGTTTGACTCTTGTCTATATCCAAAATTTTCTGTACAAGTTTTCTCAAAATTTGTTAGTTCTGTGTCCAAAATGCCATCTGAATTACCCTATATATCACAGTTAGATGGGATGTTTAAAACTGCTGGTCTAATGGCTATCTTATTTTCTGTCAAAAGGTGGAAAATATGAATAAGTTGGCAGAAAATTAATAATGCAACTTAAGTACATATATATATATATATATATATATATATATATATATATATATATATATATATATATATATATATATATATAGTTCCTACTACAGGTAACATTGCCATTCAACAAACATTTTTCTGTTACCTTTTATTTAGAATTTCGTTCAGAAATAAAGCAGAGAACGGCCTCGAATGGAGCATTGTATAATACCAAATATTTTCACATAACCTCGAACAGAATTGAAAACTATCTACCCTCTACAGCAGATAATGTGATGCCATTAGCACTAGATGCCACAACAACAGTTGACGCCTCTTCAGTCGTCACCCTCATGTGGAAAAATGCAGGGTGCTTAGGCTCAGGTAGGGTCATACTCAACAACTTCTGACATGGTGGGTCGATCGGCAGCATTCTCTTGGACACACAGCAAAGCAATGTTAATACATCTCATTATCTTTAGTGTATGGGACTCAGTGACTAATGATGCATCAACGAGTTGAAGCCAAGTTTCATCCTTCCACATCTGCCATGCCTGCAAAGTGTATGGTCATACTTCGATAAAAAAGAAGTGTACGGTCACACAATATCTAAAATGGTCTTCATGGTTTTAGTGGTGCTGCTATGATCCTCCATAAACAAAAAAAGCACAAATCTTTGAGCAGCGAGCAGTGGATATGAATGGTCTAAGACAGTGCCATTGCTTCCATTCGAAACTTTGTGCTCTCCTTTTTTATGTTTTTTTTGGGATCAGAAACTCAAAACATTTTGTATTTAAGTCATGAGACTTACATGTCCAAGAAGGTTAATAAAGTCTCCATATCGATGAAAACTTGATGTTCTTTTTCCACTTATAACCTCAAGAGTTAGCACACCAAAGCTGAATACATCAGATTTTATTGAAAAGAGGCCCTCTGAAGCGTACTCTGGAGCCATATAACCACTGAACGAATATATGCAACAAACATTGAAGTGAAGTCATATTAGTTGCTTTGTATATAACTAATATGTACTGATTCATAAGAAAAATCTTACCATGTCCCAACGATCCTTTTTGTATTGCCTTCATTGTCATTTGTGCTAAATATTTTTGCAAGCCCAAAATCTGAAATCTTGGGGTTCATTTCACGGTCCAAGAGAATGTTGCCTGCCTTGAGATCTCTATGGATGACACGCAACCGAGAATGCTTATGTAAATACAGAAGTCCTTGTGCTATCCCATCTATTATCGCTAGGCGTTTATTCCAATCTAATAACGCTCTTCTTGTTTCATCTGCAAATCAGTTTAACATTGACATATTAAGGAAAATTACCAGGGAGGTTAGATTTTTATAGTACAAGAATTTTATTTGAACTACAAGAAGATATACCAAAAATGAAGAAATCCAAACTTTTATTCGGCAAATATTCATAGATCAGTATTTTCTCCTGGCCCTTACAGCAGCATCCCAACAGCCTAACCAGATTTGTGTGCTGCAGCTTAGCTATGAGTTGAATTTCATTTTTGAACTCTGTTAAACCTTGCCCTGAATGAGAAGCAAGTCTCTTAACTGCTATCTCCAACCCATCAGGAAATCGGCCCTAGAGATAAGTGCGAAGAGATGGATTAGTGACTCATCTTCACATTTACAATTGTCTTTTGCCAGTTACTACTATTCTGGCCATGACAACTGTCTAAGCAGAGTTAATGGCATATGGAAAACAATTAATTATATGTCAAATAATTTCCGAGAATTGTTTGATTGTATCTTTATGTAAGCTCATATTTTCTTTACCCTCTTAACTTGTATACAGGACCAAAGCCGCCTTGCCCAAGTTTGTTTTCTTCTGAAAAACTACCTGTAGCCTCTAATACTTGCGAGAAGTCATAAATTGTGAATTCTGGACTCCTTCCTTCCAGTCCCCAAATTAGCGCTTCATCCCCAAGCGCATTCATCTTACCTAAATTAAGAGTTGATGCCACACTTTCAGTAAACTTATTAGCTTATGTACTCATACACATAACATTTCTATGTAGATATATAGCTGACCTTTCACATGTCTTCTCAATCCAAAGGAAACAGCGATGCAGATAAACAAAGCAAGTAGTGGAGCAACCAAGGCAACAACCAAAACCTTGGTCATGGGCTCTATTAAATGCAAATGTAGCTGGTCACAAAGTTTGATGAGGCGAAACGGAAGTAATCTTCTCTGCAGTTAGTAAACGGGGGCATTTATTTTCTGCTTACTCTTGTGTTTCGGCGACGGTGACCGCGGCGGCGCGGGCTGCGGTGGCGCACGTGGAGCAATAGAATCCGTCGTCCCGGAGCTCCATGTCGGCTCACCGGCATAGAACTTACTCGTATCATACCGCAAGTTACACCGGAGGCCAAGAACGCGTCCTCCTTGCCGGCCGGCAAAGTTTGCCATCGCCAGGTCGCTGAAATTGCTGAGGCAGTTGTAGCAGATATCTTCTACCATGTCCGGCGCGCACTGCGCCATGGAGTAGAGCCGCAGGCCGCCGGCGGTGCTCCCATCATCTGCGTCGACGCGGATCGCGGCGTAGTGCTTCGGGGTGGACAAAACTTGCGCTACCGTGTCGTTCAGCAGTGTACTGAACAAGCTGCCGGTGTTTGCAGAACTGTTGCTGGTGTCCCAACCTGCTAACAAGGGCTCCGAGGTGATGTTCATCAGGATGACCGCGCCATCAACAACCGCCGAAGTGTTGACACGGTGAACGGAGTCCATGTTGAGGATGTCCTTATCGGAGAAGCGGAGGAGGCACTTGTCGTAGAAGATGGTCGCGTCTTTGCTGAGCGGGCACCGCTGCCTTGACCCCTGGAGCGCGGTCCGGACACGGGCGCTGCAGCCGGAAGCGTTCATGTCGCCACGGCAGAGCGCGACGCCGTAGACGGTGTCCGGGGCAGCGCCGGTGGAAACTTTGTCGAACAGACGGCTGGAGTCGCCACCTTCTGTAAAGGAGAACGATAGCATCTTGAGGTTGAGTTGGTATGTGCTGTTGGCTGTGTAGGTGCTGGTGCCGCAGATCTGCCATGGCTGGGCGGCGACCATCGACACGAAGCCAAGAACTAGTAGCACGATGGCAACCATGGCTTCCTACAGCACGAGAGGCAGTGGGCATTTTTAGTAGCGGAGTGGCTTGAGCCAATGTTATCAAAGTACAAAAAAATAAATAATAAACAACTAAGATCATATTCACTAAACAAGTAAATATGATTAGTTGATGTGCTAAAATTGCTACGGTACACCGAAATAACTGTGGACCATTGATCTAATGTCATATTACCTAGGAGGTAATAGTTTAATATTTATTTTATATATTTTAAATTAGAAAATAGTGGATTAGATCTAACTTGCATGCATGGTTAGTTGAGATTTCAGATTTCTGTTTTTTTCCCACGTTGTGCCGGCCATTAAATTGGGACAAGAAACATTTTTTATCCCCTCCATGTTGGTTGTCGTTTTTTCAGCTTCTAGCATGACATGGTATGTACTTGACCTTTTTCCATTGTAAAAAGTGACGACGGGGGAAAATCTGATATATATGTATGTCACATTTTTTAAAGACGCACACCTGATATTTGTTTTGAGAGGTGTATATGATTTTTTTGCGGAAGTCATACATGTGATGAAATCAATCTCCTGGATTTTGCTCCAAGCCTCAAACTACATTTATATCTAACTGGACATGCTTGTACGTTTTTTAATTTTAACATGATGCATTTAAAGAAGCGTGACATATATATATATATATATATATATATGCGGTATATTTTGGAATGTAAATATAAGAAACGTGACATGCTATGTTTATTGCAACCTGATGCAAAAAAGAAAAAAAAAAAGAGACAAGAGAAGAGGATGAGAAATATCCGAACTCATGCTGCTGCATGCAGATTGATTTGCGCAACTGCGCCTTCCTTCACCAAGTCAGTAGGTTTGCTACATGCATGCAGATCTAAAATCTCGCCTACTGTAACCGGTTTCTTCTCCTTTTCCTCTTTTAATTGTTTTATCTCTCATAAAAAAATTAAAGGTCTAGATTTATTTGAAACTCGTACCGTAGCAAAGCCCTCCATATATATACCTCAATACATCAGCCAAAGCCGACCCATGATTTTTTTTGGTAAGAAGCAGCAACACGGAAGGATCCCCCCATTCAGTAGACAAGTTGAATACAATAATGAAGTAAAATGATTTGACCTTAACGTCGCATTCCCAGCCGCGTGTTGAACTGGCCGGGCATCAACTTGGAAAGGCCGGCAACTTATTTGATGGTTATCTTTCAAGTTTTGTGTCCAGTGAACGGTGTTTTCTATACCTGTGCCCTTATAATATTAGGGGTGCAAGCACGGAGTCAATCAAGGCCACCAATTATATCTTTAACTGTTCGTTTATCTTTCTTTCACACGTACAACCAAACTACCAAGTTGGTATTAGTCGTATTCACGCATTTCATAATACTTAGGGTACTCCGCCCTGACATGCATGGATGTACTTAGTTGTAATAAGTTACTATGTCAGCTTTGAGCAGCACCTGAACATGTAAGTCGATCTAACATTTAAACACGCAAGGACTTGTGCCTAAAATCTCACGTAGATTACACAAAGTTTCTAGCACATACATCATTTTGGAGCAACAGGAGTCTATCACCAGCTCTTGGATTTTTTTTTTGAAGCAACCACCTGCTCTTGGATTCGTGATTCTTTTTTTTTCACCTTTGTTTACGAAAGCACGACCTTATAATTTTTGTTATAATGATGAATCACCCTACCAAAGTTACATGGATGTTTAAAAATGTTGGTCTAACGGGTGTCTCATTTTCTACCAAACGGTGGAAAAATTAATAATGCAACTTAAATACATATATAGTTCCCAGTTCCCACTACAGTAGGTAACATTGCCACTCAACAAACATTGTCTTGTTATCATTTCCTTATTAATTTCAGAGATGACACAGAGAACAGCCTCGAACAGGGCATTGTATAATACCAAATATTTTTACATGACCTCGAACAGAATGTTTAAAGTATCTACCATCTACAGCAGATAATGTGATATCATTAACAGTAGATGCCACAAGAACATTTGGTGCCTCTTCGTTTGTCACCCTCAAGTTGAAAAATGCAGGGTGCTTAGGCTCAGGAGGGTCATACTCTCGCTACTTAGCATTGCAACAACCTCTGACGTAGTTGGTCGATCGGCTGCATTCTCTTGGACACACAACAAAGCAATATTAACACATCTCATCATCTGTAGTTTATGAGACTCAGTGTCTAATGTTGTATCTAGGAGTTCAATCCATCTTTCATCCTTCCACATCTGCTATGCCTGCAAAGTGTTTGATCACAAAATATCTAAATGTGACCTCCTAAACAAGTGAAATAAACACACAAATATTTGAGAGTATTGTTGTAAGTATTGGATGGTCTAAAAAAAATTCTATTGATGCCACTCAAAACATTGTGCTTTCTAGTTCTGTGAAGGTTAGAAACTCAAGTCATGACATATTTAAATGATGAAGACTTACGTATATGGAGATGCTAATAAAGTCACCATATCGATGAAAACTTGATGTCCTTTTTCCACTAACAATCTCAAGAGTTAGCACCCCAAAGCTGAATACATCAGATTTGATTGAATAGAGGCCCTCTGAAGCATACTCAGGAGCCATATAACCATTGAAAGGATGTATATGGGGAACAATGAAGCGAAGTAACTATTTTTTACATTTGTGTATAGCTAGAATGTATTAATTCATAGGAAAATCTTACTATGTCCCAGCTGGCGTTTTTGTATTGCCTTCATTATCATTTGTGCTGAAAATTTTTGCAAGCCCAAAATCTGAAATCTTAGGGTTCATTTCCCGGTCCAAGAGAATGTTGCCTGCTTTCAGATCTCTAAGGATGACACGCAATCGAGAGTGCTTATGCAAATACAGAAGTCCTTGTGCTATCCCATCTATTATCGCTAGGCGTTTATTCCAATCTACTAAAGCCCTTCTTGTTTCATCTGCAAAATCAGTTCAAACAGGTGTATTAAAGAAAAATACTTTGATAGGTAGAGTTAATGAACCAAGGTTTTATCAGTACTACGATAGAGCGAGAAGTAATACCAAAAATGAAGAAATCTAAGTTTTTGTTTGGCAAATATTCATATATTAGTAGTTTCTCCTGCCCCTGATAGCAGCATCCATAGAGCCTAACCAGATTTGTGTGCTGGAGCTTAGCTATGAGTTGAATTTCATTTTTGAATTGTGTTACCCCTTGCTTTGAATGTGAAGCAAGTCTCTTAACTGCTATCTCCAACCCATCAGGAAATCGGCCCTTGAGACAAGTGCGAAAGAGATAGATTAGCAGTGACACAATTTTGAAGTTTCAATTGTCATTTGAGAGTTGTATACTGGTCAAGGACAACATGATAATCAGCTAAAGAAGAGTTAATTGCATAATATGTAAATTAATGATCAATATGTAAAGGTACTCTTTCTCATTGTTGTTTAGACTTTTTCTCTTTATGTATGCTCATGCTTTTTCTTATTTGCCTTCTTACCTTGTATACGGGACCAAAGCCTCCTTGCCCAAGTTTATTTTCTTCTGAGAAGTTACCTGTAGCTTCTAATATTTGCGAGATGTCATAAATTTTGAATTCTGAACTTCTTCCTTCTAACACCCAAATTAGTGCTTCATCTTCATGCTCATTCATCATCTTAAATAAGAGTTCATAGGGTAATTTCAGTTGATATAGCTTAGACACAACATTTAATTTCTGTCTAGCAGATAGCTGACCTTTCATATGCCTTCTCAGTCTGAAGGCAACGATGATGCAGATCAATAATGCAAGTAGTGGAACTACCAAGGCAATGACCAAACCTTTCCTTATAATCTCTATTGAGTGCAAATGGTTAGTTCACTGCAAAGCTTAATATGGTGGTGACAACGAAAGTAATCTACTCTCTCGTTAGTAGATGATGTTGAAAAAAGGGAAGGTCTGCCTACTCCTGCGTTCTGACAATGGTGGCAGCGGTGCCAGCTGCGGTGCTGGACTCGGAGCAGCGCTCGACGACCCGGAGCTCCACGTCGGCTCGCCGGCAAAGAACTTATCCGTATCGTACCTCAGGTTGCACCTCAGACCAAGAACACGTCCTCCTCACCGTCCGGCGAAGTTTGCTGCCGCCAGGTCGCTGAAATTCGTGAGGCAGTTGTAGCAGAGGTCTTCTACCAAGTCCGGCGCGCACTGCGCCAAGCAGTAGAGCCCTGGAACAACATTGTTGCTGATCCCATCATCCGTGTCCACATGGATCGCGGCGTAGTGTGCCGTCATGGAGAGGACTTGCCCTACTATGCCAGTCAGCATGGACATGAAGATTTGGGTTATGTTTTTCGTCTGGGCCTGATTAAGGGAGTCCCAGCCAGGTAGCATGGGCTCCGAGCTCATGTTCATCAGGATGAGCGCGCCATCGACGATCGTGGAGGTGTTGAGACTGCTAGCGGAGCCCAAGTTAAGGATGTCATCCTCGTCGGAGAAGCGGAGGAGGCACTCATCGAAGAAGATCATCGCGTCCTTGCTGAGCGGGCACCCCTGCTTACATTCCATATGCGAAATATGCATGCGCGACTCCATCTTACCATTACACTACAGTCACTTGTAATAAGTGATTGGATATTATTCATTAATACTAACTTTCTTAAATCTTATATTAAAATTTCTAGATGCTAAGGCAATCTCAGATAAAAATATTCAACTTCAAAATTTTAGATCTCGTTGAGCACTACAATTTGATATTTGATATTGACCTTTTTTCCTTGTAAGGTCGATTGATTGGTCTAATATTTTATATCAAATATTTGTGTATATAAATAATTACAAATAAAAAGTTTCAGTATTTAGATTCACTGTCGGCCATGAGATGAGAAACTAGCAATGAGTGACAATGCCCTTGGCCACTCAAGTAGAACTCTCGGCAATAGTTTCTAATCTTATAGTGACATACACATCTTCATCGGTAGCATCCTCACTGCCTCACAGCTGGTTCTCCCCTGTTTCCGCCTCCGATCCTCCACCATTGGGGCGGCTTGTTGCCTCCCGAGGATGTCCTCTAAGCTTAGCAGCTGGGAAACATCCCCACAACCGTGGCGACGGCCGCCTTAATTATTTCATGCTTTTCAACCACCTGAACTCTAGGAAGCATGCTCAAAAAAATAGTTTCCCCGGTCCATTTGGTTGGCAACCATGAACCATGACTGCTAATGGAAGTACTTTGTTTAAGAAGATAAATCTAGTAACATGCATATATTAGAGCACACACCATACTTTGATCCTATGATTAAAACGGTTCCCTTTCACAGATTTCTTGCATTGTAGGGACGTCGTGCAATTTGGAAGGGGTCCAGCGACAAGAAAATGTAGCCATCAGACCTAGCCTTCACAGCACCGATCATCACTCCACACTTGTCCTTCTCACATCCCCGTCGTCGTCGTAGACCGGTGCACAGGACGACGACTAGCAAGGCAGGGCCCTTGCCTCCTTGCACCCACTGGTTCTTTTTTGTCGTGTCGGCCTACTTGTACATTTCTTGGGGTAATAAGGTCAAGGTAGTGATGGGTTTCATTTCTGTTCATAGACCTGACTAGACCTACTATAACTTTTATCTAACTGTAAGAATATTAATTAATTTTGTTTGCATTTCTGTCACCAGCACTTGATGTAACGCCCTAAATGGTTCGTGCATGTTCACTTTCTATGCTGGGTGAATCACAAACTCCCACCAACCTATTTATTCTTTCGTCCTCGCTTTGAGTAAAACTGTTAATCTCTACGTTTGTGTTTCAGCCTCCGTTAGTAACGAGAGTACTCTTTTATGATTCCCTAGATCAAAATCAGCAATAACATTTACCAGAGCATACACCGCACTTATATTAGATGCACAGCCAAGACATGTGACTATGCGAGCACTCATGAATTCAGGAACTTTGATGACTCTTTGTGCACCGTAGATGCATGTGGCTGCATGATAGGAAAGTCATCATGCAATCCGGGAGGGGTCCAGCAACTAGCAAATGCCAGGTTCCATTCGTTCTCCACGGACAGAGGCCCAGACCCGGTCTTCACGTACCTAAAAGCTGCACGACAACGTAAAGGTCCAATCATCCCAGACTTGTTGGCCACGGCCTCTGGTCTTCTCAATCACTAAAGCTGAAAATTTCTCACGTAATAAGATCAGGGAAGTGATGGGTTTGTTTCTGTCCAAAGACCTGACTAGACCTGATTAGTACTTGACCCTTGATGCGGACTTGCTCGTGGAAATGACGACGACTGCCTATTGAACAATTGACCCGCCTTGACACTTTTATTGTCAGTTTTTTTTGGAATTTAAATTTAATTTTAAATGGGGTAGTATTCGTCGATTCGGTATGAAAACCAATTGAAAAAATTGTAGTTTGCAGATTGAAAGTGCTATCAATAATTCAAGCCTTAGTTTGAGTGTTGTATGAACACGTATATATACGGCCTGCCGTCCTGGCTTGTATCATGGGTTTGACATGCATTTGCTGAAACCTAAAAAGCAAGCCTAACAACATGCATGCTACATTATTCTAGGTTAATTACAAAGAAAATGTGCCGACTGTCTGGGAGCTCGGTGCGTTGCCTATAACCACAACACAAAGGAAGATCAAAATCGGTGCTGCTCATATGTTTGTTTATTTTAATGTTTGCTGCATATTTAAAGCATTTTTCTTCTCTTTGAACCATGATAAGGAGAAGGAAGGAATACAGAAACTCATTGGTGAACTACAACTTTATCCTATTTTTAAAAGGTTATGGGAATAATTTAGTTGAAATGAGCAACCTTCGTACAACGACCACAGCTATTAGAAAGTTAAATTTCAGGATAGGTACCTTGACCATCGAAGATCAAATCATCATATGTTTTACAATGTTGTATTCTGATAGGCACAAACATGTTAAAAGTACCGACCGTCAATCTAGTAGTCCAGCTCTCTATTTTTCAACAATCTATTTACATGCAGAGCGGATTTATCGCTCAGGAGTTTTTTGGGAGTTCAAACCTGAAAGATATTGATCCCGGGACCCGCTGTTAAAACCAGCCATTAAGGGTGTGTTTGGTTGTGTGCATCAGAGCTACCATACAAAGGTGGATACATATAATTTTATAGAGAAGAGTATTTTGTTGCTTGTATAAATGGATGCGAAAATAGCAACCATCCTAATCTGGTCGATGACACAATAATTGCATTTGTGATGTTTATTTTGTTGGAAATGTGCCTAAGAGCCAATCATAAACCATTTGGATTAAATGATCAATGGATGTTGATCTATGAGGTTTAGGGTTCAATAGATTTACAACTAAATTGGGTTAAAAGCATTTTTGACGGTCCATGCATGGCTTAAAAGCAACCCCTAGGTACTGATAAATAGCTACATCAGGGACAAATTCTGAACGCACCCTGCCACATGCATTGGGGCGGCAAACCAAATTAGGGCCACCCTAAGTTTTAGGTGTTCGCATCAGCCTCTGCACCGTGGATACATGTAATCTTATATAGAAGAATTGGGTTGCCTGCAGAAATAGATGCAACCCTGCATGAGTGGATGTACAAACATGCAACCATCATGATTCGTGGATATGCCCAAAATGCATGAGTTCCTCCGCTCATGACATGCTCACTTTCTAACCATGTATAGCAAAGGCAACCAAACAGCTTCACGGGGCCTACGTTTACAAATTTATTAGCATAGCTTTGGTCAGGTAAACATGACGTTGCAAGAATACTATCGATCATCACCTTTATTTTATTCTTGCAAAGCTACGGCTGATGTTTTATTCTATACGTAGGCTGGTGAGTGAGCAGCATCAGCTGTAATCATGACGGACAATTGGGGGTGCATGCGTGTCGGTGGCCAAGCAGACACACTTGCAAAGCAGCAGGGTCTAATTCTGGCCCCTACAAGCAACAGATACATTGGGTCACAATCAGTGTGTTTGTCTAACGGGTCTGCTCTTCCAGTTGAACATACTTGGGTTGGTCTTTTCAGCTTCCTCCAACACCTCACCTTCTCTGCTTCATATTGCAATTTTTTTAAAAAAAAAAGTCCAAACACTCCAAAATCTTGTTCTGAGTACTGCATGAATAGAGAAGTTGCTGCTGTGTTCTCTCCTAGATCCTTGTTCAATTTGGTAAATGATAACACTTAGGCCTGCTAATGGGGTGTAACCTGCACCGTACCCAACCCTACCCCATCCAAATATTTAATTTCTCAACTCTAACCAAGCCACCCCATTCCAAGCGGATAACCCATAGAAACCCATAGGTCCTTCTACATAGGTCCAACACAAGGAAGCTACTACAAAAATTAATGAGCATAATCCAAAACACTATACGCCAACACTTTAGCGTCATCCAAATAGTATCATCGTCATCACCCAAGAAATACATGAATAATTAATGAGCTCCTGCTCTGATCACAAGTACAAGAATGATCCAAAGTACAGAAAGGGTAAGGTCCTTGGCAAATGTATCTCTCAAAGTTTCAAGAGCGAATGTCTGATGAAGCACAAGAAATGCCAAGAATTTGTGCATCCGAATTATACACCTAATAGGTTCAGATGGCAACACAACAAATGTACAAACTCATTGTCATAAAGAACAATTGGTAACCAGGATGTGCAACTTCTGGAGCTTGAAGAAGGGGACGTGGATGACAGCATTGTCTGATTGTCATTGTTTTCTTCATAGAGTGAAAAGCTTAGGAAAATTCTCCCTGAAAGACAACAATAGTTCCATAAGGTTCAAAAGTACTCAAGTATCTCTTAAAACCTGACAGCCAATACCCACTTTGATACTATACTGAAAGCCTAAATCCAAATAAACTATTGTACCCACTTTAAAAAAAACTAAGAGCAAAGAATCAGTATTACAACTATATATTGGTTGGATATTTGTACAACCAATCTTTGCAACAAACCAGGGCTTCAAGTGTTTGTGGTGTCATCGAGCTTCGATTGTCACTAGGAATCCGACCACCCAAGCTGAATGCAGATTCAGAAGAAACGGTGCTGAGTGGAATAGTCAGAATATCGCGTGCCATAGCTAACAGTACGAGGTACTTGTTGGAGTTTGTCTTCCACCAGGACAAGATTTCAAAATTTTTATCTTCTCTCTCTGGTTCTTCTTCCAAATAGGCATCAAGTTCTTATTTTTCTACCCAGCTCCCTCTTCTCTGAGACCTAAACTGATCAAATTCTCGGTGAATTTTTCTCTTGCCTTGCATTAGCACTAGTGAACGGCTCACAATGCTGTTAAACACATCAACTTGAGGTACTGCATTTGTACCATTTCTTCTTATAACCTCTTGATACTTTCTGAAGTATTTTCCCAGTCAATCTTTAGCCAAATTTATGCTCAACTCAATGTCAACAAAATTCTCACATACTTTTTCATAGAAGAAGTCTAGAAAATTAAATTTGCGTCTTGGATCAAGTATGGTAGCAATAACAAGGACCATGTTGTAATTGCCATCCCAATACTTATCAAACTTATTATCCATTGCTCTTGCCAATTCTTTTATGACCTAATGTTGCCATGCATGACTTCTTAATGCTTGGTGGATGTAAAGCACATCGACAACAAACAAATGTGCTGTTGGAAATCTATCAGCTAAGAATGCCTTTGTAGTTTCTTCAAAAACTCCAAAAAACTTACCGATAGACTGCTTTGCTCCACTCATCCTTGGTTGGAAAGGGTTGCTGCTGTGATGTGGCGTATCGCTTCAACACAATCTTATACTCAACTGCCTCTAGAATCATACCATATGTTGAGTTCCAATGGTTCGGAACATCAAGCACTAAACCAGCTTTCGTGGGAAAGCATTCCCTTTCAGTAATTTTATTGAAGGCTTGAATTCGCAACGCTGATGAATTGACATGCCTAACCAAATTCCTTACCAATTTTATTATCAATTCTATTGCAGAACCAGCAACGTTCATTCCATCTTGAACTAATATATTCACTATATGAGCACAACATCTAATGTGCAAATGCTCACCACCAAACAGCATATCAGCCTTTCCACTTTCTTGCAAGGAACTGTTTCCGGTGTTGTCAATGGTGGTTGAGGCATCGGAACGATGAGAAGACATCTGTCAATAGTAAAAAGAAACCTCATAAACATATTGTTACAAACAACAGTCAACGAGAACAAGAAGCGGGAATTTCATCAAAGTTACTAGCATATAATGATATAACCGAAGATAACTACTAACTAAAGAGAATTTCATATGTTGGCAGATAAGAAAGCTTAATCTAAAAACACCATATCAAACAGATTTAGTAGTTGTTGCTAAAATTAACAAGAATTCAATCCTAAAACATAATTACATTGCTTTTATTTCATAGAGATATAACAAGTTTAAAACATATTTATTTCATGGAAGCAGCCATCCCCAAGCCATCAAAGAAGAGGTGCAGGAACACACCATAATTACATTGCAAACACACATGACACATATCATTCTGTTACATCAAGGCAAGCCATTACATAGCTATATTATGAAAGGGGAAAAGATTATGCCAAACATATCATTCTATAACTCGGGAACTCACGATGACATATCAGGGTCCCAAAATGGCACCAATTCACAAGCTGACTCACAAAGCTGACAAGAATTTTATATTCCAGTGCCAAACGCTACTACTTGCTTCTTTCTTTAACCCAATTTAAACAAGTACGCCATTAGGCACAAGTACTGCCTAGATCCTCCGACGGAAACCTACCAAAATTCAGCAGTACCAGTACTGCTTTCCAGGGCACACAGGAAAGAGGAAAAAAGAAAGAAAGGCACCGCAAATTCTATTTGTTGCATCGATTTTGTCACGAAGAGATTGGGGAGGGTCAGAGGGGAGCTCGAGAAGATGCACCTTTTTGCGGAAGATGCGCCGACGACGGTGGAGGTCGTCGGTGACGGCGGCCGGCGGGGACGGCCAATGAGAAGGGAGGCCGGCGGGAAGGGCGGCCTGCGGGGACTACCGACGGAGCAGCCGCCGCTGCTCCTTGCAGCCTCCTCGAGCCGCCGCAGATCTAGCAAGAAAATGAATGGGGTGAGCCGGTGAGGAAAAGAAGGATTGGGGAGGGGTGATGTGAAGGAGATGGGGGAAGGGGATGGAGGAGGTGTACCTGCGGGACGGGCGGAGGTGGCGACGGCGGCGGGTCTCCCGAGTCCCGTGCGGCAGCGGTGAGGTTTTGCGAGGGGGGGGGGGGGGGGGGGGGGGCGAGTCGCGTGGTCAACAGGAGTCAAGATCGACCCGCTTCTACCCGCTCCAACCCACAATTCCATTATATCCAACCCGCTCCGACCCGCAAATCCCTACAACCCATTCCCACCCACCCAAATAAGCCCCATCTAAATACCCGATCCGAAATACCCATTTCGACCCACCCCACTAGCAGGGTTAATAACACTCGTATGCATATATACTACCTGCCGCCATGTACACCAATGGGCTTGGCGTGCATTAGCTGCAAACTAAAAACATGACTGGCGGCATGCTACTTTTACATTTTGTTCCATACAATAGCAGCCTTCAGCCATGCTTATCTTGTGTTTACCAAATACCAAACCAGCGTGAAGGCACCTGGCCACATTGTATGCATGCAAAAACCACCCAATTGGCGAGTCTGCAATTCTCTCCATTTCACACACACACACCCTGACTCCTTGTAAGCCAACCTTCTTCCCATGGTCGTGCATATTTTCACACTACTGCTGCAAGGTTGCAACCTCACAGGACTAATAGGTACTCGGTGCCTGTTTGAATATATGTGGTTCCTTTTCTAGTTTTCTTTCAACTAAAATTCATATGTAGAATCAAACACCCTTTATCATCGTTACACATTGGGAGAACCATGAACAGCCTGTACATTATTTCAAAAACAAGATGCTACAAAATTTATGTGATAAACTAAGTGTGCAATTTTGGATCATGCATGCATTGCTTCACACTATAAAAATCTAAATATAGAAGAATATTCCTTGTGTGTTGCTTTGCCTCTTTTGCCTGGAGTCCACACCATGGGCCTAGCACGTTGTACCCCGCCCCCGCCATCTCGATGCATTATTGCGTATAAAGTTGTTGGTACATACATGCTGCATGCATGCAGCAAGAACACTGATGGGGCAAGGCTAACTTCCACCGGTGTACAGGCTTTGAAAGCCCAATGGGGTGGACCCGTCGGCGTAAACTTCTCCATGGCTGGCTCCGCTGTGACGAACGTCCTCATCGTTTAGTGGAAAAGGACTTTCCATTAACGTAACGACGCAGCGAGATCACTGGCCACAATTGTTTCCACGCCTGGCGGCGTACTGTCCTAAGACATGGGCACATTTGGAGCACAGTTACAGCCTAACGCCGCTAGGGCGTGAGCTACTGAATTACATGAGCGAGGAACATGAACAATAGAAACAGAAATAAAACTCGAGTGAATGAGCATCTTCAGCTCGTAGATCAAGCCACCCGTTGCTGCTAGGTAGAAATCATCAGATTTGAGAGCTTGTTTCAACATCTACGAGTCTGTCTCGATCACCATATGCCCCATTACGCATTCAGCTGCTTCCCTGACCCCTTCGTAGCATGCTGTTACTTCCGCATGAACAGCATCAAGCAGACATGAGCTTCTCCCTGCACCAGCTCTGACCACTTCGCCAGCTGCATCTCTGATGACAAAGCCCAACCCTCCATCACCCGATGCTGGGTGATATGCAGCATCAGAGTTGATCTTCAGCTGATCCTCTAACGGCGTTATTGGCGAGGAGAAAATATCATGCTACTCCACACTGCCAAGCCATCAATAGCGTAACCCCACCTATTCATCTGCATGTAACTCCGGATACTTCAAAATCTGAAAGGAATCGCTCGAAAAGTATCGTGATTTGAGTGCTCTACGAACAGAGGTGTGCCTCCTCTGTTTTCCAGTAGTTCATTTGGATCTCACAGTTCTTTCTAACACTTGTTAATTGTTCGTGCACATCATGGGTTCACCTGCATTATTAGCTACCAACTAAAAATACGACTATCATCCTAGTACTTCCATACTTTGTGCCTATTATCTCACAAATTCTATCACTTTGGTATCTATATATAACTTTCCAATGATTCACTGAATGCAGTGCAATGCAGTTATTTGTTTCTCATAAGTAAAACTATTGTAATGTAGGTGCACTCAGCTTAAAAAATATGATGATAATGCAGATACACACATGTGAAGCTGTCAAGTCTCAACCTCAGTTCATGACAAACTTTTATAGACTCGCAAGCAACACATGTAAGTACATGACTACATCTTGATGAGTGGGCATTTTCATGTCTTTGTTCTTCCCATAAAAAACAAAGTAACATGATCTTTATCAAAAGGACAAGCGCTATCAATGGCATACCATGATGCAGGAAGCAAAAAATCAAAACTTCGAATATCAGACTTATACTCTTGAAAGTGCACACTAGTTTTCCATTTCCATATATATTATATGTATATGTAAATCTGAAAATTGCAATTGTACCCATTCTAAGATAACAGAATAACTCACAAGTATCTTAGACAAAAATGTTTGATTTTCCTCTCAAGCAACACAAATTGATGAGATTCGTGCAGGGTGAACAGCCTGTACGTGACAGGTTTTGCTAACAGAACAGCACACTGGCACACTTTTGTATATCAGAATAACAATACATCGTGTTCAAGTCCATTGCCCCCTTGTTGGAAATGCTGAAAAACTTGTGGAGGTTCAAAAGTGTGACTTGCAGGATGCACTCCTAGTGCTTGTACTGTACCACTCTGGGGTTAAAGAGGAAGTCATAAAGAGAGCCTTGGCACCATATTGTAGTCTATATAACCAGATAGATCAACCATTCTAGACTGCAAATCAATACTACATTCAGCTTCCACCAACACTTTAGCTTATCTCGAGATAGCTTCAGCCAACATTTTTCTTATCCACTCAGTTCGCACTTGTCATTTTCAGACGACAGAAGTTTTGTGAACACACCATCCCTCTATTTATAGGGGTCCATTAGGGTTGCTGAAAGAGGAAGAAGATTGAAACTCCAAAAAGAATTCCTGATCCAAACTTGTGAGCCACAGTTTAGGAAGGAAAAAAACTTGTCACAGCTCTGGTGTGAGTAGTCAGTCACCCTTTGCAGTTCGATCATGCATATATTGTTTGGTTTTCGTACTGGTCTCATCCTATATTGGTCAGACATCGACATTTAAGTGTTCAGCTAGCTCACACAAAATTGCAGTTAGAAGCAGAATACTAGTGTGCATGTATACGTTTATTTGATTTACCTTATACATGTGGTAGATAACCGTATCCAGTAGAAGGTCACTAATAATCAACCCTGTCATGCACTTTGAAAGCCGCTTCATCTCCCACATAAAGGTGCATGGTTAAAACAAGGATCGATGATAAGCCTAGGTAACTCTTTGTGATTTTATTACTTTTTTATTTTGAATACATATCCAGTAGGGGATCCTCCCCTCCTGTTTCCTCAAAAAATGATGAGCCTAGGTACAAAACAATATTCCACAGATACTAAAAGTGCTATCTGTAGTTAGCATGGTATTTAACATAAAAATAAATCCAGCGTACTTACATGTGCCCATGATCTGCTGCATATTTACAGGCCCAATAAAAAAACGAGCAGAGCAGCCTATCGCTGCTGGCTGACGCCTCTCATTTTCATCCCTTCACTGATTGTAGATGGATGGCGCTCTGTGGCCATCACGACTATGTATCATTTGCATTTCAAATTCATGAGTTGTTACTCATGCATGTCTCATGTGCATTTTTTCCTCCTGCTTCTCCCATCGACCCCTCGCGCCCATGATGGGCTGATGGCCCACGCACACCGCATCTTCTTCCTCTAACTGCAGCCCTTCTTGTGCTGCCATTGCTAGGGAGGCCTTAGGTTGAAGGTAGCAGTACTTATAGTGGTGGCGGTTCCTGTGTGGGGGTGAGGCAGTGGGACGCCACCGGCCTCAGGTTATGGTAGACATCCTGGTTGACGGTGGAGGAAGTGAGGAAGTCACAATGAGCTCCTCGAAAGAGCAAGGTTAAGGCGGCAGTGGATTCAGCCGCTCCAGCTGGAGCCCCGGAGAAGGTGGATGAGGCCAAGCGGAGGAGAGGCGGCACAAGGACGGGCGATTGAGGGGAGGCGGCGCGGGAAGATGATGATGCAAAATATTTTTGGACCGCGGTGTTGCTTCTGCAGGATTCAGGATGTTTTCTGTCACGTCAAGTGGTGTCTTACTGCATCCCTTTGTGCCTCTACCATATCAACTTAAAAGAAATATTTTGCTGAGGTGATGCCGAGTAATATGTCAAATCCCACATCTCTGCATTTTGAAGGGTGGATGTCCCTCTTTTTCTAACTTGCTCTCAAATAAACACTATTTGATATCTAAATCATGCAAAATGAAACAGGCTAGTTCACCAAGGAAAAGAAATGAACACAATCCATTGGTCGGCGAAGAAGCCTTCTGCGACACATTAAGAGTTGGTGTATATGTGGCTACCATTGCTGACTGATGCAGAGAAGCGGAGACCGTAGAGCTGAGTGTTGAGTGAGCTGCGCATAACGATGGAGTGATCTTGACTGGTGCAGCGGAGCCAATGGCCATCTCGACCATCGAAGTGTAGGAGATTCTGGCATCTATTACAGTTAGCGTCCTTGGCACTAATGTGTGTGAGGTCCTTTCCTCGCCAATGATTTGTATCTGCTTGCTTTGATCAACATTCTCTGTTTGACGGCTCTGCTCTGTATATCGACGCTACTTCACTTGGCCATTTCAGCTCTCTCTCTAATATCTCAACATCTCTGATTTTCTCTCTGTCCCTAGAAACCCGCATTTGCCTTAAACTCATCGTTTTACACAACTAATACATAAAGCTTATTAGACTTTATCCTACTCTGCCATCCGTACTCCTAGTAGAACAATGGAAAAGAAACCTCAATTCCTCAAACACCCTTAGACCGTTCTCTGAGTTCTCTGAAAACAGAGATGTTGCTTCTCTGTTTTCTGCTCGCTCCTTCCTAGTTTACCTGTACTAAATATTCATTGTTATAAATGACATGACTCATATGTATATATAATTGCATGCCTTTCTTACAAGTAGATCATGGGTTTGGCCTGCTCTAGCAACAAACCAAAACATGACTAGCATGCTACTGCGATTCTTTTTACCACGTTACCTGAAAGGCATAGCCATTCTTCAGTTTCTCTCCCGAAAACAGCAATAATTTCGATCCAGTTCCACAGATTCAATGACGTGTGGATCCTCAAAACCCAATTGTTACCAATTTTTCTGCTAAAGATTGTACAGTTGCTCACTGTCAAGCTAATTGTACAGTGAAAGAGAACTAGTAGTGCAATGTTTGGCTTTCCATTACGAATTCAGTATGTTGTTCCTCACAGCTAGAACAAATTTCAATGTTACTTCCCACACGCATGTGTGGAACTAATAGATTATAATGCAGCTCAAATTAAACTACAATGCAGTCAGGAGCCTGAAAATTTCTAATTAGTGACAGCACTTTTTCCTGGCTGGGAATCTGGGAGATATTGCTTTATGCCTTAGTGCCTATTTACAATCAAAGTCAGCTTTCTAACACTTGTTATTAGTGCAAGATGGAGAGCATGAACGGCCTCCTCCTGCACCTCACCTACACCCTTCCTCTCTTATTAGGACGGGCCGCATCGGTTACCTACAGAGATTGCATAGGCTACGCTACCAGCAATACAGCTCCATTTTGATAGCTTCGGAAATCTGAAATTTTGTGTTGCAAGTTGCAACGCAGCATTAATGATGGATTAATTTGCTTACACTGTGGATTGCCATTTCTGATGACTACAGGTTGTTTGACCGGCCAGCTTTGCATGATTGGAAAACAACTTGTGCATGAGTTTCTCTTCGTGAAAATGCACACCAAAAAGCATGACGAGATTAAATGTTTAAGCATGAAAAAAATAAATTAAAACTGATGGGATCACACAGGATGGGTGAATTCTGTTGGCAATTGCATTGCTATGAAAATATCCAGACCATTTCATATAACACATTATTTTAGTTCATAGTAGTGATCAAGTAGTAGTTCATATAGTAGTATAAATAGAACTAGCCACTTCAGCAAGAAATAGAGGTGGTACGTCTCTGAGATTATTTTAGATGAAGTATGGAACTGAAAGATGTGATTTGAAGTAAGAGTTGCTAGATATCTGCTAGTTTCTAGTACACTAAGAAAAATAGAGGTTTGTGAGCTGTTAGTGGAAACTGAAAGTGGCAAGTATGGTCAAATTGGAGAGCAGAGGTGGGAAGCAGGGTTTAGCTAATCACAGGCACCATCTTTGGTTGGTACCCCCAGCTGAGGTAGGCATCAAAAAAAGTGTGGCAAGCCTGATTTTTTTTAGATTAAGGATTTTTCCGGCCTCAGGATTCACAGGGTGGATGGTCACAGCCAAAGAGTACAAAGAAGGCAGTTCTGAAAATGCAAAACGCCTTACACGCTAGGGTTCTGCCAAGGATAAGAAGAGCAAAACCAAGACTCAAAGACAAAAGACTAAAGACTAGTTCCTGATTCTGCTTCTGATGTTCCACCCATGGAAGTTTTAGCTTCCAGGAGGTACAAATTGTCCAAAATATTTACTTCTTGTATCAGATCCTTATAGAGTGAGCTAATTGAGAATGAACCCTTATTCAGAGTCCACACGAACTCATCTTTGTGTTGTGTAAATTGAGGCAGCACCACTCTGCCTACCAGCTCAAGCCATTGAGTCAAGTTACTCCCTAAAATAAAATAGCACGTCTAAAGGATATATTCAGTGGTGTTGTGCTTAGCACATGAGCTACTGTAATATTTTTCTTTCAGACAATGTTGTATAAAGTAGGGTATTTTCAAATAAAAGGTTTATCCCCTACCCATAAATCCTCCCAAAACCTGGTCTGGTTACCATCTTGCACCAAGAATCTACCCCGTGCTAGGAATTCATTTTTAACTCCCATTAAACCCAGCCAAAATTGAGAATCTCCTGGTTTCTGTTCTACTTGAGCCATAGTCTTGTTCCTTAAGTACTTCTTTATCTTAGAATATCTTGCCAGAGCCCACCTTCATTCATTAACTTAAATATCCATTTACTTAACAAGATATGTTCTCCTGATAACGGCCAAGCGGTCAACATGATGTTCTCTTCCACGCAGATGTTCGACGCCGACATGATGTTCTCCTCCAAGCAGATGTTCGCCGTCGGCGTCATCATCCTGAGCACGGCCATGAGAGCGGCCTTTGACGAATGTTGGAACCACCCAAGATCAAATCTCCTCCTGCAACAATCTCCAGCGAAACTCAAGCGGGGACACACACGCGAGAACTAGTGTGATGAACACACGGTAGCTTTGCAGCGACAAACACCCTTTTCTGTTTTCTCTGTATTCAACTCAATAAACAAACATGCAGAGTACATGGCTCAAGTAGCCCAGCTTACATGCATACAGGAGCAACTACTACCCGGTGGGTCTCATACGCACTTATCCCCAGCTTCCGAGCGTCCAACTCCGATGTGCTGCACGTACGCCGCATGAAACGATCCGCCGACCTGACCTCGAGCCACGACATGGACGTGCCCAACTAACCATGCATGCAGCTAGCTAATTTACCGTGCTCCACTCCTAAAGACCTGGCCATCTTGTTCGCCGAACTGCAACACACACAGCAGCCTATCGCTGTGGCTAAAAACCTAAATGTGATCAACACACATAACCCTGTCATGACTAAAACTCCCGGCCACAACGTGAACTCAAGACGTTTCCAGCCACATGCTCATGCAAGTTGCAATGCAGCATTAGTGATGGATTAGTTTGCTTACACTGCGGATTGCCATTTCTGATGAGTACAGGTTGTTTGATTAGCTTTGCATGATTGGAAAACGACTAGTGCATGAGTTTCTCTTCGAGAAAATGCACACGCCAAAAAGCACGACGAGATCAAATGTTTCACTACAAAAATGAAAAACGTGGGATCACACACGATGGGTGAATTCTGTTGGCAATTGCATTGCTATGAAAATATCCAGACCATTTCATATAACACATTATTTTAGTTCATAGTAGTGATCAAATGGTAGTTCATACTAGTGTAAATAGAACTTGTCACTTCAACAAGAAATATAAGTGGCACACCTCTGAGATTTTTTTAGATGGAGTATGGAACTGGAAGATGTGATTGAAGTAAGAGTTGCTAGATATCTGCTAGTTTCCAGTGCACTTAGAAAAATAGAGGTTCGTGAGCTGTTAGTGGAAACTGAAAGTGCCAAGTATGGTAAAACTGGAGAGCAGAGGTGCCAAGCAGGGTGTCGGATTCTTGGAAGGCTGAGGTGGGCATCAGAAAAAGTGCGGCAAGCCTGATAATGGACAAGCGGTCAACATGATGTTCTCCTCCACGCAACTGTTCGTCGTCGGTGTCATCATCCTGAGCACGGCCACGGGAGCTGCCTTCGACGAATCCGACGCCCTCTGCTGTCACGGGCAGCACCATGCCCATGGCCGCCAACTCTGATACCCCCACTTCCATCGGCGCCATCACCACCTAAGCAGCGGCACGGATACGGATACGACGTATCGGTATCGGAAGGATACGAATACGTCGATACGTCAATTTCTCAAACAACCCGATACGCGGATACGTTTTAGTTATTTTTTTAATAAATAGATAATATCATAACAATGCATAATAATGTTCAAGTTCAACATAGAGACATTTAAGGTCTATTACACTCAGAAAAATATGATAGCAGGTTCTAATTTAGGAAATTAATAAAATGTAGTAGCAAACTAGCAATATAGTACTATAGTAGGATAGGACAGCATCAAGCTTCTTGCTCGTTTTCCTCATTCTCCTCCACACTTTCAATCTCAAGATCACCCAATCCAAATGATACAGCTTGCAACTCAGGCTCATCAATGGAGAGGTCAGCAACTTCAAGAAGACCTACTCCACTAAGGGAATCAAAAGAATCTCCTCCAACATCCCACATCCTTGTCTCTCCTGTCTTGTATGCATCAGTTCTTCTTGATAAATGCCTCAGATTTGAGTGCACAAAGACCAAATCTTCAGCCCATTCAGGAGTTAATGCATTTCTCTTGACACTATGGATGAAGCTATATGTGCTCCAATTTCTTTCACAGCAAGAAGAAGAGGCCGGTTGGCTCAGCAATTTTAAGGCCAAACTCATCAATAGAGGCACAGATTGTCCATGATTTGTCCACCAAGTCATTGGGGAAACAACCCATCTATCATGTATAGAATCAGGATCATTGAATTCTTCTGAACAACTAGAAAACCTTGAGTATTCTTCCTTTACTTTAGCCAACTCTTCCGGCATGCGAAAGAACTTCTTGAAGCAAGTCATCCTCATTTGTGATACCTCCTTATCCTTGTGGGGAGGTAGTCGGCCAACACCTTCTTCAAGCCACTTGTTGCTGTAAAATCTGCATTTGCCAAATTAGCATTTCAATTAAGAACATGAGCAACTAATTTACTATAGTGTGTAGTGTTACCTTGGATTGAGTGAATGAGCCAAACAATGCAGTGGATTATTGCCTTTTGTCCACCTAGCAATCAAAATATCATGAATAACAGAGTAGAGGTCTGAATCCTCATTTGGTTCCTTCCCTTCATTCAAATATATCTCTTTCTTCACTTTCTCAATCATTGAATCCCACATCTCATAGACTAAGTGAAGACATGGGGTGTCGGTGTCCGCAATGCGTATCATATCATAGATAGGAGTAGTGATCCTAAGAATGTAATCTACATTCCCCCACCAGACATCACTTAGTATTTTTTCCTTCACATGTTGGGCAGTTGAAGCATCATCTTTGTATATGATCCATTTGTCACTAATCACCATGTGTTGGAGAGCTGCTTTTACCTCAACAAATCGTTTTAGCATACACACAACCGATGCAAATCTTATTTCAGCAATAGAAAGCAACTTCAAATGGCTAAACTCATTAAACATGGAAAGACGCATGCTATGATTCATTATGAAATTCTTGATCATAGTTGCCTCAACTTTAACATTGTGTATAAATTCTAGTTGTCCCCAAATATGCATATCCTCATCAGTAGGTGTCCTTGGCAATTTAGGTTCACATATATTTTTCATTGCAAGGTTGAGAGTATGCACTACACAAGGTGTCCAAAATATGTTATCATATTCAGCTTCAATTAAAAGACCCGCACCTTTGCAGTTTGCAGCATTATCTGTGATGATTTGTACCACATTTTGTCGACCTACTTCATCAATAATAGCCCTCAACTTCTCAGCAATATATTCTTTTGACTTATATTCTCCATCACAATTGTCAGCCCTCAAAAACATTGGAGCTTTCTCAGAAACAGCAATGAAGTTGATGATTGGCCAACCGTCACTGCAGATTGTGACCCCTTTCTCTGGTCATGTGCTCTTTGTGCTCTCCAATAGAGTCTCTATGTCCCTTCTTTCTTGCTTCAGGAGTGACTCCCTAGCCCTGTTATACCCAGGGATTGTGTAACCTTGCAAATTTCGGCTGCAAGCAAATGCAAAAGCTTCTCTAAAATATGGGTTTCTCAGAAAGTTGAAAGATATCCCTCCAGAATACATTGCTCTAACAATTAAAGCATCCAAGTGCTTGCGGTCTTGCAATGCCCAAGATTTTTCCAACATAGAAGCAGGTCCCCTCTTGTTCTTCTTGTTGTAATTGCTTGTAGAAGGAGCTACAGGCAAAGCAACGGTGCGTGTCTTTGCTCTTTCCATCTCCTTGCACCTTTCCACTTCCCTCCTCATCTCACTCAACATTTCATACGAAACCTTCGGACACTTGCTAATCCCCTTCCCTGATTTCTGCAGCAAATGAGCTTCAACTCTAGTGTAGCTACTGCTTTTTTCCATGGGACAATAGTTACATCTCCAAAGAGCATTTCCTCCACCAGCTTTAGGCCTCTCTATAATGGTCACATGATCCCACAACGGAGCCTTAATATCAGTTGTTTCTCTGGATCTCACACTACCACTAGCAGCAGTACCACTACCACTGCCTGCACTACTCAAATTTGGAGATGCCATTCTGCAAAATAAGGGAATGGATCAAATGACTACTGACATTAAAAGAGCAAATTTCTACAGGTAACTACAATTCAAGGTTCTCTAATGGTGGAGGCAAACAGAAGCAACGGTGGTGGCATGGAAAGGATTACAATTTAAAACCAGTGGCATATACAGGAATCATATTTAAGTTTATGCCAATGGCATATAAGGAATTTTCTCTAAATAAATAGAAGAAGCTAAATAAATAGAAGAAGCTAAACACTGAAACACTGAGTAAATAGAAGAATCATACTGAAACACTGAGTTTTTTGCACAACAGAAGAAGCTAAATAAATAGAAACATTGAACTTTCAGTTTAAGGGAATTTGAAACATTGAACAAATTAGAGCAAATTAGGTTGATTTGGGAACATGTAAATGTTCTGCTCCCACTCTAATGGCATTCTGGCAAATAATATGCAGTGATGGCAGCAACTGCAGCTTCCTCCACTACGTTGTACACGCCATTCACTTTATGGAAAGGCAACCTGAGAATTTCTTATTTCTGAAAGGGTCTTTGCTAGTAAAATAATGCATCTTATTTGCTAATCCTGTTTTATAGTAGTCAAGGACTTCAAAGTGCAACACAAGCTCTGAAGGTGCACATTTGCCACTATGTAGCATCTCTTAATACCATAATCTTATAATGGCCACAGACATCAACAAGCCCTTTCAGGAATCATATAGCTTGTTTAGTGGAGCTGTTATATGGTTTTTACTTTCAAGAAAAAATATCACACCAAGACACCAAATAAACCAGGCTGACTTTAATACAGAAAAGCAGTGAAGCAGAGGTAATCACCTCAAAAGAACTGTTCGGATCTGAAGGGCAGGACTCCACTTGTCCTTTAGAATGTCAAGGCATATCCTACCAAGCTGTATGAGTGTAAGTATTAAGCAACTCGGTATATCCTAATACCGTAAGAGGGAAGCACGAGCGTAACAAACTTACCTTGTTAAGGCTGAAGGCGGGCGGCGACGGATGGAGGCTGGAGGCGGGCGGCGGCGGATGGAGGCGGGCGGCGGCGCGTCGGGAGGAGGCGGGAGGAGGCGGGCGGCGGCGGATGGAGGCGGGCGGCGGCGCGTCGGGAGGAGGCGGGCGGCGGCGGATGGAGGCGGCTGTGCGGGAGGAGGCGGGAGGCGGGAGGCGGCTGTGCGGGAGGAGGCGGGCGGCGGCGGATGGAGGCGGGCGGCGGCGCGTCGGGAGGAGGCGGGAGGAGGCGGGCGGCGGCGGATGGAGGCGGCTGTGCGGGAGGCGGAGGATGGAGGCGTCTGATGTGCGGCGGATGGGCTATACACGGGATTTCTTGGGCCGGATGGGCCGTATCAGGCCGGATACGTATCTATTCTTTTGTTTCCGGCCCATTTACCACAGGATACGCGGATACGGCCCGGATACGTATCCAGCACGTATCCGGCGCGTATCCGTGTCGGATACGTATCCGACACGGGATACGCACCTTAACCGGCGTATCCGTGTTTCACAGATCACCACCGCAGCTGCAGTGCGGCTGCTGCACACTATGCAGAGCACACTATGCAGAGTAAGCCCTTGTCTGGGCTTCCGGCCCGCCTGCCGCTGCTGCCATCACCACCACTTTTAACCCCCTCTTCACCGCTCGGGGCAGGGCCGGCTCTACGGTTTCGGCACTATAGGCAGCAGCAATGTGGAAATATAGCATGAGCCACCCATATAGCTATGGCCTGTGCATAAGGAAAAAAATATCTTCTCTCCCACTCCTGCTGTTCCCTCTCTCTTCCAAATCCCGTTGCAGCTCCCAGCACCGTCGGGGCTCGCACTCCAGTCCTCCATTGCTACCGCACCAGCATCAGCCACTGAACTATAGTTTTTATATTGCCACGAGAACGTCTACCATCCCACTACTCCCTCCGTTTTTATTTACATGTCGTATTAGGTTTGTCCTAAGTCAAAGTTAGCTAACTTTGATCAAATCTATAGAAAAAATATAGCAATAATTATACTATCCAACATATGCACTATCAACGTATACTTCATGGTGGATTCAATGAAACAAATTTGGTATTGTAAATGTTATTATTTTTTCTATAAATTTGGTCAAAGTTGGCCAAATTTGACTTAGGACAAATCTAATACGACATGTAAATAAAAACAAAGGGAGTATTACGCAAGTCTACCAGTCTTATGTTGGCTACCAGAGATGAACTATATGGTTCATAAGCGTGTGACAGGAATGAACGAATTTCCAAACAAGCCTTGTGCGCCACAAACAATGCGATCACAAGGGCTCGGGTGAAAACTCTTGGCAATTGGTATGAAAATATCAAGATCATTTTGTATAACACCATTATTTCAGATCATAGTTGTGATCAAATAGGGAAAACCTGGATACAGATAACAAACCAGAATTATTGTTCTTTCACTTGTGTGGGGAAGTTACAAAGTTTGCAGCAGCTGTGACTGTGAAGGCGTACTGAATATACATCATCCATGGATCGGATGAAAGGCTTTTCAGCGAGTAATAGACCGATCATTTTGCCCCAGAACAACATGGCACTGCAAAACTGATTTTGAGGACCTACAAATCAGTGGCTCTTTGGGGAAAATAGTTTGTGAAACTCAGAGATCACAACAAATGCATGGCTTCCGGAGTTCGTTCCTGGCGATGCGGTCTGTAAGAAGTAGCAGCATCCTAGTCATGCTTTTAATTAGTTTGCCGCTACTGCATGCCAAAACCATGATGTTCATGGGCAAGAGGGCAGGCGGTATAAATAGAACTATTAACTTCAGAAAACAGAGGTGGCACGTCAATGAGATTATTTTTTACGTGGAGTATGAAACTGGAGGATATGGTTGAAGCAAGAGTTGCAAGATATGTTGCAAGATATCTGCTAGTTTCCAGTGACACTGAGATAAATAGAGACTGGTGAGCTGTTAGTGGAAACTGAAAAAGTTTAGCGAGATCGTGTCAGGCAACGTTGAGCGAAGCACATGCACCAATTTTGCTTTGTCCTCACGAGCCTGATTACGGCCAAGGGGTCAACATGTACATCATAGAGATGACACCCATCTCTACTTCTGCTGCTTCGTGTTAACAACAAGTGGTATGTTTATTGCTTGGATTAGCATTTTCAACACTAGGATGGAAACTTGAAATAGCTGACTTTTAACAAAGCAATAATGAAATGTTTTTTACTATTCATCTTGGCAGCACCGCCTTCTATGTTCTGTCGTTCAGTGTTTCATCAGTTCTGGAGGATCTGACCTTGGCTGGAAACTACTTCTTCTACTCCCTTGCTCTTGCTCCGTTCTAGTTGGTCGTGTCTTTTCAAACTCAGTAGGTGTTTCGGTGGTTTCTGGAAAACCTAGGATGTTGGATGATCAATAGGGACGCTCCTGGCCAGAAAGTCAGGTTTCGGACGCTTCTTTACTCTGTCTGATCATCCCCTCCTCTCACCCTTTTTCTCGTTCTATGGTTGTAAGACTTTTCAATATTTCCATTATTGCAATGGAAACGGAGTTTGCCTCGATTCAAAAATCTTGTGAAAATTGGTTAAATGTATAAAATCTGAAAAGTTTATCATTCTTTAGATCTGTTGCAAAGAAGTCTTTAGAAATATAGCAAGCAATATGGTCACATCAGTTGCAACAATCAACGAAAATGCGTACGCCTTCGGATGCAGAGCATTCAAGTCACAGCATCACAAGCACTATTCACAGAAAATTCAACATATGCAATATCTTTCAATTTTATTTGCCTATTTCCACCAAATATATGCCCCCATTGTGTGTGTTTTTCAAGCAATTAGATATGCCCCCTTTGTTACTATGTTTAATGGAATTTATCCTGAAGAAAGTAGCTGTAATGATTAAAACAGGCATAGGATTGGTGTGCAAGAGATTTAAAAGAAAAAATGACATCTTCATATTACAATCGTGTGGTGTATATATCAAGTAGTACAATCCAACTACGATTATCATCATACATACATGACGCAAATTTGTTCTCTCTTTTCCTGTAGGCACGGATGGTGGCAGATAAAGGAATGAAGGAGTTATCTGATCTGGCACTGGTCAAGGAGCCTCACCTCATGGAAGTTAAAAGGTGTGTGGAGGTTGGATTGCTGTGTACTCAGTTGAAGCCTGCGAAGCGACCCGCCATGGCATTATGGCAGATGTTCTTGAAATGCTAATTTGGGGAGAAAGATGCGCCAACCCCAAATAACATCGGACGTACAGATTGAAGGGCTGGATTGAGCATCGATCCACGAATCTCGTCCACGGCTGCACACCGCCAACGTCGACGCCGGCGGACAATGGCGACTGGGCATTGCAGCCGCCGTTTCTGACCGCCCTCGATCAGTCAGCACGCCGGTGGCCAGATGCAAGAGGGCGAGGCTCCGAGGTGCTCAAGAGTACAGTGACGGAAGCTAGGGACGTCCTGAGCGCGGCGGCGCTCCGGCGAGCCGCGGAGGAGGACGCCCCATAGGGTGGACGGTGTTTAAGATACCGACCGGGTGGACCACCCCCTGGGCACGTACCGGCCGTCCGATGCGACGTGTGCGGCCGAGATTGGGAGCGTCGCAGGGAGCATCAGCCGGTGGCCTGTGGCCATGGTGAGCAGAGCTTCCGCTCCCTTTGCCAGCGACGGCCTCCGCTCCGCGGCGCCTGCAGGATCAGCAACCCAGGGGTGAGGCTCCGTCGCCGTGTCTCAGAAAGTCAGACCTGGCAGCTGTGTTCATTCAGGTCCAACCTGGCAGTCTGGCACCGGCGAGCTCTGCACTTCTTAGCATGGAGAATCGAATCGTCGGCATGGCCGAGTAGATTCAGCGCCTCAGAACCCTCTTCCTGATCTGTCAATACGAGATCAATTCAAGAGATCCACCGGCCGATATGCTGGGTTCAGTTCAGACACTGAGCGTGGTGTCTGATTGCAGAGGAATCAACGCATGCTCGGGGTTAACGGCGAGGCTGAGGGAGGCGGAGGAGAACGCGTCTCATGGTGTGGAGGACGTGGTCGAGAGGCCGTCTCCGGCTGAGCGTGGGCGGCGCAGCGGAAGCGATCGCCGCCTCGAAAACGTTTTGCAAATCGGCCCCTCGAACGGATCCAGTATTTCGCACTATAGCCCCTGGTAATTTCATATACAGCCCTGAATCGGATCGCGATTAGTAGTCGCGATCCGATTCAGGGGTCTCTGTGCAAATATTTATCCCCATTTTTACATATAGGCTTCTCCTCTGGACCGTGGTGTTCTGCGGCGGATCGAAGCAGGGGCGGCTCGGCGCGCCGCGGTGGCGGCGGCGGGCGAAGGAATGCCCTCGCACCCGCCGTGCTCCATGTCGAGGAGATCGCCGAGCTGCCGCCGGTTGTCTCTGGTCTTCGCGACAGCACGAGGACGGCGGGAAAGGCTGCTCCCGTGCGTCCATCCCAGTCCCAGCCCCGGAGGACTTCACGCTTGTCCAATATAAAGTTTGTAGCCCAACATATATAATCTGAGAAGTCAGTTTAAACATTCAAAATTGCAGTCAAAATTCATGTATTCAACCTTAACCTGAAAATCGTCCAAGTCTGAAAAACAAACCCACCCCTTGGACACTAGTTTTTCTCCAAACTTTGCTCATAAACTCTCAGATATTCCTTTCTAGAACTTATATTCCTATGTTCCAACTTGACACTCAGCGAAAGTTTGACCATAATCTGCAACATATCGGCCCTCGAAATCCAGCCTAAAGTTTGCAAAAAAAAAAGAAGTCATTCATTGCACATCTCTGAATTTTCAGCAAAATGCATATTTTTTCCCGACATTGGAGCTCTATATCTTTCAGAACGTGCGTGATCACTCTGCAGATAGCTTCTCCAATTGTCAAACCTATTATGTTGTGTGGTGTCACGAGATCACATAGAAGCCTCGGCGAGATGACAAATTGGTCATCGCCGACGTACGGCGATGTGTGCGTCACACCGGCGGATCGGACCAGAAGATGGACGGCAAGTACGTCTGGATAGAGCATCCACGAATCCCCTCCATGGCTGCACACCGCCAACGTCGACCGGCGGCGGACAATGGCGCCTGGGCCTGGCCATTGCAGCCGCCGTTTCTGACCGCCCTCGATCAGTCAGCGTGCTGTCACTGCGCATGCAAGAGGCCGGCTCGACGCCGAGAGGATGAGAACGCGGAGCCGAGGTCATGAGAGAGCATTCTGCGCGCGCATGCCGGCCAGCCGCGCCCAGCTGCCGGTCGCGTCGCGGTCGACCCCTTCGCCTCCGGCCTCCACACCAGGCGCCGTGGCGGCGGCTAGATGCAAGCAGGGGGCGAGGCTTCTAGACGCTCACAAGGAGGAGACGGAAGCGAGGGACGCCACGAGCGCGCCGGCGCTCCAACGAGCCGCACGGCAGAGGGTGGACGGTGTTTGAGATACCCTCCACCCCCTGGGCTCGTACCGTCCGTCCGATGCGACGTGTGCGGTCGGGATTGGGAGCATCACAGGACGGGAGGCCTCTTCCTCGTCAGGAGCGGCGGGTCAGGTGAAGCAGCGGCTCGCTTGCTTCGGCGCTGGCGGCGCCGGCCAGCGGTGGTGCGAGCGCGCCCAGACATGTCTGTCGTCGAAACGCCGCCTCACCGGCGGCGAGCGTGCTTGTGCAGCAGAGCCCGCTGCACCGACACCGCCACTCGCCACCTGGGCGACTGGAGGCGACCAGAAGCCCAGAGAGCGCGCCGTCCTGTTGCAACAACAACCTTGCTGTGGGGCAGCTTCCAGTTCAGGTTCAACCTGGCATCGGGGGAGCTCTGCAATCAGTGTGCAGGGAAGACGCTAGCTGGTGGGTCCAATTGGCAGTTCGTCAAAGCCCGAATGCCGGACATTAGTGTACCGGCGGTACCGTCCCGGGACGGTAATTTTTTTTACCGTCAATTTTGGTCGCACATCGAGATGTCGCAGCCGCTGAGTGCCGGCGTGCCGCGAGATCAGCCGGCCGGCGCGTGCTCAGGACAGGTTCAACGCCATCGTCTCGCAGCTGCAGGGCGGGGATGTCGAGCAGCAACCCGGCGACGGGCGGCGCGCTTCAGGATCTCGGGGAGACCGTCGGGCGCGCCCTGGAGGTCTTCACGGCATGCCAGAAGAGGAGCGCTGTGCGTCGCCGTGATTGTCCAGGCGGCGGCGCGGCCTCGCTAGCTGTCTCACGGCTGGCCGGAAACGTTTGCAATATGGCCCCTGAAACGTTTCAGTAAGACCCCTGATTCGGATCGTGATTACTAATCGCGATTCAAATATATGCAAAATGCCCCCTGGATTGGATCGCGATTCATAATCGCGATCCGAGTATTTGCATATAACCCCCTTTTTCGGGTCCAGAATTTTACAAATTCCACCGGACCGTCTCTTCCGCCCGCCCGTCCGCCGCGCGGACGCTGCCGCTGCCGTCGTCCCCACCGGGATCGCGAAGCCGTCCTCGCCATATTCAATTGCGGCGTGCCTTGTCTTCGGTTCCGGGGGACGGCGGCGCGCTGCTGGCCCGCATTGGAGGACTCTTCCATGGCCTCTGCTTCCCACGCAGTTTACTGCGCCGTCACTGGCCGGCGGCGATACTGGACCTGCGCCTCCTCATCTCGCCGGCAAGTGAAGGCAAAAGTCTGGTAGAGTTATCCGAGATTTCCTCCCTTCATTCCTGGCCAGCGTAGTTACATTTCGTACTGCATTTCGTTCACATGTCAGCGCCAGTACAGCCTCCTCCTTTCTCAGTCAGAGCTTAATTATGTTCAATCATGCATTGCTGTGCAGTAAAGATTTAATACTATAACAAATTGGAGGAATAAGCGAGTGCAAATTAGAAGTGTCAGAGCCTGGAGTTTCTGTAGGTGATCAAGAACAGATCCTCTGTACAAGTTGCATCTTCAGAGAAGCAGCGTGTGTGGATGTTGACAGACATCTGAAGAATTTCATGACTGTGACTACAATCTACAGCGGCGCTAAGGAAGATGAAGAGTAGCTGTTTTTGCAGACTGGCAATACTGAAATGAGTTCGTTGAATCCTAAAGCTGAAATATGTAAGCACATGGCAAGGGGACATGACAGACATATGTGGCTCTACTGTATAGTCAGCTTTCTAAACAAAAATCAGTACTGAATTATTCAGTCCATTCTACAGAACTAGACGCCCTTTTGCATTTTCCAGCAAGAATCTACTACCCGTTTAGCCTTTGTAGTTTTTCGCATCACTGATCCTAAGGAGGACTGCTCTTCAGTTTACAGAACGCCGAAAAGATAGACAAAAGGTGGTTCAGATCAAACTTATTGTAGCGCAGACAACAATAATTCAGGTCATGTATATATAACATTTCAACTTCTTCAAATGTGTACAGTTCTTCTTTGTACTTCCAGCCATCACTGTATTATATATGTACATAGAATCACAATACTGCAATTCAGTATGCGTGTTCACATGAACATATGCTGCTTCTCTGAAGATTGAAATGGTACATACTTTTGTCATCTCTCTTTCAGGAGTTTGGTTCAGAATCCTGCTATTTTCAAGGACACTTGTTCACATCTGATTACCAGAAACGAATTTTGCAAAAAAAATAGGTTCGCTATGGAATAATTTCTTTTAGTTGACGACAAGAATAAAAGAGTGACCTCGTTTGTTCCAACAGTCACGTTTCATGTGTATCACAGTCAGTAGATGGTCCTGAGTCCTGACGTGTTGCCTGGCGAATGGGCCTGCTCGGCTAGGCTTGGAATAGGCTGGTGGGCTCATCCTGGGTATTAAGCCCAAGAGAACAAGATGAGTAGAGAGCATTTCGTCGGTTACGCAAGCTGATGGGCCAGGTCTAAGTGAAGAAAAAGGAAGGTGAGATTGGGTCTGAGAGTATTTAGAGATTGAAATTGACTTAGAATTTGGATTTGAGTTTGAATTCAATTCCCACATAAAAAACTCCAAGAAACCAAAATGCAAAGTTAATTGATTCGTGCATGTGGTGAGTTCGAAATTTTTGTAATATAAAATTATAATTGCTCTAATTCATATAAAACGTTCAAAATTTCAGTGAGCTACTTCCTCAATAAAATTTCAGTGAGCTTTTCCATCTTTCTAAATGAGCAATTCTCACTCTTGTTCTACTAAGAGCACAGATATTTGTTGCAGCATGGACCAGATTGTGTTGTCAGTGCAATTAGAAAGGACTGCTGATAGTGATGTGAGCATGCCTGGGAAATATTGTCACTCATATACTACTTTTTTTGGCGGAATGGTGGCTTTATTTTTGTTGCTCAAGTTAGAGCGCTGATGTCCTTTTTGTTGACTAGGCTGGTGACTGTTTTTTTTTTTTGAAGGTAAAGCTGGTGACGCTAATATGACACACACGAAGTATGTCGTGAAATGAAAACGGCATGGACACAGAACCAGCCTACCCTGCAACGTCCCCAGCCATTCGCCGGAGAGGCATGGGCTAGCTTCATGCGTCATGTCAGCAATGTAGACCGGCCTGTATATAGCTAGCTTCAAAAAATCAGAATTGTGCTGCAACTGCAGGCCTCGTCCCTGCAATCAGGCTTGGGCGAATTTTGCATGACACTGAAGCAACCGATGCATGAATTTTTACGTAATCGTTATGGAAAGGAGTGACACAAAGGATCATAGTATGAGCTGCAAGTCAGTTTTGCGTTCTTGTAACAGACTTCTTTGCAGAAATAGTGCTGGCCGTCTGTCTATATATAAATGAGCTTTGGTAGCATCCAGCCTGAAATCTTGCAGAAAATTCGTTTGCATGAAAATGAGAAAATGTTTTGGTAGAGTTAAGGTAGCCAGCAGAGACACTTAAGATGGTGGTGGAAACTGAAGAGCGCAGATCATTTGATCAGCTTCAACAGCCTATGTTATATAGAAGAGAATCCTTCGGTGACCTGCAATGTTCTTGTCTCCAGCATAAATTGTGCCAAACTCACGCCTGAAGCAGGAAGTATATTCTCCACTTTAAACATGATATCCTGCTTCCAATATATTAGCTCACATTAGTTTTCAAAAGCGTTGGATGCTACACGCAGGGAGAACTAATGAGGGCATTTATATGTTGGGAGTTCAAACATGCCACGGATGCACCTATACATTAGGCTGAGGAGGAGCTAACTTGTCAACAACCGGCACTGCCATGAACTAATGGCCCCTAATGCTGACGCCTGTTGTCCATGCCAATTTCCCGTTGGAATTGAAAATATCGAAGGAGAAAAAAATGAAATCATGTTAAGATGAAAGTATTAGATTTTGGGGGAAAGCTGAGCAGAGGTTCCTTATTACAGGATTGTTCAATGCTTGTGTTGTTCTGCAAACAATGTCATAATAACATCTCTCTATCGCATTTTCTTTTGCTTTGGCTATTTTATTATTATATATCCATCCTCACTCATTTGATTTTGTTTTCAATCTATCACTATTAGTACAAATATAATCAATTTTTATGCGCAGTCACCTTCTCTCCCCAAACCAAACACGTAGAGTTTGACTGATGTAGGAAGAGTTTAGAGTTGCCTTATTTTTCTTTCATACGTCAATCAGGGTCAGTCGATTTCGATCAGAAAGCCAAATATCGATAGGAATTATTTGAGTTTCAGCTGTTAGCATTACATTGTTTTGTCGTTACTAATTCACAATTTGAGATTTAGAACAGAAAAAGCCCTTAGCAATAACAACACACTAAAGTTTTCACACGATCTTCAAGAAAATTATGAAACTATCTGCCACGTAAAGTGGATATTGTCGTATCATTGACAATAGATGTCTCAGTGACTATTGAGGTCTCTTCCGCTGTCACCCTTACGTGGAAGTATGCCGGGTGCTTAGGCTCGGGCAGGGTCATACTCTCGCTGCTTAGCATCACAACCACATCTGACATGGTGGGTCGATCAGCTGCATTCTCTTGCACACACAGCAATGCAACGTTAATGCATCTCATTATCTCCAATGTATGACACTCAATAACTAATGATGCATCTACTATTTGAAGCCATCTTTTGTCTTTCCACAACTGCCATGCCTGGAAAAGAATGATCGTAGTTAATAAAGTTAAGTGCATAACGAAAACAGCACTGCTAGTACTTCTGCAGTCTTCTGATAAAAAAAGGCGAGAAGTAGAAATCCTGGAGAAGTTTGTTGGCTGTTGGCAAATAACAGCTGCGACGTGCTTAAGAAATTGTGCTTTTCACTATTCCTGAGATATTAGAGAAAGAAACCATTTACATGTAGTATTGGACAAAAAAGACTCACATGTCCAAGAAGGTTGATGAAGTCTCCATATTGATGAAAACCTGATGATCTTTTTCCACTGACTATCTCAAGAGTTAGTACACCAAAGCTGAATACATCGGATTTGATTGAAAAGAGACCCTCTGATGCATACTCAGGAGCCATATAGCCACTGAAATTATGAATGTAACAAACTGTGATGCCATGTTCTGCAATTAAATAGCTGCTTAATATAATTTGGGCGAGTAATTCATAAGAAACATCTTACTATGTCCCAACGATTCTTTCCGTGTTTACTTCAGCATTGTTTGTGCTAAATATCCTTGCGAGCCCAAAATCTGAAATTTTAGGATTCATTTCACGGTCCAGGAGAATATTGCTTGCTTTAAGATCTCTATGTATGACCCGTAACCTAGAGTGCTTATGCAAATACAGAAGTCCTTGTGCTATCCCTTCTATTATTGCTAGGCGTGTATCCCAATACAGTAAAGCTCTTTTTGTTTCATCTGCAAATCAATTAAGCATAGATATATTAGAGAAAAACTTTGGAACCCAAAATTTATGCAATGATCTTGTTAAACTTAGTACCAAAAATAAAAAGGTCAAGGCTTTTATTTGGCAAACATTCATAGATTAGTATCTTCTCCTCCTCCTGAGAACAGCATCCCAAGAGTCTAACCAGATTAGTATGCTGGAGCTTGGCTATGAGCTGTACTTCATTTTTGAACTGTGTGAAACCTTGGCCTGAATGTGAAGCAAGTCTCTTGACTGCTATCTCCAACCCATCACGACACCGACCCTAGAGAGAAGTTCATTTTTTGTATCAGTGAGCTAAAGCACAATTCTTACGTGATATTGAAGACTATTTGTCATTACGGTTTTCGTATTTCTGTTGCTTTCTGCCCACTCATTATTTTGTTGCCCCACTCTTACCTTGTATACAGGACCAAAACAGGAGTTAAAGAGATGGGCGACAAGAAGGCGGTCACCAGCTGCAACTAATGGGATTACCCACTCGGATGAGACACCCACTCATAATTTTGTTGCCCCACTCTTACCTTGTATACAGGACCAAAGCCCCCTTGCCCAAGTTTATTTTCTTCTGAGAAGTTGGCTGTAGCCTCTAATACTTGTGAAAAGTCATAAATCATGAATTCTGAACTCCTTCCTTCTAGCCCCCAAACTATGGTTTCATCTTCCTTCATATTTACCTTAGCCTTATCCTGATACCCTTTACCTAAATTGAAAGCTTAATGTGATCATTTTTGTATGCACATAGAATTTGAACCAAATAAATGAAATCTCAAATTAAGGCTCTCTTTGTGGATAGCAGACCTTTTATGCGCCTTCGTCTTATGAGTATGAAGGAAATAATCAAGCCAATAATCGATGCAAGTAGTGGAACAACAACTTTGATCATGCCCCCTGACGTGAAACAAGACAATCATTTTGCAGGAAGTACAAATGGTTCCTTTATTAGAAATTTTGATGCATTTGGATAGTAGTGGAACTACACAAAACTTTGGATGATGCCTCAATTTCAATGAAGACATACTAAATTTAAGCACATACTATATATATAAGGTGTGGCATGCAAGGTTTTCGGACATGAGACTGAATTAAATCATTGCTGTCCTCATACAATGAGATTGTGAGGTGATCAGAATAATCCTAGACATAAACTACATGTCAATTGTATCGTTGACTGTCATCAACACTTACCTTGCCAGAACTGCAAGTTGTATAAACCAAAGCTCTGAAGTTTCATATCTCATTTTACATTTTGACAATCCAAAATTGAGTCTGTAAATCTGAACCCCATTTTGAACTTTTTGTATTTAGCATTTGCGGAGCAGGAGCACGGGTTCATGGACTGGAACATATTATTTTGATCATGACATGGTCTTGATTACGTGGTTTTTGACCATCACTAACAGTATATTTAAGAAACCCACTAAAATCATAATAATATATTAATAATATGAATACACTTTTCGAGAGAAAGCTGAAAGTATGACTTTTTTGTTAGTACTATAAACATTTCAAAAACTAATATAAACTTGAAAGTTTGAATTCATATTATATGTCCAAAATGATCATCTTTTGTGATTAGAGGGACTGACATATAAGGATATTTTTTTTCTTAAAGAAATGCTTTCTAGAATCCATGTTGGTCTTACTTACTCTTATGTTTCCGGCTGGGAACGACAAGTGGCGCTGGCCGCACAACCTCCTTCACCGGCGACACGATTGTCACCATGGGATCGCCGCTGTAGAAATGAATCGTGTCGTACCTCAGGTTACACCACAGAGCAAGAAGCCGTCCTCCTTGTCTACCAGCAAAGTTGTCCGTGGCCATGAAGCTGATCACCTGCAGGCAGGACGAGCAGTCCCTGTGCGTCAGAGCCGGCACGCACTGCGCCATGGAGTACAACGCCGGAAAGCTTCCGCCCCCGGCGTCCATGCGGCCGGTGGCGAACATCCGCGCCCCGGAGTTGTACGCCGCCTGCCGGGCCGTCACCTGCAGCAGCTCCCTGATGATCTCAGTGATGGCAGCGGCGCTCTCGGCGTTGCCGGGATCCCAACCGGGCAGCTCGGGCTCCGCGTTGGTGGTGTCCATCGTGTTCATGGTGTTGACCACGCCATCGACGATCTGGGTGTAATCGTCTGGGTGGGTGAAGTTCTTGCCGGAGAAGCGGAGGCGGCAGGTTGGGTAGAAGACGGTCGCGTCGTCACGGTACGGGCACAGCTGCTGCGCGCCCAGGCACGCGGCGGCGATGCAGGCGCGGCAGGCGGTGGCGTTCACGTCGCCGCGGCAGAGCGCGAGGCCGTAGACGGTGTCCGGGGCGGCGCCAGCGGAGCCCGTGGCGAAGTGGTAGGGACTTGCGGTGGCGTTGTCGGTGAGCATGGTGGATAGGAGCTCAAGATTGGCATGGTGCCTACCGCTGGTCGTGTAGTTCATGGCCGTGTCGCCGCAGATCTGCCAGGGTTGGGCGGCGGCCGGCGTGAAGCCGAGAGTGAGCAGGACGATGGCGATCATGGTTTGGTTGGCCAACCAACGGCACCTCATCAGCTATAACAGGAACTTTGGTTAGACTGGTTACCCCAAGTGGTAACAGTGGATGATGCTCTCGTTGCAGGCCAAGCCTGCCCGGACCGGAAGCGACAAAATACTTCCTCACCTGTCTTTTCTTTCTTTTCTGCAAAAATAAAATCTTTTTTAGATATAATGTTTTCAGGAAAACTTCTTTAAAAAGATTGAGGTCCCTTGATTCCCTAGTTGGTTGTGGCACCAGTGTGGTCAGTAGTTAGTGTCACTTTTTTTGGTTTTAGGTGAAATTGTGTCTACTAGTCTCGTCTTTGACTCAATCCGCTTCTATGTCTCTAGTCAAATCACATAAGGAAGAAGATAGAGATAGTCTAAAGTGACCCGAGCTTTCTTTGTTCAGAAAATTTCCCTTCCGTAGCTCTCAAGATTTATTACCGGCTGACTCAAGATTTATTATCGGCTGACTCAAGATTTATTATCGGACATAACATGCTCATAATAGGGCCAGGGCTGTCATAGTGCGGAAGATAAACTTAGGCCCTAAATAAACAACTGCAAGCGGATTCTTTTAATATGAATCTTTTTTTTTGAGATTATACAATACAACTAAGACACTCACAACGCATGCACACTCACCTCTATGAACACACGTACGCAAACCCTACCCCTATAAGCATCTTCGAAGACTGAGCCGGCAAATCCTTGAGATTGACGAAGTCACCACAGGCGCCTCGCTGTCAACACGAACGTCGCCTTCCATTGAAAGCATAACGCTATTAAATCCTAGAAAATTTGCTCCCACGGGAAGTCGAACCCAGAACCTAAGGTGCTACTGAGGCACTTGTAACCACTAGGCTATAGGCCCTTTCGCAAGAATCCATTTTTCATTGATTTCACAACTGGTATGTCAGTTGTCTTTAGTTTAATAAATTTGTTTGGTTTGGAAGAGGAAAAGAATTGTATTTCTGGAGCTGCCCAGGGCTTAGGGTATTTGATTTCTTGTTGCCCTTCTGACAGATAGTGGTCAGTAGTTCCTCCCCTGGTTAAGTCAAGTTCATTTCCTTATTTTTCAAAGGTGCACATGTAATCTAACTCGATCTATACGGTGTGAGCAGGTATGTGTTAGTAAGGGTTCCTACTCCTTTTGTTCTTCTTAATATATATATATATATAATAATACACATCTCTTCTACGTGTTCAGGAAAGAAATCATAAATGAAAATGAACTTTAAAAGCTACCGATTAACTTATATTTATTGGATAGGGACATAGGGTTCACCGATACATTACTACTACCTTAATAGTACACTAATATATCATCTTAAAGACTTGTTGGTAATCATTCTATCTATATACAATATAATGTTTCTAGACTATGAGTGCGACATTTTCTTTAAAGTTGAGAGAACTACATGCTAATTGCATGGAGAGAAGGGCCCCCTACCTGATTTGGGGGCCTTGTGCAACAGCGCATTCTGCACACCTCTATGAAGGCCCGGAATAATAAGGTGGTTCTTTGTTCGAATCGTTTAGGATGAATAAGCTGGTTCCTTGTTGAATGGAACTCTTAGTCAGTAGGCTGAGCACTTATCTTAGTCCTTGGTCGAGGTCAGTAAGATGAGTCCTTGTCCATAGTTGACTCATAGCCTTTTGTCAAAAAATGAGATTGGACATAGGTGCAAGTAGGTGGGTTTTCATTAGAAACAAGACATAGCCCCACCAATTCGAGCTGAATGAACTCTAACATATGGGTCGTTGTAAAGTACAACCACACCTAGCTGAGCTAGGCTTACGCCATGAATCAGAGCAATTTTTCTCAACCCACCTGTTTAAGCTTTTAGGATAAACGTTTGGTTGCATTCAACTCAATATGGTATTAGGGAAAGAGATGTCAAATTAAATTCCGGCGATGCAGTTAAATAAAATAATTACTATCAACATGTATTTCCATGCTTGAAGCTAGAGAGAGCTGCATGTGAGGATGTTTTTAATCTTTTTTCTTTTTTTTTAAGAGGGGGAGGGGGGTTAAGTATAAGGCAATTGACCCGTCTCTTTCTCACTAATTTCAGATAAATCTCCAATTTTATGAATGTACACGGGAATACAAATATATGCATGAACAACTTGAATTTTCAACCTAAGCGTTTGAAATTGTATTGGTAGTCCATATTTCAAAAGTTTGACAAGTGTTTGGTTGAGCTAGAACAATAAGGAAGTTTATGTAGGGCCAACTATGGGTGGATCGGTGTTTGTGTCCTTATTAAGAGTGGGGATGCCAAGGGATTGTGCTCTAGAGCACCACGAGAACAATTGGATTAGAGAGGAGGAAGATAGAGAAGAGGACCGGGAGAGCTCGCTACTAGTGCATCACCAGGGCTAACAAAGTGTGCACTACACGCCCGTTCACACAAAGCGAGAAACAGGTGTGCACCAGACAAGTACAGGGCCAAGTCAGTTCAACCGTTATACCAGATAGCTAGCATTGTCACTATAGCTCAGACGACTGACGGTTCGACTGCGAAAACTTCAGAATATGGTGTGGTCAGCAGACCAGTTTGGCTCTGATTCTAGTTCAAGCCGACGGACCAGTTTTTCTTTGGCAATGGCTGACTCAGATCTCTAGAAGTGATAGCTAGCCATCAAGCGTGCATAGAAGTCCAATGGGTTATTCAATAACAATAACCATTGATTCTTAAAACCTTTACCACGAGCGGAACTAACTTTTTTTTATAGGTATGGACATGTTTTTCTACAGCAAGAGCTCATCGAATTCATGCACGCGCCATTTGTTTCAGCATCCCTTAATACTCCATACTCAATATGTTTCAAGATTACACCCACCCTGGATAGAAGTTAGTGTCTTTTTTCTTGTTGCTCTTAGGTGAAAGTTGTGTTTACTAGTCTCTATATATCTCTTCTGAATTTTATGTTTCCAGTAGTTTGAACTTTGAAGTGAGCCAAGGTTAGTTTCTATTTTTAGCGAATTTAACCTAGGTAGCACTCTAGATTTCTTACTAGCTAACTCAAAGTACATAGCTTGTTCGTACTTGTCTTATTAGTATACATGGATATGCTAATACTCATATTACTGCCTCTATTAATATTGTGCTAATTACTCAGCTATATATGTTTGCCTAAAATCATCGTGCTTCTGGATTCCAACGTTGCAAAGAAAACTTGTCTGCTACTTCTCAGCAATAATTTCTCAAGTGAATCATTTGGCTGGCGTAATGCCCAGTCAGCTGCGGCGCATGTGCTCTTGGTCAATCCGCCGTTGCAATCGTGTAGGCGTAGCAGGATTATTGACCAAGATAAAGGACTTATATTTGACTTAGCTTTGAACATAACTGGAGAACTGGAAATGGCCCCCAAAACTAGCTGAAACTGACGATACAGATTACTCCTCATCTGCTAATGTTTTCTGCTGTGCTTCTGCAGGAGTCGGTACAGATTACACACTACTAAGATTCTTCAGATATGTTCGGTTCCTCTTTGTAGCTCTCTGCATTCCCTACAACAACTTGCATTGCATCTTCAGGGACGGAGAAGCAGCGCGTGTGTACAGAGAGTTTATTCTTGATCAGCTACAGAAACTCCTCCAGGCTTTGACACATTCCTCATTCGCGGCCAGTTTGTTTGACAATCTTTGATCTCTACTGCACAGCAACGCATGATTGAATTAAACAAAAAAGCATGAACTTTCTCCACGACAACGTTAGCCCTAACTGAGAAAGGAGGAGGCTATACTGGCCATGAATCTGAATGACCTCTGATGACTGACGGTGTGCACACGGTACTTGCAGGCAAACTGCTCGGGAAGTAGAGGCCATAGAAGAGTCTTCCTGTGCCGGCCAGCCGGCGCGCCGCCTTCAGTACGAATTGGAGCAAGGCTTGCCTGATTCGAAGAGTTCGAGGATGGGTCCTCGCGATTCCGGCGGGCAGGACGGCGGCAGGCGGGCGTTGGACGGGAAGGAGGCAGAGCTGAACCGGAGCAGGGGGTATTTTGCATATACTCGGAGCGCGATTATTAATCGCGATCCAATCCAGGAGGTATTTTGCATATACTCGGATCGCGATAATTAATCGCGATCCAAACTAGGGGTCTTTGTGCAAAGTTTTAAGGGTCTGTCTGTAAAATCTTCGGGCCGTCCGCGAGACAGCCGGCAAGGCCGCGCCGCCGCCGGTGACCTCCTGCGCGAGCCTCCATCTACTCAACGCCCCAGCCACGGCGGGGACTCTCTCCTCTCACGGCCCTAGCTTCCTCTCGGAGATGCTCCTCACGGCCATATCCTCAGGACGAGAAGAAGGTACCTGTGCTTGCATCCAGCCGCGGCTCGCCGGAGCGTCGCCGCGTTCGGGCCGGTTCCGTTCCTCCTGGAGGCTTCGCGGCTGTCCCCGGCGTTCGTCAACCGATTGCCAAACTCCTTTTTTTTAGCGCTGCTGGAAGCCTGCCTGGAACTCATCTCTCTGCAAGACTGCAACCGTGAGGAGCAACACAGGTCCAGGTCATTCTGCAGATTGACCCTGAAACTGCAGATTGACCACTGCAACCGTGAGGAGCAACACAGGCTCAGGTTCTCTGCAAGGAAGCGACTAGTGCTCAAATTGATGGCCAGCATGTCGTCCCTGCTACATCAGGACAGGTAGCATCGTTGCTGAATTGAAGACCGAGGATGAGTCTGACAGAGTTAAAGTGGATCCTTTCTTGTTTTGAAATGATGTCTGGGATGAGAATCAACTACTCCAAGAGTGAGCTAGTTCCCATGAATCTAGAGGATCATGTGGTTGCCAACATATCTGATATTTTTGGATGCCCTGTGGGGACCTTCCCAATCAGATGTTTGGGAGTCCCACTCCACTACCAAAAGCTTAAGAGAGAGGATCTCCAACCTTTAGTTGACAAGATCCTGAAGAAAATAGCTGGTTGGAGAGGGAAGCTCCTCTCCAATGCTGGTAGGATAGTCTTGATCAAAACTTGTTTGGCTAGTGTTCCTGTCTACCTGATGTCCTTCTTCAAACCTGATGTCCTTCTCCAAGTTCCCCAAGTGGGCCCTGGATCTAATTAACTCTCATATGGTTGGGTGCCTTTTGGAATGATTATGAGGGGCATGGTAAAATTCACTTGGCCAATTGGCACCTAGTTAGCATGAAAAAAGAGTTTGGGGGTTTAGGTATTCCTAACCTCCGGGATCTGAACATGGCCTTACTTGGCTCTTGGGTTAAAAGATTCATCAAAGGCGAGGGAAAACTTTGGCACAGGCTTCTAATTTTTGGAATGGTGTTATGTGGGCTGCAAAAGCTCTGAAATTTGGTTATAGATGGAAAATAGGAGATGGAACAAAAATTAGATTTTGGGAGGACACATGGTTTGCTACTGCCCCCCTAACGGTACATTTTTGGGATCTCTACTGTATCTGTGATCAGATAGGTGTAACCCTGGCAGATGTTTGGGATGGATTAGAGGTTAAGCTGACTTTCAGAAGAATTTTCACTGAATCTATGATGAGCAGATGGCATGAATTAGTTAGCATTGTAACAGAAGTAAGATATGATACTGATGGTGATGCCCTTGTATGGCAATACAACAGCAAGGGGACTTATACCTCTCAATCTCTTTATGCTGTGATAAATTTTAGGGGAGTGACCCTTATCTTTATTCCTGCTATTTGGAAAATTAAAGTTCCACCTAGGATACATGTTTTTCTCTGGTTGCTGTCACATAACAAAATCATGACAATTGATAATTTGCTGAAAAGAGGTATTAAAACCTGAAGCATGTATGTTCTGTGATGAAAAAGAAACTGTGAACCATTGTACTGTTGCTAGAAAAATTTGGAGCTATGTTGCCTTGTTTTCTGGCATTAGAATAGATAACTATGAGAATATGGCTAGCAAATGGCTTGGTGGAAAAAACTTGGAATGCTTTAATATCGTTACTGCAGGAGTCCTGTGGGGGCTCTAGCTTGTGAGAAATGATATGATCTTCTGTGACCAACATTGACAGGATATAAAAATGGTGCTCAGGAAGATCTGGAGATGCATGTCAACCTGGAAGCCGATGTACAAGGAGTCTCTGGAAGTTGGCGCTACCCAATGGTGCAACTTTCTGGAATCAAAACTCAAGGTGCCGCTGGAAATCGACTATTCATGAAGAAACTCAAGCTAGGACTGCCGAAGCTGGGATAGCCGGTAGTTTGTTTGTTCTGGTAGCAGCTGCGCCTGCTTGAATTCTATTTCAGTTCTGGTTCAGTTGCCTGTTAAAGCTTTAAACGTTTACTTGCTGCTGCAGTGGGTTTGGGTCCTGTTTGAGCTGATGGCTCTAGCAGAGCCTCCCTCTTGCCTTTTGACTCTGTAATGCTACAAACAGTTTATGCTTCGTTCTAATGAAATGGGGCAGGGCGAGGCCGCCTCTTACTTAAAAAAATGAGTCTGACGGAGGGTTCAGTCACTCTGCTCTTACAAATGAACCATGAACAATGGGGAACTACGCTACTCATAACTCATCCCATCCCTTAGCCATGGGAAAATTGGAGCTAATAAAACTAATCATTCACAGCCGACTGAAAGCATCTTACAAGCAGAGGATTTGGGTCACACAACACATTGGCTCATACAACTGATAACTCGTTGTCCATCTCATCTGACTTTTTCATCGACAAATGCTAGCTTCTCCATCAATGTCAGCATGCTTATTCACTTTGTGGAGAGGCTACGTTTTACACTAAATGATGCAAAACACCTTGTGCTATTCATGTCGGAAACATCTAGAAATTGGTATTGTCTTAATGCCTACATGTCCAAGACCTTTAACAAAATGAAACACGACACTTTACAGCAAACTTTAACTCAATCAACATGCAAAAGGTTCCTCCAAGAACAAGCTTAGTTGTATGGCAGATTTCATGGAGTTGTTTGAGAACAAAAGACTTCTCAGTTTCCTCAAACATCTTAACATTTATTTTGGACTGCTAAAGTCTGACCTGTTACACGTATAGGAAACAAAGAAGGCAGCTCTTTTGTACTATATATAAATGTTTCTGGTGATCAGATGCATACAAGTGTTGCTCGATTTTATTCCACACAAATTATGCATGAGGAAAGGAGAATCGGCCTCCCTGCTGCTCATCCCATCCCTTCCACATGAGAATAACAACATTTAACATAGTTCATGAAATAAATGCCTGGTTTCATGTTTTATGGAACATCACACTTCTCTAATACTGAGCTTGAATGAGAGAAGCTCAATGTGTTTGTCTTTTTTTTTCTAAAATAAGCATTCAAGTTTCCAATGTCATTTACAATACTTGTCTGTAATTAGTTCATTTCCATACCATACTTGTACGAGGCAACCTCCATTTTTTTTCTCATGACCATAATAGGTAAATTTAGCTTAATTCAATTACAGATCCATTTGATCCCAGTAGCTCATTGAATTTGGAATGTAAAATACATCTTTTTAGAAAAATAAACAACATATGAATTTATGAACTTATTCTCCATCTTTCCTATACACTATGATAACCCACCTAACTAACCTTAGAACAAGTGTGAAACCTGCAAATTCGTGTGTAGCTGGTATCTAACCTACAGAAAGAATACATTGCTCATGTGCCCATCAACTCAGGAATCTGCTGTTAACCCCAGCCCTGTACAGCTGCATGGACCTAGGGCCAGAAGTATAGAGCTTGACCTCGGTGTGAGCTGGCACAAAGAAAATGTCACCTTCCTTTGCCTTTGTGTTGTCAGGCATGGTGCCTACCTGGATTTCTCCTTCACCTGCCATGACGAGGAAGATGGATGGACCAGGCACCGGAGACATGGTGACTGATTTGCCTGAGGGTAGCAAGTAGCGGTCGACTTCAAATTCGTCAGTTGAAGGGGTGTAACGTGTCACATATGGCTGTACAGGTACTCCTCGCAGAACTTCAGGGAAGGTCTGCATGTAGAACATGTAGAGAATCAAATGTTTCTTACAGGCATTCATATATAGCATGTTATTTCTGAGAGAATCAAGTGGTCCACTATGAACAGCTAGTGCATATAAAGAGGGGTGAGTAAAACAAACCTGATCATATGTTAGCATCGAACAAAGAGTTTGTACATCTCTGTACTTAGGGGTCAGGCCAGCACGAACAACATTGTCTGAAGTGGCCATACACTCGATGCACTCGCCTGAGAGATATGCATGAGGTTCATTGGCACCAACATAAAGTGCTTCACCAGGACTGAGTTTAACATAGTTCATGAAATACGCTGCCAGAACGCCAACATCTCCTGGGTACTGCTTCTCCAATGATAAAACCAATTGCTCCTTCTTTGTTAAGGCTCTAACCTGAATCCAGGAAACATTATCAGCACGAAAAGTTAAAAACAGAGTATGGAAACATGATCAGCACAAACAATTAAAAACGGAGTATAGAAGCATTATCAGCACAAACAGTTAAAAGACACAGTATCAGGCATTAGCTAAAACGTATGCTTAATTATATTTTCAAACACAAAAGCAATAGATGCACTGAACATTTTCTAAGCATGTTCACCATGTTTCCTCATACGAGGTGAGATAAGAGGATAGCCAACAGAATAAATCAACCGATTCTAGGGGGAGAAGAATGAAAACAATGATAGAACAAAGGAACATTAATTTATCAGGCTTTTAATGATTCTATAGTTACTCCATTGATTCAATCAAAATTTTGGTAAGAGGTAGAAACTCAGTTGCAAGCAAAGAGTGGGTGGACGAGTTGACAGTGCATACAGTTTCTATCAAGAGTTACAAGTACCTGTTTCTACTGAACACTTGGGGCTTCCGGTAACTTGAAGCTCAACAGCAATCAAATCCCCCCATGTTGTTTGATGCACAACAAACTTTTGAATGAATTTGGTTTTAGAAATAAGAAATATCACTCTGTTATCTATATTTAACCATATCTTTGCTGCCCAATAGATTAATTGTCTCATCTTTTGCTGAGTCTTCACACCTGTCATGTTCTACATTACTGTCACTACCTACCCAAGCAAGGTGATTTTTAGGAGTTCCATAAATAGGATCTTCAAGAAATAAATAACGCATCAATGTAGTTTACGGCATGGAAAACCTCTACAGTACTAAACTCCCATTGGTGACTCCTAGCATCAACCTAGGACTGGCCAACTGAACTATGTTTCCTCTGAAAAACTGATCCCAGAAAAGCATAGATATAGACAATGATACACAATAAATGGATGAAAGCAGAGCATCATGGAAGGAAATGACACTGACATCAAACTTCAAGCTGAAACAAATTACAAGTACTTCAGAAACAAGAAAATTTCCTATGTGAAGAGTTATTCAGAAAAGACATTTACCTTACTCTCAGCATTTAAGCGGCTCTTAAGTTTTGCAATCGCTTCAGAAACTGCTTCTTCACCTGCTACCATTAATTTGGTGAATGCTGATTTCAGATATGACCTCACTCCAATCCCCCCATCTTGCTCTTTGACACTCAAAAGCTTCCTGGATTCTTCTTTGCCAACTAACTCTTGAACCTCGGGTACAGTCCTCAAAACTTCCTTGAGCTCCTGGACAGCAGTATGAATCAGTCACTACATAATATATAACACACACTGCAGAAGAACACAGTGCCTGGAACACTTTGCATTCCTTTCTAGAAGCAGGCAGTGGATTCAAACAACAGAGTTCAGACAGAAACAGAATAAGCTCATCAAGTAAACTGAATATCTACCGGAATGTATGCAGTAGACATTTCACTATCTCTTACTGCCTACTAACCTAAAACAAGATCGCTCAACCCACCAACCTAACCGTCAACCGAAAGCGGGGACAGACATCTAAAAAAATATTTCAAGGCTCAAGCTACATGCTACCAACAAACAAGAATCTGAACTTTACCGCAAAAAGTGCACTTACTGTCCCAGTCAGCTACTGGTTACAGTTCATTATGCTTGCATAGGCAATTCAGTTGTCTACTGCACCTGCACCGCAGAAAATTCAGTGACAAATAGACACTTGGCCGTGCCCATCACTTGCCCACTTTGGTTGCTACCCACCAAACCAGCGATCACTTTCAAGAGCACCGCTGGATGCGATTTGGACAGAACTCGAGCATTCAGGGCCCATCAAGCTAAGATACCATTGGCCATGGGGTATATCCAGTAGAACACTGGAACAGCTTAGTGGACAGTATGGCCCGTCGTGGAGCACGCCGTCGAACGTCACGAAAGGCGTGCGATTTACCAGCATGTGCAGACTTCCAGTGGTTCACATAAAACCTCATCTTCTGACAGTTCCAGATCAGAAGAAGGAATCGAGGATCCAATCCGATTGTTTAACAAATATATGGTTTCAGTATCCATGCGATTAAATTACTGAATAATTACCAGATTCATTAACTACTTATGAATACGATCAATTATTGCTACTAAATTCATATATAATTGAGAATGCGATTGATTATACTTGATTAATGACCAAATCCATTAGCAGCCTGAGAGACCCCCAGCTGAAGTCAGTCAACTTCCCCCACCAAACAACCCGGGGTCATCCTGGCAGCCACGTCCGATAAACAAGGTAGCTAATTCCGCAGCCGGCGGCATCTCGGTGACGTGATGCCAGTATGTCACCGGAATCCTTCCAAGTTTCAGGTCAACGCCACCGCGGATTGTGGGAGAAAGCGATGCGCGGAATTTAGGGGGCCAGTAACCAATGGCACGTCGCGCGCACGAACGAACGCGCGCGGCCGCAGGCAGGAAAAAGCGGGTGGTGGTCGCCGTCGTTACCTGGGTGGCGGCGAAGCCGCAGAGCGCGTGGAACTCGGTGACGGCGACGGCCATCTCAGGCTTGTGGTTGGCGTCGCGGTACGTGGCCGGGCGCAGCGCGTGCAGCGCCGCGGCGAGCCCGCGGTCCGGGTGCGCCTGGATCGACAGCGCCTTCGCCACCGACAGCACCTGCGCCACGCGACACGCCGCATCGATCGTCAAGGCCACGCCTCTGAATCAGCCAATGCAATCGAGGAGAAGCTCTGATCTTGTGCTGGGGAACCGGAAATGGCGGAGGCATGCAGGGAGGAGTTAATCGTGCGACGGACCTTGAAGAGGAACGGGAGGTCGCCGCCCCAGCGCGCGGCGACGGCGCGGCCCAGCGCGGCGGGGTTGCGCGCGATCCAGTCCCGCAGCGACACGTCCGGCGCGAGCGACGACGGCGCGGACGGATGCGTGCCCATCCACAGCTCCGCGCACGGGCGGTCGTCGGAGGCGGCGCCCGGCCCGGCGTCCCCAGCGGCGAGGCGCGCGACGAGGGAGCCGGCGCCGCGGCGGCCCCACTCGTAGTGCTGCACGGCGCAGCGCAGGCGCAGGAGCCCCGGCATCGGCGGCGCGGGGCCGGCGCCGTCGGCGGGGGGGCCGAGGAGGCCGAGGCCCATCCCTCCGCCGCGGCGCCCGAGGCCCAGCCGCCGCTCCAGCGACGCCGCGGGCGCGGAGGAGGCCGCGGAGGACGCCATTGCGCGGGCGGGCCGGAGGAGGGTCCGCGGGGTGGCGCGGCGCGGCGGTTCACGGTTGTGATGATTGCGGGAATCGAAGGCGGTTGGGTTTTATGGACGGAGGGGAACGGTGGACGCTGAGCAAGCGGCGGGTGGAGGAGATGGCGACGGCGAGCGAACGGCGAAGGGGGGAGAGCAGAGCGGAGCCGAGGGGAGGATGGGAGGTTGGGTTACCGCGGAGGAGCGGTTGAGTCTGGTGTGGTGGTGGTCAGTTGGTTGGGCGCGCGAGGTGCAGGGGAGCTGGTGGGACCGGGCGGTTTCTTTTTTTTTTGCATGAAAGGGCCCCAGCTGGTTCGGTATTTGCACTGGCATTTTTTCACTTTATTTTTTTCGAGAAATTTTGATATTTGACATTCAATACGCACGTCTCGCTAGATTTGACATCCAATTCGCGTGCCTTTCGAAATTTGACACCGAGGCTGGGAATTCTTTCGATACGGGGGTTTCTCCTTCTTTTTCGTGGAATTCTTCTCCGTTTCATATTTTCAGGCCAAGGCCAAGTGAAGTGACCAAAGTGCCCCTTCCTGTTATGTTTGATTCGAACCTAGTCATTCCCGAGTCCCTGCCGAACCCGCCGCCGTTGTCGCTCGTTATTGTGCTCTCCGCCGATGCCCTGCGCGTGAATTGATCAACGCTGTGAAGCATCCAAAAAAGTTTCTGCAATCCATGGCTGACTCCAGCACCTTTGTCGTTTCTACGAGCGGCAGTGCAAAGGTGTAATAGGAACAGTTAGGCATATTTATATCCCTCACCTCCGTTACATGACGTTAGCAAGAACAGTTGCCGACACTCCTATCTCCTCGAATTCTTAAGGTAGTGTTTTTTGAAGAATAAAATTAGATGGGACCGTTTCATCCCTGGATTTGAGGATGTGATGGTTCCATAATGTGTGTTTCGGTTCGAGTATGGAACGGTTTCGTTTCTCGTTTGGATGGAAGTACGAGGATGGAATGGTCCAAATCACAATAGGTGTTTAGAATTTATGTTTCCAATACAACCTCGAAACAGCGTGTCGTTGAACGAAACGAAATGTCTATCCCTGATACATGTTTCCATGGTGTTCATTCAAAAAAACTATTTCATGGTGTTATTTTCTTCTCGAATATGTAGAGGAGCTGAATATACAGAGGGGCTGCGTATCTTTTATTAAGCAGGAAACGAGAAAAAATCACATACATACAGACCCAACGCTGCGTATTTTCCCATGGTGCTGTTCCATTTCGTAGGTACGCATGTGGTGATACGTAACTGTCGCATGAACTGAACCCACTGGCTAAGTCCTGTCCCAATATGGACGGGGTGATTTTCTAAAAAGCGGGAATGGTGGACGCCCGGTGTGGGCCCCGGAGAAAACAGGCGCGCTCGTCATCTTCAGTCGTGGCCTCTCTCCGCATCCCACACGTGGGCCCCTGCGTTCGTGCGTTCGTCCCGCGATCCCAGGAGGAGCCGTGCGCACCGGCGAGGCGTCGGCGTGGCCGCGCGCGGGGCCAGGCAGGCGGCAGCCGAGGGGACGTGCCGCGCCCTCGGCGACTCGGCGTGGCGGCCGGAAGCAGGGCCGTCGTCGGGGCGCCGCGCGCGGCGGTGGCGGCACCGCCGGCCCGGTGAGGGTCACCGGACCGGCGGCCGGATGTGCGTTCGATCGGATCGGTGCGGTTTGATTTGCTTGTATAGGACCGGGGGGAGTAAATATACTGGGACATGCAACTGTATTATTGCTATACGCGCGAGAGCACGTGATCCGCGTAAAGATTATACTATTATATATAATTATGTATGCGGCGACGCTATTCTACACATTAGGTGGTCTTATTCTAAACCCAACCCAACAATCAAATTACTGGAGTGATCAGAAATTATCGAATCGAATATCTGTATTACTGAATCACATTCAGTAAAAGACTATTAATAATAATGCGTGTGTGCGCAGTAGTTATTACTAAAAAATTATCCAATAATTGGTTAAATTTAGCTACACTTAGAGTGTAGAATAACATATTGTTGGCGCTAAAAATCGATCTGATGGTGATTCCTCACGCGCAACACACCAATCTGGAAGATCTGCTTAGCTCCAGTGCAGGTCCTTAGATTTAAGACTTGCCACTCAAGTTGATCCTACAACTCATAAGATGAAAGTATATTGATTGATCAACAAACTGATTGGCCAATAGGCCGATGTCAATTAGGGTTTCAAATAGATAGATAATGATATGAAGGTGATAACCGAATGAACTAATTGGCTGATACTGAAATGATGAGATAAATATTCAATAAAATATTAGATCTAGGTTCAATGAGTAAACATACATTGGCAGAAAGTGCGATTAAAAATAAATTACCGGCTAGCACTCCGAGAAACAATAGCATGAACCTATCGACTTAATAAGACTTTGATTATCAAAAGCAATATAAGAGATCGGATCTAACCGAGATAGCACGAGATTTGCTTAATTATCTTATCTCAATGAGTCGATAAATCTATCTAATATGATGGATATAATAAATCTATCTAAAGCAGCATTGTGATTATAGAGATATATCGGCTAAGACAGAATATTGGACCTAACAAAGAAAGTCCCAGCTAAACTGATGCATTCCTAAACACAATGCAATTAAAGATAGAATTGAAATATCAGGTATGTGACTATACCAACCGAATTAGAGTAATCCAAGAGATCGAAACGATGCAGCCTTGAACAACGCTAATATAGTTGATATAATTGCTAGGGCCGGCAAAACTTAAGGCTTACCTCTTCGCTGGAGATCAAAGCGATGCAGTCCCGTGTCATGTGCCAAGTTCTGCTGGTGATAAAACTTCGGAAAAGAGTGTGATGATGCGCCAAAAGTTGTGTTACATTGATCGTGATCGAGAGATAATCTTACAATGACCCCGGGTGCACATATCTATACCCATTGGTGAATACTAGTCTTTATTAGACACAACACAAACTTTTCTAGAGATAAAAGGAAAAAAACAACTAACTCTGCCTAATTAATAGATAGATTTAAATTGCCGTACCATGGTCTTCACGATTCCTTCTTTAAGAGCGTGTTTGGGACTACTCCACTCCACCAACTCCACTATGAAGCAACTTCACTTAGTAGCTCTAGAAAAAATATGGAGCTGACAAATCTGTTTGGCTGATAACATAGCTCCGGCTCGGATAGGGTGCAAATAGTCATTTTTACCCATGGTATGGATGGGTGTTGTTTGATAGTATTTTGGGTTTTTTTTTTCGGGATGCTACAGTAGACGCGTGCAATGTCACTTGATTGAAAAAATAAGTTAGCGCATTCGCGATCACATATAGAACCAAATTTTAAATGTCTTCCACATGTTCAAATAACTGAATAACAATCAGTCAATTGACGGCAACTATAGACTCCTGCAGTACGTGGCTTGACTGAATTCTCCCTCTTCTCATTTCAACCAACCGTCTTTTCAGCTAGTCCTATCTGAATAACGATCAGTGAAACACTTGTAGCACCATGCCAGCATGTGTTTTGCAGCCTGGATATATAATGGGGCCTGACATAGGATGCGTGATTCTTCAATCCAGAGGTGAAGGGCGCCTGGCTGGCCTCTGATTGGGCCAACACAGCACGTAGGGCGCCCGGTTCCTGAGCGGCCCTGGGCGCCAGCAGCTTGGGCGCCGGCTACCTGAGCGCCTGGTGGCTGTGCGCCGGCCATGGCCCGTGCCCTAGCGGCCTGATCGCGGAAGCGGGGGGAAGAATGGACGGGCGACTCATTTTGCCGACGAACCCCGGCCGGCGGGGCACCGGCAAGGGGCGGCGGCACCCTAGATACAAGTCTTGGCGAGGAACAGGAAGGTGAGATGCACGAAGAAGAAATCTTGGGCGGGGAGGGAGAGGCTCGGCCTTTGCTTTTGTTTCTCACGATATGTTTCGCGTAACGAATGGTAATGGTGAGTAATTGTATCACAACTCCATCAGAAGTTATGAAAATAGAGTTCTTGAAGCACTTCTTGAGCTGACCTGTTTTTTTCCGGAGCCATGGAGCTGACCCGCTTTTTTTCAGAGCCGGAGTTCGTGGAGTTGGACGGGTTTGGCACAAAGATTTGGTAGCGGAGCTGAAATTTGTGGAGCGGAGTAGTCCGAAACAAGTCCTAACTCGGTCTCTTTTGGATAAACTTCTATTGGTTGATCGATTTCTTTCTTTGACCGAATCCTCTAAAAATCTTACTAAATTTTGATGTCAACACATATAGTAAAAAATTATTATTCATGTGGAGCATTTAAATTCTCAGTCTCTGGAACCGCCAAAATGGTCAAAATCATTCTTTCCCTCCCTCTCTCTTTTGATCCAATCTAAAATCATCATCCTGTCAAGGGCATGTAACTGTGGCGGGTTGGAGCTTTCATATCCCTAGTTTTCCTACCACATCCAAAACGACCGGAATCATTCTACCCTTTTGTATTTTGCCAGTTATTAGAGAAGGACAATCGGTAGAGAGGGACAATCAGCCAGCGCGGAGACCGACTCCAGGGATGGATCCTGTCTGTCTACCAGAAAGTATAACTTTTTTTAAAAAAAATGTTGACTGTGTTGATTCTGTATAAACTCAAACATTTTGGGTGTGTAAGCTCAGTATTTTGAGGATGCTAGTTCAACATTGTTAATATATTACTTGGATAATCCGGTATAAAGTGTTGAATCAGACCATTCAAAAATGTTGAATTAATTTTTACGAGACGTCGAAATAAGTGGCCCGAAGTTTACCCGTTTCCTTGTGCCTCCACACATGTTGGGCGCTTTGTTGGGCCAGAATGCCTGCTGCTGGGCTGGGCTATGCCTGGCCCATTGCGAGCTCTGCGCTATGCCTGGCCCATCGCGAGCTCATTCGACAGAGCGAATAATTCCAGTATAACCGATTTAGTTCCCACAATGAAAATTAGATTCAACCATTTTTACCAGAATAAATATTTTCGTATCACTAAGAACCTGCCGATTTACTCAGACACGTCCTCCAAAGTAATGAAATAAAACTCAGATTCCGGTCACAGTAACTCAACGGGAGAATGTAAACAATGAATTTACATTAAGTTCGATGCTTCGATTACACTCGCTCGAACACAAGGTACAGAGAGTTTCCGCTGAATCGAAGTGTGTGTGTGGCATCCTACCTGGCAAATAGGAAGCAGAAGCCAAGCCGGCCTGACCTTCAATCAGTGGGCATAAACAACGAAACAACCAGGGATGTACGGGTATGGTCAGTAGTCGTGACGAACTACTGGGGCTGCGTTGCTAGCTATTGCTGCTGCTGCTGCTGCGGGGATGGCTCTTGCTCCTGCTGCGGAGTGGCAGGGGACTCTGGAGCAATGGCAAACTGGAGCGCGCGTCCCCGGGCTGACTGTAGGATGAAGGCCACCTCTGCTGCCGCCAGTGCAGCCTCTTCCTGCAGATAGACGAGCATTGGAAGTTAGATGGTGGTGTCCCACACCAGCAACAAGTAGATTACCAGGAGCTACAGAGTGATTAATTTAAGGCATCAATACTGTAGTGATCTTCTATGCCCAAGAATATTTGCTTTTTTCAGCGGTTATAAAAAGGATGCATCTGAAGCATTATGACAATTTGGAGTAATTATTTTTCATGGCCAACTGATGATGCCTACAAGATTGAATCAATTAAGGTACCTGTCTTTGTCGCCGGCGATGCAAAATACTGAAGATCCAGGCCATAATATAGCACGGCAGCAGAAACCCAGCAGCTCGCAGCAAGAAAAGCTGCAAAGGCTCAAGTCAACACAAAGCACCAACTGAACCGCAAAATACCAGAAGGAAAAAGGAATGCCACAATACTCACTGAGAACATGGTAGAAGCATCATCATCGTTTCCTTCGTTGTCTGAGATGGACAATGCATGCCTCAGCAGCAACAGTGCCATTAACTGCAAAAGAAGCAAGGATCTTCAGGTACTCCACCTTGATAATACTATAAATCTGACATGGGCCATTGGTAAAGACTCGGGGAAGAGCAAAGGTGAGCAGACTAGGAGCCAAGGAGGATTCGCTATGAAAAGCAGCAGCAGTTTCCCTACTCGTTAAGCAATTGAGCAACTAAAAGCATTGTAATTCCATCCATATACAAATTATGAGATAACTGCAGAAGACATAAAAATAACATCCTTTGATCCCAAAACGAAACAACCTAAATAGCTACTAACCTCCGTTTCTAAATACTTGGCAACTTGACCAAGACACGAATACAAAGGCAATTCACCTTTTAAGCATAAAATGACCAAAATACCCTTGTAAAGGTACCTTTTAGTATTTCTAGAACATTCTTATAATATTCTTGTGAGGACAAAATAGGAAATCATGTTTCGAGAAACATGAAGTGCCAAATATTTTGAAACAAATAAAGTGGTCAAAAGTGACAAGTATTTGGAAACGGAGGTTGGTATTATCTAATGTTCACACATGATACATCAGTTCAGCTAATGAAGGGCAATAAGATCAGCAATTGCTGGAAAGTACTTACAATAAGTGCAGCAGAACGGCAGAATGCAGCACCACTTGCATCTGTAGTAGCATAACCATCATACTCTGCCTCAAGAAGACGACGCTGGGCAGCTGCTACAGCGAGAATTCTTGGGTCCATAATCAAATCCCCACTGCAAAGTGATAGTATGGGCTTAGATATGTTCTAACTTCTAAGCACTCTTACTTAAATGGAACAAAATGGCTGAAATAATTGCAACAATTACTAAAAGAAATATAATGAAATAACTTACTCGATGTCTATGGTTGTCTCATCTGGTTCAACACGAGGTGGTGCGGTGTAACCAGGCTTGTATTCCTACAGGTTACCATCAAGCCTGAAAGGAATCAGCATACAAGAAGAAAATTCTACAAATGTACAAAGGGAAAATTCTACAAGACTAGCATACTGGAAAATTTAGGATCTTTCATAAAAGAAATTATAAAAAAATCCTTGAATACTTTTATTATCTCAGTGGTTGTTAACGCCATAATGTGAGTTTCTTTTAAGAAAAATTTTGGATGGAATCAATAATAGAGGAAATCCATGATTAAATATGAATATTTAACATCCAAATCCAACTGACAAATATTGGTGAACTGGATAGTGACAATTTAAAAACACACGCAAACATTATCATATGTTTACTCAGATTCTTACATCCAAATTAGATCGCTTGTCTAAAAACACTAAAGTCTGATCCCACCAACAACCAGACATGTTACCAACCCTTCTAGTACAATCCCAAGTTGATAGCATAGTAACTGCACATGGTGTGACAGCACATGGTCATGGGTCTACCATCTTAGTTCTGTTTTTTCATTTTTTTCCAAAGATAGTTCTTTTTTCTTGTGGTACGTGATACTTGTGAGGTTATCATGACGACAAGAAAGCCAAATGATGTCCACAGTGGTTGCAATGTTTGAACAAAATAAATCTCGAGTAGAAAGAAACATGCACAACAAGATTCCAGAGATACAAATATCAACATATTTAGATCAGCACAGAAAGCTAGAACCAAAATGAAACATGTATCAGTGGAATGAAGATGAGAAAACTTAAACCTACCTGATGGCAAATTTCACATGTAGTGTCTCCTTTCTCATTGCACCAGCGTTGAACACAAGCTCTATGAGCATACTGCACATGAAAAATGAAGCTATAGACACTATTTCGCTAAACATGAATACCAAGAATAAAGACTTCTACATCATCACAAGAAGTTAAAGACATCCTGTGCAAGTGCAATTTGAGAATATCAATGACTAATTGACTATGCCATTAATGTACCATGGAGTAAAGTGACTAAATTGAAAGATGGCAGCGAAGAATAGTCACAGTTCAGAAGTCATCCATTACTATACTCAGTCCAAAGAATAATCAAGACAATAACTTCACATTAATTGTGATTCAGAAGATATGGATCAAATAAATTTGATATGGGCTTAAAACTCGGCAAGCTATTGCTATAGCCTGAACTGGAATTGTAGGGTTACAAATGTGTGCTTTAACATACAAAATCACATCACATGGGTGCACAGTAGGTGAATAAGTGATTTATCTCATTAAAGTGTCGTGGAAATGCAAATCTAGTACATAGCTCAAATGTAGCGAATGAATGCTTTGTAACTGTTAAATGCCAACAACTCCAACAGAAAGAATATAAACAGACTATTACAGGGACATTTGCAGTAACGATTGGGGACAGATATTGCATTATGAATGACACCATATGATTGTTTTATACTTTGCAAGCCAGATGACATGCCGATGAAATGTGAAGTACATGTTGATGCCAAAATGAGAACCAGGAAGCAAAAATCTAGTTGTATGTGCACATCATGAACAACTAGCAGACTAAAACGTTCTATGAACATAAGAAACAGCACAGAATGTTTGTAAGCCAAAGCACGAGAGGATCCAGACCTTGAGGCTGCCGCTGCAAGCGCACGGCTTCTCGAGATTCTTGACGCTGTCCTCCTCCTGGCATATGCGGCACTCAGCTGCCTGGATGAGCGGCTCCTCCTCCCCACCGCCGCCCTCCTCCTCCTCCTCGACCACGTCAACGACCGCGGACGGAGACGCAGCAGCCGCCGAGGCGGCCACACCCTCAGACGGCTTCTCGGCGACCCCGTCGTCCTTGGGTTTCGCCAAGCCATCCACATCAACCACCACATGGTCCTGGCCGGCCATCCCAAATCCCTCCTCCTCTGCGACCCTCGCAATCGCCCCCCCTCTCAGAAATCGAACTCCTGCAAGGAATATGCACAGCAAGGGTGAGAACAACCAGGTATTTCACTCAGGCAACAATCAGCATGATGGTAACATTAGGAGTAGCAGGGGCATGTAATGGGCAAGATAGAATGGGGCGCAGTGCTGGCAACCACCGGTGCCTAAAAATGGAGACCCTCCATTTTGGAGAGCACGGTAGCAGCTTTCCCCTTTACTGGAATTGGACTGCTGGTCTGGACTCTGGAGCCTCGAGCCGACCCCCAGAACCCTAGGTACAGCCGCCCTCTCAACTGCGGCGGAACACCCAAACACAAAGGGCGAATTCGACCTCCCACAAGCGAAATCTACGAGGCCGGCCGCCGTGCTCCGCGCCAAACCGTGCCGCGCCACCCACGCCACGGCGGCAGAGCCCACGAAGCGACCCAACCCCAAGCGGGCGGGCGGGCCGGCCGCCCGCCTCGATCGAGCGCGGGGGAAGCACGCCCCGCGCCGCGGCGGCGGATCTAGCGCCGGGGGGGCGGGGACAGTCCTGGACGGGGAGGGGGTTGGGGACGGACACCACGTACCTCACCGGCGGCGGCGGCGGGCTCCTCCTTCCTCTCCGCTCTCCTCCTCGGCTCCTCCTGGTCGGGTCGTCGCACGGCTGGGGAGACTGAAAAGAAACTTGCGAGCTTTTTTTTTTCGTCGTCGAATTTGCTATGAGTTTCCAGAATTTCAGGTATAGCTACTCCGTTTTTATCTTAACACATCGGACACAACTCTGGTTGAACAATATCACCACCGTCCGTATACCTGCACCGACTTACTTTGGTGTGGCTGTGACATCTAATATGAGCCTGCACCGGTGCCTGAATAATATATATATATATATATATATATATATATATATATATATATATATATGCCCTCGTCTATATGTTGGTTATTGATATCTACTAGACTCTCGATAGCGATGCCACCTCGCGCATGTGCTCGCAAGATGATTACTAATGTATGATAATAATCATAAAAATACCTAATGTGTTGTGTGCTTTTTTAATATAGGGCTTAAAATTCAACTCGTATGTTAAAAAAACAAAAAAAGGCAAATCTCATTGAAGGTTAGATTAAACTAGGTGAAACAATTTTTAGAGCAAGTCGATCCGAAATTTAATTTAGGAGTCAAGCACAAAGTAGAAAAATAGATCCTTTTCCTTTTATGTATACCTCCTTATAGTTCATGTGTCCAACTCTAAATAAAACATGTCGAAAAATAAAAGAAAAACTTATAAAATAAATAAAAACCAGAGTGCACACAGTATTATTAGTGGTACGCAAAAAAAATTATTTCATGCAACTAATAGACCTCGTAAGAGAAGCGAAAAATAAACCGTGATTGTATAGCTGGTTAGTGGTTATTAAAAAAAAAGGTCTTGTGGTTGAGGTTTGTGGCCGCGTGGAGCACGTGGTGTCACGCCATTTTTTCTTTGTCGCTTCTTTTTCCGCTACTAGCGTGCAAGCTAGCTGCACACCATGGCAAAGACTATTTCATTATTCTAGACGATGGAGTATTTTTCTTGACCAACTCTCTTTCACGCAAAGGCACCATGCAGCTAACCACATGAGACGGATAGTACGCAGCAGTTGAGAAGACGCACGCGTAGAATCGATCAAACCAAGGTTCTTCTATGTTGCGACATCAACGTAGAACCAAACTGAAATTCTATGTTGCGACAGTTGTCTTTGTACATGCTCAACCGCTGTAAACAAGTCGTTGATGTCGGTGAGTTGTCTTTAAAGCAAGTTTTATTAGACGTAGCCTCCTAATTTGGAGGACTAAAGATTCTGGAAGCAGCATATATATATATATATAAAAATTTAAGGAAGGAGCACTGCTCTGTCATTTAAGGGAGCAGAAGTAAATAGAGTGCCTTACAAAGTTGATATTACATAAAAACTTAGGTTCAGCATGTATTCTCTTGCTCGTCTTAACCCATGCATTTCTTGCACGCCATGAGCAAAAAGGGAAACCTTCCATCACCAAAAAAAAAAGTTGGTAATAAAGTTAAAGATTCCAGGATCGTTCAGCACACAATCCAACATGGCGTGGCGACCACATCAAACCTCTTACACTACAAGCTCAGGCAGGCACAAAATCAAGAAGAGAAAATTAAATTCGACGCTAGTATGCGATATGTACGTTGTTATTGTAACGGTTCAAAAGTTAATTTTTTTTTTAGGATCGACCTCCGCTCCACGGAATATAGAAGAACTCCGTATCTTTGTATTAAGAAGAAACAAAAATCAAATCGAAACACAGCTGGCCACCCGTTTATGATAAGTCTCTCTCGAACACCTGATCCGTGACGTACATATACGGACTAACGTGTAAAAGCTTTACGGTACAGGTACGGTAGTCGTATACAGTGGTCAACTCTGAAACTCTGAACAAGATGCTCTGGATTCTGTCTGGTCCGTTCCTCTGCACGCGGACGCGAAGAGCTCATCGTCAGTTCCTCCGCTGCTGGCCCCACGGCGAGTGCCGGTCGTTGGCGCCGGAGCCCGGGTAGTCCTCCAGCCCCAGATCCATCCTCCCGCCGGCGCCGGCGCCGGCGGCCTCCGCTTCTCCCGCCACGGCGGCCTGAATAATGACCAAAGGATCACGTCAGAGCTGCACCTGGCAAACGAACAGTCGGACACCGCTGACAAGGTAAGCGTCGACAGAGTTCTGAAACTACCGGACTGGATCTGGATCACCTAAAAATCTCACCAAACTACCAGCACAGATCCTAAACAATTGTGATCGATCAAATCGTACCACCTGACCGTCTGCACCGCACGAAGGCGGAGCCGCTCTGGCATCCTGCGCGACCTTCAATCCTGCGCCAAGGTGCACGAGAACCAGAAACCTTCAGAGTTGAGCACGGAGAGGACAGAGGGTTCAGGTCACATACCAGGAGGAAACGCAGTGTCAGCAGCAGCATGGATCAGGCAGCAGCACAAGGCCAGGGCGACCACCGCCAGGCGCATCGCGGGGAGCCTCGCCATCTCTCTTCTCCTCCTCCAGGCTTTCTTGAAACAGTTACTGCGCTGCCGATCACTGTTCCGCTGCATCCATGGACCATGGGGTTTACATGGAGCTTCTGGATCCTCGCCTATTTTATAGCGACCTTGCCGTGGAAGAAGATGGGCAGATGGATAGAGGATTCCGAAGCAGCATCCATGATGGTGTGTAGCTAGCTGTAGCCCATCTTCTCTATATAAGCGGCTTTTCGGAGAGCAAAGTGCCTCATTAGCACACAGGATGAGCTTTTTCTGTACCTAGAAAAGTTGGTGAGCGTTCCCGGCAATAGGCCTGGTAAAGCTCCTGAGATGGCTTAAGTAATGAACAATCGATCCGCATGGGTTGGATCTTGCGCATTTGCATCGGCAGGGGCTCCGATCGAAACGTGATCATACCGGATCTCCTCGTTCGGCATGCGAAAAGGCGGTGCGAGAAGGTTGCATGTCATGTAAAAGATGGCGAAAAGAGGAACATGGAAGACAAACATGATTGGGTAGAAATGGCAAGGTTGGGATCGAAAAGATGAATTTACCGGAAAATTGCATTGGGATCAAGAGGAGATCTTATCATTGTACAGTGCACTATTGCTTGCCTATTGGGCGCTGACGTGGCGCAGATGATGCTGGGAATTTTTGCAGCTGCCCGAGGACTGTGCCTCAGCTCAGCTACCCACCAATTGGGTAACGGCTAGCTTTTCATATCCTGATGCAGGCAGTGTGAGCTGCAGACTTCTATTAAACTAAGCAGAGTCCATTTGCTTTAAGCGCATAGTGGATTGAGCACTCAAATAGATAGTTTGTGGGCCTCCACTAAACCTAATTTACCTTATCTAATCAAGTAACAACAGTACTTAACTACTCATCGTGTTAGTTTGCCTCAATGGGAGCTTGACAGCTATGCAAAAGTTGTTCTGGTGAATTCTGACACCAAAGTCTGTCTTCAGTGAAACTGCAGGAACATGTAGGTAGAACTTTGGTCGAAGTGCTCAAAGCCTCAAAGGGTTGAAATAAGTGCCAGTATATATATGTCAGTGGGTAGAGGTTACCACTGAATTTCACGACGTTGATGAGTCACCTGCATTGGCATCTTGTTTAGGACATCCAAACACAACAATGGATTGTTTTATGCTTTGTTCAGACTTCAGACAATGTCCATGAAATGGACCAGTCATTTCTTCAGAAAGTAGTTGACGGACCTGGCCGTAGTAGACACGTTTTGTTATTAGTTTTTTAAGAAATGAATGAGATGATGGCAGTAAAACTATTCAGTCTATCCAAGAGTAGAAGCCTCCAAATTTACCGAGTCAAACTGATCAAGAAACTGAAACAGTTCGAGTCTTGGATGATCACATAAAACTATGACATCCTTACGGTCCTAATAACTGACATTGTAGGGAAGAAAACCTGAACAAGTACATCCAGATCGTCGTCGTAATCTGGGAACAAGAGTCAAGTTCAACAGCAAGGCCTTGGAATAGTATGAGAAGACGCACGTAGAGAAGTTGCAATAGTGTAAGGATCAGTAACTTTCTGCTTGCTTGCTCTACACTTCTTTTCAGGTCGTCTTGACTCTTTTTGGGATGAAATGTTTGTCTCAGCCTCCCAGGTCTTGAGTCCTGATCTTACCAAAGAAATACTGGGCTTGCCTGCAACTTCTGGATATTTTCCCTAGGTCGTCGTCGTTGCGTCTCACTTGTCGTACTCCTTTTGTTCGTGATTCAAACACGCACAGACCTTCGTTCTCCTGGTTCTCAGTTTTTATTTATTTTTCGATCTGGATTCTGGACAACCACCACAATGATTCTACTACAAAAATGTCAAAGACTGTTCATACACGTATTTTTCAAATCATTATAACCGAGAAAGTACACAACAAAAAAAAAGTACTTTCAGGGCATCATGAAAGGCCTGAAACTACTGGACTGCCAGCTCAGTCTGCCTGGTTTGGACCGGGTCCAACCTTGCCTGCTGATGATCTTGGGTCAACTCTTTTTTATGGCGTTCAGCCCATGCCAGCCCGTAGTTGGCAATCTGTTTTCTCATGACTAAAACATGCTGAGATTTTTCTACTTAACCCCTCTCAACATATGAAACCAGGTATTAAGCCTCCTACCACTACTCCAGCGCCCCCTATCACTGCCGGTTCAAAATGGCCATCACCGCTGGTTTTGGGGACGTTGGATTTAAGTCGGCGGTGTTGGGGCCATCACCGCCTGATCCAGAACCGGTAGTGATGACTTGTCATCGTCGTCGGTTTGTGACACAAATCGGGGACACCATTACCGTCTGTTCGTAATATGAATCGGCGGTGATGACGACCATCACCGCAGGTTCCAACGGCCACATTGGCCACCAAATTGGGAACTAGCGGTGAAGCCCCGTTTGCAAAGAGTCATTCTGTAGTAGTGTACCTAATGATCCTGTTAATAAAAAGAAAACAGAAAAGGTCCATTTGACACTACTAAATTCTTATTGAGTTTGATTTACTCCCCTCAACTTAAATGTGAGACATGAGTGCTCCTTTAGCTATCCAAGCCAGATATTTTTACGAAGAGACATATCACATATGTAAGAGTTGTGAGAGATAAGAGAAGAAATGGGGAAGAAAAAAAGAAACGAGTTCGAGGCAAACTGCATGACATGTGGGCTCTCTGGTCACTGTAATGAGTAGACGATAACTGCCTGCCAATGGAACCAGAGGGTAAAATATTAATTTTGATAGCTGAGAGCACTCTGTCTATTACTTGAACTCAGAGGGTACATTGGATTGAGGTAAGAGTTCAAAGACAAATGTACTGTGAAAATCAGTGCCCACATCTAATAACGTTGTCTTCAAACTAGCACGGCATAACATTTTTTTTAGATTGAGATCACGGCATAACATCAGGGCTTACGACTGTGAAAATCTAAAAAAACAAACAAAAAATCATGCACTAGGCTTTTTTTGTGTGTATGAGAGAGAGAGAGAGAGTAAAGTACTCCGCACTTTCCAGGAAGCCTCCACTATCACTGTGAAGAAGGTTACAAGAAAGAACAAATAACAAGACTAGTATTTTAGTGTTTTTTTCTTAAACCAACTAAGACCATAGACTCTGAATCAGTCGGTCAAGATCATCTTGCTGTCTGCTATCCTTCAACACGTAGTTTCAGAGAGGAAACATCTTGTCAGCTGCTTCGATGTTTCAGATTAATTCTGCTGAAACAACCAACGACAAACAGCTCAACAAGACCTTTCCTATATAACCTCCGTCGCAACATCTCCCTTCTCCCATTGAATTTACTAACTTCATTTTTTTCTGACAGCAGCTTAGTCTCACCAGAACAACAAGAACTCTCAACAAACAGCTTAAGCTCAGAAGCTTACGAAGCGATATCAATGGAGACGAAGTTAGCAGCCACTGCAACAAGCCAATATTTGGAACCTGTTTTGCAAGAACCATGTGGTATCATCCTCTTCTTCCAGTTCCTCACATGGTGCATCTCAATGTTCAACATGTTCCTCCCCAGCTCATGCCAATCCAGCTCCTGCAACTGTAGTCCCGCCGCAAAGGCGGCACCGGAATCGGTTCTCACCGAAAGAGAAGTAATCAAGACAAGGAGTAAGAATAAGGACGATGACATGGAGCTGGCACATGAAGATATAAACACCATGATGAGAAACATAGGCCTGGATTTCGATCAAGAAAACAGTATGGTCTGCAAGTGCATTGGCAATGACTCTATTGCTCAGATTTTCGATGAGGATGAGCCCAGCTTGCAGGAGGTATGGCAGGCATTTTTGGTGTTTGATCACAACAATGACGGGTACATCGACGCGTCGGATTTGGAGCGAGTGCTCCGGAGTCTAGGATTAGGGGAAGGTGTAGGTGTGGATGAGTGTGAGCAGATGATTGCCAAATACGACGTGAACAAGGACCGGAGAATAGACATAGCACAGTTCACCAAGGTTTTGGAGGCTGGCATTTGCTAGTTTTTCTATGTGTATGTTTGGTTCAATGTCCCAGAAGCAGAAGGATTGATATGCAGAACAGGATGCCGAGAGTTGGTTTCGGCAAAAGTAGCAGAAAAAAGATATTTCCCTTGTTCTGCAATCTCATTTTACCGTGTTAAGTTCGGTCAAATTTGACAAAAAAAAACTTTTTCAGTTCCATGAATGCAATGCTTCGTCATACTTGGGCACAAGGCATATGTATAATGGTACAAAAAATACAACTTTGGCCTATGATCTTATTTCTGAGCAATATAACAAAATATGTTTAACCAAGATATCAATATATTTAGTATATGATCCAAAACTTTTTATATTTCCACTCTAATAGATGAAAAAAAAGTAAGCTAGATGTGGTTTTAAGTTACATCCTGAACCTGAACCGAAGAGGGCAAGGTCCTGAAGAAAGTAGTTTCGTTTTGTTCTTTTTGATGATGGATGTTTATTCTCCAAATGTTCTCTTTTGGCTGCTCTAGCCTGTAAGAATGTCAGTGGTGTTCTGTGATTCTGTCTAAGTTTAGTTGGTGCCTCATGTCGATCTGGTGTCTCCAGCTTCTCTTGTAATGCACTAATATTTGCCTTCTATAAAGGATTATGAACACTGTTCTCAGATAAATAGTATACAAGAGTAGCTCGAAAACTCAAGTGTTACTTGTAGTCACGTCTCTGGCATAGCAGAGTTTCAGAGCGAGCCACGTAGTGCATTGAAGGGAGCACAAATCTTTATTTTGTCATTGAAAATTGATTTTAGTCCGATTGGGTAAACTTAAACAAAACTGGATAACTGAAGAGTTCTGTTTCTTAGTGATCTGAAGCTGCAAGCAGACAATGCCAAAAAATTCCTAGCTATCACATATCATGGATCAGCAATGGCGCTCTTCGTTCAGTGAAATTGTTACCTATTGGATTGGTGACCGGATGTTTCTGATTTTATGAGAATTTATAGAATTTTATTTCTAACACGTCTCACGAGAATCAATGCAAAGCCTCTTAAAAAGGTCCTCAATAGACTTTTTGTGTTGTAATCAGGCTGCGTGATTTCAGTGGGCACGGTCGGGTGCTGACTGCTGAGTCGCTTGTACGGTAGGCCTACTAGACATTCCTGGCCCAGTAGATCATGGGCCTCGACGGGCCCGGCCCAAAAACAGCCCCTGGCAGGCAGCTCACGTTTCAGACTCGGCGGCGGTTTCATCTCTTGCCGTCGTCGTCTCTCTCTCGTTCCTCGTGCCCCCGCGCGCACTCGCAGCTGTCAGCTTGCCTTTTTCCGCTCTCGGCTGTGTGGATACACTCCAGGAGAACGCATCGTCACGGGCACAGGCGGCCGGCCGCCGACCCGATCTCGCGGCGGCGATGGATTCTTCCTAGCCGCATCAGGAGCCGGTTCTTGGCCTAGCTGCCTTGGCTTGGTGACCTTGCCAGTAGGGAGCTTCGGCGTGTTGGGGGCTGGGTCGTCGTCGTCCTCCTCCTCTTCTCAATCCCCATGGGAGGTCGGAATCGGTCGCGTTACGCGAGGAGGCAGCCCGACCGCCCTTGGCGTCCTCCTCTCCCTTCGCATGCTCACGGTACGGACGGAAAATTTTCGCTCAGCCCCATGTGTTCCGATTTGGTTTCTGGGTTCTGTCATCCCGTAATCTCTATCTAGGGTTACGATCGGTTTTCAACTTGTTCGACCTCGGCGTTTTCTTCTTGATTCTTGTGGAACGGAGATTTTCTGGTGTGCTGATCGTTGATTCGAGCTTTAGATCAGAGTAGTGTTTTTTTTTAACAACATCAGGGTAGCTGATGGAAACTACAACCTATTGCTTCAGGCTCTCTCGTCTGTATAAACTGTTAGCTGAAATCGCAGTGTTACAACACTAACTGTCAGAGAAATACTACCTTGGCCTGGCTATGGCGCATATCGGAGGTAGCCACTCCTGTTTGGGGAAACAGCTAGGAATCTTGAAGGGATTGGGTATTGCAAAGTGCAGCTGTGCTAGCTAATGTATGCAGTTAGCACAAAACAATCTTGATGTTACATGGAAGTACAGATCTATAAAATCATGCAGTGCACTGTTTTCAAGATATATTTTGAATGTTTCCCTCTTTTAATAGTTGGCTTCAATTAGAACGGCTCATTTCACGCTCTACATAGATCCAACGGTCAGGATCTTCCAGGTTCAAAGCCTTATTTCGCGCCTTATGCGCCATCTTTGATTACTTTGTCCTTTTTTGCGCTTTGCCGAAACGGCTAGCACATGTCCCTTCCTAAGTAAGCAACCGTGGTTTGTCCGTACTCTTTCCTATGAAAGTATGACCATAGCATGGTCCCAAACATGGTGTCTATCTTTTTCCCAAGCAACATGACCTCAAAATTATGGTCTTCTTGAAAATAGACACATGTTCGCTTTTATTCTTGCATGACTAATTGTATTAAATGACATAGTAAATCCAATCATGTAGGAAAATGTCAAATTTAGCATGCTATGAATTGGCTGTCCAATTTTTTCCATCGTGCTTGATCTTCTTTAATATGAATTGAAGATAAAGTAGAAAACCACTCCCCCAAATTAATGAGTTTATATAGCTAGAGGTTGTGCAAGGGCATATGTTGATGAGCTTCACCTACAAAAGAAACACCTAATAAATAGTTGTAGGCTCAGAAGCAAGTCATCCTAGAATGTTGGCTTATATGTGAATAAGCTAATACGACATTTGCTTGAGATATGGTTTAGAGTTGGAGTAAGTTTGATCATTTAATTAGGGATATGGTTTTGGTTTTAAGCTAGGTTAGGGTGGTTTTCATTACCGTTCTTAATTAAAAAGTAACATGGAATACTCCCATGATAACCAAGGAACTAGTTTGCACACAAATTGCATTATTAAATATTAGGAAGCCTTGTTACTTTAGCCATGAAATATAAAGGATGCAGCTTCTTGCGAAGTAGGAGACATAATGTTCATTGCCACTATAGTTTTGCATTGCCTATTTTTTTCCGGAGCAGGGTAGGACAAGATTGAAGGCTCACTTCATGCCTTGCACGTCATGTTTGATTAATTTATCCTTTTCTGCACTTTGCCACAACGCCAGTTGATAGTCCATTCCAGATTGAAGTAGTCGCGGTCTGTCGGTACGTTTGCCAATGAAAGCCTTATAGGAGAAAATGAAATTTTATAAAAAGAATTACAGGGCACACAAACTCCTTCATTAAATATCAGGAAGCCTTAATAATAAATTTAGCCAAGAACATATAAAGGTTCCAACAATCTTCATACAAGAAAAGAAACTTGATGTTCCTTGCCCACTATGGTTTAACCTATTTTTTTTAGAGACGGTAGGATATATAGGCACCCTGCTTTATGTGTTGGAACCAAAATAAGGTTACAGAACAACCACAACAGATAACCAGAACATAGACATAATGGAAAAATGCCCTTCTAACATAACTAGCAGGATAGCTTTTGTCCTATCGATCTTCTTCCTTTGAACTGCATTCATCTTTCCAGTTTTAGTGTTGCAGACTTCTCATTGTCATGAATTTCTTACATCATGGTTGGATACCATTAGCTATTTCAGCAATATGAGTAGTTGTCCACGTTTTTTGTAATATTGGAAGGTTTTGTTGTATATTTGTCTATTTATCAACTTCTTAGAACAAAAAGGCCACCATTTCACTGGTGAAATCAGCATTATTGGTGCAGAGGTCAGCATACATAGATTTGAAATAACATTACCTTCCAGTAATTAGAGGGCGCCACATGACCAACTTGCTTGTATATTTGATGCTGCCAATTAAATGAGCATCCTTTTATGATGCCATGTGATTAACACATGAACTTATTTTGAGATATATCTGTTTAGAAGGAACCTTGAACGGGTACATATATAATAGCTTCTGAACTTGTCTTTCTTTGCGGTCGTATGTACACATGGATGATTGTAAAAATTTTCGCTCTAGGGTAATCAGTTTCTACCCTTATCTATAATTTGAAATAAAAAGTCTTTTCTCTTTCAGGTCACTGAACAATGAACTTTGTTCTAAAACTTCAGTCTGGTATTTTCCAAATTTGCCCAGAAGAGTATTGATGAATTTAGCTACAAGGCAATCTATTTATGTTTTCTTTTGTTACAGTTTTCTGAACGCAGTAGGTTAGCGAATACTTTATCATCCTGCATTACCATGACACGGATCCATAAAATTCTAACATTTGTTTTCATATACGCAGGACACAAGCCCCGCTCGGTACCATTATGGGAAAGGGAATTCTGCTGTTATGTTGGCAACATTTCCTGGCAGAGGTTCTGCGAAAACAAGCGATATGTTTCCATATTCCCTGATCTTGAGCAGTGGGATGATTCAGGAGCCTTTGAGAACTTCCAGAATGCAAAGACAAGGTTCTGGGCTAACTATCATGGCCAACATTCTGATATTCCTCTGCCGGAGCCTGATATGTACATTGATAAGGTCGACCACCACTGCAAAGTTGACCCTGAGTTGGTAGCTGACCTTGATAAGGTACGGCTACCAATTGACTCAGATAGTAATTCAGCCATGGCTACCGGATCAGCGAATGCCGGGGCAGACAACATGTGTACTCAGAACCAGTCTGGAGACTGGGATATCTGCATAGAAAAGCCAGCTGAAGTGGATGAGTGGAACTGGGAACCCAGTCCAGGATCCAATGCGACTTGGGGAGGGAACAATGAATCTTCCAGCAAATGGGGTACTACCAACTTCTGTTGGGGTGCTGCTCTGGAGGAGCCTAGTTGGCATAGCTGGAGCAACGACCACTATGCATCAAACAACAGGTATAATAATTTATATGGTGGTTCCAACAATAATAGGTACCGTGAGGAGGATCCAAGTCACACATCAGGAAGGATACATAACGGCAGCGGACACTTCCACCAGAAGAACAAGAAACTGAGGAACAAGGATGAGGTCTTCGGAAGGAGCAGCTGGAAGGATCCCAGAGGAAGAAAGAAGGAATGGCGTCCAGTGCACAACAGGGCCTGCCAAAGTGGGCAGGGAATAGAAGATGGCCCTTGATTCAGTGCCGCAATCGCCGAGTGTTTGGTTGAGACATTAGTGGTTATAAATCTTTTGCTTTGAGCAGTCAGTGAGCTGCTGGTAAATTTAAATTGTACCTGTAAATATATGTTTGAGTTGTGCTGCTGCGTGCTATTCCGGAGCTGTAGTCTTGGTTTTCATGTTGTTGTGATGGGAGCATGTTATTTCCGTGTTCACCTGGTTATACTTGTCCATTAGCTCTGTTCATCTTTTGAGGAAGATTTTAAAGTAGTTTAGTTTTCTTGAAGTTGAACCTAAAGGTTTCATGCTCTTTCATCTTTTTCTACTGTCAATTGCTACGGTATTCTAAAAATAATTGTGGACCGTTCATCAGAATGAAAAACGTTTCATATTACCTCTTATATAGGAAGTAATAGATGAATAATATATAATAAAAAATCTTCCTATTAGATCTAACTAACTTAAGTCATCTACTGTATAAGATCGTGCGATCTGCATGCGATTGGCTCCACTATATAAGGAGACAATGTGTTTTGTTTTATTTTTTTTTTAAAAAAAGAGAGGAAGTGTTAACCTATAGCCCAACATGTTAACAAGTTAGCATGGCAAAAAAAAAAAAGACGTGACATGTTAACTTGGCCGCACAACAGGGAAAATAATGTGTCTAACATGACACGTAGTATGTGACAGTTTCCCTTCACATCAAAGAAAAAGATATAATGAGAAGGGATATTATATATGTATGTATAATGTATCTCACATTTTATTAAAGATGTACGTGACCAATGCACCCTATTGTAGACCACATAACATGCATGGTTCGTACCTGGCCGTTTTAACGTGATGCACCATAATAATGTGTTTCCGTCTGTTCTTTTTTTTTTGGCTCTATGCAATGATCCGATCGTGCCATGCCATCCCAAGGATACGATCATGCATTCGGAGAAACAAACAATGTCAATCAAATCTAATTCCTAGTTACAACGTACAGAGTGAGAATAGCAACGATGCCACATTTGTTTTTTCAACCGCCCTTGAATCCCACGCTTTTTAATCTTTAATTATTTTCTTAATTCTTTTAGAGAGAAAAAATCAAGGGTTCAGATTTATCACATCTCTTACCTCCTAGAAGGTAAAAAGTGTACTGCAGTTTCACATCTCTGGCCTCTCGGCGAGCCACGTCGCTATCAGATTCTAGCCGGACGATCTAGGATCTACGCTCTCTAGGCCTCCAAAATCAGCATAGAGTCATCGTAGGCGCAAAGGAGAATCTGAGGTAACTTGTGCGTGGAATACATTGCAAGCAGTGTGATCCTATGTACAAAAAGGGTAAGAGCAGAGGACGTGGCAGGATCCGATCCCCATCTTTATACAAAAGAAAAGGACCAAAGATGAAATGAAACGCTAGCTTATGGAAGAATCATTCGTGACTTGTTTGTGGAAGAGAAGCTTGGATGGATGGAGCAAATTTGTAGCATTATTGGAACAGGAATCAAGCGTTGTCTAGTTTGCTTTTTAGGCCCCGTTTGGTTACTACATGGCTTATTACGAGCCCCATCATATCGGATGTTTGGATGCTAATTAGAAATATTAAACATAGATTAATGACAAAATAAATTCCATAAACCCTAGAATTTTTTGCGAGGTGAATCTATTAAGCCTAATTAGTCCATAATTAGCCCATTTGATGCTACAGTAAACATGTGCTAATTATGGATTAAGTAGGCTTAATAGATTCGTCTCGTGAATAAGCTCTAGGCTTATGCAGTTAGTTTTATAATTAACTTATGTTTAGTCTTTCTAATTGGTACCGAAATATTCAATATGACAGGGCACCTGGAATCCAAACAGCCCGTTAGTCTCTATATTTTTACAAAATGGTAGACCAAAGATCAAAGAAACAAAGCTGTCCGAGACGGAACTAAAGATGGGGAAAGTGCGAGATCTGTGCGCATGGCGTGGCTGCTCTCCTGCTTTCTTTGCTCTTTGCATTGTGAACAATTAATATAAGGAAGACCCCACCAATTCTTATGATCTTACTCTAATATATTATAAACCATGAAAAGTCGATCATTCCTTTTCTTTTCAAGAATTTCTCAGAACTGAAAAATAGAAAGTGAGAACAAAAAATAATAGAAAAGAGAGATGAAAAAAAATACTGAAATGAAGAAAATCTGCTGTGTCTTGAGAGCTGGTGTCTTTCTCTTTTGTTTCAGTGTCTTCCTTCTTTATTTGATCCCTGCTATATAGAGTATGCTGTAACGGTTACGTTTCGAGCTTTATAAAAGCCGGGTTTTACCTTTGTCATCAAAAAACAAAAAGATAAGATTTGCCAGCATGTGTGGTCCGGCCGGATACTATACTTGCCTTGCCGGTGGGTTGCCGTTCATATGCACGCATGCAGATCTAATGCTTGGTCACCTCACCGGCCAGTCATAGCTAAACTCGTAAACCCAAATCGATCGATCGAGCTAGAAACCGTGCGGGTGCGGCGTCCGCCGGCGGCGGGCGAGAGCTAGCTAGCAACATGGCTGAGCTCGCGTCGGGCGCGGTGACCTCGTCGCTCGGCGTCATCCGCAACGAGTGGCGGCTGCTGGGCCGCGTCGGGGGCGACGACCAGTTCATCCGGGAGGAGATGGAGAGCATGAACAGCTTCCTGATGCACCTGGCTAGGACGGCGCCGCCCGGCGGCGAGCACGACGAGCAGGCGCAGACGTGGATGAACCAGGTCCGGGTGCTCGCCCACGACTGCATCGACCTCTACCTGTACCGCGGGAACCCCGACATCCACCCGGGCAGGGACCGGCTCCGGCGCTACCTCCGGTGGGTCCCGTGGTTCCTGCAGAAGATGTTGGCGCAGCACTGAGCGGCCTTGGAGCTCAGCGTGCTCAAGGAGCGGGCGCGGGACGTCGGCAGGCGGCGGCTGAGGTACGGCGTGGAGGTCCCGAAGAAGGCGGCCGCTGCTCCAGGTCCTGTTCCTGGGGCGGCGCCGGCGGACGCAGCACATCAAGGCATGCGCAGCAGGGAAGGTGCTCTCGTCCACGTCGACGACGGTGGTCACGATCAAGTGTGGACGACGACGGCGACCGATGCCGCTTCTGGTCGAATCAGAAGAGCCCTCTTTGGACTCTACGTTCGGGAGGACTACTTCAACGACCAGTTAGCCGAGTGGATAGAGCAAGTTCGAGCACAGGCACAGTGGAGGGCACCTGACAGCCGAGGGCGACATGACACCGGATGCGTCGCCTTTGTGGTGCCCAGCACGGAGTCTGGTGCTATTGCACGGCAAGCATGTCAAGAACACCGTCTTGGTCGACATCCCATCACTGCACATCTGGCGTATGCTAGGGCCCAAGAATATCCTCTACTACATCCTGAGGGAGATCGAGCTCAAAGTCAAGCAGCAGGAGGCTGATGCCAAATCCCAAACCCAGCGGCAGCAGCAAGGCCAAGGGATTGACCGGTGGCGCATCCGCGCAGAAAAACGGGCAAGGATTAGAGAAATCAAGACAGATATTAAAAACTGAAAGTTATCGAAAAGATTGAAGAGATCAAGACCCACATTGAAAAAGTGAAGGGCGACAACAAGAAGCTGCAACCGTACCTGATCAAACCAATGAAGGTACCGATGAAGGTAAGGGGAAAAAACCGGAGGTTACTGATAAATCAATTTTTTTGGAAATTTATCGGATTTACCATTTTTCTTTTGAAAAAGTTTCGGAAAAAATCACTCAAACTATATGCAAAATAATCTAGGTTATCACCAAGCAATCTAACAATACATCACAGTTCATAGAAATAAGAAGACATATGGACTAGAAGGAAGGGGATGGGCACGACTATGTTGCAAGAGACAAATATCGATGTTGCAATTATTGTTTCTTTATGTTGCACATTGGATGTTGCATCAAACATGACTTTAATATTGCGGTGGGAATTTTTCATCCTCTTATCGGATATCACAGTCATTTGTCTACATTTTTTTTGATGTTGTAAGCGTTGATTTCTGATGTTGCAACTGTTATTTATCAATGTTGCGACGTACCATCCGATGAAAAAATTCAGATTGAGCGTCCGGGCGCTAGCAGTACCGTTCAAAATTACTGAAAATTTTTGAGAAACCGGCCATTGCTCCACCGATAAACACGATTATCGGTTTTCTCGTTTTTGTCTGCTGAGAAAATTTTATTTCCCTCCAACGCAGAAGGAAGACTACATTACCAAAGACAAAATCGAGAAGGAAGACCATGCCTTAGCTGAACTCCTCGTCCTGCTGCTCATGCCATCGTCTGCCGCGGACCAAATGGACAAGAAAAACATGCTTACATTGAACACCACGATGTCATAATTGAGAAAGCAGCCAAGAAGCTCAAAGAGCATATGGAGCAAGTAAATACAATAGCAGCCGCGGGACAAGGGATTATTCACAGTGTTGCCCAGTATGAACGCATCCTGCATGACGTGTTCCCAAGGATGAGCAGCAGCACCAGCCAGCCCCAGGACGCCCAGGAGCAAGACACCAGACAAGCCACTACCGAAGCTGCTACACCGGGCAAGATTCAAATCAGGGAAATTGTCGACAAGGTTAAACAGGAAATCCTGAGCGAGGTGTTCATGGCGATCGGTGACAAGGGCCAGGAAGCCACCAAGACTGATACTACTACTACTACTACTAGTAGTAGTAGTAGTAGTACTACTACTACTACACTGAATGAGGCTCAAGTGAAAAAAATGATCCAGGAGGCTATACAGCAGCTGAAGGAAGAAAAACCAGCTGACAAGAAACAAGAAACAGGTGTATCGGGTGGTCAGGGTCCAACCACAGAAGCTCCTAAAGAAGAACCCAACAAGCCAGACACTGGTAGTAGTAATCCAGTGAATACAGGCCTGGAGAAAATGTTCAAGTTCTCCTACAGGGACATGCCTAAAGAGTACCAGTCCTGCTTACTGTACCTAGCTATCTTCCCTCGAGGACACAAGATCAGGCGGTCAACCGTGGTAGGGCGATGGGTTGCAGAACGGATGATAACTACAGAAGATTGGCGTTGGTCCAGTTCAGTGCACATCGCTGAGCAATGTTTTGACGCTCTCGTCACCAGGGGGCTTGTTTGTTCTGCTGAGATCAGTGCCACTGGAAGGGTCAAGAGCTGCATGGTGGGTGATCTAGCCTATGACTTCATTACCAAGATGGCCAAGAAACATCGCATTGTGGAGCCACGCTTGTCACATCACTTGGCTCGGTTCTTCTCCATTTTCAATGATCTCCATCTCCGCGTGTCCGACAAGATCAACGATTTCCTGGAAAGGTTATCTGAATCATCTCAGTGGCCTCGGCTTACGGTGCTTGATCTAGAAGGCTGCAGATGCTTCAAGAACAACCGGCGCTACCTAAGGAATATTTGCAACAAGATAGTGCTACTCAAGTATCTAAGCCTAAGAGGAACAGATGTTAACTGGCTTCCCCGTGAAATCAACAACCTTCACGAGCTGGAGGTATTGGATATCCAGCAGACAGAGGTGCCTGAGTCTTTCACGAGAGATCTCCTGCTCCTGAAGCTGAAGCGTCTGCTGGCTGGAAACAAAAGTCCAAGTTCACACAGAACCGGCGGCGTAGGCAGCACATCATCCCACGACCATGTCCTAGTTCCTGAAAAGATCGGAAAAATGTTAGACATGGAGGTACTATCCAATGTCAAGGCAAAGAGTGATCAAGATTTCGATGACATCGGAAAGCTATGGCAGCTGAGGAAGCTTGGTGTGGTTATCAATATCAAGGACAAGCGTACTCACCTCATGAATTTGCTTAAAGCTATCAGTAACCTGCATGAGTGCCTCCAGTCTCTATCAATTACTCTTGACGCAACAGGTCACAAGGGGGCACCTAGCAGAGATTCGAGAGACTCTCCCATGGTTCTGCTTGACAACAAAATCGAAGAGTATCCCAAGGTTCTTGAGAGGCTCAGCATCAGTGGAAACATACACATACTGCAGGACCGGTTTCTTCCATCAGTGTTGACCGACAAAAACACTCCACTCATCAAGCTAACTCTAAGTAACACCTTACTGAGACAGGACAACCTAGTGGCCCTCGCCAATCTGCACATGCTGCGATGCCTAAAGCTTCGGCACAATACATACACCGACAACAAACTCACATTCAAGGAGGTTCAGTTCAAGAAACTTGACTACTTTCTTGTTGAGGGCTCCAACTGGATTGAGATCAGCTTTGAAGAAGATACGGCAGCTCCAGAGCTCAACAAGATTGTTTTGTCCTTCGACAACATAGAGTCTATTGGTGGAGTGCATCACCTTAAAAGGTCAGAGGAGCTTGAGCTGAACAAATATAACAAGGGAAGCAGCAGCAACAGTGGAGGCATCACTGACACCACTACCACAAACCCTGCTGATACCTCTGTTGCCAATCCCTCGACCCTTCCACTGAATGCTAGTGCTGCCGCTGTCGTCCCCTCCACCGCAACAGGTACTGACCCCACCACCTCTGCCCCAACTGGGGGCGCTGCCAATCCCTCACCCAGTCCCCTGACCGCTTCCACTTCTGCTGTGGCCAACGACCATGTCCCCTCCAACCCCACAGTCCGTAACCCTGCTCCCTCTCCCACTGCTAACACCACTGCTGACGCTGTCAATCCCTCACCCTCACCCTCTACCCAAACCACCTCCGCTAACCACGTGTTGATTCCAAAATTGCTTTCCGATGCCAGACAAGTATCCAAGGTGACCCTTTGTGGTACAATGCTGAAGCAAGGCGGTCTACGAGCACTCGCAAGGATGGAGAACATACGCTGCTTGGTGCTCCTGCATGCATCATACAGTGAAAGGCGGCTTGACTTAAACAAAGATGAGTTCCCAAGACTCAACGTTCTTATTGTGAGCTGCTCTACGGTCACTGAGATCAGATTCGAGAGCGGGTCTTCTCCTAAGCTCGAGAAGATCGTGTGGACCTTCGCCAACATGAACTCCTTCTCCGGCATCGGGAACCTTAAAAGACTGAAGGAACTTGAGCTCATTGGGGACTCCCTACCCGACCGGGTGAAAGAAGACATTGATAAACATAAAGATACAATTCATTGCACACACTACAAACCGGAGAGTCAAGATCAAACTGCAAGAAGCACAGAAAAAGGGGATAGTGCTCCAAAGTCGCCCGCACATCTGGAAGGACAAGCAGGTTTGGTGCGGGAGGAGGAACTACTGAAGGTTCATCATCGAGTCCCTCCTATGGTTTGTACCTCCGTGCTCATATGATTTGCCATTCTATGTTCCTATCTACGTGCGTGGTGTGCATTTACATTCTGCTTGTGCGTCGACTGAGTGTGTCTGTGTGTTTGTTGGTACCTTAGCGTGTTCTACATGTGTGTCCCTCCCTGCACAATGGTTGAGCATACTATGCTCACAGATTTGGACTTGTGTGGCTTTCCTCTGTATTGACTGTGAGGCATTCGTGCTGCATGGTCTCCATTGTAATAAGTGCAATGCTTGTGTGCACATTTGATTTGTTAATGTACTGTATGTGCGTGCTACACCAATATACACTATTGATTGATTGGGTTCTGCGACATGAATGTACTGTATGTGCGTGCTGCATGGTCTCTATTGTAAGAATTGGACGTTTGCAGTTAATCGGATTCACTAGCAAAACACCAACACAATCTGAGCCATCGAACACAAAACTCTACCGAACCATCTGATTAACACAAACATACACATGAACGTAACACAGCAGTGTGTTTGATCCTTGGTAGAGCAGCGCAGTAAAGGTTAGGTATCACTTGTACCAACAGAAACATCGTAACAAAGGCACCCAAAATTCACAGGCGCGTATCATGGTAACATAATTGCACAAATATATATGAAATCATAGTACAGGACACAATGCATTTGGATGATAATGATAATATTAGTCGAACTCCATCCAAAAGAAATTCTCAATACACAATAACAGATCTTCTCAGACGAAACCATCACACACAAACTTCCCCCTTCTTCCTCTACACCTACATAATTTATTCTATCCAGCCTCACCTCACAGTATATACATTACAACAGGATCTAAAGGACTATTACCATCCTAACGCTTCTTCAACCTCTGGGTGTCAAAACTCGAATCCAGGACAAAAATCAAGCCGCAAAAGCCCCCTCAACACAAGCTTTACAACCGACCACCAAAATGAGACACAGACAAAGGAAAAAGCAAAGGCAGAAACTTCGCTTCAAGCACTACATGTCAGCCTAGCAACAACGCCAGCTACTAACTAGGAATTTCAGAAGTGGAAATCCTATTCCTAACTAGGAATCTCTTGTGTGCTTGAAAGTCCTCAAGACCCTCTCCATAATGGACATCGGTAAGATAAGGCTGCAGCGGGTAGTAACCAGAAGAACAAAGGGGATGACGCCATTCACCTTGTACTATGGCTGTTTAACAGCTCCTACCAAAAATGTATACCTAAAGAGAACTAGAGTAAAAAGTGACCTAGACTTGGCACACCCTACTAGGGAGCGACTATAACATCAATCCCAAGCACTAGGAGCCCCAGCTCCACCATATCCACCACCACCATATGAAGAGGAACCACCATAACCACCACTGCTGCCTCCACCGTAGTAGTCGCCACCTCCACGAGAACCCCCCTTGCCGAATGAGGAAGAGTCATTGCGGAAGTCACAGCCACCGAAGCGGCTCCCACCTCCAGACCGTCTGTTCCTCCCCCCACCACCACCATAAGATGGGCGAGCTGCATAGCGTGAGAGCCATGCAGGTACTTCCTGGTTAGATTCTTGCATTAGTTCAGCAAGAGATTTTGCCATTGATGAGTTATTATCGTTGAAGAAGGCAGTTGCAAGGCCGCTCTTTCCTGCTCTCCCAGTTCTTCCAATCCTGTGTACATAGTCGTCAATATCATTGGGGAGATCAAAGTTCACAACATGAGCAACATGAGGAATGTCAAGGCCCCGAGCTGCCACATCTGTAGCAACCAAGATAGGAGTCTGCCCACTCTTGAAGGATCTCAAAGCATATTCTCTTTCCTGTCAGAAACAGTAGATCAATGCATCAGGAATAGAAAAGCCACTGCTAACATTCATCATGATTTGAAACAAGTATATAAAAAATTAAAAAGTCAAATTGAACATGGTTAAATAATACAGCAGTCTTGGAACTTGGATATAGATACGAGCAAACGTAAGCAACTCATGAGTCATGTGTGCGCTACCTAATAGCAATATTTTCAAATAGCATCCTATTTATAGCTTGCCAGACACACGTTAGACCAGGTAGCAATAGTAAGAGCATAATATTCATTCATGGCACTGACTGCCCAGTGGTACTGCACTGAACAGGTGTAACTAAATGCTCTGAGCAAATCTAGCTGTCCTAAAGGGAGTACAAACAAAAACAAACCTGCTGATTTCTATCTCCATGGATAGAAGTAGCTGGAAACCCATTCATGCACAACCAGCTTTCCAATGAATCAGCACCCCTTTTGGTTTCCACAAAGACAAGTGTGAGAGTTTGCTGCAGCAGGGGAAAAAAGAAAATGAGTACTAATAAAGTAAACATATCAGGAAAGTTGATTCGATAGCATGGACAAAAGAAATCAGCAATCGAACATTACCTTTCCAGTATCTCTTTGGGCATGAAGAAGGTCCATCAGGTGACTTCTTTTATCTGCCTCCTGCACAAATTCAATTCTCTGGACAATCAATTCAGTACTCGACCCAACTCTTCCAACAGCCAGGAAGATGTAGTTCTCCAGGAAGTCTGATGCCATTCTCTGTATTCATTGGAGTAACATCCATATCATTAAGAATGCAAAAATTGAACAACTTTTTCATTAGAATAAATAAAAAAAATCCAAGAACTCCAAATATCAAGTGCAGATACAATTACTCAGCACAGCGAGCAGCTTGATTACTTTACACAAGTCACAGATGATCATCACCAAAGAGAAGTTAAAACAATAAAGAATAAAAGGTGCTTGAAGAAGAAAACTAGTTTGGAAGAAGTACTGGCTAGCAAAGGATAATCCAATGTCCATGCTATTTTTTTTCTTTTCAAGTTTTCATGCAAAACATAGGCTGAGGGCCTGTTTGGATGAGGGGGACTAAACTTTAGTCCCCGTCACATCGGATGTTTGGACACCAATTAGGAGTATTAAATAATGGCTAATTACAAAACCAATTGCATAAATGGAGGCTAATTCACGAGACGAATCCATTAAGCCTAATTAAACTAACTAGAAATCATATAGCACATCAGGTCACAAAACTACAAACAAGTTGCTTTGCCTAAGCTCATCTAGCATGGAAAGAAATTTTAAGAAAAACATGCAAAGCTAATACCCACAATGCTCAATCACACACAGGATATCAGTGGGGGGAAACATGCCAAGACTGTATCAAGAAATAATACAGAAGCGCAACGAGGACCACAAATTTATTAGCAGAACAACAGCTTACAAGAAAACGGAAATCTTATTCAGGAGATGTCTCGGTTCAACATCTAATATCACAGTAATGTTAACAAAGAAACAACAGCCAACCTGGATTTCTTTTGGGAATGTCGCACTAAACAGCATTGTCTGCCTGACACCTGGTGGAGGCATGTCCATTTGCTGAACAATTCTTCTGACTTGTGGTTCGAAACCCATATCAAGCATTCTATCTGCCTCATCAAGGGCAAGGTATCTTATTGACTGCAATGACACTCTTGCCCTTTCCAACAAGTCAACCAAACGGCCAGGGGTAGCCACAAGAATGTCAACACCCCTCTCAAGATCTCTTAACTGCAAGGACAGAATACGACTTTAGGATGTGATAGAAACCTAAGCAAATAAGCTATGGTGATAGTTCAGCAATTCCAGAGAATATGTGGGGGGAACATATCTTGCATCATGACAAGTCAGGAGAACTACTATGATTCATGTCTTGATACTACAAGAATTAACTAGCTAAGCTTTGCATTGTAGCAGCACAAGTTTTTCAATGTAAAGCTCATAATTCTGTACACAGGGTTAGTCTAGACAAATGTATGCCAGGCAAGCTTCAACCGAACCAATCGAGCTATTATTAATTAAAGAAGAGTATAGATAGATAGTCTATCCATAAATCATCCATGTGAAATCCGCTGCTCAAAAGAAAAAAGCAGACCTGCTGCGTAATCGGCGCTCCTCCATAAGCAACAACTACCCTAACACCAGTCTGGTACGAAAATTTCCTGGCCTCCTCATGAATCTGCCCACAAAAACGGAGCACAGCATCAGCATCCCGGATGAATCTGGGGAAAACTAGCTAGCTAGCATCCTTCCTACAGCACCACAACAACAAGAGGAAGAAGACGGTGACCTGCATGGAGAGCTCCCTGGTGGGCGATAGGATGAGCGCGGACGGGTAGGCCGTCCTCATCCCCATGCCCCCGCCCCGCTGCGGCCTCCCCGCGGGCGGTCCCCTCATGATGCCGCTGATGATGGGGAAGCAGAAGGCCGCCGTCTTCCCGGACCCGGTCTGCGCGCAGGCCATGAGGTCCCGGCCCGCGAGCGAGATCGGGATCGCGTGGCGCTGCACGGGGGTGGGGCGCACGTACCTGCAGCGGCGGATGTTGTCGTTGAGCGCGGCGCCGAGGTCGATCTCGGCGAAGGTGGCGACGGGCGGGGGCACGTCGCGGCCCGAGGTCTCGACGGGGATGTCCTCGTAGGCGTCGAAGTTGATGCCCGTGTTCTGGTGGTCCTCGAAGGGGGCGGCGCCGTCGGCGGGGGCGGCGTCGGCTGGGGGGAGGGGGGGCTCGGAGCCCGCGAAGGGGTCCGGCTCGCGGTCCCAGCGGGGGCCGCCGCGGGGGCGGGCGGCGCCGGGGCCGGGGCGGGAGAGGAGGCCGGCGGCGGAGGACGGGGCCGGGGCGGCGGCGGAGGAGGCGGAGCGGTTGCGGAGGTGGGGCGGGACGTAGGAGGAGCGGGCGGGGCCGTTGGAGGCCGCTGGAGCGGGGGCGGGGGCGGGGGTGGTGGTGGTGACGGGCGGGGGCGGGGCGGGCTCGGCGTCGGCGACGTCGGCCCAGGACGTGCGGGAGGTCGCCATGGCGGCGGCGCGGAGGGAGGGCGGGCGGATCTGCGCGGCGGCGGGGGCGGGGGAGGAGGGGAAGGGTGTGGATTTGGTGTGAGCTTTTTTTTTCGTGGGAGGAGGGGTCCGATTCCGATCGATGGGTGGGGGGGATGAGGTGGGTGGACGGGAGGTGGGCCAGTTGTAATCCGGCCTGCCTGCGGCTAGCTAAAAGCGGGGTGGGGGAGGGAAGGGAAGAGGCGGTGGGCGGGCGTGTGGCCTTTTGGTCGGTGGGGAGGACAGGTGGTGGAGGAGCGGAGGCGGAAAATATCTCGGGTGGAGCTCTCGTGGTCTTTGCTCCGTCACCCAGGCATTTTTTCCTGCTGCGCGCGCTTGCACGTCTCAGGTCGGGTTGCTTCGCGGCGTACCGGGTCCGGCGTTTCTAGATGGTTCTGGAAGGAACCGTGCTGCTACTAACGCGAGATCTTCTCCATCGAGTTAGGTTAGTAAAGAATATCGTGTCATACGTGTATCCACAACATATAGGTGGCCTTTTGGAAGGATTTGTTCAAAACGGTTTAACTAGTGAAGTCAAAGCTGATAAAGCTAAAAAGATTAGCTTCATCCAACTTCTAACTTATTTAAACCTCCGGGCTTACAAAACGGCTTCACACTGTAGTATCTCGATTTGTGCAGAACGGATGAAACCGAAGCCGAAATAAGCCATTCCAAACAAACCTTAAGTGCGATGAATTGGTGAGAAGGAAAGATACGAAAAGAAAACGCAGTCTCTTCGTCTCTTGCCGAGTACTGTTGGCCTCCTAGCCTCTACTCCAAAAAAAAAAGAGTATTGTTGAACAAAATTAACTAGGAAGAAACATCAACTTATATGACGCAATCTTATTATAAGGGTGCTTATCAGGGAAACATGCATCCTCGGAAGTCTAGACGGCTAATAAATGATGAGGGGTTCATGGAGAAAAATCTCACGCTAGGCAGGAAGGAAATCCCATGCTAGGCATGAGAGACAGAGAGACGCTAGCGGCGAGCGTGACCATGGCCGTGTCAGGGTCCCTGCTGCCATTTGGAGTTGCATAGAGTTTCGGAGAAGGATGGGGCCGCTAGTCTTCCACGTGTGGTTTCATCTTTTTCAGTGCGGACCGACGGTCCACATCAAATGTGGTGGTGTGGGAACTGAGAAGGAAAATTATTAAAGCATGCATGGAAGAGAAGAGAAGAGTTTGGCTAACGTTCTGTCCACAAGTAAGGAGGCTTGAATGGTACCGTGCCAAACATTATTAATCGGTGGTGCTCGAACATGTAAAATTTAGCAAATTCGTCTGGATTATTTTTCATACACAAAAGTCATGGATGCGACTTTCGTTGGCACGGAGTTTGCGAGTGAAATAAACGTTACCCAGGAAAACGTAAGAAAAAAGAGGACACACTTATTTATTTTATTAGATTTTTTTGGATAGAAACATCATACATCATAGATGCATTACACGCAAAGAGCATTCTGCAGATCTGCATTGGGCTGCATTCATGTAATGAATCTAGCCATCGTCGGCGTCCGTTTCAGTACCATTCAACCAAGGAATCCGTTACCATCCTCCCCAGAGGCAACTATTCCAGCGTGGGGGGCCGGCGGCGGAGGAGAGTGGCGTTCCTCATAATATTTGCAGAGACACATCCTAGGCGACTCGCATGCTCCTTCTGCAAGTCTGTTAAGGTTTCTGTTCCTGTGGATACATTCCGTGACGCATTTCTTCCAAGTGCATGGGTTCATATGGAGATGAACTTCCGCAGCTGCATGTGACATGCGATCCACATCTAATTTATTAGCAAACCATATGCATGCGCGAACATAATGACACCATGGTATGGTAATTAATAAGTAGGTACAAAACTAAAGTACATACCCTTCACGAGTACTGAGATGGCTGGAGACGCCATCACAAGGATGCAACAAAGAGCAGCGCACGCAGCCCTCGTTGCGTTGCTCTTGACGGACGCCATCCGGAGAAGAATAATGCTTGTGTTCCAGACTTCCAGTACATGATATGATTATTGCTTTGTTTGCTCATGGTTATATATAGAGGCAGAGACGCATCTTATATTAGGATAGATATGCACTTATTTATTACATGAATGAATCTATGCAGCCTCCTAAATTAATGTACCCTTGTTGTATGCATGGCTATCCTTGCACCATTATTAAATCAAACAAATACGAGATACATTTTTTCGACGAAAAATACGAGATACATCGGTCTCAGGTTTAGATATTCACTAGTACTCGGATCCTTGTACCCTCCCACATTAATGTTGAGGCACTTTTATTTAAATACATTGAGATACCCTTGTTGTATTGTATGGAGTATCTATCATCTATGTAATGAAGTCAACCAATCACAACCTGGAGCATTCATTCAGGCATCGCTATGCACCCTTCCATATCACCATTGTCTTGATAGTATCTCAATGCTAGATATCAAAGAAATGATAGCATCAATAATTGTCATATTCGAATAACCCAAAATCTACTCAAGCACCGTAACAAACCTCAAAAGATATCATTGCGGAACGAAGCAGCTGCAGTTAATATAATCCAGCTCTCCCTCTCTCTTAGCTTAATTTAAGACCTTCACAAGAGAATTCCAAGTTCATAATTTTGAAAGGCTTTTCTCTTAAGATGCGGCAGTATCGAATTAAAATATGGGGAAACATTATGTAAATATCTCAATCAACTTTTGTTTCTTTTACTTCGGTTTGGATTTCGATTGGAACATTGGTTTCTAAAAAATAGTTTGGATTGGATGGATCTGCAGGACTCTCATATTTTGATATGTCTGGATCGTTTCATTTTATGAAAACGTGGTAAATATGAAAGTAAACATAGCTGCAACGACGACCTGCATGGTACTAATACACGCACCCCACGCACAAGCATCCCATTTATTCAATCACCAAACATATATAGCTGCACCTGCACACAACACCGCCCATCTCCATCGACCTCCTGACACGAACCATGCATACAACAAAAATATAGCTTCATCGAGAAAGCAACGGCAACGTCGTCGTCGTTCTCGTACGTCCAAGGAAGGTGCCGATCGAGTCGTACCGCCATGGGAATGGCTTCAAGCATCAGCAGCAGGAGGCTCTGGCCTCCTCCAGCAATACGGGTACTGGCATCCAAGCGCTCCATTCCATTGCTATCTTCGCCGACCGCAGCGCTCCCCCGATTACCATCTCCCCCAGCCCCTCCGGATGAGCCTGCAGCGAGCGGGCCGCCATGGCCATTGGGGGAGCTGCCACCAGCTGCAGAACCACCATTGCGATCACCAGCGCCGCCACGCCGGCTGCTGCCTTCTTCTTCCCACTCTCCGTGCCGTGTCGCGGCACCCTCTCTCTCTATAGATCTCTCTCTCTGCTTTGTTGCACCCTACACGTTGATCCAAGCCCGATTTACAGGCGGTGGGGAGAATAGTTTTTCAGCTGGGAGACATAGGCGACGTCAATGTTTTCAAATTGTATAACCGTGTCTAGTCGTGATTAGTCGTCGAGCAGTCCGATTAGTCGAGCCTAGTCGGTACTAATCGTAGCCTAGTCATCCTGTATACTTCCAGACCGATACGCTATATATAGTATACTGTTTAAAGTAGAGATGAAGATAATGTTGATAGTAAGATGGTCACTAACTTAATAATTTATAAGTTTTGATATGTGAAGTAGACTAAAAGAGCATTAGACTAGAACATCCTTAACTAATGCACCACCAAATTACCAGCCCAAAAGGCCAAAATCACCAATGGCCCAAAAGTTACCTAAAGCTTGTTGTAAACTAGTTGTCCCATGCTAATCGGACGGTGATTAATCAATGATTAGTCGGACGACCAGACTTCTAGTCGAGATAATCGCCTCGGTGGGCCTGATCGGTACTGGCGGATCGATAAGATAAGAGCAATTAATCATGACTAATCGTGATTAGTCTGATGATTTGAAAACATTGGGCGACGATGGTAGAAAGCTCACACACAGCCATCATATATACTTGGATCTCGATGAGCTGCGTTGGCCATGCCTTTTCCAAAAGTACGAAAAGGCAAAAACGTGTAACATGACCACTCACCAAGAGGCAAGATAGTGGTAAAAAAAATGCATCGTAGAGAGAGTTCAATAAATCCATGGAAACACGTGTAACACGAGAGTACACGACCACTCACCAAGAGATAAGATGTGTTAAAAAATGCATCGTAGGAGAGGTCAGTAAATAATCCATGGAACATAAACAGAAGGGAGAAAAATATATCATGGTCGTAATTACATGGTTCAAAAACTGTGCATAATTTGTTTGGGATGATCACGGTTAGGGAAAACTCAAGTACTCGGCTTTGTTTGGTTAATCCCGGATTGAAAGGGACCGGAGTGGATTAAGGGGCATAATTAATACTCCAACAGACATGGAGGGGATTAACCGAACAACACCGCTTCTAATATTACATGGTTAGGTCACTCTTTTATTTGTTACATCAACAGGATGGAACCTTTTCCAATTTATATTTTTGGACCAAGCTGGCATGTACATGCATCAAATGCCGCGTGGCACCTTTTTTTTGGACCAACAACGATGGCTTCGATTTGATATTTCACATTTATTTGATGTTCTTTAAAGATATCTTACTATTACTAATTGGAGGCTTCTTTTAAAATCTCTAGGTGAAGCCATCTAGGATTCTAGGTGGATATTTTAGAAAAATAGAGAAATCATAGAAATTCTCACAAAAATTATAAGCATCCGGCCATCAATCCGACAACTCTAATCATAATAGTCATTGGATCTGTTATCTTTCCTAATAAATTACTCACCTCTGCCACTATAAAAATAGACTAAAGTAACCCCCTAAACATGTATCTCCACCTCTGCCATTATAAAAAAAATCTAAAATATCCCGTAATCTTTATGTAAATTACCCACCTATGCCATTATAAAAATAATGCAAATAACCCCCTATTTGCATATAAATTATCCAATTATATCATTATTAATAGTTAAAGTAAATTCTAAAACTGAATTTAAATTATATAATTATAATAAAATATTAAAGTGCACCAATATAAAATTCTAAATTACTGTTTCTATCATTATTAATATATTAATATGTGTCATCATGTATTCATGTATGATGAAAGAGATAAGAATACCAATTCACAAATAAATGGTTCAATTAAATATATATCAACACACATGGAGGTGTGATGCAAAATGAAATCTATTATAACTAGATAATAATAAATGTATTTTAGAATATGTGTTAGAATATTTAATAGATGAAAGAGGGCGTGAGATAGATAATTATAATTATTAGCTATAAGCTATATTTTTATATTAATTCTAATTAGACCGTGCGGAAGCACGGGTTGATAGGCTAGTATAGAAAATCCTGATCCAGTCATACCTCATCTTCTAGTCATTTTTCTTGTTGGACATTTGGAATTAGAGTTTTGCTGTCTTCTAGCTCATCTTGATTTTCTTCTTTTACCATTTCACCCACTTTGTCAAAGGCAACGTAAAAGAATTTTTGCAGGCACATGACGTTGGGTCTCAGTTAAGTTACCCATTCTCCATTACGGAGCTCTAGTGTAGCCGTCTCATTTATAAGTTCAAGTACATACACCCAAGATCATCTCCATCGGACTATACCAATGGTGCTTCTATGTAAAAGTTATTGAGAGAGCCTAAAAAATTTTCCAGCACTAGCTTTAGGGATCAATGCTGCAGCAGATACCAATAAGTCATCCCAATATAAACTACACTGAAATGATGATTGCTTAGAATTTCCATATATACTACAATTACCCGCAAAAAGTATCTGTGATACTGTGCATCTCTAGGTACCATAATAGTATTTTTCAAATAATTTCCCGGTGCAAATCTTTTACGCACAAGAGTAGTACTGGTATTTGTACTTGCATTGCTTAGGCAATAATACCATTACACTTTTATGTGAAGTTAATGGAACTGAGATAAGTGCAGCAGTGCAGCCACCAACTACCTCTTATTGAAGAATGACTCCCTTGGGCCCTTGGATATCCTCTTGATGTCATTTTATATGTCAGCTTTCCTCTTGATGCCAAGCATTCTACCTCCTACATTTTCTACATAGTCTTGCATTGGCTACCCTTAGCCGAAGGTGAACACAGCATGCACTAATGGAATTGGAAGTGGCAGAACAATTGCAACGTGAAACTAACTCTTCGAAGCTTAGAACTAAGTTAGGACATGGAAATAGAAGGCATCAGAAACCGTGTCTCCTCAAGTGATCCTAATGGCATAGAATCAGCGGGGATGTGATTACTGAAGAATGAACAAGCTGCCAAAGATCGGGTCCTGCAGGTGCGGTGAGATCGACCTTGAAGTGGTTACTGGTTACTGCCGAAATAACGGAGGAGATCAGCATGCATTAGGTTCAAACCCGAACTGGTATGCATAGTTAAGAAGAACATGTCGATCGGTTGCTATGCTGTTGCAGTATTGCAGACAGCAACCCTTGCCAGCACTGCTCCGCCACCATAGTCTTCGAAACCGCCTTCACCACCCCAATGTCGTGGCAAGATCAGCTGCTGCCAATACGGGGAGATGCAAGAAACCTCGAGGCTTCCTTCTCAGAGAAGTGATGCGGCTCAGAAAAGGCAATGCAATTCTTAAGCTGAAGTATTAGATGGTAGGTGCTTGATCTTAAGCCATGTATATAGGTTCTCTCTGAAGTTATCGTGTGTTTCATGTTTGAACTTAAATGTTTTCCTGTATGATTTTTTCGAAACGATGTGCAAACATATGCCTGCTTTCAATCATGCGCATCGAGGAGCTCACTCCAAACTATTTTTAGAAGTTAGTCTATTTGGTAGTGTGGTATAAAGTAGAATTAATAACAAAGATGTGTGAGTTTATTCGAGCGTAAATCAGGTTCATGCATGGGTACCACGCCCCTTAACGTGAGTGCGTTAGTGTGGTGTGTGCGCGTGTGCAAACTGGCATGTGTGCGTGTGACCATTTTTCTTGTAATAGAAAAAGGCTTCAAGGTTTAAAGTGTGAACGAGGTTATTATGTTTTCACTTGGTCAATTTGGCCCTCCCTTCCTTTTTGGTCACGGTCCGCCACTGTTGACGACTGTCTATAGCTAGTACAAATGCAAAACATTATTATGTTTTCACTTGGTCAATTTGAAATTTTCCGTTCTGATATGTACGTTTGCGCTTCGTGATTTGACAATGTCTCTACATGCGCATCACATCATGGTGAATACCTGGCACTTATGTTTCCCAACAATCGACCACTAGATGACTCATTCATGTGAATGCACCCTGGTACTAGTCTACTCCCAAATAAAGCATTACTTATTTTTGATTGGAGAATTATTTACAAAAGAGCAAGATGTGGCTGTGACAACTGAAGTGAGTTATTGCTATAGATCTTTTGTTGTACCTGTAGGTTCATTGACGGGGTTACAAGAAAGCGAGTGCAGTATTATTGAACCCAGCTACACACAGACATCCCCACTACTGAACGTTGAAACCAAATCATCAACTCCTTATATAAATAGCCATGTTCTTCAGTATTACCAAATATTTCAAGTAGTCAGTACTCGGTGGCCATCCATCCAGAAGGGAGCACAATTCTAGCTCACAAATGGAGGCCGGAGAGGAGAAGGAGAGTTTGACGTTGGGAACGTTTGGCATATGGAAGAGCAAATCGTGACAGGTTATGTTTGCTCGGGGACCAACCTAGACATGGTTTTCATGGAGAAAACAAGGTACATGTGTCATGGTGGCCAGCAGGCGGGCCGTATGGCCCCATGAGCCCACTGATTTCGCGCAGAAAGTTTGTTATTAGGGATATCTTTTGGTTAGATTTAGTTTATCTTCAAATTAATATAGTTCATCTTCAAGCAAAAATTATCAGTTACGATCCTTATCACCCCAGAGCCTTGAGTTTTGGATGCTACCGTTTCTGGCGCGCCCGTTCTCAAGTGCTAGGTTGTCCTAGTTGCGAGTCAGCGACCCGAGCTTAGCACTCGGAACTAATGGAATGTTGGTGTTGCAAATCTAGGTTGTCCCGTGTGCACGGCAGGAAGATGCTCAGTATGTTAAGATACGTTGTAATCTTCTGTTGATAACTTGCAGTTCAAGTCTGTTCAATCGAGCCTAGAGATAGAATAGAGATAAAATAGAATCTAATTTGAGTTGTTGTATGTTTCAGTTGTATAGATTTGGCTCAATTGTAACAGACTTGGATATGCGACTTGTAAGCCACACAAGGGACTATTCCTTGCCTATATAACAAAGGTGCGGCCTCCTACGGGAGGTTCAACGCTTCCTAAAATCTTTACATGGTAATCAGAGCCATCCTCTAAATCTACATCCAAATACTATGGCGAGCTCTTCCACCGGCGTCGGCATGTCATCTGCCATCGGTCAAGCTCACCAAGTCGAACTTCGCCCTGTGGAAAGTGCAGGTCTCCCTGCCATTCGAGGGCCGCAACTCATGGACTACATCGACGGCACGGTCGTCATCCCGCTCAAGGAGATAGATAGTGGGAAAGAAGGCAAGGAGAAGGTGCCAAACCCGGATTACGGGACATGGCTGGCGCGCAGTCAACAGGTATTCAGCTACCTCATCGCCTCCCTGTCTCGCAAGGTATTGGCTCAAGTTTCTACCTGCATTACTCCACATGAGCTGTGGCAAGCACTCGAGGAGATGTTTGCATCTCAAACTCGGGCACGTGCTGTCAACACATGTATTGCACTTGCCACCACCAAGAAAGGTGCTATGACCATTGCTGAGTATGTTGGAAAGATGCGTGTTCTCGGCGATGAGATGGCGGCGGCTGGAAAAGCTCTGGATGACGAGGAGATGGTGTCCTACATCCTGACGGGGCTCGATCTGGAGTTCAATCCTGTCGTGGACACATCCTGACAGGGCTCGATCTGGAGTTCAATCCTGTTGTGTCTGCCGTCCTTGCGCTCATGGAACAGATCACCGTCACCGAGCTCTACTCCCAGCTACTTGCGTTTGAGCAACGCATGGATCTACTACACGGGTCATCCTCTTCATCAGCCAACATTGCCTCACGAGGCCACGGCCGTGGCCGTGGCAATCGTGATCGTGGCAATGGGAATCGCGGCCGTGGAAACGGTCAAGGAGGCCATGGACGTGGAGGCTACGACTCCACCAAGCCCAAGATCAAGTGCCAACTCTGCAAGAAAGAGGGGCACAATGTCGTGGAGTGCTGGTACCGCTTCGACGAGAACTTCGTCGTTCCTGAAGAAAAAAGCGCCAACGCTACCAGCAACAACTACGACGTCGACTCCAACTGGTACACTGACTCTGGATCCACATATCACGTCGCTGGAGACATGGACAAGATGGTGATCCGCGATCGGTACACAGGAGGAGATCAAAACCACATTGCAAATGGAGCAGGTATGGATATAACACATGTTGGTCGTGTAATTTGTCACACTCCTGAAAGGAATCTTTTTCTTAACAATGTTCTACACGTACCTAGTGCCACCAAAAATCTTGTTCCTGTCCATAAACTAGCCACCGACAACAATGCCTTTTTAGAGTTTCATCCTAATCTCTTCTTTATTAAGGATCGAACAACGAGGAGAATTCTTCTAGAAGGAACATGTAAGGGGGGGCTCTACCCCTTACCAGCAGCTGCTCTCAAGAATAAACAAGCCCCTGGTGTCTCTAGTGGTAGCCGGCCATCCTTGGAACGCTGGCATCACTGCCTCGGGCATCCTTCTTATCAAGTCGTTCAACAAGTTGTCAGTAGGAACAATCTTCCTTGTTCCATCGAGTCTAGGTTAGTGACAGTTTGTGATTATTGTCAAATGGCCGTGAGCCATCAATTACCGTATCAATGGTCTTCGAGTCAGTCTAGTTTTCCCTTAGAATTAATCTTCTCATATGTATGGGGGCCAGCGTGTGATTCCTTCGGGCGTAATAAATATTATGTGAGTTTTATCGATGGCTATAGCAAATTTACATGGATCTACCTCCTCAAACACAAATCCAAGGTGTTTAGTGTTTTCATGAATTTTAAAATCTTGTTGATAGACAACTCGGTAGAAAAATCCTTACTATGCAGTCGGATTGGGGAGGGGAGTATGAAAAGCTCAACTCTTTCTTCACAAATGTTGGCATTGCACATCTTGTCTCTTGCCCTCATACTCACCAGCAAAATGGAGCTGCCAAAAGGAAACATAGACATATCATTGAGGTGGGTCTTTCCCTGCTAGCCCAGTCTTCCATGCCTCTAAAGTACTGGGACCAAGCCTTCTTAGCTGCAACCTACCTGATCAATAGAACACCAAGCAAGATCATCAACTCTGCAACCCCCCTTAAACGTCTTTTCCAGATGAAAACCGACTATACCTCTCTCAGGATTTTCGGGTGTACTTGCTAGCCAAACTTAAGGCCATACAACTCACATAAACTAGAGTTCAGATCCAAGCAATGTGTCTTTCTCAGATACAGTAATTTGCACAAGGGATTTAAGTGTTTGGACATTGCTGCAGGGCGCATCTATATATCCCGTGATGTTGTTTTTGATGAGGGAATTTTTCCTTTTGCCACACTTAACCCTAATGCAGGAACTCATTTCGATCTGAATTACTTCTTCTCCCTTCCCATCTCCTAAATCCATCTGGTTCAGGGGGTGTACAAATACATGATCACAGTGCTAATGTCTCACCTGATGACTCCGCTAATGATTCAGAAAGGTTGCAGGAAGAACCAGTTACAAATGCAAGCACAGGAGGTGATTTTATGCAGCAGCCCGCCGCTCCCGGCGTGGAGCACGAGGAGCAGTACGAATCAGCAGCGGCATCAGCTTCGGATCATGCGCCGACAGCGACGTCCCCCGCGCAAAACTCCGACTCCTCCCCTCCAGGGTCGCCACGCGTCGCTCAGCTCTCCCCCGCGTTGATGCTGCTGCCGTCCGACCGTGGGGGGCTAGAATCTTCTACGACTCCGCCACGAGATCCGCTCAGACCACACGACCCCATCGGATCTGTTGTACCGGCTTCAGCGCCCGAGGGTGATCCTCAGGGATCGGGTGCGCCGTTCATGACTGCACCTCAGCATGTGTCTCCAGCACCCTCTCGGCCAAGAACAAGACCTGCAACACGGCATTGGTAAACCCAAAGAATACACCGATGGCACAGTAAAATATGGTCTCTTGTCTGTAACAGGTGAACCTAATAATTTGGAAGGTGCCCTGCAGGATAAGAGATGGAAGGATGCTATGGATCTTGAATTTCTTGCATTGCAAAAGAATAAAACCTGGCGGCTGGTTCCACCAGAGAAAGGGAGGAATATAATAGATTGTAAAGGTATACAAAATCAAGAAGAAACAAGATGGCAGCATTGATAGATACAAAGCCCGGCTTGTTGCAAAGGGATTCAAACAAAGATTTGGCATTGACTATGAGGACGCGTTCAGTCCGATTGTGAAAGCTGCGACAATAAGACTGGTTTTTTCCATTGTTGTGTCAAATGGATGGAGCCTTCGGCAATTGGATGTACAAAATACGTTCCTACATGGCGTTTTAGAGGAAGAGGTCTACATGAAACAACCTCCTGGGTATCAAGATAAGTTCTTTCCAAATTATGTTTGCAAACTTGATAAAGCATTGTATGGGCTCAAACAAGCACCACGTGCATGGTACCATAAGTTGAGTGAAAAGCTGCAGAATTTTGGCTTCGAAGCTTCTATGGCTGACACCTCTCTCTTTACAGAAGAGGTGATTTGACCATGCTCATGTTGATTTATGTCAATGACATCATAGTAGCAAGGTCGTCAACAGAAGGTACCAAACATTTACTTCAAGCCCTCAAGTCCGACTTTGCTCTAAAAGATTTGGGAGAACTTCATTATTTCCTAGGCATAGAGGTGTCAAAAGTTGCAGATGGGGTAGTGATGTCACAATCAAAATATGCAAGTGATGTTCTGAGAAGAACTGGGATGCAGAATTGCAAACCAGCAAATGCACCAATGAGTGTCACTGAGAAGCTTTCAGCATATGAAGGAACACCGCTTGGTATAGAAGACTCTACACGGTACAGAAGTGTGGTTTGTGCCTTACAGTACTTAACCTTGACCAGGCTAGACATTTCCTTCGCTGTCAACAAGGTATGTCAATACCTTCATGCGCCTACCACAGTACACTGGACAACAGCCAAAAGGATACTCAGATACCTCAAGCATACCTCTAAATTGGGACTCAGAATTGAGAAATCTCCCTCAAACTTGATAAGTGGTTTCTCCGACGCTGATTGGGCAGGCTGCGTCGACGATAGACGATCGACTGGAGGCTTTGCTATTTTCTTCGGAAAGAATCTCATCTTGTGGAGTGCTCGCAACCAAGCTACTGTGTTAGTTCGAGTACAGAAGCTGAGTACAAGGCCATAGCAAATGCCACAACAGAAATAATCTGGGTGCAGTCTCTCCTCAAGGAACTCGGTGTCTGTTCCCCTGCAACAGCAAGGTTATGGTGTGACAATCTCGGAGCGACTTATCTCTCTGCGAACCCAGCATTCCATGCTCGCACGAAGCACATAGAAATTGACTATCATTTCATCAGAGAAAGAGTAGCTCAGAAACTTCTGGATATTCGGTTTATCTCCACAGGTGATCAAATTGCTGATGGGTTCACCAAGGCCTTCACAGTACGCAAGTTGGAGGAGTTCAAGAGCAATCTCAACCTAGGATCACCAGTTAAGATTGAGGGAGGATGTTAAGATACGTTGTAATCTTCTGTCGATAACTTGCAGTTCAAGTCTGTTCAATCGAGCCTAGAGATAGAGTAGAGATAAAAGAGAATCTAGTTTGAGTTGTTGTATGTTTCGGTTGTATAGATTTGGCTCAATAGTAACAGACTTGGATATGCGACTTGTAAGCCACGCAAGGGGCTATTCTTTGGCTATATAACAAAGGTGCGGCCTCCTACGGGAGGTTCAACGCTTCCTAAAATCTTTACACAGTAGTGGTAGCTTATTCATGCTGAAGAAAAACGCAACTGGTGTTCCTCTCATTAGTTCTGCCTCTGCCTCTTACAACTGAGTAAATAGGACTGTCCTAGTTTATGTCATAATATAAGAATGGGATATGAAGGTGTAGTACTCCGTTCGTTGTAGTAACTCCTCTTATGATACGTACAGGCCAATGATTCTCTGAAATTTCAAGCCATGGATATGATAACGGCAAGATATAATCCTAGAGCAAGTGCAGGTATAGGTGCACCCACCAACCTCCAGTTCTCAAAATACAATCTTTCGCATAAGAGAAACATCACAGTTCCTCTAATCATTTCCTCTATGCTTACATACATAGGTTGTAGTATTTGTTCAATGACTTCTTGCATGCTCATCAGTCTAGTAGTCTCCAGCAGGAAATAGAACTTCAGAACTAATAGAGCCGTGAGAGAAGAGAAGAGGGCAATGGCGTCAGGAAACTCCCACTTGGAGTTGTGAGCCGCATGACGATGCATTGGGTTGGTACATGACGTCCTGGGACTAGGAGGTATCAGGAACCACACACTCTCTCGCTAGGTAAGTGCTGGAGAATCAACACGGCACGACCATTGTTGTCACAATTAGATGGCATATGGCAGACCATGTCTAGACTGCACCACGACGGATCTTCGACATGGCGATGCCAGAACTAACACAATGCCGCAAAATGATGGATTAATGCAACCAATGCAAGATGCTTGGAGCATGCGTAATTCAAAGATTGAACAGAATTGAGGCACGGTCCGTGCCTGCCTCATTTAGTTGGTGATGACTACAAGGCCAAATGCGGAACGACCTAGAGCTAGGAAATTTGCTGAAGTTTATGGGCAGTATGTGCAGTCAAGTTGACATGGAATCACAAGTGTATACGCGCATCAGTTGTGCCTCCCTGATGGTTAACTAAATGCAACTAGAGAAATAGCTCAGACTGTACAACTAATCCACATGAGCGATATGTCCACTTGAATTATATAGGACAGAGCTAATCACAAGTCGAGGTGGCATTCACCCCCCCCCCCCCCCCCCCCCCCCCCCAAGATGATTGAATCATATGAAGGATGCAATACAAAATTGGATAGTCATATGATCATCATATATATTAATTGTCAATTTGTCATCAAGTAAACGTACTGCAACCACAACTGCCAGTTCAGGAGAAATGACCATTATAAAAGATCACACTGCTCTACCTAGTCTATAACTTGATGCCCGAATCACATTTTATTTTGTATAGCTAGTTGGTTCATCCAAAACCAACCTGAGAGCCGGCCAGAGCCCTACTATAAACAAACCATGAGTTGGACAATGGACTCATGGGATTCGGAGATGTCTGGAAACAACACGGCACCACCATCAGTGCCTCGTAAACATGGTGGTCATCCGGTTCTCTCCCTATTGCTAAATGGTGTAGACTCATAGGATTTCTTGACACTACCATCCAGCCAGCCATTCTATCTGTGTTATTGATGTTTAATTTGCATTATTTAGGTCGCAGGTATTTGCAGGCACTGCATGGAGAAGACGAGTGAATTATCTTCTTTAGGTGATCACAAAACATCAGCTGCTAGTTTGCGAAGATGCTTTCTGATGTATAGCAATTAGCCATTTGTAGCAAACAACACTTATTCAGGAAATGATTGCACCTATCTACCAGCTTTGCAGGCTGCAAAGCTCGTAGATAGGTGAAATCAATTGCAGGATATCCAAAGTCCTTGTTCTGTTCAGACCAAACATGAATAGGGAAACCTTCAATAGAAAGCAAGGGTAATCATCAATTTTTTGGTGATGATTGAAAGTTTGAAACAACCGCTGACAATTTCCATTTTCATGATCCGTACAAGGTACAATGGCAATGTGAAACTAACTCTTTGAAGCTGAGAACTAAGTTAGGATATGGAAATAGAAGGTACCAGGAACCGTGTCTCCTCAAGTGATCGTAATGGCATTTTTTTTTTGAGAAGTCACCGGGGGGCCGGGGGGGGGGGGGGGGGGGGGGATGAGAGTCCCCACCTGAATAATTTTCCACTAATACCGGCAAAGCTGGGAATGGAAGGCGCGAGGCGCCAATGCATGGTTAGGGCACAACCCTAAACAATATGGGGTGAGAAGAGAACACAACACCATGGTACAACGGAAAGAGAAACGCAGCTCGCTAACTAACCAAAGGAGAGTCATGTCACGAGCCAAAGACAACCACTGATCATCGATTAGCTCCACCACCGAACAACATGTTTGCCAGCTACACTGTGACCATTGCATCCCCCGCACCACTCCTCCTAGCTACGCCGCTCCACTGCCGCGCTCCATCTGAGGGACCACCCAGCGGAATGGGGACTAAGAGCAGTGAAGGGTACGCAAAACCACAATTTTACTGGACATGGCGGTCTCCCTTGAAATTGATGGCGACACCTACAACACATCCGGACTCCACGTACAATCATCCAGCGCCATCCATGGGGAGGAATCCATGAAGGGGAATGACGGAAGCGGTGGAAACACCACCCGACAATTGATTTATTGGCAGCGCCAGAAAGAACGCCGACGAATATATGTTTTACTAGGATGTTTTTATTTTTGAGAGGTATGCACGAGTGTGCTCTTGTGTACTTTGAACTGAACAGGGGCAGACCTACATTCACCCCAGCGAGGGCACAGGTCACCACTCAATTTCCTATCCAACATAGTACATTGCAAATTTTCACTGTGGATGCCCCACTTCAACCTAAGCACAAGGCCCTCAGTCAATGCTAATTTGCCTTACTTTTGACATAGTGCCCCTCCTCGGTTTTCTTGCTAGGTCTGCCCTTGGAACTGAATGTACTCAATTTTGTTTGTCCCCATGATATAGAAAACGTACTGCCTTTTGCAAAAAAATAACAACTATGCACAATGTTAGTTACATATACACCGCAAATTATTAACAACATCAACGAAGTAAATTATGAGGCTAATGGCAAAATCGAGCATCTGAAGAAGACACATGCGCCAAGCAAAAAATTCTGAAGAAAAACTACACAGCACAAAACCAGGAAGAAACAGAGTAGCAGGGTATTACGTAGTGGTTTGGCTGACCACTCCTTGATCTTTGGTAAGATCAGACTGACATTACCAAACAGTGTGTTCGCGTCCTTACCATTGCTGCATATCAGAGGCAGAAGTTCAGTTTGATAGAAGCAGCAGCCAAACTGCACTTGGAGGAGAGAAAAAACTACATAAGCATTACACACATATTAACAGCCTAATCGTTTAGCATGCTCAGTGTCGGTTCCTGATACATCATTTACAGCATGCAAATGGCTTCTTTAGTCAGTTAATCATGGAACATCACCTGCCAATTCTGCCAGTGCTTTTGATGGAGCTGTAAAATAACAGATTGTAGTGAAGTGAAAATTGTTCCTGAAACAGTTCACATAATAGAGTTTCAACTTTTCAATTAGAGAGCTAAATCAGTTTTCAATCTAGGAAACAGGCCTAAAAAGAAGACAATTTAAGCCATTGAAGATAAGCAATCTTTCTGAAATATTTCGGTTTTAGAGAAGTTGCCAGTATTTGCAGAAATAAATTGAAGTATGTCAAGTTTTGCAACTAAGCTAGTGAAGAACAACATTCAAAGTCCATGTTTTGTTCAATCGAAGCATGTACATGCAGGTCGTCATGATGCAAAGAAAGGTAGTGTTCCTTGAAGTCCGGAAAAATTTTCATTCATCGGTTTGTCTCCCATGTATCAGAGGTAAATCAGATGGACTTTACCTCTTTTGCGCTGCTTCATACAATTATCATTGAGATATTAGTCAACTGAGCTGCTTTAACCAAATAATTGATTCACTCCTCTCTATCTAGCTACCAACAAAACGTATATGTCTGATATTTGAAGACACGAATATGGCCAGTGAAGCTCATAAGTTCTATTGATCTTTCGTACGAGAAGATAGGACTATCTAAATGCCCAGGTTAATGTAGATTAATTGCAACAGTGTACCCACCAACCTCCACTCACCGTTCCTCTTATCATCATTTCTCACCATGTCACCCAAATGCTGTGCATATATAGGCAGCAGTTTTCTTCGTGACCTCCTCCTAGCTTAGTCTTAGCTATCCGTAGTCTAGTTACTTTCCAGAAGAGAATACAATACGCGGCATGGAGTCGGCGGATATAGAGGGGCAATGGAACATCAAGAAACCACAAGTAAAGTTGGGAAATATGATGTAGGCAGCTGGTGGGAAATGGAGGCATCAAGATCTACGTTCTCTCTTAAAACCCTGGTCGTGCGGAACCAGCAAGAAAATGGTTATCTGGCGATGGAAGCCAGTGCTCTCCACTAACTCACCCAAAAACATCTATCGCCTCCGTTTAGCTATTCATGATGGGCTAATTCTTCAGTGAACCCCGTATGACAGTCTTTCTTAACAGATAGGAGTGATAAAGTAACGATAGTATGACAGATGTTCATGGTACATGGCAACACATTTTGGTTTGTGGAGCGGAATCAATGCTAGGACCAAAAACAATATTTGCTCTTCATTAAGTAGCAAAGTGAAACCATACATTCAACAGTAAACTGAAAGGGAAGGAAGCATAACATATTCAATAGAGAGGGCAGTGACCTAGTAAATACCCTATGCATGGCCTTGCCAAAGAACTGTTTCTGTTCATCATTGTCCAACTTTAGGGTCCACATAGTCGAAACAGATGATGATACCATATACGGATATCAACACGGAGGATGAGCAGTAAGAAACGAGTACGTGCCGAGGCATGACCTTCTGTAAAACAAACAGCATAGACGGAACTGAACAGAGGTCGATCTGGACCAACTAAATCCTCTCGCAGCATCTCAGCATGTTTTCTTAGCATTGAGCTCAAGGAGACAACGATCACGACGCAGTGACAAAACAAAGAACATCACACACATGTTGCACCAGCCTGAGCAGATCAGCAGAGGTTACGATTGATGGAAAAAGAAAAGACAGTAATAGAAACTGACAGTGTGGTTGGTTAAACTTGACCGCCGGCGCAGGCCTACGGAGGACTGTCGGACCGTCGAACAAACGGAGATTCCCCGGCGCATCGTCCTTGCCGTCCATCCCCTGGGTCCGGTCTGCCCCGCGGCGATTCGATTCGGGTGGGGATGCTCGCCGCAGCGTGGCGTGAACCCTAGCTTTGTAGACAGGAGCACTCAACAAACTCATCTCCGAGTCGGAAAGGATCCTAGCTACCAAAGTTTTTCTAAAACACTTTTAGAAGAAAAAATTATCCAGTAAACTTTGTCCAAAAGTGTTTCGGAAAATTTGCCAAGCAACGGAGTTGAACTTATCTTGGCCTGGTCCGACCACTGAATATTCTCTGTATCTTTCATGTTTCTTGCATTCTTTAACCACAGAAACTGCATGCATTACCTTTATTTGTCTCAGGATATAAAAACGGCATTGCTCGTGCATTTACTATTTATAAATAGAATATACAAAATACAAATTTAAGTTTTTGAAATGGAAAATAATTAAACACTTTAGTAAATCCATGCGTCCAAACACAATAATGCAATTTGTTCCAAACACAATAGTCTAATTGGGCTGTGGAGGCCACGCTCAGGAGGGGCTGGGCAGCGATCCATGCATGGTTTGGGCCTGGGCCTGTTGGCCTGTCCGATCAGCCTCCTCCTCGGTTTCGGACATGGGCCCAATTAGGAGCCCACGGTCCGACCCGGTTCCCCGCCGACGTACAAAGTGAGCAGCGAGGCGAGAGGGAGCGAAAATATTAGGAGTTACATGTGTGACTGGCATTCAAAGCATCACACACAAGCGGAATATTTTTTTATATTGTTGGATTATTCCGCGTTAAAAAATATTCCACGATGTGATCTTGTTTTGAAGATTTCATCGCAAGGAACACAGTGGTGCAGTTGGATTTTTGATTTGGATATACGATTTTTGAAAAATATGACTTTATGATACTTTGACCGCTAGTCACACTTGTGACTCCTAATAGCCTCCGGAGGGAGGCCACCGCCTCTTTTTTGTTGCGACCCGCCTGCAATCCCCACCAGAAGAGCTAGGGTTTTCACGCGCGCGCCACCGCTCCACCCAAATCGATCTCGCTCGGCCCTTCGCGCGCAGCGGAACAGCCCCGGGGATGGCTGGCGAGGAGGATGCCGCGAGGAATCTCGACGCCGTCGGCCATGGGAGGGCGCCGGCAGAGAAGGTGGAGGAGGAGGTCAAGGTCGGAGTCGCTGCTGACTCCTCCGAGGGGAAGCCTGTTGCCGTTGCTGATGCAATAGTAGAGGCCGCTGGAGACGGCGAGGGGGAGGAGGATTCAGAAATAAAATGGGTTGAGATGCCAGTGGGTCACATTCGTTGGATCCTGGCAGTCTGGCACAAAAGAGAGAACCACGCCGTCCCTCCCATCCAGAACTACGACCTCTACATGACAGAAGACGACGTGACATCGACGGTCTTCTCTCAGAAACCTGACATCAACGGTACTCAAAACCTGATAGATTTTTACTCTATTAGGGCACAGGTGTGGGTCAAGTTTTCTACCCATTGGTCTGTTAATGGACAAAAACCTAGACCCATCGGGTTCGGGCATGGGTTTGGGAGTATAGTACCCAGACCGGCAAACCCATGGATTTTCTTGACTCGATCAATCTTAGCAAATTAGTACATATTAGTCCACAATACTTCATATATTGTTACTGTTTGTTGGTCAACTGGTGTATTATGTAAGTTAGTATATATATGACTATGTGCTATTGCTCATCATGAAATGAAGTGTTAAACACTAAACTCGGTAGTTTCAGAGCTAGATTACACATTTATGCCACTAATCTATGAACTCATGTGCTATATAGTGTTATGGTTGGTGAACTATTATCTTGCTATGTATTTATATTGATTTATATCAACATTTATATCAACATTGCTATGTATTTATATTAATTAGGTTTGGGGTGGCAGTGCCATTGGCGAGTACTAAGGTAGGGGTTTGAAAGAAATACTTAAGAAGCTTGTTTTTTAGTGAAGATCATCAGTTTGAGTTCGAGATCGAGACCAGCTTCAGCCACCTTCTGGTTTAGTTATTCGATTGAGAGGAGTAAGAGCTTTTGAGAAGCCTCCATAGATCGGTGGAGGTGGTGCATGAGACAACCTGAGGAAGAATCGATGGGGAGATAGACATGCATAAAATATATATACATGATTATTGTTTCAGGCGGTGTGCCTTGTCAGGCCCGAGCGACCCGTGGGTACACGCTAACCCGATCGGTATGGGTTTGGGCATAAAATTAAACCCATAATGGGTCACGGGTGTTTTTAACCAGGCGGGTTTTATTTTCGCTAGCACTTGGGATGGACCCAATCCTCTTAGTCTTCAAACCAAACACCTAGAAAAATGGGTTCAACCTAACCCAACCCTCTTGAACCCCTGGACTAAACACATGCTAAAGTAGTATTGATCACTCATCACCAACAGAATATGCAAATTCTTCTAATATATAATATGGAATGCTCCGAATGACAAACCACCTGCACACGAATAAATCCGGTGCGACTTGCACATGAATAAATCCCATGTGTATTAAGGGTGCTCAGGAAGATAGGCCTGCACTTGTAATATGGGTCTTTTTCATGTGGATGGATCAGCACATGGGATGTTACATGATTTTTTGTCAGACTTCAGGTCTCCTCCGTTTGTCCAAATGAAAAGGCAAAGATCCGTTAACATCCTCCATTAGCTTGTGATGAGTTTTTCTTAGCACAGCTGATCTGATCCTCACCGGCCACCAGCCCAGCGACCTTAATAGTTATTTCCTGAGTGACAGCTTAACATATGGTACTTTACTATTCCCAAGTGTCATTGTAAAAAATTAGGAGAACCTCGCATCTTCATGACAAAATACTTCCTATAAAGGATTTCCTAGTTTCTAGAACTCGACAAAATTGTTCCCTATCTTTTTAGCACTTCTCCGAGTGTCGAGGTACTAGGAGAAGTCCACTTTGCTAGTGGTGGATGGCAGCTTATCTCTTAAATATCTGTTCTCAAGTTGGTTGCGTACGTCTCTAAATGAAGGGTGAATGACTATATATTTCTTAGGACTAAATTTTCAACCAACTATCCCATCTACAAACTTGCTTGATAGGCATAAACCAACAAGTTTTCATGTATGCTATTATTAGAGAGGTCATCCAAGTGTTCAACCAAACAAGCTTCTAGTATTCCAACTATATCGATGGGATAGGAGACAACGCGAGAGATAGAGTAACTATGTGTTTGCCTGCCATCAATGTTGAATGAGAAAGATAGGAGGATATGTGCTAGCCAATCAATACTAGAAGTTTTTGGCTTCATATGTACCTACTAGTCTTGGTTACTTGATTATTAATTCGTACATTCTAATACACAAACAAGAACACCACATTATTTATTAGCCAAGAAATACAAGACAACAACCTCTTTCTCTAGTTTTTAGTAGAAACATTTTTATTACAAATCTCTTTTGTGTTCCGGTGAAGAACTGTACAAACACATTACCTCTAGTAATTTAATCATATGTTTAGAAATACTTAAAAATTTATAGTAGAAGATAATTGAGTTTCATATTTTAATATCACTAAAATTTATGTACTTAATGTTATAAATAACCGGGGCCCTTCGTCTCGCCATGGGTCCAAAAATATCAAGTCCGCTCGATGGTTGAGTAACAAAGCTCCATTATCACCATAAAATAAATTGATGACGGGTGGTCATGGTTTAAGGAGTACGTGAGGTACCATCCGGTGATTCAGAAACTGATAATGAAGAGTAATATGCAATGGGTGCTGATTGCATGTGTACTAAGGCTGCCAAGTGAATGTTTTGATCCTAATGTTCCCAGCTGGCATGTACTGTATCGAGGCAAAGCCCTCTCCGCTACAAGATATCTATGCAACTCTTTGGCTATCTTGAACAAATCGTTTCTGTTGTCAGATTGCCTTCCCTTTTTGTGAATTCATAGAGCTTTTAGGTGCACAACAACGTGGTCAATTGTAAGTTTTGCGTAAATTTTCATCAGCGTCTCGTTTGCTTCAAACAAATAATATGAGAGTGAAATATATATCGTAACGCTCCACTTGCCATTTTTGTTTTGGAAGGAAACATCCGTGTGCAGGTTTCAGGGAGAAACTATATGTAAGTGCATAATGTTTGCTGAAACATGTGTTTGTCTTCTTGTCCATCTAAGCGTTATAGTGCTTGTTAAGTGTAATTTGATTATCATTCTCGCAATGCAATGATGTGCACATTTCGTTTGGGCATTTGCACGTTGCAAAATGCGAACACAGAGTAACTGACAGGCTGCTCTTTAGTTCTTTACCAGAATCCAGTCCATTCTGGGGAAAGCATCCCCTGCAGCTGGATGCTGCGTCAGTTGCACGCTAAATGCTGATTGACAGGACTGCACGAACACTTGTATGGAGAGAACGAGCATGAAGAGCAGGACCATATCGCACAAACAACTCGTGGTTATCGAAGTATTCTGGGTGGGGGGGGGGGGGGGGGGGGGACCACGACTTAGAAATTGCGCCATTAGCCTCAATGCATGGGCAAAACACAAAAGGCGACCCACCTGCCCACAAATATAAGAACTATGCAACGTAATTGGTAAAAAGGTCGAAACGATGTAAACCACTAAAACAACCAAAATAACAATTATAACTACCCCGCCTAAGAAATAGAAATTTGAAAAGAAAGAAAAAAAGTCTACATAACTCCCAACGTATTATGGGTCGACTACATCACCCCCTCAACTACGAAACCGGGTTTTTGACCCCTAACCTGTGCAAAACCATTTAAATGACCCCGTGAGGAGGTTTCGCTGGGTTGTTTTGCCTTGTTGGCATGCTAAAGTGGATTGTGACGCTGATGTGGATCCTTTACATGTAGATCCCACATGTCAATCTCTCATCTTCGTCTTCTTCCTCTGCCAATGGACATGAAGCTCTAGGGAGACCGAGCAGGGCCTCTTGCCGGCGGCGAGGCACACCTAGCTGTCGGCGCGCCCAGCGAGGCCGAGCGGGACGCCGCTGATCTTGACGCGGCGGATGGGGTTGGCAGAGTGCTCCAGGACGAAGCCGGCCGTCTCCCAGCTGCGTCGCTCCACCAGAGAAGATAGAGGGGAGGAGGGAGGGGAAAGAGGAAGGAATCGACAGCCCTTGGTCGGCGTGGCGCTCACCCAGTCGTGGCCACGAGTACTGCTACTGTCACAAGCCTTGCGGTGGCGCGGGCGGAGGAGGGGCGCAAGACGGGATGCGGCGGCATGGGCGGAGGAGCGGCGAAAGACGGGATGGGGTGGCGGGGTCAGAGGAGGGGCACAAGACGGGATGCGGTGGCGTGGGTGGAGGAGTGGTGCATGATGAGATGCGGTGGAATGGGTAGAGGAGGGGAGCATGATGGGCTATGTGGCGCAGGCAGAGGAGAGGCGCAAGACGAGCGCCAGCGAGGGAGAGGAAGATGGGTGGCGGAACATTATGAGGAAGAGAGAACAGGGTAGGAGAGAGAGTGAGGGGGTGAATACAGATGAAAAAATTTAACAACTGAGTTTAAATGCCATACTGTCACTTTTGTCCAACGTGACATGCCAAGCCAGCAAAACCAGGTTGGAAACCCACCTTAGAGGGTTAGATAAATGGATTCCACTAGTTTAGGGTGTAAAACATCCAGTTTTATAGGTCTGGGGTGAAGTGAATCACTAGGTATATGTTGGGGGGTTATATAGACTTTTTTCGAAAAGAAAACAAAAGAAAACTTATTGTGATGAGCCCAAATCTAGCATGTGAAACGAGTAGTGGCAGCAACCGATAGTCATTGCGGAGAGGGAAAAAAGAGCAGTTATATACAGTGCAGAAGGCCCACTTCTCCATCTCTGGTGGCTCCCCACTGCTAGACCCGTCATAGCAGCCGCCCTCTGTCTTCGTCATCGGCGGTGCTCACCATGATATCCTCGCCTCCTCCATCGCCCACCGGTTGTACACCACAGCCTGTGGCTGGCGGCATCTTGCCACCCCGTCCACAACCCATCGCCACATCTCGCCACCCCGTCCACAACCATCGCCACCGCCAGTCCGTCGCCGCCCAAGAACCTTCCTTTAGAGGCTAGAGACCCACCAGAGAAGCCCCGCCCTAGCAACCTAGAGCCCGAGCCCTAAAGTTGTTGGCAACAACGCAGCGGCGGCCTGTGAGGAAAAATGACAGCGAGTGGTACTTCCTTTGACAGCTCTGCTCGTAGATTTTGCCAGAAAGAATTGCGGAGGAAAAAATACGGTAATGCTAAGAAACGGCCGTCCAAAGCTGGAAAAAAATCGGACGCCCATGTGGCACCATATCCTCCACACCCATATATTTCTGTCCATTCATTTGCTCCCCGCGTTTCGTCTCACTGGACACATTTACCAATACTTCTCGCCTTTCTCCTCATGTCTAATCTCTTTTCAAGCACCGAGCATGCAGCGATAATCCTCATCCATAGCCATCAGTCCTCGAACTGCGTGCTGCTTTAGCTCCCTCGTTGTTGCACGCATGCTGCTCTAGCTCCTGCCGTGGGCTCGTCCTTCCCCATGACCCCATCATCCCCGGCCACCTACCACGGAGGAGGTAGCGCACGACCTTCCCTTGGCTGCCACGGAGGAGGTAGAAGTCCACCGGTAACCTTTCTCGCCGACATAGTAAAGGAGCGAGTCGGAGCCACATGATTCATGGTGGAGGAGAAGGCAGATCCGAGGAGATGCCCAAATTTGCTAGGTCTATGGAGGATGGAGGCCGGAAGTTGCAATTGGCGTTTTCGGATGTTGCGATCGGTAAATATTGATGTTGTGATCGGTGATTAGATCCCCCTCCCTCGGATGTTGCAATGGGTGACTTGCAATGTTACAAAACTCTTTCTGATGTCGTGCCCCCTTTTTATTGTTGGTTGCTGCATGAAGGATGCTACTTTCCCGTGGGATTTTTTTCTCTTGGAAATGGTCGACAGCGAGCAATCTTTTTCATATTTCTTTATGTTGCAAACTATGTCTGATCATGTTATCAAAGAAATTTTCTGATGTTGCAAATAGTATTTCTCGATGTTGCAAAAGATCTTAGCTGTTGAAGAAAGTGTTGAATGTTGCATGCAACCTGATATACATGTTGCGGTGGGAATTACTATCCCAAAATTGAATGGCAAGAGTTATTTTTATACATGTTATTTTTATGTTGCAAGCGGTGATTTCTAATATTGCAACTATTACTTTCTAATGATGCAACTTACTTTCTCATGTTGTGATAGAGCATCCGATGAGAAATTTCACATTCTCATCGGACGTTCGGACCCTAATAACTCCAAAAAAAATAAAAAAAATAAAAGGAAGCCTCGCCTTCGGATACGTGCCCGATTGGGTCTGGACCCATCCAGTCCCGACTCGGATACGAGGGCCCGACCCAGGCCCGGTTTGTCACGGAATAAAAACGGAGGCGCCGCCGCCTCTACTACTTGCGATCCCCAATCCTCGACCTCACTGCACCGGCGAGCACCCTACCGTTCACCTAAATCGACCTCGCCTGCCGCCGCAACCCCTCTTCTCGCGCGGCGGACCAGCCCCCAGGGATGGCCGACAAGAAGTACCTCGTGAAGAATTCCCGCACCGCTGGCCGCAGGAGCACGCCGGCGGATGAGGACTTTACACCCCAGCCTCTGCCGGAACATCTCGTGCGCTGGCGGACAAGGAGAAGAGGGAGGAGCCAGCTGCTGCTGCCGACCCCGATGCTGCGGCGGAGGCTGCTTCCGGCGACGGCAGCGAGGAGGAGTTGGTGGAGATGCCGGAGGATTACCTCCATTGGTTGCTGGCGCAGACGAGGTGCTGAAGCGCTTGCAGGAGGAGATCGACTGGCTGCAGGCCGCGCAGGATGAGTTCTTCGAGTTCCAGGCCTCTGTTCGGGAGAAATTGGAGAAGAATGAGCTCGTCATAGTCCCTGCAGCCGCCGTGGGCCCGACAGACAAATTTCAGGAAGCAATTGATGAATTTTGGTATGGTCTGCTTAAGGAGTATGACAATGCTGATTCCAAGACTGAGGTTGCCCAGCCTTTAAACTGAGGTCAACACTAGCAATTGATCTATCTATATTTATCAGTACTGAAGAAGTTGTTTGGACTTTGGAGGACCAGTGTGTGCCATGTCTCATGGAGTATCTGTGTCCTAATAAGTTAGGAGGAACCGATGAGTGCCAGAAACCATGAACCATAACCTGGAATGTTCTATTATGTTTAGTTCCATCGCTCCCTACTACATTTTTTATCCGTCAAACGGTGTTGATTCATTAGTCCAGCTGTGCTATATGCCGATGATGATCTGATCTGATCGCATGACCATGCCATCATTCTTCTTCCATGCTATTGCCTTGGAATATATGAGATCATTCTGCTGCGCTATATGCGATGATGATCTGATCTAATATATGAGATCTAATTGTTGCCTAGTATATTAAAAAAAATTCATGGTTATTTTCATAGGTTACGAACATTTAATGCGAAATTGATCATAACGATAAAAACTACATAAAAAGTATTTGATAAACATTCCTAAAGTATTTTTGTAAAGTCAGGTATCATGTTACAAGTTAAATCGCAAGATATAAACTTAAAACTCAACTTGTACGTGGAGAAACAAAAATAGAAAATCTCATTAGGGGTAGATTGGACTAACTAAGACAGTTCAAAGGAGTAAGCTGAAACTAAATTTTTCGGGTTAAGTGGACAAAGTTAATTGGTGAGGGGTAGTAAAATAGACTTCTTTTTCCTGATAATTGGACATCACTTGAAGCAAGAAGGCACAAATTTGGCGGACGGTAGCAATATCTAGAATTTATGTTTTATAGTTGTCTGAATATTTTTTTTTATAAAACTGAGATGTATATGCACATTCTGTGTGTGCATATGTACAAGAAAATCCTTCTGTATTATCCTAAAAATAATGCATTGTATTGGAATGCCTGGCTGTGCTCCATATATATTCTGTATATGAAAACTAAGGTTGATAGCTTTGAACAAATAATTTGGCCAAGCACACCTTTGTACCAATAAGCTAAATTGTGATTAAAAAAAGTATTTCTTCTATAGGACTTGCAAGCATTGTTATACTCCAGTTATAACCGTTGCTACTTTGCAAATGTACATAGTACTTACCAACGCATAAGTATGTGTTGGGATAGACCCTTGCAATATCACTTCTTGCAACACTAAATGTGTTGGGATAGACTCCTGGAACGTTTATTTGGACATTTAGCAACCGATATACGTCTTGCAAAATGGGTGTTCATGTTCTGGTGGTTAATCACAGCTGTACTGAAAGAATTTAGATTTATCAATAACAGAAGTACTAATTTAATTTCATGTGTGGATCTTGAACTGCCTAGCGATTAACAGTTGAGAATCGATCATGTCACTGAAAAATAATTGAAACTGGACTACTTAGATTCTCTAGCAAAGCTTGGACTCCTTTCTGTCAGCAATTATCAAAGCACTGCAATACAGTTAGCTATGTTTTAGATTCTCCCAGTCATGTCATCTCAAGATACGGACGAGCATAAGTTGTACTGTTCGCATGATTATTTCATTCAGGTAACCACACAGTATACCAGCATAATGTACTTGTTAGAGTTGGAAGTATATATTCTAAAAAGGAACCAAAAAAAAGTTGTTCCTCTCTGCGTCTAGTCGTTATTCACTAGCCCTGAGTATTCACCAACAGCTCTGGATGATGCAAAAGCATCTCTTTTTCAGATCTCGACCTCAACCACGATCTAGAAATTGTGCCATTAGCCTCAACGCATGGGCGAAACACAAAAGGCAACCCACTTGCCCACAAATATAAGAACTATGCAACACAATTGATGAAAGCGACATTAATTTTGAAACGACGTAAACCACCAAAATCGGTCAAAATAACAATTATAACTACCCCGCCTATGAAATAGAAATTTAAAAATAAAGAAAATTTGTTGCGATGAGCCCAAATCTAGCATGTGAGACGAGTAGGAGTTGCAACGGTTGCAACCGATAGCCATCGTGGAGAGGGGCAAAAAAAGGAGCAGTTATTTATAGCGCGTGCGGCCATCCCCGGCCGCTCCCCATCGCCGGATCCGCCACAGCCGCCATTCTCTGTCTTCATTCTCAGCGGTGTTCACCACGACGCCCCCGCCTCCTCCATCGCCCACCAGTTCCGCCACCTCGCCACCCCACACACAACCCGTCGCCACCGTCTGTCCCTCGTCGCCCAAGATCCTTCCTTCTAAGGCCGAAGACCCACCAGAGAAGCCCCGCCAAGCAACCTGGACTCCAAACCCTAAAGTCATCAGCAACGGCAGCACGTGAGGAAGACAATGGCGAGCAGCACTTCCTTTTGCGACAGCTCTGCTTGCAATCGCGTACGCCATAAATAGATTTCGTCGGAAAAAATGCGGAGGAAAAAAAACAAAGGGAAGCCTCACCTTTGGATACGGGCCCAACTGGGTCTGGATCCATCCATTCCCTACTCGGATACAAGGACCCCAATCCAGGCCTGGTTCATCGACGAATATAAACGGAGGCGCCACTGCCTCAACCTGCGATCCCCAATCCTCACCGCAACTAAGAGCAACTCTAAGAAACTCTTTATATCTTTCCTCATTGTTAGAAATAGAGATTTTAGTGGCAAAATACCCTCCAACAGATTCTCTAAGTGGTTATCCAAATATAGTCATCCTCCATTCCGCATTTCTCGCTAGGTAAAGATAGATAACGAAAATGGCTTTTTAGAATGTACGCAAGATATAGAAAAGCTGTTGGAGAGTGAAAATATATATAAAATAACTTTTTTGCAGAAGGCTCTCCGAATGATAATTTAGAGAGTGAAATTTGAAAAGACTTTTGGAGATGCTCTAACCACCCGAACCAACCTCGCCTACCGTCGCAACCCCTCTTCTCACGCGGCGGATCAGCCCCTAGGGATGGCCGACAAGGAGGACCTCGTGAAGGATCCCCGCGCCACTGGCCTCACGATTACGCCGGAGGTGAAAGCGGAACACTCCGTCAAGGAGGACCTCGTGAAGAATCCCCGCGCCGCTGGCCGCAGGAGTACGCCGGCGAAGGAGCCCTTTACGCCCCAACCTCTGCCGGGGAGATACCGTGCGCTGGCGGAGTCGGCAGCTGCTGCTGCTGCCGGGGCCAGCGAGGAGGAGTTGCTGGAGATGCCGGAGGATTACCTCCAAGTGCTGGAGGAGCTCGAGTGGCTGCTGGCCTCGCATTATGAGTCCTTCCGGTACCAGGATTGGCCCCGCAGCAGGTTCTTTGCAAGGTAGCATCAAGATTTTTATTCACTATTATGATCTTATTATGATCTGATGACGTATTTGATGAGCTTGAATTCTGTCGGTAACTGAATATATGATACTGTTTTTCTGTGATTATGAAAAAAAAATGTATGTTGGAATACGACCTCAAGGACAAGAACTGGACAAAAGAAAGTATCTTGTCAGTCAGTTCCAGCCTACCTGAAACCTGATGATGCTCTTCTTGCAGTATGTGCTTGGAAGAGGCGCTTTCGGCAGTCCTTTTTTGGTGTTTAGCTGAAGGAGATTACAGACTTAGAACAACTTCAAGAGTCTAGTATAATGCTAATTAAATTTAGAGTTTTAGAGGACTGTAAAAAAATAGAAGTCTTCCTAACCGATGGGGGTAAACCAACATATTCTCCAAATCTTAACTATCCATATCCAAAATCGTTTTCTTGACGATCGAGTGATTTTTTTCCCCACGACACCCGCTGGATGCATCGACGCCACCGCGCCGCCGCTGCAGCGATGCCTCGACCCTAAACCCCCTCAACGCCTTCCACTTGGCTAACAGGTTCCAATAGCAAACGGCTGCAAATCGGCACTAGATCGCCGCGGCAGGGGATGGCCGACGACTTGGCTGCCACGGCCAGGGACGGGCAGCGCCGGCTCGGTGCCTCAACGGCCGCACCAAGGGACGGGGAGGAGCGGGGGCGCGGTGGCCCCGCGAAGGAAGGGGGCAGCCACGCGTGCCGAGGCGGCCGCGAGGGGATGGTGGACGCCCGCATCTCCTCGGCCGCAGGGGAGTAGCAGCGGGGACGAGCCGCGCCTGCTCAGAGGGCCGGCCGCGTGCGCCTCCGCCGCCGCACGCTGGCTGGGATGGCCGGCCGGGCGCTGCTCCACCGCCGCACGCGGGCTGCAAGGGGGAGCCGCGAGCGGCTGGCGGGCAGGGACGGGGGTGGCGACGTGCGGCAGGTCGACGGGGACAGGGTTGCTGCCTGGGAGGGGGCGCGAGGATGGAGCAGAGGGGCGGGGAGGGGGAGAGGGCGTGGGAGGAGGAAGTGCCGCGGGAAAAGAGGAGCGCGCGTGAGGAGGGAGATAGCGAGTCGGAGCCGCTTGGCAGAGAGAAGAGAGGAAGAAGGAGAGGCTGTTGGATCGTTTTTTTCCCGATGTTTTTCTACTTTTACATATCCGAATGGATTTAGCTAGGCTCTTGGAGTTGCTCTTCTCTTACAGTACATGGCAGTACGTGCTGGTGCTCCAGGCCGCCCCGCCGCCCTGCGCGTCGCCCGTGGGCAGTGTCGCTGCTGGCACGGAGCCGTCGGCGAGCTGCCGAAGCTTGAACGGCCAGCTGCGATCCCAGCACCGAACTGCCGCGTCTTCCTTTCACCCACCCATGAACTGCAGCGTCTTCTCGGTCACAGCTACCTCGAGCGTCGTCCGCGCGTAGAGTGATCGGGAGGAGCTTCGTCCGCGCGTCAGCTGTGGGCGCGCCGCCGCTGACCGAGCGTACCGTCGCTGCGGAGGCCCACGCACTGACGTGATCCGCGGGCGCGTGGAGCCGCCGAGCAGGCCGCGATCGCGCGTCGCGTGCAGCTGCAGCCGTCGCCGCCGCGCCCGCACCCTTCGTCCTCTTCCATTCGCCGCTGGGAACTAAGGGCGGCGGCTCCTCCAGCGCGGGCGGCGGCACTGTGCTGCGCAGTAATAAGCCCACCCGCCCGGCGCGCGCTTGCCGCGGAGCTCGAGGCACGGCTGGTGTCCGTCGGCCGGTTCGGGTCGCCGCGGCGTGTTCTCCGCCGTACACGGGGGCGAAGCACTGGGACCCGGCCGTGGATGACGGCCGGGCGGCCGCGGCGCCCGCGCTGGTCCGCTTCAACAAGGGCATGTTCAAGGGGGCTGTCCTGATGATGCGCGTGGCCGTGGCGCCGTGCCGGCGGCCGGGAGGACAAGCTCCGTGGCCAGGCCAGGCCAGGCCCGCCCGAGCGGCCGGCGGGGATCGGCCGGCCAGGTTCCTGCTGGGCTGCTGGCCCCCATCTCGCCACGTGCGGCGAGCGTCCATTCCATGGCCGCACAGCGCGGCACCGGTGCACGAGCCGTTTCGTGCTCCTTGTTGCCCCCGTAAGCTTCTTCGGGCTTCCGCTTTCCTCGCGTGGGGAAGCAGAAAGGCGCCGAGCTCGAGTTTGAAACTTGGGCCGGCGGAGAAGGAGCTGCGCACGCAAAGCTAGCTAGGAAGGCCGAGGCCCATTAGCTGAACTGATGCACAAGCTGGGCCCCGCACGGCAATCAACTTCATTTCTCTCTTGTATTACCGCTGGCCCAGAGCGGGGTACAAGCACACCTCGCGTGAGTGCGAGCCCACCACGGCCCAGAAGATCTGTAAACTGGGCTCGGTCACGTCGCACGTGCGCAGCATGCCGACCCCTGCCGCTTACGCCGCCACGGCGCCACACCAGCTTGGAGTTGACGACGGGCGACCAACTCGTCAACGCCCAAAAAGTTGGACCCGTTCTGACGATTCAGGAGGTTGCTGACGACCACATCACCGTTGCTGACGGCTTCGGCCACCATCTGACGTCGATCCATCGTCTTGTCAATTGGATCTCAACGTAGGTCGTAATTTCTTCGTGATAGAAAAGTACTCGATATTCTCCAACTTATATTATCACCGAATGTATTTGAGGTCTAATTAAACTTTAGAACCATATATTTGGTCTTTAAACTCGTTAATACTTTCATACTCCCTCTAGCGTCGTACCAAAGTTTTGGAGATCCAGGTGCGAAATATAAAATGGGAACCTATATTTATGAAATGCAAATAGTCTAAATTTATTTTAAATTTGATTATACAACTTCTGTAACAATAAATCTATTAAGAGCACCTTCTAAGTTCGAGCGAACTATTCAAGCCACCCCGCTTCTTGCAGATTGGGTCCCGGATCATATTTTCTAATACTTGAAGAAATGATAAAGCAATGGACCTTCATTTTCACAAATCAAAAATAGAATAAAAGCTTTGTTAAGAATAAAAACGATTAAGTTCATGGTAACCAATAAAGAGAAAATTATTAAAATGTGATGACCGATGCTATTCCACGCCCTAATTGAGAATTAAGAAATTAGATGAGACCACTCAGCATGATACGGAGGTGGGACGGTAGCAATCGACGAGTCGCAACTCGGAACTCGCGATTGCAGGTCACGGCCTCAGTGGCCTCACAGCAACTGCAGCGTGACCGCGTCTGGCATCGTTGCGCTCGCACTCGCGCGAGGTCGCAAGGGGCGAAGCGTACGAGTCTCCAGTCTCGTGTGATTCTAGTGCCTAAGCTCCTGTCTACTGTGGGCTTTGGTACATGGAATGGGAAAGGCATGGGCTAATTAACTAACTACTAATGGTCAGGAGGGATCGACTAGTTAACTGCTGATTAGGGGCCCGACTAGTTAACTACTAATGATCAGGAGGGATTGACTAGTTAACTGCCTTTAATTTTAGAGGCCCGGTACGGTAGCTCCACTTGCACCATGCCATATAGCCATATACGGACCTGACTCCCTCCGTCCTCAATTACAATTCGTTTTGACTTTATTAAAATATAGTTTTTGCTATATGTATCTAGAAAGGTTAAAATAAACTATAATTTAAGATGGAGGTAATATGCTGTTAACACTGACTCCATGACATCGTATCATGGTGCTATATCTAAGACTCTTGTCATAGCATCGTATTCAAGATGGACATATCACTGGGATAGGATTAAACAGAATTATTAGAAACAACGGAACTGTACTCCCTCCAAATGTTTTAGCATAACTTATTATGTATTTAATATTTGTATCGTTAAACTCTGATCATTTCTCCTGTCATCTGTATCTGAGAGGTTAGATGTTATAAGTTTTTTAGATGATTGATGACCATATCCTTTTCTTTAATATATGTTTGACGTTTGATGGAATGATTGAAGTTTGGTAGCAGCAATACGCCCTAACAAAATGCAGCACGTATCAAACCAAAGATGTACATAATCATTGCCAGAGTACCAGTTACATTATCCTTTTCGCTTGCTATTTTATTTATTATCTAATTATAAGGGAGTAAGTTCTTAGGAAAAAGAAAAACATATTTGTTGCGATGGCACTTGCAAGACGGCCCGAGAAAGAGCATAGGACTCCTATATCTGAAGGTGGTTAAACAACTCACCTATAAAGTCCACCAAGACCCAGCTGATGGCCCATTCAATATTTTACTGAAAAAAATGTTGAACCAACAATTCAAAAATGTTGAACTCAACATTTTTTCCCCACCTTCTTCTCTGGCGCCGGCAAGCAGCGACGCCGCAAGGGCTGGCACGAGCGATGGCGGCAGGGCCGGCACGGGCGGCGGCGGCACTGCGGGGCGTGCCGGCCGGCCGGCCACGGGAGAGACAGCTGCGCGCAACTGGGCAGGGGGGGGGGGGGGCGCCGGCAGGCCGTGGGAGCGGCGGCGCGGGCATGGGAGGGCCGGAGGCGGTGCGGTGCGGTGGCGGGGCAGCCGCGGCGGTGGCGCGGGCAGGGGAGGGCCGGCAGCGGTGCGGCACGGCGGCAGCGCGGGCCCACGTTGGGGCAGCGCCACGGGCACGGGTGGAAGATGCAGGTGAGAGAGGGTGAAGGTTAGGGTTTAAGTGTGTTGATCCAATAATTGTACTTGTTTGCACGAATCTCAAATACTGAAAGGTGGTGAAGAAAAAATCTTCAGAAAAATGTATAGAATCCCCGGAAAGAGCAGCAGGTCGAGCCAGGAAGGCCCACGTGCAACACGTGTTAGAAGCCCAAGTCGGTGTCAGCGGCGAGTCGGCTGCTACGGACGGCCCAGATCCGCGAACCGCATGCCCTCCTTGCTGCCGGATACACGGCCGGTCGACACCGCCGCGACCCGCCGCCGACCAGCCGCACGGCCGCCGTCTCGCCCCGTCAAACCGGAGAGACCAAACCCGAGACGCCTCGCGACGCACCCACACGCCCGCCGCACATGCCCGCACCGTGGAACCACCTGGAAGTACAGGACGGATCGGAGTTGACGACGACGATGACTACGACAAAAGCTCGTCATCACCCACACGGGAGAACGGGCCGGACCCTGACAAACGAAAGAGCTAGCTGGTAGGCTGGCCTGCAGCCCCCAGCGCGTGGCTCCGCGCGCGCCTGCTGTTCCGATGATCCAGGCGGCGGCGGCGGCGCGACATTACCGACCGCCGACGTGCAACGACGCGTCGACGCATCGTCACCGCCGATGTCGTCGCGTCGTTCGGTTTGGTTTGTTTCCAGGCGGCCGGAGGCGGTTCGTCGTCGCCGGGGGTGGGTGGCACGCGCACATCGCATGGAAAAAGACGGTCGATCAACTAGAGAACAATACGAAATGAGTGATCTTGTTTTCTCTTTCTTTTTTTTAAGGTCCATCAATCCGTTGTACGTCCACCGGATCTTCTTAACAAAAAAAGGGAAAAGATTACTCACTATTTTCGAAATTTATCGTGGAATGTCACTGGGATGCAATAAACTTTAGAGCAGGTATCGTCTTTGAACATGTTGAGTTCTTCCTCTACCCTTAAATATATGACGTTTAGGATGAGGTTAGGGGTGGAGCTAGTCATTTCTCGGGGTCCGGCGATCCCGATGACCACGGGCAAATTATGTTTGTATCACTGTAATTACACAAAAAGATCACATAGGAAAAGAAGGTTTAGTATACAGACCCCAGTGGCAAAGGTTTCAAGCTTCGCCCCTGGATGGATTAGCCTGTTCATAATACTTGTTATTTAGTCTAATTTCAGTATTAGAATTACGCTGAAATAGAAGTACTGTGAGCAAACAAAACAAAAAAAAAACTGCAGCCTCGGTAAGAAGTTTTGCTAAAAGAAGCTTGAAATCAGCTCAGCTGTCCCAAGTCGTTCCAACCCAGCCGTGTCACTCTCCGCTCGCGTTCCACGGCTGTGGCGGCGTGCGTGATCATGACGCCTCCCTGAGCTCATCAGTCATCACCATCCATCATGGCTGAATTATTGGAGGCCCGTCCCTTCACCACTCACTCGCCCGGCCGGCCGGTCCCCAACCCCACCACGGCACCCGCCTTATAAACCCCGGCCACCACCACACGTCCCCCGGCCAACCCACCACCACCGGATCAGCTTCGTAATTCCTCTCAGATCAGGCGGCGCCACCCGAGGACACCGTCGGAACCAACCACCCACCCGAAAAAGGCACCCACCCCCCACCCCCGGCCGGAAACGCCGCGAGCGCGCGCGCCCAGAATGGAGAACGGCAACGGACCGTCGTCGTGCTGCAACGGCAACGGCAACGACAACGGCGCGCCTTCGCCGCCGCACGTGGCGATGCTAGTGACGCCCGGGATGGGCCACCTGATCCCGCTGGCGGAGCTGGCCAAGCTGCTGGCGTCGCGGCACGGCGCGACGGCGACGCTCGTCACGTTCGCGTCGACGGCGTCGGCCACGCAGCGCGCGTTCCTGGCGTCGCTGCCGCCCGCCGTGTCCTCCCTGGCGCTCCCGCCCGTCGACCTCTCCGACCTGCCCCGCGGCGCCGCCATCGAGACGCTCATGTCCGAGGAGTGCGCGCGCAGCGTGCCGGCGCTCACGGACATCCTCCTCCGCCTGCGGCGGACCACCCGCCTCGTCGCGTTCGTCGCCGACCTCTTCGGCGCGGACTCGTTCGACGCCGCGCGCGCCGCGGGGGTCGCCCGGAGGTACCTCTTCTTCCCGACCAACCTGCACCTGCTCACGCTCATCCTCCACCTCCCGGAGCTCGACGCCTCCGTCCCCGGCGAGTTCCGCGACCTCGCCGAGCCGCTGCGCCTCCCCGGCTGCGTGCCCATCCCGGGGCCCGACGTGCTCATGCCGCTGCAGGACAAGTCGAACCCCTGCTACAAGTGGATGGTTCACCACGGCGCCAAGTACCGGGAGGCCGACGCCATCCTCGTCAACTCCTTCGACGCCGTCGAGCCGGGCCCGGCAAAGATCCTGCGGCAGCCGGCGCCTGGCCGCCCGGCGGTGTTCCCCATCGGCCCGCTCATCCAGGCCGACCGCGGCAGCAGCGACGGGCCGTGCCCGTGCATCGAGTGGCTCGACCGGCAGCCGGCCAGGTCGGTCATCTTCGTCTCCTTCGGCTCCGGCGGCGCGCTGCCGGCCGAGCAGATGCGGGAGCTCGCGCTCGGGCTGGAGCTCAGCGGGCAGCGCTTCCTGTGGGTGGTGCGGAGCCCCAGCGACGAGGGTGCCGTCAACGACAACTACTACGACGCCGAGAGCAAGAAGGACCCCTTCGCGTACCTGCCGGAAGGGTTCGTCGAGCGGACCAAGGATGTGGGCCTCGTGGTGCCGTCGTGGGCCCCGCAGATAAGGGTGCTGGCCCACCGGGCCACGGGCGGGTTCCTGACGCACTGCGGGTGGAACTCGGTGCTCGAGAGCCTCGTGTACGGCGTGCCCATGGTGGCGTGGCCGCTCTACGCCGAGCAGAGGCAGAACGCGGTGATGCTGTCGGAGGGGGTCGGCGCCGCGATCCGCGTCCCCGAGTCCAAGGGGCGGGAGAAGATCGCGGCGGCGGTGCGGGAGGTGATGGAGGGCGAAGGCAAAGGCGCCGCGGTGCGGGCCAAGGTGGCGGAGCTGCAGAAGGCCGCGGCCGAGGGGCTCCGGGAAGGTGGCGCCGCCGCGACGGCGCTGGCCGAGGTGGTGGGGAAGTGGACGTGTGGAGAGAACTAGATGATGCTGAGCTGAGTACAACTACCAATCCATCCTAGCTGCCCCTCCACCTCCATCATCTTTGGCCCCCCGTGGCTTGTCCTTTTGTACTATTCCAAACTTTTGATTGTAATTTGTAACTTATACAACTTGTAACTATCCATGTCCTACTCCATTGGTAGGTAGGTAAGATAGCTTTGTGTGTACCAAGATGCTATTCTATCTTGCCACTTTTGCAAATTCATTTAAATTCAGGATTAGGACAGATGAACCATGTACATCTGAAGATTGGGAGAATATTAGCTGGACGCATCCTTATCTGGCAATCTCGCCATGATCTGGCCTATAAGCACAAACTTTGTAAAGTGTTCTTCTTGTTGTCTGCACCTACTGCCAATGTCCAATTTTCAGAGCAGTTTGACGTTTGCACACTGTGAGCCTGTGAGGGAGCACTTGCTGCTCGTGGCTGCTTCTTCTCCGGCGTGATGGGGGTCCTTGTCGAGTTGCGCGCCGCCTGCTCGTCGGAATAAACAAGAGCTGCGTCGGCGTCAGGCACAGCGCCCTTTGGGTATCTTGTTCTGTTCCGACGGATCTTGACATTTGGCCAAGACAATCATGCACGTACGGCTACTGTCCGGCAGACCGTTTATATACTACACACACACACACACACACACACACACACACACACACACACACACACACACACACACACACACACACACACACACACACACACTTACTTCTGTCGAGCGTACGTGAACAAACTTGTTACTATAGAAGACGAAGCATGGTCACTAGAGCACGTTGTTTAATTCTGAGTCACGGGAGCACAGGGTCATGGGGGCATGATTATTTGGTATTGCCTATATTTGGGCTTTGGCTCAGCAGGATCTGAGAGATACTGTTGTTTGGTTGCCCGCATGAGTCGTTGGAACCGGATCACGCGGTGTAGAGGATCCGCGGGAACGAGAATGGTTTCTGTTTCTCCCGAGCCAGGCTCGCTCGATGCGAAAACTTACCTAGCTGATGATATTTTATTGCATAATTCATTAGCATATTTCAAACGCCGAAAAATATTAATAAGGTGTAATAACATGAGACGACTTTGAAGGGGGTGGGTAGCCCGGAGGCCCGCCGGACAGGCAGGCGTGTAATCAAACCAGCACAGCCACCATGGGTTTACATCCGGGGCAGGGCAGAGGACGTCGTGAGCAGCGACGAGGTCGACGACGACAAGCCGGCGGACGAGAGAGGTCACAGGAAATGGGGCGTCGCCGTGCGGCGATTCTTTGTGAAATCTCGATCACCGGTCGACAGCAGGCGCAAACGAGCACGAGCACAGCGCGCCATGTCAAGATCGCCAGCGATGCCGCCGGATCCCAGATCCACGGATCGGTCGGCTCCAGCCACCCTACCTGTCGAGCGAGGACAAGGGCAGCGTGTCGCCGGCCGGGCCACGCGTGGCGTGGCGTAGCATGGCGCCACCACGCCCCGGCCGGCCGGTTCCCAGCTGCCAGCGTCCGCGACCGTGCGCGCGCGTGAGCGCCGCGACGACGACACGACAAGCAAGCCGCGGCGTGCGCACAGGACACACACACACACACACACAGCAAGGGGCCATGCAGGCCATGGCCATCACTCCTGCGTGTGCATGCCGCCGGACCCGGACGGAGCACGGAAAGGTGAGCGGCGGCGTGACAGGTGAATTTTGGGTGCTTCCTTTTGAAGGAAACAACGCAGGATCGGAGCAGGACGACGTACGGGTGCGTGCGTGGTAGCAACAACTGACTTGGTTTTCAAAGATGGAGTGATGCGACATTTGATTCGAGGTTAGAGGACAGGCGTTAGGTGGCACAGCCATAGTTGCGCTAGCTAGGGTTTCGTTTTCACTGACGAGAGATAGGTTGACGTACACCGGGTAAAAAAAAGCAGTGGGTTTCTTTTCTTAATAGTGGAATAACCTCCTCGTGAAGGAGGAATCAGTCCAAATAAAGTGGGTTTCTAGAATGTTGGGTTTCTACTAGAGTCTTTTAGTGTTACTTTAATCTTCGTGCAAAAGTGATTGCAGTGATCTTTCAAACCCTCGACGCGAAGGTTGTAGTGCGTGAACACGAACATCGGGCGCGATCTTTCGTTGCAAATGTCTAATGGATCAACTTTTATGGTCGGATGTGTACCCAAATCGATCGAGACAGTATTCGATGCGTCCATCTTCTTCTTGGATCCAAATGTGTCACCGTGCATGGATGCATTTTCGGTGTCACGCGGAGCTAAGAACATGACGTGTCGTTGTAAACGCAGGCGCGCTAGGAAGCAACACATGGGTGTGTTTGTGGCTTGTGGGCGTGAAAGACCGTGTGCGTCCTTTCTTGGACTTGCAAACAAAAAGAAGAAATGTGTGCTTAATATTTTAAACATCAAACCGAAAACTTATAATTTATAAGATGAAACCTACCATGCACATTCTTGCTAGATGCAAGGTTTTGTCAATAGCTAGAAGTTATATATAAGCCCTGTTTAGCATAGCTCCATTCCACAACTCCAGCGACTCCAGTAAAAAAATAGCCAAACACCCCAACTCCAAAACTCTATGGAGCTGCCAACTCCATGGAGCTGTAGTGCAAATGGGGGTGGAGTTTTGGAGCACCTCTTTTGCTGCTCCAAAACCCCCACTTTTGAACCTCCTCGTGCAGTTCGTGGGTAATTACCCACCACTGCCATCGATTACACAGAAAAACAGTTCGTTTTCTTTTATTTCTCCCCTCCCGAACGCGCCCCTCTCCTCTATTTCTCCTCCCACCGCCGCCGCCCTACCGCCCAGCCCTGCCGCCCTACCACCGCCCTAGATCCGCCGCCGTCCTAGATCCGGCTGACCCGCGCCCCCTCCCTCCGAGTTGCGCCCCGGGCCGGATCCGGATCCAGCAGGCCAGCAGCAATCCCCCTGGCTGCCCTGCTCTTCCTCAACCGCTTCCACGAACCGAGGAGAGGCGGCGCAAGTGGCCAGCGAGCTGGAAGGGGCGAAGCGGAAGCGGCGGCCGCTGACGGTGGTGGCCTTCTCCTCCTCCTCCTCACAGGTGGCGGCGGATGCTCTTCTTTTGTCCCTGCTGCCAACCGCTACCAGGCGTTCCGCGCTCGGCGTCGCCTTCCTCCGCTTCGTCTTCGCCTCAAGTATTCTGTTAAAGCGTGCATCTAATGAGGTAAGCAGCTTCTTTCTTATACTTTTGTGTGTTGTTAGACATTCTGATTTGAAAATCACATTTAGATATCTAAATTTACTTCTTTAATTGCTGGCGGCTATAGCTCATATGAGATGTTCGTACTGCTTTACCTGTAGCTCATGTTTGGGCCATTTTGCTTCTTAATGGTAGCAAGCAACAAGCAACTTGATGTTTTGCTTGCAGCACAGCAAGCAGGTTGAGTTAGGTGAACCATACAAATGATCGAGTAGAGATAGGATCGTCCCAATTTTAGACAAGTACTTTTTATTGAGGCGACATGCTAATTAGATATTTGATTGAACTCGAGATGTTGTACACTGCTTTTGCCCATATCGTTTTTTCTTCATCAAATCACGTCTCTCTGCCTAATGGTTACTGGTTGTGATTATATTATCATTGGTATTATCTTTCTAATTTTATTTTCCAGTCTGGTGTCAGTTAGTATCGGTTACTCACGTGTGTTTAAGCATCGTGTATGCCTTATTTGTTCATTCAGACTTGAATGTGTTTTTTTATTTCTATTTAAAGGGCATGCTGTTCTTCTACGGCACTTCTTAATTAGCATTTTGGTATACTGACATTGCTGCCTTGCTTTGGGATACGAGGCTCTGCTGTTGTGAGTTGCTAAATACTCCAACCACTTTCACCTGCAAGTGTAACTTCCACAAAGGATTGTCTTGATGATGGCTTATACACCATTACTTTCAAGGTATCTTTTTTTAGCCGTACCTTCATAGGTAATGGCTCTTCACTATTCTTAATGATTGGTAATTTGGTATGCTTACAGTTAATCCTGTTAGATTGAATAGCATGAGTAACAATTTATTTATTTTCACACATTTATTCCCACCTCTGCTAAATAAAATCTTGCTTGTGCTCTTTTCATAGAGGTCCTTAATGTATCATGCTTATGGTGCAGCCAGAAGACTGGAATGCTAAGGAGTGTATTTTCTGATCCTAAGGACAAGGAGTCAAAGGATTCTTTTCATTACTGGTAGAACTGTAGATGCTTTGTCAATTCAGGTGTTCTCTGAAATGTGCTTTCGAAAGATGTTTTCCATTGTTAGTATTGATGCATGCTCAAATGGAGATCACTGTAATAGCCCAACTACTCTATCCTATCCATGTTTAGTAAGCGATATTTTTGAGAAAATACTTGCCACTGTGATGATCAGTTGCCTTTTGAGAACCTTATGGCTGCAAGCTGTATAGTTTCCGTTCTTTTGTCTTGAGCACTATGAAGCTACATACTCTGATGATCTCTATGCGCATTTGGATCAGACTTCTAAGCTGTCGCCTAAGGTGTTCCGATAGTCATAAAGTCTGATGGCGAGCTAATGTAGTGTTACCAGATTGATTTATGGAAGCGTGTGTCAAAAAGTCAATTGAAGTGGCTGTATACTTTCATTTCATATTTGTGATAAATAGTTCAGGTCGAACTAGGGGTAAGAAAGGCAATCTACCCTCAAACTCCTCTTTTCTGGAGCGGGAGATACTCTTCCAGCCAAACACCCTCATCAGACAGCTCCAACTCCACCCAGAGCTGGCTCCACTTGGAATTCTGGAGTGGAGCAACTCCACCCGAAGTTGGAGTCATGTCAAACAGGGCCGTAGTAAGAAAAGGTGGTTTTCTCGACCTAGTTGCTAGGTCCAATGTTAGATTATAAAACAAAGTTATTAACCGGTTCGGTAACATTAAGCTACCATGCACATTATTTCTTCTAGTCGCGTAAATAGACAGTTAAGTGTCCGTGTCCGAATTAATAATACACGTGCAGTATTTTCCACCATGAGGAAAATCTACTTGCTTCTTTTTTTTCGAAAGGCCAGATTCCCGGCGTTAATTAATAAGAAGGAGCAGCAGTTACGGACGCAAGAGGCACCAAAGTTTTACCTGAGCCGATAAGAAATCTACTTGCTTCATTCTTATCGGTGTTTCTTCTTGTGTTGTGCACAAGAAGCACACCACGAAGCTTCTAAGGAATCATGCATGATGCATCTATGCATCACATAATTCGCACACATGGAACGTTTGGCATCGCAAAACTATGAGCATGGCATGGGCGTGTTCGACCTTGTATCGCAAAAAAAAATGATGCTTATTTCTTCGTAAATTAATGTTTTTCATATATACAGGGACAGGAGCTTACTTTTCTTAACTGTCTATTTTTTTATCACTGCTGGCAGATGGAGGGCAATTCTCTGTCCAAACACAGAGGCACCAGCAGCTCGTCCCTTCTCCCAAGCAGCTCAGCAAGCTAGGTGGCAATAATGGTGAGATCATTGGCGCCGCGACATGGCGACGCACAGGACCCTTGTTTCCTTCGTAGACGACGCCGAGAGGAAGGGGATGCCCCTGCTGACGCCCGTGCACACGCGTGCATGACGTACGTGTGCTCCCCGAGACCCTAGCTCCTGGATGGACAGGTGTGGTAGATAATTAATTAATAAAGCAGCTAATTAATAAAGCTTGTTCGATATATTCGTGCAGCATCCTGATCGAATTGACAAAGGCCGATCGAACGAAACTTCTGGATCGATTTGCTTATTATCTTTCTATTAATTTGTATCATTGCGTACTTGATGTCGACTGAAGTGCGGCGTTGTTGATGCAGCCATGCCACGAATGTTGGTTTTTTACTCCATGTTTGTATGCTTCCTGATTGAAAAATACGAAGACAAATTAAGTCTTTGGTCCAAGGTCATCGAGATACAGGCCAGATCATACAAATCGTGATCAGGGTTTCATACCCAACCAGCTGGATTCTGGCTGGTATGAAACCCTATCTAGCTGGTAGAAGCTGGAAATAAAAAAAAGATTACTCCCTCTATATTTTTAGACAGATTAAGAATGTTAAGTAAAAGTCTATATTACCCTTCTTTAGTTACCATGCACCAATTAAGAGAATAATTATGGCTTTCCTATTTGGTAGATGTGCATGCTATAATTAATTTGCATGCAAGGAGAGGTATTTTAGATCTCTTGTACCAGAAACCTACTTGGGAACTTGGGAACTTAAAAGTAGCTATATTATAAGATAAAATTTGAATGCTAGAAGTAGCTATATTTTGAGACGGAGGGAGTATTATTTCATACCCAACCAGCAGAATTTTTTTTTAGAAAAAAGGCCGCAACAATGGTTTTCATAAAGGACAGAAGGAAGAGGGCTACGGCTATAGCGTCGCTTTCACAGGGTTCAGTGCTGTTCACCCTTTGGAACTGATGACCACATCTTCTAGAAGCTAAGGTTTAGCATTTGAGGAAGTAGTTTTGACATAGGCTCTGTTTGTGGTTGGAAGTAGTTTAGCATTGCTGCTAAAAAGCGCAATCAAGTCAAAGTTAAAGCGAAGAAATAAAAGAGGGAAGGACGGGGAAGAAATTAAAGAGGCATGTACGTACTGAAACACCAAGAGCCATCCACATGTCTGATTCCCATCAGGTACAACCAGTTTAGTTATATGGGATATAGGGCCGGTCTGGTTGGAGGAGAGCATCCCATCTCGTCTGGTCTGGTCTTCCCTGTTGCCGAGCCCCTGATTGGAGTGGTGAGGTCCCACACATGTACACTGGATAATGCTATATATATATATATATATATATATATATATATATATATATATTCCCGTCGATTCCCTCTCTTCTGCCCGTCAGCGTCAGCGTCGTCACTGCTTTTTATTTTTGGTTTTCAGAGAGAGAGAGAGAGCGAGACGCTTGGTGGTCTGGCACCATCGTGCCGGTCAGCCGGTGTGCGTCGGCGGCAAGCTTCGACGACGTGCCTACGGTGCACCACACCACACGTTGGGTCAAGCTGTTGCGAGTCGTCGTCACACCACTTCCAACTCGAATTCTTGTACCCAGGTGGGAGCTGTGTCCAGAGTCCCGCCCAAACCATGCAAAGACCCCGAATCTCTGTACGTACCTTTTTTCCAGAAATAATGAGTGAGACTGTGAGAGTGGCAAAAATAATGATGGCATCATCAGTACTCTAATGACAACAATGGGCCGTGTTTCTCTCCCTCGGTCTGCAAGCCCAGCCCTTCCGACAACTCGGCCCATACGGCCTGCTAAAACCGAAGCCGGCAGAGGGAAGAACGATGGGCAAGGCAGCATTTGAATCTGCATCTGATTCGAGGTCAGGTCAGGTTCATTAGCCTATATGATGTAGCATTGGTCCGATCTTCTGATAGGTATTAGTAGATTTAATTGGTGGAGGCTCGATGTTGGCGATCCGAGCTTCTAATCAGACACGATTCGAAGTCCTGCAACCGTTACACCGCTGCTCCTTGTTTATCAACCAAGTACAACTTGATTGACCTCGCCGAGAAGGCTATCCTGCAAGCGAATCGAAGAACACAAGCAAGAGAGGGTAAATACGCAATCTGAAATTGCAGATGTGTATGAAGCAAATCATGAGATGGGGTTCGAGTTCGAATCACAAAAGGACTAATCGCTACAGTGGTGAAGAACAAGAACATGAGCCCTGAATTCACAGCAAAAGGACTCGACGTCACAGTTACAATAAACAAGATCTGTTTCTCAATGGAAAACTAGACTAAACAAAACTCGAAACCTAATCTGCGGCGGCTACTGAGTTTATGACAATAAAGGGGACATCCTAGGGTTGGAGGCGACCAGGGAGGGGCGCCCACAACATGGGCTTAAGGCCCGACACGATACAAAGCTTGAAAAGGCCCAAAACAGGTGACGCAGCACATTGTCGTGGTCACACAGAATGATCCATGAACCTTCTGGATCTGGGACCAGAACCAAAAGATGCGTCTCGTCGTCAGCTTTCCAACGCATCCAAGATCAACTCATTTGGACGCCGTATGAGGGAGATATCGCTGTTTCGGTGCAGAGCTGTCGGCTGAATCCGAACCGAACTCGCAGTCAAAATTGGCGACGACTTGTAGCTCATTGATAAGACCGGCTCGTGCATGTCCAGCGTGATGATGTCCTCATCGCTATCACGATAAACTGAAAAGTGAGCTAAGGTTCGCGCATGTGACCGGTTTACGTTGACCTTAATTGCTCGAGCGAAGCTTATGATCAGAAAATTAGAAAACTCCTAGCTTGCATGATGAAGACCCGGAAGCTGCTTAAGAATCGCTTGGCCGTTGCCTCATCACTCTCTCATACTACTTGCCTGCCCTCCTCGCTCCTCGCCACCGGCAATTTTCTAATAGTCGGCGACGGCGACGGCCGAGCCTCTCGGTCGGTCGCTGGCTCGCCGGGATGCACCGGGACGCAGAGCCGGCCAGCGCAGGAACACTCGAGTGACGGTGGCGACGACGTAACCAATCATAATGGCCAAATCATTGGCGGCAGACACCTTGTTCTTCCTTTACCTACCTCCTCCGATGGGTAGACTAGATGGATGATTTTTTTTTTCAGAATTTATATCCTGACTCATGAACATGGGGGGAGTATTAAGCCTCAACATTTGGATTTGGATTTGTTCTTTTTTGTTTCTCTCCCTGATGTCAACTCTCAAGTCTCTGTCGGTACAACAAGGAGAGGAAGCTACGGATGCATAGGTTCTGTACTTGTACTTCCTGCATGAAGTCTTTCAGTGATGTGTGCTGGTACCAGGTCATGGGCACCTTGTCTTAGTAGCACGCTCGTCTGTTGGAAAATAAAGAAAGAATAATGATGGGCCAGAAGTTAGTGATAATGACCCGGCTTCAATTCAAAAGCGCAATCATGGGAGGAGGAAAAAAGCCATTCCTATCAGGTAGTACAGACAGTTGTTGAGTTGGGAGGGCCCCTGTGCGCGGTTTGAGGAGCATCTCATTATTCCGGCCGGTTGGCACTGCACGCACCCCTGATCAAACTGGTGAGTGCGGTGAGCTCCCACGAACAACTGGATAATGCCTTTATATTAATCGCTAATAATATAATCTCTATCAATTCTCTCGCCGATTTCTGCCCATCAACGTCACCATTCCTTTTTACAGAGAGAGAGAGAGAGAGACTAGTAGTTGTTTAGTTGTTGCTATCTAAGTGGTAGTTACAGGTTGAGTTAGGCATCAATGTTGTGTTAGCGGCAAGCTTCGACGCGCCTTTTGCGCTGTGCCTGCCACACATTGGATGATTATTGGCTCCACACAGTTCCAAGTCGAATTTGCTACGTAGAAAATTGGGTGAAACAATGGAAAATTGGAAAGAAAAAGAACAAGTGACATGTCTAGAGGTGGTAATAGATCGTGACTCTAGTGCTCTCTTCGCAATCTAACTTGACTCTAGTTTAAAATTGTATAAGATAAAGACTTGATCATTTTTTAGCCTGGTCTTAGATCACCTAGGCTAAATTTTGAAGCCATTTACCGCTCCTAAACGCACCCCGATCAAAGTGGTGGCAAGCACCCACACACAACTGGATAATGCCTAATACCTCTTACATTGATTTCTATTAATTCTTATTGATTCACTGTTGCAGAAATGCTCATTAGTTCCGGTATTGCTCCCTTTTGGTTCTCTGGAGAGACGTGACATGTTAGCAGTTACCGGTTGTGGTCGTGCATCACTACCGTGTGTTAGCGGCATACCTTCAATATTGCACCACTCATGACCTGCCGGCCACATATTGGCTGATTGCCTCGAAACCGTGCCGTGAATCGTGTCACTTCCAATTTGAACTTGCTACGTACTTCCTCCGTCTAAAAATATGTGTTTTAGTTTTACACTAGATCAAAACATCTTCAATTTTACTAATTTTATGGGAAAATAACAACATTTATGATACCAAATTAGTATTATTAGACCCGTTTCGAAATAAATTTTCATAGTGTACTTTTTGATGTGGCGGGTATTCATACTCTTCTACAATAACTTTATCAAAATTTAATATATTTTGATTTGTGCCAAAATTAGAAATGCTATATTTTGGGGGAGAGAGAGAGAGAGAGAGAGAGAGAGAGAGAGAGAGAGAGAGAGAGAGAGAGTAGAAAATTGGAGGAAAATAGCCTGTGTTTTTTTGGGAGAAAATTCGGAAAAAGTTTCAGGTCTGTTTGCATGCTTGCTGGCTTCACTACGATGGGCTCTCTCTGATTTGCTCGGCCTGCCAGCCAGCCCATCCCTACAACCAAAGCAAGTGGCTGCACCAAGGGAAACGGCCCGACGCGCCGCGCGGACCAAAACCACCAGGCCCATAGATTATTGACTAGCCCAACACCCGCACGACGGCCTGTAAAGCCCAGTGCGTGGCCCAGCCTCGCTTTGCCTCCCCTGCTGGTATAATAACCTCAGCACCTGCCCTTCGCCTCCCCTCTTCTCCCGGCGGCGCTCTAGGGTTCTAGCTCCTCCTCTCCGGCGGCGCGCGCGCATCGACCGATCCCACCTCTCAGCCCGGAAGGCGGCGGCGAGACCCGAGGTTAGCAACCTATCCCCCTCCCCGCCTTCGCCGTGATCGATCCATGGGGTTGCTGCGCGTGCGCGTGTGCCGTCGTAGCTACGGAGGCGGCTCGGGAGAGGCGTTTGGTTCAGGAGTTCTTGCTGTGAGATCACACCTGTGGCGCTAGGCTGTTGGTGGGGTTCTTCTGGTGGGACCCCTCGCCTTAGCGTTCGTTTCGGTCGCGGTTTCTGGATTGCGGCCTGAATTTGCGAGCCTGTCCCAGATTTACTTGGTGCTAATCGCAGAAATGCTGCTAGGTCACGCTGCTTGTTTGATGCGATATTATTTGTTAATCACTGGAATCTGGAGCTTGTTATTTGTTGATTGGCTAGTCATCCCATTTCAGCCCCGTGTAGCATGTCTCTGGTTATCTGGTTATCAGTAGTTTGGGATGCCACTGCCAAGACAGCGACCCACCAAATTGGCTCATTAACAGTCACACCACCAAATCACATGCTGTCGGAATTACATTTTTGAGCAAACACCACCATATTTCAGTTTCTTACTGTTGCTTTGTTTGCTGAATAAAATTGGAACTGCTGAACTTTTTTCAAATTTGTTAGTCATGTCTGGGTCATTTGCGCCATCTACGTACAATTCTATGTGCTAGTGTTGAATGTCTTCTAGGTGAGCCTGGCCTACTGGTGTAGATGCGATCACGTGTCTCAGTTACCATTTTCGAAACAGACACCAACCTGGGACTATTAATCTGGTTTAAGTAAAACTCAATGTGTCTCTGTTGTGTGTCCACTGGATGAATTTGACCTATTGGCGCAGATATGATTTATTTTTTATTCACCCTAAATCTTCCAGACCCCTTGTTTGGATTTTTCTATTTCTTCATGTGTTGTTTGGTTGCTGTGCTCTGCTTACTGCCATCTGTTTTGTATCGGAATAGTAATCTTGTTTCAACTATTCCCCTTCAGGGTAACTATGTATATTGCTGTGTTGGCATTGTGCCTTGTCAAAACCCAGGGCGTTGTGCTATTCTATGGCTTGGGTCATAATGATGTTGTTATATGAGTTTCGTGACCTTTCCTATGTGGTCTTTTAGATGCTAGCTAATTGTAATTTGTATATTATTAGACATTCCAAAAGTGTTGCATGGTACTTCGATTGTTGGTTTTGATAGTAGACCTGGGTTAATTCCATTTCCAACTGGTCAATTTTAGATGCTTGCTTATGTGTAGTAGGCTGTTTACTAGCTACCTATTAATTATTATTAACTTGAGACCAATTATTTCTTTGTTGATTTGATCATCCATTGGATTAATTAATTTCTATTCTTCACTCCATGAACTTGAAATTTCTCTGATTTAGGCTTTTCTCACTGTCAATGTAGAAAGTCATGTTTCTTTGTTTCGCACACCATCTGAAGCATCTAGTTGTGTACTAGTGTACCACAGATTGTGATTTAGAGGCTTATTAGTTATAGCAATTTCATCTGTTCATTTTTTATGTATTGCGTAGTTTTCTGCATCTCTCTTTTTATCTTGTGTGGATTGTAATCCTATATTACTGACCTCTTCTTATTTTGTAACACATGTTCATCTTACCAAATTTTTTCTACACATCTGCAGGCTAGGCAAAGATGGTGAGAGTCAGCGTCCTTAACGATGCGTTGAAGAGTATGTACAACGCAGAGAAGCGTGGGAAGAGGCAAGTCATGATTCGGCCCTCTTCAAAAGTGATCATCAAGTTCCTCATCGTCATGCAGCGCCATGGTTAGTGTCTTTCACCTGTAATTTTTTGGTAATATTTGAGAGCATGGATTCATGGCTACTGATCTCTTCCGTAGGCTACATTGGTGAGTTTGAGTACGTTGATGACCATCGGGCGGGGAAGATCGTTGTTGAGTTGAACGGGAGGCTCAACAAGTGCGGCGTGATCAGCCCTCGCTTCGATGTCGGCGTGAAGGAGATCGAGGGGTGGACTGCTCGGCTGCTCCCATCTCGTCAGGTCCCTTTCTTCACCCCAACTGGTTACTTCTCAAGTTCTCACCCAAAAAAAGTTTTCCTTTCTGCATCTGTTTAGATTGATACCATCATAGTCTAATCAGCTTTCATTGTTTGACATGCAGTTTGGGTACATTGTCCTGACAACCTCTGCTGGCATCATGGACCACGAGGAAGCCAGGAGGAAGAACGTCGGTGGCAAAGTGCTCGGCTTCTTCTACTGAATGGAAGTTTTGTGAAAGGGTTCTCGATTGGTGCAGTAGGATATTTATCTTACGATGTATCCTGTCTATTCCTAGTTGATTACCGAAAGCACTTTGAGGGATCTTTGAGCTGTTTTAGTAGTTCTAATGAATTATGCCTTTGCGAATTTATTTCCAAATGTTATCATGTGCCACTGGGTGGGTGGATCTTGCTTGTATTGGCTGTTGTCGAATTTGCCTGATAGTATACCCCGTTTGAAGTGGAGGAAATGTTCCTCTCTGGTTCCTGAGTGAGTGAGCAGTGTGCTTGCTGCTGGGCATATTGTGCATGAAAAGCAAGTATTACGTCCTCTGTTGAGCGGGGGAATCGAGGGTGTTGATAGCCAGTGCGTTATTTGCATGTCCACACATCGGTTTAGGTAATCTTCTGTTGAAGTTCAGATTCTGGCATGTTGTGTTAGGGCTTACTCAAGTGAAAATTTCAGCGTGTTGGTGCATCTGTCATGTGGATGACAAATTCTGCAGGGTTCTTTCAAAAGATGACAGCTCAAATTTCCTTTCTGAAACTGCTTATCTCACGAATTTGTGACATTTCATTAACTGTTCATCTGTAATCCGAAATCCATGTGCGTGGCCAAACCATACAGACAAAGAAACGTCTTTTCTTCCATAGTTCCATTCGTTCCAGAATAGTGATCGTCAATAACAAAAGGCAATGTAGCAGTAGTGTCTGAGCTTATTTATGAGCAATCAGAGACTAGATATATAGTTACCAAGCGAAGGCTAGAGACAAGCAGAGAGAGACAGTGCATAGGAGTTTACCTCAAAACAGAGCAACGGAACCTGGTGCAGGTGCAGCATCAGAAGACATCTCATAATGGCCTAGAGAAATCTGGCTTGCGAATTACCGTCTCCTCTGATCATGATGGCCATGGTTTCCTCCTGACTGTGCACTGGAGTACGTAGCTAGGCGATGTAAGCCTGGTCATGGTCGGTTAAAGAATTCCAAGGAGACCGAGCTATGCAAGAGAGGCGGCGGCATCCTCGACTACACACAACACATCCTCCAATTTGAGCGCAACGCCTGACAGAAGCAAGGAGTGGCCGGCTTCAGAAGCATTTTTACAAACACCTTGCGGTCGTCTGAGATGGTGGAGACCATTAGACCTCACGCCCGCCGCGCCCCGACCGAGGTGGTCGTCTCGTAAGGCCGACCGCCGAGGCCATGGATCGGCCCTGCGAGCCGCTGCAGGAGAACCATCAGTGCTTACAGACTCAGACGATCGTGGCTGCGTGTTGAGTGTTTCACCTTGCTTAAGAGAGTTGTTGAAGCACCTACAGATTATTCACGCCACGCGCTACAAGTTTCTTTTGTACGCTTCAGACAACTGTATCTACAATTTTCCGGTAGATGTTTTGTAGATTACTTTTACAGGTGTACGATGACAGATCAATGGCGCAACATGTCATTCGGAAGTTACAATCCTTTCTTTGGTGTATTCCGGTTGCTTTGGGGTTGACAAAATTCTGAATCATTTGCAAAACCTGCTGTTCTCTTTTTCGAGAAGAACTCAATTCAACATGTCTTGCGGCAACACCTGAACCTGAACCTGACAACGGCGACGAATTCCTGAACCGGAGCCTGCCGATAACATGTCTGCAGCCGGCGAGGAGGTCGGCGCCGCGGCCGGGGACCTCCGCTCTCCACGCCGCCGCCGCCGCAGCAGACAGACAGAACCAGAAAGGCTGCAGACGGGACAGATTTTCAACATGAAAGATATCGATGGCCTCAGTTCAAAATTCAAATTGTTGACGGCACACAACCAAAACGACCAAGGCACCAACTTTTTTGTGGCCAGAATGGCAGCTGGTAAACTCATTTGATTTAATTCCAGACCAGTACCGACCAAGGTCTATCATTTGCTACTTGGAGTATGAACTGCATAATGTTTCTACTACAACTTCTGACGATCTAGGCAGGAGGCCAAAGACATCACACGACACGACCCAAGCGTCCATACGACCGTACATCTCAATCTGAACCATACTCCACAATATCCTATTGCTGTTTGAACTACAACCTACAAGACAATGAATGCCTAGCCTCACAGGTGAGAAGCACTGTTTTCCCTACACCATCCTCTCAGTCCTGTTGGCCAGTTTGGCCACTCGAGCCGGCACCAGAAGTCGCGATGGAGCTGTCAGAACTCGGATCGATCTGCAAGTTCTCCAGCTTCACGTCAAGGTCATTCCCGCTTTCCAGCATGCTGGTTGCTGGATCTGACATGTTGGTCACCGTGGCCTCAGAACTCTCACCTTCAACCTGAACCTCACTGCAACAATAGCGAGTGCTGTGAGCTTAGTAGATGCTAACACAACACGTGGTAGGGAATGTGAAAACGGAATGGCATTCAGTTAAAAGGGGGTCATTTGCATATTAAGTCCGGAAAACTTCTAAACTAAACCAGCAAATGGTTGTTGCATAATCAGATGACGAAACAAGATCAGAGTATCAGACTTCGAATGTGATCAACAGCAAAAGTACTCAGCAGTATTCCAGTAAACCAAACGTAGCCACTTCTAAAAAGCTAGTAACATTCAGAGTTGCACATCAAACATCTTATCTGTTAATTGGTACTGAACCTTATTGATGAGGAGCTAAACTTCCCATGTTAATGTTATTTTAATATGTTCTTTCTTCTACTTAACTCTTCAGAGTGTAACTCGGCAACACTAGAATAGACAACCTTTCTAGAGCTGGCACTATAAACCCATACAGCAGTGCAACACGCTTACATGGACAGCGACCACACATTACACTCCCAATATTAGACATCAGTTTTACAATCAAATTTAACATGTCAATCCATATACAGATTCATCTTGCACTTGTGAACTAAGAACAGAAATTAATCGTTATAACTGTTTTAAGAAAGCTCTGCACAAGGACAGCTACGACAAATACTCTATTTTGTTATGAATAGACACCACAGGCGACCTTATTAATGTTATGTTGTTTATTACATCTAGTACATCATGACCAATAAGATAATTTGTTGAAATACTAGACATTTGACAAGCATGTTCCTACCAGGGAAAAAAAAATAGAAGACTATGGAACTACTAGACATTTGACAACATCAATCAATACTAGATACAGGACATCAAGTACCTAACTTTGCAAAAGGTTATAAAGCAGACAGGAAGCATTAAACCAGAGTAAAATGAGAGCATTATTACCTTTCTTGATTATTCTCACTGATCTTTGGATCAATATCAACCTTATCCAATGTTGCATCTAGGTCCTTCCCGCTTTCAGCCACACTGGTTGCCAGGTCTGTTGATTCTGTATTGTTTGCTGGGGTCTCAGAACTCTCACCATGTTGAATGCAAACATTGCTGCAACAATAACCAAACTTGTGAGTTGAGAAGATGAGCAAGAAAAAGACATTCAGTGACAGGGGACTATTTGGATAGCGCAACGAAATTTCAAGAATGAAACCAGTGACACGGTAATGACTCTGACTGTTATGATCAATAATATCCTCCTGTGCAAATGGTTAGCTGCACTGTTCGTTTGGCTAACAAGATCTTTAATATGATCAAGCGCAAAAAAAAAAGGCCCAATAGAATTTTTAAGGAGGTAACTGCATAGTTCTCTTAGATATTAACTACTTTTCTGAAAAGCACATTCATGGAAAAAATAATAAATTAAGAAAAGTGTTTCATCTTGGGAAGTGCTGCAGAAAGTCCAACACTAACAAATACTCCAATATTATGAATAGGAACCACTGGACAAGGTGCTTTGTGACACAATAATGTGTTCTGTATGAAACACCCCTTTCTACTCTAGACAATCCTAAATAATGTTATGTAGCTCATTCCATTGCATGTATAATTGCGATCAATAAGATAAAAGTAGAAGCAGTTCGATTGAACTACTAAACAAGACATCATCAATCAATGAAAGTTAAGAACAGGACAAGAAGTCAGGAATACAATAATTACCTTTCTTTATGATCCGCACTGACCATCAGAGCCCCATCTGCTTGGGAAGGCTGAAAGGAATTCCTAGTGTTAGGACTTCTATTTCTCTTTCAGATCATCTAATGAAATAATAGGACTGAAAGGAACTCTGTTGTGTAGTGCTTTACATCTAATTCTTTTAGTTGCATCAATTAGTGAGACAATAATACAACTTAGGAGTGGTCCAAAAGATCGAATGCCCTTGGTATTATCATTTCAGAAAATGTGAAATTAGCAGAAACAATCTTCATCTAGATCTTTACCTGTTTATTGTCCCCTGTTTCAGGATCCCCCTCTGCATGGGATGGCTCAGCTTCTGTAGTGAATACGGCATCAATATCAGTAGCACTGATCCACTTATCAGCTAGTTGTGGATCTTGAGTCATGCATTTCTTCAATTCTCTCTGCAAAGATGGTTATCCGTATACAATATGAGCAAACAACTGTATCCGCAGACCTAAGAAAGCAAATTCAGAGATACAAACCCATAGGAATGATCTTGCAAGTTCCAGAATGACTCCTCGACAATCCAACATGGAAGCTTTGAGAAATTTGAGCCACAACTCCTGTATCCTCGGAAAAGCCTCTGCAAACTGCAATCCGAAAATAGTGAAAAATTAGTTTCGTTAAAACTACCAGTACACGAGTTCATCTAGGGAAGAAATGCTGAATCAAAATCATGCCCGAGTCACGCAAAACTGTCTTACCTCTGCACTAGATTTATCTGTAGGCAGGGTCCTCATTTTCTCCTTAATGCCCTCGAGCAACATAGATCCTTTCTCACGCTTCTTTGCTCGTACTTCAGGAAGTGGCTTTGCTCCTACTCCACTTGAAGGTGCATAGAACAACCATTTGAATACAACACTGCTCTTATTGAGGCAGATCATGTCTTGCTCGGCTGAATCTTCACAAAAAGTTACCCCATCCAGAAAATCCTCCTCCTCTGATGCTTCGCTATTGAGCGATTGATCCAAAAGTGACTGCAGCCGTGGCAGGACTGCCCTTGGGTGCTTGCCGCACATGTGTGACAATAGCAAACCAGAGTCGACAAACTTCTTGCGATCACAAATGGGGCAAATCCAGAACTTCCAAGACTTGTGTTCCTTGACAAAGCTCCTCACGTCGGACATGGTGAACGCGCACGACGGATCAACCTTCCTGTACTCGTCCTGCAGCACATCGGAGCTCACCCGTAGGAAGCTGTCGTACCGCCTCTCGCCGCTCATGGAGTCCCAGTAATCGGCTGCCATCATCACGATCTTGTTGATCAGCTCGTGGAACTCGCAGGCCAGCGAGACCAGCCTCGCGCCAAGGTTCTCCCCGCTGATGGACCCGGCCGGGATGCAGTCCAGCTGCGGGTCGTCGGGCTCCTTCATGTCGAGCGCGCGGCGGCACTCCCGCTCGGCGGCGTCGTACTCGCCCAGGACGAAGAGGAGCTTCGCGCGGAAGCAGGCGATCACGGGCGACTTGGGGAAGGCCCGCGCCAGGCGCTCCGCGATGGCCAGGGTCCGGCGCAGGAACGGGCGCTTGTCGATGGCGGGGTCGAGGCTGCGCACGAACTCCAGGTCCATGTACGCCTGGAGGTACTGCGCGCGCGCCAGGTTGGGGAAGGACTCGGCGACGAGCTTGCCGCGCTTGCGCCCCTCCGCGGCGCCGAGCAGCTTCCCGGCGTCGAGCACCCGCTGGACCGCGGATGGGACGAGCTCCTCGACGGTCATGCGGGCGTAGGAGGCGCGGGCCCGCTCCCTGGCCTCCTCCACCCGCTCGGCCACGAAGGCCGGGTCGCGCTCGTGCTCGTAGCCCTCGTACATGCCGTAGGCGGCGTTGTGGAGGGCCGGGTCGGAGGGGTTCGGGATGCTCTGCGCGCGGCGGAACTCGGCCTCGGCCTCGGCGTACATCCGGGAGGCCGCGAGCGCGTCGCCGAGCGTGGCGGCGACATCGACGCAGTCCGGGGCGAAGCGGCGCGCCGCGGTGAGCGCTTCCAGGGCGACGCGGAGGTGCGGCGCCGCCGCGGCCTTGCGGTCCTCCGGGCTGCCCTCGCCGCGGGCCGCGCGCACGGCGGCGGCGTAGTGGAGCTCGCCCAGGAGGCGGTACGCGACCACCGAGCCCGGGTGCGCGTGCACGAGGGCGCGGGCGCGGGCGAGCGACGCCTCCATGTCGCCGTCGTGGTCGGCGAGCATAATCTCCTTGGCCTCCGCGCGGACGGCCTCCGCCTCAGCGGCGGCGCCAGCGTAGGCCATCGCGCGGGTGGAGGTGGTGGGGGGGGGGGGGGGTGGAGGCGGGCGCGCGCGCGCGAGGTGTTCGGGGAAACGCCGCGGCGAGGCGGGGGTGCGGCGGAGCTCGAGGGTTTTGGTTTCGGGGGAGGCGTGGAGGCGAAGGAAGGGGCGGAGGGGTGGTTTTATAGTCACGCCGTGGAGGAGGGTGGTGGGGCCCGGTGGCGGTGCTGGCCGCCGCGGTGCGCCGTGCAACGAGATTGGGACGACGCGAGGTTGGTGTGGGTGGGCCCGGGACCGAGGGGTTTGGGTGGTGTGATTCTCTTGGGCCCACCAGTCAGCCAAAGGCCTTGACGCTACTGCCTGACCCATCTCTCTAATTCCTGCGCTGTAATCATACCAGAATTTGGTAGGGAATTGAACGGTGGGCGAATCTTTTGAGCGTTATCAGGTTTTCCTGAGCAATGAAGCAAACACGAAATGTTGGCCTATCATGGAGTGTATGTGATGCCTCTACGTTTTTAGGCACATTTTGTGCGGCGTCGTATTCACTTTGCTCGCCTGAATTTCCGTATTGCCTAGGCCGCATGATGGGGCTTTTGGTATCGCTAAGATTGGGTGGGCATACTAAAATTTGGCAGAGAATAAAACAGTACACAGATCTCAATAAGAAGGTTATCAACTTTTGCTGAGTGTTTTTATGAGGAATGAAGCAAATACGAATTATTCACCTTCTATGTAATTGTTCACCTACTTTGTAAAGTTTCATGAGGTTCGGTCACATGTTCCCTTTGGTTTTCCACACTGCCTAAGCCGTATAGTGTGCTTTGAAAGTGATAAAATTATATGGGCATTCCCCCAAAAAAATTATATGGGCATACTAAAATGTGGTAGAGAATTAAATCGCAAATGAATCTTAATGGCGCTAATTTTGCTATATTTTTTTGAGCAATGTAACAAAACTGGAATTTTCTCCTCTAGACAAAGTGGGCTGGCGGCGGCGGCGGCGGCGCCGGCTGCTGCTTCTAGGGATGATCTAGGCTTGCTCATATTTGGTGAGCTGCTCTAATGTGTTTGTTTGCTATAGCTAGTTAGCCTAGTTGCCTAAAAAACAACATTGTTAGGAAAATCCTATCATTGCTCTTTTACCTTTTTACATTGCGTGTTAAATATGCATACAAGCTATTTCACATAATTCGAGATATAGATAGAGCATTGCATATTGCTACAAAGAGGCTAAAGAAAAATATTCATTTGTGACTATGGAGGTGGCAGAGGTATGATCCTCATCTAGGTACTTGTTATCTTCAAATCAAAATCTGGTATATATTTCATCTTTTTTTCAAAGTCAACTAATTCCTCCTATGTTAACCGAGTTATTTTACAAGGTTGGCTAGAGTTGATCTCGAGTGGTTGTAATTACATTCCGAAGTATACCAAATAAACCAAATGATAGGTTTCACATATGCATAATTAGCACTCTACTTTGCTAATAGGTGTTATTTTAATAATAACATCTTCTTTCCTTTATTGTATATAAACCATATGATGATATTCTCACAAATGAATTATTTGTGCTCGTTATCAAAATGTTGGGTTTATCAGGAGAAAAGGCACATATTCCAAAATTACTTTGTTTTTTAAGAATCTAGAATTAATCTTCTTCTTTGGCTTCATTTTTGCCATTTCCTTTTTCTTTGAGTATGTTACTTATTAGGTGCAATTTGAAGTATATATTACTTGTTAGGAACATGGGGATTTTACTAACGGTATGAATTGAACATACAAGGACCTGTTTGGATCCCAAAACTATGGAGATTGGGAAATATGGTGGCAGCCAACAAACCCAACAACGAGATCAGAAGTCATTGCTGCTGCTTTGTAGCAGGCCAGGGGAGCCCATTTCCTGGCACAACGCAGTATATTTTCATGGAACTGATATCTTAGCTTCTCAAGAAACTGCGCTATAAAGCTCAAAAATCTGAACCAAGTTTCAGCTAAATGGAACCTAAATATCTAATCAAGACTAGGCAAGGATGTACAGAACGCTGTGGCACCAAATTGGCTTTGCACCTATCCCATGTGAATGCTACCACAATCAAATGAGAAAATAACTTCAGCAGCAGTGATCAACGAATACTGCTATATCTGACACAGTCAAAGAAAAGTATTTGGGGTCGGAGACTTCTATGGCGATACTGATGGAGCAAACTCTCCCAAGAATCTGCAAACTGCAAATACAAACAAAGATCATGACCATTACAAGGAAGAACCAAAAAGTAAAAGATTATCAAGAACTCATGCCTCTATTGTCTTGCTTCCATATATGATCCATTTTCCCTCTTTCCAGGCAAAGCAGAGATGTTCCTCCTCAACACAGCTTACCTGATTACAAAGTAAAGTTGTGTGCTTATCATAAACTGGTCCGTATATGAACAGGTGTGCAACTCCATGGATAGGTTGAAATGAAACTATGAAGCACGGAGGCCAACAGTTCAGTTTACTATACAGAACTATACACAACTAGCCTAATACGGAGTAAATGTTAAGAGTTAGCAAGACATTTGTAATTTCTATCATGCTCTCCCAATAGAACTCACAACCTAAAGTGCATAGCATATATACTGAAGGAGAACATCGCAGATGTGAGAATTCATGAACAAAGGAATTAAGGAACAAGTATAAAAAATCAGGAGATTATATTAGAACATACGGCTGTAGCCAGAGTATACTCTTCTCGACGCAGGACTTCATAAAGTACATCGAACTGCAATCGTGTGGTTATGTTCCTCAGTACTCCTGACATGTCTATGTGGCTTTCCTTATCAATCGCCCAGTTAAACACTGCAACAATGGCACAAAGAGATAGATTAAGTTTGTGATGCAAAATAAAAAATTATTATCGAGAATGGATGTTTTCTCGTAAAATTTAATGATGGTGGTAACAGAAACACAAGTTTGGTGTATAACTGTACTGGTTATATGATAGTGTCGTTTTATAGTAGGACTGCAGTATTTGAACACTGCAACAAATGCACTAGTCTTGTATAGTTTCAGGCTTTGCGTTTCCTTCTTTCCTTAACATAAAAAATTATGCATGGAACAAGCAACTGTACCAACAGAAAAAACAGGAGGTGCAGATCGAAGAGAATGCTCAGTTTTATTCCCACATGGGCAGTTCTCAGAGTTGTACTGATTCTGCTTGTCCGCATCTCTCAGGAGCTGACCAAATGATTTCATCTGAACAATCAACAAAATACAACACTGAAATTAATATTTTCCACATGAGGGCATCAAATAAGTAAGGAAAAAAATGCTGTTTACCTCCATTGTTTGAATTGTACTGACATCAACGCTATGGAAAAATGTAGTGTAGTCCTTTTCTTCGGAGGATTCATTCAGACAGTTGCATTTCTTTTGTTCTCTAATGGGCAAACCAAAAACATTATGTGCTACACATACGAAATCGAGACATCTCGTAGTGCTTATTGCTTGGTGTTCAAATGTTGGATTGTCAGAATGCAGAGAAGCATGTGACTTGTGCAACGCCTCAAAGATTGTTGATACAATTTCTGATACAATGTTCACACCTTCCTACAACCAAAAAAATTAATTTATCTAGTTAGCTACAATCAGAATCACAAATGGACCAAACGAAGTGCCCATTGGTACTTTGATCATAACCTGTTCCAGGTATCTGTCTGGTGGTTAGCACCTAAAAAATGATGTATCACATATTCTTTTGCCGAGGTTCCACTTAGGAATAACAGAAGTAGACAAATAAAAAGTGAAAGGAACAAACCTTCCCGAAAAGATTCCGATCATTCAAAATATCACTGAAAGCAGTTCTTACATTACTTGGAAAAGTAGTGACTCCATAGTCTTTGTCATTGTCCCATGCATTAAATATTTTTCGCAAAAGGCAGACAATGCAGTGCACTTCAACTGTAAAATGAGGTAGTACAAGTGGCATATTCAGAAACCTATCATGGAATTCCCTCGAATGCCACAATGCCTGCAGTAATATTAGGATATCTTTTTAAGTGGAGAAATATCTAAATATTGAATATTTTGACAGATGAATGAAAATAATTCATTACCCGGAGAGTCACATTCAATATCTGCAGATCGTCAGCAGTAATGTGAAGTACAGTGGCCACTCCACTGTCCATGGAAAAACTTTCAGTTTCGACGGTAGAAAAGTTCGAGCTGTCTGTTTGCAATGTTTTCAGTCACAGTCAAATAAGTTCTTCATGAGGTTATGGCAAAAGAATTGAATAACATGATAGTTGCCATTTAGAATAACCAAGACTAATATTTCTCTACGGTCATCACATGGCTGATAAAATATTTATATAACTTGCTCCTATGGTCTTGCACAAATGATGCAATGCTACTCAGAAGCCCTTTTCTGGTTGGTGTTTTGATACCATAGAAATAAGCTGATCAGAAAATAAAAACAAATTAAGAGAGATGTTTGCAGTTTTACCTGATTGTGAGAGCGAGGAGTTTTCACATTCATCTGTCCTGCTGATCGTAAATTGCACATCTGAATCAGTGTCTGGAATTTTATCGTCGAATAAAGATTCACCATGCAGGCTGTCAAAACCATCTCTATTGTCGACAGCACCTTTATCAACCCCATCCTGCGAGCCTTCTCCTGGAGAATTATTCAATTTATCCTGTGGAACGTGAATACAAGCATTCAAGCAATAACAATATGATAGAAGATATGGGATAATTGTCAAACTGAGATAAGCACTACACTAACCCATATATAGGCCCTGATAAGAGGCAAAATGGCAGCACTGTAATCAAAAGTACAAACTTCCACGAGCTTGTTCTTTAAATAGCCCAATTCATTATCCAATAGCAACATCTCAACATCTATAGAATCCGCCTGCATGTTTGCCAGGAAAAATCTGAATATTAATCAACAAGCATTGTGGAAAGTAAGATGCATTCCCTCAGTTTACTAGTAATAGAAATCGAACTTCCCTCTACTCTACACGGCCTAAAAGACATAACTTCCCCATGTTTTGAGTGCATGCAACCCACAGTGAGTTGTAAATCGAAACATAAGTACCATTAAAATGCAAAGTAAGGACCTCCGTAAGGGAATAAGCCCTATGATTTTTCTCCTTTCCAGCACACTTCAGATTTGATTGCCTCAGCAACGAATCTGATATTTCATATATCCTTTCCAGGACTTCGTTTCCATGATGAACACACTTCTGCCTCAAGCTGGCCCATGGCATGGCTACCTCTTCCAGAGAATTTAACAGCCATCTAAACAATGCATCCTCCTCGCAAGTGCCATCCTTTTTTCTTGTAACAATCTTCTCAGCGTCCAAAGATAATACTAAGCTCCCATCATGAACTAGAGATATGATCTCAGAACGACCCTTGCTCTTCCCTTCGTTACCCAAAGTCCTCACAAATTCCCAGCCTCTGGACAAATGTTTAAGAAGCTGGTCCAATGGTTTCACGAGCCTCTGAAGTTCCCTGGGATCCAACGAGGTGGCACATGAAGGAATGCAATATGGCAATGGTTTCTTGGACCTGCCCCTCGCTAACTTGATGACCTTGTCCATAAGGCCAACAGGGAGAGCCTTAAATGTATTGAGACAAGAGAAGACCTGCTTGATCTTGTCCAAGTTCCTTCTTCGCTCGGGGTCTTCTCCCAGCTCAAATGGCGTCCACTTCAAGGAATACTGAGGCTCGTCGGCATCCAAGGCTGCTCTCTTGGGCATCAATGGCTGCAACTCCTGAAGCTCATGAATGTACTCGCCCTCGACGTGTGACACGAACGAGTTCGCGTCCAAGAAAATGTTGTCGCACACAGGGCACAGCCAGTACGCCCACGCCTTCGTGGCCTTGGCAAACTCCACTGCCCTGGTGAGCAGATGTACGCTGCCCGTTTGGTCGCAGTGCGCCGTCAGGTCGTCGAAGCTCACCGTGAGAAAGCCGCGCAAGTCGTCGTCGGTCACCGCGCTCCGCTTGGTGGCGTGGCGGCAACAGCAGGACATCCTCGTCGGCACCATCACCGGCTGCTGCAGCGGCGCGGCGGCGCCGCGGAACCCCGTAGCCTCCAGGGCCTCCGCGTCGGCGCGGACCCCGAGGAGCCGCTCCCGCGCCGCCGCGACGCGCGCCTGTGGGCTCGGCGCCGCGAGGCCGCCGCGGGAGGCGGCGGCGTGCAGGGCCGGGTCGGTAGGGTCCGCCACGGCGAGCGCGCGCGCGCACTCCGCGAGGGCCTCGCCGGGCCGGCGCGCGTAGAGAAGCGCCGAGGCCAGCGCGGCGGCGATCCCGGGGCACCGCGGGGCGAGCTCCGCGGCGCGGCGGAGCGCCGGGACAGCGTCGCCCGCCCGCGCGGCCGAGGCGCGCGCGTGGCAGAGGACGTGGAGCGCGAGGGGCGACGCCGGGTGGCGCTCCGCGAGGCGGGCCGCCGCCGCCGCCGGGCAGGGCGCGGATCGCGGACTCGGCCTCCTTCCTGAACGCGGCGGTGGAGTCGTCCCAGTCCGCGTTGGTCGGTGGCGGCGGCTGCGCGCCCACCGCGGGGCGGGGCGGCTTCCTGCCGCCGCCCTTCTTGGTGTTGCGGCCCATTGGGGTGTCCGAGTGTGGGGCCAATGCCGCCGGCAGGGTGCTCGGCGCAGTGCCGCCGACGGCGCAGATCACCACGCGCGACGGCGGCGAGAAGCAGCAGCGGAGTCGGCACGACTCGAGGGTGGGAGGGGGACTGCGGGCGTGGGGCCCACTCGTCAGCGTTACATGACCTTTGATCTCGGTCTTGTGCTGTAACCGTATACGTTCACGTAGCCATACGCGCTCACCTCGTATCCTTTTCTTTTGGCAAAATAGAGAGTTCTTTGTCGCTCAACTAATTCTCAATCGTCAAAGTTCGTCCTTCAACTTTCAATCGAAACAATTTAATTTTTCAACTTATATTTTAAGATGTAATCTCATCTCTTATTTTATCTAGCCATCCATGTAGACGTGCCACGTCACCATAGAGTATGTTGTGCTTAGTTATAGCACCACAATTCATTATAGATTATATCTCGTTTCATTCAACCACATTCCTCTCTTTCATACTGCCATCCCCGGTGATTACGTACGATGAAGATCGAAGGAATACGATGAAGCTTGAAGGAAAGGGTACCGTGGACTTTTAATATATGTAGGTAAAACCCTATCTTATCTAGGTGATGTGGCATGTTAACATAGTACACATTAATGCTAGATGACATGCTCAGACTTCCGGTGCGAATATACGATCTATTCCATTCGCTCGTCCCCTTCCCCGTGCTTTACTTACCTAAATAAAGTTGTAAAAGGAGAAAGCACACATACTGCCAGTGAGCAACATAGAAGAAATAGTACGTGTTTTTTTTATTTGATGGTGGACTCAGTACTGACTACTGAATCAACCACTGGAGGAAAATATCAGTCGACTCACCACCGTGGATGGTCTAAGAGTATCTGAGCTAAGAGAACCTAGGGAGAACAAAATTCGTAGGATGCCAGAAGAGTGTCACACGAGGTAAAAAACAGTAAGAATAAACGGCATATGTCCAGTGCAACCACTTGTACGGTGGGTACAAACAAGTCATTTGTTTCGCAAAAAAAGAGAGTCATATTTCTTATCATAAAGCGCTCAAACAGGTCACAGATTATGTTCAAATGGTGCAGTCGGGATCAAAAGCGAACTGCATGGTTGGACCTCGCTGACGTGGCATCCACGCCACCTCCAGCGTGGACGGTTCCTTGCGACCGTGGCACTGCGACGGGAGCTGCGGGTGCAGCAATTCGTGACGGCACGCGCTGGCCTGCGTGCTCTTGCAGCGCTGCGGCAGCTGCTGGCGCACTGTATGTATAGCTCCTTTGGCTTCTTCCAAGGTGCCGCTGCCATTACTGGCGGCCTAGCTAGGCTCGCGCTAGCCTACCTGACTGCATTGTCCCCGGACGAGACGGCGACGGCGAGCTGCGCGCGGGAGACAGCGGCGTAAATGCTGGCAGCTGAGTGCGCAGGTGGAAGCCGTGCTCCAGCTAGTCCAACCGTCCCGTCGGCCGGTCACCCGCCGGACGGACGGGACGCGAGTGTGAGTTGCGTCACGTCGGCCGTCGTCCCCGGCGCCAGTGCGCTGCCATCATTGCCCGCGCCGCTGTCCCGAGGCGGAGGAGTAGGCGCGCGTCATGCCTGCCGCGGCAGGCGCGTCGCGTCGGCGCCGGAGCTGGCCGTGGTGACGGTGCGCAGGCCGCAGGCGCCCCTTTTCGGGATAGGGCCGATGGATGGATGGCGCCCCAGTCGTCCCCAGCTCGCCGCGCGCGGACGTCACGCGCGCCAGGAGGCTCTGCCCCTCTCCGTGCTGTGCTCCGGCCTCCAGGTACCGAGGAGGACGACTGGGCGCCTGTCTGCCTGCCGAGCCCTCATCATCCAGCATTCCAGCCACCCGGAGCACGCCAAGAACACTGACGACTGACTCCTGGCTGTACAATCCTCCTGTGGCTAGCTACTCTACTTCACAACTTGCATGCCACACACATCGAGGCCGTTCCGGTCATCCGGTGGCGCCCGCCCTGTTTTGCTCTGCTTGGCAGGAGGCACGCCACAATTCCGCTGCGCGGTGATCCTGCATGTGGGACCCTGATACATGAAATAAGTTGAGCCAACAAAAACTTGTTTTGGGATGGTCAGGGGGCCAATAGGCTGCATGCCTGCATATATATATATATATATATTTATGCGTGTATCTAATACATACAATATATTTTCAGTTTCTTGGCCAAAATATTTGGGGTCTGTTTGGATGCCAGGCTCAGGGCCAAGCTAGGCTTTAGCAATGCAGCTTCTGTATGTTTGGATGCCTGGCCAATCCTCTAGGCTAGGCTCCAGCAAGCAAAAATGGACCTCGGACGCTGGCTTGCTGGAAACACGAGCGAGGATGGTTTCCAGCGAGCCAGGCTACCGCTAACTCCCCCTACACGACTCTTTCGCATCCCTCAACTTCGGTACCTGCTCAGCCACCCACCTCCTTCTCGCTCGGTCCGCTCAAAGCGAGCTTCGACGGCACTCCCCACGCGGCCGGTGGAGCTCCCCTGTGCAGGCCGGCGGAGCAGCCGCACACGGGCCAGCGGAAGGTCCCACGCGCGGGCCGACGAAGCTCCCACGCGCAACGGGCGGATCAGCTACGCGCGACGGGCGGAGCTCCCTCACGCGGCGGCAGAGCGGTCACATGCGGCCGGCGGAGCTCCCCCGCGCGGCGGTGGCACTCCCCTGCGCGACCGGCGTGGGCCGTGGCGGAGTTTGGCCGGCGTGGGCGCTGCAGCGACGGGAAGGGACCGACGATAACGGGATGTAGCGATGGTAAGAGAAGGGAAGCAGATGAATCGATAACTTTACTTGTAGCCAAGGCATGGTTATTATATCAGATCTACATGCAACTAAATACAACCTCGACAACCAACTACAACTTCGAATCAACCAAACTTAGATTGACCAAGAAACCAAACGTGGTCCGATTGCATTGGCTCTAGATTCTAGCCAGGCTGGAATAAGCCCACAAACCTAAGCAGCACGGATACGGATACGCGTATCGGTATCGGAAGGATACGGATACGCTGATACGTCAATTTCTCAAACAACCCGATACGTGGATACGTTTTAGTTATTTTTTTAATAAATAGATAATATCATAACAATGCATAATAAATTGCAAAATAGATGTTCAAGTTCAACATAGAGACATTTAAGGTCTATTACACTCAGAAAAATATGATAGCAGGTTCTAATTTAGGAAATTAATAAAATGTAGTAGCAAACTAGTAATATAGTACTATAGTAGGATAGGATAGCATCAAGCTTCTTGCTCGTTTTCCTCATTCTCCTCCACACTTTCAATCTCAAGATCACCCAATCCAAATGATACAGCCTGCAACTCAGGCTCATCAATGGAGAGGTCAGCAACTTCAAGAAGACCTACTCCACTAAGGGAATCACTAAGGGAATCAAAAGAATCTCCTCCGACATCCCAAATCCTTGTCTCTCCTGTCTTGTATGCATCAGTTCTTCTTGACAAATGCCTCAGATTTGAGTGCACAAAGACCAAATCTTCAGCCCGTTCAGGAGTTAATGCATTTCTCTTGACACTATGGATGAAGCTATATGTGCTCCAATTTCTTTCACAGCAAGAAGAAGAGGCCGGTTGGCTCAGCAATTTTAAGGCCAAACTCATCAATAGAGGCACAGATTGTCCATGATTTGTCCACCAAGTTATTGGGGAAACAACCCATCTATCATGTATAGAATCAGGATCATTGAATTCTTCTGAACAACTAGAAAATCTTGAGTATTCTTCCTTTACTTTAGCCAACTCTTCCGGCATGCGAAAGAACTTCTTGAAGCAAGTCATCCTCATTTGCGATACCTTCTTATCCTTGTGGGGAGGTAGTCGGCCAACACCTTCTTCAAGCCACTTGTTGCTGTAAAATCTGCATTTGCCAAATTAGCATTTTAATTAAGAACATGAGCAACTAATTTACTATAGTGTGTAGTGTTACCTTGGATTGAGTGAATGAGCCAAACAATGCAGTGGATTATTGCTTTGTCCACCTAGCAATCAATATATCATAAATAACAGAGTAGAGGTCTGAATCCTCATTTGGTTCCTTCCCTTCATACAAATATATCTCTTTCTTCACTTTCTCAATCATTGAATCCCACATCTTATAGACTAAGTGAAGACATGGGGTGTCGGTGTCCGCAATGCGTATCATATCATAGATAGGAGTAGTGATCCTAAGAATGTAATCTACATTCCCCCACCAGACATCACTTAGTATTTTTTCCTTCACATGTTGGGCAGTTGAAGCATTATCTTTGTATATGCTCCATTTGTCACTAATCACCATGTGTTGGAGAGCTACTTTTACCTCAACAAATCGTTTTAGCATACACACAACCGATGCAAATCTTGTTTCAGCAATAGAAAGCAACTTCAAATGGCTAAACTCATTAAACATGGAAAGACGCATGCTATGATTCATTATGAAATTCTTGATCATAGTTGCCTCAACTTTAATATTGTGTATAAATTCTAGTTGTCCCCAAATATGCATATCCTCATTAGTAGGTGTCCTTGGCAATTTAGGTTCACATATATTTTTCATTGCAAGGTTGAGAATATGCACTACACAAGGTGTCCAAAATATGTTATCATATTCAGCTTCAATTAAAAGACCCGCACCTTTGCAGTTTGCAGCATTATCTGTGATGATTTGTACCACATTTTGTCGACCTACTTCATCAATAATAGCTCTCAACTTCTCAGCAATATATTCTTTTGACTTATATTCTCCATCACAATTGTCAGCCCTCAAAAACATTGGAGCTTTCTCAGAAACAACAATGAAGTTGATGATTGGCCTCCTCTGAGGATCTGACCAACCGTCACTGCAGATTGTGACCCCTTTCTCTGGCCATGTGCTCTTTGTGCTCTCCAATAGAGTCTCTATGTTCCTTCTTTCTTGCTTCAGGAGTGACTCCCTAGCCCTGTTATACCCAGGGATTGTGTAACCTTGCAAATTCCGGCTACAAGCAAATGCAAAAGCTTCTCTAAAATATGGGTTTCTCAGAAAGTTGAAAGATATCCCTCCAGAATACATTGCTCTAACAATTAAAGCATCCAAGTGCTTGCGGTCTTGCAATGCCCAAGATTTTTCCAACATAGAAGCAGGTCCCCTCTTGTTCTTCTTGTTGTAATTGCTTGTAGAAGGAGCTACAGGCAAAGCAACGGTGCGTGTCTTTGCTCTTTCCATCTCCTTACACCTTTCCACTTCCCTCCTCATCTCACTCAACATTTCATACGAAACCTTCGGACACTTGCTAATCCCCTTCCCTGATTTCTGCAGCAAATGAGCTTCAACTCTAGTGTAGCTACTGCTTTTTTCCATGGGACAATAGTTACATCTCCAAAGAGCATTTCCTCCACCAGCTTTAGGCCTCTCTAGAATGGTGACATGATCCCACAACGGAGCCTTAATATCAGTTGTTTCTCTGGATCCCACACTACCACTAGCAGCAGTACCACTACCACTGCCTGCACTACTCAAATTTGGAGATGCCATTCTGCATAAAATAATTTGCACAACACCTAAAGTTCAATCAAACCATGAAAGTAAAATAAGGAAAATAAGTACTTGAGAAGCCTCGGTCACGCACTGGGGCACTGTGAGGTGGCGGGAGGCGTCCAGGCGCCGGCGGCCGGCTGGAGGCGCCCTCACCCGCGAGGCAGCGCCGACGGGAGGCGTCGAGGCGGGAAGCGGCGGGAGGTGGCGGGAGGCGTCCAGGCGGGAGGAGTCCAGGCGCCGGCGGCGGGAGGCGTCCAGGCGCCGGCGGCCGGCTGGAGGCGCCCTCACCCGCGAGGCAGCGCTGGCGGGAGGCGGCGGGAGGCGTCCAGGCGCCGGCGGCCGACTGGAGGCGCCCTCACCCGCGAGGTAGCGCCGGCGGGAGGCGGCGGGAGGCGTCCAGGCGGGAGGCGTCGAGGCGGAAGGCGGCGGGAGGTGTCCAGGCGCCGACGACCGGCTGGAGGCGCCCTCGCCTGCGAGGCAGCGCCGGCGGGAGGCGCCCTCGCCCTGGCGGCTGGGCCGGCCAGAGGGAGGCGTCGAGGCGGGAGGCGGCGGACGGCGGGCGGCGGCGCGTCGGGAGGCGGAGGATGGAGGCGGCGGCGCGTCGGGAGGCGGAGTATGGACGGGATTTCTTGGGCCGGATGGGCCGTATCAGGCCGGATACGTATCTATTCTTTTATTTTCGGCCCATTTACCACAGGATACGCGGATACGGCCCGGATACGTATCCGGCACGTATCCGGCGCATATCCGTGTCGGATACGTATCCGACACGGGATACGCAGGTGTGAAGCCGTATCCGTGTTTCACAACCACAGACTCTTAGGCATTCAACTTCCATCTAGCCATGGGAACAAGGGTCATGTGCCCCCCTCCCTCACTAGAAATTCAACAGCACTACAAATCATCGAAGGATGGGAGTCCCCACCTAAATAATTTTCCACTGCTACCATCAATGCCGAGAATGAAGGGCGAGGCGCCAATACATGGTTAGGGCACAAACCTGGATACAATACGGCGTGAGAGGAGAAGACAAACATCATAGTACAACGGAAGGAGAAATGCAACTCGCTAACTAACCAAAGAAGACGAGGATTGCTGATTAGCGCCACCACCGAACAGCATACTTGCCAGCTACGCTGTGGCTATTACATCCCGCACCACCGCTCCTCGTAGCTACGCCGCTCCACGGCTGCCCTCGATCAATGCGCAGTTTTGTACCTCCAGTCTTTTTTGTTTTTCTTTTTCTAACTAATATAATATAACACGCAGCTCTTATGCCGGTTCGTTTTTCTTAAAGTACCTAGTGGCACCTGCATTCCATGGATCTCTGGTTGCTCCGAATGGGCCCTTGATCGAGCGCAATGCAAAACAGAGCTAGATGGAGGATAAACACAAGCACCATCGTTCGTCCCATCTGGCCACACAGTACTTTGATTCTTCCTTTTTGTTTGCACATGATCGAGTGCACGCAGCAGCCATGCACACGGCCAGCAGCTTTCTCGAACCAAGCCCCCTGTGACTCGCCCCCCACCCCCCCCCCCCCCCCCCCCCCCCCCCCCTCACACGTCAGAGCAAGCAAAAGATGCGGTCATCTACCCTTTCCCCGCAGGATCTCCACTCCAGTGCCCCTGCTCCAATCCCCCACACAATCTTTGTAGTAGCTAGCTGCCGAGCGCCCTTTTCCCAGAACAGACAAGCAAGCCACGGCACGGTAAAATTTTCTCGACGCGACGGCAGGCGTCTCGTCACGCCTTAACCGTACGTAACCACCCTGAAATTTTACCTACCCCCCCCGTACACCGTTTGATCCGGGTTTTACTCTCCAGTTATCTTCACCACATTCCTACAAGGCAGTTGTAGACTGCAGTACAAACTGAACTCTGCATCTATAAGTAGCCCTCTCTCTGCGTCTCTCGCTACCCCCAGAGGCCCAGAACAGGCACAAGTCCTATGTTTATTTTGTACACCACGGCTAGTTCTTGAGGACAGCAGCTTGTGTGTGCCCTTTGGTTTTTACACCCCGTGTTCTTCTTCCAGCTCCAGGTTGTGTCGTCTTTGGCCAACAGGCCATGGCCCGGTTCTTCCTGTGCTTGGCGGCGGCAGTGTGCTGCCTTGTGCTGCTGGTTCCTCCGGTTCATGGGCGCCTTGGCATTGGTACGACAACAAGCTTTACCTTTCGTTTAATCTTTTTTTCTCTCCCACTCTCCCAGAAAACTCTTCATTTCCTCTCCCTTTTATTTGGCATTATTATGCTCGATCTGATGCATGTAATTCCTGGTAAAACCATCTTCCTTTTGGCTTAAAAAAATCATCGTCTTCCTTTTCTCCTCTCCATTTTTCTTTCGCATCAACCGCGTCGCGCTCGTCATGTTCCTGTGGTCGGTCTCTGACCTTTCTTTGGCTCTTGATCTTCAGGTCTGGCCGGTGGGCTTGGTGCGACGAACCGGCACACGGCGGCGGAGGAGCAGCAGCGCGGCACGGCGGTGAAGGCCGCGTCGTCGGCGTGGTCAACCTCGTGGACAGCGGCGGCGTCGGCGTCTGGGAGGGTGAGGCCGGAGCTGCGGTCCGTGCCGGGGGGCCCGGACCCGCTGCACCACCACGGCAGCCCGTGGCGGCCGGAGCTGGAGCCGACCACCCCGTGACGGCGGCGACTGTGCCGGCGGGCGCGAGCGGCCGCTGAGGATCTCCGGCTCCAGACCACGATAGTTTTTTTTTTGGTCGCCTGCGTTTGCATGCTCGCCTCGTGCGCGTGCCTGCTAGTACTAGTCTACTAGAGGACCATGTGGGCATTTCGTTATATGTACAAAATGTGTGGCTTGTTTTCTACTATATTTTGGATCCTTGTGCAAGTGAAATTGTCACTGGACCTTCTATGAAACGTGGAACCAAACCTGATACGCAACAGCTCTCCTGTGCATCTCCGGGAAAAAAATTGCAAGGTAGAACAAGGCAGTTAATTAGTTTCCTGCATTTCATATGGGAACAAAAGATTTGCAGAAACATCCATCAACAGCATGCGAATTATTTGTACAGGTGCCCAAAGGCTTGCTGCATAGCACATTAGCACAGCTACAGCGACAACCCAGCGTTTCAGCAACCGAACATCAACCACCAGTAGTCCTCAAGTTACACGAGTGCTGAAACAGTTCTGAAATCGAAGGTATGTACGGAATGCAGAGTCACACAGCATGCTTATGAGGGGGCCGATTCGGCTCCGTCGTGGAGAGCGCAGCACACGGTGGCCTTGTGGTGGCCCTGGTACACCCGGATGGCCTCTCCGGTCGACATCGTCCACAGCCTCGCCGTGGTGTCAGAAGAAGCTGCAACAGAGAAGGAGAACAAACGTTTTATCTGGTCAACTCTGTAACTGATGGTTAACTCTGTAAGGCGCAGTTCGTACCAGTTATCAGATAAGCGCCGTCGACGGAGAACACGCAGTCCCAAACCCAGCGTTGATGGCCTGACAAAGTTGATTGTCCAAAGAGTTTCAGGATATCATTTGGAACATAAGGCGAATCTGGGATGGAATGTTGTGTAGAGAAGATTCATTCTGAACATTACCGACTAGAGTTCTTTCCAACTTGAAGCCATCAACATTCCAAATCTTTACAGTGTTGTCAGATGATGCTGTGGCAAGATACCTAAAAAACCAATCCCAAATATGTTGCATGGAATCCAAGAAAGACACAATAACACTGGAAGAAACATGAAAATAAGTCTTTTAGACGAATGCGTTACCTGTTAGGGTCGCAAAATTCTGGTGAAAGCAGGCATTTCAGAATGTAGCCATCATGGGCTTGCAGTTTGTGTAGAGGTTCAAAACAGGTAATTGTCTACACAGCAGAATTTGCCAACTTCAAAAATTCAGAAATCACAAATTCTATATTTAATAACAGGTAGGTCAGCAGAATCGACTGACCTGAGTACCCTTAAGCAGGCGCCAAACGTAACATGTCCCACGGTTATTTGCAGCAACCACCATACTCCCATCCCACATAACTGTCAGAGATCTTACAGCAGTATCAACCTCTGGTACCTACATAAGTGGATCCAACACATCAATTGTGTTCTTGCATTTCTCTTTCCACAGTTGTGCCACAAAACTGGAATGTGACTCACCAGTTCACAGCTGCAAGAGTTAGCCGCTAAATCCCACACACGTATGTTTCCATTCTGATCACCAGATATCAGTTCTTTCTGAAAAATTAAAGATACAACTAAATCTGGTGGAAATAAACAGACAGAAGTAACAGGGGCGAACTGGCAAAACAAAACTATCTTAAATCATCCATCCAGTCTGGAACACTAATACTACTATTTAGTCAAATATAAGAAATGAGTTTAACAGGATTCTTTTTAAAAAAACGAAGAGAGTGTACATAGGCCCAGTTCAGCATAGTAGCGTCTTTTGGCTGCAATTCTGTACTGCAGACTAAACACGCAACAAGCAAGCACCTCTGCAGTTTTTGATGAAGGCAAGCCATATAAAAGTCCATTTTACTCTCCCAAGTTGATTCCAACATGGGTACCCACAACAATATTGAAACCTCTGAATTTACAAAGAAAAAATAGCTTCACAGCTACTTGCGGTCAGTTTTGTTTTGTCAGCATATTTGCATTACAGAAATGGCAAAGGATTCAATGCCAAACAATTTCCTAAAACAGAAGCAATGCATAAATGCCTTAGCTAGCCAACAAGTTTATAGCGAAGTGTAACTTAATCAATATTGTATTTGAATGATGAAATTTGTAATTAGTTAAAGCACTTAAGGACACACAAATAGAAAAGGAAGAAAAATGAATGTAACCTGATTTGGGTGTAGGACTACAGTGTTGACGGCTGCACGGCTCTCATATTCTCGCTGACAGGTGCCAGTTCTGAAACCAACATGCACATAATTTTTTTTGAAGGGAATCATAGAAGAAATATAGTATGGTAAACAAAGTACAAAATTAGAACGCATTATCAAACATTCTAATGCACACTATCTAGTGGTGCTACCACACAAACTCTCATGTATGAAGTTGTATGAGATTTGGAGGGATCAGATAGTCAGATTTCCATAACATTGGTGCGTCCAGATTCTTTACAGATGAATTATCAATTTGCGAGGTGGTTATTTTTAAAATGTTCATATGTGTAGCCTTTTAAGTTTTCCTTCTTAATATATTGATACACAGCTCTCCTGCGTGTTCGAGAAAAAAAAGCCTTTTAAGTTTCCTTATACCCTAGTCCGTTTAAACTAAACCCAGTGGACCACATCATGAGTTTGCATGATAGCACCTGGAGCTGTATCGGCACTGGATTGTCCCCTAGTTAAGAATAATTTTTCAAGTTTTCAGTAGAACTGCAGGTCAAGCAAATAGGCTTGCAACTTAAGTAATAATATAAAAGAAATTAGGTTTCAAAAACTCACCGTAAATCCCAGATTCTCACAGTACCATCCTCAGAGCCAGAGTACATCCAGTTACCATCACAATGGAATCCCACAGCCATCACATTACTAGTATGTGAATCATAGCTGATTACCTGTTAGGAATATTCTCATCAAATAAGGAAAAACCAACATGTGATTCATACTGATTGTTGTTAAAAACATGTATGCGTACCGGTTGAGGGCTATTTGAGTTGACGTCAAAAAGGCGGATATGAGGATTGCCAGCAGCAGCTAAGAATCTCTTGTCTGGGGTTATCTCAAGACGATTAACTTGCTGCAGATAATATGTTACAGCAGACAAACAGTATGTAAGATTTCTGCTAAACTAGGTAGCTCTGTTCACATTTTCAAAAAAAAAAAAGATAGCTCTGTTCATGACCCCAATAGCAAGTACTTACGGAGTCAGGGTATTGAATTGTACGATAACAGCGACCACTCTTGGCTTCCCAAAATCTGATTGTGTGATCATAGCTTGCAGTTGCAAGAATGACAGAAGGTTGAGCCATTTTGCAGCATATATCCTGCCATAGATCAAGACGTGCTCTCAGACTGAAATATATAGACATGGACAAAAGATGGCATATCGTAACAAATCCATAAGCTTTGGTGCTGCACTTTACAAAGAAACCATTTTATCCTACATTTGAGCATTTGCTCCTGTCCTTGTGGAGCCAATGGGCCATTAATTGGTACACTTCTTTTTTTAGAACCAAATTGCACACAAATACTTGTAAGCCATAGCAATGTGTGTAGCCTGCTGACTCTAAAAGCTCCGGGAGATTTTAGCAGCAGTCCGAGGTTCCCATTTCTACAACTCCGTCTCTACGGGCCATACGCGGGCTGGGGTTTTGGGTGACTGGCGGGTGGCGGCTTGTCAACCAGCAAAGCCTCGGGCGGCAGCGGCCGGCGCCACTCGTCAGGTCGGCTGGTCTTCCGAGAGGAGCAGAGATCCGAGGCAGGCTAAATGAAGCCGGCGGCGGCGAGGTTGGCCGCGGCACGCGGTGATCTAGGTTGCCGCCGCCGCCGAAGGAGGAGGGAGAGGAGAGGGGACGTGTAGGAGGCGTACCTTCTGGACCGTGGAGACGCCAGCAACCGGGACGCGCCCTACGGCCACGGGTGTGCGCCCGGCGGCGGCGGCGGCGGAGACGCCGGGTCGCACGGGTCTCGATGGGCTTCGGGGGACCGGAGCTTAGATTCGCATGTCCAATTCCATATGGGCCCTAAACAGGCCGAACAGGAATCCAAGTCTAATCTAGCCCAATCCTGATCTAGGGAGGTCTTTTGTAAATGAGCATTAGTCAAGGGGCTATTCCGCAAATGCACCGGGGTCCATCCGCCCTGCCTCGATCCTGGCCGCCCATATCGAATCGCGCCGTCAAAACGAGGCCCAATTCGGATCGCGATTATTGGGCCCGGTTTTTCAAGCCCAGTCGGAACAGTGGGCCCGTCCAAAGAAAAATGCTGCCGCTGGGCCCGTTGAAGTAGAGCAGTGGGCTAGTACAATTGGCTTCCGTGGTATGATGCGAGCCCAATTCGGATCGCGATCCGATCTCGGCCCGGTTTTGAAGCCCAGGCACAATAGAGGCCGGCGGACCAATCAGATGCTGCGAACTAGCCCGCCGGGCTTAGTGTAGTTGGATCGCCCATTTTGGATAGCGACTAGTGGCGATCCAGCCCAGGCCTGTGTTCTGAAGCCCAGATGAGTACTCCGTGCAATCTCCTCTATCTAGAAAAAGAAAACAAGGTTAACGACGTCGGGACGAGGAGTCGTTGAGGTGGCCTTCACGTCGGATCAGGCGCGGCCGGCGACCATCCGCTCGCCGCCGGCGACGACGAGCTAGCGCGTCTGAACTGAACTCTGAAGAACGTGAACAGGAAGAGCAAGGACACGGGTTCAGAGAATCCAGGTGGCTTCATCAGTGCAGAAAGTGAAAAGCCCGGCCAGACAGGCTAGGTGGTTGGTGGTCAGACCGGCTGGTCAGTTACTACCGGGGTCTGCTTGCGCTTGCAGGTGCTCGCCCACCACCGCTGGCCCGAGCCGGCGATGGTGCCGCCGCCGCTGACGGACAGGCCGTCGACGCCGTAGATGTACAGCCATCCACTTCATCGGGTCCCGCCCCGGTGGCAGCAGAGCGGCTGTGGTTGTAGCCGCGGTGGTACGGTGGCCGGCCGGTCTGCCTTTTGCGGGGGGAAGCCGGCGAGCCAGTGATGCGTGACGAAAACGAGATTTCTGCATGTGGCAAGGGGAGGGAATAGCAGCAATGGCTAGGATTGGGCGACGCGTCCGTGATTGGTGATGGAAACATCTCTGGACACATAACAAGCTGGCGAGTCTTGGGGCATTTTCTATCCTATCATATGGCTAAAGAAATGAAAAATACTGAAATCAATTAGAAAGGCCAAATATGGCATTATAGTGTGAGAGTCAAGAAGACATGGCTTGCTTATTGTAACTTGTTTGTGGGATGGCATTGTAGTGAAGCCTATCTTTGATGATGGTAGAATCCTAGATTTCTCATACAAAGCTCATGGGCTGTCACCAAAACATAAGAGATCATAATAGTGACAAGCCGATTATAATAATTATTCTAAAATGAGTACAACTTCACGTATAAATACACACAGATAGGGGCGGTAAAGGATTCTAAATTTTAACCTAGATAATCTAAGGGCCAGGCTCTAACCTTATTCAATTTTAAGCTAGATATACATAAGAGCCAAGTTGGATTGTGAAGGGAGCATTATGGCCATGATCCGTTACCACCCCTACACACAGTTTCCATTGCGATAAAATTAAGGTGACCTATCAGGCATATTTACTTTTGTTCCATCAGTAGTCTGCAGTGTACAGACAGAGACTCTCCAAACTTGAGATGATGTGTTGTTTTGACCACCACCGAGGCTCTGTTCAACTCTTTGCCCAAGACTTCAATCAAAGCTTGGACTCAATATTTCTTCCATGCGAATGTCTGGGAGGTAGGTTCAAATCTTCCCAAGTACCCGCATAAAAAAGATCACCACCATCGAAAGGTTATTTTAGATGAAATAAGCCGTCAGAAGTAAATTTTGGTCGAAATGTGGTAAAATATAAAATTATCTGAACCTTTGGATTTTGATCCTTATCTATCAGTATAGCTCTACATCCCTGCAACAGGAATTGGATGTTAGGTATAGAGGCCTTGCCTTGCAAAGATGACAAAGTAGAGAGATCTTGAATGAAAATGAGCAGTGTTGGGTATGCTGATATTTACTTCAAAGAAGTCTTTGCTGAAGTCACCACGGACGACATGTCAAACCATTCTATACTCCAGACGTAAGCAATCCCCAACAGTTTGTGTTCTCCCTTCTCTTATCTGAAATTCCAGTTAAAAACAAACAATGGAACTACTATATTGTCATGGACAGAACTGAGGCACCAGATTTTGTTTCCGAGGGATACCGTTCTCAGGGTGATTTTCAGACTAGTAGGAGAAGCCTTTTTCAATGATTGGATTGTCGCAGCAACCCATTCATCAGCCAAATTTGAGACTACTTGCTCCTGACAAGAAGCACATTAATTAATTCCGCGGGACAGAACAGGTGAACCCATAGAAAGCTGTAGTTACTATATCGAACTCACAAGAGAAGATATAATTTCTTCAATTGTCCTTTTTGAAAAATATTTGTTGATAATTTCCAATCTGGAGAGCACCAGAGAATCAGGTTAAGAAATATGAATCAGGGTTATTTCAGTCATTAAATCAGAAACACTCTTACCTATTCAAAGAGCTGTTCTCTTTCAGTGATGGATGTTCAGCAAATTGATCAATAATACCACACACAACAAAAGTATTGGAAGTATCCACCTTTTTAAGCGATTCTTCCAGCAATGGCAACCTCTGGGGAACAAAGAGTATTTACTAGGAGTTATAGACTGATATTTTATTAGCGGATATTATAGACGGATATACTACATGCACAGCGTTAATGATGGAGACCAATAAAAATTGAAAGCATGCAAACATTATATATATCAACGATGTCAGGATTTATGTAGCATGTTCCAGACAGCTATAGCGTTTGGTTTTTGTTGCAATGTATAGAAAAGGGTGCTTGGTGGTGAAATTGTTTAAAATTTAAGTTTCCTACGTACATTTGACCTGACAAAATGAGTAGCCAGACCACATGCAAGCATTTCCGCGCCGTCCAATCTGGCACCAACAAGAGCAACATACTCTCCTGGACAAATACATGGTAACAGTTTAGTGAACAAGATCTCACAAGCCACCTTTTGCCATCAACTAGAAGGCCGACCGTACTCTGTACAAATAAATAATCTTATGGAACCAACAAATCAAATAGAAAACCAGCAATTTGGTCACTCTTTATTTCTTTATATATTTTTATATCACCACAATTACTTCCATAGATAATTTACACAAGAAGCACAATTGCTGAAAATCAATTAAGCGCATGGTGATTCTAAAACTGCAAAGGAGATAGTATGAGGATGAATAATATTTTATGGACTGTGAATAATATCCAGGAATATTAAATAGATAGCAATGGCATGGCTACATGAACTTGAACTGAATTAAGAAGGGAGACATATGGTAACCATAGAACCCAGGTAGCCGAGATAGAAAATAAGAGGCTCCTACATCTGGAAAGAGACCCAGAGCTGTTTCGGGCATTGCAAAAACCTGCATGAATATTCGAAATGTAAATGATAAAGATTTTGGCACTTGAAAATATTCTGATTTTTCAATAGAAAAGCAATCAAGATTCTCCATATTATGCCAAATGAGTAGACTAGCAACGATCAAGCTCACAAAAAGGGATGCTTGTAGCAAATACCGTCTTATCAGTGACAACTCGGAATCTTCCATGTAAAGAAACCCCACCACCTCCATCCATGACAATTCCAGTTAGAAGAGAAACCTATAGTCAAATTATGTCTTTAGCGGCAAGGAATAGACAAATGAATAAGTACATTTAATAACTATGAAGGAATGCTGCTCACCTGAGGTTTGATACTAGTTGCAATTATATAATTTAGGAAATACTGATTTCTGAAGCAATCAGCACCCCATTTCCAGCCAACTGATTTAAGAATTAAACGCACAGCATAGTGAACAAAACACATTGAACAAAATTAGACCCATATGTAACATGTAACATGAGTATTAAGTCAGGTAACAGAAGATAATGCAAATTATGTAACGAAATCAGCTTTGGATAGTATTGGATACCGCAGAGACAAGCTATACCTGTAATTACCATTAAGTATAGCCTGGGAACCTACAGCAGCACCACCTCCAGCGCAAAATGATCTCCCTTTCCCCTGGAAGAGTGATGATTCAATAAAATGACAAACAATAAGATCAATAGAATGGCATCTAGACAATAAAGGGATAATGACTATCATGTCAATCTAAAGGAGCTTATAGAAGGAAATGAGAAAGAAACTGAACCGAAGGAAAAAGAAACAGCAAGTTAGAATCAACATATATAAAACAAGCAGTTAGATTTATAAATACAGCTCCCTTCCTTTTTGCAAGCCTTAGCATGGCAACAAGCATCATTAGTACCTCATATAAGTTTAATATAAATCACACGGTTGAAATTAGATAAGAGTAAATTGCTTAACGAAAAAAATTACCACCTCAAACTCTGTATTATTGTTCTGGGAGATGCTTGGGTAACTCATGTTCCCCGTCACTACCATGCTACTTGGTTATTTCTGTTGGAACTCTCTCTCTCTCTCTCTCTAATTATTTAAGTTGTATGCAACAACTAATTCAACCCAAACATATAAGTTTAGGGTGTGGGTGGGTGGGGGGGGGGGATAGACAATTCACTTCAACAATAAGAGACATCTAAAATCTAAGTTAGACCACCTCAAAGGAGATACCTTCATAATCAACAGTTTAACTCCATCGGCTTTTTGGTAAGCAATGAAACACCTCAGGAGTTCCTTAATCTGCAACATGAAAGAACGTCAGTCATCCTGTACCCACTATTCTAAAAGTAATAAATCTGGATACTGTAATACTAGTGAACTCTTAACATACCATTGCTGAAGAGAGTGCATTAAGATGCTTTGGCCTGTTCAAAATCAGTGTCCGTGTAGAGCCATTTGCTTCTACCAAAAGCTGCCAAATAGAGGATAGGAAAAAATGGTTTCAGTTCTGGTAGAAACAACCACCAAACGTTTCTATTACAGCAAGTTGCCAGTACACGATGCGAAATGTACTGCTCACAAGAGCATGCACATGTTCACCAACCTGATCGGATCTCAAAACTTGAGTACGGACATGACAAATAATCAATTAACGCTGGCATTACAATATGACTCGCTGACTGATGTCTGTGCAGCCCTTGTAGCAGGATATTTAAATCCTCGAAGCCTTACTGTTCATTCTTCCCGTAATACTACTACCACAGATCAGCCAAAGATCCAGCAACTAGAGAAAACAATCAAGCACCAGCTAGAGAAAAGGAGAAATTGGCCGAGACAGTGAGCTATGGGGAATCATGCATCCTCAGGTAGACCTATAGTTTTCCTTATCAGCAGAGAAAAAGTATGGGAGGTCACCGATAAACAGAATTATCGGATTTACTGGAATTCTATCAGAGGCAGATAAAACTTTTGGTCAAAATTGAAATGAAAAATGGCTCGTGTTCTCTACAAAATTTTACAAAATATCTCCAAGCCATTTAAGATGAAAAAACACCACAACAACTCCAGACCTGGTCAGAGTTGACACCCGCGGTGCTGGCGGGAGGCAGGGAGGCCATTTCTTCCTTCCCCGGGTGGGCAAGCAAAGCAAGCTTCTTGAATCTTGAGGTTGGAAATACTGCCTCTCAATCTCACAAGTCACAACTGATTATGCGCAAAATTCACGCTGCACACGGCCAGTAGCGCTCTCACAGTACTCACTCACTCACTCACTCACTCTGGAATACACCCGTACAGAGGATGATGCTTGCTTCTGCTGGACTTGGTGCCTTTCCTCAGGCTTTCATTCCTATTTATAGGAGAAGCAAAGGTATGGCCTTGCTATGTACACACACAGCAGTAGCACTACTGTCACGGCTAGCGGGCTATCGGCTAGTAGTGCTACCATTTCACTTACTCGTATGTAATTAATGTGCTTTTTTAAATGAACGGCTTAAGACGACAGTTCATGTTTCTATTGATTAAGCAACATCCTCCTCCATGGAACACGGGTCGCCCCCTCTAGGAAGCCGGTACTTTCACTACTGGTTTGGTGACAAAAATTGGGAGTTAAGACCACTTGCGCTCCTAGTTTTCCAGCAAGGTTCCTATTCCAGCTTCTACTAAAAAAAAAGAACTGAGGGCAAAAAAAACTTACTCAAGCAGGGCCTCCCGTGCTACTTTACCGCCCATCGGCATCGACGACCTGACCTCAACCTCGCCGCGCCGTCTCGTTGTTGACGGCGAGTACACCTCCGCTGGGTGCGTCCACGCTAGCCTTCCACTCCGCCTCTCTTCGACGTCGGGTAGGCCAACATCAACAGTACCGCAGGTGGCTAGACGTGGACGGCCACATCCAGCAAGGTGAGTTTTTTTTTTTTACTTTTATTTTTTTCATTACAATTTGCACTATGAGATACGTGAATGAGACTTGTCACTGTAAATTATTCTTGATACTTCTGTGCCACATCCTGCCCAAATTGATATGCTTTTTGTTCCTAGACTTGTCACAGTGAATTATACTTGATACTTCTTTGTACACAACGATGCATTGAACCGCCCAAATTGTGATGTTTTTCCTTTTGGAGATATTGTTTCTTTTACTGCATATTTACTAGAATTCTCTTGTTCTGGTGTGGCACAGAAGTATCAAGACCTAATAATCTGATTGCTACTGTGATTAGATTTAGTACAGCCTAATGATTAAAATCAACTTTGTGCCAGGCAGTCAACCAATGTTTTAGGCTTGTAGTGGACAACTAAATGCATCTTGTTCAGAAATAAAAAATACTAATCCTTAATAACTTGTCAAGGAGTTGATCTGTCCTTGTACTCTTCAATCAAATTGCTGGCTTCCGCATTTCTACATCTGGTTAGAAACTCTGAATGGATGCTGGTTTGGTGACTTTGGAGGAAAGCCAATTCTTTTCTAATTACAATGTACCGTTAGCTGTTTTCTGTAAATTGACTATATACTTTGGTATCTAAATTGATAATATTCTCTTGGTTAATATGCTGTGAACTGAATCAGACAGCAGCTGAGCCCTTGTCTTTTACATTCTCAAGTAATTCAGTTGTGAACATGGATCTTAACTTATTAGTAGCACTAGTAGGTATATCATAATATCTTTTATTCGATCTGTTTGGCTTGTGTTGGTTCTGTTGGTTCTGCATATATACTTTGATTATATTGTCTCATGTGGTATGCTGAGTCTGCAACATTTTTTGTCCAAAACTTTGCTGGGTTTTGGTAAGGTAATTGTGTAGAATCAACATTCAGATTATATTGGGGCTTTCTAGAAATGGACCCATGTAGGCATGTGCTGTGATTTAAGCATAGTGCAATAAAATGTGTGCATTTAAGTTTCTCTAGATATTAATTGGCGCACATAATATGGGAATCTATTACTAATGAATACAAATATATGCCAGTTATTTTTATGAGTATTTTGGATCTTTGTGTGGCCCATTGTTCGTGTTGCTGTTCTAAGGACTACTGCTTGATATTTTCTATCAGTTAAATTCACAGCTGTACAAAATTCAGATTTTTCTTATTCTTTACAGCCAATAGCTACATCTGATGAGATTGCAATGGCTACTGGAAGTGGACCTTGGACCAATATGTTATATGATGAAACTGATGTGGACGCAATCTTCCTGTCAAGTGGCTTTCAATGGCCACTTGATGACCTCGGGACCCAAACCAAGGTTACAAAAGCATCAGTTCCAAAAGGGCATGCAACTACACTCATGAAGAGGACATCCAGCTGTGTATGCATGGGAAAATATCAGCACTGATCCTATTGTTGGCAGTGAGCAGGCAGCGAGAGCATATTGGAAAAGGATTGCAGATCATTATCAGCCAGTTTTGATTTTGGTTGCGAACAAAGTGAGGTTTGGAACCGGGAACAGATGTTGCAGCGTAGATCGTGTTGTAGAGAGATATATCATAGAAAACTTCCGGGCTTCTGGTACCATAAGGAGCGTGTCGTCATCTGCCCAGGATGCAAGTATACATGGTACATTCTGTAAAACTGAAGGGCCATCCTCAACGTGTTAAGAATCATACAATAGCTAGCTACGGGCAAATTTTGAGCTCTGTATTTCTGTTGGCGATCATTCATGCCGCCTGGTAATAAGTCTAGATAGCTTCTAATAATTAATAAAGTCCACGTACGTTGTGAAATAAGAAAAGGGCCGGGAGCAGGTATGTTCACGTCAGCTCCGTACAGGTAGGAGCTTGTAATAATTGTGGACTGATGCCTCTCTGTGGAGGCGTTTGAAGCCGGAACTTTTTCATTATCTAAAAAAAGTTCCACCTATATACCTCGGACAAATTGATCATTAGTCCTCTCAAATTAAAGGGTAGTCTTTTGGCCGGAGAGCACGTATGTCCACGCTACGAGCTAGGTTGTTGAGGGCATCTGGGAACTTGCCGTATGTACCTACATGCTAAGGTATCGGTTTCTCTCAAATTGAAGAAATACGCATTTGTTTGCACGTTGTTAGTGTGTAATTAATTAGCCAGCTTCATTGGACACTGTTTAGATAGGAGCTGTTGCTTTCCGGCCACCACCACGCACAGGTAATTAAACAGTAAAGGCCAAAACAAGTGCATGGAGCTAGCACGCCGGTTCGGCCGCAGGAAAAATAAAACAAGCATCACCGCATGTTCCAAAAGTTTTGAAACTTAAAGAAACCCATGGTTTGAAATCGAGCATCTAAATTAAAATTCGATTGCATTAACAAAGGCTAAAATGTGGTAGGAATAGTTGGCTTGTCGGTTTGTTTGCAAGATTCCGCTGAGAGCATCACGGCATCTTGCAATACTTAATGAGTGATTATGGTATCAGTTTGTATTAACTATAGATTCAGTGTTCCATGTGAGCCATGCGTGTATTTGTTTGCAAGTTGTTTGTATGTAATTAGCCAGCTTGGACAGTTTATTTAGACCTGCGATCGGTACAGCTAATCTCTAGCACTATCACTACATTATACTTTTGATTCCCCCCTTCTTGTCTGAAACTACGCATCATGAATACTTAGCAAATGATGACTTACAAGCTAGGCAAAATAAAGCTCATATAATTCCATGTAGTTCTACTATCTCCGTCCATAAATATATGGGATTCTGGCTATGCACACTATACATACCATAGCCCCAAGATAATGACCTTGTTGTAGTCAGTATAAGTCATTTCATTTGATTAACCGTCAGTTGGTTTAGAGTTATGCTGACGCCAACTATTAGTTGGTGAAAGTGGCCTCCCTCTGCGCCAGCACCGGCATCAGCAGCATCATTGGTGAAGTCATGCCTGCAACAAGCAAAATTCTGATATGATTGGCCAGAAACTAAGCAAACGAAGACTAAGAATTACTATCCAAACTCAACCACCTGTTTGTAAGAAGCATAACAGTAGTTGGAGATAGTCAAGAAAACCAGTAGTACTAACTAGAACTATATACTGGATGCACAGAGAGAATCCCTTACATATGTGGATAGAAGTAGTACTTAATATGCGCTAAAGTTGCTAATCCATATGATGAGGAGGTTAGATCAGGCAAATCGTAATGTTGCAGAAAACCTCATTCATGCCAACTCCTAACTAGCATTTGTGCCGGTTTTTTATATCCATGGGAGTGCCACAGATGAGGGCTGGGTATATCTATGCCAGTATCGAAGCCAGCATGAATAATAGATTGTTGGTGCCAGCTCTAATTACGTCCAGATAGGAGTAGAAGGTTAGCACAGAATTACACCAAAATCCATCTACACATTCTGAATTCATGTCAAGTTCATCTGCACATCACAAATACACAAAAGAAGTCACATATCAATAAAAATGCCCCAGTTCACCAAGGCACGTGTTTTTCTCATCTTACATGTGGCCCTTTGTGGTGGAGAATATCCTGTGGTCCTGACCTCACCTGACATGATCTGCTGGTGGTTATGGTCATGTCTAGAAGGTTGGCCTAAGGCACAATGACCATCGATTGGTACACATCATTGGCATATTTAGCCACAGGCATTCACACTGGAATTCATCACTGAACAAGTCTACCAATGGCAACAATAATATGTCTCAGTTTACCAAGGTGTCACCTCAAATATATTGTTGGGTTCCTCGTTAAATGGTACGGAACCATTTAGCACTGGCTTGTGCATCTTTCAATTCTTTCCAAAATTCTTCCTTGACGGTAATAGGACCCTTGGTTCTCATCTTGGCAATGATGACTTACATGTTCAAATTGGGACAAATTTATCTAGATGTCACACTATCAAAGAACCTTAATAAAAACTGAGAACAAAGACGTGCCGACAAATGTACCGAGGTATTTAGGGTTCATATTATGTGAGGTGAACCTTTATGGCTCAGTTGACCTATAGGTACCGAGATACTTCGTGGTGTAACTAAGTTGGATGAATTTGAGAAGATAATATGTTGCAATCACAAAGAGATCGGGTCATACAATTAGAATCCATGCCACCTCAGTACATTGCACAATAGTCTTTGTGTCATAAAACTCTGTGCATTGTTATCATATAAACAGGCAGTCAAAATTACAAGTGACAATAAAAGCACAATTTCAAACAATTTGCCATAGTTGACCAGGTTACGGAGGTGCTCGTGGTGTGAACTTCACAGAGATGTTTGAGAAAATTTTTGAAGATAAGGAGTTGGAATAAATCGAGAATCAGCTAATGCAACAACCACAAAGTGTCTCAAGCATCTTTTTAATGTTCACAATAAAAAGAAAAATCATCCACTATCCACAATGGTACTCATAATTGGCAAACAAAACAAACAAAGAAGATTAAGCCAATTCATATACCAACACCATAATAGAAGGGCTTTATAAGTTATCATTGTTATGAACAAATTCATATGCGTACACATTCAATTGAATACTCAAGTATATGTGCTAGCTGTTCCTAATAATTTCACGCACTCGCCACTCTTCATTTGGTCTCAAATTCATCAAAAAATTTAGAACTATGCGAGCCTTAAATTCAAGAGTGCTAGCTCATCTCAAATCTGATAACTATGTGGTAGCTAGAATGTAGATTTATCTATTTTCTGACCACCAATCAATTCAAAACCAATTGAATCAACAACGACTAACTGAATTCAAGTAGGTCTTGAATTCAACCACAAACTAATTCAATTCAACTAGCTAGTTCACTACACAGGAATCTCATCATATAAACAATTATTTGTCTTCTGACTATAATAAGAATGCATTAGGAGGGGGGGGGGGGGCTTCCCCAGCTGTGTAGCTTTCAAAAAAAAAGAATGCATTAGGAGGGTTGTATCATTTTCATATTCATACGACACTGCATCTTCAAAGAAATTGACGTGGACTACGAGTAGCTTAAATGTTTAGCCAAAATCTGTAAACAGGCCGCGACTTTGAAGTTTTGCACAGCTGATGACTACCCTATAAATGGTGGCGGAAGCAGAGCAAAGGCCCTCACGCTCTCCTCTATTTCTTGGTCGTGGCCCTGGGCACATAAGCCATGGCCGGCGCGCGGAAGAAGCACAGCCTGCCGGCACTGGGGTGGTGGCTCATCGCCGTCGGCACCTTCCGCTCCGCCTTCACCTGGTCCTGCTTCTTCGGCTCTGCAGCGCTCTGTTCAGCCACCTACTCCGAGATACCGAGTACGTACGTGCTAGCTGTAGATCATCAGTAGTACAGTAAACTACAGAGCATTGCAAACTTCAGAGTTTACGGATCCATCGTATCTATCTGCTTAAACCTCTGTCATCTATGGGCTTCAGTGACCGGTGCACATGGGCGAACGATTGCGCTGTGGACTCTGCTGTCGTGCACGCTGTGCTTCCTGTGCGCCTTCAACCTCGATTGCAAGCCGCTCTACGCAGCCACCTTCCTGTCCTTCCTCTACTCCATCGGCTACCTTGCCGTCGAGTGCCTGGTATACCGCACCATCCGGGCAGCGAGTCTCTCCACCTTCATCTTTGTTGCAGGTACAACATCAGCTTTTGCATTGGTGGTTACATACGCCGTCTACATATAGTCTGTCAAGATGCATGATGGGGCACCACCAAATTCATGCATGGCTAGTCTATCCTCTGTTGAAGACCTCCGACTGAGAACTTATATTTAACCTGAATTCGCATTTCCAATGCAGAGACATCCATGGTTTGGATGCTGCTTCAGTGGAACTCAGATGGCCATGGCCCCCGTCCCCATGGGGCTACCAAGCGGCCCTGATCACATGGTTCTTTTCCTGTCAAAATAGTGGGCATCTCCTGTACCTACTATGGTTCAATGCATGCATGCAACATGGGATTCTGTAATTTTTTTCTAGTAATTCTTGTTTCTTTGTCATGGCAATTGGCAGCTACTATTAGCCAGGGAGTGCTTCCTCTGTAACAACACTTTTGTCATATCTACTCATCTCTAAACTGTGATGCCATGCTTGAACCCTAACAGATTACACCTCTGTTACTTTATCCAAGGCGCCACACATACACTTTTTTTACTTTCTGTTAATAGCCAAAATTGGCAAGGACCGAGGCCGACCGGTCAGACCGGTCTGCCCGACCGGTCAGATCGGTTGGGTCTGTTGTAATCCGAGTAGGTTTAGATTTTGTAAATCATGATCTTTGTAAACCGACTCGTGAAGGGGTACGACTTCCCCGGCCTATATATGTATGAAGGCTAAGGCCGATTGAGGGTAATCCCCAATTGATTCAACAATTATTGCCTTTACTTTATACTCTCCAAACCCTAGCTTTTCCAAACCCTAATTGCTGTTCTTCTTGCATCTCTATGGCGTACGAGGGCGTTCTGAGTAGCCTACCGATCTCAGGACAACCCTAGCTCCATCAGCTCCGACGGGGTCCCTCCCGAGCTCTTGGTTCTAAATCTTCCCGCTACCCCTGGACCAACCGGTTTGATCGGTACGCAGAACCGATCTGACTGGCCTGCGCAGGTGCACCGACGGTGAGGATCATTTGCGATCCGCACATTATAGCGCATTCGTGTGTTGACCATATTTGTGTCAACATACTTTTTGGCGACTCCATTGGGGAAGAAGAAATCACCGTCGGCAAGTATGGCTGGTGAAGATCAAGACAAATCAAAGGTCGACCCCAAGAACATCATTGATGCTGAATATGATGATGTGCTGGAAGATAATGCCAAGATCTTGAGGCCTACTTCAAGGAGTACGAAGCAGAATGCGGAAGGAAGATGGCCTCATGCTTCAGGAAGACTCGGCAAGGTGTGATCGAGAAGGAGAAGTTAGTCATGCCGACAATCCCGTCTAAGGTATCTGGCGATGTAAGCACTTCGTCTTCTAATTTACTTGGTCAACTTTCATCTATCATGGACCAGAAGATTGCTGAGTCTGAAAAGTTCACAAATGACTTGCTCGTTAATCTTACCGATCACGTGCACAACTTTACGAAAGGTAAATCGGTAGATAGTAGCTATTTTGTCCAAACTGAACCTAGTGCATCGGTTGCGCCTCCATCTGCATAGCAACCATTGTATGGCATGCCAATGAACTATTTTGCAGGGCAAACACCACCTCCGCATGTGTCGCAGCCGACTTCTGCTCCAATTGTGTCACTTCCTTGTTCGGCAGGCCCTAGCCAAACGAATGAGTTGGCCAATTTTGAGTCATCTTATGCTACAGTTGCGTACAACATGCTGCCTATTCCTCCACAAGGATCAGGTGTCCCTCGAGGACCGATTCTGGATGATGTGTATATTACCTATTGAAGCGTGCGCCTGTTAGTTCGGTTCAGACGATGGCACAAACTGATCCTATCTCACATCGTCTAGTTTCTAACATACAAACGTCTACGGGCAGAAAATATGAAGCTGATTTTGCTAAGTTAAAGGAAGATCTGGCTAATATGATTAAAACCAAACTTGGGGTAGATATGGGCAAGTCTAGGTTGTATCAAAAATCTTATTCTGATGATTTTGATTTGGTTTCTTACCCCACTGGTTGGCGTGCTCCCGATTTCATAAAATTTAGTGGTGATGATAATAGAACTACTTAGGAACACATTAATCAATATGTTTCTCAACTTGGTGAAGCTATTTCTAGTAACGCTTTGCATGTTCGCTTATTTTCTCTGTCTTTGATTGGGACTGCTTTTTCTTGGTTTTCGTCATTAGCCCCGAATTCGGTCCATTCTTGGAATAAATTAGAGCAAAAATTTCATGATCACTTTTATAGCGGGGATAATGAAGCAAAATTGATAGATTTAACATCGCTTAGACAAGGTAGAGATGAATCAATTCTTGATTATTTTAAGAGATTTAAAGACATAAAAAACTGTTGTTTCAATTTGTCAATTTCTGAAAAGGATTTGGCTGATTTGGCTCTTGGTGGTTTTCGTTCGCATTTTAAAGAAAAACTTGAAGGTTATGATTTTATTATTGTCAACCAACTTCAATTTAGAGGTTTGAATCAAGAGGTCAAGTTTAAAAATGCTAAAGATACTTATAAAACTCATTGGTCAACACACACGTTGTTGATTGTGAATCCGACTCTTCGGACAATGAGGAGAAAGAAGTTTACGCCGCCGAGTTTGTTTGGCCATCTAAGGCCAAATCATATTCATGCTCATCACTCTAGCCGACTCAAAAGAATCGGCAAGAAGAAGTGCGATTTACCTTTGATGTTTCTAAATGTGATCGTATATTTGATGAGTTGCTTTAAAACGGAAACATTAAGTTGTCTCATGCCATACCGCCGCTTGAGGAGTTGAAGCGGCATGCATACTGCAAGTGGCATAATTCTTCATCTCATGCAACTAATGATTGTAATGTTTTCCGTCGACATGTACAATCGCCCATAAATGAAGGACGATTGGTTTTGCCTGAGATTCTGATCGATAAAAAAACTGTTTCCAATTCACACCATTGATCTGAACAATCCCAAGGTACTCGTTCGGCAAGAACAAGCCGAAGGAGCTAAGGGAAAAAATGTGGTCATTGGTGAGGAGATGCCGAAAACTTCAAAAGAAAAGATTCTAGCCAGGGAAGTGGTAATTTAGAAGACTCCTCATGGGAGGGAGTCTCTAAAAATTACTGTAAAAGCTTCTGGACTCGAGGGGCAAGCCATTTCCTCATGAGACTCGGGTTGACCTGCTGCCCATGTACGACCGGTCAGACTGGTTGCTCATACCGGTCAGACTGGTCCGGCCTAGAGCAGACCCAAGATGATTAAACCCAAGCGCCCGGAAGTTGGTACTTGGAAGGTTAACAAGTCAAAGGTGCAGGAAAGATTTGCAAAACAAAAACCTACCTTTGATCAGCTTCTGAACAAGTACATAAATCAAAAGGCCGTTCCAAGAGATTAGCCATTAAAAAAAAGGCCAAGGTCACCTCCACGCCAAGATAGGCCATCATCTCCCAGGGGAGAATCCAGCAAGCGCAGGGGCGACATCACTATGTTGTTTCCTCCTCAGAAGGTGTATGCTACAATGCCTTGAGCACCGCCGGCATCGGATTCTTCTTGTCCAACATGGGAACACGAAGGAATCTGGATGCAAGGCTATCCGATGCCGCATCCGCCATCTCACCAGAGGGAGCAAGATCATAGAAGGCCTGTGTTTGACAGGTTGTCACGACCGATGCATGACCGATTGGGATCTCGCCAATCAGGTCCAAGACAGCAGCCTGCACCAATCCAGGACGTTCTCGCTCTCCAAGGCAGGAATATCATGTCAAGGAGAAGAAGGAAGAGGTGCAGCCTATGCAGGTGAACTCGGGAAAAACCGCAGCTGATAAAATCGAGCAGATTGGTGATGTGAATGTGGTCATCAAGGATGTAGGCAAGGGGCCGATGGTTTTGGGTAATTTGGCCAAGTCTTCTATCCAGAAAACTGTCATGGCAAATGATCATGAAGCTAACAGCCGCAGTTTGACAACAAAGTACTTTCAACCAAGGCGGTGTCCTCCGGGGTTGACCTATACCCAAAAGAGGAAGCTGTAGTGCCTGCGCTTTCAGGAGAAGATGGAGCAGGAAGCAGAGAAGCTGAGGGACGAGCAGTTCAACCAATACAAGCCTATGGTCCCTAAGAGCAAGGTGTGGAGGGTCAAGGCAGTTGACCAGCTAGCAGGACCGGTCGAGCCGCCCCATCCGACTAGTCTGACCGGTACAGAGGACCGGTCTGACCGCCCAGCAAAACCGGTTAGACCGATTTCCCCTGGAGCAGAACAGAAAGCTGAATCGGCGGCGCCCGCTTCGGCTCTTTCCAATGGAGAATTACCCGCGGCTCCTAGGCACAGGATGATGAGGAGTTGGTGGATTATGGGTCATCACCAGAACATAGTAGCATGGAGATCAACGTTGTGCGCTTGTCTTCTGATTACTATGTAGTTCTGGAGGAAGATTTGGCTCATTTGGAATTTGGGCCATGTGATGCTGTGTTCCAGAAGCCGAAGGAATCGAATACCATCTGAAGGCTCTCTACATGAGGGGGCACATCAATGGAAGACCGATTTCTCGGATGCTTGTTGACGGTGGAGCTATTGTGAACTTATGCCATATTCATTGTTCAAGAAGCTTGGCGGAACAGACGAGGAGCTGATCAAGACGAACATGACGGTCAGCGGCGTAGGAGGAGGTGATCCTATTGGTGCTAAGGGAGTTGCTTCCTTGGAGCTGACCGTGGGAAGTAAGACACTTGCTACAACATTCTAAGTCTCCGAGATGCAAGGTAACTTCAGTTTGATTCTAGGACGCGATTGGATACATGCGAATCAGTGTGTTCCCTCTACCTTGCATCAGCTTTTAATTCAGTGGATCGATGATGAGATAGAGGTAGTCCATGGAGACACTTCATCCTTCATTGCTACAGCCGATTCAACTTCTACGGGTATTCATGACAACATTAAGTGTTTATCGGGCTTGGATCTATCCGATTATGAGCTTATCAGTTGCACTAAAGATGCCTTCGTTCCTGCTATATTAAAGCCAATTGAAAATTGGCTGAACCATTTGATGTGATCAGAATGAGTCAAATCAACCGATCAGATGCAACAGGTTAGATCGGATTGCCCGACCGGTCAGACCGGATCGATTCAGAATGGTTGCAGCAAAGGATTGGACACTATCGAGCACATGCGAATGATACTTGTGAAGCTATTGAAGATTTTGATGATATAAACAAGTTAGGGCAAGGGTTTACGTCGACTGATCCATTTGAAAATGTGGATCTTGGAGATGGTTCTATTCCTAGGCCGACTTTTCTAAACAAGAATTTATCGGCTGAGTATAAAGCCGATCTGACTAAGTTGTTAAAAGAATATATTGATTGCTTTGCATGGAACTATCATGAAATGCTTGGTTTGAGTCGTGACTTGGTAGAACATTGGCTACCTATTAAAGCCGGTTTTAGACCTTGCAAGCAACCTGCTAGGCGTTTTAATCCTATTATGTATGACCGAATTAAAGAGGAGACTAATCATTTTTAGTAGAAGCTGGATTTATTCGGTCTTGTCGTTATGCTAATTGAATTTTTAATATCGTGCCTGTTGAGAAGAAAGATTCAGGTAAAATAAGGGTATGCATTGATTTTAGAGATCTCAGTAAAGCTACACCTAAAGATGAATATCCTATGCCCATAGCCAATATGTTGATTAATGAAGCTTCTGGACACAACGCCATTAGTTTTCTTGATGGTAACGCTAGTTATAATCAAATATTCATGACCGAAGAAGACATGTCTAAAACGGCCTTTAGATGTCCAGGTTTTGTTGGTTTATTTGAATGGATTATCATGATTTTTGGATTGAAAAATGCTGGTGCAACTTATCAAAGAGCTATGAACTTGATTTTTCATGACTTACTTGGTATTGTCTTGGAAGTCTATATTGATGATATTGTGATTAAATCGGATGGGTTGGATCATCACTTGGCTGATTTGAGACTTGCTCTTGAGAGGATGCGTCGGTATGGTTTGAAGATGAATCCACTTAAATGTGCTTTTGGTGTATCGGCTGGAAAGTTCTTGGGTTCCATTGTTCATGAGAAAGATATAGAGACTGATCCAAAAAGAATTGAAGCTATGAGGAATGTGCAAGCTCCTACATGTAAGAAAGATTTGCAGAAGTTTCTAGGCAAGGTGAATTTCCTGAGAAGATTTATATCTAACTTGTTTGGAAAGATTGATGCTTTTACTCCTATTCTCCGTTTCAAAAATGAAGCCGAATTTACTTGGGGAGCAAAAAGTAAGAGGCATTTGAGAAGATCAAGTTTTATTTGTCTTCACCACCGATGCTCAAGGCGCCTAGGAGAGGGGTTCCTTTCAGGCTTTATGTGGCTGCTGAGGATAAGGTTATTGGTGTTGTTTTGACTCAAGAAACCAAAGGAAAGGAGCATATTATCACCTATGTAAGCCGACGACTTATTGATGCGGATACAAGGTATACATTTATTGAGAAGTTATGCTTGTCTTTGTATTATGCTTGCACTAAGTTGAGGCATTATTTATTATCAAGTACTTGCATAGTGGCATCTCAGACCGATGTGATTAAACATATGTTACGTAAGCCGATTTTGAGTGGTAGAATCGGCATGTGGGCGTATGCGCTTGTTGAATATGATTTGGCTTGTGAACCTTTGAAATCCATGAAAGACCAAATTGTAGCGGATTTTATTGTTGAACATCGGATTGATGATGGGCTTTTGGAAGTCGGCTATGTTACTTGCGCACCATGGAAGATGTATTCCGATGCATCGGTTCGTGATGATGGTCAAGGGATTGGTGCTGTTCTTATTTCTCCGAATGGCGCTATTTTTGATATATCTAACCGATTGGATGAAAATCGCACTAACAATCAAGTTGAGGATGAAGCACTTCTATTTGGCTTGGAGGTTTTACAATCTTTGGGCGTGAAACATGATGAGGCCTTTGGTGATTCACTTCTGGTGGTGCAACAAGTATCCAAGGTATGTCAGTGTTATAATGGCTCTTTGAATGCATATCTTGACAAATGCCTTGATATTATCTCTTGCTTTGATGAATTTGTGATACGGCATATACCGAGAGAAGATAATAGAAGGGCTAATGCTCTGGCATAGCAAGCATCCGGTTATGCAGTCGTGAAGAAATATTTTCACACTCGAAAACCGATACGTGTAAATGCCGAGTTACAGGTTCTGGATGAACCAGTCCGACCGGTTGATGCTACCGGTCTGGCCGATGTGTTTGCTAAAAGGAGCGATTCGGCCGAGAAAGTTGATAAAACTGTCAAGGCCGAAGGTGGAGATTGGAGAATACCTATTGTGACATTTGAGAAACCCTGGTCGTGGTGCAGAGAGAAATATTTGGGGTTTAAGTATGTATTACTTGATGATGAGCTTTATCGACGAACCGCCAAAGATTTGCTTCTCAAGTGTTTAGATTCCAGGCTAGAGTTGCCATGGGAGAAGTTCATGAAGGTATATGTGGAACACATCAATCGGCTCCTAAGATGAAGTGGTTACTTAGAAGGGCTGGTTTCTATTGGCCTAGCATGATAGCTGATTGTTTCAAATATTGTAAGGGATGTGAGGAGTGTCAGCGATTTGGTAATTTGCAATTGATACCTGCTGCGTTGATGCATCCTATTATTAAACCATGGCCATTCGGAGGTTGGGGAATGGATTTCATTGGACAAATTAATCCTCCTTCATCAAAATGGCATCGCTTTGTGTTGGTGGCTACAGATTATTTTACCAAGTGAACCGAAGCAGTTCCCTTAAAGAATATGACACATAGAGAGGTGATTGAGTTTATTACAGAGCATATTATCTCTAGGTTCGGTATTCCCTAGACTTTGACAACTGATCAGGGAACTTCATTTATATCTAAGGAGGTGCGTGAGTACATCGAATCTTATAAGATTAAATTGCTCAATTCATCTCCATATTATGCTCAGGCCAATGGTCAGGCCGAGTCCAGTAATAAGATTTTGATCAAACTTATCAAGAAGAAAATAGAAGAGAATCTTAGGAGGTGGCATGAGGTTTTATCCGAGGCTTTATGGGCTCATCGTATATCTAGATATGGTGCTACTAAAGTTACTCTTTTTGAGCTTGTGTATGGTCAAGAGGCCGTTTTACCTATTGAGGTGAATCTGAACGCTTACAGATTGGCCAAACAAAATGATCTCTCCGCTGTTGATTACCATGATTTGACGATGGAAAATATTGACGAGGTGACCGACAAGCGTTTGAAGGCTTTGAAGGAGATTGAGAAAGACAAACTTTGGGTGGCTAGAGCTTACAATAAAAAGGTAAAAAATAAATCTTTTTAGGTTGGTGAGCTGGTTTGGAAGACAATTTTTCCTCTTGGGATGAAGAGCAACAAGTTCGGCAAGTGGTCGCCAAGTTGGGAAGGTCCATAAAGATCGTCAAGGTTATCTTCAGAAATTCATATATGGTGGAGACGCTGCAAGGAGAATGTTTACCCAGAGCTCTCAATGGGAGATACTTGAAGAAATATTATCCTAGCGTATGACAAGACGCTCCAAGAGGAAGATGATCGATATATTATTATCGTCCTTAGAACTATTTTTGGCTGGTGTATTCTGTGTTAAGCATCGACCTTAGAGTAGTCTAGTGTTGGTTATTGCTTTTTGGCATGCAAAGCTCACCAAAAAGGCAGGGGGCATACGTTGACAGCCAAAACTGGCAAGGACCGAGGCCGACCGGTCAGACCGGTCTGCCCGACCGGTCAGACCAGTTGGGTCTGCTGTAACCCGAGTAGGTTTAAATTTTGTAAATCATGATCTTTGTAAACTGACTCGTGAAGGGGTATGACTTCCCCGGTCTATATATATGAAGGCTAAGGTCGATCGAGGGTAATCCCCAATCGATTCAACAATTATTGCCTTTACTTTTTACTCTCCAAACCCTAGCTTTTCCAAACCCTAATTGTTATTCTTCTTGCGTCTCTATGGCGTTCGAGGACGTTCTGAGTGGCCTGCCGATCTCAGGACAACCCTAGCTCCATCAGCTCCGACGGGATCCCTCCTAAGCTCTTGGTTCTAGATCTTTGCGGGGCTGCCCCTGAACCAACCGGTTTGACCGGTCCGCAGAACCGGTCTGACCAGCCTGCGCAGGTGCACCGCCGGTGACGATCGTTTGCGATCGCACGTTCTAGTGCATTCGTGTGTTGACCAGATTTGGGTCAACACTTTCATGTTTCATCCATGATGCCACGCATGAAGTCTAAACAGCTAGAAGATCTCAGCACAGTCCAATATTTTGAAATCCTGCCGACTCAAAATTTAAGGCCATTCTGTACATCTAGTTTTCGTTTGTTGTGTTAGATGTTTTCAAATAACAAAAACAACCTCTAGCCTTCCCATCAAGGGACACACACAATGATCTTATATTACTATTATTGTTAATTAGAAGCTCCATTTAGTGTCTCCGTGACAAGCCTCACAAGATGCATTAGAGAGAGAAAAAAATAAAATCATAGAAATTCTAGGAAAATAGAAACATTATTCGCTCATCAATTTGGTAGATCATAAGGGTTAGGTAATTAGAACTAATACGTATGTATGTATGACTTGAGTATGTATGACTAATGTAAGGCAAAAATCATTACGTTAATGTGCGTATGTTGATGAGGATGTCACTCATGTGTTTGGGTGCGAATTTATGATTCTAAGGGCTCCCCGCGGTCCTCTCTACTTTCAATAAATTAAACTAGTTTTCTGAAGCGATTTAATCATTTTGGAAAGCTAGTACAACCTTGTAGAGCTAGAGTTTCGGTAGAGTAGGAAGTTGAGCTCTGTGATATCATGTCGACTTTGAACACCATGCAGTGTGACATTACAGTGCACTGTGCACGTGATAATTATTTCATTAAAATTTTGGAATGTAAGCAATGCATTATTGTGCACGCACGTGAGAAGATGTCCATTGGCAACGGCAGCTCGTAGTTGGTGAGGGATTCGATGCTTCCGGGGCTAGAATCATTCTTGCACATCGAAACAGGGGATTCCAAGGTTATCAATTGTATTATCATGGTGACTGTACTATCAATTAGACCTGGCGTGGCTTGCAGCTTGCTTGTCACTGCTCCAACACACCAATGATTACAAGGGAAATTCGTCTAAAACCAGCATCTGCTTACCACACTTAATTCTAAGGCCTAATCTAGCACTATTCACTCTCTAGATAAGATATTGTGCTACATGCCTTGAATGATCCTTTTAGCAGCTTTATGGCTTGGAACTCTTTTCCAAGTGCCTATGCCTTACTTGGAGTCCAGCAACCTGAAATTCCGAGGTGGATAATGTAGTATTTATAGCCCAACCTACAAAAGCTAACACTGATACAATGACTTTTTCTGTACTTTGTTTTTTGAACGAGACTTTCTCTGTACTGACGGATGATCCGGTGTGCATCCTTGTATGCACCGAATCATCCAGCAGGGTATATATCTTCTTGTGACAAACCGTTGGATTATCTTGTGCTCCATTTGAACCTGCCATGTCAGCCACTGGGGCCTGGTGGAGATGGGATGGCGCCGGCGCTCGGAGAACAGCATGGTGAGTGTGCCTGCTTGCCGTCGGGCGTCGGTGCATCGAGGACCTTGTGGCTGATGATGGGGATCGATGTCTGGAGCTGGAGACTGGACGTGCAGCATGGGCAGGCACACCCTAGTGATTTGCTCGAGCAGGATAAGATAAGCATGGGGAGATGAGTTTTGCTTGTTGATTGTTGATGGGCCGTAGGGAAATGTTGAGGTGGTGAGTGATTTCTTTTAACTCAGTGATAAATATCGTCAAAGAGTTTCTACAGTGATAAACGTTGACCTACAAGGCATATTCAGTTATATTTTATCAATAGTATGAAGTCTACGCAGACTCTTACAAAACTTTAAGATGATGTATATTATTCTGATCATCACCTAGGCTCCATTTAACACTTCAGTCAAAGGTTGGACTCAATATTTCTTCGATAGGAACGTCTGGTAGGTAGGTTTAGATCTTCCCACTATGGATCATCAATTCTGGAGAAATATTGTTCAACTGCCTCGTCATGCACTTGGTCCAACCTTGGAGGCATCCACTGCAAGTACCCGCATAAAAGGATCACCACCATCAAAAGGTTATTTTAGATGAAATAAGCCATCATAAGTAAATTTTGACCGAAATGTGCTAAATATAAAATTATCTGAACCTTTGGGTTTTGATCTTTATCTACCAGTATAGCTCTACATCCCTGCAACAGGAATTGGATGTTAGGTATACAGACCTTGCATTGCCCTAAGAGATGACAAAGTAAACAGATCTTGAATGAAAATGAGCAGTATTGAAGATGTTGATATCTACCTCAAAGAAGTCTCTGCTGAAGTCACTTCGCACGACATGGCAAAGCATTCTATATTCCGAACACAAGCACTCCTCAACAATTTGTGTTCTCCCTTCTCTTATCTGAAATCCAATTTAGAAAACAAATAATGAACAACTATATTCTCATGGACAAAACTGAGATGGTAGACTAATAGTATAGGTGCGAGGTTGTTTCTGAGTGATACCGATCTCAGAGAGATTTTCAGACTTGTAGGAGAAGCCTTTTTCAAGGACTGGATTGTCATAACAACCCATACATCAGCCAAATTTGAAGCCACTTGCTCCTGATATAACATATATTCGTTAATTTTTCTAGACAGAAAAGGTGAACCCATATAAAGCTAAGCTGCAGTTACTGTAACAAGCTCACAAGAGTAGATATAATTTCTTCAACTGTCCTATTGGAAAAACATTTGTTGATGATTTCCAACCTGGGGAGCACCAGAGAATCAAGTTAATGAAATCATGTATCAGGTCATATTTCAGCCATTCAATCAGAAACATTCTTACCTATTCAAAGAACTGTTTTCTTTCAGTGATGGCTGTTCAGAAAATTGATCAATAATACGACACACAGCTAAAGTATTGGAAGTATCAACATTTTTAAGCGATTCTTCCAGCAATAGCAGCTTCTGGAGAACAAAGAGTATTAATTTACTGGGAGTTATAGACTCATATAGTACATATACAACGTTAATGATGCAGGCAAACAAAAATTTAAAGCATGCAAATACTATATCAATGGCGTTATGTAGCATGTTCCGGACTATAATAAACATAATTGTAACAGGAAACATCACAACTGAAAGCAAAAGTTGACAGGTATAGTGATTGGTTTTATTCCAAGAGTTTATAGAAAAGGATGATTGGTGGTGATGCCATTTATTAAAGTTGAAGTTACAAGCGAACCTACATTTGATTGGACAAAATGAGTTGCCAGGCCACACATTAGCATCTCCGCACCATCCAATCTGGCACCAACAAGAGCAAGATACTCTCCTGGACAAAGACATGGTAACAATTTAGTGAACAAGGTCTCCCATGCTACCTTTGCCATCAACCAGAAATTTGGTCACTCCTTGTTTCTTTATATATGATTATATCTCGACAATCACTTCCGTGCCTCCATAGATATTTTGTACAAGAAGCACAATTGCTTAAAAACAATAAAGTGAATGGTAATTCAAAAACTGCAAAGGAGAATATTAGGTTGCATAATATTTCAGGACTGTGAATAACATCATCAATATTAAATAGATAGAAATGACATGGATACATGTACTTCAACTGAATAAAGAAGGGAGATATATGGCTACCATAGAACCCAGGTAGCCGAGATAGAAAATATGAGGCCCCTGCATCTGGAAAGAGGCCCAGAGCTGTTTCTGGCATTGCAAAAACCTTCATGAATATTCAAAATATAAATGATAAAGATTTTGGAACTTGAAACTATTCTGACTTTTCCATTAAAAGGCAAGAAAGATTATCCATATAATATCAAATGAGTAAATAACTATTAGCAGCGATGAAGCTCACAAAAATGGACGTTTGTACGATTTACCGTCTTATCAGTGGCAACTCGAAAACTTCCATGTAAGGAAATACCAGTACCTCCACCCATGACAATTCCAGTTAGAAGAGAAATCTATAGTCAAATTATTTATCCATTAAAGGCAAGGAACAGAAAATTGAATAGTTACAATGAATAATTATGAAGGGATGCAGCTCACCTGAGGTTTGATACAAGTTGCGATTTTGTAGTACAACAAATACTGATTTCAGAAGAAATCATCAGCAACCCATTTCCAGCCCTCTGATTTAAGAATTAAACACACAACACACTCAACAAAACACGTGGTACAAAATTAGAGCCATATGGAACATGTAACATGGGTATTATGTCAGGTAACATAAGATAATGCAAAATATGTAAAGAAATCAGATTTGAAAATTATATACGGCAGAAACAAGCTAAAGCTGTAATTACCATTATGTATATTCAGTAACATCACCTCCAGAGCAAAATGCTCTTCCTTTTCCCTAGAAACAAGATTCGATACAATGGCAAAGAATTATTTTTTTGAAATAATATTCTTTTAACAGAAAATTGCAAAAATAGGTGGTGATATTCAAAAATTGCAATTTTAGTAGCCTTTTGGCTATTGGACAGACTATAGCATTGCTATCGGCTTTAGGCCCAATCTGGCGCCAACAGGCCTGTCGGCTGGTGGGCTGGCCAACTAGCTCGTGGCCATGTCTACAAAGCAGTTGCTCTATAATTGAGTTTGAAGTTTCTCATAAAAAAAGCTTGATCATTTTAGAAATTGGATGATACTAATTATATAGAACCAACATGTGTCCATGTGTACAAAATGGAACATCCACATTTTAAATAATATGTTTGAATTGTTTGATGAACTTTGGAGGTGTTTGTTATTTCTTTTGGAAGGTTAAATGACGACAATAGGTCTGAAATTTCCAAAGCTCTGTATGTTTAAGAGTTGAAATTGTAACAGTAAATAGATGACACGAACTGATTGTCATGTGCACAAAATAGAATGTAAACATTTTTGACAACATGCTTGCAAATTTTCCTTAATTTTTAATTGTGTTTCTATTTTCCAATGCATGTCGAGAAAACATTTAACCATTTTTGAAATTGAATGAAACTAGTTATATAGCACTAACTGATGATCATATATGCAAAATGGAATGTACACATATTGAATAGCATGTTTGTAAAGTTTTACAAATTTTGAAATATATTTACTATTTCTTTTAGAATATTGAATGAGGGTAAACAATCTAAATGGCCATCCTATTGGTCCTCTATTGCCCGATAACAGCATGTCGGCCCTTGGAAGCAGGCCGATAGCTGGGTTGTCAGTTCTCCAGCAGCCGATAGAATACGACTATTGTAATATTTGAAAAGCGCCGTATTTTTTTACAAATTTCTTTTAAAGTAATATTATTTTAGAAAAATTTCCAATGTTGAACAATAAGATCAATAGGAGGGATCTAGCAAATAAATGGATAGTGACTATCATATCAATCAATAGGAGCTAATAGAAGAGAATGCGAAGCAAACTGAACTGAAGGGAAAAAACAGCAAGTTAAAAGTTAGCTCTGTAGCAATTCTGAAAGTGTTACAAGAAGTGAAGAGATTTGATTTTGAGATCACCTCAAACTCTCTGTATTATTAATTTTGAGAGATTCTTGGGCAACTCGTTTTCCACGCTACTTACCTTGCTACTTGGTTATTTCTGTTGGAAGTTGGAACACACATACGGGGAGGGAGGGAGGGAGGGAGGGAGGGAGAGAGAGAGAGACAGAGAGAGAGAGAGAGAGAGAGAGGGAGAGAGAGAGAGGGAGAGACGCATTGCATGCAACAGCCTAAGCTGATTTAGAATGGTGACCAATTAACTTATACTTCAACACTAGTATACATCTAAAATCCAAGTTAGACCACCAAAAATATTACACGACAATAGAAACATAGTGGTCTAATTAATATACCTTCATAATCAACAATTTAACTCCATCGTCATTCTCATAAGTAGTGAAACACCTCAAGAGTTCCTTAATCTGCAACATGGAAGAACAATCATCATGTACCCACTATATATATATATATATATATATTCTAAAAGTAAATCCAGGTACTGTGTAGCTAGTGTGTAATATGCTAAAGGCTTCTATTTGAACTAAGTGGTTCTTTTGCTGAGAGTGCAGTGTTATAAGAAACATCTAAACATATCTTGATGTGGAGGCTGGAACTATTACATTATCAAAAGAGCAAACTCTTAAGGTACCATTGCGGAGGAGAGTGCATTCAGCTGCCTTGGCCGGTTCAAAATCAGCGTCCGTGTATAGCCATTCGCTTCCACCAAAAGCTGGCAAATACAGGATAGAAAATTAAAAAAAAATGCTTTCAGTCCTGGTAGAAACAACCATCAAACTGTTGTGGTACAGAAGTCGCCCAGAGAAAAATTCGGAAATGATAAATGCAGCTCACAAAAAGCATATATATGTTTCACACTCGACATGACATACTGTGAACTGTTTCTTAAATACATTCCAGGATCATCATCACCACCATTGACATGTTACAGCTACAAAAAGCCTCACCAACCTGATTGGTAGATTGGATCCCAGAACTTAAGTATGGGCAGCACAAACAAAAAATTAGTTAATGCAGGTATTGTACAGTACGTCTCCCTAACTGATGACTACTATACCTAGAGCTTATTTGGTATGGCTCCAGCTCCTCCAGCTTGCGAGAGCCGGTGAAGTTGTATTTCATTTGGAGGAGCCATTTTTGCTACATCAGAAATATCCCCTAGAAGGCAGAGCCGTTTTGGAAGGAGAAGCACTCCCAAATGAGGTCACCGTAGCAGGACTTTGAAATCCTCAAGCCTAACTAGCGGAACCAGCCTAGCAGCAGCTTCTCCGTGCCATAAACGTTAAGCAATCTAACTATAAGTCAGCTGGGTACCGTCGAACCGGCCGAGAAAGCGAGCTCGAGCTAGCGGCAGGTAGAAGATGCAGATACGAACTGGAAGCAAGCAAACATAAGGTGAGAAGGACCGGCAAACCTGGTCGGAGTCAGCACCAGAGGCCATCTCTTCCTTCCTGGGGCGGGCAAGCAAGCGTCTCGAGGCCGGCGCTCCTCCGGAGGCTTTGCTTTGATTGTGCACTCTGAAACACACTCACAGAGGAGAGATGTCAATGCTTTGCTTTGCTGAACTGGATAATGCTTCTGCTCTGCCTGCGATTCCAATTTATAGGAGAAGCAAGACACTATCTATGGCCGGCAGTGGCGGAGCCAGGGGGGGGAAGCAGGGGCCATGGCCCCTCCCAAGGTCGACCGCCCACCATAAATATTTTTGTGTGTGCTGATCCATCGTACTTCGTTAGCTGTAGAGTGCATGTAATTCATGGATTAGTACATGTAACCATATCCGTGAATTACATGCACTAATTAGCTACATGCTCCAATGCATTTTGCGTGCATAAACAAGCCCAACTTTGCTCTACAATCATGTACTTTCACTTCCATATGTTCCATGCACATTGTAATTTCACTTCCTGGGTCCAATGGCTACGTGGCTCCAAGGGGGAGGGATCTTTAATCGGAGCCAACAACTGGAACTAAAGAAAGTTCTAACTTGCCACGCCGGGACTAAAGGTGGACTTTAGTCCCGGATGCCGTAATCAGTCCCGGGTGCCATAATCAGGACTAATATAATCGGGACTAAAGACCGGGGGCTTTAGTCCCGGAATAATGGTTCCTGTTGAGAAACCGGAACTATAAGGGTTTTCCAATTAGGACTAAACCCGTATTCTGTAGTAATAACTCATCACAAAAGCTAGATCATATCTAATTATCTATCGTGTCACATAAGTCAACGCCTAGACTGGCGTTCACCATCTCATTCACGTCTGCCTGGTAGCAAGCAAGTTCGTGTAAGTTCGGACTTTGAAGCAGTATCATATTTATGTGTGTTCACTTTCTTTAAGCCCAGCGTATAATAAGCAACTACTGCAAGCTGCGCTGATATAGTAATAATAATTATTATATCATTGCGTTATTTCCGCCGAGATTTCTAAGCTCTCATATCTTTTGCCCCATGTGACATGATGTGCGGTAGTTGGTTTCTCTCACTGGATTATCGCAATTTTCTTTCAGAAGCGGGGAACCTTGATTAATGAAGGTATTGGTGCTGCTGCAGACTCCTTGACCAAATGTTGACAAGTTCACCTAATCTCAGATCTACACCTAGATCCAAGCTCCCGCCGGACACACGCATCACCCTCTATTTTAAATCTAACGGCTACAGTAGCTCTATAATAAATTACCCATTGCAACATAAAAAAATAGTTACAACATTAAAATAATATAGTTGCAACATTAGAAGAAAGTGAAAAATCCTACCGGAACATCGAACACATATTCCGTGCAACATTTCCAAAACAAAATCATCGTATGCTAGGTTTAGGTTCGCCTCGTATGGAACAAAATATTGCAACATGAGAAATTAACAGATGAAACATCAAAAATTAACCGCTACAACATCGAAACATTTCAACACATCTATAGCACTTGCAACATCCAAAAACCTCTACTGCAACATCATGAGGTATCCATTGCAACATCCTAAAATCTCTACTGCAACATCATGAGATACCTATTGCAATATGACCACCCAGTGCTCTCTTGCCACAACCTTCGCTCCTCCTCTGCAACCTTCCAAAGCTGCCCGCCATGGCCACAGGCGGTCGGCGCAGCTCGCCCCTAGCGGGGGAGCGCCGACTGAGGCAGGGGAAGGCGTGGGGGAGCGGCAGCCTGGCCCCCACCGCGTCGCTCCGCCTACTACCCGTCGCCTGGAGCTGCTCGTCATGGCCGCCGCCCGGAGCTTCTCCGGCAGCCCGCGCGGCTCACCCTCACCGCGGGGGAGCGGCGGCCGGTGCGGGGCCGCGCCCCGGCGCTCGAGCCCGCACGGCAGTTGGCGCGGCTCGCCCCTGGCGGGGGAGTGGCGGCCGGAGCAGCTCCTCTCCAGCACTCGAGCCCGCACGAGAGAGAGGGAGAGAGATAGAGAGATTGGTATGGATGAGAACAAGTAGGAAGAGTGGAGAGGGATGCATGGGGAATGAGTGGATGAAAAACGGTGGGAGGGTGTGGTGGGGGCCCCTCGTTCGATATTTTCACCTCCGTCCGGGCGGCCGGGTAGTAGCATTACCGTTGAATATATGTATATATAACCCCAATGTGACAGGTAATGCCAGCTGTTTCCCTTTTTGTTCTTTTAAACCTAATAGACTTGAGCATCCAGAGGAGTTCACACAAATTAAGAAGCATTTGCTCCCAGACGCCTCCAGAGATATGAAATTGTGTCTATGCCCATAGGGTTAGTGGTGCCCTATTTGCTCGCCATAGTCAGAAGTACCTATAGATTCATTTTCGTACGAGAGTTCGCTTAATAGGAACATAACACGACATAGGAATTACGTACTCACTATATTTCAAATTATAGTTTTAAAATTATAGGAACATCTAGATTTACCAAAACGATCTACATTTTAGAACGGAGAGAGGAGAAAGTACAATTCAAAGCTCCCAGCATATAAAATTTGTTACCGGTAGCACATTCAATGCAAGGCCCTTCGGAAAGGAACTTGACAATATGTAATTTGTGAAGAGCTTTGCTCTGCAGATCGAAGCATATCATCCTAGCTCAGTCCGCACAACATATAAAACAAACCATGTCGGGACAAATTACTGTCAAAATATTTGAATATTATTAGTGCGGATTTCAATATTATTGATGAGGATTAGGATAGACATGTTTTTGAACCCTTACAATATTCACAGTATTTTCATTGTTTGCTCAATATAGTTGCCTGAAACTAAAAGTTAGTCATTGGGGGTAGGATGTGCAAAAGAAAGTCAACTTCAATGGTAGCTACGCGGGGCAGAATCATTTTCCATCTCATTTATGGCTGGATGCCAATGAACTAAATAACAAAAAATATAGCCACCTAGGGTATAAATTAGCACGGCCCTATAAATGGAGGCGGAAGCAGAGCGTTTCTAAGTACTCAGTGATCCAGCTCGCAGAGTAAAGAGACTCGCACTCTCCTCTGTCTTGTAGCCATGGCCGGAGCATGGAACAAGCGTGGCGTGGCGATGCCGGGGTGGTGGCTCATCGCCGTCGGCACATTCCGCTCCGCCTTTACCTGGTCCTGCTTCTTCGGCTCCGGCCACGGCGCTCTGCTCGAGCACCTACTCTGAGATACCGAGTAGATCAGTAGAAATCTCCAGTCTGTCTTGATGCACAGATTGCTTTCTCCTTGTTTTAATGGTCCATCCTCTTAAACCTTACCGTCTGGTCTTCAGTGACCGGCGTACATGGGTGAACGGTTGCGGCATGGACTCCTCCATGCTCTGCTTTCTGTGCGCCTTCAACATCAGCAGCAAGCCGCTCTACGTGGCCACCTTCCTGTCCTTCGTCTACGCCATCGGCTACCTTGCCGTCGTGTGCCTGGGGTACCACACCATACGTGCAGCTAGTCTCGCCACATTCATCTTTGTTGCAGGTACAACATCAGGTTTTGGTGGTTACATTTGCCACCACTCTGTAGAGACGAATGTTCGGAGCAGGCCGAAATCATGCATGGCTAACCCGCTGTTCAATCAAGACCTCTGACTGAGAACTTATATTTAATCTGATTCCCCATTTCTCCAATGCAGGGGCATCCATGGTTCGGATGCTGCTTCAGTGGAACTCTGATGGCCATGGCCCCCGTCCCAGTGGGGCCACCAAGCGGTCCTGATCCTAGTGGTTCGTTTCCTGTCAAAAATAATGGGCACCTCCTGTGCCTATTAATATAATCAAATAATGTTAAGAAGAAACTTGTTGGGATGTATGGAGATCTTATTCTCCTTTATTTTGTTTTTTCAGTCTTTTGGGTTGGCCCATGCCTGAAAATATCTAGGTCCCTATTTCGAGTTTTGGTAACTAATGATAATACTTTTTAGGCAGGTTGGATCGGATTCGCTGAGTTTGACGGCCCACCATGCTGTTTATCTGGTAAGTGCATTTTATCTGGTGGGGGCAGGGCCACATGCTGTTTTAGGATGGGGCAGGTTCCATCGCTGCACGGGTAGTTGTGTCCTTGCTGCACGATGGAGTGTCTAGGGGAAAGTTTTTATCCTATCACTTGAGTAATGAAATGAAAAGATCAAAACAAATTATAATGTCATCCATTTGTGAGGTGGCAGTGTAGCGAAGCCTGCCTTTGATGATGGTGGAATTCCCTTCTCATACAAAGCTCATCGGCTACCACCAAACCATAAGAGATCACAACAGCAATAAGCCGCTCGTAATTGTTCTAAAATGTGTACAACTTCATATATAAATAAATAGCAAAGAGTTTCTACAGTGATAAAAGTTGACATATAAGGCATATTCAGTTACATTTTATCAGTAGTATGCAGTCTACACAAACTCTACAAACTTTAAGAGATGTGTTATTCTGACCATCACCGAGGCTCCGTTCAACACTTCAAATCTTCATTCAAAGCTTGGACTCAATATTTCTTCCATGGGAATGTCTGGTAGGTAGGTTCAAATCTTCCCACTGTGGATCATCAATTCTGGAGAAATATTGTTCAACTGCCTCGTCATGCACTTGTTCCAGCCTTGGAGGCATCCACTGCAAGTATCCCCATAAGAAAATATCACCGTCCTCAAAAGGCTATTTGAGATAAAATGAGCTGTCGGAAATAGATTTCGATCGGAATATGCTAATTATGAAATTATCCGAACCATTGGCTTTTGATCTTTATCTATCAGTATAGCCCTGCTTCCCTGCAACATGAATTGGATGTTAGGTATAGAGACCTTGCCCCGCAAAGACAACAAAGTAGAAAGATCTTGAAGAAAAATGAGCAGTATTAAAGATGTTAATATCTACCTCAAAGAAGTCTCTGCTGAAATCACCTCGCACAACAGGGCAAACCATTCTATATTCCCGACGCAAACACTCCCCAATAGTTTGTGTTCTCTCTTCTCTTATCTGAAATCAAAGTTAGAAACAAAAAAATGAAACAACTATATTCTAATATGATGGACACAACTGAGGTGGTATACTAGTAGATATGAGGTTGTTTCGATACCGATCTCAGGGTGATTTTCAGACTAGTAGGAGAAGCCTTTTTCAAAGATTGGATTGTCGCAGCAACCCATTCATCAGCCAAATTTGAGGCCCTTTGCTCCTGACATAATAGATATTAGTTAATTTTTCAGGACAGAACAGGTGAACCCATATAAAGCTGCAGCTACTGCAACAAACTCACCAGAGCAGATATAATTTCTTCAACTGTCCTTTTGGAAAAATATTTGTTGATTTCCAACCTGTGGAGGACCAGAGATCAAATTAATAATTTTGTGAATCAGGATATATTTCAGCCACTGAATCTGAAAAACTTTTACCGATTCAAGGAACTGTTTTCTTTCAGTGATGGCTGCTCAGCAAATTGATCAATAATACGATGCACAGCTAAAGTTTTGGAAGTATCAACCTTTTTAAGAGATTCTTCCAGCAATAGCAGGTTCTGGAGAACAAATAGTATTTATTAGGAGTTATAGACTCATATGGTACATACATAGCCTTAACCATGCAGGCCAACAAAAATTCCATGCATGCAAATACTATATCAATTGACGTCAAGATTTATGTAGCATGTTCCAGACAATAATAACCATAATTATAACAGGAAACAGTTGACAGCTACAGTGATTGGTTATTGTTCCAAGAGTTTATAGAAAAGAATGTTTGGTGATGCTATATGTTACAATTGAAGTTACAATGGAACCTACATTTGACCGGAGAAAATGAGTTGCCAGACCACACTTAAGCATTTCCGCACCATCCAATCTAGCACCAACAAGAGCAACATACTCTCCTGGACAAAGACATGGTAACAGTTTAGTGAACAAGGTTTCCTGAGTTGCCTTTGTCATCAACCAGAAATTTGGTCTCTTTTTGTTTCTTTATATATGATTATCTCTACAATCAGTTCTGCGCTTCCATAGATCATTGGCACAAGAAGCACAATTGCTAAAAGTCAATTAAACACATGTAACTTGAAAAGTGCAAAAGAGAATATGACGGTGCACAATATTTCAGGAATATGAATAATATCCAGCAATATTAACCAGATAGAAATGACATGGCTACATATACTTCAACTGAATAAAGAAGGGAGATAAACGGTAACCGTAGAACCCAGGCAGCCGAGAGAGAAAATATGAGGCCCCAACATCCGGAAAGAGACCCAGAGCTGTTTCTGGCATTGCAAAAACCTGCAGGAAATATTCAAAATGTAAATGATAAAGATTTGGCACTTGAAACTATTCTGATTTTTCCAATAAAAAGCAAGCAAGATTCTCTGTGTTATATCAAATGAGTAAAAGACCTACTAGAAGCGATCAAGCTCACAAAAAGGGGCGTCTGTGGCATATACCGTCTTATCAGTGGCAACTCGAAATCTTCCATGTAAAGAAACACCAGCACCTCCACCCATGACAATTCCAGTTAGAAGAGAAACCTATGATCAAATCATTTATCCATTAAAGGCAAGGAACATAGAATTAAATAGCTACAATAAATATTTATGTAGAGATGTAGCTCACCTGAGGTTTGGTGCAAGTTGCAATTGTGTAGTCTAACAAATGCTGATTTCGGAAGAAATCGGCAGCCCATTTCCAGCCCTCTGATTTAAGAATTAAACACGTGGAACAAAATTACACCCATATGGAACATGTAACATGTAACAGAGATAATTTGAAATATGTAAAGAAATCAGATTTGAATATTATATAGCTAAAGCTTTAATTACCATTATGTATAGACTGTATACATGCAGTAACATCACCTCCATAGCAAAATGCTCTTCCTTTCCCCTGGAAACAAAATTCAATACAATTACGAACAATGAGATCAATAGGAGAAATCTAGGCAATAAAGGGATAGTGACTATCATATCAATTTATAGGAGCTAATAGAAGAAAATGCGAAAGCAATCTGAACTGAAGGGGGAAAAACAGCAAGTTAAAATAAAAGGTAAGCTTTGTAGCAAGTCTGAAGGTGTCCTAAGGGTGAAGAGAGTTAGATCTACAGAATACAAGAAGTCACATTTACAAATACCGCTTCATTAGCATCTCATGAGTTCAACACTCGCTTGAAATTGGAACAGAGTAATAAAGTGCTTCAGAACAAATTAAATAACACCTCCAGCTCTTTGTATTGTTGATTTTGAGAGGTGTTTGGGCGACTCATCTTCCATTGGTTATTTCTATTGGAGCACGCGCGCTCAGAGAGAGAGAGAGAGAGAGAGTTACATGCACCGATCAGTTTAACCAAAAGCCTAAGCTGAACAGTAGTATAAATGTAAAATCCATGTTAGATCACCTCAAACATTGCATGACAATAGAAACATAGTGGTGTCAGATACCTTCATTATCAACAAATTAACTCCATCATCTTTCTCATAAGTAGTGAAACACCTCAAGAGTGCCTTAATCTGCAACATGGAAGAACAATCATCATGTACCCCCACTATTCTAAAAGTAAATCCAGGTACTGTGCAATATGCTAATTAAAAAGGCTTCTCTTTTATTAAGCATTTTTGTCCTATTTGAATTAAGTGTGTCCTTTTGCTGTGAGTGCAGTGTAATAAGAAACAGCTAAGACATTTCTTGATGTGGAGGCTGGAACTATTCCATTATCAAAAAGTGAACTCTTAACATACCGTTGCGGAGGAGAGTGCATTCAGCTGCTTTGGCCGGTTCAAAATCAGTGTCCGCGTATAGCCGTTTGCTTCTACCAAAAGCTGGCAAATAGAGGATACGAAATTAAAAAAAATGCTTTTTGTCCTGGTAGAAACAACCATCAATCTTTTGTGGCACAGTAAGTTGACAAGAGCATAATTCTCTAATACAAAATTCAGAAATGATACAGCTCACAAAAAGCATATATATGCTCCACACTCGACATGACGTACTGTAAACTGTTTTTTAAACATACTCCAGGATCATCATCACCATTCACATGTTACCGCTACTAGAAACCTCACCTCCCTGATTGGATCTCATCAGAACTTAAGTATGGACAGGAAAAATAATAAACTGATTATGCCGGTATTATACAATATGACTCCTTGACTGATGACTATCTAGAGCTTTTTTCGTAGGGCTCCAGCTTCTCTGGCTTGCGAGAGCTGGTGAAGCTCGATCTAGTTCATTTGGAGGAGCCATTATTTTTGCTACAATAAGAAATATCTCCTAGAAGACAGAGCCGTTTTCGAAGGAGAAGCCCTCCCAAAGGGGTTATCGTAGCAGGATTTTGCAATCCTCAAGCGTAACTAGCGGAATCAGCCTAGCAGCAGCAACAGATCAGGGAGCATCCTCAGGGCTGACACGGAACATTAAGCCATCAAACTAAAGCCACTGGGCACCATCGCTCGAGCGGCAGGCAGAAGATGCAAAGAAGAACAGGAAGCAACAGTAGGTGAGACGGGAAGGCAGACTTGGTCGCAGTCGACACCCGCAGTGCTGCCGAGAGGCAGCGAGGCCATCTCTTCCTTCCTGGGACGCGCAAGAACTTGAGGCCGGCCGGTGCTCACAAGCAAGGGCACTCACAGAGGAGAGATGTCAATGCTTGCTTGTGCTGAACTGGATGCTTTTATCTCAGGGTTTGATTCGTATTTATAGGAGAAGCAAAACACTATGGCCGGTATGCATGTCCTTCCTATGCACACACACAGCTCTACTATCACAGCTAGTCCTGCTACAATTTCACTTACTAGCAACTAATGTGTTCATACGTCAGTCTATAGTTTTGCATCCGTTTTTTTAGAGAACGACACGAGCCAGCATGTTTCTATTGATAAAGGAGAAAAAAAATACAGAAACCACACGTGAAAATGCACAATACTGAAGATCATTAAAGTGACTGCCCGTCGCTGTACATGTTTAAAAAAAGTGACCCGTCTTCATGGGAAACAAAAAGTAACGGTAGCACGCCGCCTTTTATACTAGATAAAAATGTGATGGGTTTTGGTCTTTGTCGTCTATCACTTGTAACTCTGCATCTATATTTGAGAAATTTTTCTACTCTCACCCTTTCCATTTTTAAATAACTAATAAGTCCATTTGACCTAGCGGTACGGTACCTCCTCCTAATTCTCCATCACCACGGTGCAGGATCTTCTTGGTCACCGGAGCTCATGTCCTCCTCCGCGGCTTTGGCCTCTTCCATGCAGGCTCCTCCCTAGTGATGTCCTCCTTACTAGCAACATCCTTCTCCAGGCATGACATGCGGGCCACCTCCTTCTCCTCCATGAAGATGGTACTGGTACTTCCACCGTTGGTTGGTGGCAAAAACAGGAATAAAAATATAACTTTTGCTTCCAGTTTTCTAACTGCACTACTGCAGAGCACCCATTCACCGCCGGTTTTGAAAGAGCATCACCACGGTGGTTGCATCAAAGAGGAAAGTTAGAGCTCACGAGCACGCTGATCTGTGACTACATAGGTGGCGGATCCAAGCTAGGATGTGGTGGACAACGCCGACCACGAGCCCCACCACACCCCAGAGCCGGCAGGCCACTCATCTTCTTTACCCGTGCCACGGTTGCCATGCCTGTGTTCGTACACTCCAAGAATTGCTATCTTTCTCGACAGCTTTCTATGAGTGACCAACAGTTGTAGTGCTTTTGTCTGATATGCTGCAAGAAGCTCCTAGTATAATTCGTATATTTCCCAACAGTTTTATCAAGTAACTAACTTTTTTTTAGAATGCGCCTGTGCACGTATTTTATTAAAAAGAAAGCAGTATGACGAATACAAACATTAATAGGCAGAGGCTATTAAGGCGGTTACAGAGCACCACCAAGCTAGTGGCGGGCGACCCCGACTCCAACACGAGTAGCAAGAACGAACGGAGGAGGAAACACACTCAGACCGACAAATCTAGATACAACCAGACACAACCACCCAACTGAGCATGCTAAAAGATACCAACATCGTCGAGGGCGCAAAAGGTCTCCAAGCAGCAATGGTGGCAAAGCATCCACCCGAACAACAGAAACAAGGCGGCAAAGCATCTGCCCGAACAACACATCAAGGTGGCAAAGCATCCACCCGACCAACACAACCATGGCGGCAAACCGAAGCAAGCACCGGCCACGACGACGACAACGGCAAAGCATCCGTCAGTAATGAGAGGGGCGGCAAAGCATCTGCCAGACCACGACCAATGCAGCCCGGATGAGATGGATAAAATAAAGCGAAGACAGGCACAGAAGCAGCACTCCCCGAGGGGAGTGGACGACCACCGCCAGGACCCGACGAACAGGGCCGGAGCACAGCAATGACAACTAGCAGAGCTTCCAAGACGACGCCTCAAGGGAGGGGGCGACACCGTCGTCCGACTAACGTGGTCTAGGCTTTCACCCAGAAAGCTCACCGGAGGGGAGGGAAGAAGGGAAAGGAATGACGCCTTCAACAAGGTAAACGGTGCCCGAAGGCGTCGCCGTCATTGGCCCTCGAGCAGGTCCTAGGCCTTCGCCTGCACACCAATCCCTCCCCAGAGTCGAAGAAGCCGGTCAGGCTCCACCAAAGCGCCGCCACAGGATAGCCCGCCGCAGGACACCTCGAGAGGGCACAACAAGGGCAGGGCGCCCCGGCCAAGCCCTCCATCGAGAACGGCACGGCCGCCAGGGGGCCGCGGCGTACCCAGGCCACGCCCCCACCCCACCAACGGTGAAAGGGGCGATAGGACCAGGGGGGCGCAAAGCCAACCGCCTGGGAGGCAGCAGTGCCCCACCCCGCGCACTGGACAGCGGCGCGGGGGGCAACCCGCCCCGCACCGAGGCGCTGAAGGCGGCGCCCCCGACAGGCAGCAGGCGAAGCCGAAGAAAGGGCCGGCGAAGACGAGGCACCGATGGCAAAGCCGGCGGCGCCCTTGACCAGATCCAGCCCGGGGAGGCTCGGATCCGGCGAAAGGACGCCCAAATCCCCCCCCCCCCCCCCCCCCCCCCCTCCGCGGTGGTGGCCGGTGGCCAGCGGCGGCGACCAAGGGTTGCAGGCTGAGGGGAAGATGAAAGAGTAGGGGAGGAAGAAGGCAAGCTGGCTGGCTTCGGCCCAGCTGCGGGCCACCGCCCGGTCGGCTGGCCAGCGGCGGCGGTGGCCAGAGGCGACCTAGGTGAGGGGTTCCGATCGGCGAGGCGAAATCACCCCCGAGTCGCCTGGGGGCAACACGGGAGCGGGGGCGGGGGCGGAGGTATTTGCTATTTTCATCAAGTTACTAACAACATATAATTGCCAACAAACTTATTATTACCCACAGCTATGATATGTAGTTATCTATAAATATACTAAAAACCACGTTGGACACTTGTAATAAAGAAAAGGTATCGCGACAACATGCTATACTTACCGAAGGTATCAGTTTCGTGTCAGAATCTCAATGAGGGCATTGCAGCAACATGCTATACTTAACTAAGGTATCAGTTTCTCTCAGAGAACAGATACAGTGTTCCACAAGAGCAAGCAAGTGGAGAATCTCAATGGGTCCCATCCTTTACAATCATATATATCTTACACAACATGCTTCTAGATTAGAGTCTGCATCTACTGTTTCAGCATCATATGCAAACTGTAACGTTCATGATTCAGCCCCATACTTAGATGAATGAATGAGAGAAGGGGGAACAGGTATGTTCACTTCAGCCTAACCTAGGACAGATTTTTTACGGAGAGCTGGTCTTAATGCAAACTGGTCATTCTTATGATTCAAAACAGCAGCAGTTGGCTCGGACCAACCGAGCAAGTGCATGAAGTTTAGGGTATTTCTTGCTGCAGCGAAAAAGCAAGCAAGTGGAGCAAAATGATGCTTCACCACAAGTTTCAAAAGTTTTTAAATATAAAGAAAACCGTAGTTTCTAAATCGAGCAGACAGTAAAGGCTAAAATGGTGTAGCAGTAGTTGGTCTGTCAGTTTGCGAGGTTGGGCCGGCCTAAAATCGGTTGAGGGCATCGCGGCAAGGTACTAAATAATAAGTAATTAAGGTATCATGTGTCTCGTACAGATTCAGTGTTGAGAAAACGCGAGGACAGTTGTTGCTCCCATATAGGGTGTTTGAATCTTTTTTGCTAATAACGTGTGAGCAAACTGATGAGAAAGAGCGAGGAAACTAATAACGTGCCCCCATAGGAGAGTTTACACGCAGCTGACTACCCTATAAATGGAGGCGGAACCAGGCGTTTCTAAGTACCCGTGATCCCATTATCTGTTCAGAAAAAAAAAAGTACTCATCCTGCTCGCAGAGCGAAGACCCTTGCACTCTCATCGCGCGTCTTTTAGGTCGCAGCAGCCCGGAGCACACAAGCCATGGCCGGAGCATCGACGAAGCGCGGCGGCGTGCCGGCGCTGGGGTGGTGGCTCATCGCTGTCGGCGCCTTCCGCTCCGCCTACACCTGGTCCTGCTTCTTCGGCTCCGCGGCGATGTGCTCGGCCACCTACTCCGAAATACCGAGTACGTGATTCTGTAGACTGATCGCTAGTAGCAATCTCCAAAGTAATGCCTTAATGCAGGTTGGTTTCGACTTGTTTTCACTGAAGCATCTGCTTGAACCTTACCATCTGGTCTTCAGTGACCGGCGAACACGGGCGAACGGTCGCGGTGTGGACGCTGCTGTCGTGCACGCTGTGCTTCCTGTGCGCCTTCAACCTCGGCAGCAAGCCGCTGTACGCGGCAACCTTCCTGTCCTTCCTCTACTCCCTCGGCTACCTAACCGTCGAGTGCCTGGTGTACCGCACCATCCGTGCAGCTAGGCTCTCCCTGTTCATCTTCATCGCAGGTACTACACAACTAGAATTTGCGTCCATTGATGATCACTCTGCAGATACGCATGACGGAATAAGCAGGACCGAATTGATCACGAACCTCTGACTGACGATGACTTGCATTTAACCTGAATTTCTTCCCGTTTCCAATGCAGGGACATCCATGGTTTGGATGCTTCTTCAATGGAACTCCAATGGCCATGGACCCCGTCCCCGTGAGGCTACCAAGCAGCACTGATCGTGGTTCTTTTTTCTGTCAAAATAATGGGAATCTCCTGTGCTGGTTAATATAATCATGTAATGTTTAAAGGGTTTAAGGGACTTTTCAGGGTCTCACACTTGAGTTCCATTATGGTTCAATGCATGCATGCAACATGGAATTCTGTAATATTTTTTCTTGTAATTCCTGTTTCTTTGTCAGTTTGTCACGGCAGCTTTATACTAGCAAGGGAATAATGCTTCCTCTGTAACACACTTTTTGTCATTGTGATGCCACGCGTGAACTCTAATAAGATTACACCTCTGTTATGGCATCCAAGATGGCAAGATGATACGCATGAAATCCGAACAGTTTACACTTTTGTTGCTTCATCCAAATTTTGAAACCTTGTGTCGTCTCCAAATTTAAAGCCATCATATACATCTAGTTTTTTCTTGTTATGTTAGGCGCTTTTCAAAAACTAAAGACAATCTTCAGACTTCGCATGGAGAGGGACACACAGTCATCTTATCTTACTATTACTAATTATATTACTTAAAAGTAATTATAAGCTTTGGTGCCTCGAATGTCGAATCAAGTCTCACAAGATGCGTTAGAGGGAGAAAAAGAAAAAAATCATAGAAAATCTAGAGAGAGAGAAAACAGAAACATATGGGGATCAATTTGGTAGACCCTAAGGATTAGGTAATTAGAACTATAAATTACGAAAATATCAACCCTGCTGGTTTTTATTTGGAACCATCTATATATCTTGCTTAGAACTATAGGTTTATTGTCTCTGGGTTTTCACTGAAACCATATTGGGAGATAAGACCTTATCTCAGACGATTCTACCCACAAGGCTTAAACCCAAATTAAATGGTTAGAGATGATAGCATTTTCTTAGATGGTTCCTTCTTATAGACAAGCAGCTGTCCAGTCAAGTAGTTTTAAGTAATGATCTCATCTAATTTTAAGGATGCCAACATAGTTTCTGAGATACGGAGTATGTATTACTGCAATCATGAAGAAAATCGTTCTACTGCATGCAGTTAGTGACTACTTTTTAACCATTCATGGTAAAAGTGGGGAAATTTTGTTCGTGTCCACTTGGCTGGTTCCGAGAAAGTTTGAGAAAACCGGTGCTGAAGGACGGTTTTTTTATGAGGCCAAAACAATTAACAAACCCCTCTCAGCTCTAGGAAATATCATCAATGCCCTAACGACTCCAAAGGACTAAAAGATCATCTGTGGAAGAAGCGAACTCAAGAAAAAAGCTAGCCCATGAGCCTTTCCCTGACTCAAAACTTACACGCATTCTCCAAGATGCATTGGTTTGTCAAAAGTTTCTCCAGCATCATATTATTGGGAGAGAAGTATGTCATGATTATAAGTTGATGCGGCTTGTCTATGTTGGATTTAATCTTATTTTTTAAAGTAAGTAGACTAAACGTGCATGTAGTCAAGTAGTACATGTGTTTGAGTCCTTGTAAAGGACCGGTCATGCATGTATCAGTATGGAGTCCATGCACGTCGGAAGCAAGATCGTAATCATCGGCTAGTTGCCGCTTATACGGAGCCGAGAGAACATCTCCAGCGTTAGAAACGTCTTAGGTGTTGCCGTGTTACCAAACATGATAACATTTTTATATGTGCATCTAAAATTTCAACAAAAATATAAATGGATAGAGCATGCAAGCATCTACCATCATGCAAAAATTGTGATGCAATTGAAACTTACGCGATGAGAAACAAAAAAGAGAAATCAGCCTGTGAATAGTAGCGGTTGAAACCCGCACTATTAACACACTGATTTTTTTTTTTTTTTGCATCTTGTACAAGTTTCCGTTGCATCTCAATTTTTGCATGATAGTAGAATATGACATGAACTATCCATTCGTATTTTTGTTAGAAATATTTGAATAATGTAGATGCACAAATTTAAAATGGTAATACGATAACACCCTAAGTGCTTGTAACACTTGAGATGTTCTCACGGAGTCGTATAGATGGTAACCATGTTTGGGGTGGCAACTCATCAAGAGAAACGTTGCGTGCTGCTGTTCTCCCAGCCTATCAAATGCCCAGAGATACTCCAAATGAGTACGTCGACTGGGTTCGCGCAAGCGAGGAGCTCTCGTTGCTAATGCAAGCTGTGGAAGAGCTCAAAGGAACCGTTCAAGAGGTAGCAGCTAGCACCAGTCATCGCTGGAAGGGGATACTAATTACTCAGCTTATTACCCATATGCTCAGCTCAACCGTTACCCAAGTCATCTTTTATTTTCTCCATATTCTTCGAATGACATCAAAGGTAAGAATCTTCATTTCTTTTTGATAGTTAATTTGTAGGAAGGATCTCTTTGAAGAGCTATCGCCTAGCAAGGCAGCCATTGGGGGCATGAAGAATCTTCTTTTCTGTTGATAAAATCTAAATTTTTTTAAGCACGTACGCATGGAAGATCGTGGGATGACATGAACAAGGGGACCATGAATTCCCAAAGCAAGTGAAAACACGGCAATGTGGTACGAACACATTATAGTCTCCAAAAGGAATTAGGAGACAAATTAAAGGGGATCAAACAACAGGGCATTTGGTCTAGTGGTATGATTCTCGCTTTGGGTGCGAGAGGTCCCGAGTTCGATTCTCGGAATGCCCCTTTTTATTTACCCTTTCTTTCTTTTTTGAACTTTTATTTTTTTTATTTGAAACAAACAGTCACCAACTATTCCAATCAGTGATTAGTAACATCAGCTCGAGGGTAAACAAGGGCCCAAGTGCGTGATCAAATGATCAAGCTGAAACTGCAGAAACAAACCGCAACTGCTCTGCAGAAAAAAAATGCAATGCACGACTCCACACATGAACAAGGGCTAACTGAGAAACGGCGGCCTTCTTCTTTATTTATTTTCCCACTCTCTACATGAATGCTACTACAAGAGGGTCAGAGACTCTGAGACAGAAGAACAATTGATCAATGGCAGCAGCAGCAGCTATCAGGATTCAGGAATTTCAGTCTCACTTGTGTGCCCGAGCCTGCCATCGGATCCAGAGGTCATCGGCTCACGCGACGACGAACACCCGGAGCTCGCCCCTGTCCCCGCGTGTCACGCGGGTGTCGCCGTCCAGGTACGTCACCTCGAACTCGCCGCTCCCGGTGTTGGACGGCGGCCGCAGGTTGTCGGGGATCCGCGGCACCTCCAGCGGCGGCAGCTGCGACAGGCTCCCCTTCGTCTTCACCGTCGTCTTCTCGAAATTGATCTTGATCCCCGACGTCCCTGCAGTGCCGTCGAGCGCACGGGGCACGAGGGGCAATCAGAACTTGTGCGCCAGCGTGGAGCAGAGGATGGCAGGCAAGAGCGGGACACTCACCGACGATCTCGAACTTGTGGGCCAGCGTGGCCGTGGCCTCGACGGGCGGCAGCGGCCACGGCGCGCCGAGCTCCAGCTCCACGATGTTGTCGAAGTCCCGGCTCACCACGTCGATCCGCTGGAACACCTGGCCGAGCGTGATGGGCAGGAGGCGGCCGGTGGGCGGGCCGGGGCGGCTGCCGCCGAGCGTCCGCGACGAGAAGGCGCTGCTGTACACGAGGCGCCACCGGCCCTGCAGCCTGTCGAGGTCCCTGCTCAGGTCCACGGGCCCGTCGCCCGCCGCCTCGAGCTCCCGCGCCGCCGCGTCCGCGCGGTCCAGGTCCTCCTGGCTCGCCGCCAGGCCGCGGTTCAGCCCGGACACCGCGCTCTGCAGAAGAATCCGTCAAGCGCTTGACCGGCCGAGCAGGAAGAGAACAGAGGACGGATGGTTAAGCACTGACCAGCAGCTTGACCTTGAGCGAGGCCACGTAGTCGGCGTCGGCGCCGGTGGCGCTGGTGTCCGCGTAGTCCACGGGAGGCGGCGGCGCGGCCGCCGTGGCGCGGACGGACAGCCGCCGCCGACTGTTCCTCCCCTGCCCCCCGCAGCTCGACCCGCCGGCACCGGCCGGCCATGCCGCGCCCTTGAGGCTCCCCGGACCAAGCAGCCGCGGAGCGCTCGTCGACGCGGTCGCGGCGCAGCAAGACGACGACGGCGGCGACGACCACGGCGCGGCCATGGCCATGGGGGGTTGGACACGTAGCTCGGTGAGGACGCGGCGTGCACAGCAACAGCAGGCGCTGGGTGTCGCGCGTTTCCTTGGGTCAACAGAGCGCGGGAAGCTGCGGGAAGTAGAAGTGGCGGCGAGCACGGGAGATTTCCATGGCGTTCTTGAAGAAGGGAAAGGGGGGGAATCGCGAGCTTTTTTCGGGATAATACGAGGGGTCGTGGTGGATGATTTTTTGTGGTGGGCGCGTCGGGCGGAGGGGAGTGGCGCTGGTCGGGACGCGTACGAGGGGAGAGTTCGGCATCCGTTTACGTCTTCGTGTGGAAGGTGGCACATTCCTTGGCCTTCTCGAATGTTCCGTAGATACTGCTGCTGTTTGCTAATTGCTACGTGGCAGCAGTTTCTCCGTCAGGTGGAGCAGGCCAAGGGCGAACACTGGGCTGTGGTAAATCTAGATGGGCTTAGATTCGTGGCCAAGGCCCAAACGCTGTTCGTGAACAAGGCCTATCTGCAAAATTATTAAAAAAAAAAAAAAGAGAGAGAAGAATCTCTAACACGGACAAGCAGAGGGGCTGTCTCCCTAACCTCCTCCGCATTTTTTTTCCAAGAGAGTTCAGCCTTGAATTGCTTTTTTCTTTGTTCAGGTATAAAAAGTGACGCACCATGCATCTCGTTTTGTGCGACAACAGAAAAAGGGAGTGGATTCATTTTATTTTCCGTTGCAACCTCACACCAGCGGTACAGAGGGAGAGGGAGAACTGAACAACACAGCACGGATCACTGAGTTCTTTATTTTCGTTGCATGATTTTTTTTTTACTCCGATTTTTGATACATGTAGATGATTCCATGTTCTATCTCTCTCATTTCCAAATTTTGGTTGAAATATTTCGAACACCTTTTGATGTGCAACCATCGGCACTAGTCTGGTCGATGGAATCTTGGGCATGATATAACAATGGGACACTTTCATTTCAAAAAAAAAAACAACGGGACACTCTCTCGCGAGAGAGTTGAGTACCAACCGGTTGCTTTAGGTTTGGCAGGTTAGCTCAGCACCCTCAGTCGCCACCAAGACAAAGAAAGAACCAAAGATACAATTAAGAAAAATTTGGGTTTAGGAAAAAAGTAAAAAGAAAGTGAAAATTGGTAGATTGATTATGGGTTGGATATACAATGGGGAGGTGTTGTGCTGTTAAATCCATACCAAAGAAAACATGTAAAAATTGTGTATTTTTTCAATTCATATATTAAAAATAAAAATTTGATTGCACAATTGTATTTGTTATGATGTGATCACACTTCAGTATATTGTGAAGTTAGAATAATTATTCCATCTTCACGTTATAAATATTCCACACTCACTAAAAAGTATTCTATGTCATTCATCCAGATAAAGTCAATTACGGTCATATTTTGAAGATTTGTCATATAGGACGTAACGATGCGGTTGGATTTCGAATGCTTTAAGTTCAAAAAAAATAATTACGAACGCTTGGTTTATAAACTGCGGATTTTTTTTTTCACTTTAAGCCTTTGCATAGAGCCCGAGATTCGTGTTACTACTGCTGATTTTTCCTTCCGCAACATGCAGTCGCACGTGACTCCGATTATTGTGGCCTTTTTTCCATGGAAGACGCGGTGGTTGCAGCGATTGTGGCTCAGTGGGGATTTCGGTGATCGAGTTATGCTTAACTGTAATTACTACGGTATTAGATTGTTAGTTAAGTTTGCTCATCTCCACGTCACCTATAATTCAAGAGTGTGTGTGGTTCACCTCAGTAAACACCACTAAGTGTCCGTTTCATGACCATTAGGCCGCCGGTTAAATTTTTATACCTAACATTAAGATATGTCACCTATAATTGAAAAATAATAAATTATTTATTGAGTTCTACATGCGAGTACTAGATCCTAGTTGGAGTAAAAGAATAAGAGGCCTTTTATGATGCACAATACTGATCTATACTAGTATTTGAAAATAATTAGTATAGAAACATTAGACGGTTCAGATTAATTGTATATATTGTATGCTACTGAAAAGTTCAGTGGTCATATAGGTATTATATGCGAGTAGTATAAATAGTATAAGGTACTATATGTAAAAATATTAATGGCATTAGGATCCATTTCATTTGGACTCTTTCTAATTCCATCTCTTCATTTTCATTTATAACTGGAAAATAATTAACAAATAATCAGTCATATATGCAAGTACCAGATCCGAGTCGGAGGCACGGATCCAAGTAGGCGTGTTATCATAAGGAACCTAATAAAGTTGTTTTGTAACTCGCAATATATGATTGGCCTTTCTTTTAAGATTTCTTAGTATGCCATCCTATAAATCTTTGATAAATGATGTTAGCACTGGACAATAATCCATCCCTCTCTTCGAGTAGGATTTTTGTTGACTCATTGGCCAAGAGAAGGGTGATTAGATGGCATCATGCTCATGCTTAAAGGGACAAATTAAAGTTAATAATATACTTTGCTTCACATAAAAGAAACTAGATATACCAAACTTGGTCGATTTGTGCTCGGCGTGCTTGCAGATGCAGCAGAAGGAAGAGACCTCGAATATTCCAAGGTTGATTTGCCAAGTAACAAGTTCTTTATGTCACGAAAGCAGCCCATCTTAGCTGCAAACTTCGAAGTTCAAGTATGTCCTATATCTAGCAACTAATGCTCCATACCTTTGTCATCACCCTAGCTAGCTCAAACTTGTTGATAGCTGAGCAGAGCTCTGTTTTTGCTCTGCAGCTACCAAGGCATGGCTAGCGAGAGACGCATGGATCCGGCGTTGTACAAGGCGGCGACGCGAGGGAACGTGGCGAGGCTGACGGAGCTGCTGGTGGATCCGGAGGACCCCAGGACGCCCCAGCTCCACACGGCGCTCCACCTCGCCGCCCTGCACGGCCACGCCGACTTCGCCCGCGAGGTCCTCGACAAGAACGGGGAGCTGCTCGTCGCCCGGAACTGCGACGGCGACACCCCGCTGCACCTGGCGGCCAAGGCAGGCAAGCTGGAGGTGGCGGCGCTGCTCGTCAACCGCGCCCTGGCCCGGCCGCAGGACCAGAGGAGTCCCTCTGGTCACGACCAACGAGAAGGGCAACACCCCGCTGCACGAGGCGGTGCGGCACCACAGGATCCCCATGGCGCTGGCCGTGCTGGACGGCGACCCCAGCCGTGCCTACGACCTCAACGAGCGAATGGAGTCGCCGCTGCACATGGCCGCCCGCGAGGGCCTCGTCCAAGTTGTCCAGAAGATGCTCGATTACAGTTGGGTCGACCAGGAGTTCTTGCCCTCTTCCTCCCTGAACGGCACGCCTCTGCACCAGGCCGTGCTCGGCGGCCACCTCAGTAAGCAACATGAAAAATAATAATCCCTCCGTCTCGAACAATACGTTGTTTTAATTTATAGGTATATAATTTTTGCTATACAACTATATATATATATATGTGTGTGTGTTATGTTTAGATAAATAATCTGATAAATACTGTATTTAGAAAAGTTAAAACGTATATAATTCTTTGAACCGAAGGAACGGAGGGAGTAACAAGTATGCTTACTACTTTTCTCGTTCATCATACGTCGGTTGTCATTGCACATGCATGTATGCTAATGCTACAGAGATCGTGGAGATCCTACTGGATAAGCGGCCTCATCTGATCGACCTGACCGACTTCAACGGCGACAACGCCCTGCACCTCGCGCGCAGAACCACCGGCGCGTGGTGGAGATGCTGCTCAACAAGCGTGCAGAGCTGGCCTACAAAAGAAACAGTAGGAGCGAGTCCCCCCTGCACATCGCCGTGCGCAACGGCTCGACGGACGCCATCAAGGCATTGCTCCGCCATTGCCCCGACGCGGCCGAGATGGTGAACGGGCAAGGCTGGAACGCCTTCCACGTCTCCGTCGCCAGCGGCAAGACGAGCGCGCTCAGGTGCCTGCTCCGCCATATCCATCCACCGGAGCTGCTCAACTATGCCGACAGCGATGGCGACACGCCTCTCCACCTCGCCGCCAATATGGGCCACGTCAGGTCCGCGCTGCTGCTGCTCGACGACCAGCGCGTCAACCCCTGCATCCGGGACCGCAGGGGCCACACGGCGCGCAGCCTCCTCGAGACCAAGTTTCTCGCCGGCGGCGAGCTCCACCCAGACGAGATGTACCTCCTGGAGCAGCTCGAGAAGCACGAGTCCAAAAGGTGCCGCAAGGACCAAGTGCCACCCGTCATTTTGTCCGCCAGACGCAGGCCCCTCAACGATAAGGACTTCGACAAGGTCGTCGACGCCTACTTCATCGCCGCCACCCTCATCGCCACCGTCACCTTCGCCGTCACCTTCACCATGCCCGGAGGCTACGACCAGACCAGGGGCATCGCCCTTCATGGCCGAAACGCCGCGTTCATGACCTTCGTGGTCTCCAATACTGTCGCCATGTGCAGCTCCATCGTCGTCATCTTCTTGCTCATCTGGGCAAGGCAGGAGCCCGTCAAGCTCAGGATCCACAACGTCATGTGGAGTCAAACGCTCACCATCGTCGCCTGCCTGGCGATGCTTGTCGCCCTCATGACTGCCGTCTATATCACCGTGGCGCCAAACTGCTCCGTGGCCTGCCTACGCCGTCATAGCCATCGGCACTTGTAGTCCAGCCCTCTTCCTCTTCATATCCTGGTTAGGAAGGCGATCCTTGTAAGCTAGAATGTAATTTATTACACGGCCCCTCCGAACTAAAGCATCTAAGATGTTACTATATATATATATATACATAGACACCTGTGTAGTAGATGTCCGATTTATCGACATCATTCATCGTAGCGGCGTCATGGTTTTCGGTGGCGTTCTTACCGCTTTTGTGCTATTACAGACGAGATGTGGACAGCAGCTATTGGAGTCATATATATATATATATATATATATATATATATATATATATATATATATATATATATATATATATATATATATATATATATAATTTAGACCCGAAAGCGATAAATCAGACATCTACTACTCAGGTGCAACAGGGCGACAGAGGAAACACATAGCTGGTTTTCAATAAAAATGGATATTGATGCAGAAAACATACCATGATATCGAAATTAGTATATGTGTATATATATATATATATTAGTAATGGAAAGGTATGTTGTTTCCAGCTTCAGCCACCCCATCCTCTAATGAGAATGCATCAGCCCGCCAATTGTTAAGGAGTACTAGCTAAACATAGCTATAAAGATAGGCATATGATTTAAAGGCCTATATCCAAAACATCTCACAATGACGTGCACTGATGAGCAATAAATTAAAAGAGGAATAAAAAGCCTAGATATGTAACATGATCATCTGTAGTCATCCTTTCGTAGCTTTTCAATGACCACGACTCCGAAGAACCAATCTCTCCATAAAATGGGTGAAAGGAACCGGAGGATGAGTCAAATCTAGCATGGATCGCTACTAAACTACTAAAGAAAGAGCCATCCGTCAACCCCAAATATACCGGTACAAAAATATACCGGTACAAGGTACTACTAATTTAGGTTGGACGGAAGGATCTGGGACTTTTAATACCAGTTGGTATTTGGTAATTGCTTTTAGTACCGGTTGGTGTTACAATTCGCGTCAGTAAGAGTGCTTCACGGGTTGAATCAAAATAAAAGTATCTCTTTTCTAATCACAATTACTAAGTAGGTAAGATCGTAGATGGGTGAGATGGTAAAGAAGTTACGCGCCAGACAAAAGAGTCCCGAGTTCGAATCCTACGTACTGCACGCGCGTGTATCTTGTTGCTAAAGGTACTTTTATACCAGATCATGCAACCCGCCCTTCATGGCCGAAACCCTGCCTTCAAGCTCCATCTTGCAGTCCAGCACTCTTCTTCGTCATGTGTAGTTCATTTTTCGTCATCTTCTTGCTCATCTGGGCCAGGCAGGAGCCCGTCAAGCTCAAGCTCCGCAACCTATTGCTCATGACTGCTGTCTATATCACCGTGGCGCCAACAGCCCCATGGCCTGCCTACGCCGTCATAGCCATCGGCACTTGCAGTCCAGCACTCTTCTTCGTCGTATCCTGGCTAGGGAGGCGATCCATGTCCACTAGACCCACTTGTCCACAGTAATCAGCATGTGCATCTCCGTGGACTTGTAATTCCACGAAGCAAAATGTAAGTTATTATGATAGGTATTTTGATGTAATTTCTTCTAATATTTGCTAAGTAAAAGAAATCGGTGCTCGTAAGCGATAGAAGGCTGGACTCTCGAATAATGTAACGTTATTTATGTCAACAGCCCATATCGTTGGTTTTGGCAGAATAGCCAAATTGGTCTTTCAAATTGCATCAAAGGTTTCAGTTTCGTCCCTCATCTTTCGGAACGACCAATTAAGTCCCTCAACATTTGTTTTCTTGGGTCAATTCAGCTCTACGTGGCTTCCACGTGGTTGTGCCAAATCAGCCAAGATTCTACATAGGCTTCCAATAGGTCAACTCTTGGCCAATCTCAACCTGCATTTGCCGATGAGGGATTACAAAATTAATCAATACCAATTAAAGAACCCAATAAATCAATAAGATAAACTTTATGCAACAATCATTTCCTCGAACCCTCAATTTGGACACAAAATAATAAAACAAGAATTCGGTAAAAAAAATAGTCATTACCTTCACCTACATATGCTATTGTAGCCCGATAATAAAGATCTTAATTTGCTCTTTTCCTCCTAACTTAAATTAATCCACTTACCATACTTATTTGGCACGCCTATGTGGAAGCCATGTAGGACATGACCTGTTACCTGTGCTCACGATATGTTGCTGCAGGGCATTACTTTGTGAAAAATAATTATACTAGCTAACTAACCCAGACGTGGGACTTGATAATAAGCAGAATGGGTACATTGTAATCCATTACAGAAGCTTTTGACAGCTTTTCCTTCAAGCATTGAATTTCAATAGTAAGTGGCAGAATCCCTGGATCTGAACAGTCAATCTGAAAGGTGCATATGAAACACCATAATTTACAGTAAAAAAGACCATGAAACATAATTTTCATAAGAGATGAACAAAATGAAAACAGCACAAATGGGCATGAAGTCTACGTATACCTACCTCATTTAGTGGATTTTCTCCTTCAATATGTTGTTTGCAACACAGGGCTAGGTCTGACTTGGCGATTTCATGTTTTCTTTCGGATATCTGTAGCGGAGAATTTCTGCCAATCTGAAGCTCCTCAAGCAAATACATTATGCTATGGTGGTTCTCTTCCCTCAATTGGATCCAGGGTACTAGCACAGCTCCAGTCAGGACTACATTGACGAGTCAATTCAACAACTCTGCTGTAGTGCTGTATCAAAAGAACCCCCTGAATTTGACTGCAGAAGCTTCTTAGCATTCAGAGACAGAAGGCATGCATCTGCATCCATGGTGACCATATTTTCAAAAGCATCTTCCACAAGTGTTCTTTCCCAAGATGTGCAATAACTGTCTGCTTAATGATGAAAACCCTCTTGCAGATGGGGGCGGCACCAGTAAACCCATGAGCCAGTGCTGTCCCTAACAAAGCTCACGCCCTCAGGCGGCACACGCCTGATGGGGTAACTGCATCTGAAGAATTCAGCCACATCCATCATCAATCTTCACCGAAAGAAAGCCAACCTGCTCCTTGCAGGTCATCAAGCCGTTCCAGTACCTGGCACTTGGCAGCTGAATTCACACCGCTGGAGTTTTCAATGTTCTGAAACTTTTTAAATGCTCTACATCTTTTTTTTTAAAAAAATATTGAACAGTGCATCCGTCCTTCTGTCCTGAACAGTTTACAAATGCTCCAAACAGGGTAAAATATTCTTAATGAAAAATAATACTTAATGTTCTGAACTATGGCAAGAATAATCACAAATGTTTTGAGTGCAAAACTCCGCAACAATTATAAAGGTTCTGAAATTTTCTTAATCATTCTATATTTCAAAAAATAATAAACATTGCACTACGAACACAACACATTGAAATTTAGTTTAGCATAATGGCCTTTTGTGCTGCCTTTCATGAATCCCTATGGGCATATGCATTTTTTTTAACGAAGCTGCCGATTATATGCATCTTAGGACATTCAACCTGAGATTTCAATGTTTTATTCCTCATGTCAATAGCTTTCAGAAAAAAAAACATATATTTGAGAACAATATGTAATTATTTTGAAGTTAAATCTGAGATTTTTTAAATGTACTGATTCGAATTCGACTCCATAAGCAGTTTAAGAAAAGTCAAACTCCGAGGGGAATACGGCTCCGACAGTACAAGCAGACTGCCCGCGGAGCCGGATTCAGTGAAGTTCCTTCAGCAAGTCACGGCGTGACTTGCGCCCCCATATCCGACGTCCATAACACATCCAACGATTCCTAGCCGATTCCTCTCCTTTTCAAAGAGATTCCTAGCCGATTCCTCTGGTCCCACGGCTCAGTCCGCCACGGTACAGTCCGTCGCGAGCTTCGCCAAATTCCCCAATTTTGTTAGGCTTTGCTCCGGCGGCCGGTGGCGCAACCATGGAGTCCGCTATCGCCGGCGCCGCCGCGTCGGCGGACTGGACGCTGCTGCCGGAAGAAATCCTCGTCACCTTGATGGGCGAGCTCGAGGTCCCCGACCTTATCCGCTCGGGCGCCGTCTGCACGTCGTGGTACGCCTCGTACGCCGCCTTCCGGCGCCTGCGCCTGCCGTCCCCGCGGCAGGCCCCCTGCCTGCTCTACTCCTGCGACGGTCCCAGCCGCGGCGCCGCCGCGCTCTATTGCCCCGCCACCGGGGCCACCTGCCGGCCTCCCTTCCCGGACCTCCGCGGCCTGTCGCCGATCGGCTCCTGCACATCGCCAACCCGCTCACCGGCGCCCGCGTCGCGCTGCCGCCCATCACCACGCTGCACGGCGGCGGCGGCCTCGTGTACAAGGTCCGGGACGAGCGCGGGGACCTGGGGCTCATCCCGGTGGCCGAGGCGCGGGACTGCATGTACGACCGGGCGGCGCTCTCCGGCAGCCCCCTCCGCGCCGGGCGCGACTGCGTCGTCCTGCTCCTGCACTCCCCGCTGGGGGAGCTCTCGTTCGCGAGGCCCGGCGACGAGCGGTGGACGTGGATCCCGCCGGGTGAGTCCACGGGCCTGCCGCGGGGCGACTTCTACCGCGACGCGGCGTACAACGACAAGGATGGGCTGTTCTATGTGGTTCGCGCCAATGATTCTATACGCCTTGGACCTAAGGGACCTTTGCCGGCGGCGAGGAGGATACTGTCTGAGCTCAGGCACGGCGATCAGCCTTACAGGTACCTCATCCACGCGCCATGGGGGGAGCTCTTGCAAGCATGGAGATTCAGGCGAGAATACGAACCGTCCACACCATTTGTGGTCGATGAAGATTGGGACATGGTTGCTGATCCGTCGGCGGAGCTCAACACAACTAAACTACAACTCTACAAGGTTGACACCCATGGACAGAGGCTTGTGAAGCTGGATGGTCTAAGGGATTATGCTCTCTTCCTTGGTTACAATGCGTCAATGTGCCCTCCGGTCGGGGAATTTCCAGGGTTGAAGCCGAACTGCGCCTATGTTATGGATGATTCAACTGAATTTATGAACTTTTACAAATACAACAAGCGAGAAATTGGTGTCTGGGACATTGAGAGGCAGAGTTTGCAGGGCCTTAGTGACGCCTCGCCCTTGCCTCTCAAGGAACCTTGGTTGAATTGGCCAGCGCCCTTTTGGGTAACACCATCCCTTTCGTAAGGAGGTGATTTTACTGCCTGGTATCAAGGTTGAGATAATGTTATATGCTGTAAATCATTTAAGTATTTTTAAGAACCTATATCAATTTCAGTCTTTGTTCTTGCTTATTTTCCTAGCAATATTTCTGTAGTGTTGTGTTTCCTATTTTTTTGCTTGACAGCATAAGTGTCAAAGTTGTATGAGGCTTTGAGAAGATCTGTCATATCTTTTTTTTCCCTTTTTGTTGTATGAGGCTTTGAGAAGATCTATTCATTTCTCTTAGTTTTCAACTGCCTTGCCGCTCATAAGTGTTTATTTGGCTCTTATACAGCTGGAACTTTATGCGGCTCAAGTGAGGCAAAAGAACCAAGGGTCATCATTGAAAAAACTGCCTTGGCTGTGGAAATACTTATGATATCGGTGCCTCTCTGTCAGATACACCTCATATCTTTACATCCGGTAAGCTTCTTGCGCACCAACTTTATATATATTGCCATTCAGATGCATTTTCTTGAGGTACAAAAAGATGGGAACTTAGAAGGGAAAATCGCAAAAACCATCCCAATATGTCACTTGGAGTTTGAGACCCCCCCCATACAATAAGCTGCTCTGTTGCAAACGCCCAACCCCCCTACTTAGCTTTGTTGCAAAAACCACCCCACCGCATACATACTTAGCCACCCGTTTCTGTTACAAAAGAGATGTACAAGTGTTGTGAAAATGTTACCTTTTGAATTGCATGCTTTTTTTAGCAAAGTAGAAAACCAAGGCAAGATGTTCTACTGAAAGGACTCCTATAACTATTTCTCTGAAGTAGATCGAGTCACTGTTTTAGTAACTATTTCTTTGAAGTAGATCGAGTCACTGTTTTAGCAATCGGTAGCCTTTTGCCTGAACCTCTCTCTCTTCAATACATTATATACCATGTTGTAAGTTGCACTTCCAGGCTGCTTTTCTTTCTTTTTTTTCTCTAAAACTCTCCTTATTACGTTACAGCTATAAACTGATCCTAAGAAAGACATTGAAAATCCACGGCTATGTCCAAAATATTGTTTGATTCTTTTCTCATCTGCATTTGACCTAATTTTGAATCACATAACAGATATGATTGGTGAATGCGATTAATACTAGTAGTCAATTAAATAGCAAAAGTGTGTTCAAGAAAAAAATTAAGTACGAAAAGCCAACTGAAAATCTGAAACATGCCACTGCCATTTTGATTCTGAATGGGCCTTGCTTTTAGTGGTGTGTTGCTCTTCTTTTGTTGTCACCTGAATCAATTATGTCTTGTTGGATTGGTTTTTAACAAATTGAGGTATCCGTAAGCATATAATTTGAAATCGTGACTGGAAACTTCCATTTTAATACAGATAGGCATTTGTTTTCTATTTTCATGGAATGTTCAGGACATTCAGTCCGGTCAAGATGAACTGCTGGCCTCGTTTAAGTTATGTTTTTTGTTACTCATTCTGAGGTGTGAAAGCTGATTTAGATTTCCATTTCTCGGTAACTTCACCCTGAGCGATGAGCAATACACATTTCCTCAGGTCTTCTGGTGGAAAGGATCGCACATTTCCACTTGCTGTTTGCATGCTATCAGTACCGGAGGAAGTGGCTTGTATATGATGGTGAGAGCTTTGAGCCAAGCATTTTAGTAGACACTCATGCTCAAAATTTGATCTTATGGTGTTATGCTAAATGCACTTTTTCATGCAGGGAATGGTTGGCTTGCCCTGGTTTGTTCAACACTACAAACTGTGAAGTCCAACCCGAGGGTCCTATGGTCCGACAACTCTTGAGGGAAGCAGACCATGAACTGTATAGATTCATGATGATAAAGATACAAAGGTTGTGTTCATATTGTAGGTTTCAAGTAGGTGTGCACTTCTCTTGCAGACTGTAGGCAGGAAGGGAGGTTTGGCCTTGAGAGTGGAATTTTCAGGCTGAAAGGGTGTACGGATTGTAAGGGAGTTAGCTTGTTACCACGCGTGGGGCCGGGCGTATGCATAGATGGAGTGGAGAAATAACTCATGTATAGGATGATCAGATACAAGAAAAAAAAATCAGTCATTTGATACAAACATACAGATATGGTACAGAAGTGCAGGTCATGTTGTGTGCATGAATGCTTTCCCCTTTTATTTCTTTTCTTTTCACATTATATCTGTCCGTTCAGGCGTGTTCGCCAATGTATATTTTGTATGTATATGTATGCATGTATCTGTGTGTGCACGGAGACGGAAAAAAACAAACAAAAAAAGAACTCTGGTGTATTCCAAGCTTGCCTGACTCCCATGAAAAACTATATGAGAAGAAAGATGCTAATTCTTTTTCTAGTAAATTGAACCTACAGGTATTTTACTCTTCATATTAACAATACTTATCTTTTTTTAAAAAAAACAGTAGTCAACCAAAGATAAATTTACAAAATTTCTTCGGAACCCCACTTGTCAGAGAAGCAGACCCAACTTCTTTGGGGCTTTGTCAGAACTCAGAACCCAGAGAAGCGGTTGGCACCCGTGGCCGTGGAGGGAGAGGCGCACCGCGCTCTTCTTCCCCAGCGGAGGAGCCCCGCCTCCACGCCTCCGGCCGGCGGCCATGGACTCCAGGAAAGCAACCTCAGGTGATCCTAATCGTCACGCGCCTCTTCCTGATCGCGTCAGTAAGGGGGTTAAGCCGTCTCGGTCGCTGGCGGCTGTGGCGAAGACAAGGTGTTCGACGGAATGCGCCACGGCTTCAGAGGCACCAAGTTCCGACGAATCGCAGCGCCGGGCGTGGGCTGACCTCCCGTCGGACATCCTCGGTGTCATGGTGAGCCGCCTCCCCCTCGTCGAGGACCGCGCCAGGCTGCGCTCCGTCTGCCGCTCCTGGCGCGCCTCCACCGCCGGCTGCCGCCGCCGCTTCCCCTGCTCGTCCTGTCAGACTTCTCGCTCGCCAGCTTCTGCGCGGAAGGGACCCTGACGGGCGTGCGCCGCCGCCTCCCGCTTCCAGATAGGGAGACGGGGGCGGCTGGCAGCGTCCGCTGCGTCGGTGATCAAGAGTGAAGCTAAGCTTGCTCTCTGGCGGTCTGGGATGAAGTCGTGGTGCGTGTGTGATGGTGGCTGCATCACTAAGTTCATCGATATCATCTTCTGCCAGGAGAAGCTCTACATGCTCAGTATCAGCGAATCTACTGCAAACCTTTTTGCCTTTGAGATCTCAGATGATGACGATTGCCTGATGGTTTCTCGTGCTGAGTGTCGTGAAATTGAATGGCCTGTGGTCATGGATAGCTACCGTGAGATGTGGAGCATAGTAGAGTGGCTTGGGAAACTATTAATAGTTGCAACATACTCTCATGATGCAGAATTTTGGCAGCAAATTACTGATGTTAGAGTATTTGAGGCGGATTTGAGCACAAACCCTGTCAGACTCACTGAGATTGAGAGCTTGGACGGTGACTGCATCTGCCTCAGCCCATGCAGCAGCAAGCGTTTCGTTCCTGTGAGTATGATGGAGTTGAAGATGACCTTATCTATTTCATTGATGGTTATATCTACCCTGATAAAAATGCCTGCTCTTTCGGTAGATTTGTGTACAGCATGAAAGATGGTACCATGGCTCCGGTTGCAGCGGACATACCAGAACACAAACTTCGGGCACCAGATGGCAGACTGATGAATCCAACATGGTTATTTCCTCCTGAATGAAATGCTGCAGATCAACCCTGATTGCAATGAGTCTTAATGGCCGAAGCACACTGATGTTGATTGGGGTCAGGTGCCATAGTGGTTTTTACTTCTAAGAAACTGAAACAAGTGTGCTGTTTTTCTATGTCTGACTCCAGTTATTGTTTTTAGGAGCAAACTTAATTTGTTTTCAAGTTCCTATGTGGATTTTTAATGGTTTCGCACTTGGGCGGAGTCTTTAGTTCCAACTATATGAACAATGGTTTTCAGATTTCCGGGATACTATTTTTAGAGTTTTTTCTTTCCAGGATACTATTTATGTCGATTTCTATTGCAATTCATGGTTGCTGTGTTCTTGGTGTTTGGGCCTGAAGCCCTGGACTATGGTATATTGGTGTCATTGTTTAGGAATAACGAAGTGCGTGGCTGCGGTCGCACGCTGCTGACAGTGTTAAGGGGGTGTTTGGATGTGCTAAAACATGGGTGCTAAAGTTTAACCCTAGATGTGCTAATGGGGCTAAACATGGGTTAATGAGAGCTAATCAAGGGCCAATGGGCTCTAATGGCCAATTAGCCATCATCTAATGCAATTAGATCAGTAATTAGCCTATATTTAGTCCTATTATTTGGCATGTAAATAAGTGGGTTAAAGTTTAGTCTCTTGGATCCAAACACCCCTTATTGTGGGGCGGAATTAGGAAGAAAGAGAGCCGTGTTGATGCAATCCCAGTTGTTTGCGTTTAGGTGGTGCCAGGTTAAAATACCTTCAAATTGTAACCGACCTTTCTTAGAAAAAGCCTATAGCTCTCTTGACCTGGTCAAACTAATCAGAAAGTTAGGATTATAGTGAGAAAAAAAAAGTTCTCAATACACTGAACAAGGTAGGGTAGTTGTTGCCCAACGTGTAAGAGTCAACGAGACCAACCTGTTGAGCTTGGAAGCCCTCAAAGTCAAAGCTCACAGACTCAGCCGTCGGCCGTGGAGCAAGAGGTGCTCGGCGGCCACGACGCTGTCCCGCGGCCATGGACTCCGGGGAAGGAACCCCAGCTGATCAGACTCGTCACGCGCCTCTACCTTTGGTGGCGGCGGCACAGGCAAGGTGTTCGACGAGGTGCGTCCCAGGCCTCCCCGCTCCGCCAAGGCTCGACGATGTGTCGGAGCCGCGGCACCGGCCGTGGGCGGACCTGCCGGCGGACATTCTCGGCGTCGTGGTCGGCCGCCTCGCCCTCGTGGAGGACCGCGCCAGGCTGCGCTCGGTCTGCCACGCGTGGCGCGCCGCGGCGCGCCTCCACCGGCGGCTGCCGCCGCCGCTGCCCCTGCTCGTGCTGTCCGACTTCTCGTTCTCCAGCTTCCGCGCGGAGGGGACCGTGACCGGCGCGCGCCGCCGCGTCCCGCTGCCGGGGAGCGAGACGGCGGGGATGGCTCGTGGGCGTGGAGGCCGACCAAAGCCGCGACATCGGTGACCACCGGTGCTTCTTGATGAACGCATTCTCCCAGGATGTCGTCCGCCTCCCGGCTCCCTCGGCAGCCACCAACTCCGTCGACACACAGAGCAAGTCTCTGTCTCTCCCCATCGCCAATAGCTCCGGTGTGATGAATTGCGGGACCAACACCGCGTACCGTGCGATGTCGTTTCCCAAGGTGGCCCTGTCATCTTCACCGGAGTCCGGCACCGGTTGCGTTGTGGCTGCCATCTCCATGGCCAAGGATACTACCGAGCTTGCTCTGTGGCGACCTGGAATGGAGTCATGGTGCGTGTGTTATGGCAGCTGTGTCGGTAAGTTCATCGATGTCATCTTCTGCCGGGGGAAGCTCTACATGTTCAGTAGCAGCGAACTCACCGAAGACCTCTTTTCCTTCGAGCTCTCCGAAGGCGACAATGGCGGCCTTATGGTCTCTCGTGTCGAGCGGCGTCACAAGGAAATGCCTGAGGTCACGGAAGGCTATTACCAGAACTGGAGCATAGTAGAGTGGCGTGGAAAACTTTTAGTAGTTGCGACGTACACAGGCGGTGCTGAAGTTTGGCAGAGAATTGTCGAGGTTAGGGTGTTTGAGGCGAGCTTGAGCACAGAGCCTGTCAGGTTCACTGAGATCAAGAGCTTGGATGGCGACTGCATCTTCATCAGCCCATGCAGCTGCAAGTCATTTCGTTCATGTCAGTATGATGGAGTCGGCGGCGATCCTATCTATTTCATTGATGGTTACCTCTCCGCTGATAAAAATGCCCGACCTTTCGATAAATTAGTGTACAACGTGAAAGATGGTACAATGGCACCATTTGCTGCAGACATGCCAGAGGACAAACTTCAGGCGCCAGATGGCATGCTGATGCATCCAACATGGTTATTTCTTCCTGAATAAACTACTGCAGATCAGCTTTGCTACTCTGATCTGAAATTTCCATGTAACGAGACTTAATGTACGATGCTTGATTTGGGCCAGGCGCCATGGAGTTGTATTTCTGAGAGCTGAAACAATGGTGATATTGTTTTAAGTCTGATTCCAGTGATTGTTTCTAGTAGTAAACTTTTGCGTGCTTAAATTGTTTTCAAGTTCCTATGAGAAGTCTTGGTGCTTTTGCGCTTGTGGTAGAGTCATTAATTAGTTCCTATCTAAGTATATGAACAATGGTTTTTAGATTTGCTGGACACTATAATTTCTCTTGCAATTCATGATTGCAGTGTTTTCAGTGTTTTTAGGTTTGCTGCTTCTTATATCCATATTTCTATATATTTGCAAATAAAAACAATAATGTCGTATCATGAAGACTACATTTGACAACGGAAATGCATGTACACATTTCATGTATTTAATATCAGAGTTAGAAATTCCAAATCTGTCCGTGGCCATGTAGAAGTTGCCATGCAATATATTTAGGGAAAAGTCTAGTTTTCACCTTTGAAGTATCAGAAAAGTCCGATTTTCAACCTTTAACTACAAAACCGGACAACAAGCGCTATCCAACTGACAAAATCGAACAATTTTGACCTTTTCAGTGGTTTCAAAGGTAGTTTTGCATTTTATAAAAAATAAAAAATTCAGGTTAGATCTGAAAAATCAAAACTAATTTGTTTTAAATCAGAAAAATATGAAACTAGTACTAATTTTTTTCTAAAAATTTAACATATCTGTTGTTGCTCTATTTGAGTCTTATTTATTCAAAAATAATAGGCATAATTACAAGCAAATAAATACTAGGAACATGAAAAAAATTAGATCTGAATAACTGACAAATAGAGTGCCAATAGATAGATTATATTTTTAGAAAAATGATAGCACATGTTTCGTATTTTTTGATTCATTAAATAAAATACCACCTTTGAAACCACTTAGAGGGTCAAAATTTGACCGGTTTCAATAGTTGGATGGTCTGTGTTATCCAATTTTGTAGTTGAAGGTTGAAAATCGAACTTTTGTGATAGTCTATGAGGTGTAAACCAAATTTTTCTCAAATATTTATATATTCAAAAGCCATCTATTTGACTAAAGTCAGATGGACTCCACAGAGGATAGAATTACACAAGCTCAACTGCCCAGAAACACCAAAAAACAACAGCAGCTATGAATTGCAAGAGAAATTGATATACAACCATAGAAGCACAGTAGCAAGCAAATCTGGAAACCATTGCTCATAGGTACTAAAGAACCCCCCCCCCCCCCCCCCCCCCCGAAAGCACTAAATAAAACTCCACATATGACCTTGAAAAAAAAATTGAAGTACACAAATTTACTACTAAAAACGACCTCGGAAATCAAATTATTGGGAATCTTTTTTATTTTTTCCGTCCTTTAAATGCTTGTGGTCAATCGCCAAGCATGCAAGTACTAATTCCGTGTTTGTTTGAGCTATGCTCTTCAAAAGATGTTTTTTAAGAATCTAATAAAAACTTGATTCTTGTAAAGCTAGAAAATATATTTCAAACTGGCTTTAGAAAGAACGAAATGTATAATATAGATAATGCTTCTCGGTAGCTATCAACAAACTCTTCTAGACTAATTTCTGGTTTCTAATAAAATACAATATTTGCTTCTCAAAAGCTATAGTAGTTTCAAGACTTGGTTGTTTATTTGAGCTTTCTAATTACGAAAAGCAAAAGCCAGTCATTAAAGTATATATGACTTTTAGGACAAAGACAAGCCAATTGGCCTGCCGGACATGTCATGTTTAGTTGACCTCAAGTACAGTATCGCTTTTACCAATCGCCAGGTCTGTACGCGTTCATTTTCTAAATTTTCTAAATTGTCATGGCTGGAGGAGGAATAAGGAAGAAAGAGAGCCATTGGATGACATGTTAATAAAATCCCAATTGTTTGTTTTGTTTGTGGGAGGTGAGGGTTTCTAAAATGAAACATTCCCAACATATTGAACAAGTCTTGGAAGCCCTCAAAGTCAAGTCAACCAGACCAACCACTGGCGCTAGGAAACCATCAAAGTCAACCCTCACAGGCCCAGCCTAGCACCCATCCATACAAGAGATCGATTCACCCGTTGCCCATGGAGCAAGAGGCACCACCGCACCACGACCCTGTCCGGCGGCCATGGATTGCCGGAAAGGAACCTCGGCTGATCAGACTCGTCACGCGCCTCCACCTCTGGCGCCGGTGGCGCAGGCGCGGTGCTCGACCAAGTGCGTCCCGGCCCCCCCGGCTTCCGAGACGCCAAGTCTCGACGAGGCGTTGGAGTTGGAGGCGCAGCGCCGGCCGTGGGCGGACCTCCCGGCGGACATCCTCGGCGTCGTGGTCGGCCGCCTCGCCCTCGTGGAGGACCGCGCCAGGCTGCGCTCCGTCTGCCACGCGTGGCGCGCCGCGGCGCGCCTGCACCGGCGCCCGCCGCCGCCGCCGCCGCTGCTCGTGCTGTCCGACTTCTCGTTCTCCAGCTTCCGCGCGGACGGGACCACGACGGGCGCGCGCCGCCGCGTCCCGCTGCCGGAGACGGAGGCGGCGGAGGCTGGCGGCGACGTACGCTGCGTCGGCTCGTTCGAGGGATGGCTCGTGGGCGCGGAGCGCGACACAAGTCGCGGCATTGGTGACCTCCGGTGCTTCTTGGTGAACGCATTCTCCCGGGACGTCGTCCGCCTCCCGCCTCCTTCCGCCGCCACCCACCCCGTCGACGCACGTAGCAGGTCCCTCCCCATCGCCAATGGTGGCGGCTCCGATGTGGTGATGAATTGCGTGATCAATGCTGCAGAGTGTGTGACGTCGTTTCGCAAGGTGGTCCTGTCATCTTCACCGCAGTCCGGGACCGACTGCGTTGTGGCTGCCATCTCCATGATCGAGGACACTACCAAGCTTGCTCTCTGGCGAACTGGAATGGAGTCATGGTGCGTGTGCTACGGCAGCTGTGTCCCTAAGTTCACTGATGTCATCTTCTGCCAGGGGAAGCTCTACATGCTCAGTTGCAGCGAACTCACCACAGACCTCTTTTCCCTTGAGCTCTCTGAAGACGACGACGGCGGCGGCAGCGGTCTCATGGTTTCTCGTATCGACTGTCGTGAGATTGAATGGCCCGAGGTCACGGATGGCTATCACCAGAACTGGAGCATGGTAGAGTGGCGTGGAAACCTCTTGATAGTTGCGACGTACACGAGCGACATCGACGATGAAGTTTGGCCGAGAATTGTTGAGGTGAGGGTGTTTGAGGCGAGCTTGAGCACAGACCCTGTCAGATTCACTGAGATCAAGAGCTTGGATGGCGACTGCGTCTTCATCAGCCCGTGCAACAGCAAGGCATTTCGTTCATGTCAGTGTGATGGGGTTGAAGATGACCGTATCTACTTCATTGATGGCTACCTCCCCCCGGATAAAAGTGCCCGCCCTTTCGACAAATTTGTGTACAACATGAAAGATGGTACAATGGCACCGTTTGCTGCAGACATACCGGAGGACAAACTTCAGGCGCCAGATGGTATGCTGATGCATCCAACATGGTTATTTCCTCCTGAATGAACTGCTGCAGGTCAGCTCTGTCACTCTGATCCTAACGAGTCTTATTGTACAGAGCACTAATTGTTGATTGGGGCCAAGGGCCACGGTGTTGTATTTCTGAGAGCTGAAACAAGTGTGCTATATTGTTTTATGTCTGATTCCAGTGATTTGTTTTTAGTAGTAAATTCATGTGTACTTAATTTGTTTGCAAGTTCATATGAGGAGTTTTAGTACTTCGGCTATTCGGCATCTGTGGGGGAGTCTATAGTTCCTATCTATATGAACGATTGTTTTCAGATTTGCTGGACAATATGATATATGCTGCTATGGCTGTATATCAATTTTTCTTGCAATTCATGGTTGCAGTGTTTTTGTTGTTTTCTGGGCAGTTGAGTGTGTGGAATTCTATCCTCTAAGGTTAATTTGAGTACAGTCAAATAGAAGATCTTTTGAATAAGTGGATTCCCAGGCTGACTCTGGCTCCAAGTGTGTCGCGGCTGCCATCTCCATCATCAAGAGGGCAGTTAAGCTTGCATTCTGGCAATCTGGGATGAAGTCGTGGTGCGTGTGCGATGGTGGCTGCATCACTGAGTTCATTGATGTTGTCTTCTGCCAGGGGAAGCTATACTATACGTGCTCAGTAGCATGCAGAGAATGCACCACATACCTCTTTGCCTTTGAGATCTCTGAAGACAACAATGGCCTGATGGTTTCTCGTGTTGACGGTTCTGTAGTCGAATTGCCTGTGGTCAGAGATAACTATGACAATGCGTGGAGCATAGTAGAGTGGCGTGGAAAACTACTACTAGTTGCAACATACTATGGTGATGCTGAATTTAGGCACATTATTATTGAGGTTAGATTATTTGAGGCAGACTTAAGCACAAACCCTGTCAGAGTCACTGAGATTGAGAACTTGGATGGGGACTGCATGTTCATCAGCCCATGCAGCAGCAAGTCATTTCGGTCATTTCGTCATGTGATTATTATGGAGCTGGAGAAGATCTTATCTATTTCATTGATGGTAACCTCTGCCCTGAAAATTTGTGTACAACATGAAAGATGGTATGATGGCACCACACTTGCTGCAGACGGATCAGAGGGAAAATTTTGTGCACCGGATGACAGACCGACGAATGCGGCATGGTTGTTTCCTCCTGAATGAACTGCTCTGATATCCTAATGTTTTCAATGTGCGAAGCACTGGTGCTGATTGAGGTCAGGTGCCATGGTGTCTTTCTAATTAAGCACTGAAACAAGTGTGCTGTCCCTTTTTAATGTTTGTTTTTAGTAGTAAACTTATTCGTCCTTAATTGGTTTTCTACTTCCTATGTGGGTCAACCTTGGCATGCTTGCAAGTTGCAACTTTTGAAGCCTGAGAAGGTCATTAAAATTCGAAGTGCGGCTAAAACAGTCACCACCGAGCTTATATGGCAATTTGTTGCTGCTAAATTGGGGATATTGGAACTGAACATGCATATCTCATGGTTACATGGTAATCCCTTCGTCCTGTAATATATGGCACCCTAATATTTTCATGACAGATTAAGGAGATAAGAAAATAATGCATGTACCTCTTTTTAATGCCTTATTTAGTTATCATTTTGCTGATTTCATGGCCGTTTGGGAATAATTAAGTCTTCAAAACACCTTAGGATGCCTTATATTTGGGTATAAATTTTGAACCCTTCAATGCCTTATATTTCAGGACGGAGAGAGTAGAGTTGCATGTTGTAATGGAGACGATCACATTGACCCTGGGACTTGGAATTGGCTTCTGGACTGAATTAGATGCTCAGCAGCTGGTGCCATCTCTTTAAAAGGTAAAAAAGTTACCTGTTCATTCCTCTTCAAGTGCAGTGTTCTTATGGAAAAATAAGATCCGTATGATCCGGAATCCGTACAAATCGGATGGCTCATGAATTAGTTAAAGTGTGGTTACATTGAGATGTTAATTCTTCTTTGTTGTGTAATAGTGATAGGCTGGCATAGGGTCATATAACGGGTGAAAGTGCCGAGTAATAAAATCTCAGTAATATTTTTCAGAAAAAGGAGTGTTCGTCCTTGAAAGTTGAAATACCCCAGTGTGTTGCATAGGATTCACGATTAACTTAGTTTTGGTACATGAATGTAAATCTATCAACCTCATCTACCTTTGTTATTTCTTCTGCCACAGTGCCCCTAGATGTGAGCAAACCTCGGTCTCGCCGGAAAAAGCTAAGTAAATTTTGGAGCTAAATTTTGTGCCTATAACCACCCGATGGTGATCAGGCCACACTCGAGTTTTCTGCTTTTTTGTCAAAAATAATTAAAATAAACCGTTGGGTTTGGGCTCAAGCTGGTACAAAACTTTTCGAATTCGTGTTCTTCTATCGAAACCTGACCATACAAGAGTCATAGGCTGGCCAAATACGTTGAGCTTGGATCAAGCCAAAAATGCCTAGATATAGTCTAGATACACCTATACGACTATACCGCTCACTCAATCTAATTGACCCACGCTCATACTTTCTTATTTCTTCTCCAACCCACACCACTCGCTTCCAACCTAATTAATCTCCACCTACCTCTTTCACATTTCTTGCCACGCTGCACCTAGCTTCACCGCCACCGCTTGCCCCTAACCTACTTAATCGCACCTAACCTTCCTCGTTTCTTCTCCCATCCAAGATCCACCGCGCATCCATTACTCACACCTAGAGGCACTGCATCCTGAGCGCCCTCCTCGCTGCTCAAGAACACCTCCTTTCTCATCCATCACCATTGAGTCCTTCTCGCCTCAAGCATCACTCCCTGCCTCCGCTGCTACGTTGTTCGATCTCGGTGACACTACTGCCGCCCTCAAATCACCACCGATAAAAACCATTGAGAGACGTCGCGCCTATTAATTTTCATCGCCCACCGCCATGGTGCCATCCTTCACCACCACAGCAAGAGGCGTCCTAGTGCATGTCTTCCGCTCGCCGCCTAGCCAATTTCACCGATCATCGGTTTGGATCCAGATCAAGTAAATCTCCACCATGAAACCCTAGATCTATTTTCCTTGAACCTTAAATCCCCAACCCTAGTTTTTTAATATGTTTTTTTTTTTTGCGATTCTTTGGAAAGAAACAAACGTTTGGGGCTAAAGTACTATCCGAGCGGCGCCTGATTAAGCCCGGGCCTTTCACTGTACTCCGGCAAGCGGTGGCTTCAGCATTTGCAGTTTTGCACAATCGAAACCATTTCTCCCTTTCGAATCAGAACTCAGAAGAACAAGACGGTCTCAATCTCAGGAGGCAAATCGTCTCCCCGCTCCTGCTGCAAAAACTAGATCGCCAATTCAATCAATCGCAGGTCCCGAATTCGTACATCGATTAAAAACGAAAAATAACCTGCTCGATTCTTTACTCCTGCTGCTTCGGCTCAGCTTGCTCGGATGTTCGGATTCTTCAGATAAAGAGGCCCACGGCGCTGGTTTCCCGGTGGCGATGAATTCCGTGACCGAAACCGCCGGCGGTGAGTACCTTCCTCTCCCGTACTGCGTGCCCCGTGGCCGTTGATTTTGGTTGCCGCGGAGCGTCACGGTCTCAGGTGGGTGTCTGCTCGTGCAGGCGAGGTGTTCGACGAAATGCCCCAAGAGAAGAGGGCGAGAACCGACGCGGGGGGCGAGGACCCGCGGGGGTCGTCGTGGGCGGGCCTCCAGCCGGACGCCCTGGGCGTCGTGCTCAGCTTCCTCCCCTGCCTCGCCGACCGTGCCAGGGTGCGGTCCGTGTGCCGCCAGTGGCGCGCCGCCGCGCGCGGCCGCGGCGTGGTCCCGCCGCTGCCCCTGCTGGTGCTCCCCAGGTTCAGGTTCGCGGGCCTGACCCCCGGGGGCGTGCTGGCGCCCGCGCGGCGCGCCTGGATGCCGCCGGAGCTGGACGCCGACAACGCCTGCTGCGTGGGGTCCTCAGACGCGTGGCTCGTGGGCGCCGGACAGGCCGGCGGTGAGTGCTTCTTGGTGCATGCCTTCTCCCACGAGGTGCGCCGTCTGCCGCCCCTGGGCACTTCCGACTGCTCTCTGCGCAAAGCAGTGCTCTCCGCTTCACCGGAGTCAGGACCCAACTGCATTGTGGCTGCTTTCATAATCCGCTGGTCCAAGCCTGAACTGGCGCTCTGGAGGTCCGGGATGAAGTCATGGCGCGTTTGCCATCATGCTCTGTTTGCTGGGCACATCGATATCGCCTTCTATCAAGGGAAGCTGTACATGCTCTGGAGATTCACGCCATGCCTCTTCGCTTTTGAGATCACTGAGGATGAGCGTGGGGTCGCCATCTCTCGTATGAAGGATTGTATGATCGAAAAGCTCCTCCCTAGCACTGTTGGGTCCAATCATGAATTGAGCTGCAACATGGTGGAGTGGAGCGGGAGGCTGTTATTAATCATCAGATACTATGGTGGTTATGGTTACCAAGCTAGGCACGGGGTTAAGGTCAAAGTGTTCGCGATGGGCTTGAGCACGAACCCATTTGGACTCACTGAGATCCACAGCTTCGGTAGTGACTGCATCTTTGTTGGCTCAGGTGGCGGCAAGTCCTTTCCTGCTGGTCAGCATGATGGAGTTGAAGGTGACCTTATCTACTTTGGTCCTGATCATTACAACCCTCATGATGCATTTGTGTACAACATGAGAGATGGTAGGACAGGGCCCATTGTTAGGCCATCACCTTGCGGCACTCGCGCATCGGAGCGGAACCTCGGTTTCCCAGTGTGGTTGTTTCCTTCCGAATGATGTGCTTCAGGAGCAAATATGATCTATTGGGTGGTCAGGTGCTGTGCATGGTGTTTTGTAACTCAATCTGTCGACGGGTTATGCGTGTTCATTCCGTTCTCATATTCCTGTCTATATGGTGAGGGATAGCTTAACTGCGGAAGAACTGAGATCATCAGCAGAAACTGATTTCTGCAATGCTTTTGTACATGCCTCAAATGGTCTACATGCAAGTTTTAAATTGGCACATCTCATGCTGTTTACCCCCTCTCATTTTGTCTGTTTTACCTTCTGGGGCTGCTGTTTCTTGTGACTGGATTCATATGGATCATGGTGAAATATTCTGCATTGTTAGAGGAATGCATGCTATCTCTTCGAGCGGGATCTTAGTTCGTAAAATGATAGGCGGTTAAAGTATGTTAGTAAATTGCCTGTACTGTGAATCTGGAATAGTAGAGGGATTAGTAGGGAAATTACAGATAAATTGGGAGAGAACAGCAGCAGAACAAGAACATGGGAACAGAGAGGAATGGGGGGAGTTCAGAGTTTCAGTTAACGATTCAGTTACACGGGCTGGGTCATGTACTCCACTTGGGCTCGAGTTGGGCTCGCAGGCCCAACACACACATATCACAACCATTATTCGGCCCACTGACATTCTATTCAAACATTTTTCGGCCGCGCCTTCACCCTGCAGTCCTCCACTTCCTGATCCTCTTCTTCAGATATGACAACGTGGTGTGTACCATACTACCATGGCAATTGCTAATTGCGTCGTCATGTTCAGGGGTATGCATGCCATTCTTCCATTCCAGGGGGAAGCTCTACATGTTCAGCAATTTCATCTTGAAACTTTCTCTCTCTTTTTTTCCCTTTGAGATCTCTAAAGACGACGGCGGCCTGGTGGTTTCTTGTGTTCAGTATTGCACGACAGAGGACAGGAAGTGCGACATGCCTATCATCAAGGTACCGATATACGCAGGTAGTACAAGACTTTAGAGAATGCAGTCATGGGACTGATCCTGGAACCGATGTATAGTTACACAGATACATGGAAAAAGAAAAGAACAGGTATATGCCAATAATGATCTGAGGTAAAAAAAATCTAAAAATGCATAAACATAGAACGTTACCGTGATGCATATTATATTACCGCCTCCTTCTACTCCGCGCGGACGCCTCCTGTTAGGGGTGGTAAAAGATCTTAAACTTTAGCCTAGCTAATGTATTGGTCCAAGCTCAAAAGAAACCAGACTCATATTTTATACAATTTTAAACTTAGAATACTTAGAGATCAAGTTGGCTTGTGAAGAGAATATTAGAGCTATTTTCCATTACCACTCCTACTCATGTTACCCGTAGTGTGGGGCATGCTCGCTGACGCGCCCCAGCTTGCGGGCGGCCTTATCCGATGACCGTGTGGCGGTGCCATGGTGGCTCACCGGCGACATTGTCTGGTGCTAGGTTTACATGATTGAGAAAAAGTGAAAGTAAGCCCTCCTAGCGGTACTAACGGGAGAAGAATGGTTCCTGTTTTCTGAACATAAACAATAACATTTACACATGTGGATGATAACTGAAAAGAAACAATCTTTCAGAAATACAAAATCAATTTAATAAGATTTAACATCAAAGCAAGACACATAGAAAGTGTATTTCTTTAATTGTCACAACTGTTTGGATAGAAAAGCCAATAATCACAACTATTCGGAAACAAAAGAAGTGTAACAGGTTTTAGCAATCTCCACCTACTTAGAGAAAGGAGGGTTTTATCCACATAGGAGATGGCCAATTCAGCCAAGGATAAAGAATAGGTGAGACATCAACAAGTTTGGACATGCTTTGCCCCGCCATACTCCAGATACCAACTTCTCACCGGTTATACTTCCTAAAATTCACATACTCCAGGCAGTCGTCGGTTATGTAAGCACAATTCGGTTTTAATCCGTGGAAATCCTTAACTGGTAGGTACGTTGAGGCATTGGAGCCGAGAAACAACGCATAGTCTGGCAAACCCTTCAGCAACTCCAATCTCTGACCATGGAGGTCAACCTTATAGATTTCTGTATCAACAGTGTTGAGCTCTAGACATGGGTCCTGGCCCCCTTCCTCGTCTATGCAGCCGATGGACACATGTAGTCCGGTGGGATGTCCACCGGTGTTACGAGTTGATGTGGTCCTTCAACCTCCAAACTTGCAAGATGTCACCGGCCGGTGTCTGAACCAAGTACTTGGCCGGAGTGCCCGATTTCGGCACGCCGTCGAGGATCTTGCGGGCCACCGGCGAGGACCCGTTGAGGTCCAAGCTGACAATGGAGGAATCCATCCGGCAGGTAGAACAAGCCATCAACGTCGCTGTACATGGCGTCCTCGTAGAAGCACCTCCACGAAAGCCCCGTGCCGTCGCCTGGAGCGACCCAGGTAAATAAATAGGCTATGCAGATTCATCTCATAGTAATACATCATGTAGCGGTAGCATATCTAGCAAGCAATGCCTAATAGTTAATCAGATCATAAATGGGCATGAATCTAGCGGTTCTTCGAAGTCCTCCTGGGCTTCCGAGTGGTCCTGGCCGTCTGTCGGCTCCTCGTAGTCGGGTCCTATTCGTAAATACGAGTAAGGGCAAGGACCAAAATGCAAAAGTGCACAAAAAATACCAAATAAGACCTAAATCATCACAAAACCTACTCTAACGGGTAGTTCATGATTTTATAAGAATTATAGAACCAGTTTCATAATTTTTGGAGGTCCGGTTAATTTATTATGAATTTTCTAAGAAAAAACCTATTTCTGAAATTAATAAAAGATTTTTGGAAAAGAAAAACACATAGCAGTGACACGTGGCAGCACCAGAGCGTGCCATGTGGCATGCTGACGTCAGCATGACATCACCGAGGGGGTCAGTACCTGCTGACGTCAGCGTTGACCGGTCAGCGGTCGGTGGGACCCACTAGTCAGCCTCACCCTGAGGTTGACGGGTGGGGCCCTCGGTCAGGCCGGGTAAAAGAAAAGGAAAAAGGGGCTTGGCTCCGGTTTCTAAGGCGAAAGCGGTTGGGCCGGCTCAAGGCCGAACTCGGCGTGGCATGGCTCAAACGAGTCAGCTGGGCCTGCTGCTCAGCAGGCCGGCTCGGGCTCACGGGATGGCTAGGCATGGTAGGCCGGCTCTGTTCAGCAGGCCGGCCCACGGTCCATTCCCTCCCCGCCCCCCCTCTTGTTGGTCTCTCTTCGGATCTGGTGTGGCGGCCAGATCCGGTGCGGCTCGGGCCCGTGCGGTTCTGTGTGCGTGTGGGCTGGTGTGTGCGTGTGGCGTGCGCCCAGGGCGTGTTCGACGAAAGGCCGCACTGGCTTGGCCGTGACGCGTGGGCTGTGCTCACGGGGGAAAGGGGGGAAAAGGGAAATAGGTGCTGGGTCGGGCTGTGCTCGAGTGGGCCGGTTTTGGGCTTTTGGCCCAAGTTGGCTTAGGGTAGTTAGTATTTGAATGGCCCATTCAAATTCAAATTCCACTCAATTGAATCAAGCAAATTGGAAGATATTCAAGTAAGATCTAATCAGCAATTTCAAACAAGGTAGATTGCAATTAAATCCAAATGACTCCAAATTATTTCACACTAACATTTTAATGGCCCTTAATTAAAAATGTTGAGTTGAATTACTAAGATTTTGAGATAAAGAGAACCCATGCTTATATTTGGAACTAGCTAAAAGCACATACACGAAAGGTTTTTGAAACTTCAAAATTTTGCACAATTATAACATTCCAAAAAACCCGGATGTTACACCGAGCTACAACTGTCTGTCTGGGCCGGAGAATGCGGAAGACGGGCGAGAAGAACAGTAGAGCCGCCCCCCATCCCGCGCTTTCGCTCGTCGGCGTGCACTGGCCGCCGCGCACTGAGGCACACGTCGCCGCCTTGCATTGCTCACCAACCAACCTCCTCAACTTCGAGTTGAACATCACCATCACCCTAGCAGCAGCACATCCGACCGCACCTCGTGAGAAGCCGCGCTTGCACCGCCACATCGTCTGTTGCCGACATAGAGTAGCATTCGATGAGGCATGCCACTGTCAGTGCCCATAGCCTGTTCGATGTTTTGACTGCTCCGTGAACGCTGACCATGGCAATGCAATCACGCTGTTTCTGACGCCCCTAGCTTGGGTGGTCATTCAGCATACGGTAACAGGTGCTGTTCCACTTGCATGACAATGAGTACATAAATTGAGCAGCAGGAGATTAGAACCCTAAAGGTTTACATGATCCAGAACAAGTGAAACTAATTAAGCTCTCTTAGCGGTACTAACTGTAGAAGAATGGTTCCTGTTTTCTGAACTTAAACAATAACATTCACATATGTGGATGATAACTGAAAAGAAACAATCTTTTGGAAATACTAAATCAATTTAATAAGATTTGACATCAAAGCAAGACACATAGAAAGTGGACTTCTTTAATTAATTGTCACAACTGTTTGGATAGAAAAGCCAATAATCACAATTATTCGAAAACAAAAGAAGTGCAATAGTTTTCCAGCAATCTCCACCTACCTAGAGAAAAGAGGGGTTTATCCAGATAGGAGATGGCCAATTCAGCCAAGGATAAAGAACTGGTGAGACATCAACAAGTTTGGACATGCTTTGCTCCGCCATACCCCAGATACCAACTTCTCGCCAGTTATACTTCCTAAAATGCACGTACTCCAAGCAGTCGTTGGTTACGTAAGCACAGTTCGGCTTTAATCCGTGAAAATCTTTAACTGGTAGGCACATCGAGGCATTGGAGCCGAGAAACAACGCATAGTCTGGCAAACCCTTTAGCAACTCCAACCTCTGACCATGGAGGTCAACCTTGTAGATCTCAATATCAACAGTGTTGAGCTCTAGATATGGGTCCTGACCCCCTTCCTCGTCCATGTAGTCCGGTGGGATATCCATCGGTGTTAGCGAGTCGACGTAGTCCTTCAACCTTCCAAACTTGCAAGATGTCACCGGCCGGTGTCTGAACCAGGTACTTGGCCGGAGTGCTCGATTTCGGCACGGCGTCGAGGATCTTGCGAGCCACCGGCGAGGACCCGTTGAGGTCCAAGCTGACAATGGAGGAATCCGTCCGGACCAGGTAGAACAAGCTGTCAACGTCGCTGTACATGGCGTCCTCGTAGAAGCACCTCCACGGGAGCCCCGTGCCGTCGCCCGGCGCGACCCAGGTCCAGAGGTCGTCCCCGAGCCTGGCGAAGGAGACCTCGCCCATTGGCATGTGCAGGAGGAGCACGACGGAGGCGCGGCCGGCGGAGGGGCTGGCCGAGAGCACCACCCGGTCGTACAAGTACCCGTGCGCCCGGTCGATCTCCAGCATGACCGGCTCGGAGCCCGGCTCGTCGTAGACGGCGTACGCGGGGCCGCCCCGCGCGTCCGTGCCCATCTTGACGTTGTGGAGCGCGGTGACGGGCGGGAGCGCGGCCTGGGCGCCCGTGACGGGGTTGAGGAGGTGCAGGTTGGTGGCCTCGTCGGCGGTGACCAGCCAGCCGTGGCCGGAGCCCAGCAGGGGCCGGTGGGCGAGCGGGGCCCGCGGGAAGGGGATCTGCAGCGTTGCGCCGGTGGCCGGGCAGTGGAGCGCGGCGGCGCCGGGGGCGAGGGCGCCGCTGGCGTAGAGCAGGCAGGGGGGCTGCCTCGGCGACGGGGCGCGGAGACGGCGGAAGGCGGCGTACGCCGCGTTCCAGGTGGTGCAGACGGCGCCGGAGCGGACTGCACCAGGGACGTCCATCGCCAGCAGGAAGCTGACCAGCAGCTCCTCCGGCAAGCCGGACCAATCGCGGCCAGCGATAGCGCCGGAGCCGGAGACACCCTCCGTTGCCTGTTCCATAGCGACGTGCCCGCCGCCGGCGGCGCCGGCGGCGCAGGTCGGGGAAAATTGAAACTTTGGAACCCGAATCGTGGAGTGTTGCGGCTTGCTCTGTTCCTCTCACCGTGGAACTCTTTTTTGGGAGGCGCCGCCCCCTTTTAATTGGGTCGGTTTGGTTTTCTTTCGAAGCGAAAGATGGGTTCGATTTTATAGCAGGAGGCGAGAGGTTGCGGTTACCAATTGCTCGGGAAATCCCAACTCCGACTCAGGAAGCGTTGCGGTTGCAGGTCGACACGTTCGGGAACGGGATGACCAAGGTCAGAAGGTGTAGAGGCAACCAAGACGACGCTGCTTTGCCATATTTACCACTCTCAATATTAGCCATCAGTTTTTAAATCGACTTTGACATGTTTCATGGAGTAATCGTTACTATGAATCATATATATAGTATGAGTTCATACATATCCAATAATCTTGCACTTATATAACCCCTCTGTTCTTAAGCATATGGTAAATAAAGCAAAATATGTATCATTATGTCAATCAACAAATGTAAATTTACCTACTTGCATAAATAGTTGTACCAAAGATGAATAGTCGAACACATGAGAAAAAAAAGTCAATGGTATCATACATTAAAAAAAAGATGTAGCGTTAAAAATAATATTCCATTATTAGCTTTGTTGGATACATAATTTTTTAATAATATTTAAACATAGCATACATCTAGACGTGCAGTAAATAAGCCAAAACGGCGTATAACTTGGAATAGAGGGAGTAGCTGATACGTGGGGTCTCACCTCCACCTGCCGTCCATGTCACCGAAACCACCCTTCAAAACGGCTAAATGACTAAATGTGAACGGTTTTGATAGTTGGATGGTCAAAGATTCCTGGTTTTAAAGTTGGATGGTCAAAATCAAACTTAAGTGATATTTTTATGGTTAAAAATAGACTTTTTCCAATCTATTATAGGACATTCGGTCAAAAGAATGTATTGTGGGACTCAATTACTCGAACACTAATATCCCATATCCATATCAAGTATTGGTCTTTGAGTATCTATAAATCTGAATAGGACTATCCATTTAGTATCTGGATTCTTTCCGGACTGACAGAAAAATATCTATCCGATTCTGACCCTGATTATATGTTGTAAACGTATTTTTTCTTCCTCAATACAAAGATAAGCATCCCTCTTGCTAATCTGAGAAAAAAATTAATTGACCTAGGAATTATTACAAAATTTCAGCACATACTTAACATTATTATAGAAAAACAATATTAAGATAAGAAATATGAGTAGTTCCTGTAAATATATAGAGAAAATTCTTTTCTTTGTAAGAGGGCCCACATGACAGTCATTGAGCAGCCATCGATCCCTTTCTTCATTCATCCGAGAGCACCTGCCCCCATTTCTCAATTCCCGTTACGAGCTCGTCTCCCCCTCTCCCACACGGTCCCACACCTTCCAGCCCACCCGATCCGCGCCGCCCCTAGTCCGTCCGGGACTCTCCTCTCCCCAACGCGAGGAGCCCGGGCGGCCATGGACTCCAGCACAAGGAACTCAGGTGAGAGTCGGCACCCAGTTCTACATACTTGCATCTCTCATGGTCTGTGCCGTGCCTGGCTGTCGCTGGCGGTCGAGCAGGCAAGGTGTTCGACAGAATGCCTCCATGCTCGTCGAACCAAGAAACCCCGCGGCGGCTCGGGTCATGGACGGCGATGGGTTTCGGCGTCGGTACATCCAGTGAGCTCCTTCATCCCCTGCATTGCAAATGCGTTTTCTGGGGTCGTGTCGTCTGTGGTGTTTGCTGGAATGTGTGACCAATTCGGCCGCTATTGTGATTTTGCAGGTGAGGTGTTCGACGAAACACCCCGTAAGAGATCAAAGCTGGAGATTGACGTGGTGGTGGCGTCGTGGGCAGGCCTCCCGTCGGACATCCTGGTCGTTGTTCTGGGCCTCCTCCCGTGCTTCGCAGACCGCGCGAGCGTGGGCGCCGTGTGCCACCACTGGCGCTCCGTCGGGCGCTCCGACATCCTGCTCGGCCTGCACCCACCGCTGCCGCTGCTGGTGCTTCCCAGGTTCAGGCTCTGGTGCTTGTGCTCTGGGGTGCCGATGAGGGCCACGTGGCGTGTCCAGATGCCGCAGGAGGTGGCAGCAGATGATGTCCGCTGTGTTGGATCTTTCCAAGGATGGCTTGTGGGCGTGGCTCCTGTCAGGGATCGTGGGGCCTGTTACAGAAAATTCGATGGCGAGTGCTTCATGATGAATGCTTTCTCGCATGAGGTGGTGCATCTGCCACATCTGAGCTCTTTCAACCATGGGCTTTCTGGTTACTCTCGTAAGGCTCTCCCCATTATCCCGGTCAACAATGGCTTCGGTGAGGTCTACTTCACAACCAATGACAAATATACAATGTCGCTCCACAAAGTGGTACTATCTGCTTCACCTGACTCAGGGTCCAAGTGCATCGTTGTTGCTTCGTCGTTCCACACCATCACACAAACACTTGCTCTCTGGCAACCTGGGATGAAGTCTTGGCATGTTTGCGATGGCCTTCCAATTGTTGGGCCCAAAGATTTTGCATTCTACCAGGGGAAGCTGTACGTGCTCTTGAGGTTCATTCTGCGTCTCTATGCCTTTGAACTCGAGGAGGATGATCATGGGGTCGTCGTCTCTCGTGTTGAGCATTGTGGGATTGAGCCACTTCATGAACACCGCATTCAGGGTCGTGGTGTATTGAGTTGCAACATTGTGGTGTGGCGTGGCGTGGCAACCTATTATTAATCATCAGAAGGTATGATGCTACTGGTAAGTTCTGTACCAAGCGCACACTTCGTCAAGTTGAAGTGTTTGCACTGGACTTCAGCACAAACCCTTGTGGACTCACAGAGATACACAGCTTTGATGGTGATAGTATCTTCGTTGACTCATGCAGCTGCAATTCCTTTCCTGCTGGTCTGTATGATGGAGTTGAAGGTGATCTTGTCTACTTTGTTGATCAGTATAGTAAATATGACGGCGGTTCTTTCGACCCTTCTTATGATACATTTGTGTACAATGTGAGAAATGGTACAGCAAGGCCTTTTGCTGTCGAGTTATCACCACATAACTTTGGGGCACCAAGGGGTAAGCTCGATGTCCCGTTGTGGTTGTTAGCTTCCAAATGAGCTGCTGCTGAGCAAATGTGATCTTATAGGCTATTTTGGTGCTGCCGTTTGCTTTCTGCGTTCTGAAACTATGGTGCTGTCGTGTGGCGTCTCCATTTCTAGCTGCATATGTTTTGCGGGATGTCAGAACTGTAGAACTATAATTCTTCAATGCTCATATGTCTCGAATGCTTCTACATGCAGAGTGTTAAGTGGCACATCTGCTGGTGTTCTGTTTCTCTCGTCTGCTTTCCACGTCAGTGAATACACTAGTGCTGTCTGTGATGTATGTGTATGAAGCATTGCTGGAATATTATGCTACGAGTAGCGGCATGCTGTCTCTTTGAGCATGATCTAATCAGATAAAAGATATTGTGTAAATGGTTGGAATAAACATGCTTCCTTTCTAATGGAACAGGACATTGCCATATTAATATGAATCATGAGTACATAAATCTTTTTTTCAAAGTGGTTGGTTTGGTTCATACTAATTAAAGGTGAATATTTCTCTGTCATGCTGCTGAATCATTCGCTTGTTCATAAAAATGTGAGTTCTCGCTTCCGTTTGTGTTCCATACACGGTGATTATTTCGTACATACAATTTTCAAACCAGAATCATCATCGGCATGGAAAGAAATGTAAAAAACGGTACGTTATCTATCTACTTTGTTCCTGATTATTGCACCCCTCATGACAGATTTGTGTACAACGTGAGAGATGATCGTATGATGAAGCCCTTGTGTCGAATTATTAGGTTGCAACTTTGCAGGAACTTGAGTTCGATGGGCAGTTGTTTTCGTTTTGTTGGTCCTGGCAATTGGACACACCAGCAGCCCACCACGATTGGACCCGGGGATATTTTTGCTGGAGAAGCATGGGCAAGCTGCCCTGTGCCGCCAGCGCAGACGGCAGCAGACCGTGCCGTGCCGTGCCGTCTCCAGAGCTTCAGAAATTGGAACCCTGAAAATTCTCTTCTGCAACTGATTGCTTGGTTTGGATGAAGTCTGAGTGGGCGAACTTTGCATGATGGAGAAGTAACCATTGCGTGATTTGCTCCCTCGTGAATCATGAGTATGGAAACGTCCAACGTATGACTCATGAGTGTGCCACGTCCAACGTGTGATACAAGGTGAAGTCTATCACAATTCGGTTCTTGCTCCTTTGCCCTTTATAAATTTGATCGAGTTCACAGGCTCGCAGCCCTATACCCAGTGTGAAATGTGGATGCAAAATAACATGCTGCTCAATAGACACTTAAGATGGTGGTGGAAACTGAAGAGCACATATCATTTGATCAGCTCCAATAACTTGTGCAAAGGGGCCAAGAACCTCGCCTTTGTCTATCTCCAGGAAATACCAAATCAACCATCGTATTGAAATGGGTCACGATTCAAATTCAATTGTTTGGATGACCATTAAATTAGCTTTTGGAATCCTCAAAAGCAGCTAAATTCGATTCATGTTTGGATGTACACAAACCTGGGATTAGCATTTCGGCATGGCAGATGACCAATAGTCCAAGGCAAGCACAATGACCCTCCTTGCCCCCTGCGCACGGGGTTCTCCTCTGGCGGGGGCCCGACGAAAGAAGCCACAGACACGAGGAAGAAGAGGGGCCACGGCTGTGGCCGTGAAGAAGAAGAAGAGGAGGCCGCAACCGTGAGAAATTCTAATGATATTTTCATGCATTTTTCTCAAACTAGAAAAATCATCTAATATATTATTTTAGTGTAGGACTTGAAACCATTTATCATAATGCAAAGTTAGGTGAAAATAACTCAATTTACATGAGGAGATAAAATAGAAGAATTTCATTAGAGGATAAAATTAACCAAACGATATTTCACATAACCATACCATAGTGAGTCTCATAAGTGAAAACATAAAAAAAGATTATGTGCAATTTGATTGGTTCATTTTTTTCTTTCTTTTATGACATGTGAGCGCAAAGACGCTTACATTGCACTTTATAATAGTTTTAACTTTTTAAAAACAGGGAAGAGTAGGAATTTCTATCGTACTTGTTTTGTTGCGGTAAGCATTGAAACAAAGATACGTAGAAAGTATGATTATCACAGAACAATCATGAAAACGGCAGTAGGGGACCCTCGTGTGCAAATCCAAACCATGAATCATGGCAACACTAGCGCAGAAGCAAGAAGCCCTGCGGAGGCGGAGCCACCCTCCAAAGGAGAGAAATTTGCCATTTCCCTATTTTCAAAACTTGGGTTTCGTCGGAATGCCATCCTGCAAATGGATTTCACCAAAACATTATTATAAAATGGTGCTGACCCGCTGGAATGTCTTTTCAAATTTTATCAATTTTTTTTTATTTTCTTTATGATTTAGCCACACGAAGTGACCAATATGCCCTTGACCCAAGCAGACTTATCCTTTCACGGTCTGGCCTCTTCTTTCTCATGTGCTTGCTTCTTCCTCGTGGTCTTCTTCTTTCTCCGTCTCACCCCTTCACTCCCCGGGACGCCGCCACCGATTCCCACGCCATGGTGCTGGCGCACGCTCCCCCCTCCGGTCCGCTCGGCCCTGCACCCGTGACTGCCGCCGTCGCTTGCCCCCGCACTGCGCTGCCCCGTGCCGGCTACCGTCGTCTGCCCCCGAGTCGCGACGCCCAACCCGCCCGCGCCGATCGCCGCCGCTTGCCCCCAGCCGTGCCGCACAACCCGCCCGCGCCGGCTGCCGTCGTCTGCCCCCGAGCTGCGCTGCCCAATCCGACCGTGCCGTCCCACCCGCCCCACGCCGGCCACCGTCGGCAGCCCCCATGCCGCGCCACCCAACTCGCCCCGTGCCGGCCGCCGTTCCATGCTCACGCGTAGCGCCTCCATCCTCAATCGAAGTCGATCGGCACCTTTGCAGCGCCTTGAACTGGTTGCTGCCGCTGCAAAGAGGCTTAGCTTCCAATTTTGGACGGGATTAGGAGGGAACAGCATCCCCTTCAACCATGGTGGCGGGCGGCGGCGGCATGCAACAGAGGAGGGAGAATGAGAAAGAAGAACGAGAAGAAGAAAGGACGAGCGTGGGGAGATGTCGACGCGGGAAAGGATAAGGCTGTGCAGTTCAAGGATATATTGGTCTAGTCATGTGGCCAAATCATTAAGAAAATACGAAATAAATTGATAATCGTTGAAAAGGCATTTGAGCGGATCGGCACCATTTCATAATGGTATTCTGGCGAAATCCATTTGCGGATGATAAGCCCAGTTTTGAGAATGGCGAAATAGCAAATTTGTCATGGATGCTGACGAGTGAGTTACGTGTTAGTCCAAACAACTGCATCCGTGACTCCTTGTTCACTCGACTTGGAAAGCGCCTCCAACTCCAGCAGCCGTCTCGAGGAAGCCCGGCCGGGGAAGGGGCTCATCTCCTCGGGGGCAAGGATCCCAGGCGCCGCAGCACCCTCCGGAGGCCATGGATCCGAGCAGAGGAGGCCCAGGATGGAGTCGAGATCCACCTCTACACGTCCGCACCCCCCACCGGCGCCGGGGTGCGCCATCACGGCCGTCGCCGTCGGTGGCCTTGGTGCAGGAAAGGCGTTCGACGGAATGCCCTACGGCTCCTGAGCCGCCAGGGCCCGGCGCGGGGCGCCAGCCCCAGCACGGGCCGTGGGCGGACCTCCCCGCGGACATCCTCGGCCTCGTGGTCGGCCGCGTCCCCCGCGCCGACGACCGCGCCAGGCTGCGCTCCGCCTGCCGCGCGTGGCGCGCCGCGGCGCGCGCCCACGGGCGGCCGCCGCCGCCGCTCCCGCTGCTCGTGCTCTCCGACTTCGCCTTCTCCTGCTTCTGCGCCGACGGGGCCATGACGGGCGCGCGGCGCATCCGGCTGCCATCACGGGAGATGGCGGTTGACGTCCGCTGCGTCGGCGCCTTCCAAGGGTGGCTTGCCTGCGTGCAGCTCAATAAAGGTCGCTACTTTGGTGACAGCCGGTGCTTCTTGATGGACGCCTTCTCCCGGGATGTTGTCTGGCTACCGCCACCTTCAGTAGCCACCCATTTCATTGATCAGTACAGCAGATCTCTCCCCATCGCCAATGGCTCCGGTGCAGTGCATTGCACGGTTAATGCCGCACAGTATGTGATGTCGTTCTGCAAGGTGGTCTTGTCCTCGTCACCTGACCCTGGCTCCAGGTGTGTTGTGGCTGCCATCTCTGTGCACAGGAGTGCAGCTAAGCTTGCTCTGTGGCGGCCTGGGATGACGTCCTGGTGCGTGTGCCATGGAGGCTGCATCAGTAAATTCAGTGATATCGCCTTGTACCAGGGGAAGGTGTACATCTTCAACAAGCTCACCACAAACCTCTTTGTCTTTGATATCTCCGAAGATGACAGTGGCCTGATGGTTTCTCGTGCTGAGCGCTGTGTGACCAAATTGCCTGAGGTCAAGGGTAGCTATGGACAGAGGTGGAACATGGTTGAGTGGCATAGGAAGCTATTGCTGGTTGTGACATACCTAGGTGCAGAAGGCTGGCACAACATTTGTAAGATCGGGGTATTTGAGTTGGACTTGAGCACAAACCCTTTCAGCTTGACTGAGATCAACAGCTTGGATGGCGACTGCATTTTCATCAGCCCGTGCAGCAGCAACTCATTCCGTGCGTGTCAGTATGATGGAGTCGAAGATGATCTTATCTACTTCATTGATGGTGGGCCTGGTGGCCTCTTCCCTGCTAAAAATGGACCCCCTTTCCATAGATTTGTGTACAGCATGAGGGATGGTACCATGGCACCATTTGCTGCAGAAATACCAGAGGACAACCTCCGGGCACTTGATGGCAGTCTGATGAATCCGACATGGCTTTTTCCTTCTGAATGAACTGGTGCAGATCGAATCGAGTCCTAATGAGTATGAACTGGAAGTGCTGATGCTGTTTGGTGTGAGGCGCCAAGCTGTTTTGTTTGCGACATAGAACAAGAGTATGCTGTTATTTTATGTATGATTCCCGTCATGCTTGTCTGAATTTGACGGCTTTTAGTATTTAATTTATGTGTACTTCCTTTTAAAATTCCTTTGTAGATTGTTAGTGGCTATGCATTGTTGTCTTTGAACTTGAATATGGTGATGGCATCTTTTGCCCAGGAATTGAATCACTGCACTTTAGCCTGAATTTGAGCTGTGTGATGTACCTGGTTGTTCTAGTTCCAGTTTCTGTTACATGTCTGAGTCATGCCATATATAGCGCCTTCTGCATTTCCCCATCAGTGAAGTCATAGAATAGCTCGCTGCAATTTTATTCTCTAGAAGTTCATGTTTTGGTCTTGCCTTTGATGATGCATTATGATATCTGTCAACCATTCAGTCTGTATACCCAGTTTCAATACTACAATCAGCAGATTCTTGTAACAATGTAACCAGTTGGACAACTGATGCAGTTTCTTTAAGAGCTTAATGAATTCTGCATGTGAGATGAACAACCCAGATGAATCTGCACAGCCCAGAATTTGCATTGAGGTTAGATCTAACTGTGTGCCGGTCATCTAGCTAGAGTTTTTTCACAGCTTGTCGCTCGCCTGCGATTCATCCACACCCACCACCCTCCCCCAGAACCAGTGCTCCCTCCACACCTTGCCGACCTGCTCGATGGGCATCCCCTTCGTCTCCGGCAAGAACCAGTACACGAAGCCCGTCATCACCACGGTCCACCCTGCGAAGAAGAAGAAGAGCCACGCCCTCATCCGGCACAGCATGGCGAGGAACCCCTGCGCGACGAAGATGGTGAACACGAACCCGGACGCCACCGTCACGCTCTGCCCCGCCGACCGGATCTCCAGCGGGAACACCTCCGTGGGCACCAACCACGTCATGGGGCCCCACGACCAGCTGTAGCCCGCCACGTACACGCCGATGAGCACGAACAGCGCCGCCGCGTAGCCCCTGCCCATCCCGCCCTCGTCGCCGAGCTCCGCCGCCATGATGGCGCCGATCAGGAGCTCGGAGGCCAGCATCTGGAGGCTGCCGGCGATCAGGAGCGTGCGCCGGCCGAACCGGTCGATGACGAACATGAACACGACCGTCGACGCCGTGTAGATGACCACCGTGATGACCGCGGAGAGCAGGGCCAGGCTCTCGCCCATGCCGACCGTGCGGAGCAGCACCGGCGCGTAGAACCCGATGGCGTTGATCCCGTTGAGCTGCGTGAACGCCGGCATCAGCACGGCGATCGCGAGCTGCGGCCGGTTCCTTGGCTGCGAGAGGATCAGCCGCAGGCCATCGCCGCCGCCGCCCCGCGCCACGCCGCTCGCCGCGACGATGTCGTCCAGCTCGGCGTCGACGGCGTCGGTGCCTCTGATCCTCTGCAGCAGCGCTCGCACCTTGCCGCGGTCCTCGCCCGGCTACACGAGGCTGTTGGGCGTCTCCGGCAGGAAGATGGCGCCCAGCGTGAAGAACGCGGCGGGGACGCCGGCCAGGCCCGGCGACAGCCTCCAGCCCCAGCCGCCGGTGATCTTGTCGGTGCCGTAGTTGATGGCGTTCGCGGCGAGAGATCCCAGGCACAGGGTCAGCTGGAAGCCGTTGCTGAATGCTCCTCGGTATCGTGCAGGGGCCATTTCAGACAGGTACAGAAGCACTGCCTGCAGAATTCGTTTCAAAAAACAAAATTGTTTATTTCTCCAAATTGGTTAGATAATGACATCGACATGTATGGTCGATTTTCATTCAAGTTTATTTAATTTTTTCACAGAATTTTTGGCAAATATTAAGCTACTTTATTCTGACCTGATTGGCGAAGCCAAGACCGACGCCGAGCAGGGCCCTGCCGAGAATGGCCATGTAGACGTTCACGGCGCCGCCGCTGACCGCCGCGCCGGCGAGGAACGCCACCCCGCCGATGATCATGGACGGCCGGCGCCCGCGCCTGGCCGTGAACCACGACGAGAGGAGCAGCGCGGTGAGCAGGCCGGCGATGTAGAGCGAGGAGGTGAAGAGCGCCAGCAGCTGGCTGTCGAACTTGCAGTAGTTGCTGACGCGCACGTCGCCCTGCATCCGCCGGTACACGTCCGGGAAGAACTCCCTGAGGAACGACCCCATGGATGACACGCCGCCTGGTGTGCCCTTCGCAATCAGTAGTCACTCCGAAGCTAAGGTGAAGAACTCACCAGATTCTGTGACATGGCCATGGAGCATTTTACCTGAGGTCCCGAGGTCGTAGCCGAAGATGGCACCGCCCAAGGCCGCCGTGACGCAGGAGAGCGCCACGAACACGGTGATCCTCCGGCCGTACTGCCGATCATCGCCGCCGCCGCTGGCATCGACGAGACCGACGGCCATGGTCCACAGCAGGCGTGTGGTGGTGAGCTCGGTCTCAGTGAGGCTTTTCGAGCCCATGCTCTTTGCGTTGTGTTGACTAGCTTGCTGGCTGCTGTTGCCATCCGGTCAAACTGATGTGCCATTGCTTGGAGTTTTGCATGTGCCGGCCGTCCGCGACTTGTTTGTTTATGCATTTTGGTACCAATTTTCCTAGGCGGCGCTTGACTTATTTCTTGGAAGCGTTTGCAATTGCACCGTAATCATGATCGTATCGTTGTAGCGCACTTCAAAAATATCTAAAAACTGAGATGTTAAGCCTTTGTACCGTGCTGAAATTTTTTGACTATCCCTTTTCTTATTAATATAACGGGCAGCACTTCCTGTTTTTTACAGAAAAAACTGAGATATTTTTCTTCTCCACCGCTTCAATTATGTCGTTCAATTTTCGTCACTTTCATCCTACTTTCGAGTACATGACAAAACGGTAAAAGGGTACATTGGTATCCGATGTGGTCAAAGGTTCTTTAAAAATTAGGCCGTACAGTTGTCCTGTTTCACGGCCGGTCCATCCACCGACCACCGTCCAAGCTCCCATCCGGGCGAGGCGCACCACGTGCAGCTGACCGATCGGGCCTACATCCAGAGGGCTGGAGAGAGGCGGTGAAGAAATTTATTCAAACATAGGGACACGCGCCTATTCATTTTGTCCCCCTCTCTCTTAGGTTATTCTCTCTCTCCTCTTTCATCGTTCTCATCGACCGGCGATTCGCCTTCATCGGCTCGCGATTACCCAACATCGGCGCATCCTCTGGATCCTCAGCGGGCATCTGCGGCGGTCTTGGGAGCTCAGGTAAGCGATCCCCTCCCCTCGCTCGCGCGCGGCGAGCAAGCCCTGTTCGTCGTTTTTGATGCGTCGCTGATTTTGGGGGGGTAGAAAGGTTCTGAAATCCGTCGAGGTAATCGGGGGTGATGGGGAGGGGGAGAGGAGGGTGGGGGTGGGAGAACAGACGATCTTTGCATTTACCTCTGCGGACGTTTTTTGCATTTCTCATTTTGATGCGCACGCAAATCCCCCGCAAATCATCTAGAATTCGGCGAGATATTCAGAATGAGAGGGAGCGAGGGCGTAGGGGGGAACGGGGTGGGGAGACCCCCAAATCCTAACAAGCCCCACGGTTTTTTGACTGTGTTTTCGTTTATTTGACGCGTGCAGATGTTCATCCAGGCGTAGGAGCGGATGTGGATTTGCTTGAACGCAGCAGAAATGTGTTGGTGTTTTACCGTCACGCTCACCGAGGGATAACCTAAGATGGTGAGTTTGTAGGTAGGGTGCCGCCGAGATCTGGAACTCAAAGGTGCAAGGAACACAAGTTTAGACAGGTTTGGACCGCCGAGAGCGTAATACCCTACGTCAGGTGTGGTTTGTGTTGCCTTTGATGGTGATCGTGTGATCTCCTGAGTGATTGCCTCTGGAGGGGCTCCCTGTCCGCCCTTATATAGTCTGGGGGGACAGGTTTATATGAAAATTCTAGTCGGGTACAAGTCCAGGAGTCCTACCCGAGTACTTATCGGGTAGTTTCCTACCGTATCCGACTACGACTAGTTTCACTACTGTATGAGTAGTCCTATTGGACTACGAGTAGTTACAACAGATGTAGGGCGTGTGCCATGTCCCATCTCGTATTTTAGAAAAAATATGCCACGTGGACATTCCTGTGTGCTCGGGTGTAACAAAAGGTGAGTCAAGCATATATCCCATCGTTCGTTCAATGTAGGTCATGCTCATTTACTGTATTTGCGAAAAACAGGGGGAATGACCTACCTTTTCGCATTGTATTTTTTGCAGTTTATTGTTTTTTAAGAATTAGCTTTTTTAGAAGGTGAGGGAGAGGGTTGTACCTGATGATTGAGTTTCTTCCCCAATGCCGCTGTTAGCTATGCTAGTTTTTAACGACGGTATATCTATGCTAGTTCGGAACTGTGGGTAGTAGAATAACAAGCATCTCATCTTTTTTTCAAGCAGTACTAAAATATGAGGTCAGTGGTCAGTTTACGGTTATAATTTCTGCAAAATTCATTATAAATTGCGTAAGCACAAATATATAATTGCTTGTTTTGCATAAGCACACCATACATGTGTTTCTTTTTTTGTTTTTTCACCTTTTTTAAGTTGCATGAATGTGTTTGCAAATAAAACAGAGTTATATATAGCACAACATTCACTTTTTTTATCAAGCACTCGACGGATGCGGTTAAACCCGTTTTTTTAGCTCCTACCCAGTACTAAAATATGCATGGGTGGTGTGGTAATGCGCGGGTTTTTCTGGTAACTTGATACAATGCCAAGAGGACAGAGGCAGCAACATGGTCGCCTGCCATCTAACAAGATACGCTCGCTCACCCCCAAAAACAAAGTAGTGCGATCCCCTTCTCATATAATTTTTTTACTTGATGTTTTCTAATCTAGGCAATAACATGGTTTTATATTGGCAAATCTCTATAGTTCATTAGGCAAATTATAAGATACATTAGGCAAAGTAATAGGCACTGTCATGTGGTTTGACCCTTTACTGTCATGTGTCATGTGTGATGTGGGCTCTCTCGCTTTTTTTTTTTGTTTAGTTCATGCAAACAGTACTGTATATCAGCCACGCAGTTAGATATTTTTTTTATAACTAATCTGATTTTCATTCTTTGAACCCCCCAAGAAACAGAGCATCGCCTGCTAGGCTTGTCAAGTTATATGGAAGCATGTGTGACGACCAGCGCAAGATGATATGCGATGTGAACTTCGGTGGCCTGCTTAAGATTTCATGCACCACGATGCCAGCGGACCTTGCTAACTAGCTTATGGTGGATTGCTTCGATGCTGAAAGAGCAGAACTTGTGTTTCCTAGGAGGGGCAGGATCTCTGTCACATCAGATTCTGTGGCTGATATACTAGGCTTACCAAACAAGTGTGGTGAAGTAGATTATGAGTTGGATGTGGACGCTATCAACTTCGTGCACAACCAGTACAACATTGTTCATGGGATAGCACCCAAGATTGAAGAAATTATAGAAAGGATAAAGAACAACAGGTTCGCAAATGAAGACTTTTTGAGATCTTTGCTGATGATTGCTGTGTCGACATCTCTGTGCCCTCCAACAAGTTTGGGAATCAGTCCAAGGTGCTACCCATCACTAGTTGATCTTTCGCACGTGAAGAAGCTGAATTGGTGTCAATTTATGGTCGACCAGCTCAAGGATGCTGCTAAAAACTTAGACAAGAAACATTCCGTGAGGGGGTGCTTTCTTCTACTTGTTGTAAGTTTTTCTCTCTCTTTTGACAAGGTTATTAGGTTGTATGCTGTATGCTGATTCACTAATCCCCTTTTTTCCTAATCCTTTTTTTTGGCAGATCCTGTATGCTGATTCACTATTTGTTAACAATGTACAAATCCTTGCCACCAAGCCCAAGATTGCTGCATGAACGAGGAATCTTTTGGACAAAATCATTAGGTTGAACAGAAATCGCGATTGATCTTTTGCCAAGCTGAAGGTACATTTTTTTCCGTGTTCTGCACCCAAAGCAGGCTGACTTTTTTTTGGCAAAAGAAATGCATGGCCTCACATTTTTTTCTTTCTTTTTCTTAGCTCAAATTATCAGGACATTCAGTGGCCCAGGATTCTTTTTTCCTCATGGATGATGTAAATACATTTGTAGCATCAAAAGTGCCCCGACAGATGGAAATTGAGGTGTGTAAATCCTTCCAAAGTTTTTTAGTTTTTCTATTTTTTCGTAGGCAGTTTTTTTGTTACCATGCACCGGATTTTTGAGCAATTAGAAATCTTCATCTCCAACTTTTTATGGTCTGCAGAAGAAGAGGAAACTTGCAGCTGCTGTAAGCAAAGTCCGAAGTGGAGTGACAGACATGCTCGACACATTTATGCAAGAAGTTGTTGCGGTAGAAGACTCACCTGAACCAAACTTGAGATGATCAATGCGGGGGAGGACAACAAAACCACATGAAACTGATGATGGTGAAGAAGAGAGAGACGAAGATTTAGACTATGAAGAAGATGAAGAAGAGTGGATCAACAGTAGTGAAGACGGTGGTTCAAATCAGGGAGCTGAGGATGAAGATGTTCGAGGAGGAAGATGAAGATGAGAACAATGACTTTGTTCCTCTTAGCAAGCGGTTAAAGAGAATGCAATCAGCCCCGAGCAAAACTGGCAAGGCCAATACAACAGCTGGTGCTAACAGCATTGGAGGAACAATCCAAGCAATGGAAAATAGGGGCTCTTAAGTTCAAGCAGCGAACAAACCACACAACCTGAACACCTTGCGTTCAAGGTTGATGCTGCCTGATAACCCAACAAATGCAGGGAAGCATGATAACAAGATGATGGATGAAGGATGCAGTCATAGGGAGAGCACCCCTGCTGAGGTCAACCTAACAACATCTCTTCACAGTGAGAAGAACATGGATGGAGGCTGCACTTTGAGGGCTAAAGGTCCAGCTATCTCAGCAAGTGTTGGCAAGGGCAGTTCTTGGGATTTCCCCCCTCCTACATTCGACATTGTGAAGCCAATTGAAGAGCCGACACCACCTGGTGAAGCAACAAGTGGGTCACATGAAAACCAAGTGTCAGCCATAGTACCTGCCATTTTTAATTTTTTTGTTTCCCATTTTCTGCATCATGCGCAGGCAGTTATGTCTACATGATTAGGCAAAATAATGATTTCCTTTCGGCATTTTTATATCATCAAAGGATAACTATATATTCTTTTTACTTTTTTTTTTCACCCAACCTCTAGATGACGGGTCGCCATGGTCACTGGATGGTCTACCAGAGGAGGTCTTTCAACAATGGAAAGCTCAAGCTTATGAGATCAATAGACAAGCCAAGGCAAAGGTGAAGATTGGTCATCATGATACACCACCGAGCGCTGTTGCATCCAGCAACAAGCAAAATGATACCGGGCCACCAAGGACAGCTAGAGCCCAAGTGTTGAGAACACAACCAGGAATAGGCATCACACCTGGTGCAGTAGCAGAAGGTAAAACAGAGGGTGACTCATCCGTCACACCTGACTACACACCTGCACCAAGATGGATGTTCAAAGCGCCCGCAGCACTGCAGTCTCCATATGTTGAAGTTGCTAAGAAGGTATCATTCAAATGCAGCAAGGATGTGAGCAGGGTGTACAACACTGTTTGCATGTGTTCAGGAAGGCCAACCAGGTCCAACAATAGGAAGTATGTATGTTCCCTCCTACCTTTTTTTGACTCATATTGCTTTTATCTCACACAAGGAACTTTTTTTCCGCTGCAGAGCAATCATAATGAATTACTTGTTCACCTTTGCTGTATTGGGAGATCGGGTGGACTCAGTAAAAGCAGCAGGGAAGTTGAAGAATACTATCGCAGATATTGGCATCTACGTGCTGAATGGCAAGAAGACAAGGTGAAAGGATCTTGGTGATGCCTAGAGGGGGGGTGAATAGGCGTACCTGAAAAACCTGAAAAATTCTTCACAGGAATTAAATATGTCGGAACTTCCGACACTGTGTAGGAAGCTCCGACGGGTCGGAACTTCCGACTCTGGACCGGAACTTCCGACAAAACTAAAGTTCTTATACGAAATTCAAAATTAAACTTGAAACTGCAGAACCTAGCTGAATCAAAAGTTGCACAATGATGCTAGAAGACTTCTGCAGGTGATCTTTGCAAGCACAACAACTCGAGCACGTAGATCGGCACAAAATAAACTCTAGGTCAATGAGAACTAAATAAATGCTATAACCACAAGACATAAGAGATTTGTTCCCGAAGTTGACTTCCACTAAGGAAGCTACGTCTCCGTTGAGGAGCTCATAAAGAGCCGGGTCTTCCACTAACCCTTTACCACACTCAATCAACCACAAAGGAGGATTGAGTCACTTACTATGAAATCCACAAAGGATATGGTAATACAAACTTACCTGGGCGCGCACACACGAGAGGACGCTACACGGGCGACACCAAACCGTCTAGAAGCAAGCTTCAAGAGTAACAAATGTGAAACACGAGAGGACGCTACACGGGCGACACCAAACCGTCTAGAAGCAAGCTTCAAGAGTAACAAATGTGAATCAATGGTTGAAGATGTTTCAAGTGCTCTTGAGATGAACTTGGCTGCCCTCACACTCAAATGGTTAAGTCTCACACCTCAATCTTGCTCTCATCCAAGCCCTAACTCAAATCAACTAAAGGAATAGCTCAATGAGGGATTGAGGAGGAGTAGTAAATGCTTTTGGAGGTGTTTGTCTCCGGTTAGGTCAGCACCAAGTGAAGGGGAGGCTGAGGGGGTATAAATACCCAAGCTCCAAAAACTAGCCGTTAGTGCACTGGTTAAGTGATTGTCGGAACTTCCGACACAGGGTCGGAACTTCCGACACTTTTAAAACAGCTGGCCGAGGATCCCTTGTCGGAAGAATCCAGCTTCTTCCGACAAGTGTCGGAACTTCCGACCTAGGGTCGGAACTTCCAACCCACACTGAAACAAACACAAAACTAGGTGCACAAGTGTGTGATTTTATGTCTCTCCTTGATGATTAGCATCTCAAATAAGCACTTTGACACCTTCATGCTTTCCATTCACATCCCTCTTAATAGTACGATGTTTCCTAAACTCATATTCAAAAATATAAAATAAGTAAGGATTTTTTTTAAGACCAACATCATCCTTCAAGCAAATTTGGCGTCTTTTCTTGCTCTTTTTCATTTCATTGAATTTTAACGTGTCCAAAACTCGATAAACTCATTAGCTCCTTAATTTTGTTTGTCATCTACACCAAAACCCACTTAGGGGACCAAATGCACTTTCAATCTCCTCCTTTTTGGTGATTGATGACAACACAATTAAGGCTCACAATAAATTCAATAAGACATTTTGAATTCAATTATATAGTTGAACTCCGCCTTGATATGTGCATTTATTAAGATAAATACAAAACTAGCCTCAAATGCTATTTGCACATATTAAGAAAGATTTCTTCTATATAATTGCATTCGTGGGGTGCAATGTGTGATAAATATCAACGTGATGCACATGACAAGATGTATTACAACAATAAAGTGGAAATGAACAACACCAAGTCAAAAGTCATGAGCATCACAAAAGCAATAAGGTTCTAAGATCACACTAGCATAGAGAAACTCAATTAATTCTTACAACATTAAAGATCCCACATGTCACACAAATACAGTCTCATTTGTCAACAAGCACAAGAGTTTAAAATTTCAATATTTCAATGAACGAAGCTAAGATAGACAAAGCAGCCACAAAGCCTATGGTGAGCTCAAAAGCAGCCACAAAGCCTATGGTGAGCTCACTCCCCATTTGGCAACAAGCACCAAAAAGGAGAGGCCCTTCCATAGCCACTACTCATCATCGTCGTCTTCATCTTCTGCATCATCTTCTTCCTCATCGGTGAGTGTGTTGGCAGCGGGAATGTCCTCTTCTTCGTCCTCATCCGACTCCTCACGCCCACCCAAGTCTTCGATTTCATCCTCATCAACTTGGGGAGCACCAAACATCATGGAAAGTCCACCCACTTCTTCCCAAGGGTTGTAGAAGGTCGGTGGAGGAGGAAAATCCATAGGCGCACGAAGAGGTGAGTGAGGCATGTCATATTTGGCCATAATTTTCTTTTGCCTTGCTTCAATCTTAAGAAGCTGCTCATCCACATGCTTCTTGTGGTCATGGATTTCTTGCGCATTGTGACGACCCACATTGAAGCATGCAAACAATCCTTGAGAAATGAAATTGAGAATGCCTTTCTTCTTTGGGGCACGAGAGGGAGGACCACGGGAGCTCGAAGGACCTTGAGAGCTAGATGGACCATGAGAACTTGAGGGATGATGAGAGCTTGAAGGACCATGAGAGCTCGAAGGACCATGGGAGGGTCCTTGAGTGGAGCGGCGAGGTGCATGTGCTCCAAGCTTGAGAAGACGCTCAAGTTGACCTTTCTTAGGCTTGTACACTTGATGGCCCTTGTCGGTCAAGATGTTGACACTTGTCACTTCTTTAATCATGGCGAAGATATAGGGAGCATAGTGACAGCCTTTCTTCGGTGAGACAGAACAAATGATGATTTCCTCACAAATAAAATCAAAAACACTGAACTCATTCTTGTTGGGAGCCATTCTTGCAATCAAGTTCTTGGACATGTTTGAAATGTTATCCGAGTCACCACTTTTGGGACACAAAGTATAGCGGAAGAGTTGGTTGAGCAACTTATAATAAGGTGTCAAACCATGTATTGTCACAAATTTAATATCACCATATGCACTGTCATACATGAAGTGAAGTTCTCCATCATCAAGCACATTCTCCTCCTCATGAATCCTCTCTCTAGTAAGATCAGTATTGGAAAATCCAAGAATACTAGCAAAGTAAGCATATTCAATATAGAACGGCCTCCCTTGAATAGTCCAATGGAAGGTCTTGGTTGAGCGGTTGACATAGAGAGTGGAGTAGAACTGAGCAATAACCTCCTCATTCCAATCACAATTGAAGGACATGATTGATGTGAGATGCATCCTTCTACAAGCATCTTGGACGTCCCTGTAACACCTCAGGTGTTTAAATTATAAAATAAGCCTCCTTAGCTTAACACGATGCATAACTGAGAAAAGTTTAAAAGAAACGAATTATAAATTGGTTTTGCTTTGAATTAAAAATAGATGTGTATATGTGCACAAGTACATGTACGTTAATCAAACAAATTTAATAACTTGCACATCGATGCTAACATGGCTACGAAATTGAATAGGCATATCGTTATTGACATGATAATCAAAAGTCTAGTTAAAGCCTAGGAGAGAATACAAATTCTTGCCCAGGAAATGACGTGCCCTCCGAATCATACCTTTTTGAGTTTTTGAAATAACTTCTAAACTAGAGCAAAAATGAACCTTGGCTTGAAACAAAACTTGTGTAACTTTTCATTTTGAACAACTTTTATGTTCAGAGATTTTTGAGTTGCCACACGAAAATTTGAGAAAGACTTGAAATTGCAAACCAGCCCCTGCCTTTTCTTCTATTTTCACTGCAGACCCTTATTTCTCCGCCTCGCTCGACCCTACGCTTCGCCCGAGCCTCCGACGCGCAGCCGCTTCGCCCGACCCTCCGACGTGCAGCCGCTTCACCCGACTCTACGCTTCGCCCAATCCTACACTTCGCCCGACCCTCCGACGCGCAGCCGCTTCGCCCGACCCTCCGCCTGCCGCGCAGTCGCCGCAGGCCACTTGGCCGGCGATGCCTCACAGGCGCTGGGCGCCAAGACAATGCCTGGCCGCGCCCCGCTCGCACGCGTTCCTCCCCACGCCGCGCTCCTCCCTAGTCCGCGCACGCCACACGCCCGCCGGCGACGCGCGCCTCTGCTCGCCGCCCACCGCGCCCAATGGACAAGCCGTGCCGTGCCCGTGTCCCCGCCGCGTCCCGCCAGTCGCCGCGCTCGCCGCCCGCAAGCCAGCTACTGCAACCCTCGCCCAACCCGCACGCCGCGTGATCTCCCGCTTCCCACGCCAAATCCTCAGCGCCCAATCCCCTGCCCGCGCCCGCCGAACGCCTCGCCGGCTCTGCTCGCCGCCCACCGCGACCAGTAACACGCCCTCGTCGTGCCGCCCCTCGCCAGCGTTGCCCGGTCCTCTCCCTTCCTCCTACAGCCTATAAAAGGCGACACAAGGCCACTCGCGCGCGCCTCAACCCCCAGAATGCCGCCGCCGCTGCCATTGCCATCGCCGTGCACCACCCGCCCGTGGAGCCCCATCCTCCAGCCTCCCACTGCCCAAACCCATCACCCAGCGAGCTTGCTCTCCCTCCACTGACGCTCACCAGCCTCTTCCCCGACCATCAAGACCGCCAGAGCACTGCCAGCGCCGCCCGCGCCGCCGCCGCTCCCATGCTGCTCCGTGGACAGCCCACTCTGAAGCTCCTCCGTCCAAGCCAAGCCTCGAAACGGTTCCCCTCAACGCCGCGAAGCTCATCAACCAGCCCATGCCCTCCACTCCTCGCCGGACCACCGTCGCTGACGCTCCGCGCCACCGCTGCCCCTCTGCTCCGCACCGACGAGCCACCTCCGGCCACCCCCAACCCCGACCAAGGCCACCCCAAGGTAGCTCTCACCTCCCTGGATCTCCCCGACCCTTTTCCCCTCGCCGCCGACGAGCCCCCTCGCCGGAATCTGGCCGGCCGCCATGCCAACGCCGCCCAAGGACCTAATTGCAACGATTGAAATCTTTAAAAGAGTCTGCACGCAAGTTTCCAGGGGCATAACTGTAAACCTGTGTTTAAACTTTGAATTCAAAAATAGCGAACATGTAAAATTCATATAAAATCATAGAAAAATCATAAAAATACAAACTCTACTGTTCTGGAAATCGTTAGAAGAAAATCTACAACTTTTGTTACATGCTTTTCTTCAATTGCATGCTAAATCTTGCTCTAAATTAAATGGAAAGTTTAATAGACTTTAATTATACCCACTGTTGTAGACCAGTTCTGAATCTGATTTTTGAACAGTAGATTGGCTGCTTGATGTGCACGCCAGTGTAAAAAATATTAGGACTAGAACCCATCTCTAGCTAAACTTTTTGTTAAACTTTGCTCATGCCATGAAATAATAAAACTATATTGAAACGGCTGTTATATTGTGTTTCATGCTGTGAAACTTTTCCAAAGCTGTTATAGTGATTCTTAAATACCACAGAAAATGTTTAGAACCTTTTTTCTTTCTGTAACCTATTTATATAATTTTGTGGTAAGAAAAATGCACTAAATAAAGATAATTAGTTTGTGTGCTTGGAAAATATTCATCTTTTTACTGTGGGACACATTAGAGTAGCTCTTGCAGTATAAAAAAGTTCATACACAGAAACCCTGTAAAACATCCTGTAGAATTTAATCTTTATTAAAATAGGTGTATCTTCTGCTATTTATTATGCCTTGTATCTAGCACAGTAAAATCTGAAACATTTACAGTAACACATATATGGACAGGTTAACACGCCGTAAAATTGTTGGCATCAATACTTGCATGGTTTGTCCTGTATAAAAATAACTATGTTCTAGCAGTGGCTATGTAATATATTTGTCATAATTTTTCTGCAGCACAGAAATTTCTAAAATTTTTACAGTGCTGTTGTCTCTGCATAATGTAGTGTAAATAAAAATTTTAGCACCAGAAGTTACCTAGATTAGTGTTTGTGCTTAATCCATGCTTATACTGCGAAAATTAAATTTCCAATACAACACCGCCCCTTCTGTTAAAGAGTGCCCAAGAAATCGTAACTAAGTAACTTTACAACCAAATCTATGTTATTGTGGACTGCAACTTTATTGTGAAGGTAAATGATCGTTATATACCATCACTACAACTTACACTTGTGCATTCATATAGAATCGACTACTCTCGCCGACGGAACGTACGAGCTGGTGCCCGCGTTCGAGAGTGAGAAACGTGAAGCTCAAGTGAATCTAACTGAAGTTTTCGAAGACCCGAACCCGAGTTCAAACGAGCCCCAAGCTAACTTTACCCAAGAAGGCAAGCCCCGGAGCATGAATCATATTTTTCTAAATTATGCAACTTAATACTCTATTCTACTTGTGCATTAAGTTTATAGGAGTTGGATGAAAACTTAGTTGCATGATCCTAGGTACCCATGCTCTGAACACTAGATGTAAGGTTCGATAGAATGCTATGCTAATAGGACTCGGTAAAAGTCGAGTGATTTCCTGTCACTCGCGAGAATATAGGAGTTGAATGTTTAATACATGCAGCAATCATAAGGTCGACGGACGGGGCTATGGTGCGATGTTCATGTTGGTGATTGAGGCCCGGTCTGTTTAGTGAAAAATGCTAAGGCCGCAGTGTGTGGTAATGGTGGTTAAGTCTTTGAACGTACTAACCACATGCCGAGAATATGGTAATCGGTAAGCTTAAGTACCTAATCGGACCGGCAAGTGGACAACATCCCACCCTCTCAACTTCGGTTCCATGCGCGCACATGGTGGGTGCAGAGCTAGGCTCTGTAGTCTCGAAGGGTGGCCCTGATCCACAACCCAGGAAGAAAGGGGAAAAGTTGCACGTGTGACTCTAGGAGTAACCAGGTGACGTGTGTTTAGGTTTCCCTTGCAAGGTTAAGAAATTCGATTCGAATCGTCCATTTCTCGCGGTAATTGGGACTGCTTGACCCTTTTACCACATATAGTAAGAAGAGGAACAATGATGATGATTAATCTTGATGGATGAACAATTAATTCTTTCACCATGTATGATATTGGATAGTTGCTTACCTAGAATGGTTAAAGAAAATTAGAATCGGGAGCTAAAACTTGAAAGCAAGGACCTACTTGTATATGCTTTTCGGCAAAACAAACCCCTCAAGCCACAAAGCCTTGCATGTCTAGGAGTCGGCTAAGTATATTCCACTAGTCGGGTATGCCTTGCTGAGTATTACTATACTCAGCCTTGCTTGTGGCTCGTTTTCAGGTGATACTTTCGAGGATATGATCGCTAGTTTGACTTGGCCGTGTACCCTTCCTCCTGGTTGGTCGGTGGAATGGGATGCGCCCCCGGCCAACGATGATAATGCTGAGTGATGTCTCGTACGGGCTTCATCGAGACATCGTGTATCGTCAAGTCGATTATCGATATTTTTCCGTTGCATTGAACTCTGAAGAACTCGTTTACTTTTAAAACTCTGAAGTACCTTGTTTTACAAATTTTGAACTCAGTTGTATTAATAATTTATGATGAACCTGTGATGTAAAATTTGTGGAATGTTGTATCCTCTGGGCTCACCTTCGTTTGAGTACATGTATGTGTGGTTTCGATCGGCAAAAACCGTGGTTGCATCGGGAGGTTACCCGACAGACCAATGGATTATTCCGTTTGAAGTGCGAGTTAGCCCTGATTGCCCTCGTGGTGATGGTTAGTGCGCTTGAGCCGGATTAATTCAGGTGGTTCTGCCACAGTCCCTCACCACCGGCAAGTCAATTTCAAATAGATACTCCCAGTTGGTGGATTTTGTCTCGGTGGTGGGGTGAGACTTGCAAAGAATCACTGATGAATACCAATCAGCATGAAAGTTCATCCAAAATCGAACATGCCCCTGCTGCTCTTTGGCATATTCAGATGGATCATCATATCTCAATGCATATATATCATGCTTGCCCTTTTTGTAATCCACTAGACGAGTCCCATTGAACTGTGAAGCAGTTAGCCTAACTGGGGGTTGCATCCGAAGGATGATCCTCTCAAGATATTCTATCGACTCTCCAGCATCTGACATGTGAGTGCCTGGAGCAGAAGTGCGCTTCATGCGTGGATGAGCACCATGAGCAGAAGTACCCTGTGGAGTAGGTCTTCCACGACCACGAGAGCGCAAAGGAGCCTTCACCACAGCCTTTTGCTTGCCAGTACGATCAGCCATAGGTGAAACTTCTTGAGTCGCTTCGGAATCAGAAGGAGACGATTCAATCTCGGGTGAAGACGCCCTCTGCTTTGCTCTCCTTTCACGAGCCATCTGAGTATGTAAGATGAAAATTAGGATAGACTTGATAGGGGTGATCAAACTCAATCAAATGGGACAGTCAGGGCACTTGTTGGAACTTCCGACCCAGGGACGGAACTTCCGACGGAACCGGAACTTCCGACCCCGTGTCAGAACTTTCGACAGAGCCCAAGCAGACTCAAAAGATCATGAATCAAGAGATTTTGCCCACCAAATTTGATAAGATTCTAGGCATATGATCAATGATGTACTAGAAGGCTATCCCTAAGAAAGAAACTTCTAACTCCTACATTGAGAGATCGGGCGATGGGGATTTTGAATGAAATATCTTGAAGATTTCCCGCGTAAATCGAAAGAGAGATGATGGGGATCGGATGTTCCGAAGAGTGGAGAATCCAAAGAATTCCAAAATAATGAAATCCCACGGTTGAATCTTGATTTCCCCGCAAGATTTCGAGAGAGGAGAGGTGTAGGCGTCGGTGGTGAGAAAGTTAGGGTTTGAGGGGGCTGTCCAACGGGTATATATAGCTTCAAATGAATTTTTGGAAGTTCCGTTGGGGTGTCGGAAGTTCCAACAAAAAGAATTTTCGAACCCGAGGAACCCCGATCGGAAGAATGAAGAAAGTTCCGACGAAGACCGTCGAAAGTTCCGATGGACCGTCAGAAGTTCCGATGAATATTAAAATGATCTCTCGAGAACCCTTTGTTGGTAAAAGTACGATACTTCCGAAGATCGTCGGAAGTTCCGACCGTGGGTCGGAAGTTCCGGCCTATACTTTTCAGCTCCAGAAAGTTAGATTTTTAGAAGAATCAACTTGGAGATATTAAGAGATATGGCTTGTAGACATATGAGAGACTTGAAGCTTAGTGATCAGCCACAAATAACATTACAAAACAATAATCACAAGAGTCAAGCTTTGATCCGAAGATCAAAATCCAAATATTTTTAAATAACTCAACACAAGTAAATTCATTTTTCGTATCTAAGCAACAATCAAGTATGTGCAACAGGTCAAGCCAAGTTACGAGAATCCAAGATATTTAGTTCACTCCTCAAAGCACAAAACCTTTGCTCATCTAGAGACTTAGTGAAGATATCGGCAAGTTGCCGTTCGGTGCTCACGTGACGTAAAACAATATCTCCTTTGGCCTCATGATCCCTTAAGAAATGATGTCTTCTATCTATGTGCTTTGTTCGAGAGTGTTGTACCGGATGGTTTGCTAGCTTGATAGCGCTCTCATTATCACATAAGAGCAGAATCTTGCTAAATTCACAACCGAAGTCACTCAATGTTTGCTTCATCCACAAGAGTTGTGCACAACAAGCACCCGCTGCAACATATTCAACTTCGACGATGGATAAAGCAACCAAATTTTGTTTCTTAGAGCTCCACGACACTAGGCAAGTCCCCGTTGTACTCTTTCTATCTACCTTGCAACCGGCATAATCCAAATCAGAATATCCAAGTAGATTGAAAGTGGAGCCTTTGGGATACCATAAGCCAAGGTTTGGAGTGTGTACCAAATATCTCAAAATTCTCTTAACAGCAATTAAGTGACACTCTTTAGAATTGGCTTGAAATCTTGCACACATTAAGCATAATATCCGGCCTAGATGCACAAAGGTAAAGAACAGAGCCAATCATGGAGCAATATACCTTTTGATCAACCGACTTCCCTTCTTCATTGAGATCAAGATGACCATTTAATGCCATGGGTGTCTTGATGGGCTTTGCATCGGCCATGTCAAACTTCTTGAGTATATACTTCACATACTTGGTTTGACATACAACGTCTCTTCCTTCATTTTCTTGACTTGAAATCCAAGGAAGAACTTCAATTCACCCATCATGGACATCTCAAACCTCTTGGACATGATCCTACTAAATTCCTCACAAAATTTCTTATCACTAGAACCAAATATGATGTCATCGACATATATTTGGCAAACAAAAATATCTTTATCAACTTTATGAGTAAAGAGAGTAGAATCGGCTTTGCCCATCACAAAGTCGTTCTTAAGAAGAAAATCCTTAAGACATTCATACCATGTTCTAGGAGCTTGCTTAAGCCCATAGAGCGCCTTATGGAGCTTGTACACATGATTTACAAATCTCGGATCTTCAAAGCCCGACGGTTGGTCTACAAACACCAACTTGGATAGGGGGCCATTCAAGAATGCACTTTTCACGTCCATTTGATAAAGCTTGAAATCATAGTGAGTGGCATAGTCTAATAGTATACGAATTGATTCAAACCTAGCTACGGGTGCATAGGTTTCACCAAAATCCAAACCTTCAATTTGTGTGAAACCTTGTGCAACTAACCTTGCCTTGTTTCTTGTGACGACACCATGTTCATCTTGTTTATTTCGAAAAACCCACTTGGTTCCAATCACATTTTGCTTTGGTCTTTCAACCAACTCCCATACTTCATTTCTTGTAAAGTTATTCAACTCTTCTTGCATGGCAATGACCCAATTTGGATCATCAAGTGCTTCATCTACCTTGAGAGGTTCTAGAGAAGAGACAAACGAGTAATGTTCACAAAAAGTTACTAAACGTGAACGAGTAGTTACCCCTCTTTGAATACTTCCAAAAATATTATCAACGGGATGATCTCGTTGAATGCTTTGATGAACTCTTGGATGCGGTACTTGTGATTGAGGTTGAATGGGTCCATCATCGTCATTTTCAGCCTGTGGAGCATCTTTTTGAGCTTCTCCACTTTGTTCTCCCCCTTGATCAATGCCATGAACTTGATCGTCACCATGAACTTGACTTTGATCTTGAGGTTTTTGAGAGCTTGGAGGTTCAACTATTGTGGATGATGATGGATCATTGTTTCTTTCTTCAATTGGAGTTTGAGCTTGAACTTCACGAGGTCTCACCTCTCCCAAGCCCATCCTCATGATTGATAGACTCGGGGGTTCCTCTTCATCTGTAATATTTTTATCAACTTGCTCTACTTGAGAGCCGTTGGATTCATCAAAAGACACGATAGGCGTGTTTGTTAGTAACATAACCAAGTAGTAAACCTTCGTCAACCTTTGATGCAAACTTTGAGCTTTTGGTTTTCTTGTTAAGTATGAAACACTTACTCCCAAAAACTCTAAAGTAGTGCACCTTGGGTTTGTTACCGGTGATTATCTCATAGGGTGTCTTGCCAAAGTATTTGTGGAGGTAAAGACGGTTGTTGGCATGACACGCCGTATTGATAGCTTCGGCCCAAAAGATATCCGGAGTCTTGTACTCATCAAGCATTGTTCTTGCGGCTTCAATCAATGTCCTATTCTTCCTCTCAACAATGTCATTTTGTTTAGGTGTGTATGGTGCGGAGAACTCATGTTTGATTCCTTCTTCGTCAAGGAATTCTTTGATATTGGTGTTCCAAAATTCCGAACCATTGTCACTTCTTACATTCTTGATTTTCAATTCATATTCATTTTGAACTCTCCTAATGAATTTCTTGACAATTCCTTGAGCTTCACTTTTATCTTGCAAAAAGAATACCCAAGTGAAACGAGAAAAATCATCAACAATGACAAGACCATATTTGTTACCGCCAATACTAATGTAGGCAATGGGTCCAAACAAATCCATGTGTAGAAGCTTCAATGGTCTCAATGTCGTCATGATGTTCTTGGCACAGTGTGGAGCACCAACTTGCTTTCCGGCTTGGCATGCGCTACACAACCTATCTTTCTGAAAAACAACATTTATTAGTCCTAGGATGTGCTCACCTTTTTAAAGTTTGGCCAAGTTCCTCATCCCGACATGGGCTAGTCGGCGATGCCAAAGCCAACCCAAATCAGATTTTGCCACTAAACAAGTCTTGGGCTCAACTATCTCCTTGGAGAAATCAACAAGATAGACTTTACCCTTTAAGCGACCCGTAAAAGCAATAGAGGAATCCTCCCTTCTAAAGACGATCACACCCTCATTAGTAAAGAGACAATTGTAGCCGATCTCACAAAGTTGCGAGACCAACAACAAGTTGTACCCAAAAGTTTCAACCAAATAAATATTTGAAATAGAGTTATCATTTGAGAGTGCAATTTTACCCAAACCAATCACATCTCCTTTGCTATTGTCTCCAAAGACAATAGTTTCTTTAGTATATCATGAAGCTCTAGGGATGTGAACAAATCCTTCTCCCCGGTCAAATGACTTGAGCATCCACTATCAAGCAACCATGCGGTGCCACCCGAGGAGTAGGCCTACAAAATAAGTTAAGCTTTGAATTTAGGTACCCAAAAAGATTTGGGTCCTTGAGGGTTAGATGGATACACTTTTGGAATCCACACACTTCTAAGGATTGCCCTCTTAGTGTAAGCCCCAACATACTTGACCACTATTTTACCATTGTGGTCCATTGTCACCTTATAATCCATAGTGTAGTTTGGTGATGGCTCATGCTTAGTGATCTTTGCCTTGATGGGATCATCAATTTTCTTCTTGGCTTGGGAGGGAATGGTGGTCATACCATGTGCAATGTTCATCAAGTTCTCAAGATTTGATCCCTTGGTGAACATGACACATTCCTTACCATTGACTACATTCCAGTCGTTTACCTTGCCTCCCTTGTAGTGACCAAGCCCATCCTTCTTGTGGGAACATCTCCCTTCCTTGTACGCAACCTTAGGCTTGGGCTTGGTATCACCTTCATATCCGTTTCTTACTAACTTGTTTAGCCTCTCAAGTTGAGCATCCTTTGCTTTGATCAAATTTTCTAGCTTCGCCAAGTTAGTAATACAAGCTTGAACATTAATTTTATAACACCTTGAGCACCCTTCACTTGTGGAGATATTTGAGTTAAAAGTTGCTTTAGAATTGATTTTGGTGCTTTCCCAAAGGGCATTGTAGCTAACCTCAAGATCTTTGTACTTTGTCGTTAAGCATGAGAAGCTTTCTTCAAGTTCACTATGAGTGGCCTTTAGGGAAGCTAGAGATTCATTTATCAAAGTAGTCTCCTTTTACATCCTCTCTTTTGAATCATTAGCTAGAGATAAATCGATAGCTAATTTTTCAACTTTCACCTTTTCTTCGGCAAGACCCTTCTCTAAAGCAAGGTTTCTCTCCTTCTCAAGGATCAGCAAGTCTTCTTGCCTATCGAGACACTCCTTCTTTTTCTCCAATTTTTCCATAAGTTTTTTCATTTCTTTAAAACCTTTTTTCCAAATTCTTTTATCATGTATGCTTTATGTTGCTCTTCCTCATCATCTAAATCCTTTATGGTGGACGGATGAGAGGAGGAGATGGATGATTCTTGTAAAAAAGGGTGCTTCATCTTCATCGTCGGAGATGTTGTTGAAGAGTTTCTTTGAATTCTTTGGTATGGCTAGAGTTGCCATACCTTCATGGTCGGAGTCTTCATGACTAGACTCCCACTCTTGACCAACATGAGCATGCCATTGATATTTCTTCTTGTAGTCCTTGCTCTTCTCCTTGTACCTCTTCTCTTCCTTTTCTTTGTTCTTCAATTGTGGGCAATCGATAATGTAGTGACCCACTTCTTTGCACTCATAACATCTTCTTTGTGATGGCTTCTTCTTGTCATCAACACCTTTCTTATAGTACTTCTTCTTCATGAATTTCTTAAAGTTTCTCAATACCAAGGCCATATCTTCATCGGTGCATCCTTCATCACTTGAATCTTCCTTTCTTTACTTTAGAGCATTGGGACTTGATTCAACCTTGTCACTTGAGCTAACATTGAGTGCCGCATTCTTGTTCACTTTGTGACTTAGTGACTTGGCCACATCCCTCTCAACCAACTCTTGATGGAGGATTTCACCAAGAAGTTGATTAGGTGTCTTGACCTTGAATTTGGAATCTCTTCTAATCATTGTTGCAAGAGTGGGGTTCCTTGGCGTGAAGGCTCTAAGCAACTTCTTTGTCACCTTGTGATCTTCCCATTCCGTGCTTCCAAGAGATCTAATGTCCGATACAAGGACCATTAGTCTATCATATATTTGCCTCACGGTTTCTTCATCATGCATGACAAAGTGCTCTAACTCTCCTTGCAACAAATCCATCTTGCCTTCTCTAACTTCATCGGTTCCCTCATGAGCTTCTTTTAGTGTGTCCCAAATTTTCTTAGCTATTTCAACATTACGGATTTTGTTGAATTCTTGGGCATAAAGGGAACTTGTGATGACCCTCACGGCTTGCGCATTGCGGAAATAGTCTTGAGCTTGTTCGGCCGTGGGTACACCGTTCGTAGGAGGAGTCACACCTACAACCACAACTTCCCAAATAGAGGGGTGAAGCCCATAGAGATGCATTTTCATATCATAAGACCACTTAAGATAATTCGTCCCATCAAAGAAAGAAGACTCTCCCAAGTGAACCGATTGAAATTGTGAAATAGTATATTGAGATGAAGCATAGTTATGAGGAACTTGATATAACCCGAAAAAAGGATGCTTCTCGCTTTCTTCCTTGATTCGCTTCATCATCAACTTCTTGGCCTTCTTCTCAATTTTTGCCTTCATCTTTTCTTTTCTCCTTCTTCTTGCTTCCGATGTCTCACCCTCGCTTTCATCGCTTTAACTTGAGTCAGCATCATGAATGGAGGGTGGACGGCTTGTTTGCTCGAAAGGATTTCAGCAATATCAAGTCCGGTACCGGCATCGATTTGAGCTGCAACGGTTGTGACGGTGTCCGCATCATCCCTAACTTTGGACATCTTGATATCCCTTAGCGGTTAAGCCTAAATCAAGAGATTAGGCTCTAATACCAATTGAAAGGATCTTAGTGATGCCTAGAGGGGGGGGGGGGGTGAATAGGCGTACCTGAAAAACCTGAAAAAAATTTCGCAGGAATTAAATGTGTCGGAACTTTCGACACTGTGAACTTCCGACTCTGGACCGGAACTTCTGACAAAACTAAAGTTCTTATACAAAATTCAAAATTAAACTTGAAATTGCAGAACCTGGCTGAATCAAAAGTTGCACAATGATGCTAGGAGACTTCTGCAGGTGATCTTTGCAAGCACAACAACTCGAGCCCGTAGATCGGCACAAAATAAACTCGAGCCCGTAGATCGGCACAAAACAAACTTAACGGGGCGCACACACATGAGAGGACGCTCCACGGGCGACACCAAACCGTCTAGAAGCAAGCTTCAAGAGTAACAAATGTGAATCAATGGATGAAGATGCTTCAAGTGCTCTTGAGATGAACTTGGCTACCCTCACACTCAAATGGTTAAGTCTCACACCTCAATCTTGCTCTCACCCAAGCCCTAACTCAAATCAACTAAAGGAATAGCTCAATGAGGGATTGGGGAGGAGTAGTAAATGCTTTTGGAGGTGTTTGTCTCGGGTTAGGTCAGCAGCAAGTGAAGGGGGGGCTGAGGGGGTATAAATACCCAAGCCCCAAAAATAAGCCGTTAGTGCACTGGTTAAGTGATTGTCGGAACTTTTGACACAGGATCGGAACTTCCGACACTTTTAAAATAGCTGGCCGAGGACCCCTTGTCAGAAGAATCCAGCTTCTTCCGACAAGTGTCGGAACTTCCGACACACACTGAAACAGACACAAAACTAGGTGCACAAGTGTGTGATTTTGTTTCTCTCCTTGATGGCCAAATGCACTTTCACAATGGGTGCCACTCTATGTTTCAATAAGTGTGTTTTTGGGTGGTTTTATTTTTTTTATTTGATAATCTGCAGCAATTTGACAGCATCACACACCCCATGCAGACACTTTTCCAAAGTCATCAGATGGGGATGGCAGCTGTCCAACAAGCGTTTAAAAAGGACACAAACCACCTAGACCATCGGCAGCTGGTATGTTCACCAAAGTCATTCATTTTTCTCTTTTTTGTTTTTCCTGTGTGTGTTTTTTTTCCAGCCATCTAATATGATGTGGAACAAAAAACGCAGATATTCTTCCCAGTCCTACAGAAGCTGGTCCCGGATGATGAACATTTAGGCCACTACTTTTTGATTGTGCTAAATATGTGCAACAAAAGGTTTGAACTGCTTGATTCTTTGAGGACATTGGGAGATGCAAAATTGGGTGTTTGCTGTAAAAAACTATTGAGTGCAATAAAGATCTTGTGGAAAACACAGTATGGTGATACAAAGCATGCAATAGACAATTACGAACTTGTTGATATTGATGTCGCAAAGCAGACAAACACGTCGGTTAATGTCACTCATTTTTTTTATTTTTCTTCATGCTCCCTTTACGTTCTGTCACAAAACTTACCCCCCCCCCTCTCCCCATCTCTATTTTTGCATGGTCACACAGGTATGACTGCGGGTTTCATATGCTATTACACGCTCAGTATTGGGATGGACGCACTATATAAAATTTCCAGGAGAAGGATATATCAAATATACGCAAGATTCGGACACACAAGTGGCTAAACTACAATGAAAATGATGCAGAATGAACATTCTAAACTTGAAATAGGTATGGCCTTTTTTTCACATTCTCATAAGCATTTTCAGTACTTCACAATAGGCAATTATATCAAATACTAGAAGCATTGTTTCCCACATATATTTGCAAGCATTTCAATACCATAAAATAGGCATTTTAACCATACCAAGGAAGCATTTTTTACCATGGTCATAATAGCTATATTGCAGAAAAATCACAGTTCAAAAATTGTAGCAAAACAGCTATGCACCTGTTTACACCTTCACACACACCCTCTTTTTGTCACAAATGGAAAGTACTGAAATACTAGAAGCATTTTTTTTAGTTCCATACAATAGTCATCTTAACCATATCAAGGTTCATTTTACCATGGTTATAATAGCATATTGCAGAAAAATCAAAGTTCAGTAACTATATAGCAATAGCCATGCACCTGTCACAACTCACACACACCCTCTCTGCCACACTCCCCTCGTAAGTTCTCTCCCTCTTTTTTTTTTTCAAACAACTGCCCCTCCTAATTCTGTTAGTCTTTCACCTACTTTCTCCGGACATCTTGCAGCATTATGATAAGTGGACTTGCAAATGGTGCACTTGTTCTTCCTTTTTGCTTCAACATTCATCCCCTTTTTAAGCCTTTTCTCCTCCTTGCGCCCTTTGACTTTTGATCTTGGGGGGTTGGCCACGGTGTTTATCATTGCACCTGCACTAAGCATGTTATGTGGTCCAACAGCGTCATCTGGAAACAAAGTAGGCAACACGAGCACGTTATTAGTTGTCAAGATCTGTAGAACACAACTAGAGGGCACATCGTTTTTTTAGGGTTCTTTTCCTGGTACCTGCTTGTATTGCTGGCAAAATAGCTGTAGTTGCAACACCAACTTCACTAGATGGACCAGAATGCACTTCAGCAGTAAGAGCAAAAACAACATGCGTGCCATCCGCAATATCAGATGCAATAATAGACACATTAGCCACTCCGGAAGGCTCCGGGTTTGCACGGACCTTCTGCCTACCCCGGCCTCCTCCTTTTTTTGATCTCATCCAGTTCAGAGTGCATCATTTTGATGTGAATGTCCATAAGACTGTAAGTTTCTTTTGAAACACACCCCTCAACAGCCAAAGTTGCAAACACTGTAGACAGATTGGTGAATCATAAAGTTTTTTTGATTGTTGAAGGGCATACCACGGGCTATGAAATCAGTCGGCAATTGTGCATTAGAATTAGCATTTTCATTTTTAGGAACAGCCTCTTGTGTCCACCTTTTTAGAACGTAGCGTACAGGTATTGCCTTCACACCCAACCTTGTTAGTATCTTCATAGTGTGGCAACAAATCATGCCATCTCTATCAAATTTGTTGCATTCACAGTAATAGCTCCCGTCATCCTCAAGTGCAGTCACTAAATACGTCCTCTTTCCATAGCCATAGACATAGTTGTTGTTAGGGATTAGCCAAAATTGAAGTTGGCCTTCAGGCCTCACATCATATTCCGCTGTCTTTTCAAACTCTTTTGAGAACTTGTAGAATAGGTTCTTAGTATACACAGCAGACGCATGTTTCTCAATAGGGTATTTAGACCACCTCCTCTGGTCTCTATCATCCGTCTTGAAGTCCTACCCATCTTGCGCAACCAAATATTTGTCCTGAATCTTCTGGTATTGTCTCACAAAGTGTAGAACAAACATATTTGGGTTCACATACTTTTTTAGCATAGCGTTGAAACCTTCACTCCTCTGCGTGGATTGCAAGAACGGGTAGAAACAATGCATGTAGTATGCTGGCACAAAACTGCTCTTGATCGCGTATAAGCGCTGGAAATGCACATCGTTTTTTAACCCATACTTGTTCATCATAGCTGCCCATGCTGCTTCAAATTCATCTAGAGTCATAGAGTGGTTCATGAATTCCTTGAAGTCTTCCTCCAGCTCTACATCCTCATCTAGGGCAGGACCTATTCGGAAACGTAGAAGCAATCACACATCTCATTGTAGCATCTTGGTCGGTGATAATGCTCATCGGCGCCTTGCCCTTCATCGCCTCCAAAAATGTTTCAAATAACCATGTGTAGCTAGGCGTCTTTTCATTCCTTAGGAAGGCACAACCCAACATAAATGATTGCCCGTGCCTGTTGATACATATTATACATATTTGTCATGTAGATTACATCAAAAGACACAAAGTCATGGTATGACTCAATGTAAGCATGCCTAGCTGCTCCATTAACCAAAAACAAGCTCTCAACCATGTGCTCATTATCAATTTTAATCTTGTAGAAAAATTCAGGATCTTCGTGTTCTAGCTCTTTAAAGTAGTCCAAAGTCTCTTCCATGTCCTTGTATTTTTCTGTCCTTTGAATGGTGGAGCGGAAGTTGTCAACATCCTTCGCTTCATACGGAACTAGCTGCGTAGACCCATAGAACTCATTCATCAGCTGCATTATGCGCCCAGTGCTTAAGTTGCAACCATGCAACAAGGCAATAAAATCCTTCTCCAGCTTAGGGATGCCTTTGTGAGACCTCATGAACTTTTTTAGGGAAGGTTTCACAATAAGGTCATGGTTGTGATCTGGAGCAAAGAAAATGACTTGCCACTTATCAGCAATCAGTTTGACAACCATCCTCGCTTTGCAATCTGTATGATGCATCCTCCCCCTTTTCCTTTTCTTTCCACCATCCAACTTTCTTCTCTTCTCGTCATTTTCATTGCCATCTCTTTCGTTGTTATTCTCAAGTTCAGAACCCCCTCCCTCATAATTGTTGTCATCAGATTTAGCAGCTGGATTGCCCTCTTTCGCTTTCCTCCCACGCCCTTCTTTGTTACAAACAAATAGAACCTTCCGCTGCTCCCTTGTCAAACCTGACAGGTGTGAAGTGCCCGTACGAATTGAGAAACCAATCCGCTTTGCATATGAGTTGTAGAACTCCCTAGCTACCTGCTTACTTGAAAATGCTTGCCCAATGTATGGTACTGGAGGTGTTGACCAATTTTCTTCCACATCTACTATTCCTTGGGTGTTATCAGCAATAGTCTGCACATCTTCGAGGTTTTTAGCTATATTATAGTTGCTGATCTGAAACCTGCACAATGTCGTGCACTTGCCCCTGCCCCGAAGCTTCAACTGCTTGGGTGCAATATGAAGGATTTTCATCTGGATCATTTAGGAAATCATAATCAAATTCTGGTGGTAGCTCATTTAGATCCATTTTTGTCTTCCTCTTTTGCGTTTTCTCTATTTTCTCTATCTCATCTGCACAAATCACAAACATGTGTGTTTTAGTCAGTAGCAGCATATATGCATCAAAGCAATATAAGACAGCTTTTTAAGGCAATAATACAAACCCAAAACAGGAAGATCAGTGTTTTGGTTCAAGCAATTCTTCATTCCCCCAATTCTATAACTCCTCATCTGCACAAATCACTAATCAAGGTTTGTTTTCATTCAATCACATCTACAACAGTACATATCGAGGTGAGGCAACGAGGTGCACCCACGACATCAGTTCAAAAACTTTCAGCACATGCAGCTTAATTTCTATGGAAAGCAACTTTTTCAGCATTACAAAGCAAGCAAATATGTGGGGTTTTGTGTTATGGGGGGATGTGCGTTTCCCGTGGATCCTATTATGTTGCCTAAAAATGAATTTGCAGACAATTTCACATAAAAAGCCTTCGGGGATCCGTGTATATGTACCTCACCAGATGCCTCCTCCCTTGTAGATCTCCTTTTTTTACTCTTTTCTTCTGCATATAAAAGCCTTTTTCGCGGATCTTTTTTGCTTTTTCATCAATGTCGTTGTCGCCTTCTTGCAGCATTCCCCTTTTTTTTGCGGCGGCGGCGGAATTGCCGAAGCAATTTTTTAGCGGGGTGTGGGGGTAAGGGTTTCGTGCGGGCCCGCAGGCTTTTTTTCTGGGCGCGCACCCAACCCTGGCGCCAAAAAGAGGCGGGTTCACAGGGAAAGGGGTTACCGAAACAGGAAAGTGACAAATATAATATACTTTCCAAAAAAAATGAGCCACGCAGAGGGCTAACATTATGGCAAGATAGCCGGATCCTTCAAATTATATATGAAATCCAACAAAATTTTGGTTGTACCGTGTGTCAGATAGCTCATAGCTATATCCCCAACTAAGACCTCCTCCAAAGGTGTCAACTCAGCTAGTTCATGGCTATGCCATATGTTAGATTTCCATGTGAGGGAGAGAGAAAGAAGATCTATCTATTATTTAATACTAGGCAAATTTGTCTGTGCGTTGCTACGGGCAAAGATGGTATAAGTATCGGATACGTATAGTTTCCTATGCGTTAATTTGTAGGGATCTACGTGATCAAGTCATGAACAGAGGGCTGATCCGACTCGCATACGGGATGGACTTATGTCCACTTGTCAATGACACAAGGCGGACCAACAAAAAATTTAGGTGAAAACCTCACGTGCTTTAGAACAAATAGGTATAGATTGTAGATAGTCATGCATGTTTTCCTAGATTAGTGGACTGACATGTGGGGCTATATAGATGTAATAGCTAGTTTCTGACTCTAACCATATCGAAGGAGGGTGGTTGTTACCCTAGTTCCCTAACAAAGTGATATGCTATTAATTGGAAAAAGAATCAAGTTGTTTACTCTCACTCTTGTGGCAATTATAAACGTAATTGATCAAAGACATCTAAGTTACTATTTGGCATCCACACTAATACGTCTAAATAAATCCGAAAATTGCATTTTTTTTAAATAAGGTGAACGGAGTATGGTTTTTCTAAATATCAGTTAAATATCATGGAAGTAGTTTTCTATAATGAGTCTAGATTATGCTATCAATTTATATGTCTAGATTATGCTATCAATTTATATAAATTAAGATGATTAAAGCTAGAAAAGGTTTGACTTCTATAACAAAGATAAATAGACATAAATTTAGGAGTAGCAAATATACCAATGAGTTTCTATGGAAAGCCATATAAATATACTTATTAGCATATAAAAATATATATATTATACACCATATGTATTTTATAATAACATAGTACGAGGACTTCAATCTTTTTTCTATTTTACTCAGCAAACGCTAATTCTAAATGGTTTCGAATCCTTAACTCAACATATGGGTTATCCGGATTCCGATTAGAACTCCAATTAACGGACCGTTCCGATTGGGATTCTAATTAATTTGTTCAGTTCCAATTTAGATTCCGATTGATTTGTTCGGGTTCCGATTAGATTTCGATTGATGGACCGAGGAATCATAACTGGATATTTTATAGCCATTTTCAGTGCATCTAGATGCTTTAGAAATAGTAGAGATAGATATTACAAGTACTAAAAGATTTTTATAGTCAAAATTTCAAAAGGTTGACTAAATCTTATAAAAAGATGTAAGGTAGTCTTATAGAATCTCATCTGACCAACTTAACAATTGCAGTGCACTGTAAAATATATATATCCAGTTCCAAAAGTCCTTCAAAAGGATCAAATATTGGATATCCCTGTCTTAAAAAATATACACGGCTGAAACCTTTCTTTACAGCTTCTCACTTGCCTGTGCTTCATCGGCCCCTATTACCCTTTTCCAGAACCAGTGCTCCGCCCACACCTTGTCAATCTGCTCGATGGGCAGCCCCTTCGTCTCCGGCAAGAGGAGGTACACGAACGCCGTCATCACCGCGATCCACCCGGCGAAGAAGAAGAAGAGCCAGGCCTTCATCCGGCACAGCATGGCGAGGAAGTACTGCGCGACGAGGATGGTGAACACGAAGCCCGACGCCACCGTGACGCTCTGCCCGGCGGACCGGACCTCCAGCGGGAAGATCTCGCTGGGCACCAGCCAGCTGAGCGGGCCCCATGACCAGCCGAAGCCCGTGGAGTAGACGCCGATGAGCAGGAGGAGGGCGAGCGCGTAGGCCCTGCCGAGCCCGCCCTCGTCGCCGAGCTTCGCGGCCATGAGAGCGCCGATGAGCACCTCGGCGGCGAGCATCTGCGCGCCGCCGGCGAGGAGGAGCGTCCGCCTGCCGAAGCAGTCGGCCGCGAACATGGAGGCGAGCGTCGCGGCGGAGGAGATGACGACCAGCACGATGGTGGAGAGCAGCGACGCGCTCTCGCCCATGCCGATGCTGCGCAGCAGCACCGGCGCGTAGAACCCGATGGCGTTGATCCCGGTGAGCTGCGTGAAGGGCGGGATCAGGACGGCCATGGCCAGCTGCGGGCGGTACCGCCGCCGCGTCAGGAGCAGCCGCAGGCCGCTGGCGCCGCCCTGCCGCGTCGCGGCGCTGGCCGCGACGATGTCGTCGAGCTCGGCGTCGACGGCGTCGGTGCCCCTGATCTTCTGCAGCAGCGCCCTCACCTCGCCGCGGTCCTTGCCCTGCTGGACGAGGCTGTTGGGCGTCTCCGGCAGGAAGACGGCGCCGACGGTGAGCAGCGCGGCGGGGACCGCGGCCAGGCCCAGCGAGAGCCTCCAGCCCCAGCCCGCAGTGATCTTCGCGGCGCCGTAGTTGACGACCGTCGCGAGGAGAGCTCCCAGGCACAGGCTGAACTGGAAGCCGTTGCTGAACATCCCCCGGTAACGCGCCGGCGCCATCTCGGACAGGTACAGCGGCACGGCCTGGTTGGCGAACCCGAGGCCGACGCCGAGCAGCGCGCGGCCGAGGATGGCCATGGACACGTTCACGGCGCCGCCGCTGACCGCCGCGCCGGCGAGGTACGCGGCGCCGCCGAGGACCATGGACGGGCGGCGCCCGCGGCGCGCCGTGACCGACGACGCGAGGAGCACGGCGGTGAGCAGGCCGGCGATGTAGAGCGAGGAGGTGAAGAGCGTCAGCAGCTGGCTGTCGAACCTGCAGTAGTTGCTGGCGCGCGCGGCGCCGCCCTCCTTCATCCGGCGGTACACATCCGGGAAAAAGTCCCGCAAAAAGGGGTCCATGGACGACACGCCGCCCGCGGTTCCGATGTCGTAGCCGAAGATGGCGCCGCCCATGGCCGCCGTGACGCAGGACAGCGCCGCGAACGCCGTGACCCCGCCGCCGTACCGCCGCCCCGCGTCGGCGCCGACGACCACGAAACCACCGACGGCCATAGTCGCTCAGGGAGCTAGCTGAGCTTCGTCAGCGGTGAGCGCGCACGCACAGTGACTGAACGCTCGTGCTGACTCGCTGCAAGCTCTTATCGTTCCAAGATGCTCGTCGGCCAGGTCAAGTTTGATGCGACACCATGGACGGGGCCGCGGGGGATTTGTCATCGTGGGCGCCGCAGTGCCAATCTTCCAGGGAAGTAGGTGCCTTAGTTGCTGCTGCTGATGATTGGGTAGGATGTGCGTGTCCTTACGGTCGCTGTTGTACATGGACTATGGGAGTTCAGTGATGCCGTTTCAAACTTGGGAGCTGTCGCTACCGCTGCAAGAAAGGAAAGCTTAGACTCACACGTTGCCACTGCACAACTCCGACCTTCGTGATCCCGTTTCCGAACGCGTCGATCGACCTGCAACTGCAACGCCTCCCGAGTCGGAGTTTGGATTTCCCGAGCACGACACGATGTGGCCTCTCGCGTCCCGCTATAAATCAAACAGATCTTTCTTTCGCTTCAAAAGAAAATCAAACCGACTCAATCAATCAAAAGGGGGAAAAAAAGGAAAGAAACCGACCGCGTGATGTAGTAGCGGCGGCGCCTTCCAAAAACAGTGCCCCGCAGTGACAGAGGAACAGAGCAAGCCGCAACGCTCCCCGATTCAACTAGGGTTACAAAGTTTTAATTTTTCCCCACCTGCGCCGCCGTCGCCGGCGGCGGGCACGCACGTCGCTATGAAACAGGCAACGGAGGGTGGCTCCGGTTCCGGCGTTATCGCTGGCCGCGATTGGTCCGGCTTGCCGGAGGAGCTCCTGGTCAGCTTCCTGCTGGCGATGGACGTCCCTGGTGCCGTCCGCTCCGGCGCCGTCTGCACCACCTGGAACGCGGCGTACGCCGCCTTCCGCCGGCTCCGCGCCCCGTCGCCGAGGCAGCCCCCCTGCCTGCTCTACGCCAGCGGAGCCCTCGCCCCCGGCGCCGCCGCGCTCCACTGCCCGGCCACCGGCGCAACGCTCGCCCACCGGCCCCTGCTGGGCTCCGGCCACGGCTGGCTGGTCACCGCCGACGAGGCCTCCAACCTGCACCTCCTCAACCCCGTCACGGGCGCCCAGGCCGCGCTCCCGCCCGTCACCGCGCTCCACAACGTCAACATGGGCACGGACGCGCGGGGCGGCCCCGCGTACGCCGTCTACGACGAGCCGGGCTCCGAGCCGGTCATGCTGGAGATCGACCGGGCGCACGGGTACTTGTACGACCGGGTGGTGCTCTCGGCTAGCCCCTCCGCCGGCCGCGCCTCCGTCGTGCTCCTCCTGCACATGCCAATGGGCGAGGTCTCCTTCGCCAGGCTCGGGGACGACCGCTGGACCTGGGTCGCGCCGGGCGACGGCACGGGGCTCCCGTGGAGGTGCTTCTACGAGGACGCCATGTACAGCGACGTTGACAGCTTGTTCTACCTGGTCCGGACGGATTCCTCCATTGGCAGCTTGGACCTCAACGGGTCCTCGCCGGTGGCTCGCAAGATCCTCGATGGCGTGCCGAAATCGAGCACTCCGGCCAAGTACCTGTTCAGACACCGGCCGGTGATATCTTTTGCAAGTTTGGAGGTTGAAGGACCACGTCGACTCGCTAACACCGGTGGACATCCCACCGGACTACATGTGTCAACTGGACTACATAGACAAGGAAGGGAGCCAGGACGAGGAAGGAGGCCAGGACCCATATCTAGAGCTCAACACTGTTGATATTGAGATCTACAAGGTTGACCTCCATGGTCAGAGGTTGGAGTTGCTGAAGGGTTTGCCAGACTATGCGTCGTTTCTCGGCTCCAATACCTTGATGTGCCTACCATTTAAGGATTTCCATGGATTAAAACCGAATTGTGCTTACGTAACCGACGACTGCAGTATGTGCATTTTAGCAAGTATAACCGGCGAGAAGTTAGTATCTGGAGTATGGCGGAGCAAAGCATGTCCAAACTTGTCGATATCTCACCAGTTCTTTATCCTTGGCTTGGCCATCTCCTATTTGGATAAAACCCTCCTTTCTCTAAGTAGGTGGAGATTGCTAGAAAACTGTTACACTTTTTTATTTTCAAATAGTTGTGATTATTGGCTTTTCTATCCAAACAGTTGCGACAATTAATTAAAGAAGTACACTTTCTATATGTCTTGCTTTGATGTCAAATCTTATTAAATTGATTTAGTATTTCCAAAAGATTGTTTATTTTCAGTTATCATCCACATGTGTGAATGTTATTGTTTAAGTTCAGAAAACAGGAACCATTTTTCTCCAGTTAGTACCGCTAAGAGGGTTTAATTAGTTTCACTTGTTCTCGATCATGTAAACCTATAGGGTTCTAATCTCCTGCTGCTCAATTTATGTACTCATGTTGTCATGCAAGTGGAACAGCACCTCCTACCGTGTGCTGAATGACCACCCAAGCTAGGGGCATCAGAAACAGTGTGATTGTATTCAATTGCCATGGTCAGCGTTCACGGAGCAGTCAAAACATCGAACAGGCTATGGGCACTGACAGTGGCATGCCTCATCGAATGCTACTCCATGTCGGCAACAGACGATGTGGCAGTGCAGCGCGGCTTCTCACGAGGTGTGGGCAGATGTGCTGCTGCTAGGTTGGTGGCAATGTTCAACTCGAAGTTGAGGAGGTTGGTTGGTGAGCAGGGCGGCGAGTCGGCGACGTGTGCCACAGTGCGCGGCGGCAAGTGCACGCCGACGAGCGAAAGCGTGGGAGGGGGGCAGCTCTACTGTTCTTCTCGCTGGTCTTCCGCATTCTCCGGCCCAGACAGCTGTAGCTCTCGGCTTAGGCTCGATCTCAAGATGCACCGCGGACGCCGACGCGCCGGACAATGTCGCCCGTGACCGTGAGCCGCCATGGCCACTACCACGCCGGCCAGATAATGCCTCCCGCGAGCAGGGATGCGTCAGCCAGCAAAGCTCGGTCCACACTAGCAGAGCTGGGGCAGTGGTGCCAACAGGATGCACATAAACCCTAAAAAAAGGAGTCGCGGATCATAGCAAAAAGTTGTTGAGGAAACGCGACACTGCAGCAGCTGCATGCATGCTACCCTGTGATTAAACTGTCATAAAAGTCGACCTTCAACTATAACATCAGATAATAGGATCATTGACCTATTAAAATCTGATGAATTTTGAGGATGGTTTTCTATTTTATGGAAAATAAAAAACAAGTTAAATCTAAAAGTTGTAAATATTTCATTTAAATGAGAAAATATTGAAACTAGTTTGAATGTTTTAAAAAAGTTACAACCTATCGGTTCGTACGTTACTTGCGAGTTATGTGGATCAATTTATTCTATTTGTAGTGTTATTTCTGCTTATAGTTATGCCTATTATTTTTTAATAAATAAATTTCAAACAGAACACTAATTGATATGTTACAATTTTTAGAAAAATTATACCAGCTTTCTATTTTTATTAAAAATTAATTAGTTTTGAATATTTTCAGATTGAATTAGAATTTTTAAATTTTTTAGAAATTAAAACCCCACCTTTAAAAACACCCAAGAGACTAATTTTACCCTATTTCAATAATTGGATACCCCTATTATCTGATTTTATAGTTCACTGTTGCAAATCGGGCAATTATACTGGTTCAATGGTGGAAAATTGAACTTTTCCCTAAATTTTACCCTAGGCCTAAGCACCAGCACAAAAGTACCGTGTCAAGAATGGTTGGATATATATATCTCGATATCTGTGCTGATTAAGAGAGAGAAATTTTCTGTCCTACCATGTACAATTCATAGATCAATTTTACTTTCTTATGCACTCCCTCGAAAATACCTTGAACTTCCTGGGATTACCAGTGAGTGGCTTTCTTAGACATCCACAAGATTTTCTAAACAGGATTTTTATCGAGTAATTGTTTTTTTTTTGCAAAAAAATGTAAAACATGTAGCATTTCCTTGTGCTTAGTTGCCTCCGCAGAGTTTGACTTTGCTCCATGCAGGTCTTCGCCGTTGTTGACGGGGTTCGTGCAAATATGCAAATGCATCCACGGTGACGGAGCTCCCGTTTTGCCAGGGGTCCTGCGACGAGCGATCGATGCGCGCTGTGACGTGAGAGATCCCAATTTTGCTCGCCGAGGTCCCTGGGTTTGCTGTCCTCCCCGCTCCCGGCGCATGCAGCTAGAGGTCTCCGACTTCGGGGACGACCATGCATGCATGGCGATAGCCATCGCCGACGCGCGCCGGGTTACGAGGCCATCTCAGTCCTGTTGGCCATTTTGGCCACTTGAGCCAGAAGCAGAGTCGCGATCGATCTGCAAGGTCTCCAACTTCACGTCAATGTCATTCCAGCTTTCCGCCATGTTGGTTGCCGGATCAGACATGCATGTTGGTCACCGTGGCCTAAGAGCTCTCCCACCTTCAACCTGAAACTCACTGCAACAAGCTTAGTAGATGCTAGTGTTGTGTGCCAAGAGTAAATCTGCAACTCACTGCAACAAGTGTACGTAGTAGATGCTAACACAAACAGCTTCTCCCACTCTGAACGTCATTTACAAGAAGCATCCACGTAAGCAGTACACCCACTTTAACCAAGAGCGTTTTTTACAAGTCAGAGATCCTGACCAACAAGGGTATGATGTTGCAGCTGGTGCAGAAAGTATATGTCACCCAACTAAAAGCTACTAACGGTCCAACCTCTTATTAAGAACGGTTGGCTGTTATCCAAACTGGAGGTGGCCAGTTGAGCCAAGGATGGGCAGACTGAACTGTGCCAAAGCTCTCAAGGGTCTCGGTTTCGAAGTTCCATATGCCCGCCTCATCACAGCCGTATTTGTTGATGCAGATATTTTCCCAAGAGTCCTCAGTAAGGTACGCACAGTTTGGCTTGAACATTGCAAAGTCCTTTGTAGAAAGCAGCATTGGTGAACTGAAACCAAGGAAAAGAGCATGCTCTCGCAACTCCGAGCTGCCAACCTTCACGAGCTTCTGATCATGAACATCAACCTTGTACAGCTCGATGTCATCGGTGTACGACTCTTGGGTCGGACAAATGACTTCATCAGCAATCTCTGCCGAAACTTGCAGGTTCTCCGACCATCGCACTCCAACGTGTCTCCACACTTGCAACATGTCTCCCCAGGGCGCCAAGACGACGGATCTATCTAATAGGATCATCATATCTTGAACAATGCTTTACGATACACTTGACCACGGGCGAAGGCCCGTTCAAATCCAGTGTGTGGATTGAGGAATTAGATGACACGAGGTACAACAGACCATCCTTGTCGTTGTAAGCCGCGCCGCGGTAGCCACTGCCCTGCCGGACGAACTCACTCTCGGCGACGTGAGTCCACCGGTCATCGCCGAGCCGAGCAAAGTTGAGCTCCCCATTCTGCCGGCACAGGAGCAGGACGACACAAGCAGCCCTTGCGGAAGGACTGCAGGACACATACGCCCGGTGATACAGAAAGAGCCGCAGGTTCTTGGGCGTAAACGGCATAGCGAAGTCCGGAAGCCACGGGTCGTCGCCGTAGAGGTTGTACATGGATCGCCCCTGCTCGTCGGTGAAGCTCTCAACGTGGTGGAGCCCCGTGACGGGCGGGAGATCCAGCTGGGCGGTGGTGAGAGGATTAAGGAGCTGGAGGTTGGACTCCTCGTCGGCGGTGACGACCCACCTGTGCCCCGAGCCCACGACGTAGCGGCTGCGGAACGCGGGCGCCGGCAGGCGGACCTTGAAGGCCGCGCCGGCGGAGGGGCTGTAAAACGTGGCGGTGTCGGCGGAGTCGCCGGCACATGAGTACAAAAGGCAGGGGGACGCGTCCGTGACCGGGATCCGGACGCGGCTGACGGCGGAGAAGGCGGCGTACCACGAGGTGCAGACGGCCCCGGCGCGGAACAGATCGGGGATGTCCAGCACACGCAGCACGAGCGCCATCAGGTCTTCAGGAAGGGCGGACCAATCCGGATACGCGGCCTCCATGACGGCGCCAGGGGCTGTAGTTGAAGTTCATCTCGCGTCTGGGGGCGGATCGCCGTCGCCGGCAGCCGGCGGCGGCGTTGATTTATGAGTAAGTAAACTCAGCGGAAACCCTAGCAAACCAGGGGACTTGGAGAATTCTGGTCGGATGAAATCGATCGACGCCACCGCCGCTGCGGACTATCACGAGTCACATGGGTGAATAGCAGTTAAGATATCACACAGTCATATTTTTTAAAACTGTATATACAAATCGAAATCCGACTGCACCACTGTGTTCATTGCGATGAAATCTTCGAAATAAGATCACGATTAGATGATTTTTTTAAAAATATTATTTAAATACGGAATATTTTTTTAAGCTGGAATTGGAATAATAAACTTATGTAATGGTTTAACTGCCAGTCATATTTCGGCCGCCGCGCCCGACGGAGGAGACTTGTATAAGCCTCCGAAATAGTTCCGAGTCCGAACGGGAACCAACAACGAATCGGACGTGAGCCCACACAGGGTAAATGTCCCCGGCCCGGCCTGGCAGAGCGCTGCAGAAATCCCCGGATTATAGGGGAAAATAACTCTGGAAGCCTACTTATTTAGCAATGAGTCTATTTAAGTTCCCTCTCCTTCGAGTACTAATCTCTCCGTTCTTGAACTAACTAGATTGTCATGAATATCATATATATCTAAGAACTGTGATAGTATCTCAGATGCAAATACATATTGATCAAGTGACGATGACAATAAATATTTTCCATCCTGGCTAGCAGCGATACAACATGCTCAATTTGTACACGCATATGCGTTGAGTTGAGTAGCCATCCGTGCTCACAGCTAGAGGTGGACATAATTAACCAAGGATCGAAAACCAAATTGGAATGACTAAAGTGACCGGAATTGAATTTTTCAGCTATAAATTCGATCTCTTATGGTTGATAGTCAAAATTAATAATGGTGATTCGGTTCTCAACCACGGTTGACAAAAAAACCGAGACATACAAAGAGGATCAATAATAATTGCAACCTAAAAGCATCTCCAAGAGTATCCAAAATGCAGTGCCAAAAATTAGTTTTGGGTAGGAACTGTAAAAAATCAGCTCCAACAGAGGACCAATCCGGTGCCCAATTTATCCGCGCGTTCAATCCTGGCGGCGTCGTGAGCCAGATTTGCGCCAAGTGCTCGCGCTCCCAAACTGGGAGAGTGAACCAACGCCAAGTCCTCTCTGCCCTCTGCAGCCGACGCCGGAGCCCCATCCGTCCTCCTCCGGCGGGCGCCCTGCCGCACCTCGACCCTCAGACCTCTTCGGCTCTCTGCTCTCTGCAGGCGACGTCGGCGTCCCCATCCGTCCTTCTCCTGCAGGCAGCTGCGCTCCCTTTTCTCGACAGCCTCGTCACGAGCAGCGACGAGGTGCCGCTGCCATCCCTCGAGTTGACCCCGGCACAATGTTTCGTCTCTAGCTCTCTCGCAGGGGCCCCATCGAGTTGTTGTCGTCTCTGTTAACTTCAACCGCGGCGAGCTCATCACACCCCTCTGAAAGGTACCAATCGGAAGCAATATTGTTCCTCTATGTGATACTGCATTTGCCAGCAAAAAGGGTCGAGCTTTTAGAGTGGACTTGGGTTCTAGAGTTTGCCTCTTGGTGGATTATGGTTAAGCATAGTCAGGTGAGCCAAATTTCAAACCAGAAGCTACCACTGCTGCAATTCTTTGGCTGATACTCCAATCCGACACAGACATTCTTTTGGAACCCATTATCAGACAGATCAACTAATCAAACTGATAGGGGAGGGAAGGACCGAAGATTAAAGTGAAAAGAGTGAATAATCTTACTCGAGAATTGAAATTGATGGATCATAACTGAGTATTTCTCAAGGTCAGAAAAGTTCTGCAATATTCAGAGCATATTCAGGATGCATATTCAGAGCCTGTCTTTCAGGATGCAAGCAATTATCATTGTTACTTCTGAAAGAATAAACTCTTACAATATTCATCTTTCAGAGCTCAGACGACAAATGACCGCAGAAATTTATGTTTCTGGTGACATACCATGTAATATTCACCTTTCATTTGGGTGGACATAATGGAAGATTGCAAGGGACAAACAGTTTTGAAGTGGAATTTGGAGTTGGAGTGACAACAGTTATAAACTCCTGGTTGGGATACTAGTTTGATTCCTTTTGTTGTTTCAATTCAGCTATTCTGTTTCTAATGAGCTCATAGCTGTCAAGCTGTGTCATCGCTTGGGTTTCAAGTTTCAACTATTCAGTTTGGACCGATTGATTTTAACTGTCTTCTTTATATTGAGCATAAGCAACATGATTAACTTATATTGATCGTCAGACAAATATCAGCCAAGGAGGCGGCGAGAAAAAGAGAGCAGACGGCGCCTTTGTTGTTCCCGTGAAAAAAAATGAGGACCTGGGTCCACATGTTGATGATGTGGCAACAATTATTTTTTTATGGAGATTTATTTTTTGGAAACTGTTGGGGGAGGTGATCTTTTTTACTCCCAATAATTTTTGTCAAGGTCCCAAAACTAGTTTTTGGAATTCTATTTTTTAGGCACCCTTGGAGATGCTCGAAGGTCCAATAACACTCCTCAACTCCCAAACCCTAGATGTATAATAATAACACCTAGCCACCAACCACACCTCGAGTGGTCAATCGAGCCGCCTAGTCCCATCCCTCCTGACAGACTTCCCCCTACCTCACCCGGGCTAGCATCCCATGGAACCCTAGCGGTTTACTTCCTTCTATCTTGAGTTGATTACATTCAGTACTTACTTTACTTTATTCTAGTGCAGTATTTTTAGTTTAGACTAAAGTCATGTTAGATTGTCACTAGAGTTAGTGTTATAGTTCCTTGTGTGCAGGTTTCACATTCTATCTTAGGTTCTAGTCCTTGGTACCTATTGAATAGGGTGCTCTCCTGCCAGGAATCTCAGTAGAGTATTAGGTTATTACCTTTAGGTGTGGTGCCTAGAGTTATAGCTTAATTTGATTTGCACAAAACCCCCACGGACAGTTGGTGATAGCTCTATCCGACCTACATATTTCACCACGTGAGAGCGGTTGTTGCAGTAAGACTTACGAGTAGATCGCGCGAATTCCTCTTCTTATCCCTTTCAAGAGGTTGCCCCGTCCGAGCGCCCGAAGCATACAAGGACTAGCTACAATAGGATATCTATCTGTCTCTACTTACGGTTCTAGTTCTCTCCTAAAGTTGATTCAAGTACATAACAAGTACATAAGAATATATCTCATCTAGTTGTTATCCCACTCCTTAGGCCGCTCATTTATTTATTTTATAAAGATCTCTCGTATGTAAGTGCTATCCTGTTTATCATTACCTTATCCTTTGGGTTGTTGTTCACTAAAATCTTGATATATTCTTGAAATTTATTTACCGATTGCCTTAGACACTAGTGCGTCCTCGTGGAAATATAAATATGATACTGTTGCCACAAAAATTGGACGGTGAATCTTGCGTAGCACGACACGCTAAACCCTGGGAGCTCTACTTATCTCCAGTGTCGGTTCTGCAAATTAGATTCGGGGCGTGCCAGTCAATTTAACATGTAATATTCACCATCATTCTATGGTGGACATAATGGAAGATTGCAAGGGACAAACAATTTTGAAGTGGAATTTGGAGTTGGAGTGACAGCAGTTATAAACTCCTGGTTGGGTAAGGGAGGCATTGAAGGGCCTAGGTCCCCCATTCCGTCCCGGTCGGACTTGGAGTAGTTTGATTCCTTTTGTTGTTTCAATTCAACTATTCTGTTTCTAATGAGCTCATAGCTGTCAAGCTGTGTCATCGCTTGGGTTTCAAGTTTCAACTATTCAGTTTGGACCGATTGATTTTAACTGTTCTTCTTTATATTGAGCATAAGCAACATGACTGACTTATATTGATCATCAGACAAATATTAGCTAAGGAGGCGGCGAGAAAATGAGAGTAGGCGGCGCTGGCCTAACCGAGACAGCTTGAAATAACAAAGTTAGAGCAAACAAACTAGCCGATAGGATTATCTATAACGAAGTCTTAAGACTAAAGATGACTCGATAGTTTTAATGTAAATCAATGAAGAATTCGGCTATTGGATTGCTGCATAAAAAGATTAGATGAAAACCGATAAATCTATAATTATTAGTAAATAAATTGTGAAGTCTACCGAGAACTAGCAAGAGATCGAATGATGCAACTTCGAAGAGCTTAATAGAAATCGATAAATTGGTAGATTAAACTAAACCAAACTACAACGATGCACCAGTAATTAAAGCCTAGAAATATAATAGATACGAACTTACTAACAAGCATGAGATCGATCCGATACAGCCCTACTTGTTGAAAAATTCGCCAAAAAAAAGTACACTACTCTTACTCCTAGGGTTTTTGGCGAAGCGCCAAGAAAGTTGTATTGATAGATGATTATTTTTTACAAATCCTGACTGCTACTATTTATACCCTGGAAATAAAGACTCCTAATTGATTACGACACGCTAAACTTGACTCAAACGAGATAAAACGACTATATCTATAAGACTTTCCAAACAGAATCGGACTTCTGGATCTTCTTTATGACGTCATCTCCTCAGTCCGATTCGAACGGCAACCAGTACCATCCTTGACCGAGTCTGCATCGCCTACATCATCTTTGACCAGAATCCCTGTCAGATTTAACCCGAACGTCCAAACGGCTCCCCTTGGGATTCCCCATCGGCTTAATTTTCCTTCTATAAATATTTTTGCAAAACTTTTGGCGTCAACATATACTCTGGAATACTCCCGGTGAAATACTACAATGTTGATTATATGCGCTTACAGAAATACCAACAGAGTGCGGAGGAGGGGTGAGTTCAGCCGGTGGCCTTAGAGGGATGGTCGCCGCCGGATGTAAATCCAGCGGCGGAGGCAGGTTATGAGCGGTGAAGCCGAACGGTGATGGCATCATCGACCTGATCGTGGGGGACATGCGGTGGGAGGGGTTGGTAGTGAGGGCGACAACTCGAGTGGCAGCAGCAGGCAATGGGCGGCACGGCTGGTGTCGAGATCGCCGCCGGCTGCAGGTGGTGGTAGAGGCCGCCAGGCCTGCGGCTGTGGAGTGGCACATTGCTGTTGGGGGAAAGAAAGAAAGAAGAACAGTAGAGAGGAATCCACGCTCGCTACTAACGACTAGCGGCGAACGCGCGCCCTCCAGTGATCCGGTACACAAGACGACCTACATTATTTACCAAAACAAACTGAAGAAATGCTAGGATCGGAAACCTACAACTACGATGGCCGGCCTGGCGGTTCTGCCAAGTCCGTTGCCACCAACTTGAAAGTGTCTTACTCTTGCCGTAAGCAAAACTAAACAATTCCGTAAACTCCACCTAACATGTTTCGTACCATCTTCCACACGCCTCTTGCGTCCACCGCCAGAGACAAGAATAAGCACACACACCAACTGAGCATTAAGCTAAGCCTGTAAGCCATCCCGATTAGCAGAACCTTCCCTTCCAACACCAAGTCGAGCAAGAAGCCTCGCCGGCCGGCGGCCACCACGAGATCGACGACCATCGTTGCTCATGGCGGACAAGATCAAGACGGTGGTGGTGCTGATCCAGGAGAACCGCTCCTTCGACCACATGCTGGGGTGGATGAAGTCCCTGAACCCGGCGATCGACGGCGTCACGGGCGCGGAGCTCAACCACGCGGTCGCCGGCGACGCCGCCTCCCCGGCCGTCCACTTCGGCAACGCCTCCCAGTACGTGGACCCGGACCCGGGCCACTCGTTCATGGCCATCTACGAGCAGGTCTACGGCGACCCCTACACCTGGGGCGGCGCGGCGCCGGCGACCAAGCCCGGCGTGGCGGTGCCGCCCATGAGCGGCTTCGCGCAGCAGGCGGAGAAGGAGAAGGCCGGCATGTCGGCCACCGTCATGAACGGGTTCCGGCCCGACGCCGTGCCCGTCTACCGCGAGCTCGCCCGGGAGTTCGCCGTGTGCGACCGGTGGTTCGCTTCCGTGCCGTCGTCGACGCAGCCCAACCGGATGTTCGTGCACTCGGCGACCTCGCACGGCCTCGTCGGCAACGACAAGAAGATGCTCCGCGCCGGGATGCCCCAGCGCACCATCTTCGACGCGCTCCACGACGCCGGCCACTCGTTCGGCATCTACTACCAGTTCCCGCCGGCCGTCCTCTTGTACAGGTCAGTCGCCTCGTCGTCCTCGTCCATGATGCGTTCAGGCGAACATTGCTAACAATGTTAATATTTTGGAGATTTTTGGTAGATCTCTCTATAACTCAGATGGGAATTGTCACCGATCTGAATCTTGTTAAGCATGTCACTGTCATCGATCGTGTCATTAACAAAATGGGAACAACAATAAAAAAAACAAAATGGGAATATGATAGCTACTGAAGGAGTTGATATGTTCAATTGTTCATCTGACTTAGCGTTACAGACTACACGAGATATACACTCAAAAAACAGTACGAAATAAGTGACATTGAGGAGTAGTCATTATGTTCAATTGTTCATCTGACCTAGCGTTACAGAGACTAGACAAGATAAACACTAAAAAACAGTACGAAATTAGTGCCAGGTTGTGCTTAGAGCGCACAGATCAGCAGTGAGATTCGAATAAACAGGGTATATGTGCCTCTGCTATTGTTGTCATATCTTGATTGGTAATCGTTTAGATGCTAAGAGCATGCATGCGTCGTTGGCTCACATACTGATACGCGTTGACCATGAAACGATCAAAATCGGACATTTTAGACGGATATTCTCATCATGATCGATAGATCCGATCCTACCAATGTCCAGGTCATGACCAGTACAAATGTTACTTGTATTCTACTGCATTAGATATTGTTAAGCTCGACACTAGCTAGATGCAGAGGCGAGCTGGCCTGAATTTTGTTACATGTTTTTGCTTCGTTTTGTGCCTAATTTTCTGACAGATTGTTGGACGCATGCACAGCGTACGTAGCACATGTACATCAGATTTTACTAACGTTACGTGATCTGCATAAGACAGATGATTGTACTACTACTGAATTTATTTAACGCAGACATTGTAAAGCACTTATTTGTATATTTTTTTAAAGTGGGTTCATCACCTATTTGTATTTTTTTCATGTTTTTTGCTGTTAAACTCGTTTTACGTACTCCCTCCGTTCCAAAAAATAAGTCATCCTACGAATTCTAAAACAAATTAACAAGAAAATAAAATAACCATGTTTGCCCCTATTTATTACCCATATTTAGCGCTAATTGATTCTTGCATGCACATGCATTTTTTAAATAGAGTAAGATGACTTGTTTTTTGGATAAATTTTGAATCCTAGAGTGATTTGTTTTTTGGGACGGAGTGAGTAAGCACTTATCTTTGGATGATTCCAATACAATTCCGCGCATGCAGGAACATGCGGCAGCTCAAGTACATCAACAAGTTCCACCCCTACGACCTCGACTTCAAGCGGCACTGCAAGGAGGGCAAGCTCCCCAACTACGTCGTCATTGAGCAGCGCTACCTGGACCTCAAGCTCTTCCCCGGCAACGACGACCACCCCTCGCACGACGTCGCCCACGGCCAGCGCCTCGTCAAGGAGGTCTACGAGGCGCTCCGGTCGAGCCCGCAGTGGAACGAGACCCTCCTCGTCATCACCTACGACGAGCACGGCGGGTTCTTCGACCACGTCCCCACCCCCGTCGACGGCGTCCCCAGCCCCGACGGCATCGTCAGCGCCGCGCCCATCAGCTTCGCCTTCGACCGCCTCGGCGTCCGCGTCCCGGCCATGCTCGTCTCGCCATGGATCGAGCCGGGCACAGGTACACGTTCGTTTGCTGATGCCTCTCACTCACGGACACAGCTTGTGACGCGAAGCGCCATGCCGCCATGTATGTGCAGTGATCCACCGGCCGTCAGGGCCGGAGCCGACGTCGCAGTACGAGCACTCGTCCATCCCGGCGACGGTGAAGAAGATCTTCAACCTCAAGGAGTTCCTCACCAAGCGTGACGCCTGGGCCGGCACGTTCGAGACCGTGCTCACTCGCGCCACGCCAAGAACCGACTGCCCAGGTACGTACGTGACAGTGCCAAGATCAATTGGCCAAGCAATGTGATGAACATTTACCAATCTTGCATTGATCCATTAATTTACTATAGATCTATCAGTAGTCACCGTGTTTGATTGATAACTGATGGGATTGCAGAAGAGCTGCCGGAGCCGGTGCGGCTGCGGTCGGCGGAGGCGGAGGAGCACCGGGGGATCTCGGAGTTCCAGGCGGAGCTGGTGCAGCTGGGCGCCGCCCTGAACGGCGACCACGCCACGGAGGCCTACGAGACCGACAAGCTCGTCAAGGGGATGACCGTCGCCGAGGCCGCCGACTACTGCCAAACTGCGTTCGCGCGGTTCAGGGAGGAGTGCCAGCGGTGCCACGATTGCGGCATGGACGAGTCCCACATCCCGGCGGTCCAGCCGGCTGCGCCGCCGCCATCTGCATCCAAGCTGTGCAGCTGCTTCCCCTGCTTCAGTGCGTAAGAATGTGTAGTGCGTCTCCATCGATGGATTCGGACGTTGCCTTTTGTAAAGTGGGCATATGCTTGTGGTTTGCTTTGCTTGATTTGTTTGTTGTTTCGTAAAGGAAAGATTGGTTTTGTAGTGTGTTGTGTTCAATTTGTTAGTTTGTTGCAGTGTTAAGCGAGAAATAAGGATGGACTGATATGAACATTTGTTGGCACTATATTTCACATTGTTGTGACTAGGGTGGTAAAGTGCCTCAAATTTTAGTCTAGATAATCTAAGGGCTAGGTCTTAAATTGAGCCAGGCTCTAATCTTATTCAATTTTGAGCTAAAAATATTAAGGATCAAGTTGGATTGTAAAGAGAGCGCTAGATCCGTTATCCACCTCTTGTGATCGAACCATAGAGAAAGGGACAGCGCGCAGAAACTGCCGTATTGCGGTGATACTATAATTTTCTTCCCTCTTTTAGTCCAAATGAAAAGCCAACGGTCAATAACATCCTCTATTAGCCTGTGATGAGTTTTTTTTTCATAGCCAATCAGATCCCCAATGGCCACCAGACCAGTAGCCTTATTAGTTCTTTCTTAAATATGTGTATTTTTGCCTAAATGTTTATTCGCGCCCACTAGAAAATTGTATAGTCACAGTCATGTGGTGCCATAATTAGCTATTATTTCATAAGTGATATATTGACACATGGCACTTTACTATTCGCAAGTGCTATGACAAAACACTAGAAGAATCCCGCATCATATGACTAGATATCTCCAATGAAGGATTTCCTAGTTTTTAAACTCCGCAAAATTCATTTCCTATGCTTTTAGCATTTTCTGAGAGTCTAGGGTACTAGGAGAAGTCCACCTTGCGGGCAATGGATGGTAGCTTATCTTAAATATCTATTCTCAAGTTGATTGCACGCATAAATGAAGAATAAATAACTATATATTTCTTAGAACTAAGATTCCAACCAATTAACTCATCTATAAACTTGCTTGATAGGCAAGAATCAACAAGTTTTTAGTCACACTATTATTAAAGGATTCATCCAAGTATCCAACCAAATAAGCTCATTGTATTGCAACTATATTGACGGGATGAGAAACAATGCGAGAGATAGTCTGACTGTATGTTGGCCTGCCAATGATGTTGAATGAGAAACATAGGAGGATATGCGCTGATCAATTAGTACTGATAGTTTTTACTTCATAAGTTGTCTACTAGTCTTGATTAATTCATTATCCATTCGTGCATTCAAATGCCAAAAAAGATCTCACATTATCTATTAATCAAAAAAAATACAAAACAATCACTGATTTCTCTAGTCTTTTCTAAAAGTATTTTTATTATATATTTTTTTGTATTCTAGCTAAAAACCACACAAATATAATACATCTAGTAATTTAATCATATACTCAGAAATATCTAGAATTTATAGCAAGAAACAATTAAGATTCATATTTTGTGTCACTAGAATTTATGTGCTTAATATTATAAATAGCGGGGTCCTGATTTTGGTCTCGCTCCGGGCCCTGAATGTTAGGATCAGCCCTAGTCGAAGTACAATTCCGAGGTCATGTCATTCAAGCACCAACGTCAAGAATGCAGCAAGTGTTGCAACTGGTTCAAAAGCAACGACGCAAGACAAGGGCAATGGCCGGTGGTGGGGATGGTGTCGTTTCAGGTGTTTTGTGCCGGCCTCAACATCTTCTACAAGCTGGTCGTTAGCAACGGGATGGATTTAAGAGTAGGTCGTCTACGGCTACATGTTTTTCTCCACCTTCCTCGCACCGCTCGCATATTTCGTCGAGAGTTGATGCAGATCAGTGATCTCCTCGCTCGCTTGCTGCTCCCTCTCGTCGTTAGTTACAATTTGCATTTCATGCATATGGGTGAGGCTAGATCATATCAAGATGGTCCACAAACAGATCAGGTATCTTCGATTTTCGGTCGATGTGAAATTGAGTTCTTGGAATTGTTGTGCTTGTCTTGTTGCCATTTAGTCCTCTCAGTTGCAAATCATGATGTGTTGTGCTTTGATTTGCAGCACCCAATGCAGATTCTTGAATGCAAAATTCTTTTGATTGGCTAGTATTACTTGGTCAAGTAGAAATAATTGTGTTGTATTTTAGTATGAAGTAGTGAATCAAATATATATTTTTAGAATGCAGATTATGTTTGATCGGTTAGTATTTATTTGGTTGGTTTAGTTGCAAATTATTTGGTGCTGTATTTTCAACAAAGAATATAAATTGCATTTAATCGTGCTATTTATACTTTGGATTGTTGGTAGCAAACTATTAATTGTTGTATTTTAGTCTACAACAGTGATGATATAAGTTCTTGGTACATAAATTCCTTAGATGGTAACATGATATGCTTAAGTGTGCCATCTCAGATTTGATTCTTGGAATGCAGATTGCTTGTCTTGTTCACATTCACATGGGTTTCAAGTACTTGAACATTTTCACATGAATAGCTACCATCATGGCTATCTCAAAGGACAGGGTAAAACCATTTCTAAAACTTGATAGCTGGAAGATTGCTAAGCTTTTTGCAGAAAAGGATGTCTTCTTACCGGTATGGACCTATAGTTTCTTAAGCATACTTATAGTTTTGTTTGGCTTTAGGTCATAGGTGCAATTATATATTCTTATCGATACCGCAAGTGCTATGCACGCTTAGGGGGGTTTTGCTGGTACGAGGGCATTGGATGGGATTGGGCTGGTGTCAAGTCGCTTTTCTGCTTTCTATACCTTAAGTCGACAGTAAGAACACACGCTTGGACCCCTCTGGACACCCAACATTCGGTTACCTGAAACTTTGTGCAGTCATCTTTTTTGTTTGCGGCTAGCCATCCAGATCTTGCTTACTAGGAAGAAGGAGGATTTAGGGAGTGAGGGAAGGGACCGTACGTCGAGGCTTTGCTCAGAGGACATTCAGATAGCACGGCCGGGCATTCGTCTTTGGAAGCAGTGTCACCTATATTGATTTGCATAAGGCCAAGCTGAGAAGAGGCAGCTTGGCGAGGTACACATGATGCACAAGTTTTTGAAGTTCTTGAACCCAACTACTGTTCCTATAGCATTTGAAGTGAACTGACATCCAAATCTTTGTAATTTTGCCGGTGATGAAAATCCATTGTGGGAAGATGGGTTTTTGACATAGAGACCATTCCGCAACAAGCCTGTACCGTGCGATTGGTTCTAGAGGCGTCTCTTCACACATGTACTACTTACTGTTGCAAGGATAATTAAATTTGGTGCAAGGTCGATAATCTCACCACCACATTGTTCTGGCGGATTCGACCGCTGTGAGATATAACTCGTACGCTTTTAAGTCCTTCCTTTTGACAAACAAATCGTGTAGTTTTGCTAGTTATTCATATCTCTCTGTGTGGCTTAATTTGGTTGTCTGGTGCAGTTGGTTTGCTGAACGTGGAGGATCAATTGGCAGCGAGTAAGATGGACATTATCAGGCATCAGGGAGAAAATTGCATATTTTGGGACTTCAAACATCAGGCTTCGTAGCTTTACCATTTCTAACATTAATTTCGTAAAAGTAGGACTCTAAATATGTGCAACTTGATTCTACTATCATTGTGTGTATTTTCACTCATTTCTACTTTCTTTTCATGTATTTGATAGGTGAATTGACTATTTTTACGAAGTCGATGTTAAAAATAGTAAAATTGTAAAATGCGATGTTTGGAGTTCCAAATATGTAATTTTCTCGGTATCAGCGGGTTCGAGAAATGGGCGGAAGAGAAACGGAGGTGGCAATGCAAGAGCCCGATGAGCTGAACTGAACTCTTGGCATATCTTTGGTAGGCCCACTGCCAGCGACTCCCGGCACAGAGCCTCGCCCCGCGCGCCTCTTCCCCTCCTCCCTGCCCCCTCCCACCTCGCCGGCGGCCGATGGGCGCCGCCGCGAAGCCGCCCCCGTTCTTCTGCTTCAAGTGGCCGTGGGGACCTAACCCTGCCCCGTCGCCGGACCCCGGCCCGAGCCCCTGCGGCGACCTCGAGCTCCCCTGGCTCTTCAAATCCATCCGCACCCTCGCGCAGGGGCTCGTCATCGCCGGCGACCTCCCTCCGTCCCCCGCCTCCGCCGCCGGGGGAGGCGGGAGGAGGCGTAGAGGGTGGGGGCGACCCGAGGCCGTGCAGGTGGAGGCGGACCGCGGGGACGCGGAGCAGCGGGCCCTGGCGGCGGCGCTGGCCAGCGGGAGGCCCGCCACGGTGCTGGAGTTCTACTCGCCGCGGTGCCGCCTCTGCGCATCGTTGCAGGGGCTCGTGCGGGAGCTGGAGGAACAGACCGGCGGGGCGGCCGGGTTCGTGCTCGCCGACGCGGAGGATGACCTGTGGCTCCCCGAGGTGAGGCGCTTCTTGCCAATCGATTTTTTCAGCCAAGTCTGAAGATTTGTGCTGTCGATTGGGTGTCGTGTTCTCAACAGAGGAGAGCCTTGCAATGGCAATTCTGTCGGATTAGTCTTGTTCTGATTGATTTGTGTGAATTGATGCACTGTGCGATGATTTTGTGCACAGCAGCAGCAACAAAGTTTAGTCTAGAGACTAGAGATGATATTCAACATTGAGCCACTAGCGAAAGGGAAAAACCCATGCAAAATATTAAAAAATTAAAATTGGATGTCTATTTTGGATTTGGCACTTGCAGTTCTGTTTTTGAAGAATTTGTTAGATTATCACATCATTTGGGCCGAAGGTTGGACTCATGTTACTAACTTGCGCTGCTTGAGGAGCAATGCCGTCACACAATACAGCAATACCATGAGTCCATGTGGTAACTATGGGCGTGCTTGGTTCCCAGCCACAGGAAGCCACACCACAGGGCTGTGGCGCCGATTCTGAGCGCCACACCCGCCACGCTACAGTGGCGTGGCGAGTTATGGCGGGGAACCAAGCAGCCCCTATCTTTGTCTCCTTAGTTTATTTTTGTCCTTAGGCATTGTGATGATTCTCATATTACTGTATTAGTACGTAGTACTTGTACAATAGCGAAGAGTGAGAAGGAGCTTCAGGCTGTAGATATGGCTCTTTTTTTGTACTATTGTTCCTGAATCCACAGTTCAAGATAATTAAATATGGTTCCTGAACTGATCTCTGAACTACAGTGGTAGCATCTTGTGGGCATTGATTCCCGACATTAGTATGACTGGGTGAAGATTTGACTGATGGTTGAAAATGGAGCCTTGGTAGAAGCAGAAATTTGTTGAACTTTAATATGCATGTTCCTCAAGAGTGTTGGATTACATCCAGGCATCTCATCGGCATGTTATCTAGTTTCTGCGCAGTAATAAATCTATGTGGTGTACGCAGACCGAGTAATTATAATACAAACATATAGTGTCGAGAGGGGAAACAAAAAAGCTGTGAAAAAATATGATCTTTTTAAATCGGTCAATAGGTTGTGTGTGTCCTAGAAGAACAAGAGTAGAGAGCTCAAGATAGGTTTACTTGAGGGTTGATGGAAAACTTGCTCTGAGAATTTTGTGTGTGTAGAGTTGTGTGATAGTTCTGCTGGGCCTGCTTGTCATTTGAAACATGGACTAAAGGCCAACTATGGGTGTTAGCTGTAGATGTAAGTTGGTTATTACATCTGTTCCCTTTCGAAACATTGGCAAGTAAGAAACTATCATTTTTCCCATTTGAATGAAACAGCTAGATTTTATGTTTGTCATGTCAGGATGCTGAAACATCCACAAGTTTTTGTATTTGTGCCGTCCTTGATTGAAACTAACAATGAATTTCTTTATCATCAAGTTGTACTTTATTCTTCTGCTGTCACAAGATACGTCCTTATATACCAACCAAGTCTGGAGTATGATCTTATTCTTTTCTTCTGTGTGTGTCTGCACAGGAAGATCATAGTAGTACTACTCCAAACTTTCTATGTAAAGGCTTGAGAGTGTTCTTCCCGTGTAAACTGTAAAGTAGAGGCATGGCATTTTAGGCTCTCATGTATGGGTTGTAGGGACTCTTCAATATCTTCATTTACTATCCTGATTTTTGTCATATTTGAGTTGAGAACCGACTTATGGACTTTCTGTACAAAGAATACAGTCTCTTAGGCTTGGATAATGGTCATATTCTTTTCACTGAAGTCCAAAAGAGCATGGAATGTACTGTAGAATGAATGAATGATAAAGAATTGAATATTGAAAAATTCTCTGTTATTACAATTTAAGCTGCTGTCTTTGTTTCCCTGCTGCCCCTTGATGTGTAGATTTATTTTGTCACATGATAATTTTTAAACCAGTAATAACATTTGAAAGCCCTGCTACTTTTGAATGTGTACATTTATTTTGTTAGTCCTATTACCTTGCACCTTTGTTTTGTTCACTTTCTAATTCACTTAAACTTCTCTTCACTTTGTTTGGCTACTCAACAATTGAACTTGCATCTTGTATGTCCAAGAGAAAGACTACTTGTTTTTTTTTGTCTTCAGATTTCAGGTCTTTTTAGCATTTCTGTATCACATGCAGAACCATCACCGCATAACTTGGTAAACATTTCAATATTCTAACAGCAATTTGTATGTGTGCACCTGCAGCTTCTGCATTATGATATCAGATACGTCCCTTGCTTTGTGCTCCTGGACAAGCACGGCAGAGCTCTAGCGAAGACTGGGGTGCCAACCAGCCGGCAGCATGTTATCGCTGGTCTCCATCACCTCTTGAAGATGGAGCAGCCATCTGGGCATGAAGGAAACCAGAGCGTGCCTCCATCATGAACATAAAGCCAAACGCTTGAGCAAGATCTGTTATGGCAAGGAAAATTCTCAGAATGTGCATTTTGTTTCGCAAGCGTGACAATGAGCAACATTGACACTTCAATTCTTTAGCCGGTTATCAGTACATTTTGTAAGTGCAAAAGCAGCTCATTTTTTTTTCTTTTGTTGGGATGTAGTGACCATAGCTCGATAATGTCAGCCTTAAAATAGGCTCTCCATTTTTCTCTCAGATTTTCTTGGTGAAGCTTTGTATTGTTTGTCAGGAAATGTAGTGAAACTGAAGTCATTTCCTGTCATTGGTATAGATTGAAGTGAACATGTGTACTGGTTGGTGTTGGAGTAGAAGACACCATGCGAAACACATGATTAGTTCTAATTTTGATCGATTCATCATTCATAAAATGAAAGGCAAAATGTTCTTTCTAGATTCTATTGATGCATAGCATCTCTAAAATTATGTGGTGTAATTGCGATGACAATTTCATAATAGTTTGAAACCCGGAGAAATTTGATGCACGAAGATTGAACTGAAGAATGGAATCCTGAACAGCGACTCTCGTGGCCGCTCATCACCTATCAGACGGCAACCATTCGCCCAGACGGGTTATCCTCGCCGAGCCCCTGCCACGCCGCCGCTGCTCTCGTCTCCTGTGGCCTTTGGCCTCTCCACACCACCCCCACCTCACCCAAACGCGATGGCGGCGCAGCTCGCCCCCCTCACCGCCGCCGCCGCGCTCCGGCTCGGCAGCCGCGGCCTCCGCAACCGTCACCAAGTCCTCGCATCGCTGCGCCCCTACTCTTCCGCTCGCCCAGCTCATCCTTCCGCTGTCCCCGCCGCTGCACGCCGGCTCCCGACGCCCCCGCCGCCTCCTCGCCGCCTCGCCCGCACGCTCGCCGCCTCCGCGGCCACGGCCGTCTCCGAGCCCCAGACGGAGTAAGTCTCTGCTCTACTTCCATTCCCCGTCCCCTCTGCCGCCTACCCTGCTCGTCACTCCGAAATTGCAGTCTGAAAAAAAATCTGATCTCTTGCTAGTAGTGCGTTGCAATGCGATTCCCTGAATCATGCTATTTGGTGCTCGTGCAAGTGCTTGTCTTGTGTGTGTTAGTGGAAATAGAGCTGCGGTGATGCCATTGTGTGTCTCAAATTTATGCAAGTTGGGTTTAGGCCGAAGGAGGAAAAGTAAATAGAGAAGAAAATGCATGACTGTTTCTTGGAGGCTAGAGAGGGAGGTTGTATGATGCACTGTGGATAGCTGATATTGCTTGCATGTTGTCAAGTTCTGTCTGCCTGTGGAGTGGGACTAGTTCTCGAGGAGGCTGGTGGCGGAGCTGGAATCAGTTATGGGGTACATTGCAGATCCTCAATGACATGTGTTTTAGCGGGTAGCGTATGACTGTGAGTTACTGTGTGAATTACTGTGGGATGTAGAAGAATTGATAGGTAGCATGTGCATTTTGTGGCTCTATATCTCTCCATGGATGCCAAGCTTGCGATAGGTCTGTTGTGGAGTATGAAGCTTGCTACCAGGCTGATCACACCCAATATGTTTTGTTCATAAAGGATGTGACATGTGAGGATCGTGCACTTCTGTTTTGAAAAAGGTTGCACAAAAGATGTAAATCAATGGGGAAACCATGCACTGAAGCTAGTAAAACTGTAAACCAGCATTGATTTGTTCTGCATAAAATGAACGATGTTGTTTATGTTGATTTATGCACTAGTGGGTGCTTAAGGATGGATATAGTATGATTCTTTAGCTTGGTGTTGCTTCAATCACTATTGAGTTTTCCTTTGGTGCTTAAGAAGGTTGCAACGGTATTAATTAGTACTTGGCAGTTGGCTGTATCTATGCATCAATTCCAAGTTATTCCATTTTCTGGAGCCATATATAGTTCTGTTTCTTATGCTACTGAATTTGAAACAGTTGAAAACTTTGCTCTATTTCCAGAACTTGTTTCGTTGTTCCAGTGTACCATACTCAATTGGTGATTTTCGTTCTGATTTCTGGTTGCCTGCAGTAATTGGTACTAACATAAAAAACACAACAATGCCTTTTTCTTGTGCTTTGTCTAGTTTAGTGTCTGGTCCAACAACGTCAAGCAAGGGCAGGATCTACCACGAGACATATGGGTGTCAAATGAATATAAATGACATGGAGATTGTGCTTTCTATCATGAAGAAAGAAGGTTATGATGAAATTGTCCCGGATCCTGAGAGTGCAGAGATAATATTTATCAACACATGTGCAATCCGTGACAATGCAGAGCAGAAAGTCTGGCAGAGGCTCAACTACTTTTGGTTTCTCAAAAGGGAATGGAAATCTAATGTCGCTGAAGGGAGATCAAAATCACTGCGGCCTCCAAAGGTTGCTGTCCTTGGGTGCATGGCTGAGCGGCTGAAGGAGAAAATACTTGACTCTGATAAGATGGTTGATGTTGTTTGTGGACCTGATGCATATAGGGATTTGCCTAGGCTGCTCCAGGAAGTCGATTATGGGCATAAGGGTATGAACACGCTTCTCTCACTTGAGGAGACTTATGCTGATATCACCCCAGTAAGGATCTCTGACAATTCAGTTACAGCATTTGTGTCGATTATGAGAGGTTGCAATAACATGTGCTCATTCTGCATAGTTCCCTTCACTAGAGGTAGGGAAAGGTCCCGTCCAGTGTCTTCTATTGTCCGAGAGGTTGGTGAGCTGTGGAAAGTGGGTGTGAAGGAGGTGATGCTTCTTGGTCAGAATGTAAATAGTTACAATGACACTTCTGAAGTAGAAGAGTTGGAGCCTGGAAAAAACTGGCAACTTAGTGAAGGATTTTCTAGCATGTGCAAGGTGAAAAATATGGGACTGCGTTTCGCTGATCTCCTCGACCAATTATCTGTGGAATACCCTGAGATGCGGTTCAGGTTTACCTCACCACACCCAAAGGATTTCCCAGATGAACTACTGTATTTGATGCGGGATAGGTATAACATATGCAATCTTATTCACTTGCCAGCGCAATCAGGCAGTACAGAAGTGCTGGAACGAATGCGGAGGGGTTATACTCGAGAAGCATACTTAGAGCTTGTGCACAAAATTCGTAATGTCATTCCTGATGTTGGGCTAAGCAGTGATTTCATAACTGGTAAGTCATCTTTTTTCACCCCATAATCTGCATTGGCTTGGCTATGCAGATTAATTATGTGCTTCATGATTTTCTGTAGTCATGGTCTTCTGAACAAATTACTCCCACCATGGATATTTTCTTTTTGTACAACTGACTCAAAAGGAGTCAAAAGGAATGAGAATAGGCTCTATCAACTATAGAGTGGCTCATGTCGTAAGGAGTTAGAACTGACAAATTGTAATTTGGAACCAATTGTAGCACTAATAACCAGCAAGACAAACCAGATAAAATTGGCATGCTGCATTGAGGATGAGTCTTGGTCGAATGTTTAGTCCCTATTGTTTGCTAATTTGTTTACATTTTCATTAAAGTTTCAGATGTTTATAAGAATATATATTATGCTTTATTTACAATTTAGAGTACCATACACTCTGACTCATGCAGACCATGCCCCATGTTTGCCTTAACTGAACCCAAATTCTCTGTTTATTCCTCTTGCCCTTCCTTAAAACTTGCTCACTTTGTAGTTTGAGTGGAATACCTTATTGAAATATGGAAACAAAATTAGTTTGACATTATTTAGTTGTGTGTATTGATAAGCTGGAAATACAGCAACAATTTACAGCTACTTAGCTAATAATTTGAGATGTTCTCAGCTTTATATCATGATGCTACAAAGCTGTTCAAATGTGGTTGAGATTGCTCGATTGATAAGTAATATCAGTAGCACTAGCATTTGGCGTTATTTATGTCACCAGTAATACCCTGCATTTCATGCGTCATTCACGGTGGCATGCAATTTTGTTAGTTTCATTATCTTTGATCCAACCTGAAGATTCTTCCTTAATGCGCTTAATTAGATTACTCTGTTTTAATTCTGGAAGTATGTCTCTGATGTATTGCAGGTTTTTGTGGAGAGACAGAAGATGACCATGCTGAGACCCTCAGTCTTGTAAGGGCTGTTGGATACGATATGGCTTACATGTTTGCATATAGCATGAGAGAAAAGACTCATGCTCACAGGAATTATGAGGATGATGTTCCTGAAGATGTCAAGCAGAGGAGACTCACGGAACTGATCAACGCTTTCCGTGAGACCACAAAGAAGAATTATGACTCTCAAATTGGTACAGTGCAGCTTGTTCTTGTCGAGGGACCCAACAAGCGTGCTCCCAAAACTGAGCTGATAGGGAAGACCGATAGGGGGCATAAGGTATCATTTGCCAGTGTCCCTATACCACACACATTTGAAGGTGATGAAGCGCGTAAGCCAGTGGTTGGTGACTTTGTTGAGGTGAAAATTCTCAGGTCGTCTACGGCAACATTATTTGGGGAGCCAATTGTACGCACAAGCTTGAGCGTGTTCCACAAAAATGCTGCATCTGAAGCGCAGGCTGTTGCTGCATAATTAGTGGTTAAATTTGTAGCAGTTCTGGACTAAATTTGTAGTGATATTTCAAGTGACTTTAATTTTGATATAGGGAAGTTTAACTTGGTACACACATCTTGACCTTGTGGTAAATTGTTGGTTGTTTAGTTTTGATATGGCAGCATGGTGCAATGCTTTTAGTGGCTGAAGTTAAGAATTTTCCACATAAAACTGGCTGGTCTTGTGAATTACAATGTTTTTGAATGTTGTATCGCGATGTAAAGGTCAAACAATATTGACAAAGTTCTTGCTTGTACTATACACTTAGCTTGAAATGGTTTTTCAATGAGAGAACAATAAGCTACATTGAATATATCTGCAAATCTGTGACCAGAGGTTCACAGTTTCTGTTTTATGTTCGTTGGATGCAAATAGCAGATAGTACAGTTACATGGGTTCGTAGAGTGAATGATTCTCAGAATGGGAAAAGAGTAAAATTCAGCTGGCAATATTTACAGTTCTGTTGTGGATATATACAGCTCTCTAATCCAGTGCACACATGTGTTGATGCCTTACGCAGATTAAAAAAAAAGGTAAAGATAATCTATGACTAAATTTTCTACAACAAGGGCATTCTTTTTGTGAATCTACAAGATGAGCTAATTATGTGAGTGCCATTGGCATCAAGAACTGCTGGATGACATGCACATCATACGGCAGCCACCACCTGCTGCCGTAGAGGTGTGAGAAGCCTTGCAAGAGGTAGAGGCACATGAGCTTTTACAAACGTCCCATTTTCCTTGTACTCCTGCAGTAAATATTGCGAGAGCAAAGTCATCATTACTAGCTCCTAATAAGAACACAAAACACAAGATTTTGTTTAACAGCAATGAAAGCATCTCAAGAAATTACTATAAAATAAGTATATGTCCAGATAATATCTTTATTGGCAGGCATGCAGTAAGTTTGTGATTATGCTATAAGAAATTTATAGCCAGTAATAACTAATGCTCTGCTTTCGCAATAGATGCTGAATTATCTCTTTTGCAACGAATGACAGAATTAACTTAAGATATATTCAGCTTAGAACAAATGAAATTATAGAGGTATAAAATTTCGCCACAAGAAAATAATGTTCTCAAAGTACCAATACCAAAGAAATTGCATCTTTTATTAAACAGAGCACTCACCATTTTCTCAACCATTCCAACCTTATGTATGTCATTTAGTAGATCTCCTTTGTCATATGGGACAAAAGCTTCTATTGGCACCATCGAGTCCTATAGAAGACAAATACACATGATTTATTCCATATAAATTAAGAGCACCAGATAACAAAAGAGACATGTTTGAGAAACAACCCATTTTCCTAAAAGGGGGCAAAACACATACTTTCAGCTTGGCTTGGATTGCGTTGCAGAATTCTTCCAGACCATCACCATTCATTGCTGATATGCAGATTATCCCTTGTTTCTCTGCTTCCTCTTTCACTCTGAATGGTTCATCGGTACTGTCAATCTGCATGACATACAACTTGCACTCAGGTCCAAAATAAAATTATTGTAATCAAGGAAGCACTTGAAGAAATTATTGTATTCATGAAATCGCTTGCTTCAGCTATTATCCCAAATTCCTAACTATGATTGTGATTGAATGCGGAAATTGGACAGAGCAAAATGAGCCAATGCCAATCAAAAGCTCCACAGGCAAGAACACATTTATATCATTATTAGAGATTTACTACTCCAGTAGATTCATGGAAAAAATAGAACCTATTTATAGTGAATGGTAGATAGAACAAAAATGAATACCAATTCAAATTCAGCAGCAACTTTTGTTCAAGGAGCTTCCATGTTTAATTTCACCGTAAGCATAGCAGTATAGCACTAAAGCCAAATCAGGTGCACAAAGACCCTTATCATCAGGATCTCGTCTATACTCTCTACAATATATGAAATTAACTGCAAATGTTGAAGAAATTATTAGGAAAAGGTCGAATATTTGAACAGACAAACCTTGTTCCACACGACCAATTTGGGAATTGACTCTACATCCAACTCCTTCAATACTCTGTCAACAGCATCTATCTGCTGTTGGGCTAATGGATGGCTGGAACAAACAACACACTATGAGACAGTGCACATAGATGCATTGAATTGAATTCACAACAAACGAGACATTCCTTAGTGTTAGTTACATATATACCTGATGTCAACAAGATGAACTATAACTGACGATTCTGATATCTCCTCCAATGTTGCTCTAAATGCTGCTACCTGGACAAGTACCAATAACTGATATATTAAAAGTTGACATCATAAAGGTAGGGCGAAATCATTGTAAGTTTTAGTCTACAGGAGTATAACATCCAGCAAGAGGAATATGCTTTGTGGATATATACCAACATAGTGGGTAACTTCTGAATGAATCCGACCGTATCAGTTAGAAGGAACTCAGTCCCATTCTTCATCTGCATAGTAATGCAAAATTACTTCCAGTCGTGGTTATATGTACAGATAATAATGAATCATTCTAACCAAATTTATCCTTCCCAAAGGCATATAAATGACAATAAAAATGGTAGAGGTACTCCATGTCCAGCTTACATAACTCTGGTGGGACAGTTTTCTCTCATTTTTCATTTTTGATGGGACAAGAGTGTTTTCTGGTAACATACCAAAACCCTCCTTGTTGTTGGGTCCAACGTGGCAAATAACTTGTCCTCTGCAAGTACATCAGCTCCAGTTAAGCGGTTCAGGAGTGTACTTTTTCCAGCATTTGTGTAGCCTACCTGAAAATTTTGGACCTGAATACATTCATAGCTTCGAGAGAATAGGAAATTTTGATTACTTTAATGAATTTTACATGGTTATACCAGAGAAACAACAGGAATAGGAACTGATTGCCGACGGTTGCGATACAACTTTCGGTGTTTTCGAACAGATTCCAGTTCTTTCCTCAATGCACTTATCTGTCAATGACATTTGGATTCGTTAAAAGATAATCATTGAAGTTCAGCAATGCACAATATGGCAACAAAAATATAAAAGTCCTCTGAATGCATTATTGGAAGGAGTTTATCATGTAACTAGGAAAATATCTACAAGCCATCTACTTTTTATTCCACACATAGCATTAGAGTCCTGTCAAAGACCAATATATAGGCCACAAATGACAGTCCTGTATGAATTTATTTGAGCACAAATAATGTATTATTGCCAGAACAGAGTATTACTTGAGTTCTCAAAATGCGCTTGTCAACTTCAATTTGCTTCTCTCCCATACCCTTAACTTGACCTCCGGCCTGCCGTTCAAGGTGACTCCACATCTTCGTCAACCTAGGAAGTTGATATTCCATCTGTGCCAAGGTGACCTAAAAAAGGAGAGATATGATATAGAGTAACTCATGCAGACAACAATTATGTTCATTCTACATAAACTGCAAACTTCATGTCTGCAAGGTACTACTGTTAGTAAAGCTAGCGTGTATGTGATTTTTACCTGTAAAGCAGCTTCATGTGTTGCTGCCCTTTGATTAAAAATATCCAGAATAAGAGCAGTTCGGTCACAGACACGGACACTCCCACCAAATGATTTCTCCAAGTTACGTAGTTGTCTGAAATCAGTATTGGGAATATGAGATATAAGAGCAGGGATGAAACTACTTGGCCAAGCTAAGGTGGTTACTAGTTTCATAAAATATGATTAGGGAACTTGAAGACATAGTGTGATCAACACAAGAACATGGTTTCAAAATCATATGATAACTTCTTCAAATATCTCCTGGTTAAGTATAGAGCAAAACACGGAAAATTGATTGTACTAACATCCAGGGTAGTATTTATAGGGCCATAAAGATGACCTATATGGGTACGTGGTCCACGAGTTTGACAAATAACACAGTTTTTCGATAAAGAAAATTTTATTAATTTCAAGATCCTTACATCGAGTTGATACAATAATAGCACTCTACAGTTTCAGGTATCTATGTACTGATGATAAACAAGTACTATGGATAACCAATATTTTGATCATAATAATAATAAGTAACACAAGTAAAGATCTTACAACTGTTTTTTTCTCTCGAAAACAACTGGGTTATTTTTCTGGGTCTGAGACATGAGAAACAAGGTAACCTGATTGAACCTCATAGCAGAGTAACGAGTGAGAGTCTTACCCGGGGGATAACTCATCATCGAAAATTACAGTCTCAACGTCAAGGGCGTGAATGGCACTCCTGATTTCAGAAACCTTGCCTGAACCAATGTAAGTCCTTGGGTTTGGGGTAGAAAGCCTGATGGAAAATATAAAGCATAAGGGAGTTTGGAATAAACTAGTCTCGAAAGTTCACCCTGAGTTTGGAATAAAAAAGCAAGGCATGTGGTCTGCATGCCATTTCATTTGCAACATCAGATTGAGCAGGCATATTAGTTTTCCCAAAGCTAGCCATCTTTATCTATCGTGAGGACATATAAACCATATTGCCAGTGGAGCACAAGACAGGCTCAGTATATGATCTTGGCAGAGAGAAGCTTACTTCTGATAGGTTGAGCCGACGACCAAGAGCCCGGCAGTATCAGCCAGTTGCTCCAGCTCCTTAAGAGACTCCTCTATTCCGAAGAGGTTCCCTCCTGTCCGTTTGAACTCGACACCAACCAGATAAGCCTTCTCTTGAAATATCTGCAGGAAAACAGGCACACAGGTTCAGAAATCAGACACGCTGAAATTGCCAGGCAGCACAAATTCACAGCTCCAATGTTCAGAGCACTGCCCAAAATATGTACTTTGCGGAATCAAGGACTAAACGGGAACAACAATCTCAAGTTATCTCCGGAGAATTTGATTAATGTCAGCAGATTATCAGATTTTGCACGCGCAGCAATAAGGAGAAAAAAAAACAGCTCAATCAGGCCGTCCAAACTCCAAACCACAAGCCAAAAGCAGTTGATGCTACACAGGCCGCTACCTCTTTGCCGTTGATGAGCTTGAACCGGTCTTGCCCCGCGGCGGCCTCCTCCTCCTGCTGCCGCTGCCGCCTGCTCTTCACGAAAGCCTTCGCGGGCGGCCGCAGCTCCTCCTCCACCACCGCCTGCTCTCCCACTTCACCACCCTCCGCGTCCCCGAACCCACCTCCTACATCAGCACCTGCCTCCTCCCCTTCGGTCTCCTCCGCATCCTGAGCCGCCGCGGCCTCGAGCAGCCGCTCGTCGAGTGCCCGGACCGGCCCACGGCGGCGAGCTGGGTAGCAGCTGAGGAAGGGGGCGGGGCTCCGCCGGCAGCGTGCGCCCGGGCCGCATGCGGAGGCGGGAGCGGAGGTGGAAGGGAGGGTTAGGGAGACGGTGGCGGCGAAGAGGCACGCGGCGGCGCTCATGGCGCGGCGGGCGGCGAGCGAGCGGAGCGAGGCTTTCTGGGTGGTTCGGTGAGCGCCAACGGCCGAGTGGATAGGCGGGGGAGGAGGAGGAGGCGGGTGATGACGTGGCGTGGTCAACGCCGTTGACGATGTGGGCCCGGTGGCGCGCGCGAATCGTGAGGCGGGGCTATGACACGAAAGGCGCTTGGCGCGACAGGGCAGAAATATCTCGACCGGTTTGGACTGCCAAAATATATCTGGGAAAAAAATTCTTGAGATTCTTAGAAAAAACAGATATTTCTCATTCAATGGTGCAAGACATTTTATGAGAGGAAGAGTTTAAAGAGTTTAAAGTTCAGCTGCACATAAAAGTAGGGCAAATTTATCATTTTCCATTAGAAATGTAACATGACTCTAATCCATTGCTTATCTGCACAATCTTTGCAATCCATCGTACCACATGATAAGTCGGAATTTCATCCGTGGGGTAGCGTTAGAATTTGAGAAGAGAGAGTAAGGGTAGAGAGATTGCATGTAGTAGTGGATGGACAAAACGAAGGTTTAAGAGAGATCCGGTTTTGGGGTAGAGGGGCCAAAGCTCTCAAGAGCAATTTCAGCACACCTTCTAAATAAGCTCACATCTTAAATTTGGAGGGTGGAATACGAAAATCACGATCCAGCGGACCCTCTACTAAAGTCTCTATTTTAGGGAAGTCTCCAAATCTCTTCCTCCACCCTCTATTCCTGGAGGGTCTCTAGGAGCCCCCTGTCCACCGACAAATAGGTCCCACCCTTTAGATTAAAATAAGATCCGACAAATGGGTTCCACCCTTTAGATTAAAAGAAAAAGGTGAAATTTAAAGGCCACTGCTGGAGTTGAGGTTAAAAAACTAGCCCTTAATAAATAAAGGGAAGAAATAGAGGGTCTCATTTGAGAGTCATGAAATGCTCTTAAGAAGCTAAAGAATAGAGAGAAAGAAGCGGAGGCTCGTGGAAGGGAATGGGAGATGAGCCCTAAAGTTTTGTTTATGTATCCGGCCCTGCAGAAAACGTCATGAGTCCGGTGGCAAGGGGAGCTTCGACACGGCAAGGAACCAAAGAGGTTAGGGTGAAATTACCCACGTTGGTTGCCATTTGCTACAAGTGATGGAGCTTGATGACAAGGGAGCAAATGAAAGAGATAATTTCCTATAGAAAAGAAAGAAAGAGGCTGAGGATAAAAAATTTTAAGAAAAGAAAAACAAAGATGATTGTCCATGCATGTGCTTAGGCCCTATTTGTTTACCCATGAGATTATATAATCCAGCTTAAAATCTGAAAAACAATCTCACGAGGAAACAAACGCTAGCTTATTCATCAGATTATATAATCTATACACCCCAGATTATAATAATCCATAAGCTGCTGAAAACATACTTATTATTTTTAGATTGTAGTAATCTAGACCTCAAATAATCTATGTTGCCAAACATCTCATAGATTATTTTCTCAAGTTTATAATAATTCAGATTATATAATCCATCACCTATAAGCTAGATTATATAATCTTGCTTGTAAACAAATAGGATCTTATTGTGCAGATAAGGTGCATGCTCCAAATAAAATGGCCTGAAATGTGGGAGACCCTAGTTTTTTCTTCCGTCTTGATGCTAGGAGTCCCTAGTTGTGTCCATGACAACTTGACAACATAGTTCCATTTATATACGTATATGGATGCCAGACAAAGAGAGATGTAAAACCTCTGATGGCAAATAAGGACTTGCCTTGATAATATAGCATTCCTGGCAGCTTTTCTTTTTTCACAACAAACAGTTGTGCCACACGCATTGTATTTGCACAGCACAAGATCCAAGCATCCAAAACAAATTCAGATAAGAGAAAAAGCAGGACAGTTCTAGTGCAGTGAGTGGGCATAAATCAGATAAATAGTTCCTTGCCATCACCACCAACAAACCCTCAGTTTTTGCTTGTACAACTTACATCCAACACTCGATCTTCCTTACCACATCTCCCATAAATTAAGAAGAAGAAAAGAAACAAACAGCCCTGTACATTGGCAAAGTACAGGCCATCCCTCACACCCTCAGCACAGCAGATCAAATAAATAAAATTAGCATGACACAAATAAACACCACCTCTGTCCAACTGGCTTCGCTCACCCATGCTCGTCTTCGTCATCACCATAACTTATTATCTACACCAAATCCACAAAGCCGTCAAGCACTCCCATAACTTAAAAAAAAGTTCCCACGCCATCGTCGTCGTCCTGCATGCGGCCAGAAGAAACGAGCAAGAAGTTTCAGAGGAAACGCCATTGTCATCTTGCAGCAGCAGCGGAAGCAGCTAGTGCACGGCGATGTTGATGGCGCTCTCGCCGACGATCTTGTGGGCGCGGTGCTTCGGCTGCTGCTGCTGCTTCTTGGCCGCCGGCTTGGCGTTCGTGGTCTGCGCCTTGCTGCCGCCTCTGCTGCCGGCGCCGCCGCTGCACTTGCAGTTGCTGTCGAGGCCGTCGCGGCTGGCGCGGCAGCAGGGCCTTGTGCCCTCGCTCTCTGACGAGGAGTTGGACGTCTCCATGGAGGCCGTCTTCCTCCTGCCGAGCTTCGGGGACTTGGGGCGGGTCGTCGGCAGCTTCTTGAACTCGGCCCTCGGGGACGGCGCCGCCTCGTGGTAGAAGCTCGGCATCGGGTTGGCCTTGAAGGTCAGGCTCTTCCTCAGCTGCTTCAGAGCCTCCTCCTGTTCTTTCTGCAGATTCAGAGATGCACGCAAAAAAACATATGGATTCAAGACATGGTTCTGAAAATTGCTCAGCATGTATCAAACTATCAATGTGTTTTCCATTGTTTATCGCTGGGGGAATCAAATGCATTTCTGAAATGTCATCAGGACAGTTTACCTTCAGCCTGGCTTCCAACTGAATCTTCTCTTCCTCCATAGCTCGATGCTTCTCTTCCAACTTCATGTAAAACTGCAAAAGCAATAATCGTGAGCATATTATCCCCTAACCAAGTTTTGAATTTTGTTATAGATAAAAAATAATTATGCGACACATACTTCTCTGCGCTTCTCGGCACGTTCAGTACAACGGAAGACTGGGCCTGATGGAACTGTGGGCTTTCCATTTGATGATTTCCCGTCATCCTGATTACCTCTATTAGTAGATTGCAGCGGCTTCCGTGTATTTGCAGTTGAAGTTTTCTGAACTAGTATGCAAGAATTATGCATGAAAATATGCTAGAACCAGGTTTTTCCTCCAAGTTGATGTTTGCAAAAGAAAGAAATGTAACAAAAGAGTGTATGGATGAAATTCTGCTAGATGATAAATGAATCATGCATGAGAAGAAAGGTTAAAAAGATAGGATTACCTTCACCTTCTTGGTTGAATTCAGCACACTCTTTGCACTTTGGAATACGTTACTATTTCCGTTGGAAGACTTGCCATTTGAGAGATCACGAGTGTGGTTGCTCATATCTTCAGGCTCTGAAGGGAGGTCATTGTTTGGTTCCAGAGCATCTTCCATCGATGTGACCGAGGTGCCATCGCTCATCGCTGTTTCCTCCATTGGAATCTTTTCCTGATTCTCTTGTTTATCAGCATGGCTTTCAACATTAACAAGAGAGTCTTCATCTCCACCATGCTCTGAATTTATAGAATCTTTGTCAGTACATTGCACATCTAACTTGATTCTGAAGAACCATCAAAATCAACATCTGTCTTCACTAAAACTGATACAATCGTCAACAACAATAAACTTACCATCGTCAGTCTGCTCAGAACAACCCATGCCTGAATAACCTTCATGTCCAATAGCTCCATTGACTCCAACAGACCCCAAATGTTCAGGGATGCCATTGTCAGATTGCTCGACATCAACTGCGCTACGCAGGTCTGACGGATGAGCACACTTCTCATCAGACACATCCATGGTGATGGTATCACTGGCCAGAGGGCTAACAGCAGAATCCAGGTCCTGTATAGAAGACTGAAGCACAACTTCAACATCCATAGTTCATACTGATTCCAAAAAAAAAGTACTACTGAAATAAACACTTGTCGATAACCTTGTAAGGAACAATCTTAAATGTTACAACAAACTGAAATCTTTTTTTCAAACAACAAGGACATGCAAACAGGCAACAGTGTGACCACAGAGGAAACAGGATGTTCCAATCTTCCGAAGCGTCGACATGGACAGGCCAACTGTATCAAAACCTTATATATCCATCATGTGGACAATGATTTCCTCACAACCTACCAGGAAAATGACATGGCAGTGGTGGATAGCATGACTCATGTACTTTGACAACCTATCTGCCACGAGAACTGACAATGATCAAGCCATTAACTATTTTACTTGAGATCCTGTATGTCGGTATGGCGTTATCTGTTATGGACTTATTTGATGTATTATAAAACTGGCTGCATCATATTTCCATAAGAGGATAAAAGTATTGGCAGAACAGAAGATAAGGGAATAAAGGCAAAAATATATATATATATATACATATGAAGGTGGATACTACAAACTGAATAATTGAAGGAATCTGAGTATTAAACATATGAAGGTTTGATAGTACTATACGCTGAGCATGACAAAAGGATCATTCGGTATGCCAAAGTTCTTAATTGGATATCATCCTTTGGAATTCCAAAAGTGGATGGTTCTCATTTCTAAGTGGTAGTGTGGTACTGCTTGTATTATTTTAGGATTTTGATATGACCCAGTTGTAGTTACAAAATATTGCAGAGTTTGTTAGCATCTGATCAGATCCGAAGCTTGTAAAGGCGACATGATAACAACTTCCTTAAAAGATTTTGCTTTAATAAACACTTCCTCAGAAGAACTTGACTTGCCGAAAGGAAGTTGGCTTTGCGTGTCCCTAATATTAAACATTATCATATCTAGCGCAGGGCCATCCTGCTGATAGCCATACCTGAACAGAACATATATTCGCAACGATAGACTAATGCAGACTTGTCCACAATAATTTACTGAATTAACAACAGCGAGTCAATGACTAATCAGAGCACTGCAATCATTCTAAAACAAAGCTAATCCCCTTCTATCTCCTGACAACTTTCCAAACTAGTGCAAGCTGCAGATCCTTTGTGACAGGGACACCAGGTCAGGCTAAAACCCTGCGAGACGGCAGCGCCAAAGCGACTAAAACCGTGTTCGCAGATCGCATAACAGCGTGAGGAAAGAAGATCTGAGCTGAGGATTTCATCTTTCATGAATGTACTACTGTTTTAGTGGAAGGTGTCAACTGCTGTTCCTGTTTGTTGATTCCCAAACAGGACTAGGAGTGGAGACAGTAAAAGAAGGCAGGGTGAACTTAATCTAATGAAGTGTTTCTTTATTACTCCGTTTCGTGTGACATGCAGGGGCAAAAGCCTGACACCGACACCAAATCCTCCAGTTCGCTACACGAGCGTAGTAAAAAAAAAGATGTTCCTTCTGAATTCAGACAATCTAACACCGGCCGGAATGCAGGCACAGATTCGCAGCTGAAGACCCAAAGCTGTTAATCCCCAAGAACCCCCAACGATCCTACCACTATCCCAATCCCACTTCCCAAGCTAGCGAAACGAAACGCTTTCATGGCTCAGGATTCACGAAGCAGAGTAGCAGACCACGCATCACCAGAATTCAGAGCAGGAAACGGGTGGCAAAGCAAACACATCGATTACCTTGCGTCTCCGGCCGGGGGGCTGCTCGTTTGCCTATGCCTGGCTAGGCGTCGTCCTCTGCAACGCAACCTTGCTGCTGACTCGAAGGACCGGGGGACACAGGGCGGCGGCGTCACGGTGGTGGTATTTGTAATAGGAGCAGAGCAGCAGGAGGAGGAGGAGGTGGCGGTGGTGGTGGAGGTGGTGGCGAGGTGGGTTCGTTGATTTGAACGGGGTTCGCTCGCCGGTAGCTTTCCTTCCTCCTCCGCGGTGGGGCCCGCCGCGGGCTCGCTTTCCTTTCTGCGTGGGTCCACCTCCCCCGGGCCCTGGGCTCCGCCTGCCGCCTGCTTTCTGTGGCGGTGCGCGGTACGGACCGCGGTTGGTTCGAACGTTTCGGGCGCCACCTCGTCGTCGCCAGCAGCTCAGCAGCAGTTTGATCGATCGTCTTCCTCCTCCCTTCCTGCTGGTGGTTGGTTGCTCCATCCTCCATTCCTCCATGGCAGTTTTTTTTTCTTGAAGAGAAGAGATAGGAATGGGTTCATCGTCTTTCGTCCTAGCAGTTGATCAGTACTTGTTTCTCATTGTTTCGCCATCGTTCTCGGACAGATGGAGGCCAGGCAGGGGATGTGGGAATTTCGTAATAATGGTTTGAAATTCCACGGGTTTGGAAAAAAAAAGTTAACGTTGGAAATGGACATGAGATTTCTGGTGTGGAAAAAATGATCTTGTGTTTGAAATGGACATGAGATCTTTGATCTTTGTAAGGCTACTGTAAGGCGCTCGGTTTCTTGGGAGCACCCAAGGTCAGCTATAGCAATGTGTTGGAGTGTACGGCGAAGGACAAAGTTGATAGCAGTGCAGTAGGATTTTTCTTAGTTGTGAGTAGTGGGCATGTTGCTGTAGGATTGAACAATGGTACATCCACATGGTAATCGTAATTGGGTAAAGAAAATCTGGCATTTGTAGTTGTCGACTGTAGATTATTAGTTGTGTGGTGTTGTTGAGAATTAATTCTTAATGTTCTCCTTTATTTTGGAGCGAGTTTAGCCTTACTTAAGCATGAGTAGGCCAATGGTATTGATGTCATGGAGGTGTTTCAGCCTCATTGCCCACCTGGGTTTGAGATCCAAGACAGGTTCATTTCGATATCCATCTCATTCTTTACTCGATGATAGATATTCTAGCTGTTATTCTTTTCAAACAAGGAAAGTTTGCTTACTAATGAAATTTCCTGTAGTGTGACAAGGCGCAGAGAGCTCTTGTTTACTCTAACTTTATGATTATGTCCTGAAAAAAAAAGGGAGATCCTTTCCTCTACCATGTAGTCCCCCTCCTCCCAAAGGGAAAGAGAATAATGCTTGTATAAAGCTTAGTTCGATTAGTTCAGATCAGCTAATGGATATCTTAGCAGCAGGAAGTAGTGTTTCAAACGACAAGATTCCCAATAACTTTATCATATAGTTTTGCACTAATGTAAACTTTTTTCATAACGAAAAGAAATTGCACTACTAACTTCATTAAACAGTTTAACATCGCTGCAAGGTACATGATGGTACGATTTGAGCACCTTCATATGTGTCCATGGTAACAGAGAACCTAATTAGTTGGCCTATTCTCCTCAAAAATATTGTTGGAAGTTGATTAGTTGGTTGAAGGTACAAGCCTATAGGTTAGTTTGATTGATGACTCTAGTTAAGCCTTGACTACGCCTGATATTAAATTGGCTTGGTGTAGTGAAGTACTCACATATTCTATCATGATGCAATCAAACCATTGGGTCATTGCGGAAGCTAGTGGTCCTCTTTGGTTTTTGAAGCTATCTAGTATAGGAGTTTGTTTGAACTTTATATAAAGGCTATAGTTGGATGGAATTCTTCAGGTGGGAGTCGAGTTATCTACTTCCCTTTCATCCTAAGTTAACATAAGTGATCTCAAACCAAATAGTTGTTTAAGCAGCCACGATGCACTTTTAAGGACCTAGAATAGCTTGGAAATCTCACAACTTTTGTTTATATATTATAGAAATTATTTAAATAAAATTTACTAAAACATAGTTGTTTATGTTATGACATTTTAGCACCTGAACTCTTATGTCAAAGATGAGTTATCACTTTTTACAAATGAACGGTTTATATAATAGGCGATTTGCTAAACAAATATGTACACATTGTATGATTTGAACATGTTGTAAAAAAGAATAGTACAATAAATTGGATAACCTCGGAACGTAGATAACAAACCAGAACATATGATATACATTTCTCAAGGTAAGGTAAAATGCATTTGACTTGATTGTACCAAGCTCTAGCTTGATTCCATATTTATTTGCGAGAAATCTTGTATTGGATCATAAACTTATAAGCTAGTACAATAAGGTCTGGTCTCGTAGGAAGAGTATTTGAGAATATGGGATCTAGAGAATTAGTCCATTGCAACGAAAATGTGTAAAATGGAAACAAATTCATAGGCTAGCTAATAATTGACTTCACCTGTCATCAACAAATATTTATTTCCTATAATTATTTCACCCTTCTTTGCAATTCGTTCCACTATTTCCCTAAACATAGTTGTGGTAACTTTTTTCTTTGTTAAAATGTATAAACAAATCAAATAAAAATTAGATCTATCATTGTAGGTTATGCTACATTGGTACTACAGATGAATATAGAATGTACTAAAAGAGTATTTATTTTTTTATTTTTATTTGTCTGTTTCTATGTGGAAATCAACTTTAATGCAGAAAAGTAAAGACTTTGTGTTAGTAGATGCGTAATTAGCTAGATCAGGAGAGTGAGTCCTATTTTGTTTTTCACCTTTCTTGTCCATTACAATAAACACAAAGACTACAAAAATAGTTTCTTTAGGGAAAAGAAGGATCAACCCCTTCGTTCACGTCGCATGAAGAGAAAAAGGATGAAAACAAGATAGGAGCAACTAATCTTTTTTTGTTTTTTTTCTGGGAGGGGGGGGGGGGGGGAATCTAGTGACCTAAAACAATATGTATACATAGTATATATTACTGAACTCAAAATCAGGCATCAAGAAAACAATGGTTGCTATTGCAATTGAGGAGGCCACTGAAAACTACCTTGCAAAAGGCTAACTTGCGAATAGGATTTCTAGCTACCTTGCAAATATTTGTGTCTATCTGCGTATAGTTATTGGGTTTTGCTACGGTACTCTCAAATGATCATGGCCCGTAGATCTAATAACATATTACCTCTTAGGAGGTAATAGATTTAATGTTTAATATATATTTATAAAATCCAAAAATAGGGAGAGTACCTTCTATTAGATATAACTTTCATGTATGATTTTTAGAAAAAGAAAAAGAAGAAGAGAGGAACATGACATGAATCTGTCACAAAAATTGCATGACATCTGTTCAAAATAAATGTGTCACGGAGAACTTGAAGCTCGTGATGTTGCAAGTAGCGTTGTTGGACAGCAGAACCTTAGTACTAGTGGTAGTTCCCAGACGATCGATGCCAATGCCATATGCTTATGCACGCGAAGCTGAATGAATCTTGCAGGCTGCCATCGGCTTCATATGGAGATCATAATGCTTGCTGGCCTCGCCCTTGAGGTGCCGCGCGGCAGATGCTGCTGGCGAGGAGCTCATTTTTGACGTCATGGCCTATCTCAAGAGGCGACGACAGGACGAACAACCCTAGGATGTCCGTGTGTCATCTTCTTGTCTGAAGGCGCTGGCCAGACTTAGACCCCATTTGGTTGGGCTAAAAGTACGTAAGAAACTAAAAATTAGCCCTAGGTGCGAGAATAGGCTAAACATAAGCTAATTAGGATTAATGGGTTCTATGAACCAATTAACCATTATATGTGCAGACTAGCCCACAATTAGCCTTGTTTAGCTTCTATTTATCATCCAAATCTGAGGACTAAAAATTAGCCATGGGATCCAAACGGGATCTTACACGCTCACGTTTCGTGAAATAACACAAGTTGCGTGAGGAGGAGTGGATAAAACAGGAAGGGTGGGGCGCTGCGTGAAGGATGCTTTGATAGCTTGAATTTTCTCCTTTTTCTGATTATTTGAATTATCTACATGTTTCATGTATGCTAAAAATCGTCGGAACTCTTACCGCCTAAGGAGTAATCGGAGTGCTATAGCAAAATATTTGTGAGATGTCATTTAACTTTTGATCCCAATGTCACCTCACTAGCTTTGTGACATGCTCTCCCTGTTCTAAAGCACTATAAAAAATGATACTGAAAATTTGGGTTTTGCGTGCACATGATGAGTGTGATGCAACAAAGAATAAGAGTAATGCCAAACGCATGCGCCCTGCTAAAAGTTTAACGTGCATGTACTCCTAGCTAGAGTGCATGAGTACGTAGTCCATTAGTACAAACCGACAGAATAATAAGGTCTCAATCATACTCCAAATGATAGGCATCAAACTAATCCCTCCTAGACAGACAAATGTTATTCAACTGCACACGTGTGATTGTCATCGCCATGCTCGTCGGTTTAAAGTCTTTTACCCTCCAAACAAAAATCAGAAGGAATCCAGGGAGGAAAGGAAACAAGACTAGAGAAGGAAGAACAACATTGCGCCACAGATCACAGGGCACATGATCAAATCAACTCATCTTCATGGTCAATCATCACCTACTGATGAATTAATGGACAAAAAAAAAACATGTCTCCCTGCGCGCAGTGGATATGTGATTGTGCTAGGCAACCACGACTTGCTACCAACCCTGTATATACACGCATCACCTACAATAATCATAATACTTTTTTGGGTACACTGAAAATTCCAGTCTTTTGTTTCAGCTGATTGCTGAGGGGGGCCGTCGGATCAACAGTCCAGTCTCTCTCTCTCTCGCTCTCTCTCATGAGTGAACAGTTCAACCGCATAAGTGGACATGGTACCTTTAATTTTTCTTTTCCTGGAGAAGTTTCGCTGATGCTGAAACGACCAAAGCTCGAAAGCGATGCAGCAGGATGATATGTAGAATTAGAGCTCGATCACTGAAAACATTCATGAGTTTGGAAATAGTGTCAAAAGGACTAATAAGATACCGGTTTTTCTTTTCATAATAATAAAGATAGTATCAGGCGCACGCAAGCAACCGACGTCGTCTGTGGCGGGGGCCATTATTGGTACTGTAGGCTGAGAGGTGGCTGACAACGGTGAGTGGAGCTACTAGGTAGTTAGCTAGGCCCGGTGCCGGTGCAGGCTCACTGGCGCCAATCGTGTGAGGTGTGAACCACCATGCAAAAGATCAGAGACAGCAACGCTGCTGGGCACGAGGTTGTCTAGCCGCGTCTTCGTCTTGGCACAGAGTTCAGTGATCTCCGTCTGGTCCGCCTCATTCAGCAGCAAGCGCCATCTCTGCACAAAAGCAGCACCAGACCTGATTACATCCAGAGGGTTCCTAGGGAAGGATTTCCAAATAGCCATCCTGTTTCGGGCCCTCCAGGTGGCCCAGGCAATTCCTGCAAAAATGAACATGTTTAAATGATTCGGAACCTTGGCCCTATTAGCGAACCCGCCCCCTAGCTGCTGTTGCATTGGGCAGAGCACGATCGAAGACGAACGAACCGCTGCTGTTCAGTTTCAGTCAGTCAGCGCGGATAAGAAGATGACCGACCGACCGATGATCTTGCGACCGACCGGATCATGATCAAACAACCAATCGCGCATCGGTTAGTGAGCGAGTGGCAGGTATGTACGCATCCTTGATGAGTTCCAGCGACCTTCGAAGCTAGTCGCACGTATTATTAGTTGCGGTGTTACAAAATATACTAACTAGTAGCGTGTGGTCGTAGCGTTCGACGACATGGATCGCAGCTACCGAGCTGAACAACGACTGGCCGGCCGGTCAGCAAGCTACTCTGCATCCGGACCGGGCGGCAGCCAAAGCTGGCGTGCCACTGGCCCGTTGCGGCCGGCCGGGGCAAGCCAGCGCGCGTCGGTTGGGCCGGCTCACCAGCGCCCAGGCGATTCCCCTCTTGCGTGCGCCACCCGCCGGCGACGTCGCGCTCGCAGAGTCCGGGAAGAACTATAGTACGCGTTAGGAGCCTGATGGGTTTGGTTCCAAAATATGCCTTGCTAAAGTTTTAGCAGCTATAAATTTTGGTATATTTGGTTGGAGTTTAAAAAATAGCCCACCCCACAAAGTACTTTCCAATATTTTGGTCTGCCCTAATTTTGGTAAGATAAATTTTGAAATCGAACCAATCAGGCTCTAAATTCATGGACAATTAGATAATTGATCTAGACATACACCTAGAAAATGAATGAATCACACGATCTCAGAAATGCGTTCAAAACATCCATGGACAGCTTGCGAGTGCTGCTGAAACTAAGGCTAGATTTGGTTACTATAGGGTTCATTATAATATAAGCCCCGTCACATCGTGTCAGGAGGAAATATTAATGACCCCCCAATGACTGTCAGAATGACGATCATGAAGGTCCGGGCCACTCGCGGCAGCGACGGCCGCTGTCAGTCCAATATGGGAGAGAAGCGTTCCACCTCGCCCAACCAAGTGCCTCGGGGTCGGACGCTCCCGACCCCTCGACGGCTGGACTCCGCCTCGCCCGACCAGGTGCCTTGGGGTCGGACGCTCCCGACCCCACAAGGTTCCGCCTCGCCCGACCCAGGGCGTGGGGGGTCGGACTCAACCGGGCCCACCAGGCGAGTGTCCGCCTCGGGCGCAGACTGGAGGATGCGAGCGCAGATCTCATGCCCCCCCCCCCCCCCCCCCCGCCGGTCTTGCCATAAATACGCCGCGGCTCTGGCACGCAGAAAGGCGCCCGCGCCCCCGACGTGACCCGTCACAGCTACCCAAGCGCGACCGCACAGCGCAGCCACAGTGGCGCAGCTCTTCCCGATTCGCCGCCAGGCACTCATGACCTGCGCCGCCTGGCACAGGAGGAAGCCCGTCCGTCCTCGCGCCCCGCGAATCCGGCGACAGGAACGGGACGTCCGCGTCGCACAGGCCGTCAGCAGGGTAACAGGGGCAGCCATCTTCCCCGACGGGCACGGATGCCGCGACCAAACGCCATCATCACGCACGCCCGGCGGCACCGGCTCCCGAGGAGATCATCGACAAGATCCGGAGGAAGCCGTCCTCCCCCGGCGGACGCGCTGACAGGAGTCGAAAGCCGGAGCCGGGCACAGCAACCCGGGGACTCGAATCTTCTCCTTGTATTCAACTTTTTCACCTTCTCTCCCACGCCTGCCTCACCTGTAACCCCGAGCCCTCCTCGCGCCATAAAAGGAGGACCGGGGGCCCTGGGGCGGGAGGAGGGGGACGGAGAATTCAGACTCTCTCTCGCGCGCACACACTCTCTCTCTCACTCTCGCACGGATTCCTTCTTCTCCGGCGAGAAGAACACACTCTCGCCATTAGAGCTTCAGTGCACACCCAAGAGACTTGGGACCAGTTCCCTCTCTCGCCCTCCTGTAACCCCTACTACAGACCCCGCGTGGGTAACACGAGCAGCTCCCCATACTGGACGTAGGGCTTCTTCTTGCCCGAACCAGTCTAAACCCCGTGTCTCCCACGCAACCATCTGAAGCCGTACGCGCATAAAAGAAATTTACTAGTCTTAGTCCTTGATCCGCTAATCTTGACGACGACACATCGGATGTTTGGATGCTAATTAGGAGTATTAAATATGATTAATGACAAAACAAATTCTATAACCCCTAGACTTTTTTGCGAGATGAGTCTATTAAGCCTAATTAGTCCATAATTAGCCCATGTGATGCTACAGTAAATATGTGCTAATAGGCTTAATAGATTCGTCTCGCGAATAAGCCCTAGACTTATGCAGTTAGTTTTATAATTAGTTTATATTTAATCTTTCTAATTGATATCAAATATTCAATATGACAGAGCTTATTATAAACACCTGGAATCTAAACACCCCTAACTTCGCCCCACCTTGCATACTCCCTCCGTGTTCAAGAACATAACATTAATTTCGTTTCGTCAAGGCAACAACCACTATATATCTTTTTTTTAAAAAAAGAGTCTTAATCATAAACTATTACTTTTGAATGTAATAACACTAATGTTATATGTGGAATTTAAAAACCAAGGTGGAATAAAAATGCATGGAATTCTGTAAAATTTGTAGCCAGTTTTGACCGCGAATACTTTTTACAGGAACGACAGCCTACATTCAGCGGTTTGCGAAATGGTTTGTGAAAGAAAATCGAAATAATCCGGTGCCATCAAAATTGAACAGCTCAGCTTTAATCCGAGCCGTCAGTCTCCGATCAGACGGCCGAGGATGGCCGAAGGATTCATCATTGCGGACCAAAATATCCCCAATCCCCTAAACCCCGTCCCCCACCACTCCGCCATCCACCTCACCGCCACCCATGGCCGCTGCGGCCATGGCGTCCTCCCCGGCGGCCTCCCACCTCCGCCACCCCCCTCGCCTCCGCCTCCTCCTCCTCTCCTCCCGCCCTCTCTCCACCTCCGCCTCCTCCCCCTACCCGTGGCTCTCCGCCTGGTCCCGCCCCGGCCGGCGCGGCCGCCTCCGCGCGCCGGCCTCCGCGCTTGACCTCCGCTCGGAGCCCTCGCCCTCCTCCGACTCCGACGACGAGGACGCCGTCGGCGCCAGCCGCTCCTCAGGCCGCTCCACCATGGCCCTCATTCTCCGCCGCCTCCAGCGCGCCGGCTTCTCCCCGGAGGCGCCCCCGGCGCCCCCGCCGACGCACCCGCCGCGGGGGTCCGTCGAGGACGTGTTCCGCGCCGACGACGGCGTGCTCCCCAACGCGCGCGGCGGGTTCGACCCCGACACCTCCTACGCCGGGGAGGAGGAGGCGGGGCGGGCGCTCGGGGACGCGCGGTTCCCGTGGGAGCGCCCGATGCCGCCGCCCGAGGCCGCGCCGCGGGCCGCGCGGTCGCCGACGTGGATGGCCGAGCTGACGCTCCCCGCCGCCGAGCTCAGGCGCCTGCGGCACGCGGCCATGAGGGTCAAGTCGAGGACCAAGGTCGGCGGCGCCGGGGTCACGCGCGAGGTCGTGGAGAAGATCAGGGAGAAATGGAGGACGGAGGAGGTGGTCAGGGTCAAGGTCTCCGGCACGCCCGCGCTCAACATGCGCCTCTTCCACGAGATACTCGAGGTGTGTGTCACTTATTCTACTGAAATTGTGCTTGCGTAGCTCCCATTCATGTGCATGAACTACTTGAAGCGACTCGAGCTGCAACATGCGGCTTACTGGAAGTATGCTGGAACCTTTTAGAATTAGCTTGTACTGATGCCTAGGCAGTGCATAATTACTGTGGTTTTAGCATTTCTCTGAGAATACAAAAGATGAGTTCACACGTTTGCACATTAACAAGGAAAAGAACAATGTTAATGCGTCCTGAAATAAATCCAGAACTCTTTGACAGTCTGTTACAGTTTACAATAAGTGCCAAGGAGAGAATTAGAATCACCAGCCGACCCCACCAATCTACATTGTTCAAACTCCTCTATGCCATCTGTTACCTTCATCACCCGAAGGTCCAAGCTGTTCTGTACTGAAAATGTATGCATTTTGGGTGTTTGCTGTAGTTACCACATGTATCATAACGCTTTTGGGTACTCTTGGTGTGAGACAGGGTAATGATGAATTGCATCTTTGTAGTGCTTGAAAGTTTCAAATGATTATAGTTTATATGCTAACTATCAATACTATTGTTTCACCTATTGTGGTTCTTTACCACTGTAGAATTGAGTTAAAAACAACACTCAACATCCTATTGCTATTGTTTAGTCAAGTTAAGAAAAGTTGCTAGAAAAATTGCATTAAAAATGCTGATCATATCATGGTATATTTTGATAAACTAATGCAGTATATTTATAGCACAAATTGATGGGTTTGGATTAAAATTAGATCTTTTAAAAACCACCATACTTTTTGAATCTCTGTTGCCTTTTCTTATTACAAACTGAACTGTTCCCATAAAAGAAAGAATAAGTTGAATATAGAGGCCAGTTAGACTGATTCTAAACTCAAGTTTGTTCAAATATCTTGAAGTACTTGTCATCTGACATCATTTCCCCCCTTATTTCTTTGTGTGTTGTTGGTCGGTGATTAGAGAAAAACAGGAGGCTTGGTAATATGGAGGTCAGGGACTTCAGTTTCTCTGTACAGGGGAATAGACTATGATGAAGCTGAATCCACTAAGGGGTCAAACAAGGTTTCACAGTCCCTTGGTATGAAGCCCTCAGTTAACGGGTCTCCAAGTCCTTCCTTACGACCCACTGAGAAAGTGGGCAGCGCACAAGATAGCAATGGAGCCTTTATTTCTAATTCTGGGAAAGAGGAACTAGTTGAACAAGCACCAGAAATCAAGTATGAAGATGAAATTGACAAGCTATTAGATGAACTTGGCCCAAGGTACAGTGACTGGCCTGGATCTGATCCATTACCAGTGGATGCAGATTTGCTGCCTGCAACTATTCCAGGTTACAAGCCCCCCTTCAGAGTTCTTCCGTACGGTGTTCGGCCATCTCTTAGCCGAAGGGACATTACCAATTTACGCCGTCTTGCCCGGGGACTGCCTCCTCACTTTGCTCTTGGTAATTCCTATGTTGCTTTAGTGAGCTTTGAGCTTTTATTGGTCAATTGTGCTATCTTGTTTTGATTTCCACTTATCGATGGATGTTAGGACGAAGCAGACAACTCCAAGGCTTAGCCAATGCTATGGTCAAGCTGTGGGAGAAAAGTTCAATTGCTAAAATATCTTTGAAGAGAGGGGTACAGCTTACCACCAGTGAGAGGATGGCTGAAGATATCAAAGTAAGTATAGAAAGTATTTCTTGTTAGAAATTTGTGTAGCATGTACAGCTTAGAGCCTAGTTATTAGTTAGAAATGTTCATTTATTATTAGCAACAGTGCATTATGGATCCATATGTGCAACAGAAGTGCTTCTAGTTTATTTTATTTTCATACTTGTCCCTTCGTGCACCTTGAAGTTTGTAGTCTTCCTAAATGAATGTCAAGTGCTGTATATGAACTCATTTGGGCTCTTGATCAATAAATGTTTGGCTGTTTTTTGCAAGAAAGAAACCATAGCTTCTAGGATGGCCTAAATTTACATTTTGGTCCCTGGTTATAGAGAGCAATCTTTTATCCTGCTGTTGCTGTGTTTCTTTTCACCTCTCCATTTTTCCAGGTTTTTAGTTAGGTCTTCTAGTGAACTAATGATTCATACTTAATATTCTTTTGGTCCACCTTAGAAATTAGCAGGTGGTGTAATGCTGTCAAGGAACAACGAATTTATAGTCTTCTACAGAGGGAAGGATTTCTTGTCCTCAGAACTTGCAGAGGTGCTTCTAGAGAGAGAAAGATTAGCAAAGTCCCTTCAAGATGAAGAGCAGGCGCGATTAAAGGCAGTGTCTTCATTTTCTTCGAGCATTGACGCATATGTACAACCTACTGTAGCTGGTACTCTAGAAGAGACTCTTGAAGCTAACTCCAAATATGGAAATAAACTGGATGAGGATCATGCGGACAAGATGGCAAGAACAGTTGCAGCTGCAAGACATGCTGACCTTGTGAGAAAGCTAGAGTGGAAGCTTGCACTTGTAAGTGACCAAGTTTGAATAATCTAAGCTCACTTTGTTTGATTCCATCTTATCTGAGCTATGTTTTGTGAACAAAGTAGTCCTTTTAATCTGTCCATCAATATTTCTTAATTATACTATCACAATACGGAGTATGGATTGCACTCTAATTTAGAAATGAAATATACCTGGTCCTAATTCAATTTTATTTTCCCGTCATATATAACTTGAGAACTTGTAGGGAAGTTGACCTAGCTCATTTGTTTTTCTTCGGAGTGCTGATGCGCAATTTAAATTGCAAATAATTTAGTGTGCTGACATTGCAATTAAGTTTATGTGTTAAAATGCTTGCATGCATCATATAAAACACGCTTGACGATGCATGTTATGCAATTTGAATTGAACTGATTGCACTTTATTTATGTGCAGGCACAAAAAAAGATGGAGAAAGCTGAAAGGGTACTAGGAAAAGTCGAGACAGCCCTGAATCCAACTGAAGGTTCCAAGCCGCCTGAAACGATAACAGATGAAGAGAGATTCATGTTTCGGAAACTTGGTCTAAGGATGAAGGCATTTCTGCTCCTTGGTATTTCCTTCTTTTTTTATATATATTTTGTTTGTTGGACTTTTGCACACTTATTTAGGAAAAGAGCAACAGGCACAAGATGACCATATGCTATATTACATTTTTGTCAGCTTGCCTGCCTCTTCAACAGTCTTTTTTTTGTCTTAGTAACCAAATAACGAATTGATTCTTGTAAGTGTGGTAGTGGCTATTTAGGAAGATGAAGCTATGCCAATTCTCTATCGTATAACTCTTGTAGCACCAAATAGAAAGCTATGCCAATTCCCTAAAATATCAAATAGAAAGTTACGGAGGGAGTAACCTATGTTAACGTTTTAAGGGTCATTGTATTTCCTTTTCATTCTTTAGGGATTGAAAAACTATTTGGATCATACTACGCATTCCTTGCTATCCCTTTCTTTTTTTATGGAAGGATCAGCGAGTTTTTCTTTTTGTTGAAATCTGAGCAGTTATTTACTCCCATGAGATATAGTCTCCTTATTGGCCCCTGTGTCACTTTTTCTTTAGCTCCAGTTTCTAAAGTTTGTTCTTCTCACCGCTTTCAGGCAGAAGGGGAGTTTTTGATGGAACGATTGAAAACATGCACTTGCACTGGAAGTACAGGGAATTAGTGAAGATTCTAGTGAAATCAAAATCTTTTACAGAAGTCAAGCGGACAGCATTGTCACTTGAAGCTGAAAGCGGTGGTATTTTAGTTTCTGTGGACAAAGTCTCCAAAGGCTACGCCATTGTTGTGTTCCGCGGGAAGAACTACAAACGCCCTTCGACGCTCAGACCGAGGAATCTCTTGTCCAAGCGAAAGGCTCTAGCTAGATCCATTGAGCTTCAGAGACACCAGGTACTATTTATATCATATTGTGTTGGGTTCCTCAAGTTCAGTCTAGTTAGGTGTTCGAAAACAAAGGAGCAGTTCAATCTACGTTGGATGTTTGAAAACAAGGGGAACAGGTTCAATCTATGTTAGGTGTTCAAAAATAAGGGAACATATTCTGTCACAGTATCATGTTCATATTCTGTTTGACTTACTGTTATTCATCTGGCATAGGTTTCCCTAATAGTAAACGCTCATTCATCTCCATACCTTTTTCTTCACTTGTTCCATTCCTTGCAACCATGACAGGCCCTGAGTCGTCACTTTGCAAAGTTGAACAAAAAGGTGGAGCAGCTCAAAGCGGAACTGGTATGTACATGGCACCCAACCGATTTGGTCAGAGTGAACTATTTATTACTCACTTATATAATGGATACATGATGCCATGGCATACTTTGATTTTTTTTTTCAGGTCCAAATGGAGGGCGTGAAGGAGCAAGGCGACGAGGAGCTGTACGCCAAACTGGACTCCGCGTACTCGAGCGACGAGGAAGACATGGAGGTGAGCACCGAGCACGCTGAACTTTACGGCCATGCATGGTCAACTGAGTGTACCTTCCGTCGATGTCCTGTTGGAATTTCGTAAACGGTAAACCTTCTTCCCAACTTCGCTGCTGCCCAGGATGAGGACGACGAGGCCTACCTCAAGCGCTTTGACGACGAGGTCGCTGGTGCCACCGCCGAGGGCGGGACCTCGCTGGACGGCAGCGACCCCGTGTACGACGAGGCCGATTACCCTGACTCCGAAGACGAAGCCGGTGATTACTACGCCGGAGAAGACGAGGACGACGAGAGCTTCGATTCCGAAGATGACGAGGAAGACGAGCCTGCCGGGACTCCCGACGGCGATTTCCGGAACGAAGCGGATTTCGAGTCTTCTGCCAGGTTAGAAGGCGGTCTGAGTGGAGAGTGTGGCACGGCACGTGAGCCCACGAACTCGCACGCTGGTGAGCAGCCGACCGAGCTGACGAACACGAACTCTTGTAGCTAGGCGTCCGTGTATGTACAGGTGGTAAAAATCGCAGCATTATCTGTCGATCTATTCGATCGCTGTCAGGCTCCCACCGTTCGATCAGGTTTCACCGCTCGGTCCCCGCTTGATCCGGTCCCGGTGGAGGTGGCGAGGCAACGGGTGGCTCCTTGCGGTGTTGCCCTGCCACGCCGCGCCGCGCACCGGATCATGCGCTGATGCGCCTGACGTCCTCGTACTCCGGCCGCGGCCCACCCGCCGCGTCGCGTCAGGAGCACGGATAAAAACAATAACATACTGACGTCTGCTTCTACTCCCTTGACTTTTCTAGGTGTATAGTTTTTACAATGCATCTAAATATATATTATTATATTTAGATGTATATCAAAATTAATGTATCTAAGAAAGTTAAAACGACTAATAATTTGTATGAAGAAAGTATGTTTCAAATAAATAAAATATATAATAAATAAGGTCGGAGCACAGGGCCTCGGCGAACCCCCACGAGCGCGCACTCGTCTCTCCTATCTCGGCGCACACCGTCCGCAATCTTCGGGGCTTCCGTCGGACCAAGCGGGTGTGCAAAGAGATGCACGTGACCTTGGTGAGGCCCTCCAAAAGGCGTAGGGTAATCCACTGTCCATGTCACCAACACGTGTACTTAATCAGCCCGTCCAAAGGCCTAATGGAAAATCGGAGTACTCTACTTGATCCCGGGTGCAGTGCGAGGGACAGGACAGGCGAGCCGCCGCCTGGATCGAAGCGAGGTGCCGGCCAGAGTGGCGTGCACGTGACCACCGAGCCCGGTTCCTCCGAAACCGCACATGCCGTGTTTGCCGGATCAAGGCGACACCGGGTCGACCAGTCGAAGTGCAGCTGTATCATGTAATGCACGCGTGGCACCATCTACACGTTACGTTGCGTGTGGTCCTCAGGCCTTCCCAACACGGTTTTGGGGTCGCGCCTCGAAATGTCCACGAGCTTTTGTTTCATCATTTCGAAACGGAAATAGTTTACAAACGCCCGGATTGGAAACTTCACAAGTTCATAAGTTGGTACACGTTGAGGTCTCGTATTTGAACGGAGCGGTGCAGGATCTGCACCTAACTAACTAAATCTTGGAAAACTTAAACCGGTGGGCCCCATCGGATCGGGTGTTTGGGCGACTCCGAATGCGATTGCGATCCCGTCTCCGACCTAGCCGTCAAGCCGGCGGTGCAGGTCAGCTACATCGGCGGCCACCCACGGCCACGATGTCCACGCCCCGCCCACCGACACCCCAATCGGTGGCGGACACCGCAAAATCGTCGGTTAGCCGTTCCGGCGCCGCCGACCACAAATAACACTAGCTCCTGCTGGTTTTGCGCCGCTGATCCAAGACGTGGCACGCTGTTCCTCGTTCCTCTATGACTCATTGCCATGGCGACGATCGGAGGTGGAGATGCAGGGGGTTCGAGGTCTCGCCCACCCTGGGGCCAAGAGGATGCCAACCGCAATGTTGCCGATTTGCTGAAGAAACTGAACCTGACGGAGGAGGAAGAGGAGGTTGCTGTCTTTAGCGATGACTAAGATGGCGACGAAGGGCGGGAGGCTGGATTTGAGTGGGCGCTCTTGGGGAAGGTGTTGTCCCCTGGCACGCTGCACGTCAGTACGATCTCTGGAGCCATGAAGCCGGCGTGGGGTAACCCATTTGGCTTGAAGTTACGCTCGATCGGAGAAAAGAATGACAATCTGTTTGTGGCAGAGTTTGGCTGCAAGGAGGACAAGGAGCGAATCCTAGCTAGCTCGCCATGGTTGGTCGGGAAGCATGCTGTGATCTTGCGTGAATATGATGACAAACTGAAATCGTCTGAAATTCGTTGAGGCTGTGATCATGCTGTGATGCTTGTGGCCCTTTCCTCAGGGCGCGAGTGGCCATTGAGGTTGGGAAGCCTATAAAGAGGGGTGTCTTACTAAAGATGTCGAAAAGCGATCCTCCTGAATGGTTTGACGCCCAGTATGAGAAGCTACCATATTTCTGTCGCTCATGTGGAGTAATTGGGCACATTGATGTGGAGTGTGAAACGCCGGCGCCAAAGAACGCGGAAGGAAAGCTGCCATATGATCTGAAATTACGGGTTGATGCCCGGAAGAAGAGACTCCAGAGCTTTTCTGACGCGGCTGCTGAATCCTATGGGAGTGGCTCCTCCTCGGCGGCCAAACCCTCAAAGAAGTCAGCTAGCAAATCGGAGGAAAGGCGCTCGGCAAGCTCAAAGGATACGGCACCAAAGGAAAAGGGCGAGGAGGTCATATCGCCACTAAAGCAAAAAGCTTCTAGCGATACAAACGAAACTAGAAGGAATGGGGCTCCTTGACAACTCTTCCAGTCCAAGAAAGGAGATCACCAGAGGACAGATAGGAAGAGGAAATCAAAGGTAGTGCCAACGCCTCCTTCCTCGACTCTGGATCTCAACATGCCACCGGTGAGTGCGGCTGCCTTGGTGCTTGCGGGGCTGGTCAGTTCTTGGGTCACCCAGCTTGCGGGAGATCAAGATGGGAACGAGGTTGTTCGGGAGGAAATGCTCAAGAAACAAAAGCGCACGGCCACTACAAATGATACACGATCGGCGGTGGCTGCGGACGGCAGCCCCCGCCGGGCACAATGAATTGCTTAAGCATGAACTGCCGGGGTTGTGGGCGACCCGAGGCAGTTCAAGAAATATGTCACCTGGTGGAGGTGGCAAGGCCCGCGGTGGTGTTTCTGATGGAGACACGCATGGATAAAGTGCGGGCACTTGGCTTGAAACGGAAGCTGGATTTCCCGAACGGGGAAGCAGTGAGTTCAGAGGGCCAGAGTGGAGGTTTGTTGCTACTGTGGAGTCAAGATGTCACGGTGGCATTCCAAAGCCTCTCGAGGTCTCACATCGACGTTGTTCTTTCATGCGCGGATTTGGGAATTCGCGAATGGCGCCTCACTGGCTTCTACGGAGAACCGAGACGCGAGTTGCGTAAGAACAGCTGGTATTTGCTTCGCTTCCTGAGGGAACAATCTGATGCTCCATGGCTGTGCTTGGGCGACTTCAATGAGGTGCTGACCCCCGATGAACACATTGGTGTGAACGAAAGGGAACACTGGCAAATTGCAGCGTTCCAGGAAATCTGGGTTTTAATGGCTTACCTTATACATGGGATAATCGACAGGAGGGCGATAGGAATGTGAAAGTACGCTTAGACAGAGCTCTGGGCGATCACAAATTCATGGAGCTTTTGCCTGACTCATCAGCGAATCATGTTCCGCTTGTTGAATCAGATCATTGTGCGCTAGTGATCGAGCTACACAAATGGGTGGCTTCCAGGAGGAGGAGGCGGAAGAGGCGAATGTTTCGTTATGAGAACATGTGGCAACGCCATGATGAATATGCAGGCTTTGTGCAGGAGTCATGGGACCCAGGCCGGGGAGCGGCTGACCTAAATTCGGTGGCTATATTGCTCTCTAAAATGCAATCTTCTTTTAGTTCATGGGATAGAGAGGTTTTTGGTTCAGTAAAAATGAAGGTTGCCACGTTAAAGGCAGAGATAGAATCTGAGAGGGCGAGTACTCTGTACCGGGGTCCGACGGCGCGTGAGAAAGAACTGTCGGAGGCCCTGTCCCGGGAGGAAATTATGGAGCGCCAAAGATCTCGAGTTGATTGGCTGCAGGAAGGAGACCAGAATACTGGATTTTTCCAAGCGAAAGCCAAGGTGCGAGCACGCTCGAATAGAATTCAGGCTCTGAAAATTTCTAAGGGGGTACTAATCTATGAGCAGGAACCTGCCAATAACTTCTACCAGAATTTATTCTCGGCGCAGGCTGGGTTAGAGACAGAGTTAGTGTGTCAATACGTTCCCAGGAAGGTTACTGACCCTATGTGTGAAATCTTAGAGCAGGCCTTTCTGCCTGAGGATGTTGAGAAGGCACTGTTCCAAATGGGATTGAATGAAGCTCCAGGGCCGGATGGTTTCACTGCAGGTTTTTTCCAGCGGCATTGGGCACTGGTGAAGGATTCGGTTACATCTGTCGTACTGGGCTTCCTCAATGGTGGTGAGATGAGCAATGCTGTTAATCAAACTGTGCTAGTTCTAATTCCAAAAGTGGCGAACCCACAGGAGCTAACACAGTTCCGGCCAATTGCATTATGCAATGTGCTTTACAAGATCTGCTCTAAGGTCATGGCGAACAGACTGAGGAGAGTTCTTGATGATATTATTTCTGAAGAACAGAGCGCGTTCGTGCCGGGGTGACTTATCACTGATAATGTTCTCATTGCCGAATGTGTGCACTACTTGAGGAATAAGAAGGGTAAAAAAGGTGCATGTGCAGTGAAACTTGATATGACGAAGGCTTATGACAGGGTGGAATGGGAATATTTACGAGCGATCATGCTGGCCCTGGGTTTCCCTGTGAGATGGTGTGAGCTGGTCATGAAGTGTGTTACTACAGTTTCGTTCTCGGTATGAGTAAATGGCACACTTTCCCCATCCTTTACTCCGACACGGGGAATAAGACAAGGTGATCTGAAATCGCCGTACCTGTTCTTGTTGTGTGCAGAGGGGCTCACTTCTATGCTTAAGGCTTGTGGCCCTGCCCTGCACATATCTCAAGAGGCGTACGGGTAGGCATCCATGCACCATGGATTTCACATCTGTTGTTTGCTGATGATAGTATGATTTTCATGCAAGTTGACAGAAGAAGCGTTGATAGGCTGGCTGGAATTTTGGAAGATTACCATAGAGGTTGTGGACAGATGGTAGACAAGCAAAAATCTGTTGTATTCTTCAGTGCTAACTCTGATATGGAGATGAAGCAGATTGTCAGGGCATCGCTTATGATTGAGAAGGAAGCTTTGGGGGAGAAGTACCAGGGTTTGCCAACTGCAGTGGGACGGGCTGCTGAGGCTACTTTTGACTACTCTGCAGATAGGATTAGGAGCTTTATCCATGGCTGGGGCGCGAACAACTTGAGCTGCGCTGGCCGAGAGGTGCTCTTGAAGGCTAATGCCCAAGGGGTCCCTACATGCCCGATGAGCTGTTTCAAACTGCCAGCCCCTGTGTGTAAGAGAATGAAAACCTACATTGCAAACTACTGGTGGGGTAGCTCCATAGATAATCACAAGGTCCACTGGCAGAGATGGTCTAAATTGACTGCACCGAAGGGAGTTGGTGGAATGGGCTTTCGTGATCTTCCTCTGTTCAATGAGGCCATGTTGGGGAAGCAAGGGTGGCGACTGATCACAAGGCCGAACTCTCTATGTGCTAGGGTTCTTAAAGGGAAATACTATCCTAATGGAGAATTTCTTTCAGCTACAAGATAGAAAAGGTCGTCGGAAACCTGGCGAGCGATTCTACACGGTAGGAAAGTTCTCCAAAAAGGTTTGATCAAATGGGTCGGGCCGGGGGAGTCCATTAACATTTGGAGAGATAATTGGATTCTGGGGACAATATTGATGAAGCCGCTAATTCACCTGGATAATGCAACGGTCCAGCGGTTAGTGAGCTTTTTGTCTAGGGAATGAGACGGTGGAATGAGGAGCTTGTGCGTCAGTCCTTTACATCACTGGATGCAGCCGAGATATTGAAGATCAAACCTGGTGTGCGGATGGAGGAGGATGTCCTAGCCTAGAACCATGAGAAATCTGGCATGTACTCTGTCCGATCGGCGATTACTCAAAGCGGAACAAGCGCAGGAGGAGGCAAGTAAAGTGAACGAAACAGGTGCTTCCGATGACACCTGGGTGTGGAGGAAGCTATGGAAAATGAAGATCCCACCAAAAATTCGCATATTCTGGTGGTGAGTTATCCAAAACTTCCTGCCTACCAAGATGGAATTATGCCGAAGACATGTGGATCGAGAAGCGACATGTTCTACTTGTGGAGCTGAAGTAGAATCTCTGTTCCATGTGGTTTTTGAGTGCCCGCTGTCGAGAAGCTTTTGGGACGAGGTGAATAAGCTAACTGGAACCAAGGCTCCAAGGCTACACCAAGCGACATGGGTGAAGGACCTGTTGACAGGGGAACATTGTCCTGCAAAGTCGGCTGAGTTAATCATTTGTGGAGCTTGGTCTCTTTGGTCAGGGAGAAATGGGAGAAAACATGGCAATCAGAGTTGGGATGCTGCAGCTGCGGCTAGACATATATCCTCAATGCTCGAAGATCTCATTTGGTCAGGAAATAGAGGGTCACCGGCCTCGGTCAGGGTGCGCGGCTGCTGGCAAAAGCCGCCGAGTGGATGGACAAAGGTCAACACTGATGCAACATTCACAAAGAATAAAGGATCCGGGACTTCCGGAGCGGTGATACGCAATGACCAGGGCGTCGTCCTGCAGCAGCAGCACGAGCTCATTTTAATGTTGCAGATTTGCTGATGGCGGAAGCGCTAGCGGCAAGGGATGGGGTGTTGTTAGCAGTGGAGCAGGGAATGACGAAGGTGATCCTGGAGACGGATAATGCGTCGGTTACCTCCCTCCTGAGCTCAGATGAAGATCTTCGTAGCACTATTGCTGGCATTTGGCATGAAGTTAGAGAGCTTACCTTGTCTTTTATTTCTTTTACTTGTTCACATGTTAACCGGGAAGGTAATGAGGCTGCGCACCTGCGCGCGCATGCCATCAATGTCTTCTCCGGCGTTGTCATGGATTGGTGATCTTCCAAACTGGTTAAGGAAGGTTGCAAACAGGGATTGTAATGTTGTGATGTAGTAAAGCTCTCTAATTTGCCCTAAAAAAACCGGTGGGCCCCATCGAGGGAGGGAGGGACAGGGTCCCAGCACCTGTTCCAAGTCCAACCCATCCAAAAAGCAAAAGAAAAAAAGAAAAGAAAAGAAAGGGAAAAGGGGATTTCCAGAAGCGCGTACTGGCAACCGTCCCTCCCCGCGAAAGTCGAGCGCCTCCCGCACCCGGATCGGAAGTTCGGAACCCACCCCGCACCCATCCAGCGGGCCCGGCCACCGCCACGCCTCCCTGCCGCGCGGGGCCCGCTCCTTCCCGGCCCCCACGCGTCAGTGGCACGCGGCCACGATCCCCACCCACCACCGCTCCCCCACAACCCCCCCACCCCCCCCCCCCGGCCCCCCGCCTCCCGAACTCTGAACTCAACCCCCAACCCCCCCCCCCCCTCCTGCTCGGCTGCTGCTCCGCCTGCGCTTCCACACGGGTGTGCCAGTAGCCGTAGGCGGGGCGGCCGAACTCGAGTGCGGCGGCGCGCAGGCCCCGTCTCTCCCGGTGTGGCGCCGCGGCGGCGATGAGGGCGGCCGCCGGCGGGAGGGACTCGTTGTCGTCGTCGTCGGTGGCGGCGGTCGCGCTGCGGGCGCTGCTGATCGCGACCGCCTGCGGCCTCGTCTTCGCGCTGCTCAACCTCCCCGACGGCCGCGCCGGCTCCACGCCCCCCGGTGAGTCCAGGGCCCGCTCTCCACCCACCCACTCCCCCACTCCCCGCCGGCGCTGCTGGTGGTAATGCTAGTAGCCCCGTGCTGTGCTTATGCGGCGCCTAATTTGGTTGGGGGAGCGCGGGTTTAGCGGCGCGTTTGGTGTGCGTTCGCTGATGGCGACGGGAATTTCCTTTGCGTGCAGGTGGGGAGCGCGGCGCGGGTGGGGGACGCGGGGCCCGCCTGTTGGTGGAGCAGGTGGGAGGCCGTCCCCGGACGATTCTCTGATTCTTCGTTCGGCCTTTTCGGATTTGACTGAATTCCTTGCTTGTTTTTTTTTCTTTCTCCGCAGGGGCTGATCCGAGAGGCCAGGAGGCTCAACACGGTCGCCGAAGAGGTAGTTTTTGTAACAAATTTGGGAACGGGATGTTCGATTTTCATGCCTGGAAGTTGCCGTTCCTGGTATCGATGAAGAGCAGAGAAGTTCAGTGGTTGCTGTGCGATGATTTTGTACTAAATAAGACTAGTGTCGAGGTGCCGAATTGGTGTGTACTTGTAGCCTGAATATGAAGTGGGGCTGCTGTAGACAGGGGGATGGGTAGTTATTTACTGTACTAGGGAATAGTGGTTCGAGTAGGTTTATTTCCCCTGCCTTTTTGTTGGTTACAGCGTTCAAGAGTGATGCTTTCTCAGTCCACAATGAACATTGCACAGTTTTTTTCCTACGGTTTCCATAGACTTTTTTATAGAAAGAAATAGAAACAAGTTGTTTTTTTTTATACTTGAAACAAGTCAGATTCTCATCCCAGGAAGTAGTATTACTAGTATGCCTGGGTGCCAATCTAGAGCAGAGAAGTTCAGTGGTTTCAGTCTGCTGAATTTATGCTAAAGAGTAGCACTGAGTGGCCAAATTGTTGTGTTCTGTAGCCTTAACATGAAGTGGGACTACAGTACATAGGGGGATGGCTAGTCAATGAACATTGCCCAGTTTTTGGCTGATTTCCTCTGCAAAATGATTTGTTCTTTTTTTCTATATGCTTCTGAAATATATAACGATATCTCACTGACCAGGTTTACAATCACTCTTGTCCGCTTCAACTGAATGCACTTAGAGATACTTATGTGGGTGAAGTTTTCTGCAGATAGATGGGCAAACCGATGAAATTGCTGCTGAAGAAGATGAAAGAATTTCAAAATCTCCCCCAGACACTAAAGAGAAGATATGGATGATGCAAGATCAGCTAATTATGGCCAAGGCGTACTTGCATTTCGCTTCTCCCCAAGGCAGTGCACATTTAGTTCGATAGCTGAAATTGAGGATAAAAGAGATCGAGAGGGCAATAAGCCACTCAAGTGGAGGTTCCCGTATACCTGGGAGGTAAGTTTGTCCAACGATTATTAAAGTCGTTCTGTTAAACCATGCAAATACTTCATGAAAGAAAACAGTTATCACTGATATATAAAACACACACGCCCCATGCAGTGCATTGCAGAAAATGAAGGCCATGGAACAGACCCTTTCCAAGGCTCAGAGGACCTACCCACGTTGCTCTCAGATGACATCAAAGCTACGTGCAATGACACACAACAGTGAAGAATTAGTAAGAGCACACCAAAGTGAATCTTCATTCCTTGAGCAGGTTGCTGTGAGGACATTACCCAAAGGCCATCACTGCCTAGCAATGCGACTTACTACAGAGTACTTTTCGTTAGATCCTAAGGAACGTGAATTCCCTAAAAGAGACAACAGGCAGTTAGATGGCTATTATCATTATGCAATATTCTCAGACAATGTACTTGCAAGCGCTGTGGTTGTCAACTCTACAATTGCTGCATCAAAGGTATGACCTTACATTCATCAAGCAATAATACCCCGCATGCTTTTCTATGAGCTATGTGCCTTACTGAATGATCTTTAATTGCAAACTTGTGTCCTAGCTTATTCACCCATAGTAAACAATGATTGAACTTCGAGTGACAACTGTTGCTGTAGACAGATGTTTTACTTTCTGTATGCTTTTCGCGTATCTATATTTGGTCTGTCTTTGGTTTTCTATATCTATGAGGGACTTATTTGATGGACACTTATTTTGATTATTTTGTTACTCATGTGGTGTGATGAGAACTTATATGCAAGGAACATGGAACCAAGGCCTTTGCACTATAACTTCTTCAATCTAACTTTGTTGCATGGGTTTTATTTCAGCCTAGAATTTTCTCTTGATTCATCCTTTTCTTTATGGCAGGATCCTGGAAGGATAATGTTACATATTGTAACTGATGCATTGAATTATCCTGCAATGAGGATGTGGTTTCTGACAAACCCACCAACTCCAGCAGCAATAGAAGTCGAAAGCCTGGATGATTTCAAATGGTTGCCTGGTGATTTCAGTTCTAGATTTAAGCTGAAGGGTGTTCGAGATCCAAGATACACTTCTGCACTTAACCACTTGCGTTTTTATTTGCCAGAAGTGTTTCCCTCTTTGAGCAAGGTTTTACTCTTGGACCATGATGTGGTAGTCCAGAAAGACTTGAGTGGATTATGGAACATAGATATGAAGGGTAAAATAATCGGTGCTGTCGAGACATGCACTTCTGGTGAAGGTTACCATGGATTGGATAGCCTTTTTGATTTTTCTAATCCAAGTATCTCCAACAAATTTGATGCAAAGGCTTGTACCTTTGCTTTTGGGATGAACATATTTGACCTGAATGAATGGCGCAAACACGGTTTGACTGCAACCTATCATAAATGGTTTCAAGTGGTAAGTGTTAAATCTTCTAATTATTCATGGGAACATCAGCTTTTACACGAAGTATTCTGCACTTTTTTTCTTGTTCTTTTTATTTCTTATCAACACCCTGTTTCTCTTTGATTTCCAATTCTCAGGGCAAAAGGCAGAGGTTATGGAAGGCAGGAAGCTTGCCACTGGGCCAACTCGTCTTCTACAACCAAACACTTCCTCTCGACCGCAGGTGGCATGTTTTAGGGCTTGGCCATGATTTTAGCATTGGAAGAGATGAACTTGAGAGCGCCTCTGTCATCCACTACAGCGGGAAACTCAAACCCTGGCTGGAAATCTCCATCCCAAAGTACAGAGACAACTGGAACAGACACCTTAACTACGATAACGCATACTTGCAGCAGTGCAACATCCATGGATAGAAGTGATTACGGGCGAGAAGATATTTGCACAGTGGAACATGGATACAGTTTTGCTCTATAGTGCGTATTAGGAATCTGATCTTATTCTCTCTTTTTTTTCTTTTTCTTTTTACTTCTGTTGCTAGATGCCCTGTTCTGTATTTAGGTGTATACATTTTTTTTTACCTAGTAACTACAATCTGTGCAAAAGGGACAGAAGACTAAAAGTGCATAAAAGGGCTACAAATCCAAATGAGTCTGAAGTTTCGGGGAGAAAAATTAGTAGCTGGCATTGCGGATTATTCCCGTGTTCACCGAGTTGCCCATGTTGAGTTGAGACATTGGTGCCCAAGACTGATTTTTACTTTCACGGATTTTATTGTATCCTCTGTTTTTACGAAGAAGATATTACTATTGTCGTTTAGGAAAGCATGGCATGGTGCTGTCATTGTCACTGAATGTGTGTCCACTGCAGATATTTCAGCGGAGAGAAAAAAAATATCTGGATACGTGCTGTGTAGCTACATACAGTTACATCTTGTATTTATCTCTACTTCCGTTTTCTCTGACTGAAACGAGAAGCAATTAATTTCCATGTGAATATGGCTCAACACCATGGCAAAAAAAAAAAAAAACTACACCATGGTCAAAGGTATACAGGATACAGTACAGTAGGCTCCTCTTCTTTTCAGTTGGGCAGCCGAAACGGCCACACATTTCTTTTTCTTTGTTGAAAGTAAACACACATTTCTTGTTTCTACGGCACTAGATTGCTAAAGAGCCTGGACCATCCATCACAGTCTTGATTGTTTCTTGCAACTTTCCAATCCGTCTTGACTTCGGATGCCACAGGTTGATCCCCCACTACCGCGCGCAATGGTTCTTCCTGTCGATCCTTCCAAGCCGGCATGACTTTCCACGCAGGGCAGCACCCGGTCAATCGGCACTGACTTGTTCGGGTAATCCGATCGAGGTGCCAACACAGCTGGGCTCATCAGTCGGCAATTACGGACGTACTGTTTGGAAGAACAAACACCGTTTGGGTTTGCTAGTTGCAATGGGTGACCACTGACCATGTATGCCTGCCTGCTACATACAGCCAAACGGGAGTAATTGTGTACCATGTCGAAACACGTTACGCTCTCTCGTAGGGCTTCATGCTTGGTTGATGATGGATGACGATAAGCTGATGATAAGGATATGGTACGGTTAAATGGTGAACGGCCGGTATAGTGTCACGTGTTATGCGTGTACATAATATAAAAACGTACATCTCTCTTTTAGCATAACTTCTCCTGAACACTCCATTGCCGCAACTCCAATTGAAAAACTTAATTAATAAAAGGAATCTCGTATCTTCCCATAGAAAGTTTGAGAGTGAACAAAATCTCAAGTAAAATGAGATAAAATTATTATTGAAAGTTAAGTAAAGTTCTACTAGAATATAAGGGGGCATGTGCCCTCTCCTACGATCTCTCTTGGTGCACCCTTGCATTCGGCCTTATATAGATTTATCTATATAGATTCTTCGTACGTCGATTTTAGTTGTGGGAAAATTCATAGTTTGAGAAGAACAAAAACCGTTTGGTTTATATATCCCATAGGGTTATGTGCTATATATATCTGACTACTACTGGAAAACAGTGATCAGTATATTCCCACATGTTGTTCTTGTAATAGAAAATAATAATAATAATAAAAGGCATAATTCTTGATTTTTTAAATATATCTCTCCATGAGCTTAATTTCTTCTGAATATTTTATTTTCCCCAACTTTGACTGGAAACAGAGTAAGTTGACCTAGTATGCAGAGTTTTGAAGTAAAAATGAAGGCGGAAGTAACACAGAGACGGTTAATATGCAAAACCCACTTTATTTAGTCCAATACGGTTTTGTTTATTCAGCAGTACTAGCATCATCCGGGCCTTTGTTCCCTTTTATTCCATCACGCCACACACCTAAGTGAGGCTTATACTATTACATCCGGCCGGGTTCACTCAGCAGGAGACGAACTGGTAGTCGACGTTGAGGTGTCCCATCTGGTAGCCCTGCCCGTTGGTGTCGATCTTCTTGAACACCGTCTCGAAGTCTAGGTCCAGCCCGCCGTTGCTGCACTGGTCCACGATCCTCGCCACGGTCGACGCCCCCGTCGCACGGTTGGTCACCTACCATGATCGAATTCAAAATTGATGATTGAAGTGAGAGTGGATTGCATTGCACAATCAGTTCGGCAATAAAAACAACTTTAGCAATTTTTGCGTACACCGTGGTCAACCTCTCATCAGGTGCGGTATGACTCGGCACGGCTTACTAGGTTACACTTTGGACCTTAAATTTTATTCTAAAACTAGTGTCAACAGTGGATTTAGTGTTGTACTAATCCTGTAGGCCAAAATTTACATAACAAGATGTGAATACATACTATGCGTTTTAATGGGCATTCAAAACGAATAGGATGTCAAGGGTACCTTGATGCACTTGCCGCAGGAGGCCTGGCCCCTAGGGCCTGAGGGCCCGCAGAAGGCGGTCCAGCCGTACTTCTGGCGCCACGACAGTGGCTTGTTGGCGTCCCACGTGGCGCAGTAGGCGCTGACACGGTTGAGGTCCCAGCCGTTCTGCGCCGGGTTGTACAGGTGGTACGTCGCGCGCACGTTGGACGCCTGCTGCGCAGCGGCCACCGCCGCCATGGCGTAGAGGAGCGCGGCCACCGCGAGCGCCGCCCTTCCGCCGGTGACGGCCGCCATAGCTGATGCCAGGTCTGGATTCGTTCACAGCAACATGTACATCACAAGAAGCAAGTCAGTATCTTGCTGTGTTTATGGCGATCGAGGACAGCATGGAATAGAGAAGGATACCGATCGAGTTACCGACCTTGTTGTGAGCTCCTAGTTAGATGATGTTGTGCCAAATCGAAGAAGAATGCAGGGGAACGCTAGGTGTTGTAGTGCAATGGCTTGGAGGTACGCAGCAGAGGCTGCCGCCTTATATAGAGGTTGGGTGCCGGGCAATGTGGAATTTTTTTTCAAGGACAGAAGAGAAGTCACGCCAGGGTTATAACTGTCATTTCAGCACAAGTATGGCTTTCCGGTATAATCCTACTGTCATTAGTTTAAGTACTTAAATTGATTAGGAAACATAAAAGAAATGAACATTCACGCGGACCGTGCATCCTAGCACTAACAATGTGGTTATATACAAAGTTACACTGAAACTGAAAAGCTATCACAAGACTGCACTTCTTTAAACAGCCAGTTTTACAACTTCTGATGGCGTGGTTTGTCCTAAGACTATACTAATTTGGTGAATCAACTTCATAGAGGTATTCATATATCTTCCGTATCTCACATCGCAAAACTACATATATGTATTCTCATTCTGTACCGTGGAACTTTTCACTTTTAAGTAAGGAAAATAAATGAAGTTTTGTGATATGAAATTAGCATAGAGTGCGTAGTTTTGTAACGCGAGTTATCTTGTGAATGTGAAACTTGCTCAAAAAAAAAGTGGAGTTTTGTGGAATTCACTCTTTTCTCCCTCTTATGAACTGGTGTTTTATTTTTGGGGTGAATGAACTGACCGTCTTATTGTTGCCGGTTTCCAATTATTCTACCCTAGCCGGTGAATCGGTGATCGCCGCCGATCTAGTCCTAGCTTTATCCTCTGTTCCCCATCCTTATGTGGCCATGTCCCGTTCCAAGTTGACCGTCCGGCGCCGCGGCTCGAGATCGGTCAAGCGAGAGCTGCCAGCTGCCCACTCGCCGATGCAACTCACTCCTCGCGTTGCGTGCGCTGGATGGCAACGGAAAGCAGCGAGCCACACATCAGCGTGCACACGATACGAGGGGTGGTAAAAGACTGTAAATTTTAGCCTAGATAATATAAGGGCCGGAGATAATATAAGGGTCGGATCTTAAAGGATCGGACTATAATTTTATTTAATTTTAAACTAAATATATATAAAAGTTAAGTTGAATTGTAAAGAGAGCACGGGAGTCATGATCCGTTACCAACGGCACAGTCGTCGTCGCACCCGACCGACGATGATGACTGGCCTGTCGCCGTCGGCCTCCGACGTGCGTACGCCGCCACGGCATGGAATTCCAGCAGCCACCCGGACTCCTCTGGACTCTGGGCTCCGGAAGGAGCTGGTCTCTCGTGGCCTGCGCACGTACAATGTGTTAGGATGGATGGAGGAGGAAGCAGGCAAGCTAGGTGGCACACAAATCTTGACCTATCTCACCTAGGAGATAACAGAAAAGATGATTGACGCCTTGACGGCTGTTGCAGCAACCACGTTTGGTGCGTCATATTAGCACACGTCCATGCATTTAACTCCTTAGAAATCCGGTAAAGGCAACTAGGCAAGGATTGGTTCAGTTTAGGTGTTTGGGGGTGATAGTCGGCTGAAAGAAATGGCAATTCCATGGAGGAAGATCCAAGCAAGAGTTCATGCATGTGTGGCACCATGGAAAATTTGTACAGGACACGGGATTTCATTAGGAAGAGTTTCCCATTCTTGATTCTTGTAGTTTTCAACGAACCACCGTAGAAAAGTTTATTAGCCGTCGCGTCAGCCGTTCACTACTACTTCCGGTTCAATATGCAAGATGATGTAGTTTTATTGTAATTCAAACTTTTTCAATTTTAATCAAATTTATAGGAAAAATGTTGGCATATGCAGTAACAAATGAATGCACTATCAACACATAATTGGAGATAGATTAAAAACCAATTTGATATTGTAGATGGTGGTGTATTTTCCTATAGACTTGTCAAAACTAAAAAGTCTACATTTTCAATCCACGGGAGTATTTATAATTATCTCTAAATAAAAGAATCGTTCTCTTGTTAATTACAAAGAAAACTTATTATAGAAAGACAGTTCAAAGTTCTGTATTTATGCAACATTTCTTTCTTTAGTAATGTTGTTCCGGCTGGCCGTACGTTTGCACTATTACACGACAGACTAAATTTACCATCCACCAATGGGAGTTGCTATTGCACATGCAAACTGTTTCAAAACTAAAAAGTTATAGTTCTTAAACCATTCATAAAGTTTAAATTCCGATTGCACAATTGTATCTCTTTTGAAGAGACCTTCAAAACAAGACCCCACTTGTATATGTTTCGACAATATTTTTCAAAGACACATAAATTGCTTTATGTATAATGAAAAAATACCAAAATAAATTAGTTAAATGCTCAACTGATCTGCTAAAGTTATCTATTATTGATTATGCAATAAACATTCGCCTACCCAATAAAGATATTTACCCTGCCACTAATCACACCAAATAATCTATCTTCACAACATGAGCATTAATATTCACTTAATTAAACTTAGGCGTGTGAAGCAACATTCTGTGAAGCTATAAGCAATTTTTGCAAATATTATAAGCAAATTAGAATAGACTAAAAAGTATTTTCTCTCACAAAAATATATAATTGAAACATGGTGCTGTAGATCTTGCTTTGAAGCTCTTATTGAAACAAACACAACTGCGTAATCGGATTTTAATTTCGATGCTCCATTTTGAAACTATGGTCTTTTTATTTTGAAATTATGTAAATGAATGCGCTTACATCATTCGTATCTTTGTGGAATAGTTTTTATTCTGTTGGGGTGGACAGTGGGGTGGTAGGAAATATGCGGGAATATTAGGAGTCGTATGTGTGACTGGTAGTCAAACCATCACACACAGGCGGAATATTTTTTTTATATTGCTGGAACAATTGTTGCAGCAACAAAAAAAATTGTTCCGTGTTCAAAAAAATATTCCACAAAAAAGTCATCCAAGTGTGATCTTGTTTTGATGCGCCGCAAGGAATATAGTGGTGCAGTCGGATTTTGATTTGGATATACGGTTTTGGAAAATATAACTGTGTGGCACTTTGACCGCCAGTCACACATGTGACTCCTAATAGCCTCCGGAAATATATCTGCTGCCTGCAGCGACAGTGCCGAGGTTGATTGCTAAAATGGGAAGCTAATCTAATTGCTTTTCTAAAACGGGGCTATCGTGTGGCCCGTCGCCGCATCCTTCTTTTTTTATTTTTTTTTGTGTGCAGCATGCATTATTTGCACATTCTAAAATACTTTATGTCAAACTTGTAGTATAGGATGTTATTTATTTATTCATTTTGGCGTCTCATTGTGCAAGATAGTCAATTGTAAGGTGGTGCAAATTTGAGATAACACTATTTTCTTGAAAATGTTAGTTATTTTAGTTTTTTAGAAAAAATCCAATTTACACCTTTGAACTATCATAAAAATTCGATTTTCAACTTTCAACAATGAAACCGAATAACAAGATGTGTGTTGTGTGTGTTTTTTGCTCATAGTGTACGCATGTACGTAGTAATGTCACTCCACGTCTCTTTTTGTCAAGATTTGAGGTGTATATATGTATTGGGTACGGTGAACATGATTCATCTCATATGTTTTCGGGAGGTAATAAAGAACTTCAGAATTATGCGAGAAACATTGATAATGCGATTTATTTCTGCTGTGGTTCCATTTATTTAGCATACATATGCCTGCACATACAGTTGCAAGCTTATTATTGTGTTATCCATCTTGTTATTCCACGGCACCGAACGTCGTCTGATACTCTGCCTGCTGGCTCTCTCGATCAGCATCCGACGAACTGGTAGTCGACGTCGAGGTGCCCCATCTGGAAGCCGCGGCCGTCGGTGTCGATCCTCTTGAACACCGTCTCGAAGTCCAGGTCCAGCCCGCCATTGCTGCATTGGTCCACGATCCTCGCCGTGACCGACGCCCCCGTCCCGCGGTTCGTCACCTGCACAATGTCACAGTCGTTCATCATCGCCATGAAGAAGCATCCGTGCTGAACTCCGGCGATGGGAAGAAGAGATCAACAGGCTGTGACTTGCAGGGTTGCATCTCGAGATGGGAAGAAGCAAGTGGCTAGCGAGCCTGCAAATCTTGACCAGTACGTACGCCTTGGCCGTCTATTTGGATCGAGGAGCTGACTGAAACCTCATGTGTATTTGTTGAATGGAGGCCGTATTATCCTTTTACTTCCGATCTTATTAGCTTGTCCTAAAAATTCTAAAAATACTTATTAAATTCATGGTCGGAGGAAGTAAGTGATGATACAATTTGCTTGGCCAAAAAGGAATGATAGAGGGAAGAGGCCGGCAAGGGTCCAAACAGACAACAATTCTTGTTACAAGTGAATAGAAAGCAGCAGTTTCCCTGCATTCAGAATCTAATATATATGCCGAGATGAATAAACCTAGAAACATCAATTTTCGTATGTGACACAATGGCTTACTTTTTGCTATACTCTCAATGGCTTATTTTGGTATAGTAAGTGCAAGTTAATATAGGAAGAAAGAAACCAGTAAAGTAGTAAACAAACAAATATGCCAATTTCAACTTGCGTGTAAAAGGAAAAATAGTGTGTTTGTTCTTTTACATCATGCAGGATTTGACCAAGCTAGCTAGTAACCGTTGCTAAAAGCATCTCCAGCAGGTTACCCATCCCTCATATCCTATATATTTTCTCTCTCCATCACCAATAACACTTTTTGTATTTTTTTAGTTAATGCTATAGCAGATTACCCAATGGATACGGTGCAGGAAGGAACCCCCTACATTTGAGCAAGAGTGAGATATGTTTTGGCGGCCATCAAAAATATTTTAGTATTAGCGATATAATTGGTAATCTGCTGGAGCACCACCCACTACCAAAAGGATAATTTTTTGGTATTAGGGAGACAGATGAGTAATCTGCTGGAGATGCTCTAAAGTCTACATTCTTTTTCCAACCAGGAACAATGTCAATCGTGCAATGTAGATGTATGACAATGTCCCTAACCTATATGCTAACAAACAAAAGCAAGATGGAGTGACCAATTTTTGACAAACAGAACAAGCCTAAGTGCATTTCACTCATACAAAAGCGCAAGCATGGTTCATGAAGTGTTACATCAGCTAAAAGTGTAGAAGCAGCGGGGAATTATCATGAGAAGGCGTACGATAAAATCCGTTGGAGCTTTGTCAAGGCGTACGATCAAACGAGGAAGAACGCAAAATCAAACCACAGCGAGACACAAGATTTAACGTGGAAAATCTCCTTATGCGGAAGGTAAAAAACCACGGGCGCCAGCCAGCAAACACTTCTCACTAATTTCAAGAGTCGGGTTACAACGCCGTATGGCGGCTTAATCAAAGTGGAAACCCTAACACAGGGTATATGTACCGTACCGCGGGGGCCAGCCCCCCGCACCCCCCGAACCTCAGGGGCGCGGCCCATGTGGGCCACTTCTGCCTCCGCTTCGCTCCGGCCTAAGCCTCCAGTGACGGGCCTCCGCTTCGCTTCGAAAGAAGTCGGCCAATAATGATGTGGACTGAATTTTGAACATATTCAACAGAAGAGTGGTTGTTAACTTAAATGGCAAACTAGGAGAGTTCTTTAGAAGCTATAAGAGGGTGAGACAGAGCGATCCCCTTTCGCCGTTTCTTTTCAACTTGGCTGTGGACGTCCTCTCAGAAATTCTGAATAAGGCTAGAAGGAAAGGGATAGTAGGGGGGTAGTGCAAGAGCTGGTGGAGGGAGGGCTGACGCACCTGCAGTACGCGGATGATACTATCCTATCCTGTTCACGGAAGACACGGGAAGCAACATTGTAAATCTCAAATTTCTTCTATTTTGCTTTGAGGAGATATCAGGCCTAACGCCTAAGGATTAATTACAATAAAAGTGAAGTTTTTGTGGTTGGAAGGGATGACTAACATGCAGAGTCAGTAGCACATGCCTTCAATTGCAAGATTGGTTGCTTCCCTATGAAAATACTTAGATATTCCAATTGATAAAGATAGACTCTCTAAAGAAGAGCTTAGTGAGCCAGCGTGCAAAGTGGAGCGGCGGCTTGAGACCTGGAAATATGGGCAGCTTTCATATGGTGGGAAGGCGATCCTGATTAACTCATGCCTTACTAGCATCCCCATGTGTATGATGGGGGTATACTGGCTGCATGAGGGCACAACAGAGGCTAGATACTGACAGAGCTATATTCTTTTGGCAGGGTGTGGGGAAGAAGAAAAAATACCACATGATCGAATGGGATGCTCTGAACAAACCAAAGGAGTTTGGGGGCTTGGCTTTATTGATACCAGGGCCATGAATGTTGCTCTGTTGTCAAGGTGGATATACAGAATTGAGTGTGGAGAGGATAGCCCGTGCATCAATTTGTTGCGGAGGAAATACCTTTGCAGTGGTGGTCTTTTTTCAAAAAACCTATAGAAATAGCTCACAGTTTTGGTAAGGACTGCAGAAAGCTAAGGATTGGTACTACTCTGGGAGAGCTATGTGCGTAGGAGATGGCAGAAACACAAAACTTTGGCTGGATGTTTGGGTGGGAGATTACAGCCTGAAAAATCTCTATCCTAAAATTTATCATATCTGCTCTGACCAAACGATATCGGTGGGTGAAGCAGCAGCAAGGAGCTGGTATCTCAGGTTCAGAAGGAACCTGGGTGAGGTGGAGGCAAATGAATGGCAGCAGCTGCAGGCGACCCTAAGCAGCCAAGTGCTGTCGAATTAACAAGATAGGGTGCGCTGGAGATTAGACAAAAAAGGCAGCTACACAGTCAGATCTCTTTATAGATTTATGGTTGACCGGGGTGTCGAGACTTGCGGGCGACTGATGTTTGGAACACCACTTTGCCGCTAAAAATCCAAATCTTCTTGTGGATGATGTTCCATGATAGGCTCCAGGCAGCGGTTCAACTGAAGTGCAGAAAATGGGTAGGCCCGAAGGAGTGTAAACTTTGTGGGGTGATTGAAGATCTTGATCATCTATTCTTTAGATGCCCCACCTCTCAATTCATCTGGTGCTGGGTGAGAGATGCTTTGGGATGGGTCTCCTTTCCAACCTCCTTAGAGGAGTTCTTATCAGGGGTGGTAGGCGACCCGGGGAGAGCCTGCAACAGAACCTTCATCTCCCTGTTGGCCGGTGTCACTTGGGCTATTTGGAAGACGAGAAACGATTGGGTGTTTTCTAACAAACTAATCCCATCTCCTAACGTGCTAGCTCATAAAATTGATGGCTTCCTGCAGCACTGGAGCAAGATGAAGGCGGCGAAAAGTCTGGTGGAGTGGGAAAGGATGCTGGGAAGACTCAAGGAAGGTCTGCGGCTACTCTGATGGCCGTCGACGCAGGAGAAGTCTGTTAGGAGTATCTCTTTTGAGCTCTGCTGGTTGCAGCCTCTCGTTTAGGCTTGTAAGCACTTTCCCTGAATGCTGTAAGCTGGCAACCCCAGCATAACACTCTGTAATGCTTTCGATATAAGCAGGACCAAGGGGTCTTTGGTCTAAAAATACCTGTCAACCTTAGTCTACCAAGTTGTAAATGCAGTAGCAAATAAAACTGCAAAAGCTTCCTTTTGGGCTTCAGTTTCAGCTGTGCAAGCAGAATCAGACTCGAAAGCTGTCTTGTTGGCTTCCTTTTCAACTCCATAGAATGCACGATCAGCTCCAGATGTAACGGTGTCGTTGCAGGTGGACGAACTGGATGAAAAAGTTGGCTTCACTCCTCTGGGTCCAACAAGGGCCTGCTGAATTTTCTGTGTAATGATCCATCACGGACTCTCGGCAAACGGGTTGCATATATATATATATATATATATCTCTTTTGGAGCGCACCTCGTCTCGGCGAGTTGGCGATGATCACGAGATCACGAACCCATCATCATCCGATTCCCCTCGGCGACGCAGCAGCCACCCCCCGGCTCGTCGGCAGTCACCGCCGCCTACCCCCGGTGGGTGCTGCTCAAGCACTACGCCGAAGACGTGGACGTGGGCTCCTGCCCCGCCGCCGACGCCAGGACGCTGGCGGCCTCCCGCACCTCCACCGGCCACCCCGTCGCCGTCTCCCTCAGCCTCGCGGCGCCGCCGGCGCTCTCGTCCGTGCGCGTCCACTTCCCGCGCGGCGTCGAGGGCGCCACCGGCTACGTCCTCGCAGCCCACGGCGACTCCCTTCTCATCTGCGCTTATTTGAAGGAAGGGTACCGCGGCGGCAGACCCAACTACTTCGTCTACGACGCGGGCGCCGCCTCCGCCGAGCCCCCGCGGCGGCCGTTGCTGTTCCTGCTGCCGCCGCACTGGCTCGCCGAGCAGGGGCCGGGATCGGAAGGGCGGAGCCGAGGCGGCGGCCCCCCTGCGTGGCGTTTTCTGGACAAGCGAGGCACCGGACTCCTGCGCCGCGGGGAGGACGAGTTCGCGGTGGCGGAGCTCAAGATTGCGACGGTGGGATACGGCACGCCGGCGGCGCGGGAGGAGGCCGAGCTCACGCTGTTCCGCCGCGGCCAGTGGAGCGTCGAGCGGCCAGCGGTGGTCGTCCACCACGACAGCCAGGACGACGGGGACGAGGACGAGGACCCGCTGCTGTCCTCGTGGTCAACCCACACCGTCCTTCCCGTCGGCGAAGCGCAGCCCTGCTGGGTCGACCAGCACCTCGGCCTCCTCTTCTGCAGCGTCCTCGACGAGAGCCCCGCCGTGCTGCGCCACGTGCCGCTCCCTCCGGAGGCGGAGGAGATGGAGCCCCACTACGGGCCGGGCCGGAACGTGTGCGTCAGCGCCACCTCCGCCGTCGCCGCCGCCGTGAAGTTCGTCGGCGTCTTCCCGCGGTGCTGCTGCGGCGGGACGGGCTCCACGCACTGCGAACGTTCCCGCCACGCGTACACCGTCACCGTCTGGACGCTGACGATGGACACCATGGCGTGGGTGAAGGACGCCATGGTCGACGCCACCGAGCGCTGGGCTCTCGACGCCTACGACGAGGGCATCCCGCGCGTCCCGCTGTCGCGCCCCATCGTGAGCATGGACGATCCCGACACCGTCTTCTTCATTGTATGCGAGTGGCTCCACGAACGCCGGGAGGACGAACCCGACAAGGCAGGGTGGCTGATCTTGGTTGACACGAGGAGACCAGCATTGCTGTCGGTCTCCTGCATCCCCGACGGATGGTGGCTCTGCGCCCAGGGAGACCTCGTCCCCAGTACAGTTCCTTGCTACCTGGAACCTTCCAAGCCAAGCAGCAGTGGCAGCAGTGCTGCGTCGCCGTCGAGGGAAGGCCACGCGGACACGATTCCGTCACCTGTCGTCGCCGTCGATGAGGTGCAGACGGACGATGCCGACGGTTCAGAGCAGCATTCTTCTTGCAGATCGCCGGCCGAGCCTGCGACGACGCAGTTGTCGGCGATCTCGGCGGCACTTCAGCCGATCCCAAGCTACGGCATGGATCGTGATGACATGCTGAAGGCCTACAGCATTCTTAGCCAGGACGATGGCCGCCGGTTGGGATCTCTTTTGGGGCTCCCGAAGGATCTGAGGAAGGATTGGCTCATGATGCAGATTAAGGCTGGCCAAGCTTAGATTACCGTACATGCTCTTCCCTAAATGCAAGCTTGAAATTTTGTTTTAGTATTTGTGGTTAATTAGTTTCTTGGACTCGAAACTTGCTTCTAAGTTTTGAACTATACATGCTTTTGTACGATGAGTATCAGGTCCGGTGGATTTTTGTTATAAAGGTGTACTCCTGGGAGTGGATTGGGCTAGATCCAAATCCAATTGGACTTTGGCATTTGGATTCTACTCGATTTGGATCTAGTTAGATATGGACACACATTTGCTTTAGATCAAATAGAACTGAATTCTATTGGATAAAAAATAGGGGATAATCTAAATCTCGATGGACTAGAGGAGGGGAACGCTACCAGGAATCCAACCGCACGCACATCTTTTCCCCTGCTGCCGTGCGTCTCTCTCCCCACCGCCGCGCCTCTTCTCGCATGCTCTCGCCACGTGGAGCACTTTCAGCCCCGGCTCCGGACTCGGACACACGCCAGAGCACCTCTCTTCCTTGCCGCTGTTCCCCGTGGTTGTTCCCTCTCGCTCCGCTCTGAATTAGTAAATGCTTTATTAGGTCATACATGTCTCGGAATTTCAAGGAGCAGCGGCAAACATTGACTGGGCCAATGTCAATCCAATGGGGAAGAAAACGTACATGTGGTTATTGCACGCGCGCGACAGCTTAACTTGCTTGGAGAGCCTAGTGACGCTTCAAGTTGTAACTTGCATGTTATCCTCTTGCGTGCCGTCGTTGGATTAACAAAGGAAAATGATTTAATCTCACAAACATCAAAGGAAAATGATTTCTTTAATTTTTTCATTTCTAGTGCATGTAGTTGTTCTCTTGGATATTTTCTTTTTTACTGTATATCTAAAGAATATCTGCAACAAGAAGGAGACATACCTAGAAACATGGATTTTTCACATGCCACTGCGGTCCTCAGGGTTATCCGGACCGTCGGAGCACTACCACGCGTGGAGATGCGTGAAAAATAGTGGGATCTAGGGAGTACAAAGAGAGGACGGTGATGTCTGTGTACTGGGATAAAATTAAAAAATCCACATCGGCTATCATCTCTTTCTTCTATTCTTCCTCCGTTCAGGTGTTCCCTTCTCTTCTTCCTCCGACAGTCGCAGGATCTCCACAAGCACCGCGCCCCCGCCACCACCCCACGGCCCACCTGCCCTACGGGCAACGATGCCGTCACCGGTGCCGCGGTCTCCGTCCGTACCCCTGCTGGCCGCTTCCACCACCCGCAGTCGGCGGCGACCACACCGCCGACCACGCCGCAGACCAACCACCCTTACTTCCTCCACCCCCACCCTCCGATTGCTCGCCCCCGCCTCCTACTCTGCCCACCGGTTCTCATCCACTGCCCGACGAATGGCGCCCTCGCCGTCCCACCTTCGCCTCCCTTGCCATCCCGCCTCCCACCTCCTCCGCCAGGCCAGACGCCACCCACGGCCATCTCTTTAAGGCTGTCGACCATGGATACCTCCCCAACGGTCCCAAATCCAGACCCCTAACCTTAATCCCGCGTCATCCCATCTCCAGCATCTCCGGCGCAGAGGCGAGGAGGAGCGAGGGTGAGTGCCGGGAGGACTGAGGAGCGAGGCCACGGCTGGGGTGACGGTGACGATGAGCTGTAGCTTCTACACCGGCCAAGTGAGTGGCGCGGCGGCGAGGAGGAGCGCGGCGGCGAGGAGGAGGAGGATTGGAGCGTGGCGAGGGCGAGCTGTAGCTTCTCCGCATCTGGTCTGCGTGGCGGTGGTTGCAAGTGCATGTGGAATGACATTTTCGGATATCTAGTAAGTAAAGCAAACATCTATTAGCCTCTTTGGAGTGGTTTACAAAAATCACTGTTCAAGGTTTGCTCCAATAGCAGATAAGGTCATTTATACCAAGAAAAAATTATCTGGAAAGAGTAGTGGTGTACTCTTACGTGATGTCCTGCATGAACTTAGTGCTAAGAAACAATTTGTGATCGTTTGAAGCTTAACTTTGAGAAAGCCTCCCATGCATAAAGTAAAAGAGATGGACTTTTCTGATTGAGGTGATGAGAAAGAACAACTTTTGAGAGCAGTGGATCTCCTGGATCGAACACGGTGAGGAAGGCGGAAGAGTAAGCGTGCGAGCCCGTTGCCAACATTGACCCGGGGCCAGCGCCCAAGGGCGACGGCGAGGACATGTGGTGGCAGCACCCAGGTGAAGTACGTATAGCCATCAGGCATCCACTACAAAACACCAATCGCTAGTGATCAGAGTTTTCATGTGGTTGCGTTCGACATGATGCCTTGTGATGTTGTTGCTTCATATCAACTAGCTAGAATGCCTGTGACAAGGAACGGGTCCAGCTCGCCGCATAAGACTTCAAAGGGATGACCTGCCGGCCGCCGGCATTTGTTTGGGGCCGGCATGCTGCTCCGAGAAGAAGCGTGTGCTTTCTAAAGTACTCCCTCCGTTCTCTTTTAACAGTCATATTTCAAAAACGTAAATGTTCACAAATGATAGTCCTATTTGCTATATATATTGGCATGGGCTATGACAATAAATAGCACTAGTAACGAGGAGTTCGCAGTTAAAATATTGGAGGACTAACTAAAAAGTCTATGTTGCATTTATTATACGATAGGTAAGATTGTTTTTTTGTCATTGTGTCAAGGTAAAATAGGACTACCAAAAGAGAATGGAGGAAGTACATGATGCAACATGCCTTGTGTGATACAGTATAACTTTTTATTCCATATTGTTCAACAATAACAAAGCTTTATTTGCATTGGGCGCCCACTTATTCATCCTCAAGTTTAATAATTTGGCCATATGGGGTTACATATATAATCCTGCACGTGCACCAGCAGCTGCTGCTATACTACTGGTGATGGAGTCATCATCAGTTGTCGCCGCAGTTGACGAACTGGTAGCTGACGGTGAGGTGGCCGTCCCGGACGCCGTCCCCGTTGGTGTCGATCTTGCTGAACGCCGTGTCGTAGTCCAGGTCCAGCCCGCCGTTGCTGCACTGGTCCACGATCCTCACCGTGATCGACGCGCGCGTCGCCGAGTTCGTCACCTACGTACACAAAGATTCTTCAGAATTTCAGAGATCAGATAGATCATCATCACTTCGCTGCTCATTACCTTCGTCTTCTCCAAACCATCCACAACGAAGCTCGTGCTCGTCATCATCTATCTAGGAGCCTAGAACGAAGAAGCTTATATTACCTGGAGGCACTGCCCGCACGCGGCCTGGCCGGTGGGGCCGGCGGGCCCGCAGAAGGCGGTCCAGCCGTACCTGCTGCGCCACTCGAGCGACTTGCCGGCGTCCCAGGTGGCGCAGTACGCGCTGGCGGCGTTCAGGTCCCAGTTGATGTTCTGCGGGCGGTAGTAGTTGTAGGTGGCGCGCACGCCGGACGCCTGCTGCGCCGCGGCCGCCGCCGCCGCCGCGCACAGCAGCGCCGCCACCAGCGCCACCCGCCTTCCTCCTCCGGTCAGCATCCTCCCGGCCGCCATGACAACTTCAAGCTCAGATGAGAGTTTACTCTCGCCGGTAAGCTGTGCAAGAGATCTCTTCGCTACCAGCTTGATTGTGCTGCTGCTACGAGCTATGGCAGGTGGCCATTATATAGGCGCTAGCCGAGAGAGACTGAGAGCATTGCATTGACTCTTCTCGTCCGAAATTCGCGGCAAAATTGTGGTCAATAATTTCCTTGCCAAATCTAGATTCTAGACGCATGCATGCGGGACCTTCTTGGAATTCCACGAGCCAGTTGCCAACATTGACCGGGGCAGCGAAGCGAGCATGCACCCGACGGAGAAGAAGACGTGTGTGGTTGGGCTCCTGCGCTGGACATGGCTGATCTGATATTTTTTGCTTGGGTAGAGTTTTATGCCGCTGCGACGCCGTCTCATGTTGGCTTTTCCACCGGCCGACATACTAGTGATGTGGTGACATGGCCAGTGACTGAAATGGCATTTGAATTTCAAAAGTTTCATGAAAGGCTTCAAAACACTGAAAGAAGAATCTCATTTATACTAGTGTCTATTTACACCCTTGAGTTTTTTTAAGTGGATAATGTCAGATCCGGGGTCACGGAACTGTGCACATATCATAGAATATTCAAAAATAAGGAATGAGGCATGTCCTAATAAATTACTCGGATACGAGTAGGACTGGTCGGTACTGAAGGAAACTACCCGAGTAGTACTCGGATAGAACTCCTAAGCTAGTATTGGCCTAAGATTTCTGTAACCCTATCCCCACGGAGTATATAAGGGCGGCCAGGGACCCCTCCAAAAGACATCACAACAATAACTAATCCAAGATAATACAAACCACCATATAGGACGTAGGGTACCCAGTACTATTTCTACAGTCGCCCGTAACCTTCCTTCCCAGCGGTCAATTCACCCAACGCTCCTCACATGGCGGGGTCCACTACCCACGTCTTTATCCCACCAGCTCCACCTGTTCCTCCTGTTCATCTTCTTCACTCGGTCTCCTCAGATCTAGATCTCAGCGTCCTTTCTCTTTCTCTTTCCGAAGGCGGTCGCCGGAACGCCCGAGCCAGCAGCAGCGGGAGAGCTCCCCGGAGGCAGCGGCGAGCACCCCAGGAGGAGAGGCGGCGGCCCTCCCCGGGCGAGCTCCGCAACGGCGGCGGCGCGCTCCACGTGGGAGCAGCGGTGGGCTAGCTCCCCGGCGGCGGCGTGCTCCTTGGGGGGAGTGACGGCGACCTCCCGAGGTGGAGCGACATTTTAGTTTTTTTTGTTTTTTTATGCAAAAGTTTTTCATGAAACATTTGTAAATATTTTTTTTATTTTTGCCGCAAAAGTTTTTACAAAACATTTGCAAAAGTTTTTTCGTATTTTTTCTGCAAAATTTTCACTGAAAACTACTTTTACAAAACATTTTGCACAAGTTTTTTTGCAAAAGTTTTTTACTAAACTTTTTCCCCCAAATTTTTTATTTTGGATGCAAAACTTTTTTTTCTTCGAAATTTTTCCAATTTTTCTCAAAACTTTGTCTTTCAAATTTTTTCTCATTAAATTTTTCCATTTTCTCCAAATATTTACTTGAAAAGTTTCTGAAATTTTTTGTCAGAAAACGACAAAAAGATACTAAAAAAGAAAAGAAAAAAAGACGGTTGGAAGATCGACCGTAAAAAGAGGCCCTCCTATGGTCGACATAAACTAGAATCTCTGGTAGGATATTACGCACATCGCGATTCGAACCTGTCTAAATCTTGTGGTTCTTGCATCTTTGAGTTCCTGATCTCGGTGACACCCTACCTACAAATCTACTACCTTGGGGTATAACTAGGTAGGCTTGCCGGTAAAATACCAACAGCTGGCGCGCCAGGTAGAGGTGTTCATCGAAGATCATGGCGAGCTCGATGACATCGTTTTAACCTTACCGTCGTGTTGGAAGAAGGCACGGCTTTCATCTTCGGCTCTTAGGTCTGCATCGCCTACGGCTCTGGTAGCTTCGACAGCCACCTCACCAACTCCAGGGGCCGGAGGCATCAACGCCAACATTCAGCCGTGACATCAACGAACTCGCCGACAATCTCGGCAAAATCCAAATTTCCCTATCCACATTGGAAAAGGACTTGGATGATCTATTCCAACTCGGACTCCGACCTCAGCTCGCACTGCAATATTGACATGCCGCAACTACTTCGACTTCGCGAGGACACCCGGCGACCCTTCGACAACTACTTGTCTCGACTAGAAAACTAGTAGGGAGCGGGCCTCATGCAGTCAATAACTAGTCGGAATCGACTCCGACTAGTCGGGCTTCATCAACAAACCGTCACGGCTCCATCGACGAGTGCTACGGTTTTATCAACAATCGCCCACAAATCAGGCTAAGTCACTTATAACTTTCCCGATTTGTTCTCCACCGGATCGGCTACTTACCGTGTACGCCTCTCGATGGGAATGAAACCGTCCAGAGCTACACTTCGCCGCCTAATTTTTGCTATGCGCATTCTCTTTGTTGCAAGCCAACTACTTTTTTATGCTCGTTGTCCTCTTTTTTTGGTCGCTAGTCTGCTTGGGTAGTATTACGTCTTAATCTGTGAAGCCTCGAGTCTTCGGTCTTGACCTAAGCGACTCATACACAGTATGAGCGAAGGCTAGAATGGGGACCAGGTTATTAAATGTAAGAGGTGGGCTACCAGGGAGATTTAGATGTCCTAAAAAATAGCTCGACACAGCAAATTTATTTTTACACCAAATAAATTTCGGTATCTTCGCATTACACTGAATAAATTTTGGTATCTTCGTATTATACTATATAATGTGTATATCTCCTATTTTAGATCAAGCTTCGGTGATGACTCTCCAGGACGCTCAGCGTACCTCGACGTGACTCCATTAGCTCCCGGACTTGGGGGCTGGACGCCAATAACTACTCGACGTGGCTCCTTCGGCTCTCTTGGCTCATAAGCTCGGGGGTTGGACACCGCAAAACTACTCGAAAGACTCGAAGGAGAACCGATTTAAGATGCTTTTTAGGATTTATCTCGGGAAGATAATTGTTTAAGCATTATTTCAGAGATTTTATTCCGAAATAAGAGGGTTTTCAAATTTTTAACCTAGAGATCTTATCTAGCCATTAAATCAGGGATATGATTTATTTTGAGAGATAATTTAGGATAATTTTTAGTAAGTTATTTGATTAACCATTTTTTAGAGATTTTATCCGAAAAGGGTTTTTTTAGAATTTTGAACCAATTTTTTCTATTTTTACCACCATTGCAAATATATAAAATACATACCAATTTTTTCTATTTTTACCACCATTGCAAATATATAAAATACATACCAATTTTTTCTATTTTAACCACCATTGCAAATATATAAAATACATATGCCATATTCATTTGGATCTCTTTTTCCAAATTTTTTGGAATTTGGATTTAAACTTCGGGGGCTACGGAATACGTGTCATTGATGGTTTATTTTTTAAATTCTTTGAAAGATACAGAAAGAAGATTGAAGACAAATTTGATCCTCAGCCTGATTCTTCGATTCAACCTAAGGCTTGGAGGCTACTCTATATGGAGTGCGATTTTCATCGCACCACATATAAAACAAGACTTAAAACTACTCGGGGCATGAGCACCTCACATCCTCAAAGCAGCCAAGGAAGTACTCGGAAAATACCTTCAAGACGGAGTTTCACAAGAAACCGAAGATGACTTCAGAAGTACTCGGAAGCCTGCAGTACTCGGCTGAGCTCACGGGCTTGTTAGATCCGGGGCCACGGGACTACGCACATTGCATAGAATATTCTAGAATAAGGGATTTGGCATGTCTCATACCTTAAATCTGTTGTAAAGTACTAGGATACGAGTAGGACTAATCGTACGGAAAGAAAATACCCGGGTAGTACTCGAGTAAGACTCCTAAGCTAGTATCGGACTAGGATTCCACGTAACCCTGTTCCCCTGGAGTATAGCCCACAGGTCCCAGGATCGAAACCTGGCTCTGATACCAGCTGTGGCAGAACCACCTGAATTAATCCGGCTCAAGTGTATTAACCATCACCATTAAGGCATCCTCGGTTAACCTTACACTTCAAACGGAGTAATCCACTGGTCTGTCGGGTATAACCTCCCGATACAACCACGGTGAACGGATCGAGCGTCGTACGTACAAATGCTCATGCGACGATGAGACCAGAGGATACCACATTCCAACAAGTATCACATCATTTGCAGAAGTCAATATTACAGACCTAGTTCTGAGTTTAGAAAACAAGTACTTCAATTAACATAAATAAGTTCTTCAGAGTTAAATTGCAGCGGAAATAAACAACGGAAACTACTCGACGATACAAGATGTCTCGATGAAGCCCGTACGAGACATCACTCGGCCTTATCTCCGTTGAACGGGGGCGCATCCCATTCCACCGACCAACCAGGGGGAAGAGTGCAGGGCCAAGTCAAGCTAGCAATCATGTCTTCAAAGGGTTCACCTGAAAACGAGTCACAAGCAAGGCTGAGTATACTAATACTCAGCAAGACTTACCCGAGTAGTGGGAACTACTCCACCGACTCTAGACATGCCAGGCTTTTTGGCTCAGGGGTTTGTTTTGCCGAAAAAAAAGCAACTACAAGTGGGTCCTTACTTTCAACTTTTAGCTCAAGATTCTAGTTTCGTTAGCCAGTCTAGGTAAGCAGCTATCTAATGCATACATGGTGAAACATCAAATTTTCCATCCAACCAGTTCATTCATCATCATTGTTCCTCTTCTTACTCTGTGGGTAAAAATGGTTAAGCAGTCTCAATAGCCGTGAGAAACGGACGATTCGAATCGAATTTCTTAACCTTGCAAGGGAAACCCAAACACACGTCACGTGGTTACTCCCTAGAGTCACACGTGCAACTTTTCCCCTTTCTTTCCGGGTCGTGGATCGGGGCTACCCTCCGAGAGTACAAGAGCTCCACGCCACGGTTCGGCGCCGGGTCGTGACCACTCTCTGCACTCGCCATATGCACATGGGACCGAAGTTCAAAGGGTAGGATGCCGTCCCCTTGCCGGGCCAATCAGGTACTTAAGCTTACCGATTCCCATAATCTCGGCATGTGTTTAGTACGTTCAAAGACTTAACCATCACTACCACACCCTGCGGCCTTAGCATTTTTCACTAGACAGACGGGCCTCAATCGTAACCATCGTTACATAACCCGTCCGTGTCCTTATGATTGCAGCGTGTAGTAGTCATTCAACTCCTATTTTCTCGCGAGTGACAGGAAATCACTCGACTTTTACCGGAGTCCTATTAGCACAGCATTCTATCGAACCTTACATCTAGTTTTCCAAGCAAGGGTTCCTGACATCATGCAACTAAGTTTTCATCCAACTCCTATAAACTTAATGCACAAGCAAAGAGTAATGAGTTGCATAATTTCGGAAAGAATGGGTTATGCTCCGGGGCTTGCCTTCGCAGTTCGCTTGGGGATCTTCCGAACTTGGGCTCGGGTCTTCAAAAGCTTCAGTTAGATTTGCTTGAGCTTCGCGCTGTTCACTCTCGGACGCGGGCACCAGCTCGTAGGTTCCGTCGGCGAGAGTATTCGATTCTACATGAGTGCACAGTTTAAGTCGTGGAAATAGCACTTGATTACGATTTGAGAGTCATCACTACAAGGGATAATTTCTGGTCATGAAATTTTAGATTTAGGCACATCAAGGAAAGGTGTGCTTACTGTAAAATTTTCAGCCAATTTTATGTAACAGATTAATTCCGAAAAATAGATTTCATTGTTGCTGTTAGACACTTGTTCTTTTTGTACAGAACAACTGGTGTAACAAATGAGTCTAAGATTTTTACAGAGCTTTCACTTAAGCATGCAGAAGCTACTGTAATTTTTGTAGGATTTATTATGCAGTATTCAGAGCATAGAAAATATGACATTCTACACCTAGGCTTTTTAAAGATTCATTTTTACAGGACCCTACATAGGGTTTTTGTCCATGAAACTTTTTATACAGCAACCCCTACCCTAGTGTAACTCCCAGTAATAATTTGGGGATTTTCCAAGCTAAGATACTATTTTCTTGACTTAATGTATGTTATTAGCACATAATTCAAATAAATAGGTTACTCTGAGGTAAAAAGTCTCCTAATTTTTCTCTGGCTTCTAGGTACCAATAAATTAGCATAGGAAAAATTTCAATGGGTGACTCACCACCTAACTGCAGGGATAAAATATTTCACTTACACATGAATTAAAACTAAGTTTAACAAACAGTAAATCTAGAAATGGAATTTGTGCCTGATCTTTTTACACAGTCCTAATCATCCAGCAACTAGTTCACTGCCCAAAATTTAGGGTCAGCATTGTTCTAGAACAGTGGGTATAAAATATGTCCATTAAAGCTTCTATTTAATGTAGAGCAAAATATTTTGAGATTCTGAGAAAAGTTTTGTAACAAAAGTGGTAGAGTTTGTTCTGAGGATTCCAGAATAGTTGAGTTTGCATTTTTCTGAATTTTCTACGATTTTATACGAATTTTACAAGTTCACTGAATTTGAATCTAGGTTTGAAATTTTCTTTTTACAACTAGGTCCTTGAATCTTACGCTCAGACCCTTCTAAAGATTTAAATCCTTGCAATTGGGTCCTCGGCGGCTCGGGTGCGGCGGCCGGCCGAAATTCCGGCGAGGGGGCTCGCCGGCGGCGAGGGGCGGGGGTCGGGGAAGGTTCAGGGGTGCGAGGGCTACCTTGTGGGGGTGTTGTCCAGGTGGGGGACGGCCGGGAAGGGCTCGCCGGCGTTGGAGCAGAGGCGGCGGCGGCGCGGCTCGCGTCGACGGCGGTGCTCCGGCGGGCTTGGGGCGGCGTGGTCCGGTCGATGAGCTTCAGTGGCGCATGGGGAAGCTACTCCGGGGCTCGGCTTGGACGGAGGGGGTCGGGGTCGTGCTGTCCACGGCGAGCAGGGGCGGCGGCGGCGACGGCAGCGCGGGCGGCGGTGCTCCGGTGGGTCTGGGTGGCGTTGGGCGGGTCGGCGAGCTGCGGTGAGGTGATGTAGTGGTGGCTGGGTGCTCGGTTTGGGCAGTGGGCGGCTGTGGAGGGCTGCCCACGGGCGGGTGGTGCTCGGCGGCGGCGATGGCGCGGCGAGGCGTTCTGGTGGCGGGGCTTCGCGCGGGCGGTCGGGGTGGCGTTTTTGTAGGGACAGGAGGGGGCGTGGAGATGCCTGGGTGACGCGCGGGGCGGGGCACGGCAGCGGCGTGCACTGGGCGCGGCGGGCGGCGGCAGAACGCCGGCGCGGCGTGCGGCGAGCGGGCGCGGTGACTGGGCGGCCGCGATGGTGGCGTGGGCGCGGTGAGATAGTGCCGGGCGCGGAGTGGGGAAGCAGCAGCGGCAGCGGCTCGGGCGGAGGGCAGGCGCGGCGACTGGTGGGGCGCGGGGGCCGGGGCGGCACGGCGGAGCGCGGATACTGGCCGGGCGGGCGGCGGCCGTGGCGCGGCAGCACGCGCGGGCGGGGACTGGGCGGCGCGGCGTCGGGGCGGGGGAAAGCCGGCCGTGGCGGGGTGGCGCGGCGGCCACTGGCCTGGCGCCTCGCGCCGGTCAGGCGACGCCGGCCACCTGGCGCGCGGCGGGCGGGCGAGCGCGCGCGGCGCGGCAGAGCAGAGGGGGAGGCGCCAGGGACCGAAATGCAAAAATTCGAAAAAGTTCAGGGGGCTGGGTGCAAACAGGGCGTTTTCTCCTCTTTCTGATTTGAATTTCAAAAACTTTTGAACACGAAAGTTGTTCAAAATAAAAAGTTCTACAACTTTGGTTTCAGGCAAAATCTCATTTGGCTTATGGTTTTAAAGTTATTTTAAAAGTTTCAAATGTGCCCAAATGTGCCCAAATTTAATTTGAATTCCAACTGAACCCGTTTTAAATTCTTTCCACCCTCTCATTAGTTGGTTTAACACATAGAGTTAGGCTAATGACATTGATTTCGGAATTTTAATTACCAGGGTTGTCACAGCCTTCCCCCCTTAACAAGAATCTCGCCCCGAGATTCGGTAATTCTTAGTGTGGGCGTGGGTGCACATACCAGTGGTTGAGACCAGAAACCCAGGGAAATGTTGGTTCAGGTAGCTTTCTGTTTCCCAGGTGGCTTTTTCTTCCGTGTGGCGATTCCATTGTATCTTATACATTCTAATCACTTTCTTCCTGGTCTCTCTTTCTTTTTGATCCAGAATCTTAATTGGGTGTTCGACATACGAGAGATCGGGTTCTAACGATATTTCTTTTTGTTCCACAACCTCGGTAGGGACTCGAATACACTTCTTGAGTTGAGATACGTGGAAGACATCGTGGGTGGCCGTGAGCTGAGGGGGCAGTCGTAATTTGTAGGCTACGGGTCCGCAGCTCTCCATGATTTCGTAAGGACCAATATAACGGGGAGCTAGTTTGCCTTTGATCCCAAATCTTCGCACTCCTTTGGTTGGTGAAACTCGAAGATAGACATGATCGCCAACTTCGAACTTTAGGGGCTTTCTCCTTTTGTCATAATAGCTCTTTTGTCGGGCTTGTGCGGCTTTAAGATTTGCTTGTATTACTTTTACTTTCTCCTCTGCCTCGATTACCAGGTCGGGTCCAATTATTTTACGTTCTCCGGTTTGTGACCAGCTCAAAGGGGTTCGACACCTTCGTCCGTACAGTGCCTCAAAGGGTGCCATTTTCAAACTCGTTTGGTAGCTGTTGTTGTAAGAGAACTCTGCCAGGGGTAGGCATTTGTCCCAATTCTTGTCATAATGAATGACACAAGCTCTCAGCATGTCTTCAAGAATTTGGTTTACTCTTTCTGTTTGTCCATCGGTCTGAGGATGGTATGCTGAGCTGCGAATCAGCTTAGTGCCAAGAGACGTTTGCAGATGTTCCCAAAAGCGTGCTACAAACTGAGGACCACGATCGGAAATAATTGTCTTAGGTATTCCATGCAGGCAAACAATACGATCGAGGTAAATCTCGGCATATTTCTTGGTAGAATAGGTGGTGTGCACCGGAAGAAAATGTGCCGTCTTCGTGAGTCTATCAACGATAACCCATATGGAATCATGTTTCTGGGAAGTGTTTGGTAGTCCCACGATGAAGTCCATACTTATGTCCTCCCATTTCCATGATGGTATAGGTGACGGTTGAAGTGTACCGGCCACCTTTAAGTGGCTAGCTTTTACTCTCTGGCACGTGTCACATTCCGAGACATACGTAGCAATTTCCCTTTTCATTCTAGTCCACCAGAAGTTTTGCCTTAGGTCCTGATACATTTTGCTACTGCCGGGGTGGATAGAGAATTTGGAGAGGTGTGCCTCATCAAGAATTTGCTTGCGGAGTTCGCGATTCTTCGGAACGACTATACGACTTTCGAACCATAGAACTCCCTTATGGTCCTGGCGGAAACACTTATACTTCTCCTCACCTAGAGAGAGTTTTTGTCTGATGATCTTGATTCCTTCATCATGTAGTTGTGCCATGACGATTTGGTCGTGAAGAGTGGGCTCAACTGAGATGTGATTTAGAGTGCCTTGGGAAACCATTTCCAAGTTAAGCTTCCTCATGTCTGCACATAATGTCTCATGGTAGGACTCCATGGATAAGCAATGGCAATGGGACTTGCGGCTTAGTGCATCCGCGACTACATTAGCCTTACCGGGGTGATAGTGCACTTCAAGGTCATAATCTTTGATTAATTCTAGCCATCTTCGTTGTCTCATATTCAGATCGGCTTGTGTGAAGATGTACTTGAGACTCTTATGATCCGTGTAGATATTGCACTGTGTACCCATGAGATAGTGCCTCCATATCTTCAGAGCGTGAATGACGGCTGCGAGCTCAAGGTCATGCGTGGGATAATTCTGTTCGTGGGGCCGAAGGGCTCGTGAGGCATATGCAATCACTCGATTCTCTTGCATAAGCACACATCCTAGACCAGTACCTGATGCGTCACAATACACATCGAATGACTTGGTATTATCGGGTTGAGCTAACACAGGTGCAGTAGTCAGATGCTCTCTGAGAGTGTGGAAGGCTTCCTCACACTTCTCGTCCCATACAAACTTTACTTCCTTCTTTAACAGTTCAGTCATGGGCTTAGCAATTCGAGAGAAATCCGGGATGAAGCGACGGTAGTAACCGGCTAAGCCGAGAAAACTGCGAATCTGATGAACAGAGGTAGGGGGTTTCCAATCCATCACCTCTTGTACCTTGCTGGGGTCAACAGCTATGCCTTCGCTGGAGATCGTGTGACCTAAGAACTTTACAGTATCCAACCAGAATTCACACTTAGAAAACTTAGCATAGAGCTGATGGTCTCTGAGTCGCCGAAGAACAATGCGAAGGTGCTTGGCATGCTCTTCCTCATCCTTGGAATAGATAAGAATGTCGTCGATGAACACTACGACGAATTTGTCAAGTTCGGGCATGAATACCGAATTCATGAGATACATGAAGTAGGCAGGGGCATTGGTGAGTCCAAAGGACATGACCAAGAATTCATATAGTCCATATCGTGTGGAGAAGGCAGTCTTAGGAATGTCGCACGGGCGAATCTTGATCTGATGATATCCCGAGCGAAGATCAATCTTTGAGAAGACTCTGGCTCCAGCTAATTGATCGAAGAGTACATCGATGCGAGGAAGTGGGTATTTATTTTTTAACTGTTACCGCATTGAGAGGTCGGTAGTCCACACATAATCTCAAACTGTCATCCTTCTTCTTTACGAATAGGGCTGGACATCCCCAAGGTGACGCGCTAGGGCGAATAAAACCTTTGTCCAGTAGTTCTTGGAGCTGAATTTTCAACTCTGCCAATTCTTTAGGGGGCATCCTATACGGTCTTTTGGATATAGGTGCAGTGCCTGGTTGTAGTTCAATAACGAACTCAATATCCCTATCCGGTGGCATTCCTGGTAAGTCATCCGGGAAAACATCGGCATACTCGTTCACCACCAGAATCTCATCTAGCTTAAGTCCTTCCATCTTATAAGCACAGGAATTCGTGCAATCTATGAATGGTAGGTAAAGGGTAGTGGCTCCGTGACTAGGTGAATTTATCTCCACGGCTCGGGAAGAAAGATCCAGTGTGACTCCATGCATAGCCATCCAGTTCATTCCCAAAATAATGTCCATGCCGTCAAGGGGTAAAAGGACAAGGTCCGTGTCAATGGTTTTACTACCCAATTTGACTGGCACTTGTCTGACCATTTGGTTTGAAGCAATTTTACCACCCGGTGTTGATATCATATATGACCCTTTTGTGTGACGAACATCCAAGCCTACTTTTGCACCGAATTTTGCACTTATGAAACTATGCGATGCACCAGAATCAAATAATATAACGGCAGACGTGTTATGGATAGAGAATGTACCCGACATTACTGGGGCTCCTTCTGGAAGCTCTGCAAGCGTGGTGAAGTTAATCCGTCCTTGCTTGACTTGCAGGGTTTGTCTCTTGCCCCTGTCCTTGGCGTTCGGGTTGGATCCTTGACCTTGGTTGGGCTGTCCAGGCTGAGGGCATTCGCGTGCGAAGTGGCTGGAACTTCCGCATTTGAAACAGCGATTTGCGGGGCTAGGTCGAAGAGACTGCTGAAGAATGGGCCTCGGACCATTCTGTGGAGGCATCGGGGGTCGTACCATGCCTGGCTGCTGTGGGGGTCTGGCAATCCATCTTCCTGGCTGCGGGGCCTTTGGTGGAGCTGTAGGTGCGGTATTTTGCACGATGCGATACCTTGGTGGTTGGACACTTGACGGTCCTGCGGGTGCCTTTCTCTTCTTCTCTGCCCGGTTCGCCATGATACAGTCCTCCTGGGTAATGGCCATATTGACCAACTCATTGTAGGTGTCAGCCCTGGCTAGGTTCAGACGTTCCTTGAGCTTGGTATTCAGACCTCGGCGGAAACGATCACGCTTCTTGGCATCCGTATCAGCGTGATAGCCCGCATACTGGCATAGGTTGTTGAACGCCTGGGCGTACTGCAACACGATGCGGGTGCCTTGGGTGAGTGCCAGGAACTCATTCAACTTTCTCTCCATGAGACCCTCGGGGATATGATGTGCCCGAAACGCGGTCTTGAATTCATTCCAGTCGACCACATGGTCAGCCGGGAGCATCGCAAAATAGTGGTCCCACCACAGTCGAGCGGTACCGCGAAGCTGTTGCGCGGCAAAACGGGCCTTGTTGGCCTCTGAGCATGGGGCCACAAGTAGTGTGAACTTGGATTCTATGGTGCGAACCCATGCATCTGCGTCCAGGGGTTCCTCGGTCTTATGGAACAAGGGAGGCTGGGTCCCTAGGAAATCCGTGTATCCTGCAGCCTGTGGTTGGTGAGCATTGTGCCCACCCCTCTGCTGGTGTTGCCCTTGCACAATCTGACGCAGCAGCTCGGTTTGAGCGGCCATCACTTCCACCAAACTGGGCGGGGGTGGTGGCGATTGTCGCGAGCGGCTGCCACCGGCACCAAAACCCTCGGGGTTGCCACGTGTTGATCCAACCATCTGAAACGTGAAAGGTTACCATTAGCATCGCGATCCATATTACTTCCTTGATTCATGATTAATTGGTGTAGTCATAGACTTCCGAAGTCTGAGCCAGAAGTATGAACAAAATCTCTGTTTGCTACGAAAAAAAATCATAGCCTGCTGTGGGTCCATCCAAAACATCTCAAACATTTGTGGTAGTCAGAGAATTTAGGACTGCACCACTTTGGTATTTACTTCGGTGCTAGAACTATGGCTAAGGCGGTCGAAAAGCTCGTCTTTTGTCTTGCTGTCTTAGCTGTTTTTCAGCAGATTGACCGGTACGGTTCCGCCTATATCTTAAACTAGCGAGGTCCAATGATGCTGAATTTTTGTGAGAACCTAGATCACAAAATTTAGCACAAGTCTGGTATTCAACACTCAGCCAAGAAATGCAAGGAGACATGGGTAAAAATTCCGACAAGTCTCAGCGATTGTGGATTCCATCGTTTACCAACTTACAACGAAATCACCAAGTTTTATCGCCGTTCCTTACAGGCTGAGGGTATCCACATGGTTCAGGTGTACCCAACACAAAAGAGTTACTCAACTCCTAGTTAGCCTATTACAACACTTGCCAAAAGTTAGGCTACCCTATCGAGGAGTATGTGCAAAAGTCCTCCTAGGTCGTCCTCTAGAAATCATCCAAGTCGTTGACAGACGACTCGCTGTGAGCCGGAGAGTGGGCTCCCATCTGAGGTGCCTGTGGTACCTCACCCTCGAAATCCATACCTGAGATACCATCAATCTCCTGTGGCTCCTCCTCATCCTCCTCCATGTCGTCCTCATGGGGATGGTCATTCTGATCATGATGCCACTGAATATGCTCATTAGCATCCTCCAACTCAAGGTTCAGATCATGGAGCTGCTCCTCCAACTGTGCTATCGTGGTATCTCTCTCACCCATGAGAGTGTCCTGCTCCTGGATTTGGCCCTCAAGTTGGCCAATCTGAGCATCTCTGTCCTCAAGATCCTGACTGAGCTCCTTTATCTGCTCATCCCTGGTATCTGCCATCATATGGTAGGCCTGAGCAAGATCAGTGAGCTGCTCGAGTGCCTGACTCTGGAGAGTCTGAAGCCGGTAGAGTGCACTCATGCACCGCACGGAGGTATGGATAGTCTCCTGGGCATGGAAGTCTACCAAATACTGTGCGTGCTGCACCCTGTTGAGCCAAAAGGGGTCGTTGTCCTGGGCAGCAGGAAACAATCCAATGGGAGTGAGTGTGACAACCTCGGGACGCTGCGCACAAAATGTGGTGAGCGCCCTCATGGCTGCAAGCTCCCAAGTATCGGCCAAACGGCGACCAACAGCCTCAAGCTCCAAGGCGGGCCACTCCGGGTGTAGCGGGTGCGGAAAGATAGTCACGTTGACACGGCACTGGGTAACTCCATTTTCTGCAAACTCCAGTCCGGCGTAACGTGGGGGAATTAGATAGCCCGCGGTACGCAGAACATCCCACAAAATAGAGGGAAAGCCCTCCCAGTGGAGACACTGCGAGTGCACGCGTCCATCCTCATTCACCATCATCTCAACAGGCTCGGCCATCTGAACAAAAGATCAAATGGAGTGAGATAGCGAAAACTGTGAGCAGCACAAGGACAGATTCTGTATAGTGTGCAAAAATAATCATAACTCCCACAGTTCTCGTCCAAAAATTCTCAAATTTCACCAGGTCACTCCTAAGGTATTTGTGAACAACTTTTCTAGTCAACTCCAGAACTAATTGGGTCTCTAAGATGGTCTTTGTTTTCAGGTTTTACCTTACTGTCTACCCAGAATTTTCAGTGAACAGAAGGCTAGAGTTTCGTGCACCAGGGAAAATCTACCCAGCCAAAATTTACCAAATTTTAACAGCAGCTTCTGGGATAAATTTGGAACAAGTTTTGTGTTGTACTCTTTTGCAGAAAACCGCAGGAAGGGGGCCTAAAAATTTAAGAGGCAGAAGTGCTTATTCCGGACAGAATTCTGACATTTCGAGGTTTCTGTTATTTCTTATTATCCATAAGTTCAGAATTTTTCATTTTTGAACAGAAGATAGGGCACAAGATTTGGATCAATTTCTTCAACATGAACTTTATCAGAAATGGTTATTTTCTTTGGTCAATAATTCGCTCTTTTCGGTCGTGGCAGATCCGGGACAGTTTTCCCTAGATAATCCTTATGCAACCATGCTTAGATACGCAAGAACCTTTCCACTCTCACACAACGCATTTTTGATTTCAGATACACATGTTCATGGTGTATGCACGTCCTATTCGTCCTCACAAAATAAAATGATCGCCAAATAGCTTTGGTCTTACGAAGATAGTTTCGGTGGCTTACACCATACGGCTCTCGCTATAATAGCTAGTCGAGTCTTTCTAATCGTTCCTTAACTTATCGTAATCGCGGTTAGCGTACCTGCAGAAAATCGACAAGCATTTATATATCATGAACCTTTCATGCCAGCACTCATGAAAGCGTCCGTATTCATTACCGTTTACTTATAGAAACGATATCTGTACAATTCCCGCCGTACAGACGACGTTAACATACGCTATCGAGATAGCGTATTCACGGGGGTACCGTCATGAGACGGGGGTATGAACAGCGATCGCCATACCCTGCGCCGAACCTTCTACTCCCAATATGTTCAACTGACAGTTGGCATATTGGCAGCACCTCAAGTAAGCCACTGCTTGAGGGCAGCGTTCGGTTCGCATCACCGACAGGAAGGCCAAGCTCCCTCAGTTGGCTGAGGATCCTTACCTTCTTACCTTAGCGACGAGTGCGTCGTTACAGAATTTAGGGTCGGTTGTGCATGAAAGTAAGTTTTGACAGAAAATAATGTGCTGGAAGTCAGTTGATAATACATATAGAAGTTAGATAGCCACCTAGTAACTTTCCCATAATCCCTTAGGGCTTTACGAACTAGGCACCATCCTTAACGTACCAACGCATTTCGCAACACAACCGTCTAGTCAAGTTTTAGTAAAATGAGTTTTTAAGGCTTGTAGCATCCTCTGGCGTATGTATTTCGGCTCTGGTGTCCGCTGTTGCCAGCTGTGGCACCAGCTACGGCTCTGATACCAGCTGTGGCAGAACCACCTGAATTAATCCGGCTCAAGTGTATTAACCATCACCATTAAGGCATCCTCGGTTAACCTTACACTTCAAACGGAGTAATCCACTGGTCTGTCGGGTATAACCTCCCGATACAACCACGGTGAACGGATCGAGCGCCGTACGTACAAATGCTCATGCGACGATGAGACCAGAGGATACCACATTCCAACAAGTATCACATCATTTGCAGAAGTCAATATTACAGACCTAGTTCTGAGTTTAGAAAACAAGTACTTCAATTAACATAAATAAGTTCTTCAGAGTTAAATTGCAGCGGAAATAAACAACGGAAACTACTCGACGATACAAGATGTCTCGATGAAGCCCGTACGAGACATCACTCGGCCTTATCTCCGTTGAACGGGGGCGCATCCCATTCCACCGACCAACCAGGGGGAAGAGTGTAGGGCCAAGTCAAGCTAGCAATCATGTCTTCAAAGGGTTCACCTGAAAACGAGTCACAAGCAAGGCTGAGTATACTAATACTCAGCAAGACTTACCCGAGTAGTGGGAACTACTCCACCGACTCTAGACATGCCAGGCTTTTTGGCTCGGGGGTTTGTTTTGCCGAAAAAAAAAAAGCAACTACAAGTGGGTCCTTACTTTCAACTTTTAGCTCCAGATTCTAGTTTCGTTAGCCAGTCTAGGTAAGCAGCTATCTAATGCATACATGGTGAAACATCAAATTTTCCATCCAACCAGTTCATTCATCATCATTGTTCCTCTTCTTACTCTGTGGGTAAAAATGGTTAAGCAGTCTCAATAGCCGTGAGAAACGGACGATTCGAATCGAATTTCTTAACCTTGCAAGGGAAACCCAAACACACGTCACGTGGTTACTCCCTAGAGTCACACGTGCAACTTTTCCCCTTTCTTTCCGGGTCGTGGATCGGGGCTACCCTCCGAGAGTACAAGAGCTCCACGCCACGGTTCGGCGCCGGGTCGTGACCACTCTCTGCACTCGCCATATGCACATGGGACCGAAGTTCAAAGGGTAGGATGCCGTCCCCTTGCCGGGCCAATCAGGTACTTAAGCTTACCGATTCCCATAATCTCGGCATGTGTTTAGTACGTTCAAAGACTTAACCATCACTACCACACCCTGCGGCCTTAGCATTTTTCACTAGACAGACGGGCCTCAATCGTAACCATCGTTACATAACCCGTCCGTGTCCTTATGATTGCAGCGTGTAGTAGTCATTCAACTCCTATTTTCTCGCGAGTGACAGGAAATCACTCGACTTTTACCGGAGTCCTATTAGCACAGCATTCTATCAAACCTTACATCTAGTTTTCCAAGCAAGGGTTCCTGACATCATGCAACTAAGTTTTCATCCAACTCCTATAAACTTAATGCACAAGCAAAGAGTAATGAGTTGCATAATTTCGGAAAGAATGGGTTATGCTCCGGGGCTTGCCTTCGCAGTTCGCTTGGGGATCTTCCGAACTTGGGCTCGGGTCTTCAAAAGCTTCAGTTAGATTTGCTTGAGCTTCGCGCTGTTCACTCTCGGACGCGGGCACCAGCTCGTAGGTTCCGTCGGCGAGAGTCGTCGATTCTACATGAGTGCACAGTTTAAGTCGTGGAAATAGCACTTGATTACGATTTGAGAGTCATCACTACAAGGGATAATTTCTGGTCATGAAATTTTAGATTTAGGCACATCAAGGAAAGGTGTGCTTACTGTAAAATTTTCAGCCAATTTTATGTAACAGATTAATTCCGAAAAATAGATTTCATTGTTGCTGTTAGACACTTGTTCTTTTTGTACAGAACAACTGGTGTAACAAATGAGTCTAAGATTTTTACAGAGCTTTCACTTAAGCATGCAGAAGCTACTGTAATTTTTGTAGGATTTATTATGCAGTATTCAGAGCATAGAAAATATGACATTCTACACCTAGGCTTTTTAAAGATTCATTTTTACAGGACCCTACATAGGGTTTTTGTCCATGAAACTTTTTACACAGCAACCCCTACCCTAGTGTAACTCCCAGTAATAATTTGGGGATTTTTCAAGCTAAGATAATATTTTCTTGACTTAATGTATGTTATTAGCACATAATTCAAATAAATAGGTTACTGTGAGGTAAAAAGTCTCCTAATTTTTCTCTGGCTTCTAGGTACCAATACATTAGCATAGGAAAAATTTCAATGGGTGACTCACCACCTAACTGCAGGGATAAAATATTTCACTTACACATGAATTAAAACTAAGTTTAACAAACAGTAAATCTAGAGATGGAATTTGTGCCTGATCTTTTTACACAGTCCTAATCATCCAGCAACTAGTTCACTGCCCAAAATTTTAGGGTCAGCATTGTTCTAGAACAGTGGGTATAAAATATGTCCATTAAAGCTTCTATTTAATGTAGAGCAAAATATTTTGAGATTCTGAGAAAATTTTTGTAACAAAAGTGGTAGAGTTTGTTCTGAGGATTCCAGAATAGTTGAGTTTGCATTTTTCTGAATTTTCTACGATTTTATACGAATTTTACAAGTTCACTGAATTTGAATCTAGGTTTGAAATTTTCTTTTTACAACTAGGTCCTTGAATCTTACGCTCAGACCCTTCTAAAGATTTAAATCCTTGCAATTGGGTCCTCGGCGGCTCGGGTGCGGCGGCCGGCCGAAATTCCGGCGAGGGGGCTCGCCGGCGGCGAGGGGCGGGGGTCGGGGAAGGTTCAGGGGTGCGAGGGCTACCTTGTGGGGGTGTTGTCCAGGTGGGGGACGGCCGGGAAGGGCTCGCCGGCGTTGGAGCAGAGGCGGCGGCGGCGCGGCTCGCGTCGACGGCGGTGCTCCGGCGGGCTTGGGGCGGCGTGGTCCGGTCGATGAGCTTCAGTGGCGCATGGGGAAGCTACTCCGGGGCTCGGCTTGGACGGAGGGGGTCGGGATCGTGCTGTCCACGGCGAGCAGGGGCGGCGGCGGCGACGGCAGCGCGGGCGGCGGTGCTCCGGTGGGTCTGGGTGGCGTTGGGCGGGTCGGCGAGCTGCGGTGAGGTGATGTAGTGGTGGCTGGGTGCTCGGTTTGGGCAGTGGGCGGCTGTGGAGGGCTGCCCACGGGCGGGTGGTGCTCGGCGGCGGCGATGGCGCGGCGAGGCGTTCTGGTGGCGGGGCTTCGCGCGGGCGGTCGGGGTGGCGTTTTTGTAGGGACAGGAGGGGGCGTGGAGATGCCTGGGTGACGCGCGGGGCGGGGCACGGCAGCGGCGTGCACTGGGCGCGGCGGGCGGCGGCAGAACGCCGGCGCGGCGTGCGGCGAGCAGGCGCGGTGACTGGGCGGCCGCGATGGTGGCGTGGGCGCGGTGAGATAGTGCCGGGCGCGGAGTGGGGAAGCAGCAGCGGCAGCGGCTCGGGCGGAGGGCAGGCGCGGCGACTGGTGGGGCGCGGGGGCCGGGGCGGCACGGCGGAGCGCGGATACTGGCCGGGCGGGCGGCGGCCGGGGCGCGGCAGCACGCGCGGGCGGGGACTGGGCGGCGCGGCGTCGGGGCGGGGGAAAGCCGGCCGTGGCGGGGTGGCGCGGCGGCCACTGGCCTGGCGCCTCGAGCCGGTCAGGCGACGCCGGCCACCTGGCGCGCGGCGGGCGGGCGAGCGCGCGCGGCGCGGCAGAGCAGAGGGGGAGGCGCCAGGGACCGAAATGCAAAAATTCGAAAAAGTTCAGGGGGCTGGGTGCAAACAGGGCGTTTTCTCCTCTTTCTGATTTGAATTTCAAAAACTTTTGAACACGAAAGTTTTTCAAAATAAAAAGTTCTACAACTTTGGTTTCAGGCAAAATCTCATTTGGCTTATGGTTTTAAAGTTATTTTAAAAGTTTCAAATGTGCCCAAATGTGCCCAAATTTAATTTGAATTCCAACTGAACCCGTTTTAAATTCTTTCCACCCTCTCATTAGTTGGTTTAACACATAGAGTTAGGCTAATGACATTGATTTCGGAATTTTAATTACCAGGGTTGTCACAGCCTTCCCCCCTTAACAAGAATCTCGCCCCGAGATTCGGTAATTCTTAGTGTGGGCGTGGGTGCACATACCAGTGGTTGAGACCAGAAACCCAGGGAAATGTTGGTTCAGGTAGCTTTCTGTTTCCCAGGTGGCTTCTTCTTCCGTGTGGCGATTCCATTGTATCTTATACATTCTAATCACTTTCTTCCTGGTCTCTCTTTCTTTTTGATCCAGAATCTTAATTGGGTGTTCGACATACGAGAGATCGGGTTCTAACGATATTTCTTGTTGTTCCACAACCTCGGTAGGGACTCGAATACACTTCTTGAGTTGAGATACGTGGAAGACATCGTGGGTGGCCGTGAGCTGAGGGGGCAGTCGTAATTTGTAGGCTACGGGTCCGCAGCTCTCCATGATTTCGTAAGGACCAATATAACGGGGAGCTAGTTTGCCTTTGATCCCAAATCTTCGCACTCCTTTGGTTGGTGAAACTCGAAGATAGACATGATCGCCAACTTCGAACTTTAGGGGCTTTCTCCTTTTGTCAGAATAGCTCTTTTGTCGGGCTTGTGCGGCTTTAAGATTTGCTTGTATTACTTTTACTTTCTCCTCTGCCTCGATTACCAGGTCGGGTCCAATTATTTTACGTTCTCCGGTTTGTGACCAGCTCAAAGGGGTTCGACACCTTCGTCCGTACAGTGCCTCAAATGGTGCCATTTTCAAACTCGTTTGGTAGCTGTTGTTGTAAGAGAACTCTGCCAGGGGTAGGCATTTGTCCCAATTCTTGTCATAATGAATGACACAAGCTCTCAGCATGTCTTCAAGAATTTGGTTTACTCTTTCTGTTTGTCCATCGGTCTGAGGATGGTATGCTGAGCTGCGAATCAGCTTAGTGCCAAGAGACGTTTGCAGATGTTCCCAAAAGCGTGCTACAAACTGAGGACCACGATCGGAAATAATTGTCTTAGGTATTCCATGCAGGCAAACAATACGATCGAGGTAAATCTCGGCATATTTCTTGGTAGAATAGGTGGTGTGCACCGGAAGAAAATGTGCCGTCTTCGTGAGTCTATCAACGATAACCCATATGGAATCATGTTTCTGGGAAGTGTTTGGTAGTCCCACGATGAAGTCCATACTTATGTCCTCCCATTTCCATGATGGTATAGGTGACGGTTGAAGTGTACCGGCCACCTTTAAGTGGCTAGCTTTTACTCTCTGGCACGTGTCACATTCCGAGACATACGTAGCAATTTCCCTTTTCATTCTAGTCCACCAGAAGTTTTGCCTTAGGTCCTGATACATTTTGCTACTGCCGGGGTGGATAGAGAATTTGGAGAGGTGTGCCTCATCAAGAATTTGCTTGCGGAGTTCGCGATTCTTCGGAACGACTATACGACTTTCGAACCATAGAACTCCCTTATGGTCCTGGCGGAAACACTTATACTTCTCCTCACCTAGAGAGAGTTTTTGTCTGATGATCTTGATTCCTTCATCATGTAGTTGTGCCATGACGATTTGGTCGTGAAGAGTGGGCTCAACTGAGATGTGATTTAGAGTGCCTTGGGAAACCATTTCCAAGTTAAGCTTCCTCATGTCTGCACATAATGTCTCATGGTAGGACTCCATGGATAAGCAATGGCAATGGGACTTGCGGCTTAGTGCATCCGCGACTACATTAGCCTTACCGGGGTGATAGTGCACTTCAAGGTCATAATCTTTGATTAATTCTAGCCATCTTCGTTGTCTCATATTCAGATCGGCTTGTGTGAAGATGTACTTGAGACTCTTATGATCCGTGTAGATATTGCACTGTGTACCCATGAGATAGTGCCTCCATATCTTCAGAGCGTGAATGACGGCTGCGAGCTCAAGGTCATGCGTGGGATAATTCTGTTCGTGGGGCCGAAGGGCTCGTGAGGCATATGCAATCACTCGATTCTCTTGCATAAGCACACATCCTAGACCAGTACCTGATGCGTCACAATACACATCGAATGACTTGGTATTATCGGGTTGAGCTAACACAGGTGCAGTAGTCAGATGCTCTCTGAGAGTGTGGAAGGCTTCCTCACACTTCTCGTCCCATACAAACTTTACTTCCTTCTTTAACAGTTCAGTCATGGGCTTAGCAATTCGAGAGAAATCCGGGATGAAGCGACGGTAGTAACCGGCTAAGCCGAGAAAACTGCGAATCTGATGAACAGAGGTAGGGGGTTTCCAATCCATCACCTCTTGTACCTTGCTGGGGTCAACAGCTATGCCTTCGCTGGAGATCGTGTGACCTAAGAACTTTACAGTATCCAACCAGAATTCACACTTAGAAAACTTAGCATAGAGCTGATGGTCTCTGAGTCGCCGAAGAACAATGCGAAGGTGCTTGGCATGCTCTTCCTCATCCTTGGAATAGATAAGAATGTCGTCGATGAACACTACGACGAATTTGTCAAGTTCGGGCATGAATACCGAATTCATGAGATACATGAAGTAGGCAGGGGCATTGGTGAGTCCAAAGGACATGACCAAGAATTCATATAGTCCATATCGTGTGGAGAAGGCAGTCTTAGGAATGTCGCACGGGCGAATCTTGATCTGATGATATCCCGAGCGAAGATCAATCTTTGAGAAGACTCTGGCTCCAGCTAATTGATCGAAGAGTACATCGATGCGAGGAAGTGGGTATTTATTTTTTAACTGTTACCGCATTGAGAGGTCGGTAGTCCACACATAATCTCAAACTGTCATCCTTCTTCTTTACGAATAGGGCTGGACATCCCCAAGGTGACGCGCTAGGGCGAATAAAACCCTTGTCCAGTAGTTCTTGGAGCTGAATTTTCAACTCTGCCAATTCTTTAGGGGGCATCCTATACGGTCTTTTGGATATAGGTGCAGTGCCTGGTTGTAGTTCAATAACGAACTCAATATCCCTATCCGGTGGCATTCCTGGTAAGTCATCCGGGAAAACATCGGCATACTCGTTCACCACCAGAATCTCATCTAGCTTAAGTCCTTCCATCTTATAAGCACAGGAATTCGTGCAATCTATGAATGGTAGGTAAAGGGTAGTGGCTCCGTGACTAGGTGAATTTATCTCCACGGCTCGGGAAGAAAGATCCAGTGTGACTCCATGCATAGCCATCCAGTTCATTCCCAAAATAATGTCCATGCCGTCAAGGGGTAAAAGGACAAGGTCCGTGTCAATGGTTTTACTACCCAATTTGACTGGCACTTGTCTGACCATTTGGTTTGAAGCAATTTTACCACCCGGTGTTGATATCATATATGACCCTTTTGTGTGACGAACATCCAAGCCTACTTTTGCACCGAATTTTGCACTTATGAAACTATGCGATGCACCAGAATCAAATAATATAACGGCAGACGTGTTATGGATAGAGAATGTACCCGACATTACTGGGGCTCCTTCTGGAAGCTCTGCAAGCGTGGTGAAGTTAATGCGTCCTTGCTTGACTTGCAGGGTTTGTCTCTTGCCCCTGTCCTTGGCGTTCGGGTTGGATCCTTGACCTTGGTTGGGCTGTCCAGGCTGAGGGCATTCGCGTGCGAAGTGGCTGGAACTTCCGCATTTGAAACAGCGATTTGCGGGGCTAGGTCGAAGAGACTGCTGAAGAATGGGCCTCGGACCATTCTGTGGAGGCATCGGGGGTCGTACCATGCCTGGCTGCTGTGGGGGTCTGGCAATCCATCTTCCTGGCTGCGGGGCCTTTGGTGGAGCTGTAGGTGCGGTATTTTGCACGATGCGATACCTTGGTGGTTGGACACTTGACGGTCCTGCGGGTGCCTTTCTCTTCTTCTCTGCCCGGTGCGCCATGATACAGTCCTCCTGGGTAATGGCCATATTGACCAACTCATTGTAGGTGTCAGCCCTGGCTAGGTTCAGACGTTCCTTGAGCTTGGTATTCAGACCTCGGCGGAAACGATCACGCTTCTTGGCATCCGTATCAGCGTGATAGCCCGCATACTGGCATAGGTTGTTGAACGCCTGGGCGTACTGCAACACGGTGCGGGTGCCTTGGGTGAGTGCCAGGAACTCATTCAACTTTCTCTCCATGAGACCCTCGGGGATATGATGTGCCCGAAACGCGGTCTTGAATTCATTCCAGTCGACCACATGGTCAGCCGTGAGCATCGCAAAATAGTGGTCCCACCACAGTCGAGCGGTACCGCGAAGCTGTTGCGCGGCAAAACGGGCCTTGTTGGCCTCTGAGCATGGGGCCACAAGTAGTGTGAACTTGGATTCTATGGTGCGAACCCATGCATCTGCGTCCAGGGGTTCCTCGGTCTTATGGAACAAGGGAGGCTGGGTCCCTAGGAAATCCGTGTATCCTGCAGCCTGTGGTTGGTGAGCATTGTGCCCACCCCTCTGCTGGTGTTGCCCTTGCACAATCTGACGCAGCAGCTCGGTTTGAGCGGCCATCACTTCCACCAAACTGGGCGGGGGTGGTGGCGATTGTCGCGAGCGGCTGCCACCGGCACCAAAACCCTCGGGGTTGCCACGTGTTGATCCAACCATCTGAAACGTGAAAGGTTACCATTAGCATCGCGATCCATATTACTTCCTTGATTCATGATTAATTGGTGTAGTCATAGACTTCCGAAGTCTGAGCCAGAAGTATGAACAAAATCTCTGTTTGCTACGAAAAAAAATCATAGCCTGCTGTGGGTCCATCCAAAACATCTCAAACATTTGTGGTAGTCAGAGAATTTAGGACTGCACCACTTTGGTATTTACTTCGGTGCTAGAACTATGGCTAAGGCGGTCGAAAAGCTCGTCCTTTGTCTTGCTGTCTTAGCTGTTTTTCAGCAGATTGACCGGTACGGTTCCGCCTATATCTTAAACTAGCGAGGTCCAATGATGCTGAATTTTTGTGAGAACCTAGATCACAAAATTTAGCACAAGTCTGGTATTCAACACTCAGCCAAGAAATGCAAGGAGACATGGGTAAAAATTCCGACAAGTCTCAGCGATTGTGGATTCCATCGTTTACGAACTTACAACGAAATCACCAAGTTTTATCGCCGTTCCTTACAGGCTGAGGGTATCCACATGGTTCAGGTGTACCCAACACAAAAGAGTTACTCAACTCCTAGTTAGCCTATTACAACACTTGCCAAAAGTTAGGCTACCCTATCGAGGAGTATGTGCAAAAGTCCTCCTAGGTCGTCCTCTAGAAATCATCCAAGTCGTTGACAGACGACTCGCTGTGAGCCGGAGAGTGGGCTCCCATCTGAGGTGCCTGTGGTACCTCACCCTCGAAATCCATACCTGAGATACCATCAATCTCCTGTGGCTCCTCCTCATCCTCCTCCATGTCGTCCTCATGGGGATGGTCATTCTGATCATGATGCCACTGAATATGCTCATTAGCATCCTCCAACTCAAGGTTCAGATCATGGAGCTGCTCCTCCAACTGTGCTATCGTGGTATCTCTCTCACCCATGAGAGTGTCCTGCTCCTGGATTTGGCCCTCAAGTTGGCCAATCTGAGCATCTCTGTCCTCAAGATCCTGACTGAGCTCCTTTATCTGCTCATCCCTGGTATCTGCCATCATATGGTAGGCCTGAGCAAGATCAGTGAGCTGCTCGAGTGCCTGACTCTGGAGAGTCTGAAGCCGGTAGAGTGCACTCATGCACCGCACGGAGGTATGTATAGTCTCCTGGGCATGGAAGTCTACCAAATACTGTGCGTGCTGCACCCTGTTGAGCCAAAAGGGGTCGTTGTCCTGGGCAGCAGGAAACAATCCAATGGGAGTGAGTGTGACAACCTCGGGACGCTGCGCACAAAATGTGGTGAGCGCCCTCATGGCTGCAAGCTCCCAAGTATCGGCCAAACGGCGACCAACAGCCTCAAGCTCCAAGGCGGGCCACTCCGGGTGTAGCGGGTGCGGAAAGATAGTCACGTTGACACGGCACTGGGTAACTCCATTTTCTGCAAACTCCAGTCCGGCGTAATGTGGGGGAATTAGATAGCCCGCGGTACGCAGAACATCCCACAAAATAGAGGGAAAGCTCTCCCAGTGGAGACACTGCGAGTGCACGCGTCCATCCTCATTCACCATCATCTCAACAGGCTCGGCCATCTAAACAAAAGATCAAATGGAGTGAGATAGCGAAAACTGTGAGCAGCACAAGGACAGATTCTGTATAGTGTGCAAAAATAATCATAACTCCCACAGTTCTCGTCCAAAAATTCTCAAATTTCACCAGGTCACTCCTAAGGTATTTGTGAACAACTTTTCTAGTCAACTCCAGAACTAATTGGGTCTCTAAGATGGTCTTTCTTTTGAGGTTTTACCTTACTGTCTACCCAGAATTTTCAGTGAACAGAAGGCTAGAGTTTCGTGCACCAGGGAAAATCTACCCAGCCAAAATTTACCAAATTTTAACAGCAGCTTCTGGGATAAATTTGGAACAAGTTTTGTGTTGTACTCTTTTGCAGAAAACCGCAGGAAGGGGGCCTAAAAATTTAAGAGGCAGAAGTGCTTATTCCGGACAGAATTCTGACATTTCGAGGTTTCTGTTATTTCTTATTATCCATAAGTTCAGAATTTTTCATTTTTGAACAGAAGATAGGGCACAAGATTTGGATCAATTTCTTCAACATGAACTTTATCAGAAATGGTTATTTTCTTTGGTCAATAATTCGCTCTTTTCGGTCGTGGCAGATCCGGGACAGTTTTCCCTAGATAATCCTTATGCAACCATGCTTAGATACGCAAGAACCTTTCCACTCTCACACAACGCATTTTTGATTTCAGATACACATGTTCATGATGTATGCACGTCCTATTCGTCCTCACAAAATAAAATGATCGCCAAATAGCTTTGGTCTTACGAAGATAGTTTCGGTGGCTTACACCATACGGCTCTCGCTATAATAGCTAGTCGAGTCTTTCTAATCGTTCCTTAACTTATCGTAATCGCGGTTAGCGTACCTGCAGAAAATCGACAAGCATTTATATATCATGAACCTTTCATGCCAGCACTCATGAAAGCGTCCGTATTCATTACCGTTTACTTATAGAAACGATATCTGTACAATTCCCGCCGTACAGACGACGTTAACATACGCTATCGAGATAGCATATTCACGGGGGTACCGTCATGAGACGGGGGTATGAACAGCGATCACCATACCCTGCGCCGAACCTTCTACTCCCAATATGTTCAACTGACAGTTGGCATATTGGCAGCACCTCAAGTAAGCCACTGCTTGAGGGCAGCGTTCGGTTCGCATCACCGACAGGAAGGCCAAGCTCCCTCAGTTGGCTGAGGATCCTTACCTTCTTACCTTAGCGACGAGTGCGTCGTTACAGAATTTAGGGTCGGTTGTGCATGAAAGTAAGTTTTGACAGAAAATAATGTGCTGGAAGTCAGTTGATAATACATATAGAAGTTAGATAGCCACCTAGTAACTTTCCCATAATCCCTTAGGGCTTTACGAACTAGGCACCATCCTTAACGTACCAACGCATTTCACAACACAACCGTCTAGTCAAGTTTTAGTAAAATGAGTTTTTAAGGCTTGTAGCATCCTCTGGCGTATGTATTTCGGCTCTGGTGTCCGCTGTTGCCAGCTGTGGCACCAGCTACGGCTCTGATACCAGCTGTGGCAGAACCACCTGAATTAATCCGGCTCAAGTGTATTAACCATCACCATTAAGGCATCCTCGGTTAACCTTACACTTCAAACGGAGTAATCCACTGGTCTGTCGGGTATAACCTCCCGATACAACCACGGTGAACGGATCGAGCGCCGTACGTACAAATGCTCATGCGACGATGAGACCAGAGGATACCACATTCCAACAAGTATCACATCATTTGCAGAAGTCAATATTACAGACCTAGTTCTGAGTTTAGAAAACAAGTACTTCAATTAACATAAATAAGTTCTTCAGAGTTAAATTGCAGCGGAAATAAACAACGGAAACTACTCGACGATACAAGATGTCTCGATGAAGCCCGTACGAGACATCACTCGGCCTTATCTCCGTTGAACGGGGGCGCATCCCATTCCACCGACCAACCAGGGGGAAGAGTGCAGGGCCAAGTCAAGCTAGCAATCATGTCTTCAAAGGGTTCACCTGAAAACGAGTCACAAGCAAGGCTGAGTATACTAATACTCAGCAAGACTTACCCGAGTAGTGGGAACTACTCCACCGACTCTAGACATGCCAGGCTTTTTGGCTCGGGGGTTTGTTTTGCCGAAAAAAAAAAAGCAACTACAAGTGGGTCCTTACTTTCAACTTTTAGCTCCAGATTCTAGTTTCGTTAGCCAGTCTAGGTAAGCAGCTATCTAATGCATACATGGTGAAACATCAAATTTTCCATCCAACCAGTTCATTCATCATCATTGTTCCTCTTCTTACTCTGTGGGTAAAAATGGTTAAGCAGTCTCAATAGCCGTGAGAAACGGACGATTCGAATCGAATTTCTTAACCTTGCAAGGGAAACCCAAACACACGTCACGTGGTTACTCCCTAGAGTCACACGTGCAACTTTTCCCCTTTCTTTCCGGGTCGTGGATCGGGGCTACCCTCCGAGAGTACAAGAGCTCCACGCCACGGTTCGGCGCCGGGTCGTGACCACTCTCTGCACTCGCCATATGCACATGGGACCGAAGTTCAAAGGGTAGGATGCCGTCCCCTTGCCGGGCCAATCAGGTACTTAAGCTTACCGATTCCCATAATCTCGGCATGTGTTTAGTACGTTCAAAGACTTAACCATCACTACCACACCCTGCGGCCTTAGCATTTTTCACTAGACAGACGGGCCTCAATCGTAACCATCGTTACATAACCCGTCCGTGTCCTTATGATTGCAGCGTGTAGTAGTCATTCAACTCCTATTTTCTCGCGAGTGACAGGAAATCACTCGACTTTTACCGGAGTCCTATTAGCACAGCATTCTATCAAACCTTACATCTAGTTTTCCAAGCAAGGGTTCCTGACATCATGCAACTAAGTTTTCATCCAACTCCTATAAACTTAATGCACAAGCAAAGAGTAATGAGTTGCATAATTTCGGAAAGAATGGGTTATGCTCCGGGGCTTGCCTTCGCAGTTCGCTTGGGGATCTTCCGAACTTGGGCTCGGGTCTTCAAAAGCTTCAGTTAGATTTGCTTGAGCTTCGCGCTGTTCACTCTCGGACGCGGGCACCAGCTCGTAGGTTCCGTCGGCGAGAGTCGTCGATTCTACATGAGTGCACAGTTTAAGTCGTGGAAATAGCACTTGATTACGATTTGAGAGTCATCACTACAAGGGATAATTTCTGGTCATGAAATTTTAGATTTAGGCACATCAAGGAAAGGTGTGCTTACTGTAAAATTTTCAGCCAATTTTATGTAACAGATTAATTCCGAAAAATAGATTTCATTGTTGCTGTTAGACACTTGTTCTTTTTGTACAGAACAACTGGTGTAACAAATGAGTCTAAGATTTTTACAGAGCTTTCACTTAAGCATGCAGAAGCTACTGTAATTTTTGTAGGATTTATTATGCAGTATTCAGAGCATAGAAAATATGACATTCTACACCTAGGCTTTTTAAAGATTCATTTTTACAGGACCCTACATAGGGTTTTTGTCCATGAAACTTTTTACACAGCAACCCCTACCCTAGTGTAACTCCCAGTAATAATTTGGGGATTTTTCAAGCTAAGATAATATTTTCTTGACTTAATGTATGTTATTAGCACATAATTCAAATAAATAGGTTACTGTGAGGTAAAAAGTCTCCTAATTTTTCTCTGGCTTCTAGGTACCAATACATTAGCATAGGAAAAATTTCAATGGGTGACTCACCACCTAACTGCAGGGATAAAATATTTCACTTACACATGAATTAAAACTAAGTTTAACAAACAGTAAATCTAGAGATGGAATTTGTGCCTGATCTTTTTACACAGTCCTAATCATCCAGCAACTAGTTCACTGCCCAAAATTTTAGGGTCAGCATTGTTCTAGAACAGTGGGTATAAAATATGTCCATTAAAGCTTCTATTTAATGTAGAGCAAAATATTTTGAGATTCTGAGAAAATTTTTGTAACAAAAGTGGTAGAGTTTGTTCTGAGGATTCCAGAATAGTTGAGTTTGCATTTTTCTGAATTTTCTACGATTTTATACGAATTTTACAAGTTCACTGAATTTGAATCTAGGTTTGAAATTTTCTTTTTACAACTAGGTCCTTGAATCTTACGCTCAGACCCTTCTAAAGATTTAAATCCTTGCAATTGGGTCCTCGGCGGCTCGGGTGCGGCGGCCGGCCGAAATTCCGGCGAGGGGGCTCGCCGGCGGCGAGGGGCGGGGGTCGGGGAAGGTTCAGGGGTGCGAGGGCTACCTTGTGGGGGTGTTGTCCAGGTGGGGGACGGCCGGGAAGGGCTCGCCGGCGTTGGAGCAGAGGCGGCGGCGGCGCGGCTCGCGTCGACGGCGGTGCTCCGGCGGGCTTGGGGCGGCGTGGTCCGGTCGATGAGCTTCAGTGGCGCATGGGGAAGCTACTCCGGGGCTCGGCTTGGACGGAGGGGGTCGGGGTCGTGCTGTCCACGGCGAGCAGGGGCGGCGGCGGCGACGGCAGCGCGGGCGGCGGTGCTCCGGTGGCTCTGGGTGGCCGCGGTGAGGTGATGTAGTGGTGGCGCGGGCGGCGGTGAGGTGATGTAGTGGTGGCTGGGTGCTCGGTTTGGGCAGTGGGCGGCTGTGGAGGGCTGCCCACGGGCGGGTGGTGCTCGGCGGCGGCGATGGCGCGGCGAGGCGTTCTGGTGGCGGGGCTTCGCGCGGGCGGTCGGGGTGGCGTTTTTGTAGGGACAGGAGGGGGCGTGGAGATGCCTGGGTGACGCGCGGGGCGGGGCACGGCAGCGGCGTGCACTGGGCGCGGCGGGCGGCGGCAGAACGCCGGCGCGGCGTGCGGCGAGCGGGCGCGGTGACTGGGCGGCCGCGATGGTGGCGTGGGCGCGGTGAGATAGTGCCGGGCGCGGAGTGGGGAAGCAGCAGCGGCAGCGGCTCGGGCGGAGGGCAGGCGCGGCGACTGGTGGGGCGCGGGGGCCGGGGCGGCACGGCGGAGCGCGGATACTGGCCGGGCGGGCGGCGGCCGGGGCGCGGCAGCACGCGCGGGCGGGGACTGGGCGGCGCGGCGTCGGGGCGGGGGAAAGCCGGCCGTGGCGGGGTGGCGCGGCGGCCACTGGCCTGGCGCCTCGCGCCGGTCAGGCGACGCCGGCCACCTGGCGCGCGGCGGGCGGGCGAGCGCGCGCGGCGCGGCAGAGCAGAGGGGGAGGCGCCAGGGACCGAAATGCAAAAATTCGAAAAAGTTCAGGGGGCTGGGTGCAAACAGGGCGTTTTCTCCTCTTTCTGATTTGAATTTCAAAAACTTTTGAACACGAAAGTTGTTCAAAATAAAAAGTTCTACAACTTTGGTTTCAGGCAAAATCTCATTTGGCTTATGGTTTTAAAGTTATTTTAAAAGTTTCAAATGTGCCCAAATGTGCCCAAATTTAATTTGAATTCCAACTGAACCCGTTTTAAATTCTTTCCACCCTCTCATTAGTTGGTTTAACACATAGAGTTAGGCTAATGACATTGATTTCGGAATTTTAATTACCAGGGTTGTCACAGGTAGGGACTCCTCCAAAGGACATCACAACAATTACCAATCCAAGGCAATACAAATCACCATACGGGACGTAGGATATTACGGACATCGCAGTCTGAACCTGTCTAAACCTTGTGTTGCTTGCACTTTCGAGTTTCTAATCTCGGCGATACCCTACCTACAAATCTATTGTCTTGGGGTATATCTAGGTAGGCTTGCCAGTAAAACACCGACAGATTAAAGTATATAAAGTATACCAGGTATGAAACATATAATGTTTATCAATTTTGAAGGTGTATAACTATTTTAGCCTTGGCCATGTTGCCACATGTGGGCCATGCCGTCTCGAACCTCTCTAAATTTTGAGCCTTGTAAGGTTGAAAAGTGGATGGTTTTTAGTTGAGGGTTACAGTCTATAGTTGAAGGTTATGGAATTAATTTTTACAAAAAGCATGGATGAGCTTTTGTCATTTCTGATTCTGGTGACCTGATTTCTGCATGATTGAGTGGTTTTGGTCTGCGTTTTTTTTTTCCGAAAGAACTGATACTACTACTTGGGCTTGGCTTCTAGTAACCAGAAGTTGTGAGCAAATCAGGCCCGGCCCAAGTGCAAACTCGGCTCGGCTGATCAGGCCATTAGGGGGCCTGCTAAGCCTATTTTTTTTAGCTCAATTTCGGTGCCGGCCAGCGCTTTATTTATTTTATTTTATTTTACTTTTGCGAGGAGCCGGCTTGGCTTCTGCTAACAATGATATTTTTTTCTTCCCGTAAATCGCGGCAAACAGTCCAGAAAACGAAGCAAGATTGCCGCTGCAAAACATTTCAGAAACAAGCTAGAAAGATCAACGATATCGTGACCATGCCGATCGATTGTCCATGTCAATGATCGATCGACGATGTAGCTAGCTCGGAACGAAGCTAGTCTTGGCATTCGACGAACTGGTAGCTGACGGTGAGCTGCCCGGTGACGGCGCCATGGCCGTCGGTGTCGAGCTGGTTGAACACGAAGGGGTCCAGCCCGAGCCCGCCGAAGGAGCACCGGTCGAGGATCCTCACCGTCGCCTGCGCCCCGGTCGCCGCGTTCGCCACCAGCAGGCAGCGGCCGCAGGACGCCTCGCCGTGCGTCCCCGCCGGCCCGCAGAACGCCGCCCAGCCGTAGCGCTGCCGCCACGCCAGCGGCATGTCGGCGTCCCACGTCGCGCAGTAGGCGCCGACGGCCCTGAGGTCCCAGAGCGCGAGCGACGCCACGTTCGAGCTCCGCACCGCCGTCAGCCCGTCACGCCGCTCGCCTGCTGCGCCGCCGCGCCGCGGGCCGCCCACGCGCAGGCGACGAGCCGGGCCAGTACGAGAGCAGCTTTAGTCGTCGTCCTCGCTCCGATCATCTCCATGGAGGACGCACACAATGTGATCGGTGAATGGGTTAGCCGGTGTGGCAGCATCGGCGGTAGTTGTAGGCGAGCGGACGGCCAGTTAGAACATGGTTTTGATTTGCTACCGCAGGTTACAAAGCTGATCCCTGACAGTTTGTACTTTGTCGCGCTGACACGACCAGACCTGCAGCTAGTGTCTAGTTAGGGCAATCCCAACCTACAGTTTCTATTGGTAGTGCTATTGGTAGTGTCTATGTTGCCATATCATCAAGATACCGCCTTTAAAAACTACATTCTACAATCCATAATGTCTTAGTGTGGATTCCTATTAAACTCACTTTCTTTTCTCCACCTATTATATTTGTTCTCCATTTATTACGAAGATGCCACTTTACTCCCAATGCACAAGTTATAATGTTTAGCATATTGGTTTACGTGTTGATACTAGGTCTTACATGAGACCTAGTTTCTTCCTCTCTCCACTCTCTCTCATTTACTATGGTGCCACATAAGCTAAAAGTCATATGTGACGGTATAATTAATGCTATAAAAACCATCCTACATGGAGAGTTGGGAATGCCCTTGGAATCGCATCCATACAAGTCGATATGCGATAAGCTATGGTTAGAAGTGAAAGACTATGACTCATCGAGGCAAAGAAGTGGAGATTACATGCTCCGTGTCTATGTTAGTGGTAAGCTCTCCGGCTCGCTGGAAATCAAGTCATAGTGGGAAAAATTTATTTGTATAATTGGAACTCTAATCGGAACCAGACAAATCAATTGGAAGTCTAATCGGAACCCGGACAAATCAATTGGAATCCTAATCGGAACCCGGACAATCAATGCCTCACGCGGTCATGGCATAGCCTGTACACGGAGTAAAAGAGCACAAAGTTAGTAGTCTCATATAGCTCCGGATAAAATTTATATTACCCGTAGTACACATACGGGCACTATGCTAGGCTTTTATAAAGGAAGCTTTGTGAGAGGGTCATGCAAGACCATATCGAATTCCATTGCTAGAGGGTCGTGCCAAGGCCACGTCACTACTAGAAAACACGTCAAAAATCCACCCGAAAAGTACTGGTATGAAGATAATCCGGTACTAATTCTAGCATTAATACCGAGTCATCTTTATAACTGTTGACGCCAGATTTTGACACGTGTTGAATCGGCGTCAGGAGAGGAAGAGATTGGCCGATGCGGCAGATCTAAAGGCTACAGTGAGGAATCGGCCGATTGAGGCTACAGTTGGGAATCGGCCGATTGGCGATGCAACTTACGCCAACAGATAGGGGGGGTGAAACCATTGGAATCACAACAGAGGATCCCGGTCAAAAGTGGCCTGATGTTGGTCAAAGGAACGATGCCGACTCGGTCGAGAAGCAATGGAAAGAATCCTGATTGGACTAGGAGATGGCGGCAGAAGATTCTGCGGGAGCCCGTTTCCTTTATAAAAATATTATAGATACAGTAGTTTTCTATTTAAATCAAGTTTGTAACAAATCGTGATTGATCAGGAGTCCTGGTCCTAGGGTATAAATAGGAGTCGTCAGGGCTTTGTAAGATATACATCAATCAATCAACAAAACAATCTACTTTTTTATCGCACTTTACTTTCAAGTCGGCGACTTCGCCATTACTTCTTTTTCTTTCACGAGTTCGTACGGATTGGCAGGGCTGCATCGACTCGATCTCCGGCCAATTGGTAGGTTCCGCTTATCGAATAACATCTGAGCTTTAACTTCGGGTGCATCGCCGTGGTTTCGTTTGGATTTATTCACCAGTTATCGATATTTACTAGAATTATAGGTTTTACCTGTTGTTCTAGTATTATCACCAGTTATCCAGCTTGAGATTGAAACTATCGGCTTTATCATCGCTCTTCCTCGTTCATTGTTATACAGCCGATTAGATCTATTTCAAGTGTTGCATCTATAATAATTGTCTAAGTTGCTCCAGCAGTTTTCTTTGCAATTATTACATGATTATCGGCTGATTCATAGCCGGTCATCTTCATAGCAAATCGGCCGATTCGCCGATATGCTTTTCGGGACAGATCGGAACCTCAGCCGATCAGGACGCCCGGAATTTAATACTCTTATTTCCTTGTCAATCAACAGGTTAGATTGACTGGCACGCCGCGTGAACCGCACCAGGGCAATAACCCGAACAGGAGCTAAGCAGATTCTTCCGGGTCGTGTGTCCGACGCTGAAGGTCATCGGCCGATTCCTGGCCGATTTTTAGCGCCAACAATACCGGTATTTTTTGATGTGGATGGAAAGATCCAGGGGACCTTTAGTACCGGGTGTTAACACCACCCGGTACCAAAAGGATAGACATTAGTACCGGTACTAAAGGTTCCACCCACATTAGTACCGGGTGGTAACACCACCTAGTACCAATGTCTAACCTTTGGTACCGGGTGGTGTTACCACCCGGTATTAAAGGATCCTCCACGAGTTACTTCAAAAGGAAAATATCTTCCATTCAATCATAATTGTTGTGTAGGTGAGATGGTAAGGGAATTATACATGAGGCAAGAGGTTGCGAGTTCAAATCCTGACCACCACACAGACGCGTATTTCACGTGAAAAAATCGCGTGACTTTTGACTTGCGAAGTGTGCGGGCTTCTTCCTGAATTTAATATATTTTTTTGACAAAAATATTTTGGTACCAGGTGGAACCTTCACCTAGTACTAAAGATAGTCTTATCCACTGTTTCTTTTACCCGGTGACGAAGACCGTAACTTTTAGTCTCGGTCTCGTAGTACCGGTTCTAAAACTGGTGTCTAAGATCTTTATCACCTGGTAATATAAGGCCTTTTTCTTTTCTTGTAGTGCGTGAGTGGAAAAGAAGTAGCCAGGGTGGGACTACGACTTATTAGTTGTCGAAAATTAATTAAAAGTAATAAAACCATTTGTTCTATGTTCAAGAAAAATTGCATGATGGAACTCAAGTGTAGATTTGAGAGATTTGGAAGAAAGTGTTAATAAAATATATAATTTCTCATTTGTTTCTAAAATTTTACAAGGATATATTATAAATACACAAGGAAGCTAGCTTGACTACAGGACTCTTAAATTTTACGCCTCTTCATTGTCGATACAACTTCATGACAACTTATACGACTCACTGCAAGATAATTAACAAACTAAAACGAACTAAAAGTAGCAGATAATTTTTGCTAATGTCAATTTAATGTGAAGAGGGCATTGGTTTGCAGGCCTGAGGTACCCATAGTTTGCTTGAGCTTAGCTTAAGCTAGGTCTTATCGTATCAATTGTACCACGGGCTAAAGAACAAGTTCATCGCAGCATTAATTATATATGCTGAGCACGTACGAACAGGAAAAGCTAGCTCATGCTGCACTGTGCTACCGGTTTATCTATCATTTGGTTAAATCACAGTTGATCGAGTCAAACTATTTAAACAAGTACAGCACCTGATCAGCTTTGTAAGTTGCAACGCATTTTCTGTCTCCATCTTGAGCAGCCTAATCCCCTGTCAGCTATATAAACACAGCAGCCTCAACGGCAAGCTAACCAAGCAGCAGCTAGCATCAATGGAGCCGAACGGCATCAGGTACTACTCCCGCGCGCCGGCGTCCGCGCTCTGGCGGCCTGGACGCTGCCGTCGGCGTCGGCGCAGGGCGCGAGCGGCGTGACGGCGACGTACATCGCCTACAACGCGCCGTCGGTGAACTGGGAGCTGGGCGCGGTGTCGGCGTCGTGCGCGGCGCGGGACGAGGACAAGCCGCCGGAGTGGCGGTCGCGGTACTGGTGGGCGGCGTTCTGCGGGCCGGCGGGGCCGCGCGGGGACGCCGCGTGCGGGCGGTGCGTCCGGGTGGCGAACGCGGCCACGGGCGCGCAGGCCGCGGTGCGGGTGGTGGACGACTGCGGCAGGGCCAACGGCGGCGCGGCGCTCGGGATGGACACGCCCGTGTTCTACCAGATCGACACCGACGGCAGCGGCATGGCCAGCGGGCAGCTCGAGGTGAACTACCAGTTCGTCGACTGCCAGGACTAGATACCTAGCTAGTGATTGGATCACGAGAAGTGCAGCTGCTACGCATGCATACTTGTTCTTGCATAAGGCATCTAACATTGCCATGATTATGGAATAAAACGGTGACGGATATATAACTTTTTTTTTTTGTGGGGGTGACGGATATATAACTGAGACTGAGAACTTTTGGCCCGGCCCGGTGCATGCCTGACTGGAGGCTGGCCTGAAAATTCATCATGTTCGCACACTGAAAACAAAATCAGGCTCTCCTGAAATAACGTGGGTAAAAGGCCCATCTGGCCCAGCCCGATTTCACTAGCCCGTTGATGTTGCTGGACATTGGACGGGCCGGAGCATCAATTTTAGAGCAATAAAAATCAGAGTCTTTGCACACATGGCCCGCCCCACAATCAGGTCTACAGTATTGATTGAAGTTTTTTGCGATCCCTCTTCCCCCAAACACGTGATAAAAACTAATGAAAATGTCAAATTAACCTGCGAAAAAGAAGTCCAATGGTTCAATTTCATTCAAATGTTCAAGCAAATAATTTATACTCTTAGTTACCCCAGATTTGAAACTATATGGATGCATCCCGTCATAGTAAACAAAAATTATCACCAATATATATACACAAAAGGTAAATGTTATTAATTACATGAAAAGTCCATTAGTACCGTCTTATAGACTGCCCCGTAATAACTTTCACGTGATGTCAAGCCAATTTTCCTCTTTCCTTTCTTTCTTTGCCATTTTTTGTAATTCATCATCGGATATACTAGTGGTGAAAACTTGTTAAAGACATAAGTAACGAAAACACGTCTCTGATGACCTCCATTAGAGACGCAGGTTTGATCTCACAAGCATGCGGCATACCTCGGCAAATTCCATAACAGTATGTTGTTGCATGGTTAATGAAGATAAAATTTTGGCCGCGAAAGGTGAAAATAAACATTTCACATGGTCCGACCTAACTGTATGCGTAGGTAGGATGATAAGACTTACGCGGAAACATTATGTTTTCATACCATTGATAACGTATCTTTGATCTTTAATAACGTGGGCTAGCTAAGTAATCATCAGACCAGGAAAAAACATGGGAATTTATCCTGGGGAGCCAATATCACAGTATAATGATGGAATTCCAATTTTTTGAAAAGGAATGGTGAAATTCCAATTAGTACATGCCTCACACCAAACAAGGATGCGGCGTGGGTGGCGAATGCCAAAACTTTCTTTCGTACGAGTCTATAGGTCCTAGCAAGGAGTAGAAACTAATCCAAGCGACTACTTTAAGCAACATGCATGGGGACCAAAATAAGGGAATCTCTCCTCCATATGGTAATAATTCGCTTTGGATGGCTAGATCAAAGTCAGTGCATGCATCGGGGAAAATTGCACAAAAAATATGTAAAATATAGTAATTTTAAGAATAATAGTAAAATATCAATGGATTATTCTCGACAGTCAAACTGCGACCACTAAAAACTAATGGAGGGAGTACGGACTAATACATATGAGGAGTAGTCAACTTCGCAATTAATTCAAGATGGATGGAACTTTCTGATGAAAGAAAGCTGCTCATATACAGTAAACGGTTCTACTAAAAGCTAGCGTGTACATTACTTCGCAACTTTCAAGTTTTAAGTCGTGCCTCGGCTTACCATGAAATTGTTAAAAAATCAGTACTTCATGTATCGTCAACGTTGCATGTAAGGATGGAACTGAATTGGATACGCATGAAAACGGATTCGGATATCTCAAATATCCGTCTTCATGTTTCCTTCCCGTTTCCATCCAATAGGATGGAAGCGGATCGGATACGTATGGAAACGAATTTAGAAATCTCGGATATCTATTTTTCTATTTTCTTCCCGTTTTAATCCCTAGTTGCAAGCCAGGCCCTGCTCAGGATGAATATGCACGGTGTCACATGCAAGTCGCATGTATTCTCTCGAGGACCCCTCTTCAAGTCAACTTGTAGAAGTCATTTACGATGGAACACTCCATTGGTATAACTTAGCTTAGATCGATGTTCTCCCTGCATTGCTCTAGCTAGCTTAGCCTATAAATACCATCGCCCTCACCATCATGTAGGCACCAAGCTCTTTCACATCTTATGCTTTCTGATACTCTCTTGCTCTAAAGTAAAGCTTGCCTCATCCATCCATAACAAATTAACAATGGTTTCAGGTGCAGCAGGTCTTGAGGCAGCGGCCGCCGTTGCCGTCTTCGCTGTGCTGGTCATGTCTTCGCAGGGGCATCCGAGGAACAAGCCCTTATGCAGCGACTGTTCATCGCTGTGCAATACCAACTGCACTGCCATGGTTATGGCAAACTGCAGCAACGAGTGCAGCTTCCAGTTCTCTTGCCAGCAATGCCAATCCCAGGTCCGCCAGGCCTGCTGCCAGGACTTCTGCAGCAGGAGTGATGGCACGAGCAGCTATTCCTGCTGCCCTAACAACTGTGTGGACGGAGACTGCTCGACCTGCACCTGCGACAATTGCAACGCCGCCATCCAGAATAGTTGCACGTCCGCCTGCAGCGACCGATACTGCAGGGCTTGCCAATCCGGGGTCGCCCAACAGTGCATGTCCTCTTGCCTCAGCGACTGCAATGGTCACTGCGTCAAGAAAAATTGTTGAAGATGCCTTGTGTTGTTGTGCACCTATGTATTGATGTATGGGTCTTAGTTACTCATCCTAGCTTACCGGTCATGTTTCTCTGTTTAATATAATTGAACTCGTAGATTATCTTTTATTAATATCCTAATGAACTCGATCTCAGTGATGTGTTCACTTTAATTAGCCATGTCGTGGTGGTTTTGGAGTGCTTAGTCTCCAGCAAATTTCAATACATTTTTATCCTTCTTATTTTGAGATAAACCCTTTACCCTTTTACTCTAGCTAGGATCTATTTTTTGGGGGTAAAATACTCTACCTGTACAAGCTGAGGTGATCACCGATTATCTTCCTACAGCTTCAAATAATGTGATACTCTAACATTGGTGGATGGAGAGGATGAAAGACAGCATCATCCATGTCCATGAGAGAGAAGTTGGTTTTCATGTTTGAAGGATAATATTGGTGGTGTTCTACTCTAACATTTTCTTACATGATGGATGCAAAAGGGGCATCTTGTAAATCAAAAAGCCATAGCTCACTGTCACTGTTGCTGTTTCATTTGCCATCCAAAAAATTAAGGAAAATTTCTAATAGGGCCCACTGGGAACTTGCAAATTTGCCAAAAAAAAATCAGTCTGGTGGCACGAGGAGGTGGCGAGGGCACACTCTAAGCGACCTCGATCAATCATCTCATCATCAGCTAGAGATTTAGTAGAGTTAGGTTTAGATGAAAGCTTTCGCTACGGCTTGGCCTTAGCCATTTTGCCTCATGTCAACAAACTGATTGGATGATCATGCAATAGGATAAACTCTTAAAGTATCATTGTTTTACATGCTTTGGAAAATAAATATAAAATCTAAAGTTACTTGCTTAGGATGTAAGCAAGTGGTAAGTCATGCTTTTGGAAGCTCACAAGGTTGTTTCACAGTTTGGCCTCAAAACCATAGCGCTATCGTGGCGCTTGTGTTGAAATGATACAAAGCAGTGACGGTTTTAGGATTAGCCAATTAAAAGACGGATGAAAAGTACCCCTATGGGGTTACTAGCATATGTTGAATAATTGAAGGGCAATTTGGGGTTGTCAAATCTGCTAGCTCTAGAGATCAGGTGGCCTAAGGGTGCCTTTGGTTGGACTTTCCAACTTGCTTTTGCTTTTGCAAAAGCCAAAAGCCAACCAAAGAGCTTAAACGCCCTAGGTGCTTTTGCCCAAAAGCAGCTTTTACCGTAGTACAAATACAAAGCACCTCCCCAATACTTTCAGTGGCTTTTGGGTAAAAAATTACCCACCTACCACTGGTTATTAAAAAAACGGTTCGTTCTAATCTCCCCAACCCGTCTGTCCCGTCCTCATCCCACCCCCGCCTCACGCCTCCCGCCCCGCCCCAACCCCCCCCCCCCCCCCCCCCCCCCCCGCCCCACTCCGCCCCGCCCTGGCGCCGCCCCGCCCCGGCGCCGCCCCACTCCGGTCTACCCCGGCGCCGCCCCGCCCCGTCCCGCCACCACTAGCTCAGGTAAGCATCCAAGGTGTTCGATAAAATGTCTGTGTGGATGCACTGGTGAATCATCTAATGCCATAATGTCTGTAAATAGGATAATTTTTTTTGAACCTATAATATATGGACTTTTCGTGCATCATGTAACACATCATTGGCATGAGGTCAAGCAATTTATCTATTATCAATATTATGCAGAGCCACTGTCCGAATGGGACATTTGAATGTGTTAGAAATCTAGAACTTTTAAATTTAGATTTCACTGTATGATATTTGAATAAGCATTTGAGCAAGTATATTTTATCTGTATCAATTCCAACTTAATCATGCTGCATGCAAATTGATTGAAAAAATTTTGTTTGGCTCAAGAATGGGTGACAAGGCAGATTGGGGTGATGTTTTTTTGAGGCATTTGTATGATGCATGCAAAGAAGAGATAGAAGCTGGGAATAGGCCGTTAGGAATTTTCACTACTACCGGTTGGAAGAATCTTGTATTCAAGTTTGCAGAAAAATCTGGTGATAAACGTACCAAAAAACAGTTGAAGAACAAGTTAGATGCTTTGAAAAAGGATTATACATTTTTTATGGAGTTCAAGAATCTTGCCACTGGACTTGGATGGGATGAGGCTAAATAAACTGTGGACTACTCAGATGAATGGTGGGATGAACACCTTGCTGTAAGTGGAATAATCTGATTTTGGTATTTTTCCACTAATATTTATTATATATTGTGCCTTGCTGATTTTAACTTTTATTTAATTTCAGAAGTGCAACAATAAAGAGAAAGCAATCAAATGCCCTCATTCGAAGTTCCGGAAACAAGACCCAAAGTTTCTTGATGATATGCATTATGTGTTTGGCAAGGCACATGTTAGTGGGTCTTCCGCATCATGTCCTGGAGATATATCTTCTGATGATGCAAGTGATGAGGATGAGGATATGGTACCAAAGCCTGCAGAGAATGTTGAGAAGACAAGAAACATAGGAAAAAGGAAATGCAAGGGGGCATCTACTGGTGCTGAAGAGAAGGATGAGAAGAGCCCTTTCTTTCGTTTGTATAAGAGCACTTGTCAGAAGATAGAAACTGCTGCAGAGAAGATCTCCACAAGTGTTGAAGCATCATCCGCTCCTCCAACCAACCATGTTCCTACCATAGCAATGACTATGAAGATGATGAAAGAATGTGGGGTGGAAGAAGGAACTGCTCTAATTTATACAACCACCTCACTTATTGTGAAGCCAGAATTTAGGGAGGTTTTTAGCTCTCTAGAAACAATTGAGGGAAGGCTCGATTTGAGGGAGCATGATGGACGCCAGTGATTTCTTGTTTTAATGTTTTCATGTTCTGAACCATTTTATTATATCAGGGTTATGTACCATTATCATGATTCAAAGATCTGAACCAATTTAGCATGTAAAATACTAGTTTTTATTATTATGTTGTGTTGAACCGAAAATGTTGTTGTTCTTCTGCAGATGGGTGGAAATTTAGCAGATGTCGCTGAAGAAGGGCAAAAGGGATTGCTGCTGCTAGCTGAATTAGCCCAACATGCTGCTATTATGGGAGAAATGGGGGAGTTGCACGATGGAAGATATTTGCACAAAGGTGATTACAGAGAAACAGCAGAAACTGAAATTCAATGGGTGATGAGGTGCATGGGTCGTCCAAGGTATGTTTATAAGATGTTTCGGATGAGCGTCGAGATTTTTATGGCACTTCATGACTTGCTAGTCTCTACCAACGGATTGACCTCTACTAACAATGTTTCATCCATTGAGTCATTGGCGATGTTTTTGTGGATTGTCGGAGGACCACAATCATTTTCACAAGCTGAAAATCGTTTCACTCGGTCGCTTTGGACGGTTCACAAGAAGTTTCATGAAGTGTTGAAGTGTATACGCAAGTTAGGTAAAGATAATATTATTCCGAGAGATCCTACTTTTTCTACAGACCATGCAAGGGTGAGAGAGAACCGTTTTTGGCCATACTTCAAAGGTGCAATTGGAGCAATAGATGGTTCACATGTGAAAGTGGTAGTGCCAGTGGACGAAGTGATTAACCACACATGTCGTCACGGATATACATCTCAGAATGTGCTAGCAATTTGTAACTTTGACATGAGGTTTACCTTTGTTGTTGTTGGTTGGCCAGGTGCTGCACACGACACGCGTATCCTCAATTATGTATTGCCAAATTTTCCTTCATTTCCCGTGCCTCGTAAAGGTATGCATGGTTCATCATTTCCTTCATTTGACATTAGTTGTACTTGTATTATTTATTTTGCCTCACTTGCTTACTTTTACAGGAAAATATTATCTCGTGGATTCGGGTTATCCAAACTTAATAGGGTATCTTGCACCTTACAAAGGAAGCACATATCACATACCCGAATTTCGGCATCGTACAGGCCCTCCTCAAGGAAAGTATGAGGTGTTCGATTTCTTGCATTCGTCCCTTCATAATGTGATTGAAAGATCTTTTCATACCCGAATTTCGGCATCGTACAGGCCCTCCTCAAGGAAAGTATGAGGTGTTCAATTTCTTGCATTCGTCCCTTCATAATGTGATTGAAAGATCTTTTGGAGTCTTGAAGCAGAAGTGGTGTATTTTGAAGAGCATGCCATGTTTCTCGCCTCGTACTCAGAAGCATATAATCATGGCTTGTTTTGCTTTGCATAATTTTATCCGTGATAGCAATTTGCGTGATAAGGAGTTTGAAAGATGTGATGCTGATGAGCAGTACTTGGTACCATCTATAAGTGGCACGGCATAAACACAAGAAGATGGGAGTGAAGATGTAGAGAATGAGGATATCATGAATACCATTCATGATAAGATCGCTGATGATTTGGTTAGTGCGAGAGGAGGATAGTTATGTTGACATATATCATAATTTTAAGAGTCATTTACCTTGTAATTGCTACAGTTCTATTTATATGGACCATATGGACAAAAAATTTAGAAAATTTAATGATTTGCTTTCCAAAAGATATATTTACATGCAAAATAGTGAACATATTAGGTTTGTACGAGTATTTTGGTATATAGACAGTCCCACAAACCTTCAGGGGTATTACAAATATTTCACCCGCAGCATACAGTTTCCCACAGCTCACAGCTGCTCTAACCAAACGGTCTTCTGCTTTTCCCACAGCAGATTTTTCACAGCTGCTTTTCCACAGCCCACAGCTCACAGCAGCTTTTCTAAAAACCACAGCCCAACTAAATACACCCTAAATGTGGAGGTTTCTTGAACCTTGCTTGTATTCAGATTAGATAATGCCTACAACTATGGCTTCCTCTAGCCACCTTTTGATGTTTTAATAGAGAGAAGAGAGGAAAAGTGGAAGACGTATTGTTGAGAGAAAAATCTTAAAATCCGAATAAAAAGAAAGGATGGCCGTTCGTGAGTGGTGATCAACAAGAGGACTTGCGTGGTAGCGGCCAGAAGCTCTTAGGTATCTCAATGTAACATTATATTTTTGAACCAACTCAAGTAGAGTTAATATGGGCCAAGGAATCATGGAAGCACTACATTTTTCAGATATTTAGTAACATGTCTTTGATATTTAATAACCTGGGCCAAGGAATCATCAAAGACCAGAAATAAATGGAATTCATCACAACCATACCTAGGAATCAGAAGTCTGATCAACAAAAAGAGGAGCCAATTTCCCAGTATAATGACGAAATCACGATTAGTACATGGCTCACACCATACGAGGATGTGGCGTTGGTGCCGAGTGCCAACTTTCTTTTGCACGAGTCTATAGGGTCCAAGAAAGGAGTAGAAACTGATCCAAATGATTAGTCTACATTAAGCTGCATGGGGAACCGAAATAGAAGCTAAGTCAGATCATGCATCTCCTCCACATTCTATTTTTAAGTTGTACCTCTCTGATCTAGAGATTGTCAAAAGTCAATACTTCATATATCATTATTATTGCATTGTATCGATTTCTGTCGTTTAGTTCATAATATGACAAGATTAAGTCTCAAGTCAATCGAGAATTCCACCGTTATCTTCTAGATATTTTGACCCAAGGCTTCACACGTTAAATACGTACTCCCTCCATCCTAAAATAAGTGTTGTTTTAGAAAATTTTAGACACATTACTCATCCTAAGAAATGACCTTGTTACCCTAATTACTTCTAATAATCGTGATTGAAAATTGTGTTATTTATTTAGTTTTCTGGATCCTCAACGAATGCATATGCATTAGAACTCGAAAAGTAACATCTACTAAGTATTTTATTAGCTCTATGTGTTTTCCTATACATTTTCTTGGTACTGGTATTGCTTTAATTAGATGGATCTCGTTACAAGCTAAAACAACACTCTTTATGGGATAAAATTTGAATGCTAAAACAACACTTACTTTGGGACGGAGGGAGTACATTACTGTGTTCCGTACAATAGTACGATCATATTAGCTGAGGTAGGATCCATCGCAAACGTTGCAAGTCACATGCATGCATGTGCGTGGGGAACAGAGCCTACATGAATATCCTATAATCGATTCCTCATATTCATGTCAACTTGTAGCACTTGTAGCATTCATGCATGGTGTCATCTACAATGGAACACTAGCCTATAAATACCAGCGCTCACAGTATCATATAGGCACCAAGCTCCCTCAAATCTTATGCTTTCTGATATTCTCTAGCTCTACATATCTTGCTCTATATAGCAAAGCTTGCTTCATCCATCCACAACCATGGTTTCAGGCGCAGCAGGCCTTAAGGCAGCGGCCGCCATTGCCGTTCTCGCGGTGCTGGTCATGTCTTCCCAGGGGCATCCGAGGAAGAAGCCCTTATGCAGCGACTGTGGATCGCTGTGCAATACCAACTGCACTGCCATGGTTGTCGAAAAGTGCAGGAATGAGTGCAGCTTCCAGTTCGCTTGCGACCAATGCAAATCCCAGGTCCGCCAGTCCTGCTGCCAGAACTTCTGCAGCAGTAGCAATGGCACAAGCAGCTATTCCTGCTGCCCTAACGGCTGTGTGGGCGCCGACTGCGCGACCTGCAGCTGTGACTACTGCGACACCGGCTTTGAAAATAGTTGCACGTCCCCCTGCAGCGACCGATACTGCATGCTTTGCACATGGGGGATTCAAGAACAGTGCTTGCCCTCTTGCATCAGCGACTGCAACAATAACTGCGTGAAGAAAGATTGTTGAAGATTCCTTGCGCACCTATCTATATATGTATTGATGCGTGGGTCTTAGTTACTCCCTATCATCAGTCGTGTTTGTCTGCTTAATTCAACCAATAGATCGATCACCTTTTTTAGTTACCCTAATGGACTTTCTATGGTGCATGTACTTTTATTAACCACGTCAAGGCTGGTTTTGAGAGTGCTTAGCCGCCTCCATGAAATTTCGAAACATGTTATCCTTTTTCTTTTTGTTTTCAGGGAAACCCGTTCCCCTTCTTCTCTAGGATCTAAATATTTTAGGGAAAATATTCTAATTGTACATGCTGATGAGGTGATCACCCATTATTCTTCCTACAGCTTCTACTAATGTGATATTATTTTCATTAAAAGGGAAAATTATAGCTCAATGGAAAAAAATTAACTTGGTATTAACATATTTATAAACAACTTAACACTTGGATGCCAAAGGGGCATCTTGTAACTCAAAAGGCCTTTACTCACAATTGTCATTCTATTTGCATCCGAAATATTACACCAAATTGTCATTTAGGGCCCATGAGGAACTTACATATTTACCAAAAAAATCAGTCTGGTTGCACCATGTGGCAAACGGGACGATAGCTAAGGTGGCAAGGGAACGCCCTGAGCCGGCGGCCTACCAGTTTCCCTCATCGATCGTCTCCACATGTGCACGGGCGTGAACCTGAACTTCTCCCAAAAGAATCGATAATGCTCTTGATCGCCAACCCTTCAAATTCATGCTGGTGGTGTAGTGAAAAAGCGTTGCAAGGTTGATATCCAAAATTGGGCCTCATTTAGACCGATACGGATAATAAGTAGATTATACATGCCAGTGCCTTAGGAGACCGATACGGATAATAAACAGCCATGAGACAAGAGGTAAAAACTACAAATGCGAATGAAAATTTATATGGAGTAATCAGTAATTGAATTGGATCAAGATAAGAAGGTATACATATGACTGTATAGTCAGTCACGGTGCGACTAGTGTTATACACTGGAATGTGAACAAATGAGAGAGCAGTGTTTGCCTATATGCTAACCTCTACACAGTCAGTCACGGTGCGACTAGTGTTTAGACAGTCGAAACAACTGACTAGATGGTTTAGATGTTTTGTTTTGTGGCAAAAAATAAGCAAGCAAATATCTAAATAGCTATGCATATTTCATAGTTGCATCCCTCAATCCTGGAAGGGATCCTGGAATTCAAAAATGTCCATAAATAAGGAATTATGAGTGTATTAAGAAACCATGTCTTACGGTTAGAAAAATATTCCATCTTGCATTATAAGGGCTGGGTCACCCCTTGATTTTCGCCAATTTGGCAACCGAATTTGATTAGGGGCACATGTGTCTTCTTCTATCCTCCTTAATATGCACTTCATCGCTTAGGTCCCAAACTGTGTACTGACCTGTTGTTTAGCGGTGTACTAAACTCTAAATGATAATCTAAACTATTCTGCATTAAGCTACATGGGGAACAGAAATAAGGGAATCTCCTCCAGATGCCAATTCGCTATGGATGACCCGATCAAAGTCAATGCATGCATCGGGGAAATTGCACAAATAATGTATTACTACTTCTGTTCATTTTATCAAGGTCAGTTTGGCCATCCAAGTCCACATTTTGACTGACAAGTAGTAAGCCCAATAATATGTGGTAAGTTAAGTATTTACAAAACCGGATCAATTTGATTCGTATTTAAACCACTTTCTGATGGTTATAATTTTGTGAATATTAAGAATAATTATAAAAAATAATTCATGATGAAAGATTGATTATTCTCGACAGTCAGGCTAGCTATTCCCACTAAAATGAATGGAGTACTGATTAATACCTATGAGGAGTCAAGTTCACAATATGCAAGTTGAAAGGAACTTGTTAGTTAAAAGCATGCTGCTCATATAAATTGAGCGTGTACACTACTCCATGAAAACGTTCTATTTTTAAGTTGTACCTCTGGCGCAGACTTTGACAACGTCAAAAGTCAATAGTAGGTACTTCATAGTATATCATAAATATTATATTGTATGTATATATGTGGAAAACAGAGCCTCTGCTCATGATGAATATCATACACTCCAGAACACTCCTAGCCTCTTCAAGTCAACTTGTAGCATGTATGCATGGCATTGTCTATGGATGGAACACTACTTCATTTGAATGATTTGTTTTAGATGTTCTCCCTACATTTCTAGCCTATAAATACCATCGCCCAAAATGTATCATATATGCACCAATTAAGATTTTTCACATCTCTTGCTCTACACAGCTTGCTCTTTAGCAAAGCTTGCTTCGTCCACCCACAGCAATGGTTTCACGTGCGGCAGGTCTTAAGGCAGCGGCCGCCCTTGCCGTTTTCGCTGTGCTAGTCATGTCTTCCCAGGGGCTTCCGAGGAAGAAGCCATTATGCAGCGACTGTTCACCACTGTGCAACATCAGCTGCACTGCCATTGCTGAAGCAAACTGCAGCAGTTACTGCAGCACATTCCCTTGGGAGCAATGCAAATCCCAGGTCCTCCAGGCCTGCTGCCGGGACGTCTGCAGCAGCAGTACTGGCACAAGCAGCATTTCCTGCTGCCCTAACGATTGTATTGGCGGCAACTGCGTGACCTGCAGCTGTGCCAACTGCAACACCGGTGTCCAAAATGTTTGCTCGGACGCCAGCGACCTTAGATGCCAAGCTTGCAAAAACGGGATTGGCCAAGACTGCTTGTCCTCTTGCATCAACACCTGCCAAGATCACTGTGTGAAGAAAGATTGTTGAAGATGCCATGTGCATCTGCTCCCTCCGTCCTGAAATGTAAGATATTTTGGTTCGTTCTAATTTAAAATAGTCTAAGTTTAATCAACTTTAAAGAAAAGAGTAATAATAATTTGAAAGTCAAATAAGAATAAGTAGATACATTATAAAATATATTTTCATAATTTACTTATTTGATGGGTTAGATGTTAATATTTTTCTCTATAAATTTGATCAAAGTTAGACTATTTTAACTTAGGACAAAGTAAAATACCTTATATTTTAGGGGAGGTAGTATATATACGTATGGATGTATGTGTGTATGGGTTTCAATTACTCCTTACCGGTCGTGTCTGTCTGTTTAATTCAACTCATAGATCACCTTTTGCTTATTTATCCTAATGTACTTCCAATGCTGCATTTACTTTAATTAGCCACGTCGAGCTGGTTTTTAGAGTGCTTAGCCTCCATGAAATTTCAATACATTTCGTCCTTCTTCTTTTTATAACAGAAAACTTTTTACCATTCTTTCCTAGGATCTAAATTTTGTAAGGAAAAATATTCTATCTCTACGTGCTGAGGTGATCACGGATTATTATTCGTACAGCTTAAATTAATGTGATATTGTTTTCATTAAAATAAAAAATTAGCTCACTGGAAAAATAGTTCTCACATTACAAGTTACTTACATATTGATAAATAACACTAATGATTTGTGCACAATGACACTGCTATGCTACAGACATATAATTTTCACATTAATCCTCACGGTATGTGGTAAATGACAAATCATATAATTTCTCAAATAATTTGGAAATATCAGGACATAAATTTGGCGGACTCTAATACACACAACTACTATGCCATTTTGAAATATATCCAAAAGTAGATTACCCATCTTTGCAATTATAAAAAAAATAATCTAAAGTGGTCCATAAGATTTGCATATAAATTACTTATCTCCTCTATATTTAAAAATAACAAAAATATAATCTTTTAAATCTACAACTACATTATCTAGTACATGTCTCATAAAAACTAACTTAAATTACTTCTATGTATGCTTATAAATTATCCACTTATAAATCGCTCACTAAGATCGAGGCTAATTATGGGCCGAGAGGGATATTAGCGTATTCTACAGGTGCTAATTATGGTCTGACATCGATCAGTATTCAGTATTGATAAACATCATATCAACCCCTCTCGCCGACCTCTCCGGACTTTAATTTATTTGCCATCAGCAAAACAAACATTTAGATATGCACCCAGGAGTCTACACGTGTTTAATTAGATCGCATCTAATCGTGTGATGTTTACACTATTTTTTCTCCATTGCGGTCAGGAGTCTAATTGATTCATCGTTTAGGCCCCAAACTGGGTGCTGACCTGTTGTTTAGCATACTACTAAACCCTAAAATGCTAATCCAAACAAGTAGTGTACATTGAGCTACACGGGAACACTATAAAAAAAAGATTTTAGAGGCGAGTAAAAATGTATTTTTAGGGACGGGTGCGGTACCCGCTCCTACTTCTCGCAGCTAAAAATACCATTTTTAGGACCAGCCCCTACGAATCAATTTTCCAGAAAATAAAAAAAATCAAAAATAGCAAAATAAAAAAGAGAAAATATTGCAGCCAACCAACCACCATAAGCCCCTGTACTATCGAGGTATAATTTTTTTTACAAAATATGCACCACTTGCATCACCCAAGGTTCAAACAGGATACCTCAAACCTCGCGCGTACCTTCCTCTCCACCACACTACACAGTCACTTATGACTCCATGGGGTATGCTATTCTTTTATATTAACACATTAACACAGATGCCATCATCCACCCCTAAAAATATTTTTCTACTTTATTTCGAAAATTCATTTAAATCTTTACATATAGCAAAACAAATAAAAAAAGTGAAACTTCTACACTATGATTATTGTGAATTGTAGATAAAAAAATATGCCAAGTATATTTCAGTGTTATATAAAGGTTAAGATTGTGGAAACCTCAAAGTATGACTTGAGTTGTATGAGATACTATATAGTAATTGCTATTAGACAACTTATAATAATTTTTTGGACTACTAAATAACCTTAAGTGAAAAGGTTATCAACTACAAAATTGTAGGTCTCGTCAATCTCTACAATTTTATTATAAAATTTGACTTCATCCAAGATGATATAAAAAAGTTATGAATTTATTTTATGTGGGAGTATTTGTAGGGGTGGGTCATGCTATCACCCACCCCTAGAAATGCATTTTTAGGGAGCCAAAGTAAGGGAATCTCCTCCACTTGCCAATTGGCTTTGGGTGACCAGATGGATCAAAGTCAGTGCATGCATTGGGGAAACTGCACAAACAATGTACTACTACCGTCCAACAGCACATTCTCACTAACAATTAGTAAATCCAATAGTGAGGTTAGTTGTGATGTTACAAACTGGAAGAATTATTTAAATCGCTTTCTAATGTTTAAAATTTTGTGACTATTAAAGAAACATTATAAAATGAATTCATGGCGAAAGATTGATTATTCTCGATGGTGAAACATCCACTAAAAGTGAATGGATGAAGTACTGACTAATACATACGAGGAGTCAAGTTCACGACATGCATGCAAGTTGAATGGAACTTATTGTTAGTTAAAAGCATGTTGCTCATGTGAATTGAGAGTGTACAGTACTACTCCACGACAACATTTTATTTTCAAGTTGTACCGACCTCTGCCGCAGACCATGACTTTGTCAAAAGTCAGTAGTAGGTACTTCATATATATTGTATGTATGTGGGGAATGGAGCCGGCTCAGGATAAATATCATACAAGTACTCCAGAGTACTCCTCTTCAAGTCAACTTGTAACATGCATATGCATGGCATCATCTACGATGGAACACTGATCCATTGATTTGTATGATTTAGTTTAGATCTTTTTCATACATTGCTAGCCTATAAATACCATCATTCACACAACATCATCATATAGGCACCAAGCTTTTTCACATCTTGCATTTTGTGTTACTCTCTTTGTCTACAAATCTTGCTCTATAACAAAGCTTGGGGTATCCATCCACAAAAAATGGTTTCAAGTGCAGCAGGTCTTAAGGCAGCAACAGCCGTTGCCATTTTCGCTGTGCTGGTCATGTCTTCCCAGGGCCATCCAAGGACGAAGCCATTATGCAGCGACTGCCCATCTCTGTGCAATACCAATTGCAGTGCCGTCATTGCTGCAACCTGCAACAGTACCTGCAGCCCCCCGGTGGCCGAATGCGACCGCTGCAAGTCCCAGGTCCTCCAGGGATGCTGCCAGGAGTTCTGCAGCAGTAGTAATGGCACAAGCAGCTATTCCTGCTGCCCTAGCGACTGTATCGGCGGCAACTGCACGACCTGCAGCTGTGACAGCTGCAACGCCGCCCTCCAAGACAGGTGCACGTTCGCCTGCAGCATGCATGCGTCTGATCTCGCGAGATGCGAAGCTTGCAAAAACGGGGTTGGCCAACAGTGCTATTCCCCTTGCATCAGCGCCTGCAACGATCACTGCGTGAAGAAAGATTGTTAAAGATGCCTATCGCTCCTTATCTATCGTGTTAGTCTGTTTGATTCAACCCATAGATCACATTTTGTTTAATTATCCTAGTGTACTTTCAATGCTGCATTTGCTTCGGCCACGAGCTGGTTTTGGGAGCACTTTGCCTCCATGAATTTCAATACATTTTATCCTTCTTTTCTCTAAGAGAGAAACCCTTTATCCGTCTTCGCTAGGATCTAAATTTTTGGGCGGAAAATACTCAATGCGCACGTGCCAAGGTGATCCTAATTATTCGTCCTTCACTTTCTTCAAAAAAATTATTCTTCCTACACTCGTGTTTCCATCGATGTGATATTGTTTTCATTAAAGGAAAAAAATTAGCTCAATGAAAACACATTAGTTGGTATTTAGTATTTACATATATTGTAAACAGTACCGGTGCTTCGTGCAAAATGCCACTGGTGTGATACGGAAGCATAGACCAAGCTTCAGTTTGACAGTGCAAGTACACACTTCATAAGGTGCCTGTTTAACCCCAAACAGAGCAGCAGAAGCACTGTCAGTGCTCCTGATCATCGTCATTCTGATGAAGCTGATTCAGTCACTGAAGCTATTCAGGAGGAAGACAAGGGAGTGTCTAAGTGGACCGTACGGCCCAATGTGCGACTGGTCAGCCCAGAATGGCTGAAGCCCAGGCTGTAAATAGATAAGTACCGGAGAAATTCCCACACATTCTTTCAAAAAAAAAAAAGGAAATCCCCACTCATTCCTCGTCCTTTCCCTTGCTATCTCTGAACTCCTCCGCTTCTTGTCCAATTCCCCTATTCGTCTCAGTATATTCGCGATGGATGCTCTGCTTCAGAACGAGACGGTGATGCCGAGGAGGTCGACGATGCGATCCACGAACGGCGCAAGGTCCGGCCAGCTCGCCGCCGTCACGAGCTTCCCGTCGGCGACCGCCCCTCGTGTCTCCACGGCCTCGGCCCCGGCCAGCCTCGAGACCACCCTCATTGGCACCCCGCTCGCGCACTTACTGCCCCTGAGCAGCCCCGCCGCGGCGAGGAGCAGGTGGCCCTGGTCGATGCTGGCCACCACCTTCCCCTTGCCCGCGAACTCCCGGACCAGCGCCACCGCCTTCTCGTGGGTCACCAGCAGCTCGGGCGCCCGGCCGCCGGGGACGACCACGCAGTCGAAGCCGTCGGCGCCCACGTCCGCCCAGTCTGCGGTCACCGCGAAGTTGTGGCCGCGCCTCTCCTCGCACGCGGCGCCCTGCGCGGCGGGCGCGTCGTAGACCGCGGTGACGCAGGGCTCGCCCCTGCGCTTGGTCGGGCACGCGGCCTCGACGCGGCAGCCCACGCCGGCCAGCGCCCGGAACGGCACGTTCGCCTCGTAGTCGTCCACGTAGTCCTGCACGGCCAATCGGCGGCGGCGCCATGAGCGCGCTGGCAAAAGCCGACGGGAACGATGAGGACGTGGAAGGTCTAGCTCACGGCGCAGAGGATGAGGACGGCCTTGCCGCTGCCGCCGCCGACACGCCCGCCCATGGCGGCGAGGAGCTTGGCGATGATCTCGGCGTGCGCGGGCCACCCGATGGCGGAGAGCACGTGCCCGTCCGCGACGCAGAGGCCGAAGGGTCCGGGTCGACCCACGTCCTGCCGGCGAGCTCCACGACGGGCCGCATGCTGAAGAACGCCGTGCACCGGACCCCGCCCATGGCCCCCGCCGCGGCGAGCAGCAGCTGGCTGTGGCACGTCAGCACGACGGGCCGCCGCATCCCCGCGAACGCCGAGACGAGCTCGACAACCGCGTCGTCCGCGCTGAGCTGCTCCGTGAACCGCCCACCCGGGACGACGAGCCCGTCGTAGCGCGACGGGTCCGCCGCCGCGGCGGCGAAGTCGGCGGTGACCGCGAGCCGGTGGCCCGGGAGCTCCGTGTAGAGCTGCATGCTCATGGTGATCGATGAGAGAGAGAGAGAGAGAGAATTGATGGTGGTTGTGGTGGAGGACGATTTGGGTGACGGTTACGAGTTGGTTTACCTCGAAGCCGAGGAACTCGTGGACGGCGGTGAGGCAGGACTCGCCGGGCTGCTTGCCCGGCGCGACGCAGTCGACGGCGACGCCGAGGGCGGCGAGTGCGTAGAGCGGGACGGCGGCCTCGTAGTCCTCCATGTAGTCGCCGGAGAGCATGAGGACCTTGCGGGAGGGCGCCATGGACGGACGGACGGACCCCGGTTCTTGCTCCAGCGCAGCTCACCTAGCTCTCGGCCCGAACTTGCTCGCAGTTTTGCTTATGTTTGCAAAGAAAAAAAGAACCATCGCAGCATGATGAATGACGCTAATCCAAACGCTTAACAAGCTTGGCTCCGGTAGTTTGGTCTTCCATGGCTCTGTGTCATCAGAAATAGACAAAAACCGGACCTGTATTTGCAACAAGATAGCTTGTGGGTACTCTCAAACTAAAACCAAGTTGCAGATGGGATGATCACTGGAATAATTTTGTTGCACCACTGAATAAAGATGGGGAAGCGCCCATGATGCAGTGGGTGATGACGAACCAAGACGAACAACAAGACGGCATAGCGGGACCGAAGCTCTATCCTCGCATGTCGTGTTATGTTATTGTGGACGCGTTTGGTGCGATGGCACAAATGACAAATGTCGTCGCCATCGGCAAGAAGTCCTGCGTCCGGCACGAAAAGGCCAAATTGCCATGCTTCGTCTGGAGGAGGAGGAGGAGAAGGAGGACGAAGAGGAAGAGGAAGAAGAAGAAGAAGAAGAAGAACCCAGCAACAGAAACAAAGTGGGGCGTGGAGGATGGGCCTGGTCTGGATCAACCAACAAGCATGGCCGGGATTGCTCTCAAACTAAAGTCAAGTGTGTCGAGCAAAGTTGCTTCCAGCCCAGCCCAATAGCTGTCTGGTTGCTCCAGCCTTACTACTTCCTAGATTGTCCTGACAGGGAGAAGAAACTAAAAACAGGAAGGAAAGATTAGTGCACTACACTCCTTTCATCAGTAAGAAAAATACTCTCTGCTGAATTTTTCTAGTGTTGCAGTCGACAACTTTTCACAAACCTGAACAGGACTATAGATAATAACTTTTGACAGTATTCAGTATCCAAGAAAAAACTTTTGACAGTATTTTCTTCTCTCTCGTTTTGTCCCTGCCCCTCTCATTTCAATTTGTTTTTTTTCAGAGAAGTTCATTTCAATTTGTTGCTCGCATCTAGCTCGCAGATAGATAGATAGATATTTCCCCTGGCTGTCACGCTCGGGATTTATTCAGCAATCTGACCCCAACCGCCCTGGCGTTTCCTCAACATCAATCTGGCAGCTGACAGGCGCTGTCAATCTAATTAATTAATTAAACTGACTTGGTACTACCTGCAGGTGATCATGGCAGACACTGCCGTTTTCTCAGCACTGTTGATAAGCTTGAAACCTGACGCCAGGAGGTGTTGCTCGCGGCAAAATTAAGCAGTTCAGGATGGCTCCGGCACAAAGAAAATTGCATATTTGGGAATTCAAATATCGCGCTTTGCAGTTTTACCATTACTAACATTGATTTCATAAAAATAGAAATCTAAACATGTGCAAGTTGATTCTACTTTGGGTGTATTTCTTTTCTTTTTATTTTCTTTTTCATATATTTGGCATATGAATTGACCGTATTGCCCTTCCTTATTTTTGCAATGGCATGGTGGATTCCAATGGCAGTCAGCTCACTTCCTCTGCTCTGATCATCGTCGACCTCCCAGCTCCCACTAGTCACCATCGTCTCCCTCTGCGTAGCGTCCTGCCTCCACGTCGAGATGAGCCGCCCGGCAACGAGCAGTGGCCCTGTGCCTCTTTTATGACCTCCCGCAAGCCACACCGGCGGCAGACAACAAGCAGCCAACCGCGCGTCACTCGTCGGCGTCACCACCTTCGATTTCATCCACCACGGCTCCACGACGCGCCTGACGCGGAAGCCGCGTTCCCGTGTGCGGCCGCACCACTCGGAGAACACGACGTGCTCGCTACGCAGGTGCGTCTGGCGCATAGCCGCGCGGCGGCGGCGCAACGGTGTTTCGTGCCTTCGTGCGAGTGGCGGAGTCCAGTTATGGTCATACTAGGCTCCGGTCCCCTTGCCAATAAGAAATTGGTGAAAAGTTCAGCACATATACGTTGCATGGCTGCTAATTTTATATGCATGCATGCATATCTCGCACACATCTCTTTTTCCATTGGATCTGCTAGAGACGTGAAACTTACCTTAGCTGATGGAAGCTGAAAGCTTTACCATCTGGCCCTCTTGGTTTCCTTTCACGCTCCGCCACTGCTTCGTGCCCACGGGTTCCAGCGGAAGCGGGGATTCAAGGTTCTCTTCGTAGGATGCATGGTCCGTTGCTCTTCCTAGCCTCACGTCGCCAACTCCCGACTCGCCGGCGGCGTGGATGCTGCGCCGCCTGTCATATTTGCTGAATTCTTGCATGATATGATGTAAACCAGAGTACAGTTAGCAATATGCCAACATACTCATCTATACATCAAATCGTAGGCTACGGAACAGTCGTTTCAACAAGTTGTTCAAAATTGCAATTAAACATTAGAAGCTTAATTGTGTACCAGAGGAGCAGGCGCGGCCAGGCTGCCGCCGGCATTGTCCAGGGTGGACGAGCACTGCCGCGACGCGCTCCGCTGCATGGTGCCGGCGCCGCGGGCTGGGGCTATCGTTGGTGCTCATCCTGTCATCCACATCTACGTCACCCCAATCAAGTGCTTCCTCCAGGCGCTGTGGGCGGCCGTGGTCCTCGGGTCCGTCGGGACCTACCTCGTCGCCGCGCAGCCGCTGGACAAGCGCCTGGTGCAGTACGTGCTGGAGCATCCGGCCGCCCTCTTGTTGCGCGGCCAGGTCACCGCCGGCCTCGTCCATGGCGGCCTCGGCCAGGCTGGAGGTGAGCGGCCCGGCGGCGGCCGCGGCCAGGTTGGCATCGGGCGGGGGGCAGCGGCCGCGAGTATGCTGCAAGTGGCCGAGGCTGCCTCGTCGGGCGGCTAGCCCTCCATGACCACGGGCCCTAGGTCGTCGTGAGAGAAGTCGAACGGAAGAGAGAAGAGAGGTGATCGTGAGAGAGAAGAGAGATGATCGCGAGAGAAATGGAACGGGAGAGAGAACATAACTTGCGTGGTAAAAAAAAGTAGAAGGGCAATATGGTCAATTAACATGCTAAATACATGAAAAAGAAAATAGAAAAGAGAGAAAATACATCAATAGCAGTAGAATCAAGTTGCACTTATTTAGAATTCTATTTTTACGAAATTAATGTTAGTAATAGCAAAACTGTGAAGCGCCGTGCTAGGATACAATTTTTCTCTCCAGCAACTGGAGCTTCTCTCCGGCAACTGGCGCGGCGCCGCCGCCGTCATCGATCTCGTCAGCAGCAATGGCAGCACGCCATGGCTGCAGAGCATCGAGCTACCTCGGTGGTTGGGCAGGCAGCTCCGTGTCCCCAGAAACCGAGCAACCATCGTCTCTTGGACCTTTACAGCGCGCGATAAAGATGGACAGCTTCCCCGGCGCTGTTTGGCTTCGCGCGCGCGCGACGGTCCGTACGCCGGCGAACATGGCACTGCACGGGAGATTCGGGAGGCCACAGCCAGAGCCCTCTCCTTCTTCGCCTTGCACCGCCGCCGAATCGACCCCTCCGAGTACGGCGGGAGGGTCCCTCCGCCCGCCGCCGCCGCCGCGCCCGGGGCGGCCGCTGCTTCGACCTGCCGCCGAACGCCACGACCCAGACCGAGGGACATAAATGCAAAATATGAAGCCGGATATTTATACACACACCCCTGAATCGGATCGCGACTGCTAATCGCGATCCGAATCAGGGGGTCATATGTAAATATCAGGGGCTGTTTTGCGAAATTCCGAAACCGTTCAAAGGGGCCGATATGCGAAACATGCTCACCGCGATCCACGCCGATTGCGGCGCCGCGCGAGGAGGCGATGGCTTCCGTTCCGCCGCCCGCGCCCGGCCGGCGACGTCCTCCCGAGCAAGGCCTCCGCGCCATGAGATGCTCTCGCCTACCCGCCGCATTCTCCTCCGCCGCCCGCGGCCTCGCCGTTGACCCCAAGCCGTGCGCCGACTCCATTCCCGGAAGGGATTTGATTTCGGTGGAGGAGCTCGCCGGGATTTGTAGCCGGCGGCGTTACTGCTCGGGCAATTGGTAGAGAAAACGCAAGGGAGGAAGAGGCACCATCACTGACGAGCTCCACCAGAACGAGTCGATTCAGACACCGTTCGTCAGCTCCAAAACAATAACGTTTCACAAGCCAAAACTCCCAGGAACCATAAGAAGCCTATATAAACGTTGTAGCCCTAAGAAGCCTCTCCACGTTTCAGTAAGGACACTACATGGGTAAAAAACGCACGTTTTGAAAGATACAGAGCTCCAATGTTGGGCAAAAATATGCATTTTTCTGAAAATTCAGAGATGTGCAATGAATTACTTTTTTTGCAAACTTTGGGCTGGATTTCAAGGGCCAATATGTTGTAGATTATGGTCAAACATGATCTGACTGTCAATTTGGAATATAGGAATATAAGTTCTAGAAAGAAATGTTTGAGAGTTTATGAGCAAAGTTTGGAGAAAAAACTAGTGCCTAAGGGACTGCGTTTTTCAGACTTGGACGATTTTCAGGTTAAGGCTGATGAATACATGGATTTTGACCAGATTCTGACTGCGTTTTTGAATGCTTAAATTAACTTCTCACACTTACGCAACAAAAGTGGATCAGATTATATATGTTGGACTACAAACCTTATGTTGGACAAGGGCGAACTGTTTAGGCAAAATCAATTTTAATAAGCACTCAAACATGGCTCTGCTCACATGTCAGGGCCACGACAATCTCCTCCAGCTCTCTAGCTGACGCTGTCAACCTCAAGTCCATGCCTGTGTGGTCAACTAGGTCTGCTCGAGATCAAGACAAATTTAGTCAGGCATTATGTGCAGTGGACACTAAAGAGGAACCGGCAAAAGTGACTGTGAAAGCCTGAATGGTCTGTTCTGCTCGATTTCTCCATGGTTACAGAGAGGAATTTTGCAGGTTCAGATTGGGCACTCGTCCTGCCATCGGCAGGCTCAATGTCGGTAAGGAAGAAAGAACACGCAGGGAGCCATCCACTCCAATCTCCTTCCATCCGCCGGCCGGACCTCCGGGGCCGGGATGGACGCACGGGAGCAGCCTTTCCCGCCGCCGTCACCGTCCTCTCGAGTCCTCATGCTGTCGCGAAGGCCACCTACCAGAGACAACCGGCGGCGGCTCGACGATCTCCGTTCGAGGGGCCGATATGCAAAAACATTTCACCTTGATCCACGCCGGCGAGGCGGCGAACGCTTCCGTTGCGCCCGCCCGCGCTCGGCCGGCGACGTCCTCTCGACCACGTCCTCCACACCATGAGACGCACACGCCTATCCGACGCATTCTCCTCCGCCGCCCTCGGCCTCGCCGCTGACCCCGAGCGTGCTTTGATTCCTCTGCAATCAGACACCACGCTCAGGCAGCCGCCGGCCCTGCCCCGCCGTCCAGAACGCAGGAAGGGGACAAGAGACATGGAGCAGGCCAGCGGCACGGGCACGGGCACGCTTGATCGATCTGCACTCTCCGGCCAGTATCTCAAGCCTGGCGAGGTGAGGACTGAGGAAACTCTGCAAATTCCTTCAGATGTGCAGACATTCCTCTGTTCCAATCAAATGCTCAGATTCAGCAGGCCAAGAGATGTGGGCAGCTGCTGCAAGCCTGAAACGGATTAATTCTGCAGTGATCGATTGGAGTGGTGAAGAGGAGGATGGATCATCGCCCGACGGCGGACAGTTACAGTTACAGAGAGGATTTTCTTTGCAGGTTCAGATCGGGCACTCGTCCTGCCATCCGCAGGCTCAATGTTGGTAAAGAACTGAAGATGAAAGAACACGCAAAAATTTCAGTTGGTTATCATAGTTGCGATTATTGAGCTTCGAATTCAGTCCAGCCAAAACTGGGCAGAACAGGAACTTGAGCCTGAGACTGAATGAAACTCTCTAAGGTGAACATTAGGAGAACACTAATCAGTCAGTGCTAGGTACCTTTTAGCAATCACTTATTCCACTGATTCAGAAGTGCGAGGTTCAGGATTCAGAAGCAGCCTGCGGCTGCGGGGGAGAGTGTCTTCAGGCCTCCTCGGCACGGTGTCATGTGGCCAACATCAGCGCGCCGGCGCTATGGCTTTCGTTGCAAGCGCCTCGACCGCTGCCATGCCCTCGCAGTGCCCGCACCACACCTCTCACCGTTTCAACTCCGAACACGACGGCCTAGTTTACGGCTTCGTCTCGCGCCTTGCGCAAGCGCCAGATGCCTCCGGCCAACCACCCGCCGGGCCTGCCTCCGACGCACACCTACCACCGTTGCCGTCCTCACGCACACCTACCACCGTCGGCCGGCCCGGGCTGTCGGTGCGGGAGGCCTATGTGGCTGCAGTGCAGAGTCAGATAGTTGGTTGGTCCTGCTCTGCCTTGTACGAGGAAGCCGCCGACTTCCCCGGCGACGGTTGGCTTCGCGCGCGCGCGCGACGATCTGTACGCCGGCGACAAACATGGCACTGCACGGGAGGTTTGGGAGGCCACAGCCGGCGCCCTCTCCTTCTTCGTCTTGCACATCCGCCGAGCACCCATCTAGTACCGCAGGAGCGTCTCTTCCGGCCGACGCCGCCGCGCGCCGGGCCCGCCTCTGCTTCAGTCCGCCACCGAACACCACGACCCAGACGAGGGACCTATATGTAGACATATGGATAATTATTTACACACAGACCCCTGAATCGGATCGCGACTATTAATCACGATCCAGGAGGTTATATGAAAATAGAAGGGGCTATTACGCAAAATACTGGATCCGTTTGAGGGGCCAATCTGCCAAACATTTGTGAAATACGCGATCCGTTCGAGGGGCCGGTCTGCCAAACATTTTCTCTTTGATCCAAACGTGCTGCACGGCACTACACGGCACGGGCACGGCATGTTCTGGCACGACACGACTAGCACAAAGGCTTAGTCGTGCCGTGCTGTGCCTGCACTGCGTGCCGGCCGCTCGGTCCAAGCACGGCACGATGCGCGTGCGGTCATGTCATGCCAGCACGACAGCACGGTCGGTCCAGTGCGTCCGTGCCGGTTCTAGCCCGTTGCCGGCATCGGTGCAAACAGCGGCAGCTCCGGCAGCGGGCGTCGTGCTTGGGCCCGGTGTCTTTTAACACCCTCATGCTTTTCCTTCCTATTCGGTTCTTATGGCACTTCCTAAGCTAGGCAATCGACAAGATAGGGAACCTTGCGCCAGGCATAGAGGTTGTAATTCCATGGCCATGCATCTCACTGAGGGGATTCGAACCCCTAGCGGTTTCAAGTTCGGAAGGTGGATCTGACGAAACAACTTTCAGTGCGGGAAAAGCTTCTTCTCGCCCTAGAGTTTTAACATTGTCATCGCTAGCTAAAAAAATATATCAAATGAAGTATTACGAAAAAAATGGTTGGCCTATGGGATGGTGGTTCCTGTCTATCAACTAAGGTGATAAATTGATTATATAAGAATCCAGTAGATCACGCACCTATTGTATTTAGTGTGATCTTGTGGGAGAGTAAGGCAACGAGTAACACAAATACTTCATAAACTGGTGCTGATGATATTCTCACCACCCTTGAAAAGGTAGAGTATAAACGGAGTTATCTCCAAACAATCCACAAAAGCTTAATAAGATAAAGGCCGGACTGATCTTGGAAAACCCTAATCTTACTGAGAAGTTTTTCTTTTCCTCTTTCTAAGTGGTTTAAAGGAGGAAGTGAAGTATATGGTCACTGCTCAACACCCTAATAGCTCAGTTCCTTGCCTGCGGATCTTTGTGCCCTTCAAGTGCCCCTTGCTGCTGTGGGTAAGAACGGACATCGTTCTAGCCAGCTAGTGAGAGTTTCCCCATTTTTCTTTGATCTGGCTAATCCATTTTCTGGTTTTTTATTTCCTTCAATGCCGCGGGTGCATAGTCTGACTAGCAGGGGGGAGGCGGCGAGTTAGTAGCTGTAGGCGGCAAAGTCGCTTTGTTACCTCATTAAGAAAGAGTACCCGAGAAGAATAGATATGATCCGGAAACACTCTTATTCGACGAGGCGTAGAGCGTTTGACTTTCTTCTTTACAATTTCCTTAATGCGCATGAATGAGAAATTACACTACAACTACTACGCCTATGGGCAAAGATCACTTGAAGATAGAGAGTCATGGGCATCTATCAAGTACTGGATACGATCCTACCACGACTCCTTCCTTGGAAAAAGGAATTCAAACTGTACCGGTACTCCAAAGCAATGAAAAACCAATGGGATAGACTTCCCCCGATTCTGGACTTGATGAACTAAAAAAGCCAACTAAAAAACGAGATTGATGAATCGGAATTCAATGAAGTAGTTGTTTCATTGTAATATGCTAGACCAGGTTTGCACCTTCTGTAAATAACAGATAGGAAGGAGGGCAGGATCAGAGATAGAGATTCTAGCTGGAAGCGGAATGGGCATGATAAAATACAAGGAGGTCTTTCGAGAAAAAGACAGATCTGTGTATCCGACCTGAAGAGCACCACGAATTAGCGCACAAGCGAAATTCATGAATGAAAAGCGGCGAAGTGGCCTCCCCACGCGGGGAGGCCAGCGGTGGAGAAGACGGGCGCTGTGAGGCCAGCGGCGACGACGAAGGGCGCCAGGAGGCTGACGGCAACGATGAGAGGAGACCTCGGCGAGGGAAAGGAGGCCGGAGAGGACGGCCATGGATCCGCCAGAGGCGCTGGGAGGAGGAGGCAGGCGAGGGGCGCGGGGGCCACGAAACGGCGGCGATGAAGGCGAGAGGCATAGGGAGGCGGCGTCCACAGGATGGCAATGGGCGTGGGAGTCCGCGGTGGCGGCAAGAACGGCGACGGGCGGCGAGGTGCGCGGAGGCTGCGGCGGCGGATGGCGAGGTGCGCGGAGGCCGCGGCAGCGGCGGGGATGGCGAGATGTGTAGGCGTCGGGGACGGAGAGGGGCCTGGGGAAACGATAGGCATGAGGCAACCACGTGCGAGAGATAAGAGAGAGGAGGCAGAAGCTAGAAGGTGCGGGCGGTCCAGTTGGAGAAAGAATTAAGGTTAGGAAATATTGGGCCGTAAATGGGCCTAATCATGGCAGACCTAAAACCGTGTCGTGCCCGTACCGGCACTACGTGTTGGGGTTTCGGTCCACGCACGATATTACGGCCGTGCCGTGCTGGTACCGGTACTATGTCCACCGTGTCAGACCGTGTTCCTGTAGTATTTTTAGTGTCATATCTCGTGTAGTCCGTTTGGCCACCTATACCCGTTCAGGCCGCCGCTTTCCGTGAACCGCCGACGACCAAAACGCAGGAAGGGGCGAAGAGATATGGAGGCCACCGGTGCGGGCACGGGCACGAACGCCCTCCGCCGCCGGCCGGCCGATCGATTTGCAGCCAGCGTCTCAAGCCTGGTGAGGTCAGCTGGTCAGGAATGCTCTGCAAGTTCCTCCAAAATTTGGTAAATGTTCTCCTTTTTTTGCGGGTAAAAGCGATTCTGCTTTCAAAATGCTATCTCTTTTTGATCGATTAATAAAATGTAACCAAGTTACAGTAGACTACCATTTATTTCCCCATCCCAGCATATTTTATGCATGTAAAATGTCCGACGCTTGAGCCATGGAATCTTGGGGTTTCGTAGAATCTGACCTGAACACAGCCAAGCTATATAAAATGTTTTCTTTTTCGTATATGAATAATTTGCTCCTAAAAATCTTATTTGCGCTCCCGTTGCATGATCAAACACAATCGATCTTCACTCGTGCAGCAACAATCACTTGTTGATTAGGAGGTCCGCGGGCAGTTCTCAAAGCCGTCTCACTTAAGAAGATTTTATCCTGGATTTGCGGTGTTAAACTGAGTGAGGTTTAAAAACCATATGCATGCATGGGCTTTTCAATTGGCACGTAACAGATAATTGGACACTTGTTCCACTTCTCAGCACAAGACCTGGTACAGAGAAAATGCCCATTTAGTGAATTAAATTTTTTTAACTACTTCCTCTATCCTAAATTATTAGTCATTTTTGACTTTTTCTAGATATACGTAGATTTTGATATGCACCTAGACATAATATATCTAGATGGAAAAGCTAAAACGACTAATAATTTAGGACGGAGGGAGTATATCCGTAAATAGCAAAATTCTCAATGAAATGTGAATTATGATTTATCATCAAACTGCAGCTCTTCAGCATGCAAACGAATGCATGCAATTATTTGTAGTTCTTTATCAGGGTGTGGTCTGCGGACGCTAGTAACTTGGAAAAATCAGCAAATTGGCAGGGCAGAAGTGTTGTAGATGGATTCAATAGTTGTTTTAAAAAACACATGCATGTCAGTAGTGAAATGCGGACGTGCTAGCAGCTTTCCATAACTTACCATGTCGTATACTCCCAATACTTGCTAGTTTTGTTGGCTGATATTTCCGCTGGCCGTCACGCTCCGGATTTATTCAGCAATCTGACCCCAGCCGTCCCGACGTTTCCTGCACATCGATCCGACAGCCGCCAAATGATTCGAGGAGGATAGATATAAATCAGCCGTCGTTTTCTACCACTACTAGAGATAACCCCATCACCGCCGGTTCGAAAACGTTGGATTAGGATTGGTGATGATGGGTGACACATCACCGCCGGCTCAAGAACCAGCGTCCGTTAAAAAAAATCGATCCCTCCGCCCCGCGCTGCTGGTCCCCAACGCCCTCCACGCGCCGCGCGCCGCCGTTGCTACCCACGCCGTGCGACACCGCTGCTGGCCCAGAGCGCGGCGCCGCGGCGGCCCTGCACCACACCAGCCACCCTACGCGTCGCACCAGCAGCCCGTGCGCCACAGCTCCCGCGCCGGCTGCGTTTGACGAGGAGCAACGAAGGGAAGAGGGGGAGAGGAGGCGCGGGGAAGAGGGAGGGGAGGGGGAGGCGGGGCAGGGGAAGAGGGAGCGGCGGGTGAAGAGGGAGGGGAGGGGCCGGTAGGGGAGAGAAGGGAGGAGAGGGAAGGAAGGGAGCGGGGGAGGTGAAGGGAGCTTCCTGAAGAGAAGAGTTTAGTTTAAAGATCACTGCCGGATTATATAATACGAACAGTCAGTGATGTCTAATATAACCGTCGATTTCTATTGGAACCAGCGGTGATATACTATTTTGATTGGGATTTAAATCAAATAACAGCACCACGCACACGAGCCCAACAAACGCAACACGACACGGAGCCCACATGAATGAAAACACGGCAGCAGCAGCGGCCGTACGTGTCGAAGGTAATTAATCAAAGATGGGTGTGCTGTGTGCAGTGTATGCTGGTGGTTGGGAGGTGGCCGGCCGGCCTGCGACTGAGAACGAGAGACGACGACGACGACGTAGACCAGCTGCGCACGGAGCCTCCGTCGCAGAACAGCTTGATGTATACGAGTGCAAGACGCGGACTCGGAGCTGAATCCATTCATGCATGCATGCATGGCCAATCCACACACACACGCACGCACGCACACACACACACACACACACACACAGAGAGAGAGAGAGAGAGAGAGAGAGAGACTGCTGTACTACTCATCAACAGAATAGGAATTGGGTAATCTAGCTACGAATCTAACGTACCTACTAATGCAGGAACCCAGGAATAATAATCGTGCCCGTAGTTTAACTGTACGCATGCATGACGAACTCTCTTTTAGTAGTAATCTGTCGCTGATCCTGATAAGGAGGAGTCGTTGCTGCTGGTGTTGGTTAGATTGTTAGCTGATCATACCACCTGCTGCTGCCGGATACTAATCTACTCGATACGGTAGTTGTCGATCAGGTTGGAGATCGACCCGGCCGGCATCATCCGTGTCGAGTCGCTCTCGTGCACATTACGTACGCCACCGCTCTCCGACGACCCTGTTCTCTCGCTCTCACAAACGGGAGTGAGTGCTCTACTACTTCCATCCAGCCGGCGGTGTAATGAGGTCAGTGAGTTCCGGTTGGGGGGACGGGAGGAGAGAAAATACGGGAGGACGACCGACCGGGCAATTGAAGGGGATGATCCGATCCAATCATCCATGCAGTCGGTCAAACAGGGTCCATCCCGTCCGGCCGGCCTCCCTCTGCTCGGCAAGTGGCCGCGAGTCTCGCTAGCTCCATTACTGCACGCTCCGATCATCCCCTAGTGATAGTACTGCAGCGGTGGTCATCTACCTAGCTAGTGCATGTGAACGAGGGATGGATCAGCTGCTGCAGTACCACTGCAGACAGCGGAGCCCTCGAGCCGGTCGACCTGCATGCAGATCGACGTGATCCGGTGGCTGCCGGCTAGCCGCCGGCTGCCCGCTGCAGCAACAGGCAACTGCCGGGAAAGCACGCGCGGCGATTGCTGCTGCTGCTCTGGCCTCTAGGCTGCATGCCGACCTGATCAATGCGATCGGTTGGGGAGGAGCGAGGCCCATCTGCGGTCTGCCCATGGAATGAATTAGAGAGAGATCTCGGCTGCCGGCAGCCATGCAGCAGCGCGGCAGGCCGGCCCCGACGCTGGCAGGTGGCAACGCAGAACGCGGAGCCCTGAGCCCAGGGAGCCCGGCCGATGACCTGATCGACGTCGTCGGGTGTGGCTGCAGGCTGCAGCAAAGCAACAGGCAACTGCCGGGAAAGCGCGCGCGCGCGCGCCGAGTAAATGGGTTCAGCTGGTTGGTTGGTTGGGCGAGGGTGAGGCTCGTCAGCGCGCATGGGAATGAAGGAGATCGAGCCGGCCGGCAGGCAGGCAGGGATGCAGCGCGGGAGCGGTCAGACCACCGGGCCCATGCATATCACCGCCTGATGACCGGCCAGGCATGTGGCCTCCACAGCCGCCTCGGCAAGTGGCCTCGTGCGCTGATTGCTTCATCCCTTGACCACTCGCGCGCGGCAGCCGGGGAGGGAGCACGGCGAGCAGGGCGCGCGCGCCCGGCCGGCGATCGACGACGGGGACGAACGCATCTGCCGCTGCAGGCTGGCCGGCCGGCCGCGCTGACCTTTCCGGGGAACGCACGCATCGAGGCCGCCGATCGGGGGTCAGGTCGCGACTGCACCGCGCGCCGCGCGTCAGCTGCTGCTACGGCAGCAGCCGCCGCCGCCGGAATGCTGCGCTGTTCCTAGCTAGTGAAGCAGCGCGCGCTGGCCGCAGGCAGGAGGCAACTGCACTGCACGACACCGGCTCGGCCGGGCCGGTCACAGCCAGAAAACTAGTGGAACCATGTTCTGTTTGCGATTGCTGCTTTTCCTTTCTTTTTCTTTTTTTTTTATAAACGCTGCTGCTGCTAGTCCTGGTCAAGCTGCATTGGGACGCGAGACGCGACGAGCATATGGTCGAAGCCCACCGTTCCCTCTCGTCGTCTCCGGCCGGCCGGCCGTTTTCTTGCGCGCGCGGTTTCCCGCCGCAAGCACGCCGCCCGCACGCGGCGCCGCCATTGCAGGTCCAGCCTTCCACTGCACATGGCCAGAAAGAAGTTAGCAGGCCGATTAAGCGAAGGAAAAAAAAACCGAAGAGTACTGAACACACACACGACGAGGGAAAAAAAAAACACCGCAACGGGCTCCTTTGCTCACACGCATTTGTAGAAGAAGGAAATGTACGGCTTCCCGTTCTTTTATAATCACACGACTTCTCGCATTTGTAGGTCCTATAAGTTGTCTGTAGCATGGCATGAGTCAGCTGTTATAGGCAAACTAATATAATTGTCTATTAGTGTCATAACAGTTTTGCACGCATTAATGATATATCTTTTTGCTTGAATGTGATGGTTCAACACTGTTGTGCTAAGAGCCTGTTTGATTCCAATGGTCTAAAGTTTATCTACACTTGCACTTTTAGCCCACTTGTTTGGTTCTAAATGGGGCTAAAAGTGCATGTCTAAATTTTAGATCCTATTAGACTATTAGCCCCTCCAAAGTGGACTAAAAAGGATTAAAAAGATCCAAAAGTAGTTCAGGGGTGCAAAAGATATACCCTACGCTCCCACCAACCCTCTCTTTCTACCACCCCTACCCACTCTCTAAAGGGCATTAATTAAGGATAAACGGGTTTTTTTAGCACCCGATAGGCTAAACTTTAACCCTTACATCCAAACAGCGAAAGAGGCTAAACTTTAACCCCCATTTGAGGGCTAACCTTTAGCTCTTGAGCTAAAGTTTAGCTCAAGTATCAAACAGGCCCTAGAACCACGATCGTCCCCCGTACATTTTGAGTGCATCCAAGACGTAAAGGACACGAGTAACGCAAGCACTCCTGAGTAGCTCCTCTCCAATGCAAAAAAAAAGGCTCTTAGAAAGGTTCAAGCGCAGTGTTTGTTATAGTGTTATGGCACTTAGCTTTAACAACCATAATCAAACTAAAACCTATTTTACACGGCAAAAAAATGTGAACCGTCCTCCAGCAGATGCTCCATACGCCGTGGTAGAAAATAAAGTATTACTACTACTTTTAACACAATCACTAGCTCTAAGCACCTACTTCTTCCGTCCTAAAAAATGCAACTGTGACGATGCACCTGGGCAAGTTGTCGAGGTGCACTACATTTTTTTTCGGGAGAAGAGGGTACTCCGCAGAAACGCGGATGGATTTCGTATCCCGCGAGCCAGGTTGGCTTGCTATTTTTGCATCACCTGAGACAGGCTGAACTAGAGATGCAGGCCTCCAGACAAGCGCAGCTTGCATCACACGAACCAGGCTGAGCAACCAAACACGCTGAGCGCATAAGATGCTGCACCATGGGAGCCTGGCTCAGCCAGATGCAGGAGACCAATCATCTAGGAGTACTGAACAAGAAAGATCAAGATTGGCCAAATTTAGAGCATGGATTACCAATCATCTAACGGAAGCAAAAATTTGATGGCAAAAGAATTTTGAGCCGGTTAACTAGACGACCGTTGCCAACTCGTGAAGCTGGAAAGGAAGACCGACCTGCACAACAGTTTGCATGCAACAGGCGAAACAGCCAACCAAGATCAACTGGCACGCGCAGCCCAGCAGCGCAGGACAGCGGCATGGCAATTGGCAACGGCAGCCCAGCGCACGTCGGCACCGCAGCACCAGCGCACGGCAGGTTCGCGGCCAGGCCGCCGGCCGCGCCCGCGCCGAGACCCCGCGGGCGGCGGCGCGCGTCGTCAGCAGGCCGGCGGCCAACTCGCCGCCTGCCCCCGCTGCCACGCGCATTTACTCGCCCGGGCCGGTCGAACTGAACCCGCCTGGGCTGGGCGGGCGCTGCCCCAACCCCCCTCCCCTCTGCCACCACCACCGTCTTAATGGTCGCTCCGGTGGTTGCACCCACCCAAACCCTTCGCCCCGGCCGGCTCACCGTGCCCGCCTGGTCTTCCGTTCCCCCATCATCCCCGGCGACCCCTATATATACGCGCCCAACCTCCCCGCCCCACCTTCCAAACCAACACGCCCCCTCCCCTCCCTCCGTCCTCGACTCCGACTCCTCTCTCCACCCCGCAGCAGCTCATCTAGCTAGCCCTGTCCTTCTCCACCTCGCCGCGCTAGGCCGGGCACCATGAGCGGCGCCGCCCAGCAGCAAGCGGAGCCCGCCGGCGCCGCCGGGAGCCCGACAGTCATCCGCAACGCCCGGCACCGCCCGAGCACGCTCAAGCTGTGCTACCACCTGGCCGTCTCCAACTCCCTCTACCTCCTGCTCGCGCCCTTCGCCGCCGCCCTGGCCCACCGCCTCTCCCGCCACCCGCTCCCCGACCTCGCGGCCGCCGCCCGCTCCGCCCTCACCGCGAACCCGCCCCTCGCCGTCGCGCTCCTCGGCCTCGCCGCCGTCCTCGCGACCGCCTACCTCGCGCGCCGCCCGCGCGCGGTCTACCTCCTCGACTTCGCGTGCTACAAGCCGGGGCCCGAGCACGTGGTCACCCGGGAGACGTTCATGCGGCAGTCGGCGGCGGCGGGGGTGTTCACGGACGAGAACCTGGCGTTCCAGCGCAAGATCCTGGAGCGGTCGGGGCTCGGGCAGGGGACCTACTTCCCCCGGGCGGTGCTCAACTCGCCGCCCAACCCGTGCATGGCGGAGGCCCGCGCCGAGGCGGAGGCCGTCATGTTCGGGGCCATCGACCAGGTGCTCGCCAAGACGGGCGTCCGGGCGCGCGACATCGGGGTGGTGGTCGTCAACTGCAGCCTCTTCAACCCGACGCCGTCGCTCTCCGCCATGATCGTCAACCACTACAAGCTCCGCGGGAACGTCGCCAGCTACAACCTCGGCGGCATGGGCTGCAGCGCCGGGCTCATCTCCATCGACCTCGCCAAGCAGCTGCTCCAGGTAACCAACCCAGATCCATCATCGTTAGCGATTGGTTAGGATTTTATCTTTTTCTTCTTGGCATCCGCGAACGAGAGTTCTCGAGAGGTGATGAGGTGAGTGTGCGTGTTCTGGTGGGTTTGTTCAGCGACCGTCGCTGGAGGTAGGTGCTGGTTGGGGGTTTGAAACTCGATCGATCGCCACCGGTGATCCGGGAACGGACGGTGGAGATCGAGTGCACGGATGAGGCAGGGTGCTTTTGACTTGCGTTGACTCTGCATGCGGTTGCACGGGTGCACGATCCGTGTCAGTCGTGTCGCTCGTGCAGTGGTTGAAAGATTGGTGGTACGAAAACCGGGTCCATGGAGCTGTGACGAACTTTGACTGATGACCCCTGGGATTCATTTAGTTGGCTCAATCATTCTTGCTTGATGCGTGTTGGGCTGATGACTGCTTCAACTTGGATAGTACTACGACTAGCATGGCTTGTTTAATTGTGGATTACTAGTTATCGCTATCATCTCTTTTCCTGAAAAAAGGAAAGCGATGGTGAATAGTGTGTAGCAAATTCATAAGATTTGTTTTGTGTCAAATCAAGCTGCCTGATATCATTGTTAAGCAAATTTTAGATGTCTATGAAAGCACATACTGTAGCAAAATTCGGGAAAGTTTGAAAGTTTAGTAAAGCATTTCAGTTTGGCGAACTGAAAAATACTTGTATACAAGCTCGCCAAATTCCACAAAATTTTGGCGACTTTGTCTTCAAAGCTAAAAAAAAATGTATATGTTTATTAGGTCCTAATGAAGTACAAGTAGTCAAGTACTAGCCATTAGTAGGACTGTAGGACCAAGAAACCATCTTTTTTTTTTGGCGACAAAATCTGCCGGTTTCAGCAGGTTGCCAAAATCAATAGCTCCAGATCACACCCTAACTGGTCCTGGCAGCAGGAAGCGTCTAGAGAGGCCGTCGACGTGTGCGATCAGATGGGGCCAGGCCAGGTGATGGCCAATCACCAGCTAGCTGAACCAACACTGCTTCTTCTTCTTCGTCGTCGTCCTTGCTCTTCTCTCTCTCTCTCTCTCTCTCTCTCGTAACGTTAGTAATGGCGACCGGCCGGCGGGTGGCTCGTCCGCATCATTGCAGTTCAGGGTCGCCAGCCAGCTGCTGGCCTGCTGCACGTATCGCCCGCCTGCCACCACAGGGTGGTGGTCTCCGCGTGGCCGTGCAGCAGGGTCCCTGCGGCTAGTCATCAGCCATTGATGACGAGGACAGCTAGCTGACGGAAAGCTCGCGGAGTGAATGCCCTGCCACGCCCACCCGCGCGTCGTCGCCATAAATTCTGGTGGTTGGGGCGATCGCCGGCGGACGCACGGGGGGTTGACGACGACGACGACCACTACTGATCTGATCATCATCATCATCAATCTGACCGGTCGACCATATGGCTGCTGCAGGTGCACCGTAACACGTACGCGCTGGTGGTGAGCATGGAGAACATCACGCTCAACTGGTACTGGGGCAACAACCGGTCGATGCTCATGTCCAACTGCCTCTTCCGGATGGGCGGCGCGGCGGTGCTCCTGACGAACCGCGGCGGCGCGGCCCGTCGCCGCGCCAAGTACCAGCTGGTGCACACGGTGCGGACGCACCAGGGCGCCGACGACCGCGCCTACCGCTGCGTGTTCCAGGAGGAGGACGCCTCCGGGCGCGTCGGCGTGGCGCTGTCCAAGGACCTGATGGCCGTCGCCGGCGAGGCGCTCAAGACCAACATCACCACGCTCGGCCCGCTGGTCCTCCCGATGTCGGAGCAGATCCTCTTCCTGGCGTCCCTGGTCGGGCGCCGCGTGTTCGGGCTCCGCTCGCTCCGGCCCTACCTCCCGGACTTCAAGCTGGCGTTCGAGCACTTCTGCATCCACGCCGGGGGGCGCGCGGTGCTGGACACCATCGAGGGGAGCCTGGGGCTGAGCGCCTGGCACATGGAGCCGTCGCGGATGACGCTGTACCGGTGGGGGAACACCTCCAGCAGCTCGCTGTGGTACGAGCTCGCGTACACGGAGGCGCAGGGGCGGGTGCGGCGGGGCCACCGCGCGTGGCAGATCGCGTTCGGGTCCGGGTTCAAGTGCAACAGCGCCGTGTGGCGGGCGCTGCGGGACGTCGACCCCGCGGAGGAGGAGGTGGGGAACCCCTGGGTGGAGGAGATCCACAGGTTCCCCGTCGAGGTGCCCAAGGTCGAGAGCGTCGTCGTCGCCGCGGCGGCGTCGTGAGGGTGGCCGGCGCGAGGCTTTTGTTTGTACTGTTCGGAGGAGAGATGGAATGTGCGTCGAGTCATAAAGTGTATGTTGGTCGAGTGAAGGTGTTGTTAAAGCGTAATGTAGCTGACCTTATGTTGATTCTTTGGGCCGGGTTAATGTGGCATTTCGGGAATAAGGACGGACGGACTGCGAAATTGTACAAACCCAAAACTGATTATGATGTAAACATTGGCCGGACGTTGGGCCGTATTTGATACTCCAAAGTATATGGACCAGCCCAACTGTGGGAGATGGCCCATTGGGTGGTGCCGAATTTTCCATTTCCATTGAGCAGCCCAACTTGGCCCAACAAGCACCTTGGGCTACAAAATCATTTTGTCTATTGTTTCACCGTATGTATAAACCTCCGTAACTCAACGCGATGCACTCCACGAAAAGAGCGAGGGCGCCTCCTTCGATTACATCGAGCTTCGCTACTGACTGCAGTAATGGCTTCGTTAACCCGATGCATCCGCCATGGATCAACACCGAAGGAATGAACTTGGTAGTCTCCAACTCTCTCGATCCTCCCGCCAGCTGGAGCGCTCGCTCTCCGCAGCGGTGGGCAACCGCGCGGCACGTGACGGCGCTGCAGGCTTCCGAGGTCGTCGCCGTCGAGGCCCCGTTGATCTTGACCGGCGGGGTCCGCGCACGGTCCGGTCACGGAAGAGCTACGCCAGGCACGAGCATGCATGCGCGCGCTTGGCGTGCGAGCCGCAAAGGGAAGATATCTCTCCCTCTCTCTCTGCTCTCCCTCTTGATTGCGCCATGGGTTGCGTCCATCGTGCTCAAAGGTCCAGCGTGACAGCGTGTAACGTTTACCAGTCGGTCAGTAGGTCCTAAACAACTAATTCAACCAACCCCTAATCCCCTACGAGAGCATGACTATTTTTTTTTTGTTTTTCGACGATATGGGCACATGATTTTGATCCTGCGTGCGTCTGACCTACTACTACTTCCACTGAGACATGTATCAATCTTAAAAGAAAATCTATATAGTAGTGTTCGTGACATGGCATACTACATAAGCACCACCTACGAAATTATAATGTATGGTGTCTAAATGTGGCTAGAAAAGAAACTCCTCCGATCATCCTTTTCATCTCTCCCTAAGCCTCTTCCTCCCCCATTTCTCTCATCTTGTCTCGGATATTTGTGATATCCATCATGATAGAATTTTAAGTAGTTTCTTGAGGTTTTATGAAAGGAACAATTTCTTGCATGAGATCCGGTCCCCTCTCTCTCTCTCCTCTTTAATGTTGTTGCTAAATTAGCAATAGTGTCTGTTTGAAAATGGTGGAAGTATATATGTGTTGCTAAAAAAATCAGCCGACAATGATCCCTCGCGCGCAACACACCAGCCTAGGAGATCTGCTTAATTCTAGTGCAGATACTCATAACTTCTTAAGGTTCGAGGTCCTTATAGCTTCTTGAGGTCTGAGGTGTGGCAGTCAATTTAATCCTGCAACTGACAAGATATACAGCCAATTGTCCGATAGGCTAATCATTCAATGAACCAATCATTGTTGTAGCAAATCCAACCGATTAGTTATAGTCTCCGGATCAATCGGCTATAACTCCAAATTAGACTCAGATAATCAGATGTGAACGACGTACATGTAAATACTATCATCGGCTATAAAATAATATAAATATTTGAGACATGAGCCGACGTAACTTTTGAGATAAATAATATTCGACTGGCTTAGGCTTAAAACAAGATACAATGGCTAACAAGCCGATATTTATTAATGGAAATTTTGATAGATTAGATTGAACCAATCAGTCAATATTGATACAGGATATTAAATATGGATCCAGAAGCACAAGCCATCGACCATTAGTCCGATGAGAATATAGCAATTATTGAACATTTATCTTATCATAAAAGAACCACCAAGACAATAACAATTAATCTACTGTCACCGCCAATCGGGTCGAACCTAATCGAGACAGTGTTGGCAGCATGACGATAAACTAAAGGCTACAAGCCGATGAATCTAGATGTGACAAGATACAAATGCAATAAAAGCTTAAATAAGGTCAAGACAACAAACTATCGGCTAATGAGAGCTAATATGATGCTTTCATTATAGAAATCAATCTGTTATTAGAAGCTAAGCAACAGATTTAATACATATAAGCCGATAGATCGAAGCAAGGCTAAGATAAATGTGATTGTACCAGATCTAGCAAGAGGTCAAATGATGTACAAGACATGATAGGAATCGAAACTGGTAGGCGACTTACCAACCGAACCAGAGCAATCCAAAATATCAAAACCATGCAACCTTAAACAACACCAATATGACCGATACAATCCTAAGGTCGGCGAAACTTAGGGCTTACCCCTTCGCTGGAGATCGAAGTGATGTAGCCCCACGTTAGGTGCCAAGTTCCGCCGGGTATGAAACCTCGAAAAAGAGAGTGATGATGCGCTGAAAGTTGTATTGATCGAGAGATAATTTTACTAGCTAGGGGTACACATTTATACCCTGGACTAATACTCCTTGCTGAGTCTGTACAAAACTTTTCTAACAAAAAAATCTAAACGAAATATTAAGATACACTGACTCCAATTTTTCTTGCTAATAAAGCTTCCTTACCAGTTTCTTTCCATATACTCCATCGGTCATAAAATTACTAAATTTTGGTGCGAACAATATATCTATATACTTTTAACACGTAAGAAGTTAAGATATGAAAATACTTGAAAACGGTCACATATATTTTTTGTAGTATTTAATTTTTGGCGTGACATCTTTTGTGTACCATCCCACAGAAATCGTAGTCAAAACACAGCTTACCAAGAAGAACCCATGAGCATTCATATCATGCATGCACGCTCTCCTGTACACAAATTTTTTTGTAATCACTTTCATTTTCTAAATATATGTATTAATAAGATTTTCTTAATGGATTCACAATATCTTGATAATACTTTTGATGGACTGTTGATTTAGAGGTGTTAATAAGTACTATATTGGTATTTGACCTTGTAAATTGGCAACTGCATTGAGCCACTGATGCTTGAACAAGATAGCTACTTTTTTTTTGTGAGAAAACAAGGTAGATATATACCGAACGTGAAGATTTGCCACTGGTTTCTGGCGGGGTAAACGGGTGCTAGTGTTGCTTGGAGATCGAGTCTTGTGTTCCCTCCTAGCAAGCAAAGTGGTGAACCCTAGGTCAAGCACATCCAGATCATCGATTTGTTAATGATTTTAGTAAACCTAGGTCATGCGTGTTTCATGGACTCCATTTCCAACCTCCATATGTATGCGTGCTCGCCAACAATCCACGCCGCGTTGCACGCCTCGGTTGTGCCAAACCATGATGATCTTTTTATCTCATCGTACTTGTTTTTTTTTTCCCTTCAATTTGTACTCAAGTTTGGTTTGGCCTTTTTCAAGTACAGACAAACTTAGTTGAGTGCAGCTGACGGCAGCCAAGTCAGTGTCAGCCATGTAACCTTATTTCAGTGTGTGACAAAGAGTAACAATGGTGGTAGTATTTTCTGCTGAAGCATTAGAAAATGACACAAGCAGTTGCGGACTTTTGAGGAGGATTTGGCCCCTGTTACAAAGGAAATCACATGATTAATGCAGTTGGCCCTCCTAATCTACGGATCCTAAGCTGGATCCCAGTGAATTCCTTCGAATTAAGCCTGGAGCGCGTGCACAGAAAAACTAAAATGATCAAGGACCATCGTACAGAAAACGAGATAAGTTTTCCTCTGGCTGCTTTCAAACAACAAAACTTTGACTAGGATGAATCTAGCCAAGAGGAAAAACGTTGATGATAAAACTTGCCTGTTTTGTACTGAACAGGAAACGGTGCACCATTTATTTTTTGACTGTTGTGTCGCCAAAGTGCTGTGGTCTTATCTATCAGATACCTTCCTGGTTAATCCTGGTGCGGATTCTGAATCTATAGCCCGTTGGTGGGTTAGCAACAACAAATATAAGGTCATAAGGTCATGAACAGTTTCTCGGCCGCATTAATATGGTGCTTATAGAAGTTCCGAAATGAAATATGTTTTCAGGGCAAACTTCGGATGGGGGAGAAGCCACTGGCTAATCAACACAACGAAGAACCGGCGGCCTCTGTTCGTGGGGGGAGACTTGGCCACACTGGACCAAGCTCTAGCCGCTCTGCAAACCAAGCTGGAGCTGCCCCTGTGCTTAACTGGAGCAAGCCAGGGGACCTCACACATGTGGAGTTCGTCGGTGGGGAGCACGTCAAATTCGGAAGCATTGCCTTGGGGATGCTCTCTACAAATGCACCTCTGATGGGGGCTGGTGAATCGACTGCTACTGCACCTGCTTCACCGACTGTTCTCACAAACCTTTTCATTTCTGAGATTGTGATCTCTTCTGAACCTAGCGGGCGTGCTTCGAATAAGCAGGGCTTAAAACAATAGTGTGCTTTGTTTCCTAGAAATAAAGCGGGGACCCCTTTTGTCAAAAAAAACGAGATAAGCCCTCCTCCGGTTCAGAGTCAAAGCCACCCCACGCTCGCTCGCTCCTCCACCTCCCTCCACGAGACGAGGTCATCAGTCACCTCGCCATCCGTATTTAAGAGCGGCCGGAGGTGGAAGGGGAGATCCGGCGAGCTGCTTCCCCTGTCATCAGGAATCCCCCTCCGCTCCCGAATCTAGCTCCAGCGCCGCTACGCAACCCCCTCGTTTGCCAGGTAAAGCGGCCTCCTTTTTTTTCTTTTTGGGGGAAATTTTAATTTCTCTCGCCGGCGCTCGGCTTCTACTGCACCAGTTCTAGGATTGGGGCTTGGTTTGGGGTGGCGCTCTCGTGCCTTGGCATTGTTTGCCTCGCTCGAGCCGTCGCCGGGGACACGTAAGGCCGGCGCCCTCCTCTTCTTGTTTTCGAGAGGAAGCCCGGCTTGCTTGTTCGCCTGGTTGTATGGATTCCATTGATGTAGGAGTTGGTTACTTCACCGAGACCAATCAGATCCGAATCTTTCTTGCTGCGTCCATTGCGGAATATCGACCTGCGTTGACCCATAGGACGTATGAGGGGGATACGGGGTGTTTTAGTTGCTAGTATGAACTTGTGCAGGTGTAACACCACTAGTTCAACAGTGGCTGCTAGTTAATCCTATGAATGGAGTCGACTGTGTTAGTTGAGAATCTCTGTAAAGCGCATGACTGCTGAGGATGCTTCTCATACTTTTGATTTGGTTTAGCAGAAATGGAACGGGGGGTTTGGCCCCTGTGCTCTGGAGAAGGACATTGGAAGTTTATTTTCCTATTAAGATTGGGGATTCGTGCTCATGGCCCATGAGCTGTAGGAGGTCATAGTGGTTTCTATTTGAGTAGTTTTTCATCTTAAATCTTGACCTTTGGCTTGCGCAGAATGGCGCTCAACAAGGAGTACACGTACGCGGAGCTGGAGAAGGAGCCCTACTGGCCATTTGAGAAGCTGCGGATCTCCATCACGGGCGCCGGCGGGTTCATCGCCTCCCACATTGCGAGGCGCCTCAAGAGCGAGGGCCACTACATCATCGCCTCTGACTGGAAGAAGAACGAGCACATGACCGAGGAGATGTTCTGCCACGAGTTCCATCTCGTTGACCTGAGGGTCATGGACAACTGCCTCAAGGTGACCACAGGGGTTGACCATGTGTTCAACCTTGCTGCTGATATGGGCGGGATGGGGTTCATCCAGTCCAACCACTCTGTGATCATGTACAACAACACCATGATCAGCTTTAACATGCTTGAGGCTGCTAGAATTAATGGCGTCAAGAGGTAACTTCTCACCTGTGGGTGGCTCTATGTTTACCATGTTTGACCCCCCTGGTGGCTCTTTGTTTACCATGTTTTACCATGTCTACAATGCTAAATTAGTTAAATGAGAAAGCCTTCAAGTGCAAATAAACTGCAAAGTATTGTGAGTATCAGGCATCGGTTTGCTAGATAAACAGTTGCCCATTTATTTGCTTTGATCTAAGAAGTTTGCTAGATTCCTAGATTTGAGGAACAAATGTTCTTCATTAACTACCATATCATGGAAAGTTATTGCATTTGCTATGTGTGCATGTACACTGGCATCTCATAGCAGAATGATTCATGTGGATACAAAGGGTTCAAATCGGCCCACAGCACCACATAGGGAAGTCTTCACTGGTGTATTTTCAGCTAGGCTGAGTTGATGATGCTAAATGACAATACAGGAAAGTAATATAGTCAGTTATCATGTGGGACACATGCTGGACATAGCATTTTTTTCAGTTAGATTGACATAGCTTATTGAAGTATCTGCAAACATGATTTGCGGGATTTTCCGCTCACTTTGTTTGCCTCTGGAAGTACAGGAGTTGACCTTTTTTCTCCACTTAGATAGTACTAAGATCTTCCAAACATGAACTCATACTTGCCCTCCCTTTTAATAATGCAAGGTGCAATTGCAAAATTAAGCATAAATTTGGGAAACATAGAATTTTAATTAACTTTTGAATTGGTATGAATGTCTCATAACAAACTACGACATTAGAGAATACCAAATAAGACCAGATTGTTGTTGAAAAATAGCAGGGTTTCATTTAGAGCTTTTCTCTTGAAACAAAGGCTTATAATTTCTCCATATTTTCCCTTGCAGGTTCTTTTATGCATCAAGCGCTTGTATTTATCCTGAATTTAAGCAGTTGGAGACTGTAGTTAGCTTGAAGGAGTCAGATGCCTGGCCTGCAGAGGTTTCTAAGCATTCGCATTGATTCATGCTCCTGTGTTAATTATCAGTTACTTTAGCTATTATGGTAAAAATGCTAATTTAAATGATGTATAATCTTTAGCCTCAAGATGCCTATGGCTTGGAGAAACTTGCTACTGAGGAACTGTGCAAGCACTACACAAAGGATTTTGGCATTGAGTGCCGGATCGGTCGCTTTCACAACATATATGGTCCCTTTGGAACATGGAAAGGTAAGATTCTATCTAGTAACTAGTAATATTTTGTTGATCTTTTTTTTTCTAAATGTTGTTGACTTATGTCTATTATTTGGCTATTTATAGGTGGAAGGGAGAAGGCACCTGCTGCTTTCTGCAGAAAGGCTTTAACCTCCACAGGGCGCTTTGAGATGTGGGGAGATGGTCTGCAAACCAGATCCTTCACATTTATTGATGAATGTGTTGAGGGTGTCCTTAGGTAAGTAAAACTTTATCTATCTTTCAGATATCTTAGATTAAGATCAAACATATTCACAGCGGGTCTTGCCAATAAATTCCAAGAGAAGGATTAGTTTTCTCTTTTAGACATGCAGTTTTCTAGAGGCCTTGGAAATTTCTGTTGAAACATAGATGTTGTGAACAGAAAAGATATGCTTTGATCAACTTGTTTTATATGGTCATCAGCTGTTTATATAGGCCATTCTTGGAAAATTTTTGTCGGCTCGATCACCACTTATTGGCTCTTTAGAAATTTATGCAGCAAATTCTAGAAGGCATAGATAGCGTAGTTCTTCACTTACAAAACAGACGTGCTCCTTCTGAAATAGGCAAATAATATGCTTATGTCCTGTAATTTGTGTTGTTAATGTCACTATTTAGATTGGATGCTACAGCCATATTCGCATCGGTTCAACCTCAACTGCAACCTAACATTGCATTCTCTACCCAAACGAAATACTGTACTGCCAAAAAAACATAATGAAAAAAAATATGAATTTTTGTCCCTTTTTTATTATTTCTGAGCTTTGAATAAGTATCCTTGAAGCTGATGTTTATCTGCGGCAAGGATCTTCCAAAGCTCACAAAGTCTGTGCTGTCATCACCTTTGTCTCTGCTTCAACATAAGAGATCGGAGTTGAAAAATAGCACAACATTTCATAGAAAACAAAAAAATAAGTGAATTTAGTGTTTTGCTCCTGAGCTCTGAATAAGTATTCTTGAAGGCATATACAACTGCGTCAAGGATCTTCAGAAGCTCAGGAAGTCTCTGCAGTCATCACCTTTGTCTTTGCTTGAATATTAAATATTGGAGTTGAAAAAACATCATAACTTGTACTAAAATTGAAAAGGTGAATGTAGCCTTTACTTTTGAGCTTTGATTAATTATCCTTGAAGCCATATACATCTGCAGCGGGGATTTACCAAAGCTCATAAAATATGTTGCTGTCATCACCTTTGACTCTGCTTGTACATCAGAGATTGGAGTTGAAAAACAGCAAAACATATAATAGCAATTAATAAGCTAGCAAATATTATTTGTTAAACAGTAGGTCATTAGCAAATCTTTGTTCCCTTCTTGGCGTTATTACTTCACACATTTTTACAAAGGCATATGTAAGTTCTGGTTTATTCACTTTTGGTTCAAATGAAAGTGAAAATAAAGTCTTTCAGAACAAGGAGATAGCAATAGTCATGTGGAATAGCTTTTTGTTTTAAGGGAAAATAATTGTGCCCGCAGTTATCCTATTATGGTGAACTAAGCTGTTATTTTGTCAAATGCATCAGGTTAACAAAGTCTGATTTCCGTGAGCCTGCAAACATTGGAAGTGATGAAATGGTCAGTATGAATGAGATGGCCGAGATAGTCCTCAGCTTTGAGAACAAGCAGCTGCCCATCCACCACATTCCTGGACCAGAGGGTGTGCGTGGGCGCAACTCAGACAACACACTCATCAAGGAGAAGCTTGGCTGGGCTCCGACCATGAAGCTGAAGGTACTCTACCAAATGTCACACATACAACCATTGCTTCAGGTCCTGAATTTACACCTACATAATCCGATCACTCATCACACTGAATTCAATTCTTCCTGTAGGATGGACTGAGGATAACATACTTCTGGATCAAGGAGCAGCTTGAGAAGGAGAAGGCTGAGGGCATGGACCTATCGGTCTACGGATCATCCAAGGTCGTGCAGACTCAGGCCCCTGTTCAGCTCGGTTCCCTCCGTGCTGCTGATGGCAAGGAGTGACCTCGCCGCGGCACCAGTCAGTCACTGAGGCCTCGGCAGAGAGCATGATATACCAAGTATACCTGGTGGTTGCAGTTGCCATGATTCTTGTCACCACCTACACCATTTCTTGATTCACTTCGGACTCTACAAGGGGACTGTTTGGATGGCGGATATTTTATCGGAAGGTTATGGGATTTAGTCCAAATTTGGAGAAATACAAAACATTCTGACAAAATATCCTGTCCAAACACTTAGTCATTTCCATGGTTTTTTCTCTTCTTTGTGTCTATTTCATACTATAGGATATTACAGGGACAACACATATGTAAACCGGTGTCAGATTATTTCGCAATAGCAATGGATGAATAAAATAAGGTTGAGCATTTCCATTTGATCAGGTTTTGTGGGTGTCTTGAAATCATGCTTAAAAAAGTTTCGAGGTGAAACTAAGGTAACCATCAGAGCTTGATGCACGGATGAGGCAGCAGCACAGGGCAGGCCGGTCACCTGGGGGGACTTTTTATTTAGCCCAGTCCGTGACGACGGGTTTTGAGGCCGGGACGAACTCTTTTACTTGGCCTATAAAAGGCCCATAAGCCCATCGACAAACCCGAAACCCCAAAATGCTTCCTCTCCTCGTATAATAAACCCTTGCCCAGAGAGAAGAAACGGAGAACGAAGGGAAAGAGAAAACCCCAACGCCGGCAAGAACCCGCCGCCTCTTGCAAACGCCGGCAAGAACCCGCCGCCTCTTGCAATCCCTCTGCTCATCTCGCTCGAATCTGCCGCCGCATTCCCCGAATCGTGAGCCCCGAGCCCTACCTCAACCGGAATCCGCGCTCCTTTGTTCTTGCCTGCGCTTTCTCTCGAAAATTCCCGGTGTTTTTCTCTGGGTGGTTTTCTTGAAATCGTTGGGGTTTTCGTTCCGTTTCCAGGCACGTTTTCGGGAGCAAGGAGGAGCAGGATGGCCGGGAAGGGAGGGAAGGGGCTGATTGCCGCGAAGACGGCGGCCGGCATGGACAAGGAGAAGAAGCAGCCCGTCACCCGGTCCTCGCGCGCCGGCCTCCAGGTCGCCCCCCTTTCTCCGCCCCATTGTTTCTCGCTCGGCTCGTCGCTTCGTCTCGTCCCTTGCGTGATTAGGGCTCGTTCTTGGCGTCCCCGATTGCGCGGCGTTTGCGCTTTGTTTGTTCTTGGCATTGCGGGTGTGGATGGCGTTGTGGTGGTTTAGCATGTCTGCCAGCGTTGTTCTTGGCCTCGGGTGTAGGATTAGCGGGAAAGATTCGAGTTTTTTGTTGGGGAATTTCCTGTGTTAGCATGCGTCGTGGGGCGTTGGCATGGAACTCTGGAATCAGAGCATGCACGTACGAGGTACATCGCTGCACCAGTAGGGATGACTGGAAAGATTCTTTATTAATTTAGTGGTTTGCTTGATTAGTCATGTACTCTGGTCTCTGGGCACTGTCATGGTCATAACACGGCATGTGTGGCTGTGATACTATATTCCAGATTGTGAATTAGGTGATTCATACAGTGAACTGGTGATGGATTGGTCATCAAATTGTTTGTATTGGTTCCTCTATTATGGCATCTATACGTGCAGACACTCTGCCGGTGTTTGTTTGCAGTGCGTTAGGGATTGAAGCTTTAAGCAAAGAATTAAATGAATTTTTGCTAATATATGTAGTTTAATGCATAAGTTGCAGAGCTGGCACCATCTGGAGTTAGAACTGTGGATACGCATTATTTCTGTGTTTGGAGTACCTTACATAAATTGAAGCGCAGACATTGACATTGAACTTACATGTTTCACATCAGCTCTTGAGTAGTTTGAAGTGTCTTTCCTGTGTATTCCATCCCTGGGCAATAAACCTAATTGTCAAGATAAAATACAACAAAGGTAGCCAAAATTGATGCATGTGAAATAGCGAATTGTCAATGGAAGTATGGAAGTAGTGGAATTTGTAAGCATGTATTCAATTTTAATTGAGGGCTTATGTATATTGAACAGAATTCGAAAATGACATTGGTGCATTTGCTTGTGGTTTGGATGATTAAATGATTCCTTGTGTTGCTAACCTTGTGCGATTGTGTCATCTAGCTAGCAGCCAGTGGGTAACTCTTTTTTGCTGCCATTGTGGTTTATCCTGGTTGCTAATGGTTATTTATCTCCTAGTATTTCATTTAAATTGTATGCTACAGAATATCAGAAGTGTTAACTTTTATCAAAGTTTTTCATCATTTTATAATTGAAATTGCATACTGGTATGTTGTTTGGTTTCTAGCTCAAACTTCCATCTGCATGATAATCTATATTTAACCAGTTGAATTTGTCAGAAAATCCCATCCCTAGATGTTTTGGATGCACAATGTAGTTTCATTTATTTATGGTTCCTTCTTCCTTTGAATTTGGGAAACTAAACTTTTGCTCTTTTTTTTTATATCAAGGTTGCAGCTTCTGTCTTGTGTGCCCTGTTTCTGTTTTTTTAGAATGAAAACAAAGTGTGCCCTGTTTCTGTTGAATAGTACTCCGTACATTGCATGATTTCCTTTTTCTTGTGATTCACAAAGTGGAAATCTTATCTGTCCCACTTCTGTGCCCCCAAGTTCTCTTAAATGTTGATGTTGGGCTGAGGCCTCTATAGGCATCAGGACCTTGGGCCTTGGGCTGCAAATCATAAGACACCATTGTCACCAGTCTTCCCTTATGTAGCTGTAGTATCTGTTTGGACTGATGCTGTCATTCCAATTTATTGATGTAACGCTTGATAGCTTGTCATGTCATGTATTTTTAGGCATTGATCTGCATTGCTACATCCCACAAAAATTTATGTGATTATTTGTATTTTGACAGATTATTGCTGAATTTACTGTCTGCAGTTTGCCTGATTGTATAATCTGGTCAAGTATGTTGTTATTTTTTAGCTTAATATGTAGAGTATGTCTTGTACTATTGTTTCAGAAGAATATTGAATAGTCAATGTACTAGTAAATCGTTGATTAAGTTTGCTGCTAACTTTCTAACTTACCACCCTAAGCTGATCCATTATGTGTAACTTGCAGTTCCCTGTTGGCCGTATCCATCGCCTGCTGAAAGAAAGGGCCCAGGCCAGCGGCCGGGTGGGAGCAACCGCGGCTGTGTACTCGGCAGCGATCCTGGAGTACCTGACAGCAGAGGTGCTTGAGCTGGCTGGGAACGCGAGCAAAGATCTCAAGGTGAAGCGCATCACGCCCCGCCACCTCCAGCTGGCGATCCGCGGGGATGAGGAGCTGGACACCCTTATCAAGGGCACCATCGCTGGTGGTGGTGTCATCCCCCACATCCACAAGTCGCTCATCAACAAGACTGTCAAGGAATGAACGCCATCTATGGTTTTCACCGACTGTCTGCGCTGTTAGTTTAGGGTCCTGGTCCTGAGAAGTGAGAATGATGTAACCTCTATGAAAAAAAGAACCTGGTAACCTGAGAAATTTCAGACATGTTATGCCTGCGCATGTATTGTAATCTGTGAGATGCTTTGGACTAATGGCATTTCAACCACTTTAGGCTTCTTTGTTTGTTGTTGCCTTGTCTGGTTAATGTGTTCTGCTGGGCATGGGCTCATTGCGTGGTTGGGCTTATTTTACTGAGAGGAAAGGATGCCCTGAATTCTGTTTTTTTTCTCTCGTCACACGACAACCCAGCTAATCTGTGGAGCAAGAAGCCCTAGGGCCGAGGTTCATGGCTCATGAATGTCTTATGGGCCTTGTCTTTAGAAATGAATCTGTCATGGTTGATAGAGAGCCCAACTGCTGGAGAACCTTTTGTAGTTTACTCTCATGTGGCATGAGAAAAGGTACACGCCGACCATGTGCGTCTGGAGTGAAGCTGATCTTGTTAGATGTTTAACTCTCTAAAGCATTGCGTCGTGGTACGGTAGGAGCATAGGAATTTCTAGCAAAAAGAAAAAAAGCTTTGTGCTGAGCTTTTGTGATAGCCTTGGGACCAAGCATTGGACAAAGGCAAGCACGCTACCAGCTTTCAGAGCCACCACACTGGTTGGATTCGATCCTAACATGCCAAGAAATCTAGCACTGGGGGTAGCATGGCGACCCCAAACCTTTCGGTTCATCCTGTCACGTGGCAACACCACTACAGGCACTTTGGCACACACTGGCACACTGCATCTTGCCACGGAAACTATCAGGCTCCCAGCAGTCAGCACCACGAGCAGCGCACATGCCGTTCCATGGTCACATCGAGAAAGAGAACATGGCCTGTTTTGTGCCCAAGACAAATCCCTGGGACCAACAAACAATGCACTTTCATGTGACAACAGATCTTTTACAATTTCCGTTTCAGCTGAGTCTTTTAATTTGCAGGACATCCTGGTGGTTTCACCTTGAGCTGCCATGCATGCTGGGTTCACCAATCCATCAGCCTTCCCTTTGTGCTTCCCGCGCGAAAGATCGACCGAAGCCGATGCCGCAATGCGCAACCTACTCCAAGAACAGTGTGAGTTTGTGGCATCTGGAAAGAGATCTGACTATCCCGGCAAAGCCCTCGGTCACATGCTGTGCTTTGTTTGGAAGTTCAGCAAGGCTGAAGAAGACACAGTGGAAAGCGTAAGATGACAGGGAGCATAATTGCTGTGTGGGGCTTGAGCATGTGTGAGTGAGACTGAGGGAGAGGGTGAGACTGACAGAGATCGATGGATCGGTCGCACAACACATCCATGTGAGGCTGCTGCCCCATGCGGCGGCCATGCTGCTGATGTTGCTGGGGCAGGTAACTCATGCCTTGATCTCATCGGAACCGGATGATTGTTTCAGCCTTCAGGCTCAATGTCTCGTGCCTGGATGGATGAACAAAGCCTTTGGCCTCCTCTCAAGTCACTGTCATGCTGGCCCAAAAGAAACACTGGCACTTGCCTACTCTATAGACGACTCTTCTCGATCACTTCCTTGAGTTCCTTCCATTCATTCATGGACAGGGAGGACCCAGAGGATGACGACGAATCGCCGGTGGCATTCGTACAGAGGTTAAACCTTTGGTGATTCTATTATTTTTTTTAAAAAAAAAACAGGCACTATCAGCCATCTTTGAACAGGCAGTAGCATTGTCTGTTATGAAGTGATAAGATGCGATGCTTGTTGCGGGTAAACACATGTTGATGCTAAAATGATAATGAAGCCTCGCTCCCACCGCAGGTGCGGAGAGGCATGTGTTCCATCCTTGTTCATGCAGGCATCATGTCAAAGTTTCAGCAAGCTCATGCAAATGAAGTACCACTCCACTCCTACCTGAATATAGAACAAATTAGGATTTCATGTCTATCATGCCTTTTCTTCCTAGTCTGAATTTATATTTATATATATGTAAGACCACACGGTTTAAAGCTACTCCAGTGAGAATTGAATAGTTCAGCAATCCTTTTACTAGAGATTTTCTGCTCGGTTGAGATATTAGAGGGAACCAAATCAAATAATATACCTAGCGAGGCACAGAAATATTATACCTAGATACTAGAAGTTAGTATACTAATGTGGTACGGTGGTATCTAGGTATCAGAGTTTTTTCAATAACATGGTGGACTAGTGGCAATGACTACAAGTGCCATCTTATGTTCAGAAAAGCATGGAGCTTTCTACTAGATTTATTTCTGGCTAGCCTTGGGACCAAGTATCGGAGAAGGCAGCCATGCTACCTGCTTTCAGAGCCACCACCACTGGAGGATTCCTTCCTACCAAGCCAAGAAGCAGAGCACTGGGGGTACCATGGAGTCCCAAAAACTTCTGCTTCATGGATCCTGTCACGTGTTAACACCAGTTAAGCAGTGTCGCAACGCGGCATGGTGCCATGGAAACTTTCATCGTCACGATTTGGCACATGTTGTTTCCACCACCATTGGAGAAAGGAAGGATGCTAGTGAATTGCACACTTCATCGCACAAAGTTACTAAGCTATAGTTTACCTGTGTAACGCGCAAGGCATATCCGAGGGAACAACCAAAAAATTTTTTCTCCCTGCAAGGACTCGCATAGTCACGTATGATTTGTTAGGACGCCTTGGCCACTCTCCCCAATAAAAGTCTAAGAAAAGCTCATGCACAGATGGAAAAGTGTAACAAGACAGAGATCACAAATCTCCTTCTATACTATACACAGCTCTCCTTCGTACTCTCGAAAAAATATTGAGACCACAATTCACAACATGTCCATGTGCTAGCTCAGCCCCATGCTGCTGATGCTTGCTGGGGCTGTGGGGCAGGCACCTTGCTGATCTTATCAGTTATCAGATGGTTTCGGCCTCATATGCAACCGAATGCGTGGATGAACAATGCGGTTGGCCTTCTCTCAGGTCACTGTCATGCTGGCCTAAAAGGGACATGGGCACTTGCCAATCAGTGCTCTCTTCTCACTCGTTTAGTTCACTCATGGGCATGATACCCACAGACTGCTTGCTGTTCATATGCTGAACCCACATCTGCTGCATCCAAATCAGTATGAGTGAAATTAACCGGCATCGGTAACTTCTGAGAACTGGCTGGTGCATGAAACTCGATTAGTTCTGTGAACCGAATGTTCTTGGCAGTTGTACCTTAACACTTAACGGACGTACAGTACATGTTTGGGAGGGTCCCACTTGTCTACTAGGATGTCAGTGAGATAGTAGTATTCAGTTTTCACCAGTTTTTATGGCCACAGACTAGACTATACAGAGCACAGGCAACAAGGTCACAAACAATGAATTTAGACACCTCAAGAGGCAGCAGTTGTGTGGCGCCAAATAGGTTTTACAACTGCCAGTATTTTCTTTAGATAGAGAGAGGGAATCTGCAGTGAGGACAACTATCAACACACAGTGAGGTGAGTTGGATTGGCAAGAGAGGTTGCCGACAGAAAGTCCACTGACAGCTGAGGCGTGGTTACTCCAATGTACGCAGTATATGCTGTGTATGCAGCACGGCTGCAGAGTACTCCTTACCAGTAGCCTCGTAGGAGCTACAACTCTCTATGATGATCGATGACCTCACCCTCACACACCCCCACAACTGCTAACACATCATACTGGTACTGCACATCACCACCATGCCAAGTGCTTTGCTCCACAGTTTTGAGTCCCCAAGAAACCAGTACAGGTTTTTCTGCAGATGATGTCTAGCAGGGTAGCAGTAACAAGGTGAAAACTCAGTGGTAGAGCTTATTTACTGCTAAGTAGAGTAAGTTAGTCCTGTAATATTTACAGGCACTTGGTGATCTGACTTGGAATTCAGAGCTTTCACAGACAATCTGGGGTGAATCAGACCAAAAAACTGGGTGGTGTGGTGTGGCCACCTCCTATGCTGCACACTAGGATTTCTAGGCTGGATCAGTGCCCATGTTGTCTGCGTCCTCTCATGGCTGTGCCTACCTCGGAGACGAGGCCTAAAGCCAAAAGTAACTCACATGACTTACTTTGGTTACACGTCCCAAGGTCATGGTAATTTACCTCCAAGCATTTTAATTTTACTGCTTGGTGTTGAGGTCATTTTACATCCAAAGAAAACATGCTTCTTGTACAAACACTTAGTTTTACAAATACACACTCTCCTAAATGTTCGGGGAGTTCGGTAAAAAAAACATTTCTTGTCATTACTGCCGTGCCTTCTGTTATCCACTGATTTGCTTCTTACAATACACTTGTATGCTAAGTAAACATGAAAGAAAACAGAGATGGATTTCAACTGCCTGAGTTGCTTCTTCAAGCTATATTTCTAGTGCATGGCGCGGTAGAAAAAAAAATGGCAGGTTTAAACATGCATTATCCTCGTCGATCAAGGGAATCCAGCCTCGATTACCCATATCCAGTTGCAGGTTTGAACAGTACTATACTGCCCATTTGCTTATTCACTTTGTGCTAGTTAAACCACAGCATTATGTCAGATTACATCACTACTGTGGTCACCAGCATTGGTTCCAGTACCAAGGTCTCAAATCGCCCAAACTAACACTATTCAAATGCATCCATCAGTCACCCTTTTACTAGCACTCCTTGCTGCTTCCTATGAGGAAGAACATAATCTATGTGCACACCGGTCCTGCAGCCATGGACCACCACCAGCATCTGCATCTGCACCGCATCTGATCCAGTGTGAGACCAAAACAAATGCACAAGAAATGTAATCTTGCTGCTGTACTCAGACTGGGGACTGTGATTGGCTATGCATATCATCATGGGCACTGGACATTGTCTCAAGGGCATATGCAAGAATGCACATGCAGATTGCAGATGCAGCAACCCCATGTGATGTGAGATCCCCTCTTCTGTTGTTAACACATTGCATTGCATGTTTGTGTGATGCTCATGTAGTCATGCCTGGGTGAACACTGAACAGCATTGGCCATGCTTGTCATCAGCTAATCCCCGATCAAATCCACCTAGAGATTTTTATTGGGTTTCCCTTTTCAAAGACAGGAACAAAATAGACATGTAGACGAACATTGCTGCTGATTCTGATCGCTTCATGCATTCCCAGATAAGATGGCCACAGGCAATGTTTTGGATAGTTCTAAAGTGAGTGAGTAATCCAAGGTGATCTTGTGCTGTTCAGATTAACCATGAGGCAATTCATCAGGTAATCCAAGGCAATTCAATGCAACAGTGAGGCACCACCACTACTGTTTCATCAGCATTGGTGTGACAGTGAAACCATGACCCTTAACATCAGGGAACAGTACTAGCAGGAGACACATGTACTGCATATCATCTGACGCCATGTCTCCCCCTACCAATTGCAAGGAGCAAGGTGGTAACTGAATGGGCTCAATCAGGAGCAGAGTTTCTGCAGGCTGGTATATGGACCTCTCCACATCATCTCAACAAGTGTCCTTGACCACCTTCTGTACAGCGCAGCGGTGTGTGTTTGCGGGCAAGGACCATGGATTTCATTCACCTCTGCTGAGTCTGCTTCACTTGTTCTACCACCACAAGACCACAGCAACAGTCAGCAGATGCCACAGTGCAGAAAGATTCCCTGGCTGGCTCCTTCATTAACTAACTGCTGACGGGCAATGTCTGATGCAGCCACATGCCCTCACTGGATTCCTTTGTTTCTGCAGGGATTCCAATGGAAAGGATACTCCATTCCAATGACTTGAGGAGCTGAGGCTGAGGAGCCATGCTGCCATGGCAGCATGACCATAGCAAGTGTTGGTAATGGCAAGGTAGGGCCCTCCAAGAGAGATGTGTGATGTCATCACGAGCCCCTCTGAAATCTGAATGGCAGTACTGGCAGTGTGGTGCTTATGGCTGCTTCCTATTGGACATAACAGGGACAAGCAGAGCTGCTCACATGTGGTCCTAAATCTGGCTTTTGGTGAATAAATAAAAAAAATGTGGGGGCAGATTAGCTTTTGTTACAGACACACTAAATGACCATTATGGTTCTTGTGAATGTCCTTGGTGCTTGTCAGTAATTTTTGTTTGTTTATATTGCTTCAGTTCAAAGGGGTATAGCTACTGATGACATGCAGATATACAAATTACCTCAAGGTGAGAAATTTATAGTTGGATGCGTTGGTGTTAAAATTCTATTGCTCTATGATGTAGCTCAAGACTTTGTACCAAAAAGTTCAAGAAATCCTTCAGGATTCAGTAAAGTTATAACAATGCAATCACCTTTTAGCAGTAGCACATCAGCCTACCAAAGAGAAACTTTTCATGTGTAATTATTCTTGCAGTAGCTGCTAGTGGTTAAACCCTAGCTAGGACCCAATGGGGATCAAATATGTTCCCAGCTTAGCCACTGATTGGGCATTTCATGATGTTTCTTTACGGTCGCTGGTACCAGCAGAAACTTCACATTCAGCTATACCTATTGCAGTATTTTATCCACTGTAACAATGCAATTAGGAATTAATACGCTGCTTCTTGCTGTAATAAAGTAAAGTATTAGCTCAAAGAATGTCAAGGAGCTCTAGCAGTCATGTAAACAAAGAAGTGTGTAGGCAGTAGGCACCCACTGCAATGTAGGGTTGTTATTGAATTATTATGGAAATGGAATGCAAGGAATTGATGGTATGCCAACCTATATATAATAAGTTAGCATTGTGAATAACCAGGATCACTATACCTAGATCACTAGGGTAGGGCGAGTAGGTTTTTAGATCACCCTTGGCACTGCATGGGTTGTGAGCAATTATGCTGCACTCCCTCAAGAACATGGCACATGCCCACCTCACTGGTGCCAACAGTAAAAGATGCTTTCAAATCATAGTACACTCCTGCCCCTCCTCTCCAATGCAATGCAAGAGGAATGGAACCAGAGGAGGAGAAAAAAAACAGTGCACATCTGAAATAGTAAGGAACCTAGCTATGAGCATAACATAACTCTACTTGTGTAAAAAGAAAGTTCATGCTCCACCACTAGTCCATTTGGGTACGAGCATTTCCTTCCAAAATTCTCTAGGCATGGTCCTGGAGCAGGTGTAGCCCGCCGCCCATGGTAGTAGAATGAGCCCGGAGGACTCATGGAAAGCTGCTCCTCCTCCTCCCATGATGGTAAAGAGAAATGAGGGAAAGGTGTCAGTGTTCTGTTAGCTGCCCATGCTCACATAGATGTGAGTAGCCTACCCTCTGACTGACTGCTGCCATGGCAAGTAGTAGGAATCAGTCACAAGCCTGAAGCCCCCATGTTCACCATGATTGAGGCACAGCTCCCGATTGCAGGCAGGCAGGCAGGCACGAGGTATCAGACAAAGAATATCGCCAAAGGGGCTCTTGGGCCGGTGGTTAACTGATAGGGTTACTGAGGGGATTAGGTTAGATTACATGTAGCTGCATGTAGCTGTGATCTCCGAGGAAAAAGTTGTGTAGGGCACATGGATGAGGCGAGGCGTGTCATATTACAGCAGTGCAGTGGGTTACTTGTATGCAGAGGCCATCTACTGGTACAAAAACAAAGAGCAATGCGTTGAATGGCATCTTCAGAGAAGCAATTCTTCCGTTGCTAAAAGAGAGGATGAACCTGAATTTCTTTTCCAACTATTTTGCAATTTTCACAGCAAAAAAATGCGCATGTTTCCGGGAGGGGAAAAAATCGGGCAAGATCTGAAGAACATCGTTGCGTTTCGTGGAGGCTGGCGAGTGCATGCATCTGCGGTGAATGCGATGAACAGTGTGGTTGTGCAGCATGATTAAGCACTGACAACCTAGTCCAATCTGCTAAACTAATACCGACGAGCTCTCAGAACTCTGTGACTGGTCGTAGGAGAGAGAAAGCGATGCGAAGACTAACGGATGTGGCAGAGCAAAAGGTGACTTGAGAACATGGGAGGCTTGGGAAAATACTAGAAATACTCTCTCTCTCTCTCTCTCTCTCTCTAGTTTTTTTTTTTTGAACAATAACTCTCTCTCTCTCTATCTCTCCAGTGGCTGTGCACGTTCAAGCCGCTGAGGTTCCTAGGAAGTCGTGACAGCGTCAGCTGTGTAAGACAAGCGTAATGGCCGTACCGCCGTAGACCGCATTTCGCAGGACTTTTACACGAGGCCACTCTGTTCCTCCACCCTACGATCCCATCTAACCTTTCTGCCGGTGCCCCATCGGACGGCCAGGATCAGCCCCTCCAACGGCTAATCCCCTCCGCCAGCTTTCCGCGGCAGGCCTCGGCGTGTGCGCGCATGTGAGCACGTCACGACGGCCTGATGGGCGACGGGCGATTGATCTGAGCGAGATCGATGCGAGATCTGAGGTCGAGGCCATGGCGGCTTTACAGAAAAGCTAGGGCTTTTGGCGCCCTGTCATGGCTCGTGCGCGCCGCATGATCCTTGGCTTTTTTGGAGACAGCGGGGGTGAGAGTGAGAGTGAGAGTGATGGATGCAACGAGAGGATGGGACTGTGTAGGGAGGGAGGTACGAGTGGAGAGTGGAGAGGGCCGGGGAGGAAGAAGACGCCAATTAAGGTGCGATTGTCTCGTCTGTGAACGGGGTACACGTGGGAGAGGGCGTCACCCATCATTGCATTGGCCATCGTCTTGCTACTGTTCATTACTTCATCAAGTGATGACTCGTTGGAACAGGTATACTGCAAAGTATTTTTGAAGTAATCCATGCAAACTTGTGTACTAGGTTTTTCTTCCGAGAGTTTCGCCAAACAAACAGAGAAGAAGATCGATCTGGTGATGATGAACGAAATCCAGCACACCACACGGTCCATAGGTTCTGTTTTCAACGTTCTTGCTTGCACACCACATGGCGATCGACTGACCGGGGTAGTCGGTTGGACATGGAAGTTCCAAGCTTGGACGGCATGATTACTGTGACCTCACTGTCGCCATCCATGCTCAGCTGCTAGCTGCATGCCTACCTCGCTCTCTAAAAAGCATCGGGGCAGAAAGAAGAGGGCGGCAACAATGGCACAACGCATGCATGGAGGGGCCGGCCGGCCATGCACAATGATTGCATCTGTGGATCGCCATGAAACAGCAGCACGCAGCATGCCGCTGCTACAGTACAGTGCCGCTTCGTCGTCGTTCTTCCGATCTGGCCTTTGTTTATACTACTCCTAGCTTGAGATGTGAGATGCCGGCGGGGCCAGGGGAATGTCGGCTCGGAGGCCGAAGCTAGAATGGGCGGGTTATGGAGGGTGGGATCGAGCAAATGGCGCCAACGTAACGCGCGAATCATTTCATTTGAAAAAGCCCCGCGGGGTGGGCCACGCCACGCCCGTCACGATTCGTTGGTTCGTGAAGCGATGGGCGCGGGAAAAGCTCGGATCCAGTCCGGTTCAAACGGATAGGCAGCTGGAGTCGGGAGGGAAGAATCGAATCTCCACGATCTCGCGCGCGCTCGCCGGGCCGGCCGGCCTGGTCCATCGACCGGGAATGATGGCCGCGCTGAACGCGCCGGCTGGGAGGCGCTAGGGACTTCTCCGGCGGCTCAGATCCTCGCCGCGTGGTCCGGCCTGGCCGGCCGCGGCGGGGTCCAGCGTGCGTACGGCCGGGGTCGATGCATGGGCACGGCGATCGGCGGGCTGGCGGAGCACGCCGTCGTCCGGTCGACGTCGTCGCGTCGGCAGCGGGAGTGAATGAACGTACGAACGCTGTGGCACTGTGCGGCGGTCCTGCACTGCGCGCGTCTCTTGACGGACGGGTGCGAGAGAGAGGATGCAATGCGTGGCGGACGGGGGTACGGAAACATGGGGAGCCGGAGGAGGATGGCAGATGCGGCGGCGGGGGCGTGAAACTATTCAAATTTCACCTGATTTTTTTTTTTAACTGTGAAAGGAAGTAGCTCTGCTTGTGGGGCGGGTCGTTTTGGGTTTTTCGGGTCGGGCACTGAGGTGGGTCTTATGGTATGGGTGGGAACGGGTCTTATGAGCTATCGGGTTGGGGCAGGCTGAGTCTTAACTAAGTGCGGGTTGGGTGCGGGTCCAAACTGGTCGTGTTGACCTCGATAGGGCGTGGGTGATTTGCGAGTCGCAGCTCGCGAGTCCTCTGTCCTCCCGTTTCTCGCAGGGAGGCTCCGCCGCCCGCCATCCCCCGCGATCCCGCGGGCTGCCCTCCTCGCCGGCCACCCTCCGCGTCGCCCGTCGTCCTCTCAAGACCGCAGGCCACCCTCCTCGCTGTCCGTCCACCGCGGCTGCCTTCCGCGCCGGCCGCCCTCCTCGCCGGCCCTCCGTGCAGGCTGCCCTCCGCGCCGGCCGCCGGCCGCCCTACCCACCGGCCGTTCCTGCCCCTCCGCGCCAGGTGATTGATCTTCTTTTTGCCCCGTCGGCATCGGCCGCCCCTCCATCTCTTCATGCGTATCTCATGCCCTTCCCCCTTCTTCTCATCTTCTTTTTCCTTCTTGCTAGGGTTTGATTTGGTTGTCAACTGCTTCAATGCTGACTTCTAGTATTACTATGGCGGCCCTGCCAGTCTGCAAGAGGTGGTGATTGATCTTGCGGCTAGCAGAAGAGATCCAGATCGGCGGCCATCTGTGCAGCTCCGTTCTTGCCTGTTCCAGCGGTAGTTGTACTATACTGTTCAGCATTTCTGGTCCACTTAAATGAATTATTAGCAATAATGCAATGCTACTATGCTGATGTTATCTAGGTTGTACTGTTCAGGTTGCAACCTTGCATGGACTTCCACCTACACCTGCTAGGCGGACCCTTTTCATTTTGTATCAAACTACCGTGCCCTATCTTGTTTAATAAAAAAAATAAATCATGCAAAACCAATTGACACGAATACCATTATATTCATGGAAGTAAGCGGTTCAGAATCTAAAATATAGGAATTTCACTCAAAACAGTAATAAACGAATGTAATTTTGATAAAATTCCCACTTCTGATTCTTGTTGACTGCTGTTTGTAACAATATATTTATGAAGTTTCTTTTTACAGATGTCTCTTCATCGTTCTGATGTCTCAACTACCAATGACAACACCGGAAATAGTTCCTTGCAGTCACCTTCGCCAAATAGGAGGTCACCAGTTTGGGAGTATTATGAGCCAGAATTGATTGACGAAGATGGTATCTTAAAGGCAGTTTGCAAGTATTGTGGATCAAATATGACTACGAGAAGAAAGACAGGTACTACCAGCCTTCGAAATCACATTGCTGAATATTGTTCAAAAATCCCTAGTGAAGTTAAGAATAAATTTATTGTCACCATGAAGAAGCCCGTAGAAGGTCCATTTCTCTTCAATTCGCAAAAAAGCCGAGAGTTAATGATTACTTGGTGCATTAGAGCGGAGGTTCCTTTTAACAAATTTGATGATGAAAGCTTTGAACCTTGGATGGAGTCATTACAGCCCACATTTAGTTGCATTGGACGGCAAACCATTGGTAATAATTGTGTATCTATGTTTGAGAGGATGAAGAGAGCTTTGCGTAGTGAATTCCAGATGATCAACTCTTGGATTTGCTTTACCTCTGATCTTTGGACATCAAATCAGAAGCTATGGTACATTTGCTTGACAGCCCATTATATTGACCATGATTTTGTTTTGATAAAAATGATAATTGCTTTTAAGGATGTGAAGTATCCACATAGCGGTATAGCAATTGAGGAAGCGCTCACAAGATGTCTGACACATTATGCCATAAAAGAAAAAATGTTCACGATAACACTTGACAATGCATCTAATAACAAGGCAGCATGTGATCTCTTGCAAGAAAGTGGAAAGGCTGACATGTTGTTTGGTGGTGAGCATTTGCACATTAGATATTGTGCTCATATACTGAATATATTAGTTCAAGATGGAATAAACGTTGCTGGTCCTGCAATAGAATTGATAAAGAATTTGGTTAGGCATGTCAATTCATCAACATCACGAATTCAAGCCTTCAATGTAATTGCTGAAAGGGAATGCTTTTTCACGAAAGCTGGTTTAGTGCTTGATGTTCCGAACCGTTGGAACTCAACACATGGCATGATTCTAGAGGCAGTTGAGTATAAGATTGTGCTGAAGCAATACGCCACATCACAGCAGCAACCCTTTCCAACCGAGGATGAGCGGAGCAAAGCTGAGTCTATTGATAAGTTTCTTGATGTTTTTGAAGAAACTACAAAGGCATTCTCAGCTGATAGGTTTCCAACAGCACATTTATTTTTGTCAATGTGCTTTACATCCACCAAGCTTTAAGAAGTCATGCATGGCAACATCAGGTCATAAAAGAATTGGCAAGAGTAATGGATAATAAGTTTGATAAGTATTGGGATGACAATTACAACATGGTCCTTCTTATTGCTACCATACTTGATCCAAGACACAAATTTGATTTTCTAGACTTCTTCTATGAAAAGTATGTGAGAATTTTGTTGACATTGAGTTGAGCATAAATTTGGCTAAATATTGGGTGGGCAAATACTTCAAAAAGTATCAAGAGGTTATAAGATGAAATGGTACAAATGCAGTACCTCAAGTTGATGTGTCTAACAGCATGGTGAGCCGTTCGCTAGTACTAATGCAAGGCAAGAGAAAAATTCACCGGGAATTTGATCAGTTTAGGTCTTAGAGAAGAGGGAGCTGGGTAGAAAAATCAGAACTTGATGCCTATTTGGAAGAAGAACCAGTGAGAGAAGATGAAACTTTTGAAATTTTGTCATGGTGGAAGACAAACTCCAACAAGTAACCCGTGTTGTCAGCTATGGCACGCGATGTTCTGGCTATTCCACTCAGCACCGTTTCTTCTAAATCTGCATTCAGCTTGGGTGGTCGGATTCTTAGTAACAATCAAAGCTTGATGACACCACAAACTCTTGAAGCCCTGGTTTGCTGCAAAGATTGGTTGTACAAATATCGAACCAATGAAGGTAATTTTAATTCACCCACCTGTACAAACTCTTGAAGTGTAATTTATGTTGTACCTTTGCATCTGCAGCCACCTGACACATTGATCTTTGTTTGCGTGTGCAGCCCAAGAGTAACTCATGAGAAGCTGAGATGGCTTCTAAAGGTACACATGACATAATTCCTATATATAGTTGTAATACTGATTCTTTAATCTTAGTTTTTTTTTAATTCTTGTTACATTGATCAGTGTTACACTTGTACTTGACTTGCTATGAAATGTATGAGATGTTTATGTTTAATACATGGCACTTGGTACAGTAGTTTATTTGGTTTCAAACTTTCAGTAGAGTATCAAAGTGGGTACTTGCTGTCAGGTTTATGTATGAGATGTTTATGTTTAATACATGGCACTTGGTACAATAGTTTATTTGGTTTCAAACTTTCAATAGAGTATCAAAGTGGGTACTGGCTGTCAGGTTTTAAGAGATACTTGAGTACTTTTAAATCTTATGGAACTATCGTTGTCTTTCAGGGAGAATTTTCCTCAGCCTTTCACTCTATGAAGAAAACAATGACAAACAGACAATGCTATCATCCACGTCCCCTTCTTCAAGCTCCAGAAGCTGCACATCCTGGTTACCAATTGTTCTTTATGACAATGAGTTTGTACATTTGGTGTGTTGCAATCTGAACCTATTAGGTGTATAATTCGGATGCACAAATTCCTAGCATTTCTTGTGCTTCATCAGACATCCGCTCCTGAAATTTTGGGAGATACATTTGCTAAGGATACTTTTTTTGTACTTTGGATTATTCTTGTACTTGTGATCGAGCAGGAGCTCATTAATTATTCATGTATTTCTTCGGTGATGACGATGATACTATTTGGATAACGCTAAAGTATTGGCGTATAGTGTTTTGGATTATGCTCATTAATTTTTGTAGTAGCTTTCTTGTGCTGGACGTGCTGACAGCTTCTTTGATTAGCAGCTTCTTTGATTAGCTTTGCAAGTTAGAAATATGTAGAAGGACCTATAAGTTTCTATAGGTTATCCACTTGGAATGGGTGGGTTGGTTAGAGTTGAGAAATTAAATATTTGGGTAGGGTAGGGTTGGATACGTAAGTATATTAGTTTTGGGTGGGGTTGGATACGGTGCGGATTACACCCCATTAGCAGGCCTAAAAGGAAGATGGTGTTCGAACAGCATGAGATTTTCTTTGTATCTAGGACCATGCGGTTGCTGTCGCTAAATTAACAGAACAGAACAGCGCGGCATTTCTCCGTGCGGGTTTCAGCTGGTCTTGCGTCCTGGGGTCCGTGCTCTCCGACTGACTCGCGCTGACCCTGACTCTCAGCTGACACCCCGGTCCCACCCGGTCTCCGCAGGCTGACTGACCACCCCACCCCAGTCTTTTTCTAAAAGAGGCATTAACGCACGCCCTCCAGCTCGCCGCAGCAGCGAGTGCTGACAACAAGGCTCGCCGCAGTGCAGAGACCTTTTTCTCACTCTCCGCTGATCCGGTGGAGGCCCGATGGGCCCGTACCGGCCGCGCCATGCATGCAAGAATTCAATGGCTCCATTTGGCGCATCCGCTAGTGCTACCACCGCGCGAGTACGACGACGCCGGCTTGACCAGATCTTTGACCGGCCCCCCTCCGACCGCCGACGGGTAGGTGGTGGTACTCCGGCCAGGCCAGAGCAGAGCAGAGCAGAGCAGGGTGAGCCTTTTTCTCTTGGCGTGCGAGTGCGTGCGCCGAGGTTAAAAGCACCGGCCTGGCGAAAGCTGCTGCGGAGGAGGGACTCGACCACGCCGTGCCCGGCCGGCCGGCGGCGGCGGCGGCGGTGACATGACGCGCCGGGTCTCAGAGGAACCTAGGAGGCCTACTCCAAGTGAGCCTTTACCGAGGTCTCACCAGGTCTCCGCCTGCCACTGTAACGCCATGCATGCATGCCTGCTCGTCGCCGTCGCGCGGCCGGCCGTCGAGTCACGGCGATCGAGCGCGGGCGCCAAGATGCTCTGCTGGGCGGGGCGTCTGCTCCGACTCCGAGAGGTGCGTCGTGGCCTGAACGCCTGATGGGGCAGCGTGGCGCCGCAGGCCGTAGCGCAACGGGACGGGCGGTGTGCGCCAGCGGGGTGCAGTGGGTGACGCGACGCGGACGGACGGGGACGGGGCGTGCGTCCGTTACCGCCGACCTCAGCGGATCCCCCCCCACGGGCGCTCGGGATGGCGGGTCGCGTCACCCGGCCGGCCCCGAATATTCCCGGCCCGCCCCGCCAATCCGATCCGATCCGGTCCTCGGTCATGGCCTGCTCCACGCGTGTGCGGGGGATGGGCTCCGGCGCGGCCTCCGGGGACCAGGACAGGGCGGCGGGCGGCGGGCGGGAGGCCGGACATATTTTCCCGTCCCGTTCTCTAATCGCGTTGCGGGCCGGCTCAGTATCTTCCCCGTGACTATCTTCGAAGCCAATCAAAAGTCAAAACAAATCTCTCACAAACCACCGATCGACTGCCATGTGCAACTTACTTACTAATCTTTGCAATGATTAGTGACTGCGTATACAACCGTAACGATCCTAGCATATATAACCGTTCTGACCCTCAACCAACGGGGATCCGGTAAGGTGGATCGCGATCCGAAACAGCTCTAAACAAAAATTAAACCCGTGGGCTAGGCCATCCGTAGCCCTCGATCTCGAGTAATAATCTCCCGGCCCCCCATTGCCAATCCAAACCACCCGAGCCATTTGCAGCATGCATGTTGGCACTATACAATGCGAGCCGGTAATCCAGCTTGGTTGGGCTCTTATATATTACTGCGTGCGTGGTGCGGGATGATGGATCACGGCCTCGAGAGCCCCAAACCCCCACGTTGCCTTTGCCGAGAAGGGGCACCACCCACCCCTCGAACCCAAGAACGGCGTTCCCGTTTCCTGCACCCGCGATCTTCCCCCTATCTTTTTGTTCAGCTCGCTGCTATGCTCGGGATTTATTGTGCAGGTTTAACTGCATTCAGAGGCCGGGAAATAGCATGGTAACAGTAGGAATCCACTAATCTGGAGCTTCACTGCAGCCTTTCCCCTCTCTCTCCCTCCCTCCCTCTCTCTCTCTCTCTCTCTCTGGCTCCGTCTATCAGGATCTACGTAAGCGGCGCGTCATGTAGGAGATCGGGTGGGTGGGGTTGGGGGAGTTCAGATCCTCTACCGTCAAGCTCAGCGACTTCACTCTGCAGTCAAGCCTCATCTGCACCGTCCACGGAGATCCAACGACGCTAATCTCACAGGCCGCGCCGCAGCAGATCAAGCTGCCCGTTTCAGCCCACGACACCACGCGAGTAAATCCTCCTGCCCGCCGCAGACCGACGCTGCAGCCCTCCTCGGCTCGGGCGCAGCGGTACGGGCGGACGACGCGGCAGCTCTCCTCGGCGCAGGCGATGCTCGGGCGTCGTCGTCCAGGAAGCTGCCGCCCCGTGGCCGAGCGTCTTTGGGGGTATTCTCAATCTCGCCCACCACGGTTAGCGGAGGATTAATATAGTATTACTGTTGCAAATTATAGATTAGTTAGGTTTATTAAGTTCGTCTCGCAAATTAGCACATATACGTGGAAAAAAAATTATAAACATATTTAATTTAATATTTCTAAATGGTAAGATTCTTTTAATTTGACGGGGCTAAAATTTAACTTTCCACGACCAAACGGGACGCATCGCCTCGGTAACTGATTACGAGCTCTGCCTACTGTTGGCGGGTTGCTAGTTCCAGTCACGGCTCACCGTTTACGCGCGCGCGCGCGCGCGCCAGGAGCAGGGGAAGCCGCCGAAGCGCGCGCAGTGCACGCACGGGAGTGGCATCCGCGGCCGGCGGGCGTGGCAGGGGGTCGCCGCCGCAAACGGCCAGGCACCCGGCCACTGCCACGCCCCGTGCCCGTGCCGGCCCGCCCTCGGCAAAGGAAGCAGGCGGCGACACGGGCCGCCCGCCTCCCCCAGGTAGCGCGCGCCCACGCCGGCGCCCCTATGCGCAGGGCGGGCGCCCGGGTCAAAGGTCGCGGTCGCGGGAGGCCAGCAAAGCAGAACAAACCGGCTGGAAGGCCGCGCGCGCGGGCGGGTCGCTAGCCGCCGCCTGCCGCTGCCGCGCGGCACACACAGCCAGGCGCGGCAGAGGGCACGGGGGCAGGGCAGTCAGGCGCACGGGCCCGGCCGCCCGCCTCCGAGTCCGCGCCGGGCTCGTCCACCGGCCGGGTCGGCTACTGCCTACTGGTTGGTCGCCGCCGCCGCCGTCCCGAGGCGTAGCGGTACGCCGTGCGTGCGTGCGTGGCCGTCTGGTTCGTGGGGAACTGCCGAACCGGGGCCTGGGGGATCCTCCGGGTTGGCTAGGCCGACCTGACCGGTGGGAGTTGGAGGTTGGGAGCTCGGGCTGGACGGGTCGTCGACCGGCTGCACGCACGGGAACAACCGCTGGTGCCAGGCAGCAGATGGACACGCACTGGTGGTGGTGGTACAGCACGGCGGTGGCAAGCAGCACCGGTGCCGTTCCCCGACGACGCGCGTTGGAGACGGCCGGGGGGTAGCATGGGTCGTGCAGCCAACTGGCGTGACGGGTTTTAGCTAAAGGTCCGGTGCCATTGAGCCATTCGGAGGTTTGGATGTATTGATGCAACGTGCCGTGCGAGCGGCGGCGCCAAGAGTCAAGCTCGCACCGAGGGTACAGCGCTTTCAAGACGTTTGGACTGGAGGAGAGTTTAGTTGGTTCCATGAAAACGGCTTGATCCGTCCCAGCACGAACGATGGAGTCCAAAAGCCAACAATCAAAGTGGATACGGGATCGACGGATCGTGCGCGACCAGGACCGGCTGTACAATTTTAACGGTTCTTGAGCAAGCAAGAAGATAAGAACCCATACAAAATTGCGAATAATAAAAATTACTTTGCAATATATGTATAGCTCATAGAATATATAATAATAGTGTAATAAAAAACTAAAAACAATAACCATTATGAGGTTTATTATGTTATCATGAGATTTGTGATGGGTTTTCAAAAGCTTATTATGCCAAATAGAAAATTATATGTACTAATTACCTATATGATTTTAAACCCCCAGCTCCGTGGGCTCCTGACGGTCGCACTGCCTGCCCCCCTTAGAGCCGGCCCTGCGCTGCCGATGGGCTTGGGGGCAGAGAACAAGGTCGAGGACGGATCCAGGGAAGGCCGAGGAGGCTCGCGGGATTCAAAAATCTGACATGGAATTCGTGACGCGCTCTACGTTTGTCACCCAATTCACAGGCTTTGCATGATAGAGCATCAAAAACTTCAGTTTATTAGGTGTTTCTCACCTCCCTTTCTTTTCTCATTTAACTTATTCTCTTCTCCTTTTGTTCTCCCCTTCCAATCTAAAGTCGCCAAAGTGCCCTCGAATCACTTCGTCTTATGCGGAGGAGCGATGCGGGCCCATGCCGAGCGAATCGTGCTACAACAATTAGGTCATATGCGGAGGAGGTGGCGCAATAACGATGATTCTCAATTATATTTTGAGTGTAATTAAAAGGATCGAGAGCGATTTGGTCAGTCCAGCAGAGAAGGAAAAAGAAAGGAGAACAAAATAAATAAAATGATAGAAAATTATTAAAAGTACCCAAATCGAACATTTATTTTTCGATGTCTAATTCTAAAATGCTTATGAATTGGATGTCAAATATTATGAGTTGGTCGTAGCCCCGAGGTAGCTGCCTAGAGTGCCGGGCCTCAACAAACCAAGCAATATTCCCACTCTTTCCAAACATTACGGAACAGCATCATCCCGAACTAGTACAATGCTGCAAAAACATGCTTTGTTTTCTTTAGCTGCTATTATACGTGACTGAAAACGTAGCCGCGGCCTTTCCGATCCAGTAGCTGCTTGGATACATCTAGCCTCGACACCATCTGACATGCCAAAAGAATATCTCTCGTGTCTCGACTTTCTGCTACACTTCCATGCGTTTTCAAGCAAGCGTGACACGCACAGAATACGTGAGGGCTACGCGCATCTGCGATCTGCCCCCGAACATACAACCGACCGTATCATTTCCAAACACGGCAAGATTAGGGCCAACGGCACCATTAGAATTCAGGATATTTGTAAGTATACTATAAATTTATCCCAAACACAGCCAAGCTTCGCTGTGAAAAAGCCGACCGAGTCAGTGATTCACTGAACCCACGCACGCACGCACGAGGCCACGAGCACGAGCTGCCTCACTGACAACCTTTAAACAAGCCGCTGGTGAAAAAAGAGAGAAAAAACCCCTACAAAAGGAGAAAAGCCTGCCATGTGGACCCCACGCGTCATCCTCGGCTAGCGCCCCCCGTCGACGACGCCTCGCGTCCCAAGACGCCACCAACGTCTCGCCTCCGCCCCGCTCGTGCCCCGACGCGTCGACACGGAGCGGCGGTGGCAGGCGACGTAATTACGCGCGGAGGAGCGGGGGCAGCGAGGGGATTCGGGGGCTCCCCACCCGCCACCGCTTTAAATCGCTCCCAAAAGCGGGAGCCGAACAGAGCGTCGAGGCACCCAGAGCGCCGCAGCGCGGAGGCGGAGCCGAGGAGAAGGAAGCGCCGGAGGCGGGGGAGATGGTGGCGATGGGCGTGGACGAGGACGAGGAGCGGCGGATGGACGAGCGGCCCATGCACCAGGGCTGCATGGCGGGGTTCCTGCACCTCTTCGACCGCCCCCAGATCCTCTCCGGCCGCAGGATCCACGGCTCGCCGCGCCGCCTCTTGTCCTCGGGCTCCAGCGTAAGTGCGCGGCGCCTGCCCGCTACGTTCTTGGGCTCACGGCTGACGCTGGTGGCGGGGTTTCTGATGATGGTGGCGGCTGCTGCTTCTGCTGCTGTGTTTTTCGCGCGTGCAGGGGTCGGCGACGCCGTCGGAGCGCTCGATGCCGCTGGACCGGGCGACGCCGGCGCCGTCGTCGCCGGACATGACGCCGCCCGCCGCGCCGAGGCCGTCGCTGCAGCTGCCGCCGCTGGACCCCAAGGACGGCGGCGGGGCGGGCGGCTGGGCCGCGCCGTCGTGGCGGCTGCCGCGGCTCTCGCTCGACAGCCGCGCCGTGGTGGACGCCAGGGGCAAGCTCCGGCCGCGCGAGATCCGGACGGCGCCCGCCCCCGGCGCGCCGCCGTCGCCGTCCGCGGGGGCAGGCGCGGGCGACGAGCGCCGGTCGCCCAGCGTCGTCGCGCGGCTCATGGGCCTCGACGCGCTGCCGCACGGCCAGGCGGCCGCGGCGGCGGGGGACGGCGCCGCGAGCCCGGCCGCGCTGCGGCGGTCGGCCTCCGAGCGCGTGCCGCGGGATCCGTCCCACTTCCGGTTCGTCGACCCTACCTTCTTCGAGCGCCCGGCGTCGCCGCTCCCGCCGCTGATGGAGCGGTCGTCGCCGGCGGCGGCGCCGGCACCGGCCGCGGAGGCGGCGATGCGGCGGGCGCCGGATCCGGGGTGTCCGCGCGCGTTCCAGAGGCGCAGCCGCTTCGACGCGCACGAGGTGTTCCCGGAGCCCGCGAAGCGCGCCGACCCGGCGGCCGCCGGCGCACACGGCGAGATCGCGCTCTACGGCGAGATCGAGCGCCGCCTCCGCATGCGCGGCATCGCGGAGCCGGCGCGGGATCTCGAGACGCTGAAGCAAATCCTGGAGGCGCTGCAGCTCAAGGGCCTGCTCCACCACACCCCCACGCCGCCGCCGCCCGTCCGCACCGCTCCACCGCCGCCGCCCATCGTCGTCATGCGCCCGAACCACCGCGCGCAGCCGCAGGTGCAGCCGCCTGCACGGCTGACGCCCGCGCGGCGGCTCCGCGTCGACGTCGACCGCGCCCGTCGCCCACGGTCGCCCGACCCGTCAGCGCCCCCCGCACGGAGCCCGGCATCCCCGGCTCGACGCGGCCCGCACTCGCCGCAGCGGCGCGTGTCGCCCGTGCAGTCCCCGAAGCAGCAGCACCAGCCGCCGCCTTTCAGGAGGCCAAGCGGCTTCGACTCCGCCGGCGCCCACGCCCGCATTGCCCGCCGTGCGGCGCGCAACGCCGCGGCGATTTCTCCCGACGACGAGGCCTCCACCACCTTCTCCGACGGCGGCAGCAGCAGCTCCTTCAGCGCGTCCTCCCGCTGGGACTTGGAGCCGGTAAGCCTCCATTTTCTCCACCTCCCCTCCTGAACTTGCGATGTTTCTCGCAGCGTCTCTGAACATTCCATTTCGCAATGCAGCAGCCGGACTCCCGGACGGACCGCGGCCTGCTGGAGCGGTGCGGGAAGCTCCTGAGTAGCATCCAGGCGTTCACCGGCAGCGACGCGGCGGGGTCGGACCAGCAGCCGAGCCCGGTGTCCGTGCTCGACGCGGCGGCCTTCCTCGCCGACGAGGACTCGCCGTCGTCGTCGTCGGGGTCGAAACGTGCCATCGACTTCAGCAGCAGCGTTGGTCGAGCGGGCCCAAAGCCGGCGGCCGCGGCGGCGTCCGACCCAGAGGATGACGAGTGGGCCCTAGGGACATGGCCCGTGGGCCCCGAGGCGAGCGGCTACCCGGACTACGCGTACGTGGCGGAGCTGGTCCGCCTGTTCGGTGGCGCCCGCGGCAGGCTGCGGGACCCGGCCGACGTGTACAAGGCCGCGGAGCAGCGGTGCGGCCAGCGTGGCGGCGACACCGGCGACACGTGGCACCACCGCAGGCTGCTGTGCGGCGCGGTGGGGGAGGCGCTGGAGCGGCAGCGCGCGGCGTGCCCCTGGGAGCCCGCGGCGTGGCTCCGCGGCGCCGAGCTCGTGGACCACGTCTGGGCCGAGGTCCGGCGCGCTGCCGAGCCCGCGCTGCGCCTGCCGGCGGGGGAGGAGGAGGAGGCCGAGGACCTGAACGCCGTCACGTGCAGCGCGATCCGGCGCGACATGGCGGCGGACGAGGGGCGGTGGGCGGCGACGCAGCGGCGGGTGGTTTCCGGCGCGGAGGCGGCGGAGGCCGTGCTGCAGATCGAGCGGATGGTGTTCAGGGACCTGGTCGCCGACACCATCCGCGAGCTCGCCGACGCGGACCGGCCCCTCCCGCGCCGGAAGCTGGTCTTCTGATCATACCGGCCAGCGTCGCCGGAGCCAGTCGTCAGCGAGGATTAGAGAAGCGAAAAGGGAGAAAATAATTGGATTTGACGCTTAGTAATTTCTGTTTCTTGCTCTGCTGTTCTTCCTCCTACTAGGCATTAGAGAGCCATGTAAAATTATTTAGTTATTTACTGCTGTTTAGTGTTTACTCCTAGTCCTAGGCCATGTTAATTTACTGCTAATTGGTGTGTTTCCATGTAATGACGGAGCAGTTTTTAACCACTCCACTCAAGGATGCCATTTCGTTTCGTTCCGTCATCGCCGCATGTTCCCAACCAGTGGTTACTAGCTGCCGCCATTGCTGCTTCTGATTTCTGAAGATGGTGTGATCGGGTTGCTGTTCCGGGCATGTGGCGGCAGTGAAGGGCGGCGACCGTGGCAGTAGTACCGGTACGACCGGGGCTAGGCGGCGTAAAGCGCGCCTGAATCCTTGATCGGCCCCTTGACCTCCCCGTCGTACAGCCAGCTTCAATGGCGCCATTATTCGTGGGGGAGGAAGGTGCAGATGCAGCCGCAGGCGCTGCTGCACGGGGCGGCACAGGGGCGTGAAGCTGAAAGGCTGCCCCGCGCCTGACTGCCAGTTAAGCCCCGCGTTAGGAGCAGGCTGATCGACGGTGAGAGGCGCCGTGCCGTGCGTGATCCGTCGGCGAACCGCCGCGACCGATCCCGACCTCCTCCTCCTCCGTGGCGCACACCGCCGCGGCGGCAGGCGGGACTACACCACCGGCGAATCCGCCGTGAACGCGGGCGCGACCTCGAATCAAAAGTGCGGCGCTGAAACATGCTAGGCGGCGACGGCGCCAGCAGTGGGCCGCGCGGAGCAGGACCAGGAGTCCACAGGACCACGGCAGGCTCGCCCTCTCCCAGCCCGGCCCGCGCTACGGGCGCGCGCGGCGCTGTCCCCCGGCCGGAGAGCAAGCGGGGCCGGACCGGGGCGCGCGACGCCACGAGCGGCGCCAGGCTTTCCCGCTCGCTCGCTCGCTGGGTTAGTTCATTGGTTGGTTCGATTGGGTCCGTGCGCGCGCACGTCGCGTCGCGTCACGCGCGCCTCCTGCCTCCCGTGCCGCGCCTCATGAAGTGGTGTGTGCATGCATGCATGAGGACCTGGAAATGCGAGAGGACCATGCTGCAGCCGCAAAACCGTACGACGTGCGGGCACTACTGCCCCTCTTCACGTCTTGTTTGGATGGAGGGTTTTGGGATCCATCTAAATCTCTATAACTTAGTAGAAACTTGAGGGTAAAATAGCCAATTTGATCCCTTAACTTTTATCTCAGGATCAACTTAATCCCTTAACTATGAAATGGACCAATTTTGCCCTCAAGTAGAATAATAATAAAAACTTCTCCGCATAATTTTTCTAACACAACTTTGTACAAGTAGTCGACATCATCGTAAATTTATACACACAACTTTTTCTGCACAACTTTGTGCATAACTCTTACTAGATAAACTTTTCAATATGAATTGGTTAGCCATATAGGTAGTGATTGTAGCTACCCACATGTTAAATAAGGAAGATACTGAAAATGAAAGGAAAGAAAAAGAAATGGAAGAAAGCATTTCATGTACTAATGATCTAGCCATGCTAATGATTGTAGCTATCCACATGTTGAGAAATCAAGGAAAAAAGAAAAAAATAAACGTTACGTGGAAGGATATTGACGCATCACACACGCTAAGGTGGGGGCGTCCTAAGGTGGACCCTGTGGAATGGAGCGCGTCAGGTGCATCACGCACAAGCAATAGCTCTAGGGAGCGACCGCTGAATTGGAATCCGGTAACTTAGTAGAAATTTGAAGGTAAAATAGCCAATTTGATCCCTCAACTTTTGCCTTAGGATCAAATTCATTCCTCAACTATGAAGTTAACCAATCTTATCCTCAAACTTTCTATTTAAGATCAATTACATCGCTGATCCTATGTGGCATGCCTACTCAACAATGGGTGATGTAAAAGTGAGATAATAGACATAAATGGACTCTTTTACCTTTGATTTTTCCTCAAATTCGATGTCTCGTAAAAAATATGGTTCAACAAACAATGAGAATATATGAATAAACAAAAGTGTAAACCTTTTATTCATAGATACAAGATCATCAATAACTTATTTTAGCTATGTCACTGAATTATAAGTTAGTATACCACTTGAGTTCATGTCGTTGTTGGACTTGGTAACACGTCCAGAACCTTACATACGCTCTGGTATGACTTGGCATGCCACATCACCCTAGAGATTAAATTGAGCCTAAATGAAAAGTTTGAGGACTAAATTGGTCCATTTGATAATTCAAGGCAAATGTGAGCCTTGGAGGAAAGTTTAGAGATGGAATTGGCTATTTTGCCAAACTTGAACTAAAATTTTCTGCAGCATCCCCCTTATTTCTAAAAGAAGCACTATCTGGAAACAGTTTGGACTGCCCAACCGCAGAATGTTTTGTTCGACACGCCGGCGCGCGTGTAGTATATCGAACCATGGTCGTATAAGGTCACGCGATGCGCAATTTCGCTCTCTTCTGGTGTGGACAATAGAAAATATTATTATACCTTACATGTCTTTATCCCTATACGGCCAATTCCGCCCACTGTTCAACCCACCGTTCTTTTCAATTGTTTCTAATTTCTCACCCTAAAGATTATAACTAGGCAATGCACGTGTAACGACAAGTGGCGATGCATGGCTTGCACTGGTGCATATGTGAAATGTACCACAGCAAAGATATGCCTGAACTTCGTCACAACAGTGTACTTCGTTGCGTCGAATATGTACTAATATCATTTGTATTTGAGTTGCTCCTACCAATTTGTCACGCTAAAAGTCCTTCCTTTGGCACCACGAATAATAACATATTGTGTGCGCTGGTTGGAGTGCGTAGGGACGGGGGGGCACATGCCCCTACTCACAAGTCACATTTCTGTTTTTTTTTTCCGAAGCTACTCACGAATTATACATGCAGTTGCAGCAGCAAAGAGTTTTGGACTAGCCATCTAGCACACACGAGGAGATGGGACAAGTGACCAGCTAATTAATAACAAGCCTTACAAGGGACTGGCGTGCACCGTCGTCTGGTGATGTTCAATTAACGCGCATGTGTTATGAATTTATGCTATTTCTTCTTTTTTTTTTCAAAAAAAAATCCTCGCAGCTTCATTTATGTCATGACCATTTGTTCTCGAAGCCACAAGGGATTGTATGACCGATTCGTTTCTGTCTATAGGCTCCACGCGCATCATAGCGCATCATAGGACCTTAAAATGTTAGGATTCTTTGTCTTTATATAACAATAAAAATTAATAATTATTATTGTAGTTTAAGTTTTTATTTGGAGAGTTTTCTTATCCAGATTTCATGAGTATTTTTTTACTTCCCGTTCCTATTAAAATAATCTTATTACTCATACGACTAGGGCTTAACATCGAGGATGAGCTATTGCTTCATCTCTAGCATGAGACTAGGATGAAAGTATTTTTTCGTAGTGGTTTAGAAGGAATTGACTCAAAAGAAATTCAAGGGAGATTTTATATATAATATTTATTACTACTTTCTCATTCCAAAATGTAAGCTATTTTATTTTAATCCTACATCAAACAGTTTTTTTTTATTTTGATCAAATTTATAGAAAATTATAATAATATCTATAGACTTGGTCAAAGTTATAGAAATTTGAATTATGATAAAAATGAAACAATCTAAGGAGCACAAACCATGCATATGGTGCTATATATAATTGCACACCGTTCATGTTCTTTGCTCTCCTTTTTTTTCTTTCAATCCAAAGAGGCCTAGATAACAATATTTCAGATAAATTTGATTTCTTTAGCTTTTGTGATTTCCTTGGGTCGTTCGATCATCACGACCGTTCGCCGCTGCATTGTCACCGTTCTGCTTCCCCCCTTCCCCTCCTGCTCCCTAGTCCCTACGACGAGAGGCCATTTCGCGCCTAAATTCAAACACGGAATCTGATTATTAAAGAAAAAGAGAAGAGAAAAAAGAAATCCCCGAAGCTAGATGCCCGCCGTGACCTACCGGTACCAGGCTCTCAAGGAATCCCTCGCCGCCGCCATCACCTCCTCCTCCTCCTCCCCCCAGGCCGCCGCCGACCCCCGCCGCCCCCACGCGCTCGCTGTCGTCTCCGGCCTCGCCGCCAACGGCTACCTCGCCTCCCTCCTCGTCGCCCGCTACGCCCGCCTCGGCGATCCCGATGCCGCGCGCGGGGTCTTCGACGCCGCCGCCGCGACCTCCTCCTCACCCCCCGCCGCGGCACCGCCCAAGCCGCTCCTCTACAACGCCATGCTGCGGGCCTACCTCGCCCTGGGCCCGCCCGCGCGAGGCGGCCGCGCTCTTCCGCGCCATGCCCCCCGGCTGCCCGCGGGACCGCCACACGTACCACCTCGCCGCCACGGCCTGCGCGCGCGCCCCGCCGGACCCCGAGCTCGGGCGCCGTGTCGGGGCCGCGGCCGCGGCCGCCGGGCTCGCGTCCGACCTCCTGGTGGCCACGGCGCTGGTCGGGATGCACGCTGAGGCCGGGGACATGGGCGCCGCGCGGGGGGTGTTCGACGGAGTGCCGCGCCCGGACGCCGTAGCGTGGAACGCGCTGATCGGCGGGTACGCGCGCGCGGGGCGCCTGGGCGAGGCCGTGGAGATGTTCGCCAAGATGAGGTCCGTGGACGGAGTGCGGCTGACGGGGGCGACGCTAGTGAGCTTGGTTTCTGGTTATGCTGGCTTCGGTCCTTGGAGGGGCAGAGGTATGATGCATGGCGTTGTGGTTAAGTATGGCTTCCACTGCAGCCTCTTCGTTTGCAATTCTCTCCTGGAAATGTATGCGGAGTTGGGCTCTTTGAGTGAGGCGGTGACAGTGTTTCGGCATATGGAGGCGAAGGACTCTGTTACTTGGAGCTCGATGATTGGTGGACTTGTTCGTGTTAGCGAACAGTTTTCTCCATGTTCTGCACGACCTAAGGCTCTCCTTGTTTATAGCTAATCTCAACCGTGATGTACCTGTATATAGGCGTAAGCCTTTGAGCAATACGACTTGAGTTGTCTGCCATTCGTTATTTCCCTCTTACATGGTATCTGGCGTTCCTCGATCCGATTCTTCCGCTGCCCACTCACCACCAATCGCTCGCCGTCGCCATGGTCTCTTCCTCCTCTTCCTCGTCGACCTCCGACAACTCCGACAACTCCATGCTTCCCCACCTGCTCCAAGTCCAGACCGAACCTGCTGCTCCGACGGTTGTCCATGGGATCAACATCCAGTCACGAGTCATGCTCGTCCTCAACTTCAACGACGCCAACTACGTCACCTGTGCGCGCTCCTTCTCTGCCATCTTCGGGCAATACGGTCTCCGCGACCATGTCGACGGCACCCCCGCCAAGGGCGACAACGATTGGGTGCAGAATGATTGTGCCATCATGTCGTGGTTTTACACCCGCATCTCCCCCGAGCTCCTGTCCATGGTCTCCGGCGACGCCGACACCGCCTACTCCCTCTGGCGTGGCGTCCGCAACCTCTTCCGCGACAACAAGGACACTCGTGCCGTCTACCTTGGTGCTGAATTCCGCAACTTCTACCAAGGCAACCTTCCCGTCCTCGACTATTGCTCCAAGATGAAGGTCATGGCGGATCGGCTGGCCGGGCTCGGCGCTCCGGTGAACGACAAAGACCTCATCTACAACATTGTGCGCGGCCTCAACCCCCGTCTTCATCATGCGATCCCGCACATCACTCTTCGTCGCCGCCTGCCATCATTCCTCAAGACTCGATCCATGCTTCAGGTCGAGGAACACCGCATCGCCGAATCCGAGAAGATGCAGGCCACGGCGGGCTGGTCGCTCAAGCCGCAACCGCTAGCTCCACCTCGTGCAGTGCGCCTCCTGCAGCACCTACGGCTGCACATCTTCAGGCTGCGGCTGCGTTCGTCGCCCACGCCACCCCGAACGCGCACCCGTCGCAGAGCACTGGCGCCGGGAAACAGCCGGCCACGTTTCCTGCTGCCCCGGCCTCTGGTGGATGCTCGTTCCAGTCTTCCTCCAATGCCAAGAAAAAGAAGAAGAAGGGCGCGCCTTCCTCCAAGGCTCCACTGCCGGGCTTCTGGCCCTCCATGAACCCCTGGACTGGCATAGTCCAGGCGTGGCCGTTCCAGGCCCCACGCGCTCCGACGGCAGGCGTCCTCGGCCCTAGACCTCCTGCCACAACCCCCCCAAGCCCACGTCGCCGGTGCTTCCTCTCCGCTGGACCCGCAGCTCCTCGCCACTTTCAACAAAATGTCGCTGCACTAGCTTCAGTCCACCGGCGAGTGGTTCTTTGACACCGGCGCCTCCTCCCACATGTCTCAAGGCTCCGGTAACCTCTCCTCCCTCTCTCCCAATTCCTCCTCAACGCGGATCATTGTTGGTAATGGCTCCTCTCTTCCCATTACCCACACTGGTTCCTCTTCCATACCCACCTCTTCCACCTCTCTATCACTTAACAACATTCTTATCTCTCCATCATTGATCAAGAATCTTATTTTCGTTCGTGCTCTTACGCGTGATAATCCTATCACTGTTGAATTTGACGCTTGTGGTTTCTCTATCAAGGATCGACACACCCGGGAGGTGATTCTCCGCAGTGATAGCCAGGGTGACCTCTATCCTCTACATCCGACAGCCGCTGCACCCACCCACTGCCTCACCGCCCTCTCTGCAGATCTGTGGCACCAATGACTTGGACACCCCAGGCGCGAGTCTTTCCGTCGTCTTCTTCAGTCCTTTGCATTCTCTTGTAATAAAGATCTCCCTCATACTTGTCATGCTTGCCGGATTGGCAAACATGTTTGTCTCCCATTTTCACAGTCACGGCATAAAACAATTGCACCTTTTGAATTAATTCATTGCGATGTTTGGACGTCACCGATTGCAAGTTTCACTGGATTTCAGTATTATCTTGTGCTCTTGGATGATTTCACGCATTTTGTTTGGACCTTCCCTTTGTGCCGCAAATCTGTGGTTGCCCAACACGTCATGTCGTTCCATGCCCTTGCTCGCACACAATTTGGGAGCAGTGTCCGCTCTTTTCAAACTGACAATGGCCGGGAGTTTGATAACTCCACACTCCGTTAGTTCTACTCCGAGCATGGCATTTCATTCCGACTTTCTTGCCCTTACACCTTGCAACAAAACGGCAAAGCGGAACGTGTGCTGCGCACTCTGAACGACGGCGTTCGTACACTGCTTCTGCACGCCGGCCTCCCACCTGTCTTCTGGGTCGAGGCTTTGCACACATCCACTTACCTACACAATCGCAAACCGTGCAAGCCACGTTCCCTGTCCACTCCCTACTCCCTTCTCTATCACACCGATCCTAACTACACCTCCCTGCGAGTATTTGGGTGCCTTTGTTACCCAAATACCGCAGCCACCAGCCCTAACAAACTCTCTCCACGATCTGTGGCGTGTGTGTTTATTGGCTACTCGCAGGATCATCGTGGATATCGGCGCTATGCCTTGCAGACGCGCAAAGTGATCATCTCGCGCCACGTCTACTTCGACGAAGGTGTCTTCCCGTATCGCTCGGGATCGTCGTCTACCTCCCCAACCACCATCGCCTACGATCCGTGGCGGCCTGATCCACGCAGCACGACTGCGGATCTCCCGCCTTCCCCACCGGCTTCGCCATGCAGGATACAGTGCGCGAACCAAGGATCGCCCCGGACTGCTTCCCCAGCTCCGTCCGACGGATCGTCGCCGCGGTCACCATCGACAGCTGCGTCAACTGGCGCCTCCACGCCACGACCCTCCTCCTCCGTGGCACGTTCACCATCGTCCACGCCACCCCACGGCACCTCTGCGTCACGCGTGTTCCCGACAGGGCTGCGATCTTCGTCGCCGGACGCGGCCACCGGCTCCTCCTCGTCTACCCAGGCGTCCGCTGCTCCTGTACCGCACCCCATGCTGACCAGGGCGCGCGCGGGAATCCACAAGCCGAACCCACGCTACGCCGGGACAGTAACCACGACGACCATCTCGCCGATCCCGCGCACGGTGAATCAGGCGCTCAAGGATCCCAACTGGACAGCAGCCATGCAGTCCGAGTTCGATGCCCTGATCGCCAACAACACGTGGGACCTCGTTCCTCGCCCACCCGGCGCCCACGTCGTCAGCGGCAAATGGATCTTCCGTCACAAATTCAAGGAAGACGGGAGCTTCGATCGGTACAAGGCACGTTGGGTGGCTCGCGGATTCACTCAACGCGCGGGCGTCGACTACGGTGAGACGTACTGTCCCGTCGTCAAACCGGCGACAGTGCGCACCGTGCTGACTCTGGCTACCCAGCGTGATTGGCCTGTGCACCAGCTCGACGTCAACAACGCCTTCCTTCATGGCGTCCTCGACGAACAGGTGTACGCCCGTCAACCTGCTGGATTCACCAACAACCCCAATCTGGTGTGCCAACTCTCCAAGAGCCTCTATGGCCTCAAGCAGGCGCCCAGGGCCTGGTATATGCGGCTGGCCAGCTTTCTCGGCACCATAGGCTTCCAGCCAACATGATCCGACAGCTCCCTCTTCGTGCTTCGACAAGGAAAGGACTCCGTCTACCTGCTGCTATACGTCGATGACATCGTGCTCACGTCTTCTTCCAGTGACACCCTGCGGCGCGTCATCCACGATATCAATGCTGAATTCAAGCTCAAAGACATGGGGCCGGTGCACTACTTCCTTGGCATTCAGGTGACCCGGCGCTCTGACGGCTTCCTTCTTCAGCAGCAACAATACGCCATGGATCTGCTTGAACGAGCCGGCATGGCGGACTGCCGCCCCAGCGACACGCCGATCGACACTGCCGGCAAACTATCCGGTGCTGCTGGCAGTCCTCTATCGTCTGCCGACGCCTCCGACTATCGCAGCATGGTCGGGGCCCTTCAGTACCTGACCATGACAAGGCCGGACCTGCAGTACGCCGTCCAGCAGGCATGCCTCCACATGCACTCTCCGACCACAGCGCATCAGGGACTTGTCAAGCGAATCCTCCGATACATCCGCGGGACTACGGCGCTCGGCCTTCATCTCCGTCGGTCTAACCTGACCGATCTCACTGCCTACTCAGACGCTGATTGGGCGGGGTGTCCCCGGCGCTCAACATCGGGCTTCTGTGTGTTCATGGGGGACTCGCTGATATCGTGGTCCTCCAAACGGCAAACAACAGTTTCCCGATCCAGCGCCGAAGCGGAGTACCGCGGCGTCGCAAATGCCGTGACTGAATGCACTTGGCTCCGGCAGTTGCTTGGCGAGCTGGACTGTCCACTGACCAAGGCCACGATCGTGTTCTGCGACAACGTCTCGGCTTGCTATATGAGCTCCAATCCAGTGCATCACAAAAGAACGAAGCACATCGAGCTCGACGTGCACTTTGTACGGGAGAAAGTTGCCGTTGGCCAATGCAAGGTTCTTCATGTACCCACGACGCAGCAGCTCGCCGACGTGATGACCAAAGGACTACCGACGGCGAGCTTCAAGGAGTTCCGGAACAGTCTGTGCGTCGCCGGCAACGACGCTCACACTGCAGGGGGGTGCTAGCGAACAGTTTTCTCCATGTTCTGCACGACCTAAGGCTCTCCTTGTTTATAGCTAATCTCAACCGTGATGTACCTGTATATAGGCGTAAGCCTTTGAGCAATACGACTTGAGTTGTCTGCCATTCGTTATTTCCCTCTTACAGTTCGGAATGGCAAACCGGGTCACGCTATTAAACTTTTCCACTGGATGGTTTTGAATTCGGAGGTGTTGGTCACACGGTCTATCTTGCTTAATGTGATTATGGCCTGCGCTGAGTTGGGGAAATGGAGAGAAGGAAAATGGATTGAAGAAAACTATGTATTGTGTAATGGCAGTGCATTCAAGAGAGATCCCTCTGTATTGACCGCGCTGATATATATGTACGCAAAATGCGGACAGTTAGGTTGGTCTGAGAGTCTTCTTCATGGATCTGCAGAGGTTAGAAGCGACGTGGTTGCATGGAATGCCCTGATCAAAGGCTGTGGAGAGCTTGGACAAATGGACAAGACAATCTGGTTTGCAATAGAAATGAAGAGGATGGGCATTGATCCGGATGCTGTTACATTCTTGGAGATCCTACCAATGATCTCGCTGATTCCCTCACTGAAGAAGGGGATGGAAGCACATGCTCAGATTGTCAAAAGGGGTTTCCAGAATGAACGAACGATTGCTAATTCACTTGTTTCCATGTATGGTCGGTGCGGGAGTCTTAGTCTTTCAGTTGGTGCCTTTACTGGGATTATGGACAAGGATGCAATCTCTTGGACTTCTATGATGCAGGTATATGCATGGAATGGACTTGCTGCAGAAGTTGTCAAGCTTTTTGAGCTGATGAAGGAAACAGAAGTACAACCAAATCACTATACTTTTGTTGCTGTGCTGGCTGCCTGTAAAAACACAGGTCTTGTTGAGGAGGGAATTGGCTTTCTTAAGTGCATGAAAGAACAGTACGGTCTAGAGCCTCATATTGAGCATATATCATGTGTTGTTGATATGCTTTGTCGTGCTGGACGCTTGACTGATGCATACCACCTGATCCAGAATTCTCGTTCTGAACACGCGAAAAACCCTATACTGTGGGGGACATTGTTAAGTGATTCCCGTTCATGGGGGGATTTGGTCATTGGAGAAGCAGCAGCCAGGCATCTTTTGTCCTTGGATCCAGAAAACAGAGCTAACTATAAAATGCTGGCTGATATTTATGTTTCACTTGGGAGAAGGGACAATGCTGATGATGTCTTGAGACTGTTGATGTCAAGAGAACTGGATTTGAGACCAGGCTGTACCTGGACTGAAGGTGGCTAAAGATTGCAATATATGCTAGAGGGTATGATTATATCAATAAATGTCAATTGAAATTTGAAGTTCAGTTGGAATTTCTTGTTCCATATAAACATCTCTTGTGTTAATATTAAGGAATAAGTCCTCTCATGCCATTTCAAACTTGAAAATTTCCAGCTTGTGTCACTGACGATGTGGGTCCGGTCTATCAATGGATTTCATGTGAGAGATTAGGAAAGTTTGCTGTGGCTAACAAGCAGCCTGACAGGATTAAGCTCACAAATGGACATTTTCGTGATCAAAATTAAATGAAGGGGAAAATGGTAATATGAGCATTACAGTTAGACCAAGAATGACATTTGACGCCACCTCTTTTATAGAGAACAGGGGGCAGGAAAAAGCAAATTAATGAAGCATCTAGACTATTATGCTAAACCTAGAGATCCTCTGAGTGCTACCAAATTCAATATTAAGTGATTGCAACTAATGAGTGAGTTAGGAGTTAGGGCTGTTGTACTTTGTCGAATAGATGGAATATAAATATCCGTGTTCATTAAAAGGTTTCCATCTTGGTCCCTTTAATACTGCGTTTTCTAAGGATGAACACTATGCAGTATTGTACTATGTGCATGAAAGATAATTACTGTTGTTATTCTATTTGACAGTCAGTGGTCACCATCTCAGTGGAGCACATTGCACAGCTGCACCAATAACTTGAGATCCATGCTATAAAGCATATTCTTTGTTTGCTTAGTTTACATTTATTATTCCGTCTAGCCTACTTTTCTTATCTAGGTTAGGCCAAGTAAACATTGACTATTCAACTTCTTCTTGAACCCTATAGTGCTCAAAGAGAACTGATACTATGGGGATTATAGAGATTTCTGGAGCTAGTCTTATTGAGGGCTATGTTATTAGGGCTCATGGCATGTTTTAAACCTATAATTATTAAAGTATCACAGGGTCAAATACAAATCAAGAAGGTTGAAAATTTTGAGGCTTATGTTGGGCCTTATGCTGATTGTTCATTTTATTGCTATTGCAATTACAATTCATAATAAATATATCATAGTCTCTGTTGATTCAGGTACCATATAAAAGGCTCGGAAAATTTGCTAAATGCCATCAGAGATAGTTCTTTTGTTGGATATCATCGCAATATGGATTTTTAGAAAAATTGTGTTTATTTCATTTCCTTCCTCTTAAATCACCCTCAGATAATCATTGCCTAGTGGTTATTTTCTTCTTCAAATTAGAACCCTTTCTTTTAGCAAATTTGCCGGGAAGATTTGATCAGTACCTGCTACGAATTTGTGGTGAAATCAACTAAGTTAATAGCTCCAAGGCAAATCATGCAAAAAAACTCAGTAGGCAAAACCCAGAAGAGTCCACAAAACCCATGTCTGTAACTGAATGCTAATGGTTATCCCTGTCTAGACTCTGTTGTGTTCTATGAATTTTTTATGTCAATATATGCTGTAAGTGCTCAAGGTTGCAGAAAGTGGCATCTTCAGACTGCTAGATCCCTCATTCCCACGTTTTCTTCATCTGTAGTAATGTTAAAGTTGCAAGACCTTTTGCTTTTTTGGTCAAGACCCTCATGATTTATTTTACCACCGATTCTAGAATCAAGATGTGGAAAGACCTGTTCTTTTTCCTAGGATCATGACTGTCTTTCTGGAAGTATAGTCCATAATTTGAGAAGATTCTGATAAATTTCCTTCTAACATAACATATTGAATCGGCATTACAACTTAGCCTCTATCAGATAGAGGTTTTACAATGTACCAGGAGATTTTTAAAGTTATGAATCTGCCATACTGTTACAATTGAAAGTACTACATGTTCCAATTATTTCATGCTATTGAGCAAACGTCCTGCGTTATTGCACTTGCACAATACATTGAGAAACTCTGATATGAAGCCACAAAATCTGAAACCAGCTGTGAAATGTGACAGTTAAATTTAAACCAGTCTATCAGCTGTAGGCTTGTAGTTTTTAACTTTGATAGAGGAATCTGTATATCAACTTGATTCATAACTCAGATGAGAGTTGTCCTAAACCTGAGAGCTATACAACACGCTCCACCAAATGATTGTTAATACACGCTTATATTTCGTTCACCAAGTTCTTTTCTTGTTAACAAGTTCGACCATCCTCATAACATGAACATTTCTGGTATGATTCCTTTCTTCCAACTTCTTCAATTTTATCTCAGGTTCTTCTTGTATAACTTATTAAGGATGCACTAAAATGCTTTGTATTTTCCAAAAATATGTCTAGTATTCCCTCTTCAATTTCTCTGGATCAACCATACATTTCCTAACAATTTAAAGTATACTAGAATTGCCTTCTGATGTTATCGCCAGTAAAAAGAATCTATGTGTGAACCTGATGCTGCGTCCTAAGGGAATAACATGAATGCATGGAACTTTGGGCATTTTACTGATATTTAGTCTAATAATTTACATTTCCTCTCAAGTCAAATAGAGCAATTCACTTGACGATTCTGCTTTGCAATACCTGCATATACAGGAAGAAAAGGGTATGAGTGCTTTAATTGGAAATTTGATTAGACCGGTTCAGATGTCTCGGTGCAGGCTTACATTTTGTACGGAAGCAGGGCTGCTTCAGTGCTGGATCATCTTCAGGAGGTTGCTGTCCAAAGATCATCTCACAGCTCATGTCCTCAAAATCTGAACAATGGTAATTAATACAGTAGACATAAGTACATGCTATTCTGTTGCCCCTGATATAGAGCTTTTTGTAACAGAACATAAGCTAGTGTCCTATTTTGACCAGTTAAGTACAAAAATAACTGCTTAAACATAAAATTTGCTTTTCTATGATTCAGAAATAAAATATTTTAGTCAGGTTTGGAGCACTGATTTGCAAGTGGAGAAAGTAATGAAGATTAGCCTGCAGACCATAAGCGGTGCCATTAAGCTAATATTCAATGGCTGTTACCAGTGATAACCACTTGGCAGGACAAAAGGAGGCATAGAAAATTCCAACACAAATTGATCTCCAATTATCTGTACTGATGTCATTAAATGTCAATATCTTTTGACCTCAAAACAATGATTGGTGTTGTTGAAATATTTCACCAAGAATGAGTCAACACTCACAATAATTGCTTCTCATAAGCAAGATTTAATCATATTGCTCTGATCATTGAAACATGTTGGCTCTGTAATGTTAAGTAAAGGTTCTTGTACTGTACTTGGTAACCACTGAATTGTGGAATGGTTGGAAAAGACACTACCATCAACTTGTTTCTGTTATTTGCAGTTTTCCCACTAAGAATTACAAGTAGGAGGAACCCCATTTTCTCTGTACAACTTGATTGCAATTGCTCTACAACCTGCAAACATGTTGGTCCCACTTCAATCTTTTCTGTCCCCCAAATGGCAGCCTGTGATTCCCATGCCCAGAAAAGGCATAGTGCCTCAATAGAGAAGGTGTACTGGCAGGATATGAGATTTAACACATCAAGCTAAGTAGCTAACTTCTGTATTTTTGTGTGACTGAGAATGTTGATGCGTTGCTTTCAGCGTTAAGATTCCGTTTCAGAGATAGTAGGAAGAGTTGTGCGGGTATGGACGTCTTACATGAGATGTCCATATACAAAGACTTTCATCAGCACTAGTGCAATACTTAAAGTGGTAAGGTCATATTCTGAGTTCACTTATGTTCGGCCGCAGTCAGTGTAATGTTCAGCTATCGAACAATTAGGCTAGTGACCAAAGGAACTTGCAGTTAAAGTTTTGACACATTTGAATTTGAGATGATGATTGATTGACTGCCAGTCCACTAATTTCTTCCGAACTTTATTCATTGGCTGGAGTTGATTATTTTTCTTGTATTCTAAAATCGAAGTGTTCACGCTGTTTTACTCATTGATATGTTTAGTTTAGTCTCTCAGGCTATCTTCTCATGGATAAGAACATATGGAACTTACTGGGAGACATGTACACAGCCGTGCCGAGTGAATCTTGGATGAACTTCTGGCATGGGATCTTGCAAAGATTCGTGCACATCCCAACACAGTTGGTGCTTTCCAGAAATCTGTCAGAGTAAGATAAGGAAGAAAAGGTCAGGAATACCTGTACCACTATCCTGTTCTTCACCATTTTTTTGATATGCCTGCACCTTACTATGTTTTTCTAGATTGTTTTTAAGAGTAGTCGCACTGCATGGATAGAATTGTATATCGCACTAGCCTGTACCTTTTGTTCTTTTTTTTTCTTTCAAATGTATCCCTATTTATATAGCTAGTTTGTGGAGTATGAGTAGGATTGCCCAGTTCGCCACAATTACGACATGGGCAGTACATGTTGCATTTGAGCCTTAGTTCTTCCACACCTTTTCCAAGTGGTTTTACTTGAGTAAAGATTGACATATTGCAAAAAGTTTATGCTGAGCTAATTTACGCTGCAGATTCATAAAACGTGTCAATCCTAATCATGTTTAGATAGACCTTAAGAATTTATACTAGCTATGGAGTGTTGACACCCAGAAGTTGTTTGAACAATATATATTTATACCTACTAAACTTATGCAATGAATGCAGTCTGCATCCAGCTTATTCATGCAATCAAAGAATCTGGATGTTGAACGGTTCACCTGCATTTGGGGACGTAGACCACATTCTTCTCTTTCCTTCCATCAACTTCCGATTCCCTGACCTTGCATTCGTTCAGTGACACAATGATTACTCGTACAACTTTATGAATACTGCTGGGACGCGTATACGTAAGAACACACACACCCAAAAAAAAAGAAAAAACATATTGGAGAATGTTGCATCTATGACTGCATTTTCCACTACTATATGCACTAGATGCTCAACATGCATGAACTCTTAAACAATACTCTGTTTCAGGCTATTCCTTTGTCATTCCTGAAATAAATTATAATATGGAGGAGAAAGATGTGTTATACCTCGCATGGTCCAACGAGCCAAGGGAAGAATATGGTGGTGAAGGCTGCGAAGTACTCCCGGGAAAATCTTGAAGGCGGCATCATCACCTTGATCTGCCCAACAGAATGAACACTGTCAATCCAAGCTAAGGTAAAATTAAATAATTCTACCTTCTATTCAAAGAATACCCTACTTCCTGAACTGTCTGTATACCTCCTGTCATTTTGAAAGGATTTTATCAACTTTGCAACAATGGACATTACTTTTCCAGAGCATAAAAACACTTGCCATTGTGAGGATGTAGCTGGGGAACGCGCGTTCCAGAGCGGTGGCCACAGTCTGCCACTGCTGATCAACCCTGAACAGCCCGGAGATGGCGAGGGCCGCCTCTATCAGGCCTTCGTAGCCGTCCTTTCCGTTCTTCAGCCCTGCGTAACACATCCACTGATTCCACGCTGGTAGGAGTATCAATCACAAGACTGTAGGGAAATTAGTTAACAAACTTTCCCATGCTTTTCATCATGCCTTTGTCCGCTGTCAGCGACGTGCTGGGGAGAGGATGAGAAAAACTGAGAGGGCCAGCATGGGGTTTGGTCTGGTAGGGGTGGAGGGCACTGTGGAGAACAGTGGAGGACACCGTGGCGGCCACTGTGCTGAAGACCGGACACGGTGTGACAACGCGGTGTCGGTCCCATTGTGCAGTCGATCTAGGCCGTCCGGTTCAGATCCTACGGTTGAGGTTTATGATAAGGCGCGGAAGTACAGGGATCTACTACGGCCTTAATTTACTCCTCCAGTGACGAGAGAATCTTCCTCCGGCTAACTAAGTGGGCTGTAAAGGATGCTTAATTGTTCTAAACAGGTAGATATTACAAGAGGGTAAGTGGTTGATTTTTACTGAAGGGAAAAAAATCTGCACGCATGATGTCTTTTTGGAGGCTGACCACCATTTTCTTGGGTCCGAGAGAGGAAAAAGGTTGGAGGAGAAAACCCAAAATTAAGGATAGATTCATCCACTACTAGATTCATAGAAATGCGCACCTCACACCTGTGCGAATCGCAGGTTTCGACCTCTCTTAGTTGCCGATATGCTGATGATGCACTTCCGTTTCATAATTTTATATATATGTACCTTATTGTACCTCCCTTTTGGATGAATTTTAACAAGCTTTTCGCATCTTTTGGACTAGTAACACAACAAACACTTACAAATTGACTTTTTTTAAAAAAACACTTGCAAATTCAACACAAATTTAAAATTCGTAAGAGGTTCAAATAGGCATCGGCACTAGTCCGTAGAAGTCGAGGAGGGAATCTGTATGCTCGGGACAAAAACTTAGCGTCACATCATGCAGTCGCTTGCATGATCAACAACATCAACCATTGCTAAAATATGGACAGGGGCATAGGAGGACACACTACTGTACGTCTATAGCAAAGAAGCCAAAGACTAGCACATCAAAAGAGACGCATGAATGAATCCAAGAAAAGAAAACAAAAAAACATGAACAGTTCTCCAAAAGCATGGGATTATTCAGCTTGGTTCGTGCAAATCCAATCGCAGTCATGGAGGCGCCATGGCTGCTGGCTACGCACGCGGAAGCTTTCGATCATTACGAAGGTGGCGAGCGAGCGAGCGAGAATGCGTGGGCGCGCGAGGAGTACCGGAAGCTTCTTGAAGGTTCCGGGACAGGTACCCGATGGCCAGCTTGTCGAACCAGTTGTCGCGGTACACCGTCGTCGTCGTCTCCCTCACCGGTGGCGGTGGCGACGGTGGCGCCGCCGTCACCATGTTCCTGCTGGCCGGTGGTGGCGCCGCCGCCACGTCCTGATGCGGCCTCGCCATGACCGCCCGCACGGCGGAAAGCCCGCGCTCCCTCCTCGTGTAGCAGCAGCCCCGTCGCTTCGTCGGAGAGGGTGGTGCCGCCGGCTGGACGCCGCCGCCATGAGCGTGAGCTGCTGCAAGGAGCATGGCGGAAGTGGCTGCGGCGACCTCCCCGTCTCTCGCTCTTCTTCTCGCGTGCGTCGAGAGAGCGAGGAAGGAGAGAGGCTAGAGCGGGAGGAAGAGGATGCTTAGCAGCAGGAGGTGTTGTAATATAGGCCGGCGTTGTGGTTTGACTTTTATATATTGAGAGCGATCGAGGCGCAGCTTGCAATTTTTGTTCTTTTTTTCTTTGAAACAGCTTGGAAATTGTGATGACGAGCAGCAGGAGGAAGTGCCCAAAACCGCAGGGAGGCGGTATCTTCGCCGTGGTGGGCTCGGAATCATGCAACGACGCACTGCTCGGCTTCCTCTTTTTTTTCTCCCCATCACGAGGCTGCAACAAGGTACTCCCTGTTGATGTACACTGTACACGGTACACCCATATATACGCACATGCGACCATGTACACACCACACTGTACACGAGCTACTGACATGTCGGAGATTTTTTTTTTTTGCTTTTGCTACTACTAGAGCTAGTAGCTAGCTATGAAGGCACTGCACACATGAGGCACGCAACCGATCCACACGCATGCCCTGTTTTTTTTTTTTTTGGATTGGTTCAGCTTGGCCTGCCATTGGTATGGTTACTTTTGTTGAGGTGGAGGAAGAATCGGTTACCGCGACGCTTGGTTTTGCTTAGTGCGCTACTAATCATCATCTAATGCCCCATTGATTTACCTTATTAATCCCTGGTAAGACTAACTATGCACTGGCCACTTTAATGTGCACCAATATCACTTACTAGGCAGTAGCGGACTAGCCACTGTTGAGCAATCCCAACCCGGTGAGGAGAGAATTAATAAGGGGAAATAAGGAAATGGTTTCTCATCCAATAAACATGTTTGCACGAGAACAAAAGAGGGGAGAAGGGAGATAGGGAGAAGAAATGAGAGAGGGCATAGAGGATTGGATGCTAATTTATTTTGGAAAAAGTCCATATTACTCCCCTCAAGTATCGTCAAAGTCCGGATAAACCCTTTTTTTTTTTCAATTTACCCTCTAAACTATGTCGTTTGGTCCAATTTACCCCTAATAAGATTTATCTTTTTATTTATCCATGCACAAGCGAAATCTTGAGTTAAAGTTTTGCAGGATGATAGTGGACATATAGCATATTTTATAAAAATATATCAAGAATTTTTCATCATTATTTTGATATGATATGATATTTAATAATAAATTAAACCTTATAATATAGAATTATAGAAAAAATAATGATTAAAAGTTTATAATATATTTTTTGATATACATTGTAATTCCCACCACAACCCAATCTTAAATTAAGATTCCACTTGTACATGAAGAAATGAAAAAGATAAAATTGTATTAGGAGGTAAATTGAACCGGATGATTTAGTTTAGGGGCCAAATTGAACCAAGAGATAGTTAAGGGGGTTATCCGGACTTTAGCCATACTTGAGGGGAGCAATTTGGACCTTTTCTATTTATTTTTAATAAACCACCTATTGTAAATATAATTTTAATTTATGTGTAGCGTCTATATGACATAATTTTAATTTTAAGGGTCTGTTTGGAAGAGCTAAAGTTGAGTGCTAAACTTTAGCACGTATTAGCACTGATGCATATGATAAAGTTTTTAAGTCTTGGCTAAAATTTAGTCCACCCTATTAGCACTTCTGTTTGGATGAGGTAGTGTTAAAGTTTAGCACTTTCACCCATTAGCACCTGGACCTAAACGAGATCTAAGTATGGAAGCTGCGGGGTAATGTATTGGTTAGGACTGCCTAACTAGCTGGGTCGGACTTGGCAGCCAGCTATAAAGACAAACACACACACACGCATAGAGAAGATTATGCATGCATGGGTGTGGCTCTGTTTAACGTAGGCGGCAAACACACCCAAATATAGGTTGGCAATAAAACACATAACAAACTGTGGATACATATCTTCCAATGATGTGGGTGTAGATAAGGTCGGGGTTATGAGTTATTTGAACACTTACCTCGGCTTCATCACCCCACCAAATGGCAGTTCCCGGGTCATGGTACTGGGTCATACGTTTCCTACAAGGGATGGTAAGAATGGACAAGAGGCTTGTCTCTTTTACCTTTGGTTTTTACTTGGTAACCAATGTTAATTTCATTCTTTAATTGAACCTCGGGCATAGAATCTTTCGTTCAAAAAAAAAATATTGAACCTCACGCACAAAGGTTCGGACACACCAGCAGGAATATAATCGTTTGCTCAGGGAATATTTCGGGACAGCTCCATGCCAAAGATTTGGGATAACACTAGGAGGTTTTTTTTTTTTTGAAACACAACTTAAACTTTTGGATCATGTACGAAACTCAAACTACATACACCCGGAAATACTGCTTTTTTTGGATGAGGTCGGTGTCAAGATTTGAACCCCTACCTCTCCACATGGTGCTTCTCGAATGGTGGCTATAGCCTAATAATACTAGGTCAGACGTTTCTCACAAGGGATGGCGCGAGAATGGACGAGACCTGTGTCCCTGTTGCCTTTGGGTTTTTGCTTAGCAACCAATGTTTCATTTTCCAAGTGGTCATCGGGCAAAAAGGTTCAGACATTTCAGGAATGCCATCGTTTGTTCGGGGAATATCTCGGGAGCAGCTATAGATTTGGGATAACCACAACTATTTTGGAAACTACCGGGGCACTATAATCCAACTAGTAGGACATGGTTGGCTCAGAAAACAAGGCGATGATGCAGTGACCTGCAGGACAGCGTAAAAATACTTGAAAAATGAAACACTAGTAGGGCTTTTTTTTTTGAACTTGCGGACCAACTTAGACCACGTATGGAAATGAGAAATACTCCTAGGTAAAAAGTACTTGACGGTTTTTTTCATTGTCTTCGAGGTGCAACTTTGAGCACTACTTTTATAAGAATTTAGTTACAGTATGACATTATGAAAGTGCTTTTCAAAACAATCTTCGCATACGACTTTTTCGTTTTCGCGCCAAATATTTCAAAAGCTATTACGTCGAATTCTCTAAAGCCGATCGGATCCCAGTCAAAGTGTCAAGCATTTGTGACTGGATGTATTATTATCATGTAAGTACCAAACCTATATAGCCCTAGCAGATCTTTGTTTGTTGCCTGAAAGAAAAATCACATAGGCCCTGTTTGGAATCTTGGAATTGAATTCCATTCTAATAATCGTAATTTAGACACAAATTTATTAAGCTAATATAATTATATACGGAATATATTTATATACTATTGTTGGTCATACGAGGGAGATATTTATGTGCTATGTTTCTAGTACAGAGGAGTGAGTCAAAAAGCGTGCTATAAGTTACGGAATAGAAACATAGTTTGGTAGTGTATAGAATCTCTAAACTTTGAAAAATAGTTGAAAAGTGACAGTATACGCTGACGAGACCTTCGTGCCTTCGTCCAGCTTCGCCGGCTGCTGTAGCGTAACATGGCTGCATTGTACGGTCCCAAGCCGATGGGCTTGCTCCACCGGCGTTTTAAGCGTGCCCGGGCCGGACTTTTGTGCCCCTGCAACATTATTGGTAGCGACCTGTTGGATGTCGCCGGCTTGCCATAGTAGTAGTCATGGGGTGGAATGAGGGGCAGAGCCGACATTTGACGAACCGTCTTGAGATAAGATGATGGTAGAGCTTGCATCTTTTCTCTAATATTTGTCACCATTGACTCGAGTCACTAGATTCATCGTTGCTAACTTGTTACATCTTGCTTCGTAATTATTTATTTTGCCTACTTTTTTCAAAAAAGTAAAAACGTCAACCATGGGAGCGAGGTCCTCCGAGCTTTGTTCTAAGAAAGTGTCAAGCTTCGACCCGTACATTTTAAAAAGAAATAGAAATCACGTTGTCCCATAAGGGTTCGATAAACCTATATTTCACGGGCACAATTACCGGCGAAAAGAGGCATTTTGGCAAGAAATGGTGACATCCTATCTCGTCCCAGGACATACTGGTGACTGGCTGACTGCCAATGGCATCATACGCGTTCTGCTATTTGCCCCTAATTCGTAAACTGATGCAACGACCGTCATTCTGCAGTTGCTTCGAATGCAAACCTCAGACGCACAACATGCTGTGTGACATCGCTGTAGTGTACGGTCACAGCAGCCAGGGCAATCAGTCATTCACCGGTCCCTGCCTCACTTGTGCTTGCTGATGCTGACGGACATTTCTGCCCACGATCTGGTGCCGCACTAGACGAAGCCAACCGGGGGCAGAGTTGACATTTGAGAGGCAGTCTCCAGGTGCTAGTTCACCTTTCAAGCAAGGCACTTCACTTGGAGAGTTGGAGTTTGGAAGCGGCATGTACTGTTGGGTGTCATCACAGTAGCCGTGAGATCAGCGGAAGGGGGCAGAGGTAGCATTATTTGATGAGCAGTCTCTAGGGTGATGGTAGAGTGTGGTGGGAATAGACGGTAGAAACCGGTATTATTCGATATCCGTATTCGAATGAGTGTAAGTTTTAGGAATATTTGTATTATATTGACGAATAGAATGCAATATAGATACATCTAGATCCGTTTTTCCAAATATGAATATTGATCTATCCGAATTCTCAAGTACGGATAATGTGGATGCTCTATCCGAATATGTAGAAGTAGTTTTATGAAAAATAATTGTGAGTAGAATGAGGTTATGATATTTTCTGGTGTTCTGTTTCTATCACATAATTCTTTCGATCTTACTTTTTATTATTTCGTATCATATGGCATACATTGTAGCAAAGGAAAAAAAAACCTAACCTTTCCATCTCATATCCAATGATCCAAAATCACCAGAGTCGTGCAAAAAGTGGTTCTCTATCATCTACTAAAAATGATTTCTTATGTTTGATTTTTGTCATGCTCGTGTCAATTTGTTTTTGTTTTACAATTTCTCGTTAAAGCTGTAGAATATCGGTATACAACTAAATCCTGTAGATATGTTGACGTGAGTATTATGATTTGTATTTGCATTCAAGGACATTCGAACTCGTAATAAAATATAGACGGGGATGTCAAAAATAGATTATTCAATTTGTATCCCGTCCCTTTTCCACACATAGCTCCCCTAAATTCGAACTCATAGTTTTTTTGCTAATACTTTGATCATTGACTTGAGTCTAGCCGCTAAATGCGTCACAATTGACGTAGCTCTAACTACTAAAAGGTACACGACTTTAAAACGCCGGTCTCTCACATTATATGCCCCCTTTGGTACGGTGTCGCCACCATGAACAAAGGGATAAAAAGGAAAGAGCAAATTGCGTTTCCTTCGCCTCCTTTCCAAAAAAAAAAACTCTGACGTTATATGACCCCTCTGCTGCGACTCGCAAAAATATCGCTCATTTGCTCATTTTTCCAAAAAAATTTTGCTTGGTTGAATTCTGATTGAGGGCAGTAGACACAATTTTCAACATTTTAATCCAACTATCAATTCCTATACACAATGTCGCTCCTCCTTTGCTCATTTTTCCAAAAAAGAAAAGAAGCAAAATTGCTTGGTTAAAATTCTGATTGGTGGCAGCAGACACAATTTTCAACATTGTAATCCAACCAATAGGACACGCTTCATTCTTCGAAAATATGAGTTTGATGAGAGGCTAAAAATGTTTCACGACAGTTTCGTTTGGTGACATCCTATCAGAACAGACTGCCGGTGCGTCATAATTAAGCGTAAAATTTGTAAGGTCCTTTGGCCCTCATTCGTACGCTGATGCAACAACCTTCATTCTGCAGTTGCTTCAAACGCAAACATCGGGCACGTTATCACTCCTATCCAGCGTGACATCACTGTAGTGTACGGCCGCTGCAGCCAACCCCATCATCCGGTGATCCCTGCTGCTGTTGTGCTCGCTGACGGACGATTCTAGCCACGCAGGGATAACCACTTGAAGCGACCTCGTGCCGCACCAGATGAAACCGACGAGAGGCAGAGTTGACATTTGACAACCTGCCTCCAGGTGCCAGTTGAGTGTGCAACGAGCCAGTACACAGTACAAATGTTTCTCAAGTCAGCTGCAACTCACCTTGAAAGGCTTTTTATCTCTTTCCACTAACATTTATCACTGTAAACCTGACTCGACTCATGATTCATGAGATTCTGACTAGAAGTGTTTGCACAAGAATCGGATAAAATCTCATATTTGACACCGTGCAAATTTGCTCCTTTCAATTTTTATATTCAGATCGGTTGGAATACAGACACAGTTTTCAGGCAGCCTTGCAACATAAACAAAACAAACACTAAAGGTTGTGGCAGCAAGAACAAACCCATCCTGCCACCTTCAACAAATCCATGGACAGAATCAATCCGCGTCAGCTTGCCGTAGCCTTGCCGGCGACTTTCTGGGCGATCCAGCCCAGGCCGTCGTACAGGCCCTCACCGGTGATGGCGCATGAGGCCTGGATGTGCCAGTCATGGTTCTTTATGCTGTGGAGGGAGAGGGCGTCGGTGATCTCGGCGGGGGACATGGCGTCCTTGAGGTCCTGCTTGTTTGCGAACACGAGAACCACCGCGCCCTCCAGATCAGCGTGTTGGAGCAACCGGAAGAGCTCGTCCTTGATGATGTTGATCCGAGCACGGTCGGTGCTGTCAATTACTATGATGACAGCATGAGTTCCTCGGTAGTATGTTGCCCATGAAGTTCGTAGGCTCTCTTGTCCACCTAGATCCCACACCTGGTGCATTCATGCATAATGTTAGTACTAACAATGCATTCACAAACCAAAAAAAGTATTGGGTCATGGGTCGTTCTTCAGCTAAAGATGCAATCATTTGGACACCATCCTAATATGGAAGTACAATTCTTATAATAGGCGAAGCACCGGAAAATACAAGGTTTCCAAGTGAAACATTCTATTGGCCGCTAGCAGATTCACACACAATACTAGTATTCGTAACACTGATATTGCTAAGAAACAAAACGTAAAAGATATGATCGACCTGCAGCATGAAAAAACCCAAAGACGTTGATACTACATAAGTAACATGATAAACATCGCCACTCACAAGATCACGCAACTTGCAGCAAAATATATCTTTCCATGAGGCAAGTGTATACTGTACACAAGTCCTGTCCCAAGCATATTTAAATTGCAGGATTCTATGGCATCTTCTTTTAGCAACTGCCCAAAACAGCCGTTTTTGTTTCCTTCAAGAAAGCATGAAGTAAATGATTGCCTCCATTACGAAGTGCAAATACTAACCATAAAGTGGTACTTTGGTACGAGTTGTCCAATGTCCGGGAATCGATTCTTTTAATTTATTTCGGCACTCAAGCAGTCAACAGAATAGATTCTCCAACTAAAAGTATGATTACAAAAATCATAATTTCGTTAGCAGTTTTAGCATAGGCCACCAAAGAGTTATGATATACACTTTAGTCAAAGGAAACTAAAACTTCTGGAGAGTAACTTGAGGACTCAAATCTTCTAAAGCAAGCATGGGGTAAAATTCTATTTTTTGCCCCTTTTTGATAGAGTTCAATTGATTGTTACAGCACACTGTACAAGGAAGATCAGTTTAATATTTCAAATTGAACTGTTCTTTACCCAGAGCTGTATGCCCTCCCCTGGAAATAGCAGAACTATTCAAAGCCCATAAACCTCAAAGATGGAGGCTGAAGGAGTACAACAAAAGAAAAAGATTAAATCCACTAGTTAAGAACTTGAGGTTGAACTCACTACAGTGTGTTACCCAACCAAATATGTCATGACAAGATTCATTTCTTTGGGTACCATATTCAGTTATGGGTCAGTGAAACAAGAAAGAGCTGTCTGCTTGAGCCAGGACAGAAACTAGAAACCGAGTTGGAATAATTCCCACAATGAAACAGAGACACCGCTGTTCTTTGTGTATGCCACCTGGCCATCGCAGGAAGATTAAAAGGTTGAGCTAAACGGTTTCCCGAGGACAGATCATATACTCATAACCACTCGATACTAAGTTTTGGTGGATCCATTCGGTATTCACCACAGGCATCATACCGACACACAAGCTATAAGCAGATCTCAGGTACTGCATTATTCATCCTACACGATGAAATCCTGATGTGCTCCCAGTAACACAACCCCGATACCCACAATGGCTATGAACAGTTGAACACAGCCCTATTCAGATCAACACAGGTGGCTTTGCGGTCACGTGATAATCTCCCTGCAGTTCAGGAAATCTCAATCTTCCTAGGAATTGTGCATCAAGGGATGTAAATAAAGAAAGGCGCAAAATTTCACCTTTCCCCCCACCTGTAGAGCATAGATCTTAAGCCTAACCGACAAACGCGCCTCTTGCCCTACCTCGATCCGTGGTGCGGAGCAAGCTGGCCGCGCAGCGAATCCAGCCTAATACTCGTGCTCTGTGGCCCGGACGGGGGAGCAAGGGAGGAGAGAGGGAGAGGGAGGGAAGCTGACCTCGAAGCGCAGGTTCTTGAAGACGACCTCCTCGACGTTGCTGCCGATGGTGGGCGCGGCGGTGACGGCCTCGCCGAGGTGGAGCTTGTAGAGCGTGGTGGTCTTGCCAGCGTTGTCGAGCCCCACCACGACGAGCTTGTACTCCCGCGCCGGGAACATCAGGAACCACACGCGCGACATCCACGCGCCCATCCTCGCTCGTGTCCGGCCCCTCCCCCGCGCCGGGGCAAATCTGAATCTTGCGCGCGCGCCGGCGGTCGGTCGGTTGCCGGGTGGATCGGGGGTCGGATCGATCGGGCGATCGATCGATCTCTCGCGGGTGTGGATCGGAGGAGGAGACCGGCGTCGCCGGGGGAGGAGGAGGTGGAGGAAGGAATCGATTGACGCGTCGTCGCCTGCCGGACGAGCGGGCGGATGGATGGGAATATCCGTGCTCCGTCCGTGGCAGGAAGTTTCGTCAGTCGCTGGGAGAGGGAAGAGCGCGTGCTTTAGGGCCGGGCCGTGTCTATCTTTTCTTTTCTTTCTTCTAAATAGAGATTACCAGCGTGGCAGCATATCATTACGTTGCATAAGAGCATCCGGACACTCCGACCGTTTTCCGCCCTCGAGCTGGGTCCCACCCAGCGTATGGTTGCATGTCCTAGTGTATAGGACCGATCAGGTCTCAAGAGACGGGTCCCGCTCCGAATAAAAACCAATTTCCTATCTCTCAATCTTCTGCCGATTGCATGCCAGGCTGCAGCGTGCACACGTCTTCATCCCATCGTCGTCCTTTGCTGATTTTTTATTGCTTATGATCCGGTCTTTATCTTGAGGCCGGACCTTCTTTACCTTTTGACGTTACGCCCCCTCTTAAGATCGGTGCTGTTACATATAGGACCGGCTCTAAGATCTTAGAATTCCTCTATTTCCAGCACTACCGAGGCCCCAATATGCTTGTAGGTATCATGAAAAACAAATACTATTCATGTTGAATGAAAGGCCTGTACATTTGTGAACTAAAGTCTATTTTTGTTGCTCTAAGTAATGAATTTCGGGTTCGTCTCGCTATTGAAAAAAAATATGTTAATCCAGGTGTAGCACACTGGCTGCATCTTGTGGAGAGTGAGGTAAAGATCTCTGATGGGGAAGGTATAGACTCGTGCTTTCCCACACCAGGCACACCGAATATTTTTGGAATGTATTCCAGCGAGCCACAAATAGGCCATACATGATCTTATTATAAACAGTTAGTTTGCTTCATGTGCATGTGTCCCATCTGCTTGATGCAAATATGAAGTTGCTTTCGATTCGAAAATTTTGATGTGTATTTCGGGTGAATCAGCCACAGGAGTTTTTTGCTTTTGATGTTTGGGTACAAAATATTTTGATGGAGTTTATAGAGGGCTAATTGCCACCTGAGAAATGAAGGACTACAGCTACCTGATTCTCCTCCCATTTCAACCTGTTTTTTTTGTTTTCTCGTTTTCATGTGAACTGCTCTACATAGGAGATAATATGGAGAAATAAATGAGAACGGAAAACCTGATCCTGCTCCGGATTAGTAGAATACAAGAAGGCAGAGGTCAGAGAACCGGATGTGAATAGGTCATCAAGAACCAGCCAGCCCGGGCCCATCTGGTCAATTCCAGACTTTCCAGTGGTCCAGAGCTTCCTTCATCTGGATGTGATGACACGTGGGACGCCGCGACACGCACCACAGCCTCCTCCACTTGCTCAGCTCCACGTCAGCAGAGACCGGGCCCACGCCCCGCGCCCTTTTGTTCCCCTCCACACTCTTCCTCCTCCTCGGCCGCCTCCTCAGTCCTCACCCCCCCGGCACACTCCTCGACGACTCGGAGCCGGAGCCCGAGGCAATGGCGGCATCCAACGCCGCATCCGTGTCCCCGGCCGCCGCCCCGCGCCTCTCCCTGCTCCTCGGCCGCCGCCGCAGTGCCCGCGTCCGCGCGGCCGCCGCCGCAGTGCCCGCGTCCGCCGGCGGGGGCGCCGGCGGGGGCTCGTACCTGGACATGTGGAGGAAGGCGGTGGAGCGGGAGCGGCGGTCTGCGGAGCTCGCGCGCAGGCTCCAGGCGCCCGCCCCCGCCGAGGCGGAGGCGGCCGCGGCCCCGCCGGTCGAGGTCGTGGAGAGGCGGACGGCGCGGTTCGAGGACCTGCTGCGGGTGCCGCGGGAGGAGCGCGACCGCGTGCAGCGCCGCCAGGTCATCGACCGCGCCGCGGCCGCGCTCGCCGCCGCGCGCGCCGTGCTCAAGGAGCCGCCTCCCGCCCCCGCCCCGGCCCCGGCCTCGTCGCCGCCGCCGTCCCCGCCCCAGACGCCGCCGCAGAGGGCGGAGAGTGCCAAGGTGGGATCGGCTGGGGGCAGCGCCGCGAAGGAATCGGATCGGGGCTCCAGGACGTCGGCGCCGGCGCTGGTGTCGCAGTCGGCGGAAGGTACTGGTTTCCACTGGGTGCACGTGAGATGGTTTAAAGATCACTCCTTTTACCCGTCGTGATCCTTTCTTGCTGATTACGCGTAAAAGGAGCTTCCTTTTTAATGTCAGCGTGGTAGAGTGCAAAGAAATCATGAGTTGCTAATAAGGGGGCTCCATTAAGCATTATATTGGGTAAATCATGAGTTCATTATTTTGGATAAATCCTAGTTTTTCAAATAAATGAGGGATCTTTTTTGTCGATTGGTTGATGGACCTTCTGAACCTTAAGGGACATTCATACATTGGTTGATGGACCCAGAGTGCTGAGTGGAATTTTGGAGGATTGTCTGTTAGTAAGTGTTATGAATGAAGTCCAAGTTGAAATCAAATGATCTTGCTGAGTGTCCGCATGTGTATGAGTGGATATATCTATATTTGAAACTGGAGAATCTTGATGATTGTTGGTATGCATATAAGTGAATAAGGCTTGCCTGTTAATAAGCAGTGCGAATGAAACCAATGTTGAAATCGAATGAAGTTGCTGGGTGTCGGTATGCGTAATGGGTGGATGACTTGAGCTGAAACCGGAGGAGCTTGATGATTGTCGCTAGCATTTGTTAGTTGCAGTTGGAATGTCCTGTCGTTTTCACAATAGCATGCAGATGCTAGGGATCTGTATTTTGTTTTGTGCTGTACATGCCAAATTTAGTAGCGCGCTTACACTTCTGTTACCTCTAGGTGAAGCAACTTTTTAGGAAACATGGATACTCTTTTTTATTTTGTTTTCACTGAGACAATTTTGTTATGAAATATGTTTGTTTTTGTCAATGCAACGCCAAGTTCTTGATTATTTCAGATTATTTATAGTGCACTGGCAAGCAGATATAGCTGCCTAGAAGTACTTCTAACTAACCAGAACAGTACTGCTTGGTATTCCTATCTGTCTATAGAAAATTGAAACCATTTAGGAAATTTTGGTATCAAATATGATTTTTTTTTTCAAATCACTTGTGGCTACTGTATCAAGTAAATAAACTAGAAGTAGTGCTAACTGCTAACTAACCAATACAACACCTGTTAGTCCTCTCTATATAGCAAAGTTGTTAGTCTATGTTTCCTACATCCAGCATGAGAAATTTACCCATAATTATCTAATTTCTCTGAAGGATGATTTGGATTAAAAACATTTATACTACTGATATACTGGTTCCTGGAAATCCCCATCATAGGTTTTGTGCACTTGCAAGGCATTTCTAGTTGCAAGTCACATCAAAATTGTCCTGTTTGTTGAACATGAAGGTTATCTTTTGTCTTATGCTGTATGCTTTGCCATAACATTTTACTTACTGCAATAACATCCAACTACTTACAATGTAAGCTTCCATTCTGAGATCAGCAATCTGTTCTTCATTCAGTGCCAGAATCTGGGGGTTCATCTTCTTACAAGCAGGAAAGTTCCAAGCTTGGTACTCCAGGTCCAGATTTCTGGTCGTGGTTACCACCAGTGCGAGATAGCAGTAAACCTAGCGAAAGCGGTACTGGTTTGAAGCCATCCAAGAAAGTGGATCCTGTTTCCCGTCAGCCTGATCTGTTGGAAAAGGAAAAGTCAGCGGACTATTTATCACTCCCTTTTGAAACCACCTTCTTTGAGAAGAAGGAAGATCGATCTCTTCCTCCCTTCCAGTCATTTGCTGAGCCTGAGAATGTGGATTCCAAGGCTGATCTAGCGGCTGATGCAAAGGAGACATTTGAAGAACAGTTCTCGAAAAATGCAGCTGAGGCAGCTAGAGCTCTTAGTGAAAGTGATGATAAATCAACCCATGGAATACATCCTGATGGTTCAATGTGGTGGAAGGAAACAGGTGTAGAACAAAGGCCTGATGGTGTACTTTGCAAGTGGACCGTTATTAGAGGCGTCAGTGCTGACGGTGCTGTTGAATGGGAAGACAAGTATTGGGAGGCTTCAGACCGGTTTGATCATAAAGAATTAGGTTCTGAGAAGTCGGGGCGTGATGCTGCAGGCAATGTTTGGCGGGAATACTGGAAGGAGTCAATGTGGCAGGTAAATTGCTGTCATATTTGGTAGCACTATCTGTTCACTGTAAGCAAAATCTTCAATCTACTTTATAAAGTATTTGCAGTATGCCAATTAATGTCTGTTAGCATTATCTGGCTTGAGATATCCACATATGTGACTCTGCAACTGTCCCGGGATAACTATAAGTAAACTGTAGTGAGTAAACATGTTCCCAGAACATGAGTGAGTTTTTTTTTTTTTTTTGACTTGTTGCAGGATTTCACCTGTGGGGTTATGCATATGGAGAAGACTGCAGATAAGTGGGGACAAAATGGGAAAGGGGAGCAGTGGCAAGAGCAATGGTTTGAGCATTATGATTCAACTGGTAAAGCTGAAAAATGGGCTGATAAATGGTGCAGCTTGGATCCAGATACACCACTGGATGTTGGGCATGCTCATGTTTGGCATGAAAGGTAAAGAGCTTTCACTCCTATCATGATTTATACCACTTCCAGGAACAACAAATTTCAGTGTTTTGTGCATCATGTTCATACTATGAGTTGCATGCTCAAATAAAAATCCACCAACCCTCCTCTGCACTACAGGTGGGGCGAGACGTACGACGGCAGCGGTGGAAGCACTAAGTACACCGACAAGTGGGCTGAGCGGTCAGAGGGCGATGGGTGGTCCAAGTGGGGCGACAAGTGGGACGAGCACTTTGACCCGAACGGCCATGGAATCAAGCAGGGGGAGACGTGGTGGGCGGGCAAGTATGGAGACCGATGGAACCGCACCTGGGGTGAGCAGCACAACGGGTCCGGGTGGGTGCATAAGTACGGGCGCAGCAGCAGTGGCGAGCACTGGGACACACACGTCCCTCAGGAGACATGGTACGAGCGGTTTCCACACTTCGGGTTCTACCACTGCTTTGAGAACTCGGTGCAGCTCCGTTCAGTAAAGAGGCAGCCGCCGCCCCGGAAGTGAAGTCTGAAGGGTTAGTACTATAGTAGTAGTAGATATTCAGAGACATTTCAGTTGATGGCATAATCTGAGTAGTTGGCTACTCATCTAGCTCACGTCCATCTCTAATTTTTTGCTGTGCTGAAGAGGTCATCACGTTTGTACAATAACATGGCTGGTTTTAGCTCATGTGCTGCTGTGACAGAGTGACCGTCAGAATGTTGATGCCTGGACTGAGTATTCAGATAGACACGGATAGATAAAATTATAGAATTTTATGTACTTATTACGAAACATTTATCTTTGTTTTTTCCTCAACTTCTCGCCTAAGGAGGTTATGCTGTCAAATTTTGTACCCTAAGATAGCTCACAGTGCCTGGAACTGATTCCCATATCTATAAAGTCTAATGTCATTACCTTCTTCTGAAGATGCCATTTGCTGCTTGGAATGTTGGAATGTGTTTGGCCGGTCATGAAACTGAGATATGTTGTAGTATAATTCCAGGCTGCTGTTCCCAGATCAGGAACGGCTCCAGGAGTCAGTGTTGACCATCAAAGTTCATGGTCTGAACTTATAGCATTCATACTGTATATGCAGATTCCGGGTAACCCTTTGGAGCCTAGGCACGGCTGTGGCTGAATGAGGAGTTGAGGACGCTGAACAGAACTTGTCTGCCTGAATCTGCTCTTGCTGCTTCAGCCTGACCAGCTGAAGGTGAACCTAATTCCCTTCGGTGCTGCTGCATTTCTTGCGGTGCTCGTCGTCGATCATGTCTCGACCGAACCCATGATGAATAGCTCAGTTGCTGATGGTAGAGCCTGTCCGCGGTGGGAGAAGATTGATGAACTTTAATTGGATGGGTTCGTGTTGTCTGGAATAGGGGTGTGATCCTAGGATGGACTCTCTGAACTTGACCTGCTTCTGTTGCCATTGATTGTTGGCTGAGCTGAACTGGCTTTCATCGTCTCACATGTTTCTCAGATTTCAAAAAATGCATTCATTTTTGGTTCTCATGTGATTGTCATATAAGCTGTGACCCAGCAAAGAACCCTTTTTTTACTTTGAATTCAGCAGATGAGATCGAGTAGCATCATAATACTATTTGCAGTATCACTAGATTCAACTGAACTTATATCTGGCCCCAGTTACCAAAGGGCATTTTTGGTTGGTACTCTAGCAGCTACTCACACAACCGCTTCTGTTCCTTTGCAACTCTATATGACTACATCTATCTAAGTTGCTAGTTATACACGTGTTTTCTCTGTTTCATGTCAAATTTTTACAACGCCAGATTGTGCAATCATGATATCTACAAACATTTCACATATTTTGCTGATCAGACGCACCGAATGGATGATCCGAACTGTATTAGAGATTCACTGGTTGGTTAGTTATTTTCATCACCTCTGCATTATGGTGGCTCCTGGAAATAAGGATGATTAAGTGCTTCATCGACACTGAGGCGGTCCTCCTGCAAAATATAAGTGTTGATGGAACAGGAGCACATCGAGGAAAAGGAAACAAAACAATAACAAAAGATTCAGCACCATGTCAGGAAGCCACTATTGTCCTATGTAGCTACCATTCTCTTTCTAATCGGAAGACCTTTTGAAAGAATTGAACAGTGGGTTTCAAGAAACTTACAGGATGCCACACCAGTAGCTGGCGTGCAAGTCGCAGTGCCCATAAATTAGGAAAGCTGGGAGACATTAGCAACATCAGGATTAATTAGATAAGAAAAGGGTAGTCTAAATATTCTGGGATGATAAAAAATGTGGGCCAGAGAAAAAGCGGCACCCAATTTTAAGAGGATCTCTGATCTTCACTTGATGCGCAAATGATTCTTCAGAGCATTTCCATGAAGCTAACCCAAATTGACCCTTAAATAGAGTAAAAGAAAGCCATCATGAGTTAGCACGTAACCTCCTGGGAGCTTCAGCTATAGTAACTAATAATGACACAAATGCAAATGCAAATGCAAATGCAGGCCAAAAGGCCAACGTTGCCGGAATCTGCTGATGCTGGCATAAGTTTGGATGATCTTGCCTGGGCTAGAGCTGGAATGGCTAGGCCCAGGTAGGTACCAAACATTAAAATATTTAACAAAATCGCTTAAGTAATTAAGTTTGCTTCAGGATTTGTGCAGTCTTATAAAGAGGAGTATTGGAGCACTTCTCATGAAACAAAGCAACAATATGTTCATTTATCTCCCTTTTTTTAAAGAAGCGTCGAGGTTGCACAGGATCATATCAGTTCAACTACAGGCCGATTAGCAGATAATGGGGTTTCTGTACTGACCTGTTCTGAGCTTCCACTGCCATATTGTGTAGAAATCCCTGGGACTAAAATACACAACTCCATGTATGATCTCAACCTAACATCAGAACAGAAAAGGAATGTTACGCCAATCATTTTTACTCAAGAAGAATATTATCCATGGCTCTACCACTACACTGATACTGATGGTTTGAGAGGGCCCAAAATCAGATATTGTCAATGTGGCATGTCAACAAAGTGAAACACCAATGCACTTCCTATATGACAAGAATACAACAATTTAAAAGTTTTCAATAAGTGGGTTAAATTTCCAGTAACAGTATGCCATCAGTTTATTTTGTTTCCTAGAAAAGAAGGCATGGCCTTTATACGGTTTTTGTCCGTACTAATCTTTTGGGATAACCCAAGAGCCATGAAGGAAATTTACAGTTTATATTAATCCATTAAATCTAAAATATCTTTGATGTCCTTGGGCGTGCAAAGAGAAGCAGAACTGCAGACTGTATCAACTTTGCTAATACAGATTTCACAGAGAGAGAGAAAACATCGTCTCACTTGTATGCAAGCTCCTTTGTTTGTTCACTCCAACCTTCAAGACGTTGATCCATCAAAACACGTGTACGGTCGCTTATCTGAAAAACATGGGGAGAACCCACTATCAATTCTAGCATGATAACTCCAACACTCCAGATATCATACCTGTAAATAGTTAAACAAAAACTTCAGTGAGTTGCAGTACAGCTGTATACCAAACATACTGGCACATACCACCATTAGTAAAGCAAAAGAACTTGATAAAAGAGACATACTTCAGTCTTGCACTTTTTGATCCTTGAAACCAGTTTGAATTAAGGAGAGCCTCTGGAGGAGTGTACTCAAAAGTCTGTTCAGATCTGGAGTTGTAGTACAGGATTGGGTTAGAATGGATCCAAACAAGTTGTAGTACCATGCAACCCAAGTTAAATCTTGGTCAAGAACAAGCACATGGAAATGCTGTGAGGAAAGCTTTCTTCTATACAACATCTTGTTAGAAAACAAAATAACAGGCACATATTATTCCAAGTTCTTGAACTTGGTCTAGTCCTTGGCCGTGCAGAGCTATAAAACCTATCAGGGAAGAAAACCACTCGAGTTGGCAAAGGAAGGACCTACTTTACAATGGACCACTAGCACGGGTGCAAATGGGATAGATGAATAGAAAAATGTAAAGACTTACTAAGAAATTCAGATAAGAGACCCTATAATTACTCCTGATCTAAATCACATAATTATATAATTCAAATCAAGATCTTAATTTTATGCTCCAACCATATACTGAAGGGAAGGAAAGGAAAATTATCACACACCGACTAGGCCCTGAACCATAAAGATGTTTCAATGTATAATCATCAATGGCGCTGCCGAAGTCAATTAGACGCCTGTGTACAAAAGGTTGTGCTTCATTAGTAACAGAAGAATCCAGCATGCTTCTTACAATTTTAAGACAGGCAAAGGAGAAGAGGTGGAGCTAGACCGAAAAATCATGGGATCATATACGAATTTCCGATTTTCCATTGATCTTAGACATGTGATATAGGGTTCTTTGCAACATTCTGTGGGGCCTAATTGGCCCCACAGCTGCAAAAGTGCCTCAGCCACTAAAGTCAGCTACCCAACATTACCAACATTTCAGCAGGTAACTTATTGTAAAAAGAGAACATGTAACCATGTAAGTATAGAAAGAATTAATCGTACATGTTCAGCTTATTTTGCTTTGCTTCCGATGGAACCTCTCTTAGACATTTTCCAGTATCCACCTCCTCAAAGCAAATGATCATGTTCTCTTCCATAGTGCAAAAAGAAGCAATGTTAACATGTTAGTTAATAGAAATTTTCTACAAACGAATAGGATTAAAGAAGTACAGAAAATAAGGAAATAAAAGGCAACAATGCCATTTGTACCAGGTTTGATATCCCTGTGAGTGATATTACGATCATGACAAGCCTTCAGTCCCATCAGCTAGAGAAGAGAAAAATTGTAAGTAATATGCAAAATTAACAATAAGAAGTAACAAACTTGCAGAACTATTGTTGCTCCTTTTATTTTTAGATTATTGATGATAGCTTAAATCTAGCAAGAGCTAAAAAACAATCGAAGTGAGAAGCGACTAAAACGCATGCATAGCACTTGGTTCACAGGAGAACCAGAGTCAGTGTAAACATACCAGCTGCCATAAGAGGTTCTGCATTTGATTTTGCCCAGCTTTTGTTGTCCTTAACCAATACCACCACTTTGATGGGTGCAGAACTTGAATATGTCTGACCCTCTCATTATTGTTGCCAGTGACTAACTTTGTTTCTTCAGCTGTATATATCAGTTTTGATAATGAGCAGCCTTCATTCTGGTACACAAGCCAAATTTCCCTTGATTCTGATTCAAAAGATTCTATAAACCTAGCCACATGCTTGAGTGGTTCTTCAGTAACTGACATGTTCCTTTCTAGAAGGATATCAGGATCTGATGGTATGTCCATTGAAAAGATAGTCGATGAAGATTCTGTCCTTAACAAACCTTCAAGAGTTCTGGAAGCATTTGAAAATAATTCCCCAAAGTATTTCTCCCGCAATCCACTCAAGTAAGCAGCATTTCCCCTCTCAACCTGCAGTTTCGAATCAAGTCTAAGATAGGATAATAAGACTCTTCTAGCATCAGTACTTGTTTTAAAAATAATAAAAAATTATTTTACATATTTGCTTTGTGAATAACAGAATGCTCAAAATATAAAAAATGTTTGCTTTGTGAATAATAGAATTACATAAAATATAACAGAGGTTCAGTATAGAACATTCCAATGAGTTAAATGAATCAGAATCCATAAATAATTATGTTTACTGCACACCTAACCTCACTTAGAATAAATCAGCTAAAGATAGTAGGATCACAAATAACCTAAATTGTAACAAATCCTAAACACGGTAGAACCCACATAAAACTTCAGATTGGACTGCAACAGTCCATGATATCTGGGCACCTTCCCAGCTTCAGCCAAAAGTAGCTAAATCAGCTGAAATGCTAGTTTCTAGACTGAACATACCATTGAGTGCCCTTTTGGGTTCATCTGATTTTTCAGTCAGTTTTCTTTCATGGGACAACTCTTTCCCAAGTGGAGAAATGAATCCACCTTCACCACAACCCGTGTTTGTAACAGAGAAAAATAGAGCTTATATTTCATGATCACGAGCACATTTGAAAGGTCACGGGACACAGTAGTTTTAAGTTTTCCAGGCAAGGGCTGAGGTAGTAAGCAAGGCAGCTTGCCCTAAAGCTAAAGGTTGCCGGCAAATGCTCCTCTAGTGCATGCATAATTAGGCTCCGAGCTGCTAGATATAGGGGCACTTTTCAAGTTTACTAGTTACTACTGTTTAACCCTAATGCAGATGTGGGGCATGCAGAGGGAATATTACTGACATACAGATAGGTAGTTCATTGATGCATAAAAAATTTAAGTTACCATTATGCGCTTTAGTATGAACAAATCACCATCTACTGTGTCTGAGACATGATCTTCATCAGACGGCATTGTGTTTGAATTTGTGCAGTTATAAGAGTCTGATTTAGGTATAGTGGTAAAATGTCGAGGCTCTTTATGAAAATCTATATCTTCAGAGCAATTCCAGTGAAATGCCAACCAGACTTCACCATATGAACCACGATCGAATCTTCTCTTAAGCTTGTACCTGAGTATGTTTAAAAGAAAAGAAAATGACATTTTTTGTGGATAAAACTTGAACTATCACCATGAAACTGCACACCAATCCTAGCAATGTAGTTGATAATCTCATCCACTACTTCATACAGAGATCATCATACACATTCCAGGGAAAGTGATTGCAAAGGACCATTCCAGTTCTCAGAGCTCACATCAACTACATCCCACCCTTGATCAGACCAATAAAACTTTCAAGAAGTAGTCCCTGCAATAGCTCTTCCATTTAGGATGTGCTTATTTTACAGTTCACTCAAGGATAGTAGTTTCATAAATGTTACAATGAGACAATGGATAAAAAAAACTCTGCGTTGCAGTTTACCCCCTAAACATGCTCCTTTATTTGGATAAGCAGCTAATGTTTTGCATAGCATCTGACAAGAAATCATTCCTACACTTGGAGCATGCAACCGCACAAATGTCAATATGTGCTCAAGGTTGGTAAACATAGAAAAAGTTTGATATTCATTCAGCATAATTTAAGTGATAAGTCCAATGAACAACAAAAAACCTAAACTTTATAACATAATTAGGTGATAACCAGATAAGCTAAGTGTAAATTATGTAAAAAAGAAGGTACTAGAGGCCAACTAGCCAAGAACTTTCCCTCAAAATATGTATTCCGAATTTTCCTTGAGACATGGAATGGTACCTGAAATCTATCTTGTTGCCAAAGGAGTGTGAACCATTTGAATTGGTTCCATTGTAAGGAAGGGAGTCAAGTAAACCAAAAAAATTTGCCACTGCTTCAGGACCATTGCACCGCCCCATTTCACCATCTTGATGACCAAGGTACAAGCAAAAATGTCTGTCCTTGTATTTTTCAAGATTACCTGTACACAAGTGTAGAAGGGAACAGCTGAAGTCATGAACAAGATAAAGACGCTATCAAACAAGTCAGGCATCACATCAGAACTCCACAGCCTTCTCAAGCAACCAATTCGTTTAACTGTTTCAAAAAGGTGCCCAGATAGGTGCTGGATGTCCCCCTAATATAGGTAAATGAAATATACTCAGTCTTAGAAGATGATTAAACAGTCAAGATTTTTTTGCGAAAAAAATAAACAGTTAAGATTGAATGATAAGCCATTCAAACAAGTAGGTCACACATTCCAACAAGCTAACCCCCACAGGAAAAAGGAACAGATGTAAGGATTTATTGCTGAAAAGATGTACCCATGACATGAGCATATAAAAACAGACAACTAACCATCAGAATACAAGGTAGTCTCAGCTGGTATGTGATTGAAGTCATGGGCTTCTTCATGCTGGTATGCTTCTGGTACCCTAAATATATAGTCCACATCTTCATCCAGACTCTCGGATAAGTAGAAACAACCGAGTGTCTTAAGTTTTGCTTCAACCTAATTTCAGAAGAAGCAATTGAACTCAAATAGCATCATCCAACTCATCATGAAAAGCAAAAACTGAACAAGAAGATATATGCTAAATGAAACAGACAATATCAATGAAGATACATTCACAATGAATAGTTGATTTATTTCTCACTTACCAAGAACCTCTGGAACTTTGTTGATGAACGCCTGAAATACTCCATGTCAATTACAGCTGAACTAGTGTCATCATCAGCTAGCCATATGAAAATACATGTAAGTGAAGAAGTACAAGGAGTTCATGAACAATTGAATAACTCCATGCTAACAACAGATGAAAAGACTCCATCTACCCACACAAAAATAACGTAAATAAACTAGAGACATGACTTCAGATGAGAACTTGAACTCAACTTATGGTGTACTGTGTATAGTGAGATAGTCGGATGGGTAAGCCAAGGAGCAAGGACTAACAGATATTGGGGAAAAAAAATAAAGCAGCAGGGCAGCAACAGAAGAGGAAAGCAACATAGAATCTGAATAAAAGAGGTCCCAATTGCTATCCTGTTAGATTTGACATTCCTATTTAGGTTGTCGAGTATATTGTTAACAATTGGGAAATGAGTCAATTGACTACGGAGCACTATGTAAACTTTGATATGCAGAAAATGAACACTATTAGCAAATTGTTAGGGTCCTTTGCAACTACTCAAAATCAAATTGTATATAAGTGCAATTACATATGGAAATGCACAAACTATGGAGTAGTTACAATAAAAATTAACAAGCACAGTAAATGATCAGTGAGACTACCAGGCTTCAATTGGTATGGAATATTCTGTAATGGTGAAATAGATGTCTTGAGATTTCCTTCAAACAGAGACCAATCTTCTAACATCGTAACAGCACTACTAGGTGGTCCCAATGGAACAACCACAGCAGCCACATTGTCTGTTGTGCCTTTCTGCAAAGCAACACGAACTACATAATCTGCCAAATTATGTTGTGTGATAGCAGATGATCCTAAATCCTGGTTAATATGCAATTTCGCATGCAGCATCAGGTCACAAACATCTTGCATAGTCATTTTCTCAAAAATTCCATCAGACGTCGCAACCAGAAAAGTGTCATTTTCTGACAGGATCTGCCACCCTGTCAATTCAGGTGTCGATATTACCCCATACCTGCAAGAACAATTAGAAGGATCAATTCAGCCAGTCCATACAACTCTACTAAATGGAGAAATAACTTCTTATATTCATCATTTGAGAAAATTCCACCTTAACATGGGACTAGCACTCGGCCTCAGCCCTCAGGGGTGACTTAATCTATTTTCAATTAATGCCACAACATATAATGGTTAACAGGTAATTAAATATATTCCCTTAAATGAAATCACAATGAAAAACATGTTCCCTCTTTAACCAGCGTAGATAACATGAAGATGGGAAACCAGAACAGGATATCAAGCAGACACTGATCTTCTTGGCTGAGGGACCAGTAGTGATTGGCATCCTCGAGTCAGTTTTTGATTTATTTTTTTATCTAGTTTTCCTTGTATTGTCGGGAATTGGGGTTGGAGTTGGATAAGTTGCTATGAACTAGGGAACAATGGGTCATCTGTCTATGTGACAAACTCCTCACCATGTTACCCATGTTCATCCCCATAGAGGTGGTGCAGATGTACATGAGTTGCGGGAAACAGGCATATGCTGATACACACCTTCTGCCCTGCTGATCATTAAAAACTGAAGCACATGAGCAAGTTTTCATGTCACATTAACTTGTTTTAGTGTATTCGGTCATTTGTTCAGTTTAAGTCTCACATGGGTGCCAGCTAGTCAGTTCAAAAGTATCCTTTTGGTTGGACATGTCATGGTAAACCTGATGGCAGTTGTGGCTTGGGATAGTTGCTTACGCACCTTTTTTTTTGGGTTTCCTCTAAGACCTGATGGTTTTGTGTGAACTGCGAGCTTTTAATCAATCCATTATTAAAGATCCACCAGCCACAAAGTGACAGCAACATGCAGATCTATGACTAGTTTATTTTAAAAAACAATGTGAATATGTGGAAAGAAAAGTGGGGGAACAGGCAAGTGAGGCTGAGATGGAGAGAAGCTCAATAGATTGCATGTTAACCTTTTGAAAGGAAGGTCACCAATAGCTCTTGAGAGCGCTAGCTCACCATTAACACGGTGTACACCAGCCCACTCAATAACATAACCACCAGCTGCCTCCACGCGGCTTCTCTCATCTTCTCTATCAGGATGATGGTCCTTGGTCAGCTCCCTTGCATGATACAGTGGTCCATCATAATTTGCCAAGGCAAATTCTTCATGATCGATTGGGTTTCTCCTTCTTCTCCGTTTCCCTGATACAATGCAATCGTTCATATTAGTATTTGTCCAAAGCGCTAGAACAAAGGCTAATAAGCAAATAGACATATGTAAAGCAAATATGACCTCGGATCATTTCTTCTTCCCTAAAAATAATGAAAAATTTGAGCATACTACTTTTCAGGATCTCCAATTCATGCATAATAAGCCAGTATTGGTTTTGAGTGGTTGGTGATTGTGACCTAGGAAATTATTATCCAGCAACCAAGCAGAAACTATTCCACCACAAGAAGAAAACTAGATATTACATGAGGGCAGCTAAGCAATGTCACCTTAAAGCCCATTTCACAAAAAATACGTGCCAGACCAGCTGGTAAAGTGAAACAAAATTATGTGACCTTAAGGCCTTATGGTAGAATATGATGCAGTGCTGGAGAGAACCTTGCACAGGAACAAGGTCACACTTATAAAAAGAAAAAGAATGCAGACAACATCGCAATATCCAAAAATAGCCTAAACAATAACTAAGGAATTATCAATGATATGATTTTCTATGATGGTTTCCAACAGTTTGACTTTGTACATCAAAGCCCCTGTGCACCTTTTTCGCCATGTTGTTACAGGAGTATAGTGAAATCATGTGATTTATGATGTAAATAGATACCATTAAAACAGCGATCTAAGGATGTCAAACAACATAAAAAATGGGTTGATATTTCAATGCAGGTAAGGGCTAACTGTACCCTGGTAACCTATATATCATTGAACAACTAAAACATCGAGAGATGGAAAGGAAGAGAGGGATGGAATGAAAGCCACCAAAAACAAAAAAAAAGGAACCAACTAGCAGAGGTGAATACGTTTGAACTTTGAACAACAGAAGAAAGAAACCTAACTATTTCGACGGTGTCGATCATGTCCTTCTGAGCACAGAAAAGCTTTTGAATCTCCTACATTGGCAGCTATAATTTTTCCATCAACTATCAAGACCACAGTTGCCGTTGAACCAGACTCAAAATGTTTCTGCGAAGCTTCCTGCATTATACACACAGAAGAATCCTTTTCAGATGTATGAATCTGTGTAACAAAACTGAACTGTGCAGATGAAACATGAGGCCTTCCTTGGAGAATGTTAAATCGACATCATGAACTGCCCTAGTTAATGATTCCTTCAGAATTTCCATGTGAAATGATCGGTCTAAAATAGCTGGCGATGTCCAACACGACCTGCAAGTTATCATCAGGAGCAAGTTTGGTTACCCTGAAACCATGCTTGAATCATTCAAAAAATCATGCTATATATGAAAAAGAAAAAATAGCATCTGCAAAGAAAGACATACCCCTCTCTGTGGTTGGGTTGGTCATCCTTGTACAGATTGAATACATTGTTAAAAATAGCAACTTCCATATATGTAAGTTTCCCAGTAGATTTTCTGAACATCATGGAGTATATACCGTCGAGAAGAAAATAAACATGGAGCAAGAAGTAATCCAGAAAAAGCTTGGAAGCCATCTCACTAGCCTCAGCTCCATTATGACCATCAAATATAGCAACCACTCCCACATCAACCTCTTTAATCCTCATCTGCTCTGTGTTATGTCAGTAAGTTAGCTACAGGCAACTTACAAACAAATAGAGTGCATGTTAAAGAGTAACGCGTCAGACCAGAATACCTAAAATGCTTTTGAAAAAAATGAGATTCTATTAATATTAATTGAGCACACAACAGCCATCTGCCATCCCATGGGATGACTGCATGAGGACCTCACCACTGTTGCACAACCAGAAGCTGTAACCTCTGGGGTAGACTGGTCGGCATAAGGCATTCGAACAATTAATTCAGATTGATGAAATAAAATCTATGGTGCATTTCTCCACAATAACTCAAGAAAACGCAGTGTGACAGTTCGACTCCCAGCTACGGTGACTATCTTTGCACGATAAACCTTGAGTACACTCCTGGTGTTACTATCTTGCAATTAGCATCTAGTTAGCACTTCAGTGCTTTGCATACCACCAATCTCTCTGGAAACGATGTGAAGCAACATCACGCAATCACAAGCACACTGAACTACTGCCCAACTACAACTCTAACACACCATTTCAGCCTATACTTCTAGCTTGGGGCTCATGGCACATAACTGTGCTGTGCTGCAGCATACTAGGCTAAAACGACGACCCAGAAATTCACAGCTCAGTTCACAGAATCCCCAATTCAACCCAGTTCATGGAATCCCCCAGAATGAATCACTGGCTGATTTCGAGCACTAAAAATCGAAACTTGGTCAGTTCACGCTGCGGGGCAGGAGCTGGTACCTACGAAGGGGATGCGGACGCCGAGGGCGCAGACGGCGCGGTCCTCCTGGGACCGCCGGCGGCCGCGATCGGCCGCCACGTGGCACCCCATCGGGGAGCTCCCGCCCCCTCCGCCATGCCCCTCGCCGGCCCCGGGCGGGGGCAGCGTCCAGCGCGGGCAGTGCGCGGACTGGAACACCGCCGGCGCGCCGCCCTCCCGGTACACGGCGAGGCACGTCGCCGACTCGGCCGCGCAGCGCGGGGGAGGCGCGAGGAGCGCGAGGAAGAGGAGGAGGGGAAGAAGGTGGAGGAGGCCATGGACGGGCAAGGACATCAGCGAGTCGCCACCGGCGAGGGTGGGAGGAGGGGATGATAACGGCGACTGAAAGAAAACAAGAAAAATCAGACGCCTGATAAATCAAACGAAACGGAAGTGCAGCCGTCTTGGACACCCTTCGCCCCTTCGGGATTTTCTCCTCCTTAATTTGTTAACGCGGCATGACCATTTCTTTTCTGAGTTCTCTCCCTGATGGTCTGATCACTCTGATGGAGTGATGGGTGCACAAGCACGACACGGCTTCCGCATTGTCAATGCAATGCTTGCACAGCTAACTGTTTTTCCTGAAAATAAAGGTAAGCAAAGTTTTCTTGGGAAATAAAAAAAAGTTCCACGTCTGCAACAGCAAGGTTTTCATTTCAGGAACGTAGAGGCCAGGTCCGTCATCTCTCGTCATCCTTGATGCTTGCTTCAGCACCAGAACAGGATAGATTCTGCCTCCAGATCGAAAAGGAAGTGACATCAGGTTTGGAATCCGTGGGCGACACAGATTTGGGAAGCTTTCAGCTTCGCCTCCCCTCGGCGTCGGCTCCATTCAGCAAAATCAAAGAAGAGGCGAGGGCTTGGTCGATTCTTTGGGTGAGAGAGATAGTAACATGTAAACATGTTTGAAAGGGAAAAATTGAAAAAAAAAATAGTAGCAAAAATAAAGGTCCCACCGAGACTTGAACTCGGGTTACTGGATTCAGAGTCCAATGTCCTAACCGCTAGACCATGGGACCTTAGCTGCCTGGCATGGTTTGCGGATCTTATTATTCTTTAAACTAAGAATACTTTGTCACGCTGGGAAGTCCTGGGGAATCATGACCTCGAGTCGTTTGGTACCAGCGATAGCACAAAACTTGAACAAAAAAAAAAGTAACGGATCCTTAACCTTCCATTGACAGTGCTCATTAACAAGCATGGAACTTTAAGCCCGGAACTGCACGCACGCAGCCCGTAGGCAGAGTAGCAGGTTCGCCCGCGCTTCAAAGTTCAAACCTCTGCAAAGAACCGGGAGTGATTTGAACAAGGAGTAGCTAGTTAACAATCAGTCATGAAGCGCCTGTAGCTCAGTGGATAGAGCGTCTGTTTCCTAAGCAGAAGGCCGTAGGTTCGACCCCTACCTGGCGCGTCTTTTTCTCTGCCCCGTCTCCCATTTTTTTTACCCATTTCACCAGAACTGTATGCCGAGTAGGACATAATCACGCGTGTCGGTTAAACACCCGTTCTCCGCTTTGAAATACATATAGTTCGGATTCTTATCTCACCTATTCTCCATATAAGAGTGGAAAAAAGAGGGCGAGAATATTAGGGTGGTGCTTTGGTTAGTTCGAGTCTTAAGATGTTATATTGAAACCGAATAAAGATATATAGCTATACAATAATAGACGATTATGGGTTAGACTATAAAGTATCCAATTATTCATGTATTCCTATAATCCCATAATCCGGTCCCGACCAGCTAATAGCATATAATACTACTAGACTCAGTTTATGATGAATACACCTAGCGAGCTCGTTCATTTATTGCTCAAACTCTATGATAAAATTGCTACAGAGTAGGTCCGATCATTTACAGGTTCGGGGTTAGGCCCAACAACCAACTACTTTTTTTTCTTTGATCCGAGCTCCACCAGACTCAACAAAAGCATGTGGCTAAGGCTCTATTTGGATCCCACCAGCTAAATAAACTGACTAAATTTTAGTCATCTAAAGCTCCAAACAAACTGACTAAAACGTTTTAGTCCCTTTAACCCCAAAGAGGAGCTAAAAGAGAACTTCCCGGGCTGCCCCTCATTATTGCTCCCTCCCTTCACGAACCCTCCTCCCTCTCGCCTGCTCGCTCTGTCTCGCTCCCGCCCTCCGCCGCCGTCGCCGCCGCCGCAACCGCTGCTCCCTTGCCAGCGCTCGCACCCATGATCCTTCCCACGCCGCCACTGACGCCCTCGCTCCTCCCTATGCCGCCACCGACGCCCGCTCGCCCTCGCTTTTTCCTTGGCCTCCGCCCCCGCCGCCGCCGCCGCCACGGCTGGTCCCTTGCTAGCGCCGGCACCCACGCTCCTCCCCACACCGCCACCGACGCCCTCGCTCCTCTCCACGCCGGATCCACCATGGACGGGCAAGGGGGCGGGTACCATGACTTTTTTTCTCAGGGGAGTTCTTCCTCGATGGCTCCCCACCTCAACGCTTCCGCTGCCACCAATGATGAAGAGGATCTTGGAGCGTTCTCGCAGCCGTGGTATCCTAGATCTCAAATGGAGAACCTAGATCTGAATTCCATGGGCGACGGTTATCCCCATATCGGCTCGTACTCGGGGTTGCTACAGTCGGATGGAGTTCCTGGCGTGGGAGGACGTCCTTCTATTGCGCCGGGTGGCGGTGGCGGCAGATCCGCCCGTGCATTGTTCCAGCCTCCTCGTTCGAGCGGCGGTGGCGGCAGATCCGGCCGTGGAGGATGCCAGGCTGGGCGCGTAGGAGGTCGCCGCCCTAGGACGACCAACAATGGAGCGAGAGGCGGCCGCCTGCCACAAGGATCCGCTCCCTACTTCACTCCTCTGGGTGTGAGTGGCGGCGGCCGTGGAAGGCTGGCCGCTCTCCGTGGCTGTGGATCCACATCTGCCGCGAACAACTTCGTTCCTGCAGAGGAATATGGAGAGCATTCGGTGGACGAGGAGAACCATTCGGTAAGATCTTTAACTTCTCTTACAAATCCAGTTCATCATTTGCTTTACAGTAAAATGTGGCGATCAATTAGTTAGGTTGCTTGTAGATAATCTGTTAATTAGTTGTCGCTAATTTTTTTCCTTTACTAGAAGCATTTTGATAAGGCCAATTGGACCGAAGAAAATACACACATATTCTGTGAACTTGCTCTTGAAAAAATTAGGGAAGGGAATTGCCATAATGGGTAGATGAAAAATCGTGCTTACAAGGTGATAGCCCAAAAATATTATGACCGGACTCACCTTAGGCATGATATCAAGCAATTGAAGAATAGATATACCCAATGCAAGGTTATGTATACGTAGATCAATTGGTCCACTGGTGAATCAGGATTAGGCCGAAGAGATAATGGATGCATAGTAGCAGATGATGCTTGGTGGGTCACAAACACACAGGTACTTATTCATCCAGTATACTAGTATTTTCATGTAGATTTAAATTTCAGAAAAAGTACACTTGTCTAATATGTGCCTACATTTGAGCATTTTAGAAAAAGTAGTCGGAGTGCAAGAAATTCAGATGGGCCATGCCTACTTATCTTGATCATCTTGCTGAGATGTTCCATGGTACTACAATTGATGGAAGGTCTTCATGTATCCTTGGAGAAAGTGAAGACCCAACAGATACAAATTTAGATGACGATGACGATGACGAGGACACCTTTAAGAGTCCAATGAGTACTGGCAGTAAGAAGAGGGGGAGCAGCACCACAGATACAATATCAAGTCCAGCCAAGAAGCACAAGAGTCCAATGGTCAAGTGCATGAAGGGGTTGATAGACACCATACAATCTGGGAGCAGTAAAGATGCTGATGTGGCCATTCAGATACAAGAGAAAATGGCTAGCCGCAAGAAAGAAGAGAAGAAGTTGGAGCAGCAAGAAGAGGAGCAGGAAATAGAAGCATGTTTGCAGCTGGTGAAGGAATGTGGAGCAGCAGATGAATCAGAGGAGTACTATGTTGCTACTATGTTGTTTGGAAAGAGATACAACTGAACAGTATTTTGCAAATTCACCACAAATGAAGGAAGGAAAGCCTGGTTACAAAGATGCTGCAGGGACTGGAGTGCTTGAACAAGCCTGTTTGTGATGTTAGATGCAGTTGTCATGTTACAAATAATGTTTGTGATGTTGTGAACCATTTAATTTATGCTGCTGTGAACCATTTTACTCGTGATGTTATGAACCATCTTATTTGTGCTGTTGTGAACCATTTAATTTAGTGCTGCTGTGAACCATTTTATTTGTGCTGTTGTCAAGCATTTCTTTTAGTGCTGTTGTGATCCATTTCATTTGTGTGCACAGGAAGAAGATAGTGAAGAGGTAGAATGGATTCAACAATATGTGATGCAGATAGCTTCTACCGCTGCCATTATCGGTATGTACCACTATGAAACATATTGGAACAAAGCAGAGTACAGAGTACCAACTTCCGGTTACCAATGGGTGATGAGGACCCTAGGAAGTGTGACATATTGCTACCAGAATTTTAGGATGAATAGGAATGTGTTTGATCAATTACATAATGTCTTTTGTTCAGTCCTATGGTTTGAGCTCTACAAAAAAGATGTCATCAGTAGAGGTATTAGGTCTTTTTTTTATGGATGTGTGGTTGTCCCCAGGGAATGAGACAGTCTGAGGATCAATTTTATAGGTCAAAAGAAACATGCAGTAGGAAGTTTGATAAAGTACTGCGTAGTGTGAACAAGCTTGCAGTAGATATCATTAGGCCATTAGACCCTGAATTTACCACTATGCATTCGAGGTTGCAATATCTGCGCGATTTTCTCCATACTTTGACAATTGCATAGGAGCAATAGATGGTACGCACGTACCTGTTGTTGTGCCATTGAGTCAGGTTGTACAACACATGGGAAGAAAGGGCTACACCAGTCAAAATGTGTTGGCCATATGTGACTTCGATATGAGATTTACTTTTGTCATTGCAGGATGGCCGGGCTCGGTTCATGATATGAGGGTGTTCAAGGATGCAATTGACAAGTATGGAGATAAGTTTCTACATCCACCTCAAGGTATTGATTTGTTCTATGATTTGTTCGGGACACATAGTTCCAATCATTTGAATTGAAGTGACCTTTTTACATTTGATGTGTAGGGTTTTATCCTGTGGACTCGGGTACCCAAACCGCCCGGGTTATCTTGCACTGTACAGGGTATCAAATATCACCTCCCAGAGTTTCGATAAGGGCTAATGCCAAGAGGTAGAAAAGAGCTCTTCAATTATGCACACTCCTCACTTCGTAATGTCATCGAACGGTCTTTTGGAGTGTTGAAGAACAAGTGGAGGATTTTGTTCAATTTATCGAGTTATCCAATGACGAAGCAAAGCAAAATAATTATCGCATGCATGGCCATTCATAATTTCATTAGAGAGAGTGCAATGACGGATGAGGACTTTGATATGTGTGATCGTGATGAAAACTACATTCAAGTGGTCCAAGAAGGCGCATCGGCGTCTCAAGGAAATGGAACTAGTACCTGTTTTGGGGATGAAGACCAAGATATGAATCAGTTTCGAGATTGGATAGTTGATGGTTTGTTTAGTAGGTCCTAGCTTTGATGATTTGTAATAAACCATTCTGTGTAATGCATGAACATTGGATTATTTTGTATCAACAAATGAAACATGGCCAGCAACAGGAAGAAGCGGCGCCCAGCAGCAGCAAGAAGCAGCGGCCTGCAGGCGGCAAGAAGCAGAGGCAAACGCACGGGAAGAAGCAGCGGCAGGCAGGCCAGCAGGCTATGTGTAGGAAAGGAGGGGTATTTTGATCTTTGTGGACAACATTAATGGCATTCAATTTGTTTTTAGTCACTTGATCCAAATAGGGGTGACTAAAATTTAGTCACAGCTTTTAGTCACTTTGTTTTAGCTGATGGGATCTAAATGCAGCCTAAATTTTTTTAGCTTGAGCCTGACCAGACACGTGGTTAGATTGGGTAAAACTCAATTTGTTTTAACATTTTTCGGGTTGGCTCTAGGATTTTCAGGTATTGGGTAAAAAAATATTTCATGCCAGGTCCAGTTTTTATGGCAGGCTGCAAATCTCGTTCCAAGCCCGCCTAACGTATTGACCTAGTCGGATCAGATTGAGTCCGTCGGGTGGGCGGCCCGCAATCAGATGTATCATTGAGAAATGGTGGGACTTCGACGCTTGCAAGCTACAAGCTCGTAGCATGCCTAAGGGCTTCAGATTCCATAGAATTGATATTTTAGGCCCTTGTCTAAAATAGTAAAATGGCATTTTAATACAGGCGACGATGTACCCCGATTAAGGCATCATTTTGGCTCCGATGAAGTTCAAATTGTGAAGAAGCTAAGCAGGGGCGGGCTCAGAATTTGAAATCTAGGTATTCAAAATTTTTAAAGGGTGATATTTTTTGATTGCATAAAGTATAAATTTATATCACATAATTAAATACAAAATAAGATTGAGAAGTGAGCTATTTGAACCCAAGAGCCAATATGAGATCAGGAAGCCTGTTTTCTGATATTATTTTCTATTTTTGATACATATACATGCTATATACATGTTGACGCCAGATTTTGACACATTTTGAATCGGCGTCAGGAAAGGAGGAAATTGGCCGATGCGGCAGACTTAAAGGCTACAATTTGGAATCGGCCGACAGACGCTACAGTTAGGAATCGGCCGATCGGCGCTGCAGTGTTTTGGGCGATTGGCGAATGGAGTTGGTGGGGATCGTCCGATTGAAAGGCTGGAACGTTTGGGCCAATATGGGATTGCGCCAAAAGATAAATTATTTATAGAAGGGGGATGAAGCCAATGGAATCCCAAGAGGGGATGTTGAGTCAAGATGACAGAGGATCCCAGTCAAAGATGACATGACGTTGGTCAAAAAGTGACGCCGACTCGGTCGAGGAGCAATGGAAGGAGTTCGGATTGGACTAGGAGATGGCAGCAGAAGATCCTGCGGGAGTTCATTTCCTTTAGGAGAGTCTTATAGATATAGTAGTTTTTATATTTAAGTCAAGTTTGTAACGGATCGTGACGGATCAGGAGTCTTAGTCCTAGGGTATAAATAGAAGCAGTCAGGGTTTTGTAAAAGATACACATCAATCAATACAAACAATCTACTTTTTCATCGTACTTTACTTTCAAGTCGGTGACTTCGCCAATACATTTTCTTCTTTCACGAGTTCGTACGGGTTGGCAGGGCTGCATCGACACGATCTCCGGCCAATTGGTAAGTTCTGTTTATCGAATAATATCTAAGCTCTAACTTCAGGCGTATCGCTGTTGTTTCGTTTAAATTTATTCACCAGTTATCGATATTTACTAAAGTTATAGGTTTTTATCTATTGCTCTAGTTTTATCACCAGTTATCCAGCTTGAGATCGAACTATCGACTTTATCATTATTTTTTCTTATTTATCGTCATATAGCCGAATAGATCTATTTCAAGTGTTGCATCTGTGGCGATTGTTTAATTTGCTCCAGTAGTTTCTTTGCAATCGCTACGTGATTATCGGCTGATCTATAGCCGGTCATTTTCATAGCAAATCGGCCGATTCGCTGATACGCTCTTCGGGACAGATCGGAACTTTAGCCAATCGAGACCCCTGAAATTTAATACGTTTCTTTCCTTGTCAATCAACAGGTCAGATTGACTGGCACGCCGCGCGAACCGCACCAGGGCGATCACCCGAACAGGAGTTAAGCAGATTCTCCCGGGTCGTGTGTCCGACGCTGAAAGTCATGAACCAATTTTTAGCGCCAACACACTTTTGGCACGCCTGGTGGGACCACCTCAATATCCAACATGTCAAAGGCCGCCGAAATCTCTGAAAACAACGTCATCGAGGTTACGGAGGCAGATCTCAAGGACGACCAAAAAAAGAACTGGCAAGACACCTAGAAGACTACAAGAAGGTATACCTGCAATCTTTCAGTCGTACCAGAAGCGGGGAGACCATCAAGAAAGCTCCTCTTCCAGCTCCCCGTCAGATCACCATCGCTGAGGACTCGGGCAAGATGTCCGATATGATTCAACAATCTGTTTATCAGGCTTTCATCGACCAATCCTCAGTGATGACCAACACGGTATACAATGCTGTCATCAGTTCTCTGGTCAGCGGAGTAGCTCAGGGATATCAGGGGCCAGCATACGCCCCGCCTATTGTAGCTCCAGTCAGAAGCTTACCAGACACGTCTCACTCGGCTCCTCAGCCGATATCAACACAACACGGAGGATACAACACTTCATTGCCTTCAATGCCTTCAGGATACAACGGTGCGCCATGCTTTCAATCACAAGCGCCGCCTCAGCCTGCCCAGATTTCTTCCGTGCAATCACTACCCTCAAGCTCAGTGCCTTGGGGGGCACCAGCAACGGCGGCTGTTTTGGACCAATCAGCCGGTCATGGAGGCTCTCCGATCCGGGCACCATTCTAATCGGCTATCCGGCCGACGGTCCCTCAATATCAATGGGCCATGTCAGAAATCGGCTGGGGGGTAGATGCTGCGGGAACACTCAGAAGCGCGGTGCCGATGATGTTGTACGATGGGACGGTAGATTCGTTACGCCATCAGCTGCCAACCGCTCAGCCGGCCATGCTGCCGCAAAATCCGCCACACGCTTTGATCCATCACTCGGCCGTCCCACCACCGATCCATCAACATGTGCCGATCCCCCAACCAGTTGTTCATCAGCAGCAAGTGGATTGGACAGCAAGGATAGCGGAGGTGATTCAAGACCAATTCGGGTTGAAGCCGAAGGTACAAACCTATAAGTACAAAACGCCATACCCACCTGCCTACGATCTACTGTCGTTTCCCCATCGGTACAAAGTTCCTGATTTCACCAAGTTTTCAGGGCTGGATGACACCTCAACTGTGGAGCACGTGAATAGATTCATCATCCAGCGCGGGGAGGCCGCCGCACAAGATGCTCTGCGGGTGCGTCTGTTCTCGTCGTCTCTATCTGGGTCGGCTTTCCAGTGGTTCACTACGCTACCACCCAATTCCATCGTTACTTGGGCCGATCTGGAGAAGCAATTCCACAAGTACTTCTACGCGGGAGTCCACGAAATGAAGCTTTCAGATCTGATCAGCCTCAGGCAGAGGAGCGACGAACCAGTAACTAATTACGTATAGAGGTTCAGAGAGGTCAGAAACAAATGCTATACTCTAGCCCTGACTGACGCTCAGCTGGCCGATATCGCCTTCCAAGGTCTCCTGCCACACATCAAGGAGAAATACGCCTCACAGGAGTTTTAAAGTTTAAGTCAAATCGTTCACCGATTGGCCGGTCAAGAAGTACGTCCGTTTGATCAGCGGAGGAATTTTCAGAAAAAGGTGACGTATTTGGAGGGATCTGAATCTGAAGAGAAAGTAGAAATCGGCCTAGCAGAATGGGTCAAAGGGAAGAAACCGATATCATGCCCTTTCGGAAAGAAAGAACCACAAGCGTTCGGTTTTGACACGTCAAAGGCCGACAAAATCTTCGACTTACTTTTCCAAGAAGGGCAGATCAAGCTCTGATCTTACCACACCATTCCGTCGGCTGAGCAGCTCAAAAAGATGAAATATTGCAAGTGGCACAATGCCACGTCTCACGACACAAACGAGTGCTAAATTTTCCGTCAGCAGATACAGTCGGCCATTGAGCAAGGAAGACTCAAATTCGAAGTCCCGGCGAAGCCAGCAAAGCCGATGAAAATTGATCAGCATCCTTTCCCTGCTAACATGGTTGACACGGGAAGAAACGCGCTTCAAACCAAGGTGCTGACTTCGGAATCGGTTAAAAGAAGCGGCGCCGTGGATCCTAGAAATCAGGCTACGATGGACGATGTCAAAGGGAAAAGACGGTCAAAAGAAAGGAAAGGAAAATGAGAATAACTTTATACATACATTTACAAGACTGGAAAAAGGGCTAGACACTGCCCAGGAAAATGGAAGACTAAAGGATGACCCTAACCATTTCTTTCTTTTGTTTAGGGTTCACAAAGTGGAAAGGATTCAGTTGAGCGAACATCTAGCTCAGATACAACCATTACAAGTAGAAACGACCGTGCACTGGTCCCTTGTGAGATAATAGAAGATCAATCTAAGGATGATGCTGAAAACGAGGTGAAAAGGACTCTCACTCGCATCAGGACTAGTGTTGGTGATTTGGATGAATCTCATCTTATTGGAAGATATAAAGAAATATCTGACATTATAGACTTAATTTCAAACAAGGATATCCGATTCAGTCAGGTTATATCTGTATGGGGAATGGGCGGTCTTGGAAAAACCACGCTAGTCAACAGTGTTTATCAAAGCCCAAAATTGAGTGACGGGTTTGAGAGGCGTGCTTTTGTCACAATCATGCGTCCTTTCAATCTTGCCGATCTCCTTAGGAGTTTGATTGTGCAATTACAAGAAGAGGCTACTAAGGAGGAACTGTTGAAAAATAGTGCCAGCAAGAATGGATCATTAACAATGATGGGGGTTGAAGCGTTGACTAAGCAATTGAAAAGACTTTTAGAGATAAAGCATTGCTTGATTGTTCTCGATGATTTGTCATCTATTGCAGAATGGGATGAGATAATGCAAGGGTTCTGTTGGATTGGAAAGACAACTCGAATAATTGTGACTACAAGGAAAGAGCATATTGCACACCATTGTTCAGGGAATGACAAAACTGTGCGCAACCTTGATGTTCTAAAAGAAGAGGACGCACTTGACCTCTTCAGCCAAAAGGTAATAAAATAAACTTTCTCACTTTTTCTTTATTGCAATAGTATTGATACTAGTAATCTGTTGATATTAGAGATGATTTCTACATTGTATGAATGGACTAGGGGCTACTTCCCATGCGCCGGGGTCAATTTGCTAGTTATATGAGTAATCAAACCATTATGATCAATACTAGTAAAGTGTCCATCCTTTTCTATTAGCTTAAACCTTTGGGTTAAAATGGTTGGTGCATGCAACTAAATATGATATCAAGCTCACGATGAAATAAAATAATTACATCCAATTCCTATTTCTAAGTTGCCAACATTTCCCTATCATCTTCAGCTTTTGGATTGAACTAGTCGCCAGTCGGTGTATACACCTCAATATGGTATCATGCCTAGAGTTCTCGAGTTCAAATCTTAATAGATGCGATTAAATAAAATAATTGCAGACGCCTCTCATTTCTGTGTTTAAGGACCGAGAAATCTACATGTGAGAGGGAGTGTTGAAGTATGTTATTAAAACTTACAAACATAATAATAATTTGAGATTTTGCTAAATAATAACAATAATTTTATATGTATATTAAATTATTTTCTAGAACAAAATAGCTTTGTTTTTCTCTCTCTTGTTTCTACGTGGTGAATCATATCTCATTTCAAGTGAATGTCATGTATAATTTGATCTTTACTTCTGGGGACTATATATACGTAACTCAAGTTTTTTCGGGTTTCCCGCACCTCATTTTCAGCCATGCAGTTTTTGATAAATAATTTAAGTTAGATCTACTTCATATGATAAAAATCAATTTCAAAAAGGAATAGAATTTTTTCTCCTACCCAAGTGGCCACCTCATGTAAATGGTCACAAGTTGTGCAATTGTTTTGCGCACTTGTGCTATCTCGGATTCAAACCCCCAACTTCATAGGGTGTGTGTGTGGGTGGTGGGTGGTTGGGGGGGGGGGGGGGGGGGTGTCTGCTGTTTGTTTGGCCGGCCATGATCATGGCTGGCGGGTTCCTCACTCCCATCTCATTGGTAGATTTTCATCAAAAAAAAGTGCTTTCCTAAATTTAATAACTTTTTGAAATGAATATTTAATATAATTTTTAACCAGAAGGAGTATAGTAATCTAAAAATTTTCAATACACATTATTCCTTTACTTCAGAGTACTGAAATACTTAGGTTGCATTAAAAACAGGTATTTGGGAAGGACACAGAATTTGCCAACAAGAATCCAGAGTTGGTTGAAGAAGTGAACCAAATTCTAAAGAAGTGTGGTGAACTTCCAGTTGTGAAGGCTATAGATTTAGTCAAGAAGAATCCTGAGTTGGTTGAAGAAACAAACAAAATCTTAAAGAAGTGTGGTGGACTTCCCCTTGCAATAGTTACAATAGGTGGTTACTTGGCAAGCCGTCCAAAGACCAGAGACGAGTGGAGAAAATTGAACGAGAATATCAATGCTGAGCTGGAGATGAATCCACAGCTTGGGACGATAAGAACTATCCTTGAAAAGAGTTATGATGGTTTACCATATCATCTCAAGTCATGTTTCCTATATCTGTCTATTTTTCCTGAAGACCACATTATTAGTCGGAGGCGTTTGGTGTGCCGATGGACAGCAGAAGGTTACTCGAGCGAGAGGCGTGGGAAGTCTGCCAATGAAATGGCTGAGACCTACTTCACAGAACTCAAAAACAGAAGCTTGATTTTACCATCACAGCAATCAGTTCATAGTAGAAAATCAATTAACTCTTGCAAAGTCCATGATCTCATCCGTGACATCGCCATCTCAAAGTCAATGGAGGAAAACCTTGTTTTCAGGCTGGAGGAAGGATGTGCCTTGAGTACCCATGGCACAATTCGTCATCTTGCTATATGCAGCAATTGGAAAGGAGACCAGAGTTGAGTTTGAAAGCATAGTGGATATGTCACGAATTCGATCGGTAACAATGTTTGGGAATTTCAGGCCATTTTACATTTCTGACAAGATGAGGCTTCTACGAGTGCTTGACTTAGAAGGCACAAGTGTTCTACAGTACCATCACCTTGATAATGTTTGGAAGCTTCTTCACCTAAAATACCTTTCTCTGCGAGGATGCTCTGGTATTGATCTTCTGCCAGATTCATTGGGCAACCTGAGGCAACTGCAAGTGCTAGACGTCCGAGATACATATGTAAGGGCCCTGCCAAAAACCATCATCAAGCTTTGGAAGCTACAGTACATTCATGCTGGTCCAAAATCATTTGATGTACAAGAAAAAAAGATTAGTTTAACATCGAGGTGTCTTGTGGGGGCGTGCCTATGTGCAACATGCTGCATACCTCTTCTTGTGGACATTGATGGCCCTCTCCATGAGGCCCTTACCCGGCGTGATGTATGCACTTTCTCTTGCTGCGTGAAATTCCCTGCTCTCATGGCAGGAGTAGATGAAGAAGGTGCTATGGTTACAAGGGGAATCAGAAAACTGAAAGACTTGCACACATTGAGAGAAGTAAATGTCAGAAGGGGAAATGCCGTTCTACAGGACATCAAAATGCTCACGGGACTGCGCAAGTTAGGAGTCACTGGAATCAACAAGAAGAATGGCCCGGCGTTTCGCTCAGCCATTTCCAGTCTCAGCAGGCTGGAATCACTCTCGGTGAGATCGGTAGGGAAGCAAGGTTTGCGTGGCTGCTTGGATGATATATCCTCTCCTCTTGAACACCTGCGAGCCTCAAGCTGTGCGGCAATCTGGAAACGTTGCCGGGATGGATCAAGGAGCTCCCGCATCTAGTGAAGCTGAGACTAGTGGGCACTAGGCTATTGGAACACGATGCTGCTATGGAACTCCTTGGGAAACTATCGAAGTTGGAAATTCTAGTTCTGTCTTGGTCACCGTTTCAGGGTGAAGAACTTGGTTTCAAATCTCGGCAGGCTGGAATAGCATTTAAAAGCCTCAGGGTGCTCAGCCTTGCAGACATAACCAAGGTCAAAACAGTAAAGTTTGAAGAAGGGACAATGCCTAAACTCGAGCGGCTGCAGGTCACGGGGGAACTAGATAAAGAAATAGGCGTTTCTGGTCTAGAATTTCTTCCACGCATCAGCGAAGTCCACCTCGGTGTTAACTTTTTGGATTGGGAAAGGATAATTGGAGCTGAAGGTGCTGAGACTTGGCACAAGATACGGGATGAAGAAATACAGGAAGAAAGGCGCAAGAAAGGTGAACTCAAGAAGAAAATCCAGGAACAGCTTGCTCGGAATACAAACGAACCCACTGTGACGGTGGACTGAGTCTTCGACAGTTTTTTTTTATAGCATTTTTTACACTCTGATCGCAGAATAACTCATCAACGTCTTTTGCGACACGTTCGATCATTTGTGCCAGGCTGAAGATCATCCGGCTGCCTGTGCTGGCAGGTAAGGTTTGTTCCATTTGATACAAGCATACCAGTACCATGCCGCTCTTCCCTGGTGCGAAAAATTCCTGTAGTACTCCCCCGGGGCGTGCGCTTGTTGTTTATGTCATTATGTATGTTCCAATTGTTTGCGGTGCACGTGTCTGTGCCTGCGGGTGGTTACTAAACCCACCCTTCAACCTGTTTCAATTCAATTTACTTTCTCATGTATTGCGAAGATGTTTTCACATGACAAAAGTCCAATGATATTATTTGTATGGCCCATTGAAATACTTCGCTAACAAATGACAGGCCAAAGTTTCTTTCGTTCTGTTGTTAACATACACGTGAACATCATGGTTTGTATTTTTTTTGGTTTATAAGGAGATTATACTGTTACTTTATTAATATCCTATATAACGTTAACTACAATTTATAAAGTGCATGACATATAGGTTCATGAGATGAATGTAATTGTGGGCTAGCTTGTGGGCCTAGCAATTTAAGCTATCACCATGGAAACGAAAGTTTGGGAGCGGAAAATGGTAGCTTCTTTGCGCAAAACACAGTGTTGTTAGATCGGTTCTCATGGCTGTCCCGGCCCCATTTTAGCAATGTTGGCGCACGAGCTACCTCGCGGAATGAGATTGGTGTGATTTGTCGTCGCTTTCAGGTTATCCGGCTACTCATTGCAGACACGATGGCTGTGGTTTCAAAAAGTAACAGTGGCTGTAGATGTTGGCGCACAAGTATCCTTTTAGCAATTTAGATTTGCAGTATTTGATCTCAGTTCAATTAGTACAATGTATTTGGAGCTTAGTTTCTCCTGCAGTGAAATAATAAATCTTAAAGCCAATTAAGTTTCCGAAAATGTGGATCGAAAACTATGGCACTTGCAGTTCCTATAGGATAGCAAACAATATGAGAAAATTTGTGAAATCGCATTTGCTAGCCAAAGAGCTATGGAGGGAGAATAATTCAAAACCCGTGGACAGCTGTAGTCTATGTCGATTTTAGCCTCTCTTCAAAGCAGGCTAGACGTAACTTGGAATTCAGCTTTCATGAATAGCAAGCAGGAGACAATTAATGTATAATATACAAAAGCTGCAGGCCTGAATAATATTGATATGGTAAGAGAAGGGGAAAGAGAAACAATTAATGCATGGCTCCATTCATGACAGCTAATAGTTTTGATATTTCTATCAATTGTTTGATTTCACAACTGTTTAACAGTGAGAAGTCATTTGTACTCTAGTGCCCAGAGTAAATAAGTGGTTGAATTTCAACCTATATATAGCTCTTTTAGTTATTATATTGGCTGAAAATTCCATAAATTTTGTATAGTAGGTTATAGATACACTTAACAACAAAGGAAAGAAAAATGAGAATAACTTTATACGTTTACAAGACTGGAAAAAAAGCCTAGACGCTGCCCAGGAAAATGGAAGGCTAAAGGATGACCCTAACCATTCCTTTCTTTTGTTTAGGGTTCACAAAGTGGAAAGGATTCAGTTGAGCGAACATCTAGCTCAGATGCAGCCACTACAAGTGGAAACGACTGTGCACTGGCCCCTTTTGAGATAACAGAAGATCAATCTAAGGATGCTGCTGAAAAGGAGGTCAAAAGGACTCTCACTCGCATCAGGACTAGTGTTGGTGATTTGGAGGAATCTCATCTTATTGGGAGGGATAAAAAAATATCTGACATTATAGACCTAATTTCAAACAAGGATAGCCAATGTGGTCAGGTTATCTCTGTATGGCGAATGGGTGGTCTTGGAAAAACCAACGCTAGTCAACGGTATTTATTAAAGCCCCAAACTGAGTGACGAGTTTGAGAGGCGTGCTTTTGTCACAATCATGCGTCCTTTCAATCCTGCGGATCTCCTTAGGAGTTTGGTTGTGCAATTACAAGAAGAGTCTACAAAGAAAGAGGAACTGTTGAAAAATAGTGCCAGCAAGAATGGATCATTAGCAATGATGGGGGGTTGAACCTTTGACTATGCAATTGAAAAGACTTTTGGAGATAAAGAGTTGCTTGATTGTTCTGGATGATTTGTCATCTATTGCAGAATGGGATGAGATAATGCAAGGGTTCTGTTGGATTGGAAAGACAACTCGAATAATTCTGACTACAAGGAAAGAGAATATTGAACACCATTGTTCAAGGAATGACGAAACTGTGCGCAACCTTGAAGTTCTAAAAGAAGAGGACGCAGTTGACCTCTTCAGCCAAAAGGTAATAAAATAAACTTTCTCCCTTTTGCTTTATTGAAATAGTATTAATACTAGTAATCTGTAGAGATTATAGATGATTCCGACATTGTATGAATGGACTAGGAGCTAGGGCCCATGTGCCGGGGTCACAAGGGAACATACGTACTGTTTGACAATTTGCTAGTTATGTGAGTAATCGAACCATTATGATCAATACTAGTGAATTGTCCATCCTTTTTAATTAGTTTAAATTTTTAGATTAAACTGGTTGGTGCATGCAACTGAATGCAACTGAATATGATATCAGGCTCGTGATTAAATAAAATAATTACATCCAACTTCTATTTCTATGTTTGAGGTCCAAGGGAGCCTATATGTGAGGGGAAGTATTCAAGTACAAGCGAATTGTCCACATATCCCAATCATCTTCAGCTTCTGGATTGAACTAGTCGTTGTATACAACTTAATATGATATCAAGGCTAGAATTCTTGAGTTCAAATCCTAATGGATGCGATTAAATAAAATAATCGTAGACGACTCTCATTTCCGCGTTTAAGGACTGAGGAGTCTACACGTGAGAGGGAATGTTGAAGATTGTTATTAAAACTTTCAAGCATAATAATAATTTGAGATATTGCTAACAAAATAACAGTAATTTTATATGTATATTAAATTATTTTCTAGAAAAATAGCTTTGTTTTTTTGTCTCTTGTTTCTACGTGCTGAATCATATCTCACTTCAAGTGAATGTCATGTATAATTTGATCTTTACTACTAGGGACTGTCTATACGTCACTCAAGCATTTTATGGGTTTCCCACGCCTCATTTTCAGCCATGCAGTTTATAGATAAGTAATTAAAATTAGATATAGCTTCATATAATAACAAGAGGGTCGAGTGTTATTGGGGTCTCTAACGAATTTTGGTTACATCTTTACGTGCAAAATGCCACCAGAAGTGATTGTAATCCATGTGTAGACTAACTCTAGTTCTAATATCAACCGACCATAGCAATGATATAAACAAAATCAAGTGTTGCCCTATCCACTACTACAAAAAATCACTTTTAGTACCGGTCTAAACATCATTTCTAGGGACGGATGTGCACCCGGTAGCTGCTTTTCACAACTAAAGAATAAGATATTTTTAGGAACAGTTCAAGAACCGTCCATAGAAATGGATTTCTAGGGATAGGTCATACTATGTTCCGTTCGTGCAAATCGATTTTAAAAATTCAAAAAAATAAAGTAGCTCAAAGAAATAGTTTTTTTGCTCAAACCCAAGTGGCCACTGCATGCCAACGGTCACAAGATGTGCAATTGTTTTGCGCACTTGTGCTCTCTAGGATTCGAGCCCTCGACCTCAAGCCTCACGCAAACTCTCCTATCCACAATACCATAGATTCATGACTAAATAAGGTAAGCTATTTTTTTATATTAACTTTGAAAAGTATTTCTAGGTGCGGAACATAGAAATCATCATTTCCAAGAGCGGTTGGTATTTTGGTTTGTGACAGTTAGAAATCATCATAAACACCACTTTGTGATGGTTTTCCAATGACCAGGATTTGTTGTAGTGTGTTTCGGACCGCTCCTGCAAATAGGATATTTCTAGGGGTGGTTCATATTTTGATCTGCCCCTAAAAATGGAGGCGATTGCCATGAGCAGGTTGAAACACTAACCGCCTCTAAAAATATTTTTTTAGGACCGAGTGGATTGCTACAATGCACGGGCATAGTAGTAGGGGCAGGCAACTTTTTCATCCGCTCCTGAGGTGCTCCTACAAATTATTTTTTAAGTAGTGATCAAGAGGCATTGAAACATATAATGTTTTTCTTATCTCCTATACCTACCATCCCTAATAAAGCACAAATGATGGGAACAAAATTTGAAAGTTGAAACCATCGGAAACACTATATTTTTCGGTCTAATGTCAAAAGAGTTCATAAACCTTCTTACAAGGAAATCATCATAGGGGAGGGAGGGAGGGAGATTCCTTCAAAGTCTGTTGTTGTTTGGGCGCCCATGACCATGGCTGGCGGGTTCCTCGCTCCTTTGTTAGATTCATCAAAAAAAAGTGATGAATATTTAATATAACTTTTAACCAGAAGGGGTGTAGTAATCTAAGAATATTCAATACACAATATTCCTTTACTTTGGAGTACTGAAATACTTAGATTGCATTAAAAACAGAATTTGTCAAGAAGAATCCAGAGTTGGTTGAAGAAATAAACCAAATCCTAAAGAAGTGTGGTGAACTTCCAGTTGTGAAGGCTACAGATTTAGTCAAGAAGAATCCAGAGTTGGTTGAAGAAATAAACCAAATCCTAAAGAAGTGTGGTGAACTTCCAGTTGTGAAGGCTACAGATTTAGTCAAGAAGGATCCTAAGTTGGTTGAAGAAGCAAACAAAATCTTAAAGAAGTGTGGTGTACTTCCCCTTGCAATAGTTACAATAGGTGGTTACTTGGCTAGCCGTCCAAAGACTAGAGACGAGTGGAGAATATTGAATGAGAATATCAATGCTGAGTTGGAGATGAATCCAGAGCTTGGGATGATAAGAACCATTCTTGAAAAGAGTTATGATGGTTTACCATATCATCTCAAGTCATGTTTCCTATATCTGTCAATTTTTCCTGAAGACCACATCATTAGTCGGAGACGTTTGGTGCATAGATGGACAGTGGAAGGTTACTCAAGTGAGAGGCGTGGGAAGTCTGCCAATGCAATTGCTGAAAAATACTTCACAGAACTCAAAAATTAGAAGCATGATTTTACCATCTCAGGAATCAGTTTGCAGTATGAAATCAATTGACTCTTGCAAAGTCCATGATCTCATCCATGACATCGCGATCTCAAAGTCAATGGAGGAAAACCTTGTTTTTAGGCTGGAGGAAGGCTGTGGCTTGAGTACCCATGGCGCAATTCGTCATCTTACTATAAGCAGCAATTGGAAAGGAGACCAGAGTGAGTTTGAAAGCATAGTGGATCTGTCACGAATTCGATCGCTAACAGTGTTTGGGAATTTCAGGCCATTTTACATTTCTGACAAGTTGAGGCTTCTACGAGTGCTTGACTTAGAAGGCATAGATGATCTACAATACCATCAGCTCGATCATATTTGGAAGCTTCTTCACCTAAAATACCTTTATCTACGAGGATGCTCTGGTATTGATCTACTGCCAGATTCATTGGGCAACCTAAGGCAACTCCAAGTGCTGGTACCTGGTTAAAGGCTCTGCCAAAAACCATCATCAAGCTTCAGAAACTGCAGTACATCCATGCTGGTCGGCAATCAGATTATGTAAGAGAAGAAAAGGTAAGTTTAATGACGAGGTGTCTTGGCGGGATGTGTCTAAGTGCAACATGCTGCTTACCTCTTTTTGTGACCATTGATGGCCCTTTCCATAAGTCCTTTACCAGGCGTGATGCATGCACTTTCGCTTGCTGCGTGGCATTCCCTGCTATCATGAAGGGAGTATATGAAGAAAGAGGTGCTGTGGTGCCAAGGGGGGTCAGAAAACTGAAAGGCTTGGACACGTTGAGGGAAGTGAATGTCGGAAGGGGAAATGCCATTCTACAGGACATCAAAATGCTCACGGGACTGCGCAAGTTAGGAGTCTCTGGAATCAACAAGAAGAATGGCCCGGCGTTTCGCTATGCCATTTCCAGTCTCAGCAGGCTGGAATCACTGTCGGTGAGGTCAGTAGGCGGGAAGCCAGGTTTGCATGGCTGCGTGGATGGAATATCCTCGCCTCGCAAAAACCTCAAGAGCCTCAAGCTGTATGGCAATCTGGAAACGTTGCCGGAATGGATCAGGGAGCTCCCGCATCTCGTGAAGCTGAAACTAGCGGGCACTAGGCTATCGGAACACGATGCTGCTATGGAACTCCTTGGGAAACTACCAAAATTGGAAATTCTGATTCTGTCTCTGTCATCGTTTCAGGGTGAAGAACTTGGTTTCAAATCTCCGCAGGCTGGAATAGCTTTCGGAAGCCTCAGGGTGCTCAGCCTTGTAGAAATAACCAAGGTCAAGTCGGTAAACTTTGAAGAAGGGGTAATGCCTAAACTCGAGCGGCTGCAGGTCAGGGGGAACCTAGATAATGAAATAGGCTTTACTGGGCTAGAATTTCTTCCAAGCATCAGGGAAGTCCAGCTCCGTGTTAACTTTTGATTGGGAAAGGATACTTGCCGCTGTTCATTCTAAGACCCGGGACATGATATTCGATGAAGTAAAACTGGAAGAAGCGCCCAAGAGAGCTGAATTCAAGAAGAAAATCCAGGACCAGCTTGCTCGGAATGCAAACGAACCCATCGTGACCGTGTACTGAGTCTCGGACAGCTCTGTATTCTTTTACCGTTTTGCGTGACTCTGATCTGCAACCTCTTTTCAGATAGGCACACAAATAACTCGTCCACATCCTTTGGCAGGTTCGATCATTGTTGGTACCAGGCTGAAAATAATCGGACTGCCTGGCAGCAGCTGCCAGGTGGGTTCAATTTGGTACGTGCCCATGGCGCCCTTCCATGGTGCCGTAACTCCTACTCTCCCAGGGTGTGCGCTTGTTGTTTGTGCTGTGTTTCAATTGTTTGGCGGCGAACGTGTCTGTGCCTGCAGGTGGTTACAAATCCCACCCTTCAACCTGTTTTTGCCTACTTTCTGCTGTTATTTGAAGATGTTTTTAAATGACAAGAATCCAATATTATTATTTGTATGTATGGCTCATTCAATTACTTGTTTGTAAATGAGGCGCCAAAGTTCGTTTCCTTTTGTTGTTAACATGCACATCCTCGACTCTGATCTGTAACCTCTTTCTAGTACTACACAAGAACCCATCGAGATCTTGCCTGTTGCAGGGTAAGGTGTGGGTTGGCGCTGCCGCCTCAAGTCATCCTGCCCAACGTCTTTCTTCCAGCAACCGGCACTGTGCATTTATTTCCCTCATTGTGCAGTAACCAGCATTAGCAGATCGAGTTTTGATGTAGTCTTGGGTTGTGGCTATACTGTGATGTACTAAGTAGTACTGGGACGTCAGGGGAGTTGCAAAAGCTTATGCAAGGGATGCAATTATGCAAACTAATATATGAAGATGTGTTTACATGATACGAATCCAATTATACTGTTTACATGGCCAATTCAAATATTTGTTTATAATAAAAGGTCAAAGATTCTTTTCTTTTGTTATGATACCATTGCACATTATCATGGTTTCAATTTTTTATGAATAATGAGAAGATTATGCCACTAATTTTTGGAGGTAACCTAAGCTATAATCTATAAAGTAGTACGAGATAGGTAATTAGATGAATGGAACGGTGGGCTTGACTAGCGAGTAGCGAGGCCTAAGCCCGTGGTGGGCCTAGCGATTTCACCTAATGGGCAAGGATGGAAAGTTTGGGCACAATTCCAAATCGAGTCCTGAACTCCTGTTGAGGCCTGGCATTTCAGCCCATTGGGCTTCTTAGTGCTTCCAAATTGTAATAGAAGGTTACACTGTCACACCAAACCTACGAAAGATGTTCCAACCTTTCGTCCTTTCCGTTCACTCGAAAAGTGGGGAAAAAGAGATTTTGCAATCATGCCATCTTGGAAAAAAACAGATGCCGTAAATGTTAGAACATGTACCCTTGCAAACTTGATGGTTGAAAACTAAGATAGTATGTGCATTATTAAAAAGAAGAAAAGCTTGTCCACATCGACATTTATTGTCGCCTTGTCCTTTAGTTCGTTTATTTGTCTACATCTTTATGCAGCACAGGCGTCATTGTATTTTTGCACGGAATAGTAGCAGTATTTCTTTTCACATGCGCCTGGATGCAAAAATTTAGCTTGTCCAGGCTTTCAGCAGCAATTTTGTTGTAGTGTTCGTGATCGGATTCGGATGGCTTAAAACAGTCGAAGGTTTCAAATCACAAGGTTGTACGGAAGGTGTGCAGCAGAGCGTTGCGTCCTACTTTCACGAAATAAACAATAAGGTTCTGCAAAGTTATTTACGCCATTCCAAGCTTAGCTAAGTTTCATCTTAAACTTTTTTGTGCTTGAGAAGCAGATGCCAATATGCCAAGAGCTTAAACTTTTGTGGTCAGAGAAGTACCTTTCAAGTGGGGGTAAAGAGGTTCTTGTTAAATCAGTTTTACAGAGCCTCCCCACCTACGCTATGAGTGTTTTCAAATTCTCTGCGGGTCTATGTGACGATCTTGAGAAAATGATAAGGAATTTCTTGTGGGGTAATGAAAATGAACGGAAAAAAGTACATTGGCTTGCATGGGACAAACTCACTAAATTAAAACTGAGAGGAGGCACCGGCTTCAGGGATCTCAAACTGTTTAATCAAGCTTTTCTTGCGAGGCAAGTTTGGCGCCTTCTGCAATACCCCAATAGCCTTTCTGCAGTATTGCTGGAGGCAAAATACTATCCTCATGGTGATCTACTGGACACACGTTTTCCAAGGAACCCCTCTCCGGTTTGGAAGGGCATTGAGCATGGCCTAGACCTACTTAAAAAAGGTGTTATTTAGAGAGTTAATAGTGGACATAGCATCAATATTTGGAGAGATAACTGGATACCTCGATCTGACTTCCTGAAATTCTCAAGCCCCACAAAGAGATGCAGATTACGAAGAGTGGCTGACCTGATGCTTCAAAATCCAAGATGCTGGAATGAACCCACCCCTCGTAAGGCAAACCTTCCTTTTTCATGAAGCTGAAGAAATCCTAGGCATAAGAATTCCAGAGATAGAGGATGTTGATATACTCGCTTGGCATTTTGAGAAAAATAGCATCTTTTCTGTTAGGAGTGCTTCCAAACTTGCAGTGGAGGATATCTCTCCTAAATGTTGTGGGAGTAGCACCTCAATGAACAGAAAATCACTTGAAGCAGTCTGAAAAACCCCGATGCCACAAAAAATAGAAGTTTTTATTTGGAAACTGGCCCAAAATGGTTTGGGTGTCCAAACCAACAGATTACGCCACCAGATGCAACATGCTCATATGTGGCATCGAACCTGAACATGGTCATCACGCCATGGTCCCATGCACAAAAGCCACTGCATTAAGACACGCTCTTCGGCAATTATGAAAACTCCCTGACGAATCGTCTTTCAGCTACACAGGCCCTGATTGGATTATTGTGCTACTCAACAATGTTGACAAAGATACAAGAGTAAAATTGATGCTTCTCTTCTGGAGAATCTGGCACCATAGGAATGATGTTGTGTTTGGGAAAGGTGATTGCCCCATCTCTGCATCGGTAATTTTTCTAGAAAACTACCTTGCTTCAGTGGTTTCTCCATCGACTTCAATAAGAGGTAAACATCCTTGTCACTCAGAGTCTCGATCCATTGGATGGCCAAAGTATGTCTAAAAAAAATCGATTCTTGGACGCCCCCTTCACTCAACGTAGATGTTGGTTTCGACCCTAACACACGACATGCTGGTCTGGGCTTTATTGCAAGAAATTACTTAGGTGAAGTCATATTTTTCAAGTTGGTCCAGCGACTGCCTCTACTACTCAGCTAAAGAAGCTGAACGTCTAGCAGCCCCGGTGGGCATCCGCAAAACCCTCTCAGTTTACAAGAGTTGTATTTGGCTGGAATCAGACTGCCTGGCGACGGCAAGTACTCAATGATAGTACTCAAACCGCCACCAATTGCATCGTCATAGAAGAAGCAAAAAAGATGTTGAGAATGTTTCGGCGCTTCACAGCCTCAAAGTGTAACCGGAGTGCAAATGGAGTGGCTCATGAATTAGGACAGATTTGTAGAGGAGAGTTCTTTTCTGATTTTATTTCTAAAGATGTTCCGGCTTGTGTGTCGGCGGCTTTAGACCTTGATTGTAAACTTGTTGTGTTAGTTAATATAAGCTCTCTCCTTTCAAAAAAAATAGTTGTTTATAATAAATGGTCAACGTTTCTTTTCTTTTCTTAACATACACATGCATATTACCATGTTTTGATTTTTGTATGAATGATAATAAGGTCATGCTACTTTTCTTTTTGAGGTAAACTAAGCTGCAATTTATAAAGTAGTACGAGATCCAACTTGATTCAAGTAACCAAACGCTACCTAGATGAATGGAACGTTGGGCTTGACTCGCGAGCCTCAAGCCCGTGGTGAAAGTTTGGGCCCAAAACCGAACCATTTCCTGAACTCGTGATGAGGCCTGGCTTTCTGCCCATTGGGCTTCTTAGTTCAAAATTATTATAGGAGAAGGTTACACTGTCACACCGAAACTAATAACAATCATGTTCGAACCTTTCTTGTTTCATCCTTTCCATTGTTGCGCCCATTCACTCGAAAAGGCAAAAAATAGAGAGAGAGAGATCTTGCGTTCATGCCTTCTTGGAAAAAAACAGATGCCGTAAATGTAAGAGCATGTACCCTTGCAAACTTTATGGTTGAAAACTAAGATTAAAAAGAAAAAAAATCCTGACCACATATTGTCGTATAGTTCATTTATTTTGTTTATACTTTTATACAGCACAGGTGTCATTGTATTAATTTTTGCACGGAATAGTCGCAGTATTTCTTTTCACATGCGCCTGGGTGCAAAAATTTAGCTTGCCTAGACTTTCAGCAGCTATTGTTGTATTGCTCGGGATCGGATTCGGATGGATCAAAAACAGTCAAAGGTTTCCAATCACAAGGTTGTACGGAATGTGTACAGCAGAGTGTTGCGTCCTACTTTATGAAATAAACAATAAGATTCTGCAAAGTTTACCCCACTCCAAGGTCATGTTTAGCTAAGTTTCATCTTAAACTTTTGTGCTCTAGAAGCAGATGCCAATATACCAAGAGCTTATCATCATCACCTCAGATCTTATCCACACTTTGTTCTCATTCCTTCCATGCTCATCCTATTGACATCATCGATCAGCACTCGTGAAAGTGTTCAACGAATTCACATCGCTTTCCCTCATGCGCCTCTCACAGGAAGCTTGCCGCTGAAAATCCACCACAAAAGCTGGAGGCGCTTTCGCTGCCCCCATGACGTGAGTCTTCTTGACGTTTCCGGCATTTGGCGACCGGCAGTTGGGCGCAAAAAAAGGGGGCTGATGAAAGGCCTCAAGCTTTTGTCAACTCGTGCATGGATGGTTACACCGATCACCTAATTGCCGCACCTTTCTCTCTTTTAGAAATCGTATGTGTTGGAGATCTTGGCGATAGGTCGTATTTGTTGGGATTTGTTTGGCAAACCAACCAAAAGATGTGAATGGTTTGAAGAAAAACAAGAGGCAAAGGTACCAAAGAGATGTTGAAGGCATGCACAAGGCTAAGGAGAGCGTACAAAGCGTTCTTGGAGAATTTTTTAGGTGAATTTGTAGCGCAGTACTACTTATGAGTGGGTAAGGATGGCTATCTCTGAGAAGGGGCTTTGTCTGAGAACTTGAGTCTCAATCCTCGTCCTCTTTTTGCTCCAAATATGTTGTCATCAGTGACATAAAAATGGGTCAATTCAGTGCAGCTAAACGTCACATACAAGCACAATAAGAAGTGCTGCTCATTATGGGGAAAAAGAAATCCTACGATTTCTCCCTCCACTAGACCGGTTCACCATTTCTGGACCATTCAGCCTGAGAAAGTGAAGTCGCGTCTTCAGTCCTCGCTCATTGACCATTCATTTTCAGAAGCTGCGAGCCATTGCTCTCCATCAGTCTTCACCCCAATCAGTGCAACAATGACCGCATGCTAATCCTCGCAGATGACCGGTAAACAGAGAACACTCCAGAATAATCATTGATCAACAGCCAAGAGGCATATCTGCACATGCGCAATCAATCAGTGTGAGCCGCAAGTGGCCAGCAGGTTTGACAGTTTTGCGCCGACAAAAGCTTCCATTCTTTTTTTCCCATTTCATTCATTTACACATGATACAGTCAAAACTTTTTGATTCTGGCAGTATGGGGCTGCTTGGGGCACATGGCGGGTACAATTAGGAGGCTTAATCACAATCGACAATAATAATTTACTACTAAGAGGAGGCTATGGCAAACAACATATCTAATTAGGGGCACAAGGGATGGGGTTTGGCTTTGAAGGGGAGGACCTAACTGGCTTCTACTATCCTTACATTCATCTGCTGTGTATGGTACAAAACATACACTGGTATATTTGGTTGGCTGGTTCTCTAAGAGAGAGCTCCGGTATGTACACCACGAGGTTCAGGGTTCCTGGCTGTTCACCCGGTGGTGAAGCTCCAGCATCTCCTGGTGGTTGGGGTCCACTGAGAGGGCTGCACGGCAGTCCCGGAGGGCGCTCGAGATGTCACCGATGTGCTCATGGAAGGCCGCGCGCAGGTGGAGCAGATTCAGATCTGCCTTGAAGGCGATCGCCTTTGTCAGCTCCTCAATGGCCTCTTTCTCCTTGTGGTTGTCCATTAGCACTGGGTACAAAATCAGGACAGAGTCAGTGTCAACCGAGGAAGCATGAAGGCAATAAACAGATGAGCTAATTCATGAGCTGAATGAAATATATTATGGTTGTTACACCTACTGATCAAGTTGAACAAAGAATATGGCAGATCACATTGACCTCTTACCAGCTTATATGTTAGGAGCAGAGGTAGTTGGTTAGTTAAAGTAGCACAAACCACTAGGAGTTGGGCACAGATGAGCTACATGCCTACATCTATTATATTAATAACTAAACAACTCTGTCAAGAATTTTATATCCTAAGTTTCAATCTGCTTTGAATTTGGTGGTCCAGAATCATTTCACATCCTAGCTTTTTCATACAAAAATTATAAGAAATTGGATATGCCATGCAGGAAGTAGCACTTACCAGCAGCACGGTATCTGTAAGGGTAGACTCGCAGAGGATCGAGTTTGGTGACCATCTGCAAGTCCGCTTTCGTCAGCTCCCGGTCACAGTACTCAGATCTCTTCTCGTATGCTGATGCATTGTTCCTGGCCTTCTCTATTAGTTTGGTCATTTCATCATATGCACCAGTTCTGTTGTTCCGAAGGAAATGAACCCTTGCAAGGCCTTGATGCGCTCTGGTGTGGCCTATCTTCAGGGCGTTTATGTAGCATTCAGCTGCCAGGTCTAGCTTCCCACAATCCACATAAACACTTCCAAGGTTGTTCAGAGCCTAAAAGATGTAAAATTATCAGTAAGTTGCAGTTATGCATCCGTCTCAACATCTCAAACTAGAATGCTACAGAGATGTAAACAGGGCAGTTTCTGAAGTTGATGTAGCTAAGAAAATATTTTTTAAAATTTCTTTTGATTAGCCATTGAAAGGAGTGCTCCATTTATCCACATAAAATGAAATTTCCCAGTAATGAAGATGGTATCGGATGCTGGAACTTAGCTAGCAGGCGAACTAATTGTTAAGAAATCAAATTACTCTTGGGAGTATACCCAGGACTCCGGTTGATCAGTTGCCATGTTAGGAGAACCAGGACAGACATTTTTAAGATTGAGAGTACCATTCCCATACTTAATGCAACAATGAATAGGACATCTTAACTTCCTGACAAAATTTAGCAACACCCGGCAGTTGAACAAATGCATATGTGAAGAATGAAAGGAATAACAAGAATCCAAGACCACCTCCCTGCCAAAAAAGGACTACTCAATAAATGTAGAAATAAATTTACGCTTCATATTTTCCAAGTGAGGTCATAAAAGTCAAGTAAAAATTTACAGGTTGCAAGTAATATTCCATTTTCTGGTATATGATCTCTTAGATCTCAAAATTTGCAAGATGTCACAGTAGAAAAAGGACAGCAGCTCCTCATCATTCATGGTCCATTTAGCTAAGTGGAATTGAGGAAATGATGTGGGGGAGAAAGAACCCTTACCTGACCCTTTCGGAGTCTATCTGAGGGGCACCGCAACGCATCTTCTAGAAGTGATACAACTGTTGCTGAGGTAGAAGGATCAAGACTTGAATCAGCCAAAGCATAGGCTTTTAGGAAAAATGCCTCAAATGACCTTTGTATTGCGATGGATGCTTCCGCTTTCTGCAATCCTTCCTCACAGTGGCCTGTATCATACAATATCCATCCTTCATAGACAAGCCTTTCATGATCGCTTGCAGCATGCTCACGAGCAAGCTGCAAACTCCTCATTGCAGCCTCAGGACAGTTTAATCTGACAACAAAAAACGAAACCATATTAATCCTAACATCCCAAACAGTGTTTCCAAAAAAAATCATGCAGTAAGTTAGCAGTTAGCACAGGAGGCATGTGCAAACATGCTTATCAGCCGAACATGTGCGAACATTCCAGCTTCCAGATGCATAATACTAGTAGGTGCAAGACATGCCAGGCATGCCAACCATGTGCAGTAGCATGAGCATCTACTATGCCCATTATTGCCCGACTCTATAATACTGAATTATGCAAACTATTCTTCTGAGCAATAGCATAAATTAATCTATTTACCTGAGAAGAAGCAAAGATTGTCTAAAGTACAAAACTCCTTTGGAAGTATCTGACTCCAGCATTTGATATATAACGGAGAGGGATCCTATATCATCCACAGATGACCACCGATCATAAAGCTGCATCCAACAGTCAGCAGTTGTCGACTGCTCTACATTCTCCAGCACTAGCATACGCAGCTGCTTGGCAGCCACCCGGCCACCAATCATACGATAATCTGGGGCAAGCGTGAGGATCGCCTGCACATCACATAGCGCAGCTCTATAATCCTCAAGAGCAAGGTAGCAACAGAATCTTAGTTCTAAACATTCGAGCACAAGCTTGAATCCCAGGATCCGGTTGATCTCCATCAATGCAGCTTCAACACTTTGCCTTTTCATCAAAGATGCAGCTCGGAACATATAGGGATATGTCAGAGTAGGGTCCAACTCAGTAGCCTTGTTAAGATTTTCTAACTTGCTATCACCATCCAAATATAGTGCTCTCTCTTGATACATCCATCCAAGAGGCCAACGAGATGACATCACGGAGTCTAGCAACTTGAGAGCAAAATGCTTGTTACCCCTCAGAGAGGTCAATCTAGCTAAACCCACTACTGAATAGAGATGGCCGGCAGAAAAGGCAGCACTGAACAGGGGCTCAGCCTCAGCATAATCTTTCCTTAGAAATCTTGTGCATGCAAGCTGATGTAAGGCCAACTGCTTCTGTCTAGAATCTGATGCCGACTCCACCAGCTTTTCCAAGAAACTTAAGGTGACATCCGATGTTGGGTTGGTACTCATGGAGACTTCACTGAGAAGGCAATATAGGGAGAAAGATGCATTGCCAACCATCGTCAACCTCTGCTGCTTATTTGCAGAGGAAAATATCCTAACCACTTGCTCATCATTCAAGCACTCTGGAAGCTCATTCAAGAGCACCTGCAAGCATGAAGCAGCAAGGATGGAACAGCCCAGCTCAAGAGCACATTCCATGAAGTCTATAGCATCTTGCCTTGAAGAGACGAAAGAAGCAAGCTTTCGCTCACAAGCATCCTTGAGGCCCTTGCAGCAAAATTTATTGGCAAAATCAAGCATTTCCAAAATAGCATCAGCTGACAAATACGGTAGTCTTCCTGACAGGCTGAATTTACTGATTGCCCTCATGCCAATAGGGGAGATGCCATTTCTAGACATGTCAATGACCTCTAGATATGATTCCCTGAACCCGCCATTGAGCATCGCATATAGCGGAGTTGACAAAGCTGCAAGCTTCCGTCGATCACATGCGATCATATCATCTCTTATCCGGAAATGAACCACCGCGGAGCCCCGGAATTCATCAGACTCTTCATCATAGCTCATATCATGTGCCCCGGTGGAGACCTGCGACACGAAATCCAGCAGCCTGAACTCCTGCGAGCACTTGCCGCACGAGCTGAGGAGGTCCGAAATCGCCTCCTCCCCTTTCTTCTCGTACTTGAGCCACGCCCCGAAGATGAGCTTCTCATGTATGGTGCTCGCCTTCTCCCACGCGGACTGGAGGCTCCGCCGCAACAGCTTGGCCTCGCCCAGGCCGCGGAAAACCTGGAATTGGAGCAGGTACAGGCAGGACTTCTCATCCGGAGGGCAAGACTCCAGCTCCTCGTGTATCTGAGCCAGTATGTCGACATAGTCCGCGGGCTTGAAGTGCGGAAGCACTGCCGGCTCCGGCATCTTCATCAAAGACTCTCTGCATCACAGACATCAGAAAAGAGGGCAAACATCTCAATCAGCCAATTTTTCACAGAATCAGTGCCCAAAAAAAGCGAATCTTGAGCAGCTCAATTCAGCCACAGCAAGCACATGTTGCGAAATCAAGCGAGAAATCAGGTACGGCGGGGAGCAAGGGGCGGGCGCTTACATGGAGGTGCCGCCGGAGGCATGGCCGGAGGACTTGGAGAGGCTCCCTCTCTCGAGGGGCAGCCACGAGTGGGGCGCGGAGTGGAGCTTGGTCTCCTTGCAGGCGGACTCGGAGAAGAAGAGCTTCCTCATGGCACATACCACGGCGAATCAAACCAGATCTGCCCCCTCCTCCCGAATCCACTCAAATCCTTCCCATCCAGGGGGGCAAACCACCCCCAGCAGCCAAGGGACGCCGCGAATCGACCCCTCCCGCGCCACCGGCGGCGGGGATTCGGAGCCCGAGAATTCCGCGGGGAAGGAGCGCCGGGAAGGCGGCGCCTTTGGAGCTCCGAGCCCCCAATCGAGCCGCGCGCTCCGGGCAGGCGCAGGAACCCGGCCCCGACAACCACCGCACCAATCTGCAGCTAGCTAGCTAGCTAGAGAGAGGAGAGAGAGAGGGCGGGACGGGTAGAGAGAGGGGGACGGAGAGGAGGATGGAGAGAGAAACCCAAAGGCGCCGGCTTTAATGGCACGACACGGCCCAGCGGGGCGGGCGCGCAGCAAGAAGCCAAGGGGGGGAGTAACCACTCCCCCTCCCGTCCCGAGCGAGCTCCCCCACCACCCCCAACCACACCTCGCAACCAAATCCAACCCAACCCCGAGTACGGAAAAGGGGCGGCCCCCCGCTGGAGCGAATCCACCAGGCAAGGCACGGACACGGGCGCGGGGGCGCGCGAGCGAGCCGGGATCCCCAAGATTTGCTCGCCCGGCTCCTGCTCTGGAGGAGGCGGCGGCGGCGGCGGCGGGAGGAGGGAGACGGGTGGGGAGGAGGGATGAGGAGCAGGCGTGCGCGGGGGCGGGCCGGCGCGGGGTCCCGAGATTCAGCCGCTTTGGAAGGGAATTCTCGGGAATCCAAAGCCCTGGCGAACGCTTTTGTGCGGCCGCTGCTGCGATCCTCTCTCTCTCTCTCTCTGGTTTTGGTGAGGAGGAGAGAGATGGGAAGGAAGAGGCCGTTCTTTATCGATCTAACATCTTCCCTTTCCCCTGCCTCTTTTTGCCGAGGGAGCAGGCAGGGAAGTTGCGAGCGCGAGCTGCACGATAAAAACTGGAGCTCCGTGCTAATCAGGGGTCAGGGGCGGCCAGCCGCCGGGTAACCACGCGGCTAATCGCTTGGCAGAAACCCAACCCAACTCCGACACTCCTCCGTGTGGTCCAGCGAGGGGGGACGGCAATGGCGTCCGGTCGCGACGCAACGGGTGGGTTCTCCGGGGGGACTTTTTGGTTTTCGTTTTTACCCGGCCGTGCTGCTCGGCGCACGGGCCGGCAGCGGGCGTGTGAACGGCGACGCCGGGCCGGCGAGTGCTCGGGCGGCGGTGGCGCGCGCGGGGTTTTTGATTGCTTTTTTTTTTCCTTTTATTTTTTTGGCTTGGAGTGACGTGTGGGGTGAAACTGTGAAAGGGAATTGTGTGGGCGGGAGGGTCATTTATGGCCAACGTACACGTTTGTTGTGGTGATCAATGGTTTCGGCAACGACGGATAAATTCGGTAGCTGGAGTGAAAAATCTGAGGGAAATACTTTCGCGTCCAACGGTTTATTACTGGCTAGTACGTGTCACGGTATTACCCGGAATCTGACAATTTACCTCTGTTTCAAAAAGTTGATAGTTTTTACAATAGTACTAGTAGTAAATTGTCTTAGGAAACTGTAAATCAGTAGTACATTATTTGAATACCGGTTGTTTCCGGACACGTGTAAGCTGGGTACTTACATGTGCGCGAAAACGAAGGATTCAAATTAACTCTTTAGTAATATTTTTTTAAAAAAAAATACAAAGTTGTAGTTTTGCCTTTCTGCAATACATCCAGTGCTTCAAAACCAAAACATGGCAGGTATGCTCAAGGCAGAAGAAAACATGCCAACCATTTGACGAATTACACTAGATTACATCCATTCCTTTTCAGACCAATTCAAGTTTCAACACAGTCGTTTGACTACAACGACTTGGCACTGCACCTGGTGCTACTTTTCCACGCGATGGTTTTCCTATAGTTCATGCCCATGCAAAAAAAAATCAAAGGATCTAGCAATACATGTACTGTGCTACAACTACAAGTTAAGTATGGCCATGAAAAAAAAAGGTACTTCGGCCATCCTGTATATATTTATTTTGTGGTGTCCGGTTTGCACCACGCGAGCCCACGAGTTTTAGTTTATTTTCCCGGCAATAAAGAAATAAATAAATAAAACTGCCGCCCTGCGCGGACGTTGCATGGATGAGAACGTGCACAACTCACCCTCGCTGTTCCAGTTCCGTCCCAAATTTGTTTATCCATCCAATCCATGTAAGATGCTCCAGATCCATTCGTTTCAGAAAATAAAAAAGATTCTCCGTCCATGAATTCCTTTTTATTATGCCATGAATTTCTCTATCAAACTCCGTTTGAAATGTGCCAGAGCTGCGGTGAAGCTACTCTACCAGTAGAAATCTGGCTGCAGTCACACCTGGTAAATATCCGTGGACAAGAAGTTTTCCTGCCACTGTCGCTCTCTACCTGACTCTCCCTCTCGACACTCGACAAGTCTCGATTTTTTTTTCTTTCTCCGGAGTCAAACTTGGCCTTTTGCCCGACCAACGCTGCCGCACATTGCTCAGAGGCAAAGGGTCTGCATTCTGACGAATAGCCTCACCACCGGCCGAGCGCATACGTCACTCTTCATCTCCTACTTTTGGTACACTTCTAGGTGGGAAGCAGGGGCTCGGCTCGGTCCTGCTCACTACGATAACCAGCTGGATCGGCTCGTTATCCTAACGAGTACCAGTACAAAAGCCTGCTTGGCTCTGCTCGGTCCAGCTCTTGAGGTGGCTCGCGAATCTCGTGAGCTAAATATTGACATACTCTTCCAGATAATATATATCCATACAGATTAAATAAAAAAATATTAGATAAATATATAATTTTATTTCCATACTTTTAGCACCATATATAATTCACAGGTGATACTTTCATGATTCATCAATCATACATACATTTTCCATCAATAACATATCCCCATAAGCTAGCCTATCATAAGCAAAGAGGTTACAAAATACTGAGTCTTGATCTCTCATATACCTAAATTGATTGGTCCATTCAATGGACATTGGACAAGCACAAAGGCACAAAGAAAATACTTGTCAGGGATAAATCTGCAGGTAACCGTAAGTAAGCTACCTGTAGGGAAAACGAAGTCGGACTCCTACTAGGATTCCTCTGTGATCATACTAGGACTCAGTCGGACTCCTACTAGGATCCCTCTGTGATCATAGTAGGATTCTACGGACTCTACCATGTAATCCTACTAGGACTTCTAGCTAGATATATAAAGGAGAGGAGGGATACCTAGATCGGCAGAGCAGCCAATAGGCAACTCAACACCCAAGCGCAGAGCGCAATATACAATACCCCCAACAGGACGTATGGCATTACGCTACTATGACGGTCCGAACCTGTCTAAATCTATGTCTTGTGTCCTCGCTTTTACCATCAAACTCCAGGTCCGGCGATCCTCCACCGAACAATCTACTACCTTGCGGTATCTCCTCAGTAGGTTAGCGGATAAAACACTGATAATACTGGGTCTTAGCCTCTAGACGGCCTGTAACGTAGGTGGAGTAGCTCGTTCGGTTCGTGAGCAGCTCACGAGCCAGCTCGAACCCGCTTGTTATACTAACGAGCACAAATTGTGCTCGGCTCGTTAGGAATTGAACGGAGCCGAGCCGAACCGGCTACGAGTCGATCGAGTTAACGAGCCATTAGCAATATTTTAAACCCTGGTAGGAACGCGGCCACGGTGGAGAACGGTATCCGATTATTTTCCACTTTTTCAGCGCGACGGCGACAGTGCAAGGTTGGGTTTACAGTGGCAAAAAAGGGACTTCTTTTCTGCTTAGTGCACCCAAAGGTGATTTAATTAAATCAAGTGGCCGGAGGGAAAAATCCTTAGGATAGATAGGTAGAAAAACAGTTAAGAATTTATGTTAGGCAAAAGAGGCGTAAATCACACTACCATAAACTCGTCTTCCTATCTCAACTTCTCAGAAGATGCCATAATCCAACAAGGAGCCGTGGAACAGAGGCAGCGAAACCTGCCGGATGCAACGGCTAGTGCGCGACGTGGACGCGCCCGTGCGCCACTCCACTTGGGTGGGTGGGTGCGGTGCGAGCCCCTAGTCTACTAGCCTCTCTGGTCTATGGCCTGCGGGCCCCGGCGGCAACCAACCGGTGGCGCCCGACGGCCCGAGCCGAGCCAGCCGACTCACTCAACGGCTCTACCACTGACAAACCCCGCGGGTCCCAATGCAAAATAAGCCTTAAAGGAATTCTTGGAGGGGCTTATGCGTTTACGGGGCTTATGAGCGTAAGCACCCCTCGTAAGTGTTGTTGTTTGGTTGAAATAGAGCTTATTTGGAGTTTATAGGTGAAGTTTATAACAAGCACCACCAAATAAAATATGGCGTAATTGTCTTGCGTTCGGGATCGTGTCTGGCGACGGACTGGCCAAACCTGCTTGGCGTTTCCGCGAGCATTATTTGCGCTCACCATTTTTTCTTCCACCGCAGAGCATTAATTTTTGCACTGAATGAAAGCATGCATGCAGCAACTGACGGCGGGTAATTTTCCGGGAATAGATTACGCGAGCAGTTCGCAGGAGTTGACCTACCGTGCATACTCTAAATACATCAGCCGGCCCCACACGTGTGACCAGCAATTCCATATATAAGTATATGCATGCATGCATCTGCGATCACCTGCTGCCATGCAGGCCACCTAAACTATATACACACTGAATCCAAGGGGGTGCTTGGCAGAGGGTCGTTATATGATAATGAGCCAATTTAACCGCGTTTGGCCATGGGAGGCAGGTAGACCAGCTGCACGTCCACGTCAGCTTGCGAGAGGGAAAAAGAAGGAAATTCGGCGCAGATGGGGGGGCTTGGCCGACCGGTCTGGTCGGTCCATGCCAAAGCCAGGCAGAAGCCGGCGCAGCGGCAAGTCGTCATACACGTTAGCAAACAAGGAAGGCTGCTGATCATTGTACTTGCATTGCTCCACCGTACCCATTTGTAGAGGGGCGTGCTCCTACTTTACTCGTACACAAGAGCGGAGCTGTTGGGTCAGTCTGCAACGATAAAGCTTCAATGGTTTCTCTCAGCCTTGCCAAGTAGGCGACTAACGGATTGCCTACGGATTAAGAGCGCCTGCCTGCCTGCCTGCTTAATCTTGCCCTCTTGGGTTACGTGGACACCACCACATCATCATGTTGCCTGTCGCGTACACGCACGCTGCCACGCAGCTGGGGTTAGCTAGGTTTGCGTACGTGCCAGAGGTAACGCTGCCTTGCCGGCCGTTGCCCCACTCGGCCACTCCTGTCATTTTGATTGGAGTCGGTACGTACAACCAGACTGGATGCAAAAGTTTAATCGTTTTTCAACCATATCCTCCTCGCCCCCATCTGGATTTTGGAGCCTATTTAAGCCCATGTTCTGGTGACAAAGATTCCGGCCGGTGTTGTCAAGCAACAAGTCTAGTTGCTCCTTTGCTTGTGCCCGGCCGTGTCGTGTGACGACAAGTAATTAACCAACGGGCTAATAATCATCATGGGCTATAGCTTGTGACCTTCAGACCTTGCCAGTGTGAGGTTTGCACTCCACTACTCCAGCTCCTGCTTTATTTGCGATGTTACATGGGGGGAAAAAAAATACCCACACAACTTGCGAATCATGAAAATAATATTTATTTCACGGAAAAGAAAAGAGTCCGTGCAAACTCTTTAGTTACTGGATTCATGCAAACAGTTTATCCTTTTTTATTTGTTGGCAGCTGCAGAGTACGTGATTCACTTTTGTAGAAAAGCACGTGTCAAAGAATAAAGAAAAACATTTTGCTATTAGTAGATCACAATGGGGCCGAAAGGCAGCCTGGGGTCGTCTAGTAAGCCCAACCTACCACACTGTCTTCTGCCAAAGCCCACGTACCAAAGTCAGATCAGGCCAGGCCTCAGAAATTCTTCCGTGCCCCCTCCTTTCCTTACCCACTTTCGCAGCCCACGCCTGAGAAATTCTACCAAAGCCCACGGGGAGCCCACAATTCAGATTTGGCACAACCCAGGCCCAAGATTGGCTTCTCGGGCGCGTTTGGTTTGTGACAGAGCGAGTCAAATTAAATTTTGGCAATGACAAAAATCAGTCGCGGAAACATAGATTAATTTCAACTGAAAAACACGAACAGGCGTGGGACATGAAATTCGAGTGGAAACTAAAAGAATATAACAACCAGATTTGTTAACTACCCGCTATTCCCACGTGAGATACTCTCCGTTCTAAATTATTAGTCATTTCTAGTCCAAAAATTTTCTAAATTTAGAAATTTTCTAAATCTATATGTCTCAAGCAGGCCTAATGATAGTTCTTAATTCTGCTCCTCTTTCCGAGATGCCAGGCGCCTGGTATTTATGAAGCGTGTTCTACTAAAGTCTTTGTATTTCTTCGCAGTCAATAGCTATCACGTGCAATACGTCGTACATGCATGTGAGATTCAGACTCGTATTTCTAGTTTGTCATGTTTATTTTTATTTTATTTCATTTTGGCTGGTGTGCTCATCTATTATATTAATAAAGGAGTGTTAAAAAAAGCCACCACGTTTGGCAAGGAGGTGTAAAAATGTTCATGTTAATCTAAAAAAGAGAAGGATTTGCACCGTCGGATTTGATGAAGATCTAATAGTTAAGATTAACTCAAAGAGTTCAAATCAAATACGATTGATATCGGAATTAAAAAATTAATAAAAGTAGGATTTGACCAAAAGTCTATATTGCTGTTGCAGGGGTGGTGGTCGTCGGTTCAGGATGGCAACGAACGTCGGCACTTACTACCTGATCGGCACTTTTCGGAGTCAGGTAATGCTACAAACACTCCATAGTTAGATGATTAAACAACAATAGCCTGTGCATGAATCAGTAGCATCCATCACGGTATCAATTTTTGTGCAAAGCACGGCAAATAAGGAAGTATAAAAAAAATCCATCACATTTGCCGAGAGGGACTAGAAATTACCATATTATTTTAAAAATGCAAAGAATATGCACCGTTAGATTTTATGAAGATCTAACAATCAAGATTAACTCAAAGATTCTATAACAAATATGATTAATACATATATATATAATTTTAGAATTAAAAAATTAAGAAAATTAGAATTTGATCAAAAGTCCTTGCCGAATACAATTAATAAATTAAAATAAGAAAAATCAGACCCGACCAAAATCACGTTGAATGCAATTAGTAAATAGCTAAATTAAAAATTAAATAAATAAGAAAATTAGCACCTGATAAAAGAGTCCAAGTTGAATGCCGTTAGTAAATAGCTAATTTAAAATTAAAAATATAAAAAATTAATAGTTGATCAAATAATAAATACTGATATTTGATTTCTATTAAGTTTGGGAACCAAATTATGTATGTAAATAGCCCATGTAAAATAAATTGCCACACTAATAATAAAATATTTGACTCTAATAGTTTACATTATTTCAGAGGGTTTTTTGAATAAACTAATATGTAGTTTAACTTGAAGTTAATTATTATAAAATCTATAGTATATATTATATATGATTTGATGCAAAATAGAATAATAAAAGATCCATGTAAATAACAAAATAAATCACTAATATGTAATGAAAATTATAAATTTTGAAAAATAAAGGAACCTAGGTTTCTAAAATTTTCATGCTACTATCATTACTGGTACACACTTTTATAAATAATTAATTATTAATAATGGTACAAGTGACTAAGATAATTGTTAGGATTTTCTCAATGGGTACAAATAAAACAACCTCACACAAGAAACCCATGTAAAGCCCCAAAACTGCTTATACTATAGTGAAGGAGAAAAAAAAAATGGCTCCACCGGTTTCTCCTCCCTCCATAAGTACTAATATATTCTTGGAATTACCACGTTACCACTAAGAAGGTATTTTGCCAAACATCAGGCTCGACGAAAAGAGTTGATTGATCATTGAAGCCAAAGCTAAAACTATTTTAGAAGAACCCAAAGTCCTACCAAATAGATAAGTTTGCGCGATGGTCTATCTTTGTTTCGCATTATTCTGAACAAAAAGACTATGAGATAGTGTGCAATTTAGGGAGAGTGATGATAACAACAATAAAAAATATTCGAGTGGTCATGGAGAAGCACAACTTAATAAAAGTAACTTATAGGGTACAACTATGATTAAAAAGAGTAATGGTGACCATGAAGAAAATAGTGGATTGGCCACAAAGAAGTATAATCATATAGCAGCATATAGGGAGCAAATGCACAATCATTAAATTTGGACATGAAAGCGATGAGTTGATAGATCGTCGAAAGTGCAATAATAAAGATTAGGAGCACAACAATGATAGTAAGATGGTATAGTCATGTCATAGCCGCAACATGACACTAGCCAGGTCACAAGGCCGAGTTCCACCCTAACATGGCTATAGAGGCATGATGATCACTTCCAGCAACAACACGAAGTAGTGAGATGGTAATTTCTTAGCATGTAGCATTGTGATAAGTGTGCGTTCGAGATTAAAAAAATAGGAGAGAAGGAATGATAGATGATGTAGTCACATGTAACGCTGGTGTGATCTAGAACAAAGAAACATGAAAGTCGATGTTTGAAATCCATGCCCATTTATAGAAATCTGCACGAAGTGTTTGAAAACAGAAAAAACAACGCACCGTCTGATATCAAGGAACATAGGAGAGAGGTGACAAGCACAAAGAAAAACACTATACCTTACACCTTACCAGCTGCAATAGTGAATATGTAGACCCAGTTCTTAGAAAGTGTTGGAAAAATGGTGCATCAATCATAAGATATTATGGAGTATGCGTGCATGAGCTTTAGGTACTGAAGATTGGAGAATAAAGAAAAGAAAGGAGATTATTTGTTTCTACTATATACATTGAACTACTCATCTAGGTCTTCTCTAAAAGCGTGAGAACAATTCTGCATGCACAATGATGAAAACTCTTGAGAAAAAAAGTGTATCGCCAGTTCAAAAATTTAAAAATTATATTTTTATCAAAAAAATATTCCATATAATATAAACATGAGGCACTAGAAGAAATATAAAAACATATTTGTATTAAGATATTACCTTTCCTCCTGAATTCATGTTAAAAAATACTACATAGTGTTTCAAAAAAGTACTTGATGAAATATGACAGATGAGAAATAACATAGATAATTCCTCAGTTTAGGTCATCTGGAAAAATAATTATATTAGCACCATTCGAAAAAATTATTTGCATAATTTGAAGTAAAAATAAAATTACATATGTAATGGAAAAAAACTAGCTACCCGCGCTATTTGCGCGGGTGATATAGTTGCTTTAATTTGATCATCCATTTGAATGTGCTGCCGTGCCGGTGCTTCCAAATTAAGTCAAATAACTTTATATTTCTATTGGTACGAGACATACTTGCTGGTGTATGACAACTTGAGAAGTCGTGTGTACTTGTTTTTGTATATGGCTAATCACAAGAAAAATGTCGTATCAAATTTTAGGCAAATTTAGCTATGTTGCCTTTCGTCATAGCCTCATAGGTGTTAATAAACGTGCGAGTTGTGCTTTAGTGGGTGTAGTTTTACAGAGTTGTACTTGTATGGTTGTTTCAGATCTATGCTTAAGGTTAGGCATGCTTAAGAAGCAACCACCTTTTTCTGTGGAAACGTAAAACCCCCTAAAAATCGTACTTAGAGATGCATTCAAAGAATTTAAAATGATCCATATCCATGCTGCGTCCATAGATATAGTTTCTGGCAAAAGTTGAAATGCAAACACAATCTAGAAAAATCATACTTCTACACAGTGGAGTTAAATACTTGAATCACCCACCCTACCACACATGGAGTGCTTCCTCAAATAGACCTTTATTTCCATTGGTACGAGACGTACCCACGGCTCGTTTTATTGGGGGTAATTGGTGCAAGGGAATACTAGGAGTTTAGAGATATGGGATTAAAATTTTCTTGTTTATTTTGCGGAAGGAGGATTTCACTTAGGATGGGGAAAGGGAGTTTAGAGACTTAATACCTACCGATATCTTCTCATCGGGGGTGATAATTGGGAGAAAATTCTGCTTTAAGATGAAAATAAATGATGTTAATCGTTCATTATGACTTATGATTTTCCACGTCAAAACCCACGTACCAAATAGAGGATAATGAATTCACTTTCCAATTCCCTCCACAAACCAAACAAGGAATTAGGACTAAAAATCAAACTTCCAAGTGAATTTATTTCTTCCATCAACTCCCACTGCTAATTTCCATGCCTGTTCCTGTTTAGTTGCCAAACACACCCTGCAGGTGTATGAGAAGTCGTGCGTACGTGAGCTTTGCTAGCTACTAGTTGCCACTCCGCCGCCGTCGATAAATGGAAGAAGCATCCCCTTTCTTCCACCAAAGCTCAACCATGGCAGAAACTTCTCCACGAAACCCCCCTCAGCTCACGAACGGTGAGCTCAGCGGCGGCGACGACGTTCCTGCCATGCTCTCCTCAGCCCCTGAACCATGCTTCGGCAGCGGCGGCATCCCCGTCGTCGACTTCGACGTCCTCGTCAACGACGCAGCCGACCAGCGGGCGCAGGCGATCCGGGACCTCGGCCGGGCGTGCGAGGACTGGGGCTTCTTCATGGTACGTTCGAAAGTTGAAACCCTTCTTCCTGCTGCTACGTATTCAGCAAGCTAGAGCATCTTCTTCGATCAACGGTGGCGTAGTAAATCTTAACACACGTTTCGACGGTGTGAATTGAAGGTGATCAACCATGGGGTGCCCGAGTCTCTCCAGGAAGCGGTCACGGAGGCGTGCGAGGAACTGCTCGCTTCACCGGAGGAGGAGAAAGCACGATACACGGCGGCCGGGCCGATGGACCCGGTACGCGTCGGTACCGGTTTCTACTCGGCAGACGGCGGCGCCCGGCGCCGGAGGCACTACCTGAAGATGTTCGTCCATCCTGAGCTCCACTGCCCTGCAAAGCCCGAAAATTTGAGGTACCTGCAAGCTCGATCGGATTAGCAGAACCGTACGTGTCTCTGCTCCCACATTTCTGTCACTCCATCGGTGTCGTCTTCAGGGACATCGCTGGGGAGTTGGCGGCACGGACGAGAGACCTGATGCTGCAGCTCGGCGCGCCATCTCCGAGAGCCTGGGCCTCGCTGGCGGCCGCGTTTCCGAGGCCCTGGACCTCGGGTCCTGCTTCCAGATGCTCGTCCAGAACTAGTACCCGGCGTGCGCCGGCGCGGACGACGTCGGTAGCATAGCACCACCGGGATCCCCCCTCACACCGACCACGGCTTCCTCGCGCTCATCTTCCAGAACGGCGTAGACGGGCTCGAGGTCAAGCACGGCGGGCGGTGGCTCCTCGCCAAGCCGCATCCGGGCGCCCTCTTCGTCCTCGCCGGCGACCAGCTGGAGGTAACAGGAGAACACCGATGGTCCCAGTTTGCTTCACGAGCTCTTCCTATACATCACGTATGTGTGCGGCCGTGTCTGTTGCAGATTGTGAGCAACGAGAAGTACAAGGCGGTGGTGCACCGCGCGGTGGTCGGCGGCGAGAAGGAGAGGATCTCCTTCGTCAGCATGGTCGCGCCGTGCCTGGACGCCGTCGTCGAGCCAGTCCACGAGCTGGCGGCCGCCGACGGCCGTGGCGTGGAGTTCCGGGGCATCAAGTACAGACAGAGACTACATCGTGGCGCATCAGCGGAGCAACAGGGTCGACGGGACCACGGCGATGGACATCGCACGAACACAGCTCAGTTGAGAGTTTGGAGAATGAAATCCTTGGTGATCTTTGCATCAGTTTCAGTTCCTGAGTACACTATCTATTACTCATCTGCCAATAAAGATTGTGTGTTTATGGCACTTTGGTCTTGTATTGTATCACACTACTTGATAGAGCAATGCAACCATCCTTCCGTAACCAGGATCCTAAAGTAACACACATACACACATTATGTAACTAACAAGATTAGCACTAACAGTTATTTTGTGAAGGATACACATATCAAGGACTTCATTTTCTTTGGATCATACATGATACATCATAGTTTGCCTGTGGAAATTTTTCTTAAAAGAATTGCAAATCTTGCTTATACATTTAATTACCCCCTTTCTGCAGTAGATATGAGCAGGAGGAAAGATAATCATGCCCATTGTTTCTATTCTTTTGTGCAAGAAGTCGACTCCGAAACTCTCCAAGAGCCCAAATCGGGAACAAGTTGCGGTAGTTGCCATAATTGAAGTAAAAGGAGCAATTGAAGCTTCCAACGTGTTCCTGCATTGTTTGAGTTCAAATACAGCTAAGTAATTAACTAAAACATATATCTAGAGGCATGGCAAAAACAAGGGTTCAGTTGTAGAATCTACAGGACACTAATGTCTACAGTCTGGACCACTGTATGCGCAGTATAGCACAACTCATACGGAGGAGAGATAAGTGATGTACACTACTGCACAGATGACGACTTATGCATATGTGATTGTACAAAGAAAGGAATATTTATGCTATATGTGTGCCTTTTCTGACCATTTATAGTAGGGATGAAACAATAAGATTTATCATTACATATATTATGACTATTATAAGTGATAGATAAACCTACTGTTGGTAGAAAGATAATCCTATTTTTTTAAAAAAGGTGAAACTGCACTTCATTTAATAATGATCCTTATGTGGGCCAAAATAATTGAAGACTTACTTGCTGGGAAACTCGCCTGACTCTAGTTGCATATTGATCAATTCTTTTGCAGCACGATATAGCGGTTCCAGATCCCGTTCAACCTACTTTGCGCACAATATGAAATAACAAGCCAACATCAGAAGAGTTTCATGTGTATTAATGAACAATCCAAATGTTGCAATGTCCAATGTGCGATGTATACCTGCCCAGCAAAGATTAAAGACAGCATTGCCCATGCAGTGTTCACTGCATGAGGACGACCAATCCCTGCATAAACCTGGCAAATTATGTTATGGAAACCACCACACAATGATACAATTTATTAATGTTCGACTAATAAGTGTACTAGAGATATGGAAACCGATCAGATGCTCAGATTTGAAACTTGCTCCGAGATCAAATAATGAATTTAGCTTGTCAAGCAAACAACTACCAAACATGACACAAAAAATCCTCAAACAAGCCCAGGGTTAGATAAGTGGAGATTAAGAATTATTACCGCGTTTTCACTAGAAGGATAAGTCTCTCCCCATCCACCTGTACTTAGCTGCTTTGACAACAGAAAGCTGCATGCTTTCCTGATGGAAGAACTGTTTTCGTAAGTTCTTCCAGCAGCAACTAACCCTTTTACCGCAAATAACGTCCCATAAGTGAAACACACACCCCAATATCCAAACCTGTTAAATAATGACTAATCAAGTTATTGCTACATACATGATATGTTTTAATAATTGAGACATAGCAAATTAAACAAGATGATTTTGATGACCATGCACCATCCTTTCGCTGTTTGTTCTCGATAAACTTGGATCCTCCTTTAATGCATTTTCCTATCTCTCATCGTGGTACCCCTGGATACAGCTCCCTGAACATGGTCAGAGTCTGAAGAGCCGATGATGTGCATTCAACAGATCTATCAATTGGTTGGTACAATGAATTACCTCTCATGTGATTGAAAAAAAAGAAACTAATTAATGGTGTTCATGTAAGAAGATATCTTTTTTCACTTACGGATGATCAACAACAATGTTTAGAAAAGTCTCAGAAGGGTTCAGAACCTATTGTGAACAAAGTCCAGGTTAGTGTGTAGTCGAGCATGAGATGTAAAAGAAGAAAAACACTGAAAAAATTCTGAATAAATGTAGCGAGCATGAATACCAATGCAGACTTACATTTTTGCAGTCGTGGATTTAATAACAATATATGTGCCTTATGTGAACTAATTTTTCTACCGATTTTTGTATTCTTGCCGTCATTATATTATGCAGTGCGTATCAGGTGCATCGACTGGTTTCTACAATTTTGGCTGAAGCTACGAGCTAGTTTTCATTGAAGGAATAGATAATTCCTTGTAATATTATGCATCATTCAGCTACAATGGTGCTACTTGTTACTTGCAGGGTCAGTTTTCCATACATGGTCTAAAAGGATACCTGTAATATACCTATTTTCAAGACATAAATTCTGTTAGACAAATTTGTGAACAATGATTCTTATTAAAACTTGACAATAAAGTAAAAGTTAAAACCTATTCAAATGCATCTGGAACTGATGTCCATTTTTTTCAATAAAAGATTTCTGATCCTGGTAGACAATGCAATGACAAGTATAGTTTTACAATGTTCCAGACCAATAAAAGTGCAAATTAAAAAAAATAATACTCACCTCCAACAAAGATGTAGTTCTCTTACACTCGTATGTTGAAAAGGTGCCATCTTTGTTCTTTGATGGGAAAAGAAAAGGTGGTCAGTAACTTTAACTTTATTTGAAAGTACAGTATCAAATTATTTTAACAACAAGTAAAGTGGAAAACATACGTTACAAATGAACTAGTACATGATTCCGTTAAAATATAAATATGTATAGTACAATTTGGAGAGAGGCGAGAAAAGAACTTTGGGAGTATTCAGAGTAAAAGGTTATAAGAAGCAGAGGAGGCTTGATAGGAGTCTGCAGTTCTGTTCGGCTCCTTTGACATCTTGCTACTGCCTTATTATGAAGCTCTTCCACTGACAGGCATGGGCAACGACCAGGACCTCAACCTCAAGCCCATGCACCCATGGAACTTAAGAGATGCCCAGTCCAATGCTAATCCAAAGTAAGCCCATACAGCTCCAAGCAGGGGACTTTGTCCTCTCCAACTAGCGCCGTAGTACTGAAGAATGAGCTCTGCGCTAGCAAGGACGACGGTGGACAAAGAGGAGAACCCAGCAGATGACCACGTTGAGCTCCGAAGAGGAGCTAGGTGGGAGCAGTGATGAGTAATGGAAAGGGATATATCAAAAAGGTCAGAACACTGAACCAGACAGAGGCTGTACTCTGTCTGTGTAATGGTGGATTGGTGGTTATTGATCTGCTACGAGCCACTGAAATACTACTACTACGCATATTGGAGCTTGTCTTGTTATGGTACCGACAAATATGCTAATGGCTTATACGGGAATCACATTGCAAAAGGCGTAAAATGATAATTTTAACTCAATCAAAACCGGAATGTGAGCTAGAGCGAAGACATTGTTGGCATGAGAGCCAGTCAATGCGAACTGATTCATGTTACCTTCTAAAATTAATTAAAACGCACAAATATCAGCTTAGAAAAAGATTAGGAATATAATAGATGATTTTAGTCAAAGTCGTACCATAAAAGACAGCAAGCAATCCACTGCATCATACAACCTTTCTTCTTTTATGGGATCCCCCACAAGGTTGGGAGAGATCTTTGATAACAGCAACAATGCCTATAGGAATTGAACTAAGGGTTAGAAAAATTCAATAAGCACATAGTAACACATGACACACTATGCTATAAGTTTGTGTGTACTCCATGGATGCTGGATACAGTAGAGAACATTATAAGTGTTATATGGGGTATTATGTAAACTTTATTTCTTTACCAGGGAAGAACATTTCCCACACACTACATATATATGTCATAAGTACTGACCTGAAGTGCTTCTGCAGTTGCATCAGATACAGACCATCCGTTATCTAAAGTTGAATGAGCCCATGACCTTTTGATCTATGGCGGTAATAATTTTCATTGTTGGGTTGGTTTTCAAGAATCTAAAAATAAAATGCATGTCAAAATTTGCTATGCATGTATTGTTATAATTTACCATATATGAGTATAGAATAGATAAGTAACAATGACCTGTAAACATTTTATGAACTCGTGAGCTTTCGAAAGTGTTGGAGAGAACTCATGAATAAGGTCAGCTGAGCAGTATGCTTTGACAATAAAAGCTGTGTCCCATGTTTGAGTGCCGTCATACACCTGTAATAGAGGGAAAATTAAGTGCTTTCCTACTACTTTAATACTTAACTTTTTGACAGTTGCCACTGAATTTTTAATTATTATTATAGCAATTGTCTGATTAGGGTCCAGTGCAGCATCAGCTGATTAGAATAGGTAGCAGCAGACACAGGCATGGCTCCCACTGGCAGCACCTCCATATGAGTACAGGAACAGGGGGCTGTGATATCATTGGTTTTGGATAGTAGCATAGTTTGGGTATACTTGATGAGTTGGGAATAGAGGGAATATATTCTAGAAGACTGTAGAAAGAACTAGAGGTACAGGAAGTGAGAGCCTTGAGAAGAGAAACAAGAATACAAGGTAAAAAAAAACAAAAGATGGAAATGGGCTGTAGCAATTCAAGACTTCATCAGCTTATAGTTTATAGTGTGTTATATAATTTATGAAAGGAGAACTAGCTTAAATTTAGATTTTGACAAAATTATATACCTTATTCATTGCTACAATATAGCTTTAAGAATACATATATTGCACCAATAAACATTATGCTAAAAGTATAAGAGCCAAGCAGATGGAATAACTAACATTCTTACCCAAGGATTTTCAACAGTAATTCTAAGCCATTATTCTTAACCATTAAATCAAAGTCAAGTGCAGTTACTGCATAACATGACAAGATAGTACCTGTGACTTCATGCCATCTTCCGCAATCCATAAATAATCATAGATCCTCGGAAGGTGGCGCTTGAATGCATCTGAATTTGGATTTTCTATCCAACAACAAATCATATTTAGTGCCTACCAGCATAAAACTAACAATAGGTTAGTTATTGTTAAAGATAATTCATGACCCAAACTGTTCATTATCCAAAGATAAGTAAAATCATTGCAACATATGTTCAAGGATCACGAAAATCTTTGATAAAGTACTTCCATATGGTATTTACATACAGTTGCGGTTAAGATGCTTATCTAGGTGTTATATCATCCCGTAACATCACTATATGTACAGATATCCAATTCCAAAGTGCTGGGACCCAGTTGACCTGATCACAAAAGTTAATGATGCATAAAAATGCATGTAGAAACAGGAGGTTCAATTTTAATATAGAACTAATGCGAGCTTAAGGACAGCAGTGCATCATTCTACTACGGGGCTAGGTGGGGTACAATTGAAAGATTTATGTGAAGTTGGGGTGGCTTGTCAAGCTGTGAAGAGCACACTTGTACTACTATAGCCATGTACTAAAATAGAAATTTGGTGCTGTTGGAACTACTTATTATTAAGTCGTCATAGCCTCAAACAGACAGAGATTCGCTATTACACACAGAACAACAACTTAAGTCAATGGCTTGGAATGTTCAAGGAATCAAGACATATCTTGTATACATTACCTTGTTGACAGGGCATATACAGAGGTAATTAGTACTTTCATCTTCATAATGAATATGCTTCATGATGTTTCTCAATGCTGTATCTCTTAATTTGTTAACTGGCCAACAGTTCAGCACTGGTTCCAAAAATTTTATTCACGCAAGTCCATGCAGCATTTTGCACCAAGGACCGTGGGTAGAGAAGGTCTTCCTACTTGCAAAAACACAAATGACATAGAATATAATAAAGAGGTTCAGGATAGATATTTTGTTGTGGTATCATAGTGGTTAAGTTGGTATGCAACAACCCAACTTCTGATATAGAAATCAATTCATAAAAGAATGGCACTTGTATTTTTGGATCTGGTCAAAACATAATTAAACCAACCTTAGCACAAGTATCTCGAGCTTTATTCCAATCAATCTCACTGTATGGTATGTTATATAGCTCTTTTCTTATCGACAATATTGTTGGTGTAATTGGCCCAACAAACTTCTTCCCATATAGATAAGCCATTGGCATATAAATCAACCGGCAGAAGGACCAGAATCGCCTTACAACAGAAAACAAAGTCGACGTTATTAATTAGAAAAAGATATTACAATAGCAGCTATATATGTATGAAAGGTTCTGGACGTCAAAGAAGGAGGGAGAACTATCTGCAATTATATACTTCATTCTAATACACAGCTGTACCAAATGCCCTAAGGCTTCATTATTGGAATTTAAACTTATGCTTAAGTGCAACTTTTGAAAATACGAGACATAAAGTTTAAATAAATTAGATCTTTGTAGATAAATAATTGTTTCATATATTCATGTTTCTTTATAGGTAGCAAGTTTAAAATTGTATCTAAAACTATTGACTATTCAGTATTCATGAATATCTGGATCAATTTCCGATGCCCCTTAGGAAAGTAATTATAGGAACGCTATGTTATGGTAAAATTTCATTTAGGACGAGTTTGGTGGTGCATTCAACAATCTTCGCCTAATATTGATGATATTTAAGTGCAACTTTTATCGTGTAAACATGAACATATTCTTTTGTGGATAGGCGTTATGAAAATAAAAGAAAGAGTGATTCAGTATGGATAATGGTTGGGCAGAGTGAACATTACGGTTTTTGGTTAAGACATGCATTTCAACCGGTCAATTTAATGCACAGAGTAAATATGAAAGGGCTCAAATATATGTTCCGGGAACAAAACACGTACCACGATGAATTGGAAGAGAGTATGGAACAAGCCATAGCTCAGGAATGATCGAGTTCTTTCCATTCCAATCATACAGGCCGATTACCTTTGTTTGAAAGCACAAGCACTTCGAGTTAGTACTTTCTTGGTTAGTAAATAATAAGTTACATATAAATCAATAGCTGCTACTGGAATTTGAGAATCATTATTTGTCAAACCAAGTCCCAAAGCAAGGTTCCCATGAAATGAAGCTAGTGCGACTGGTTTTTGAATCATGCCATCACAGCTCCAAAGTGAATAAATGATATATGCTAAAATCTGTAGCAGTAATTTAAAGTGACAAAACATAGAGTCATAATTAATGTAAACCCCAGTTATAACTTGAGTTGGCCAAGGAATTCTCCCATACACTGTACAGTAAACTATGCATTAAGACTACAATAGGGCACCATGGTGCGACTACCCCATCATTTATTATTCAACAGTAATCTCAATTTTTGAGTACTACATTTTTGGAGCAAAGGAAAGAGCAATGCAATCAACTGCGGTGTAAGAGCTTTAGCATGCCAGCCTTGGCAAACTCTTCAAAAAAAAACCTTGTCCCTTTATAATAATGCTTCATAAATCATTCGATTTATAAGTGAGCCATCCGATCTTGAGTTGTAAAGGATTTGTATGTAATTGGTTGTACATATGCTCCTATATGTTAGTCCTCGCTACCGTTGTATACTTCATGTGCACTCCATATCTGTACAACCCAACATGGAAGACTCAAAATTCTGCTTTCTGATTTTCACATGCTAGAAGCCTAGAACATACATGCATTGTTTCATCTAAATGGGCCTGTTTTAAATTTTAGTCTGCCATTCGAGATACTTTTAGAATAAATAAAAGCCACATTTGTTTTCTGTCCTCTCATCATTATGTGCCCAAAGAACACAACCACACTGCGTCAGCCTGCCTTCCCCTACATGCCGCACCTGTTGCAGGTGTTTTTTAGAAAGCACCTGTTGCAGGTTGAACCCACTCCTTCTCCTAATACTAACCCAAAATCAGCCAATTGCATAGTGGTAAGCAATACTCAACAAAGAAGTGTCCTTAAAGAAAAACATGTATATATGATACCTAGGCAAGCCTAAAAAACATAAAAGTGGCGAGGCACTCAACAGAAAGACAACCTATAAATTTCAGACACGTACGGACACAGGCCTAGTCGCTTTCCTAAACATATTTTTTAAAAAAGGGAAATTTTATTAATTTCAAGTACTCGTACTCATACTCATATAGAAAAAATAAAGTTGTTAACATTTTATAAATTTCGAGGCAATGTTTGAAATAGCCCGCTATAGCTTCGCTATAGCCCGCTATTAGCTTTTTACGAGATCTACCGTTACGCTAAGCAATATTTGTCCGCTACGTCTGCTAAATGGGTTTTACGAGATTTAGCCGTGCTAAATGTCTGCTACGTCCTCTAAAGGGGTTTTACGAGATTTAGTAGTGCTAAATGTCCGCTAAAGTGACTTTTGTGAGATTTAGCAGCACTAAATGTCAAGTTGCTAATAGATTTTAGTGGTGTCATTCGCTTAGAGACACAGTCAAAAGAACCGATACAACTAAATGAACGTAGTGCAGACCCTAAATGACGTAGTATGGGCACCGTTGGGCAGCTAAGAGACATGTTAGAGTTTATTTTTTGGTGTTAGACCAATAATGCTTATTATTTTATATGTGATTATTGATTATTTTATCTTTCCGCTAAATAATTTAGTTTTCGCTATAGCCCGCTATAGCTTTCTATAGCTGCCGCTAAACTTCATAGCTCGCTATTTACAACATGGTTTCGAGGTGTACCGATAGCCAAATCTTTCCCCATTGAGGAATTGCAGCTGCACTTCCATGAGACAAGATCTATGCACTTCCTCTGGTCAAAGCTTCATGCGTGCACATCTCCCCAAGAAGTCTTAACGTAACATAGTTTAAGCATGAGCCGAACATAGTGCTCTGTCCCAACTCTTGCATGCCCCAACCACCGTCCTCATTCTAAATGGAATACAATAGAAACAAGTTTAATTTCTCTATTTCTTAGATTTAAAAAATAGTGCATTTATGACCTATAATATTTTCACAACAAAGCAATTTACTTTAGTTGACATACCTGATGGTTGTAAATATAGCGGCATATCTCACGTTGATGTTCTTTTGATAGAACAACATTGAGTGACCCAGTGACATACAGAGCAAACACCTGTGGGGAATACAGAAACTTCATAATGTTACAAGCGAGTTAACTCTATATATTCAAATAAAAGCATGATATTGAACCGTCAATTATCTGGCAATGTTTGACCAAACTCATGAACTACCTCAGTCACAAAGACAATCAACTCCTCCATTTGTTTCTCAGTACCATATTTTTGTAAAGATTAGTTACATGAACCAGCATATAAGATGCAGTGGGCATAATGCAAACGTACATACTAAGTTTTATATCAGCAAGAGAAATCACTCCAGGTCATTTAGTCACCAATAAAGATGTCTGAAAAGATAACCTTGTCCACTAACCCAGCAGTGAAAATTGAACTTACACCAAGAGAAATATCCTCCAACTAACTCACTAAAAAATATGACTTGGCTATATAGTAATACCAACTAAACAAAAAAAGAACATACCAGAATAGGCATAATGAACATAACCCCACTATAATTGCAAGGCCAATGACCATCATGTGCTTGTAGAGTAGAATGCTGGGCAAGGGCTCTCCTCAGTGACGTTAATAGAATCTCTTCGGTGACTTCCGCATTGTTTACAAGTTTGATGACTGGAAAATCCACCTGATGGTGGATTTGTTTTGCATACTACAATAAATGCAACACAATATTTTTAGAATTTTATGGTGGATGGCATAACTACTTAAAACTATGCACCTCATGTGTGCAGTATAAGCTAATGTTTGGAAAATACTGCTATGCTTAAGTTTGAGCTACTGATATGCCATTTTTTTACCACCGTTAACACGTCGAATTATGCCAAGTGGCAAGTTGAGTTTTGGAGAATTTTTGTGTTGAAGTTGCTGGGTGTGGTGTTAATTAGCAGATGCTTCCTAGAGTATTGTCATTCAGATAATTTTGGAGTTAATGAACTGGATGTTTCGAGTGATTTGAAATAAGTTCTAGAAATATGCTAAATGTTATACGAAAAAATAAAGAAATCTCCTTGCAAGCCACGCATAAGAAAGAAATAAGCCAAGTAATACACATCTGCTAAAAGAAAGTATAGGGCTATTGAAATTTCTAATAAGACTCCCAGATATTTATCTGGAGAATGGACACAAACTTTTAGCAAGTGCATTTTATCATTGGTTTGTCTTGTAGTCGTATATGTTCTTGCAAAACATGTGAAAACTAACACAGTTAAAATTGTGCCATGATTCAAAATTACCTGAAATCTTAAAAGGAGGTCTTGTGCTACCCTCTTCTCGAACCGGTGCTCCGTGAACTCCTGTCTCACCCTCTCAACCTCGGTGCGCTCCTCCTGCGTGCCGGCATCAGGGTCAAACTCCCATACCTGCCTGCCGAGGAAGTTGCTTGCCGACCGCAGCCATGGCCCACCGCCCTCGCCAATCTTCAGCTTCCACATGAGCCAGCTGGTCGGTACAACAGCAATGCTCGAAATGTTTTGCACAAGGGAAGCAAATTGCAAGCGTCCAACTAACAGAACTTGGTAGGCTGTGTATGGTGGCAGAATGGTAGGCTTTTATAGGAGTCGAGCATAGTCGACGTTACCTTCTAAATTTTTGTTCCTGAGCTAGTTCTGAGCTCACCCAACTACTATATGCAATGTTTAATTCATTCATGTCTGCATTCCAGGTTATATTATATCATCATCCAGATGATCCTTAAGCAAAAACTAACTCCTGTATACTGGACCTGGTTGCAATGAATAGTAGCTGCTGGTACTGTCGCTGCGATGTCATTCTCCATTTTGTCCTTTCATCGATCTTTGTCCCCCAGATCAGCAATCAATCATGACTGAAGTAGACTTGCGCCGCCCAAAAACATGCAGGTATCCATCAAAGTGATGACAATGGCTGTCTGTCTACCCCATCATTTGGTAGGATAAGGATGATGTAGGTGGGATCAATGGTAGGGCAGAGCATAGCCCCCATATCTAGCCATCAAATCATGCTTGATGTAGACTTGCACCACACATTTTGGTAGGTCATGTAGCTCTATCAACGTGGAAGATAAGATAATGACTGCCTGCTGTCCCCATATATCAAGTGTGCATCTGACACGTCACCATTCAACCTTTTGCTCTCTGTCTCTCTTTTTTTTTGAGAGAGAGAGAGAGAGGAGAACGCGGGAGGCGGAAACGTCCATTTTGATTTATGTGCGCACATCTTTTTGAGATTTTTCAGTTATATATTCAACTTATTGTGCATTATATTTCAAGATTTTTACAATTGAAATCAGAAGTCCTCACAGGACAATTCATTAATAAATATAAACCCTACAAAAAGAACACTAATCAAGGTCACAGGACGGATTCACGCTAGCTTTGTGCCCAGTGGTAGGTGTGCAAATGGAACAGACAGACTGGCTCAACCTTTTTATTGTATATACACATTACCACTCAACAATTTTTGAAAAGAAGCAGCCCATTAAATGAAAAGCGCATTCAATACACAAATGTATAGTCCAAAACCTCTCAACTTTATTGATCAACTTCTATGTGTACAATGGAAGCCCAAGTGCCTCGCTTATGTAGCGCGGCTTCTGAAGATTCCTTAACCTATGTTACTACTTCCTCCGTTTCAAATTGTAGTTCATTTTGGCAAATCTAGGTGCATAATTTTTGCTATGTATCTAGATATAATATTTACCTAGGTGCATAGAAAAACTATATATCTAGATTTACCAAAACGATCTACAATTTGGAATGGAGGGAGTACTATACTAAATCTTACTCTTCACTAAATCTTACTCTTCCTAATCGGGGACTCATTTGGGCATATATGACCGTACAAAGAGAAAACCCATATCACAACATTACAAACATTTCACTAAAGGTAATATTCATCTACTGGTCGAATATACGAGGAATAGGATGTAACAGTAGCCTCGCCTTCCTCCTAGTAGCAACTCCAGAGAAATCTACCATATCTATGTCATCTGGCTTAACCCCAATGGGTAGCTCCCAGTCAAAATGGTATAGAAGGCTAGCCAGAGCAATCTCAATGTTTGCTTGGGAGAAGGTTATCCCAGGGCAAATTCGTCGCCCGGCTCCAAATGGGATGAACTCAAAATCCAACCCTAAGAAGTTGGAAGTATGTTCACTTCAAACCTTTCTGGCACGAACTTTTCAGGATCTTCCCAGTATATTGGATCCCTAGAAATAGCCCATAGATTTAAAATAACTGGTGTTCCTTTTGGTACATCATATCCTTGTACTTTACGGTCATCACCGAGGCAAACCCTTGGTGCGAGTGGAATAGGAGGGTGCAATCTTAAGGTCTCTTTGATTACTGCTCTGAGGTAGACAACGTCGCCTAGAGCTGCCTCGTGCACTCTTCCCTGCCCTGCGAGAGCATGGCGAATCTCTGACTGCGCCTTCTTCATCACCCTTGGATTTGCCATTAGTTCGGCCATGGTCCATTGAAGAGTAGTCACTGTTGCTTCAATTGCTGCTACGAACACGTCCTGCTCAACACATGCACACATACCAGTAAGGTTTATGATGCAGTAGTAGTACTGTCTGTTTGATCGGCATTTTTGCTAAGTTTTGGGTACTGTTGATGTATGGAAGGACGTCCTAGGTTACTGAGATGAGAGCAATTACATTACCACCCACACTGCCACGAGGACTCCATGTGTGAGAGAAACTCCCATGGCGCCATCCTTCTGGATCCTCAGCAGCACGTCGATCATGTCCTGCTCGCCGCCTCCGCCTCCAGCCGCCCTCCTCTCCTCGTGGTGCTGGAGGATATCGTGCACGAGCCGGACCGCCTCTCGCCGGTTCTGCTCCGCCTTGTGGCTCCGTGGCAGCATTCGCACGAGCCGCGACGACGGGAAGAGGTCGCGGAGGTCAAAGATGGACGCGAATTCCAGCGCCCGCTCCATCATCTTCAAGAACGCGGCTCGGTCGGGCAGCCTGTCGCCGAAGATGGCGCGCACCGCCGAGTCGGCGACGAACTCCCCGATCCGCTAGCCGACGTCGACTGGCTGGCCCTGGGGCGAGGACGACGCCAGCGACGAGAGGAGGCGGGCCGCCTCGTCCTCGCGGACGCGACGGAACGCGTCGACGCGCTGCGCGCTGAGGAGCTCCGCGACGAGGACCCGCCGGAGCAGCCGCCAGTGGTCGCCGTAGGGCGCGAAGACGATCCCCATCCCGTTCCTCGAGTACAGCTCGTCGATGCCGGGGCTGCTCGGGCGCTGCTCGAAGCCGGCGTCGTGAAAGACCTCCCGCGCTGCTCCGGCGGAGGAGACGACGACGAGCTTGCGCTCGCAGACCCTGAACAGCATGAGCGGCCCGTGGCGCAGGGAGAGGTCGCGCATGGTGCGGTGCGGGAGCCCGCGCAGCAGGTGGTGCAAGCTGCCAATGACCGGCAGCTGCCATGGTCCGGGAGGCAGCCTCGGGCCTGGCTTCTTGCCGCGTGCGACGACATGGACGAGCAGGGCAAGGAAGAGGCTGAAGGCGCAGTAGTAATAGTAGTATGGTGTGGCAAAATGCTCCATGGTGCACGATCAGACATTTCCTGGTGAATGTGTGCATGAAGAAGAGGTAGTGAAGAACGTGCAATGATGTGGTGTCCTCTAGGGCAGTCTACATCATCAAGAAATAATTAGTCCAGGGTGTCTTCTTCCTCCAACTCTGTGGTGCGGGCAGGCATCACTGTACAGGACACGTCAATAGTCCCGGACCCAACCTCATCCAGAGCAAATATTAAAAACTAATGACGGTTTCTGCACTAGTGCATCATACTAGGAGAGCTGGAACCACACAAGATATGAACATGGCACCTCCAACCTCCTGATAAAACTGTGCAACACCACAACTTCCCCTAATCCTATCATTCTACCAAAAAATGACAGCCTCCTACCCCTCTCTCAGATATGCTTTGAGCCATCAAGTATAGATGGCCAAACAGGCATCCCGCCGTACCCGACACGGCATGGGCCCGATTTGGCCCGGCCCGATTAGGCCCGGCCCATTTAGGCACGGTTACTAAACGGGCCGTGCCGTACCAGCCCACGGGCTGACCCCGCGGCCTATGCACGGCACGAGACAGCCTTAGCCGTGTCGTGCCGACCCAATCAGCCCGTTTGGCCCGCATAGGCACGCCGCATGCGGTGCCTGCTCCTCCTTGCAGATCTCTCAGCGCCGCCGTCGTTGGGGGCGGGCGCCGTCCGCGCCGCCTCGCCTCGCCGTCCGCACCGCCGCGCCACTCTCGCAGATCCGCGCCGCCGCGCGGAGAAGGGAGGGGCGGACACCAGCGCTGGCGCACAGGAAAGGGAGGAGCTCCGAGCGAACACCGGCGCCGCGCGTGGAGAGGAGGAGCTGGCGGCGCTCGCCGCGGCGCGGAGAGGGGAGAGAAGGAGCCGGCGACGCCGGCGGCGGCGCGGCGGGTCGCGCGGCGAGAGGAAAGGGTGGGGGGCGGCGCAGGCACTAGAGAAGAGGAAGTGGGAATTAGGGTTTTGAGTTGAAATTGAGTATATATATGTGGGCTGGTATAGGAGTTTTGTATATAGGTCGATTGTTCAACGAGCTAGCTGGGCTGACCAGTTAATCGTGTCGGGCCGGGCCGGCCCACGTGCCGAGGCATCGGCCCGGCACGGCATGAGGGCCATGCCAGGCCCGTTCCGGGCCAAAAGGCCGTGCCATGGGTCGGCCCACGGGCCTCGGGCCGGATGGCCAACTATACCATCAAGGCCTGTGCAGGAAAGATGGCCCTAATTGCATATTTATCCAACCTTCAAACAATATTATCTTTTTCACCTGCCAATAATCTGTAATTCCAATTTCCTCCTCGCCAATGTCATCTTTGATTGCCTTTTGTCATTCTTTCTGAAGGACAACAGCAACAACATCATATCGTGTGGAGAGCCCTCCAGTGAGGAGAGCTGACCATAGTATGTCACTCGGTTAATTCACTTTATCTCTTTCTATTTCAAGGACAAGTCTCATGTGGCAGGGATGAAGGGATGACCATCAAGATATCCATTACATTCTACCACGAGTAGTGTGTCCTTTACATAATTTAAATATAGTATATATATATATATATATATGAGTTCAGCTGTATATTTTGTCCCATTCTCAAGCTACTAGACACACGGATCAACGAGCCAAAGGATATAGTGTGCTGATGACATAGAATCATGCCAAGTACCAAGCACTAAATGTGAAACTCACAAATCACAATAGAACACCTTCTATGGTAACAGAAGGTCCGGATGTTTGGGCCATGTAGGAAAAGTGGAAAACAGTTTGAACACTCGTCCGAGAAGGATAACTATCGTGCTTTCATGGTAATGGAGGACTAGTTTACTAGCTAGCCAATGATAGATTTGTGCTTATGTAAGCAACGAGCGACTAGTTTTCGGGCAAACTAGCAAATGCTATGTAAGCACTCGCTAGGAAGGGACCTCATTAGGACCCCTCTCTCTCTCACACACACGCACGCACGCATTGAGAAATAATGCAGTCGACATCACTGAGAAATAATGCAGGATGTCTTCTTCCTCCAACACTGTGGTGCGGACAAGCATCCTATAATGAGAGCTGGGCCACTCAAAGTGATTTGTGGACATGGAAAGTTCCACCTGGTAAATTTGTTTTACTCCTCAACTCTCCCTAATCATATCATTCTGCCCAATCAGAAATGGCAGGCTCCCACCCCTGGCTCGGATAATCCTTTGAGCCATCAGGCCCTAATTGCATATTTATCCGCACTTCATACAAGATTATCTTTTTCACATGCCAAAAACTGTAATCCTCATTTCCCTCTCTGCCCTCATGATTCCCTCATCGTCAATGTCCTCTTTGATTACCTTTTTGTCATTCTATCTCTAGGACAAGGGAAACAACATCATCTCAAGAATTAAATTATATGCATTTTCTTTCTCATGGTCAATTTCAATGACGACAAGTCTCCTGTGACAAATAGTCCACAGATCTCATGAATGAATAAGAGTGACTCTATTCTATCATGTTCTCTTTCTATGAGGTTGACATCAAGGACAGGTCTCCAATGAGAAGAGATCATTGGTCCATAAGTGATTGTATTCTCTTTCTCTATGGTCTATTTCAACGACACGTCTTCAATGATAGCAGCCCCATATATCTCAGAGAGGGACGCAGGTGACTCCATTAGGTTATCTTTCTTCAGGTCTATTTCAAGGACAGCCGTCCAATAAGGACAGTTCACCATATCATATCATTCGGTTCTCTTTCTATGCGTCTATTTCAAGGACAAGTATCCTGTGATCTTGTCCACAGATCTCTGGAAGGGATATTATGAAGACAGCAGCATGAAGAACTCATTACATTCTAGCACAAGATTAATTAGTGTCATTTTGTATATAACTAGGCAAATATGCCCGTGCGTTGCTACGGACGAATGCAATATTGATATATCTTAACATATTTTGTAAAAATTATGATCCAAGTAATTGTTATGTTATTATCCTCTTGCTCCTCTACCATTCTAGCATTGCTTGTCGCCGTGGGGTACCTAGTTTGTAACTTAATTTTGACTCTTTCCGATGACTAATGCTGAGGTAGAAATATATAGTTGAATAAGAGAGCTTCAGAAACTCTCACCATAGAAAAGTAAGGTGCATAAATAGGCAATGTTGTTTTATCTAAGCTCTCTTCAACGTGTCACAACATTTCAAGAAAAAACATGTCATTCTAATTCATATATGATATATGAGATTGAACTGTTGAAATTTTCCATCAGCATTGCTCTTCTTCATCTTCTAGGTGTGAGCATCCAATAGGAATCAATTCCATCCTATTCGTCTCTAATGGAAAAAGTTACAAATCCAAAGAACTTCTAACTTGCTAATATGGATCACTCATTGACATCAGGTCCAAACACGTAACAATCAAAAGAACTGGGACCATCAGAAGCAACGTGCATCCTGTTTGGAATTTCATCAAACACCTTGCCAGCATGTTGAATAGAAATTTGCAGAAACGACGCAAGGGAGAGCTGGTTTTCTTGAAACAGAAATTTTGATCACCACATTGGTCTGAAAACTGAATCAGCACACACAAGCAAGAAGAGCGTCCTCACTCCGTTGCACAGTAACATATACTAAAATCATGCGTGATGCATCACACTGACTTAGCAAAGAATTGAATCAACAGTTGCATAATTGAATCTAAATATCAAATCTCAGAAACTAAACAAATCCTAAAATTCGTGCACGGGCCACGGCTGCTGCAGATGTGGCACCCGGTGCTAAGAAGGGGAGGAAAGAGCAGCCTGCAGCAGGAGGAAGGCGTATCGGCCTTGAAGGCTGGAGGACTGCAGGTCTGCGGGTCCATCATCCGTCAGTCACCGCGCAGCTGGTGAGGGCCCCGTGGTCTCCGCGTGGCGTGTTGCTTGTCAGCGCGCAGGCGTTCGACGTCCGCTGTCAGGATCTTGCCGCGAAGTTTGGTGGCAGTCGGCAGAGTGCGGCAGGGATGGCGAGATCGCGAGAGCGGCAATGGCGGCAGGACTGCAGGAGATGAGAGCCTCTGGAAAGGTTATTTCCGAGACGATGGACGGGTTAGGTGGGCCCATCTTCGGCTCACGAAGCGAAGATCGATGGCTCAGGCCCAAAATGAATCGAGAAATCAATCCTTACTTTAGAAATAAAAAAAATATATAGATTTAAATATAGTGCACTGGCGAATTTAGTGGGCTGCACGGGTATGGTGTGGCATACCCTAGGTCCAACCCAACAAGTATACATGTAGTGTGTAAAAAAAATTCAATTTCCCTTCCGTCCCGCAGCCGCTCGGCCCCGCACTCGCGAGCGCCGACGCCCATCTACCCGAGACCGCGCCGACTCCCCTGCCGGCCTGCCCCTCCACTCCACCTCCAGGCGGCGGCGCACAGCTCCCTCCCTTTCCCTCGGCAGCGGGCGGCCGACGCGCCCCGGCTCCGCCCTACGCCTTGTCCCCAGGCAACCGGCCCAAGCTGGGCAGCCCCTCCCCGGGAACCCGCCTCCGGCCGTCCCTGCATTCCCAACCCCCAACTGGTGAGAAGTCGATCCCCTCTGCTCTCCCCTGCATTTCTTTAGTTTTCCTAAAATCCCTAACCCTAAATGTTATCCCCAAAATTAGTGACCTATTGGTAAGTATTTGTACCCTAAGAACATTTTTGGCTCTGATTTGCTTAAGCTAGAATTGCAACTTGATACCTATATCGATGCCATAAGACATGATAACAGATTCAGTGATCTAGAAAACCTTGTTAACCTCTCAGTTAAGCTAGTGGAAACAAATAAGCACAAAATTTATGATTTGGTTTACTTGCTTCTCAAAATGATATTGCTTTTGCCGGTGGCGACGGCAAGTGTTGAGAGGGTATTTTCTAGTATGGATTCTGTCAAAATCGAACGGAGAAATAAGATGAGTGATAGTCTCTTGGATGATTGCCTGGTCACGTTCATTGAGAGAGATATTTTGAAAGATGTGGATGAAGATGATGTAGTTAAGACTTTCATGACCATTAGAAAACGTATGTCTACAAAATAGTGTTGTAATCCTATTTGTTATTTAAGCTTGTGTCGTTTATATTCCAAACTATTAGTGTGCTGTTTTAAACTGTCTGGATTGTATTTAAGACTTATTATGCCATTTAGTAGTTGTGTATCGAATTATTGGGTACTCCCTCTGTCCTATAAAAATGCAATCTTGCGTTTAAAAATAATCCCACAAAGAGTGCAATTCTAGATATTGGATCTTAACTACCTGCCTAATTAAGTGGTCAGATTTGATTTGCATGTCAAAACTAACAGCATGTGGCAAACAAATGAGGATATGAGAGTCTTTTCACGTCACCACTAATCTGTCTTAAAAATGCTAGAATTGCACTTTTCATGAGACCGGTTTGCATTGGTTTGCTCCGCCACTGATAGTGTATGTAATATCGTCAGTCATATATTTTGACTCCCATTCTCATGCTACAAGAATCACGGAGCAACAGGAGCCAAAGGATATAGTGTGTTGATGACATAGAATCATGCCAAACATCGAGCACCTAACGTGAACTCAAAATGGCACACTTCCCGCATGCCTTGTATGGAAGCCGGAGGGTGGAGCCTTGTAGGAAAATAGTCGAACGCTCGTCCGAGCAGGATAACTATGTTGCTTTTGTTGTAAATAGCTGAGTGCCTATGCTGCAACGAGCGACTAGTTTCCGGGAAACTGGCAAAAAGACCATCAAAGCACTAGATGCCATAGTTGTGTAAGTGTTGTTGAGCACACTATGTGCCGTTTGTTACAGCTTATTCACTGACTTCTGCAGCAGCTTCTGATGAAGCTGTACCATACATTAAAACTCAGAACAGCTTCACCAGTCAACAGAAGGGACTTTGGCCCTAATTGTTAAAATATATTAGAAAATAAGAGAGTATTATGAATTTACACTCAGGTTTTGCTCCATGTATGTATGTGTGAATCTCTTTCTCTTATAAATTCATTTGACGAATACAGGGTACAATTTGTCATTGAATCAACACAACTCCACTTGGAAACCATGAATCATATCGAATTAAGTTTCAACAGCTCATTTGAAAGGAGAGGGAGGTGAGACCAGCAAAGCGAATGTAGCACAGAAAAGTTAAGCAAGCTAAGAAGCCAAATGTAATCGCAAACTACTTGTTTTCTGAATTACAAAACTAGGGCACCATAATAGGGTCCATCCACAACCTCCCAATCTGTCAACGCTAACTTTATTGCAAATCCTAATATCCTTGCACATCAAAATTAAACGGACCATTTTAACACAAAACGGTTGCCTTTGGTGCTTCAAGTCAGCTCCGAGGTAACCGGAAAGCACCTAGCTCCAGGGGATTGAAGTGCAGTTGCTGGCGGTAAGAAAAAATGGTCTGACTGGAATCTTTCCTTGCTAGCGGTTGATGGGGGTGTGCATCCGCTCGATGATTCTATTGATCGCAGCTCGAGACATTACAAGGGTGTCATGCTGGAGGATACTGTAAAAGTTGAGGCTCTGCATTTCAGTTTCAGGGTATAGACACATCAGCACAATGCTCCTTTACCCCAAAAAGACATACTCAGCAGAAAACACTAATTTTGATTACTCAAACACTCAAGTAGTGAAATTATGAAGCTTACAATGGATGGAAGGACATTCACGTAGTGAAGGTTTTCAGTAGCCAGCTTTAGCTTCTTATCAATATCACCTCCATCCACCAATAAAACCTTCTTTGTATCATCCATCTGGCGTATGTATTGCACAATGTTTTTTGTCTTGTGGCTAGGAACTTCCAAGTCCTCAAAGATCAAGAGCTATACAAAGATCAAGAACCAGTAAATTTTAAAGCAAACATTCTGATAGCGAATAATGAATACATCTGTTAAGGACTTAAGGTACAGACGTTTTGCTATACAGGTATTCACATGAAGGACAGAAAAGGTTAGGAGTTCTCTGAATGTTTGTACGCTATAACCACACCGGAAAACATTGCAAACAAACATGTATTGTCGTATACTCATATTGCTCCACAAATTTCAATGAACTTTCAGGAAAGCAGGGTAAAGATGTCAGTTTCAGCTACATCTGGTAACTAATGATTCAGCTTTTTGTGAGAACATGATAATAGTAATTTAAGTTGACGGTAATATCATCAAGTCCTCAAAAACCAAGAGCTATGCAAAACTAGGACAGCCAAATTTTAGTGCATAAATTTTAATAGCAAATTAGCAAGGAAGAAAATTATAAGAGACACACCAGAAAACATTGCGTAAAACAGACAAGTATTGTCATATTATTTGATAGATTTCAGTTAACTACAATATATTTCAGGAAGGTGGGGCAACAATGTCAGTTCAGAGTAAAATCTTGCAACTAACAATTCAACCTGTTATGCAGACATGACCCTACTAATTTAAGTTGATCGTAATATCATTAAAACAGCCATCTGAAAGAACAGCATATTCATGTATAACTACAAAGCTTAAATATGCTACAAGGACAATAGGACACAGGGGACCGGCACCATGTATCATGGAACTAAGCTCATATTTGTTAGATAAGTAGACATGTGGCTGGCCACTTAGCCTGTAATCATAAAGAGGATCTAGAAAGTCAAGATATGCAAAATAGTTCTCCAATCATGTCAGTGTCATTTACAAAGTTCATCATGTGAAAACATTGGAACAAAGTTTTGTGTATGTCTAAATAATAAGCATATACTTCTTCCCAGAGCACACTATTAAACCATTAAATATAGCAATTGGCTTGTTTATAATAATTTTTTAATACAATACAATTGTTAACCAAAAATGACCACATTGAAGCGCATATATATTTAGTAGGTTAGCAAATACCTTCCCCTCTGCAGTTCGAGCAGACAGGGCAATCTTAAGCCCCAGCCGCCTTACTTTCTTTTGCAGCTTGATTACATGGCTTCTTGGTTTAGGCCCATGCATGGTCGCACCACCACGAAACTGTTACATTCTTAGTTTAGTTGACTGACATCAAACTGGATGGGATGTTTCTAACAACCTCAATAAGAATGATGTATAGTTCAGTAATAATAACTAGCCTGAGGACCACGTAGTATCCCATGCCGTGCTCTTCCAGTTCCTTTTTTATTTTAAGGCTTTTTTCCTGTGCCACTGACTTCACTGATAGTTTTAGTTGAGTGTGTCCCCTGCAAAGACAAAGATGCATCCAATTTATCAGAACGTAGAACTGTTATTTCATCAAGATGATACTGTGGATCTCCAAAAGTTAAGGTTCAAAAGTCAGGGCCAAATAAAGAGAACGAGAGATCCTATGGTGCACCTGCTGTCTTTTAGCAAGCTGCCACCTTACAACTCGGTGAACAATATCCTTCCTAATTGGAACATCAAAAACATCGCCCTTGTCCTCATTATGGAAGTTTGTCACCCTAGCTACCAGGTCTTCATACTGCCCTGCAACATTATAAGAAATCAAGTAGCCAAAATTTAGCATATGCTTAGTGCAAAAGAAAATTAGCAATTCAGAGATCCTATATATTGTTTTCATCAGCCCATAAAGAAGAAACTGTAATACTGCAGACGTTTACATTCATGTCAAATTAGGGTAAAATCACAACCGCACTGTAAAGCTGTAGTTAACCAAATATAAGATAAGCAGTCACGCAATAAATCAATTCTAGTTAAAATGGCATTAAGATGATTCCTTGCAACTGGTCAATATGGGGAGAAAGTACCAAGTTCGCGGTCTGGTGTCCAAACAGTCTTGCTGGATAGAAGTTCTGGTGGAATCAGCACTTCGTTTGCCAGAGCCAAAAGAGTAGAATACCCACTGAAACAGGAAGCTGGCAAATTCTGGAAATGAAAACAGCAGTTAAAACAAAAGTCAATGCTAAAATCATGTGCAATCAAATATACCAAAGCACACTTCAAAAAGGAGAGATGCAAAAAATTGATTTCGTAACAGATGAGTGGATAATAAGCCAAATATTTGCAACAAGAGAAATTGCTTTGTTGAAATATTGACAACCCAAATTGCTAGCAGGATGCATATAATCGACGCTACCCTCTATGGTATACCTATCTTATCTGGGAAACACAATAAATCAATTATCATCAACCAAAATATAAAAAATCAAAAGAAAAATGCTCCAGAAGATCAGAGCGTGCCATAGATGTAGCGTTTGCAGTGCATTTATGGGCAAATGTCAAGCCCAAGTTTAAAGGATCATTTCAAACCCTTAGTGAGCAGTAACTGATTGCAGCCTAAGGTAAGCACACAGAATCACAGCACCAGCAGCACCAAGAACAGAATAAACAGACAGAGCAATTGGACTAAGGCCCAATGCCTCAAAAAAAATGGACTAAGGCCCAATTGAATCAACACCCGCACCCACAACAACAACTAACACAATGTAATTGCAGTAGTATGTTTTCTCACCCAAGGCGGATTCAAAATCTCAATTTTCACCAGCCACCAGCATGCTATAATTAGATGGGCACCCAACAATGAAATTTACTCGATGCACCCCTTCCTAACCAGAGCACAGTTGCTGCTACCGACAGTAATTGCTGAAATTGACTTAATTTCGCAACTCCCTGGACATGCCAACCAGAGTGGACCTCAAGCAAACCTAATTGCATTCGAGTGAAATGACCCCCCAGGTGCATCCGATGTTTGCTAATCACAGTAGATTTTCAAGTCGAAATACGAATCAGGATTCAGACAAGCGGCACCCAAACCACAGCTCTTCCCCAAAACAGGTCCATTTCCCATCCTACACGGCACCGAGCACCCGAACGCAAGAGCGACAGCTCCTCAACCCCTTCTCTTAACCCACTCGTAAACCCTACCGCGGCGGCAACCAGACGCAGACTGCAACCCGCTGCCGTCGTAGCGCCAGCAGCGTCGTCGAGAGCCAGGCATCGGGGCACCGCCGCACCGAGGAACGGAGAGCGGGAGCGGAGGGGAGAGGGGAGGGGGGATCTGGACCTTGGCGAGGCTCGGCCCCGCGCCGGGCGGGGCGCGGTGCGGCGCCACGGGAGTCGGCGCCGTCCCCGCGGCGGCGCGGCGGAGCAGCGACGCGGCGCGAGCGAGGGCCCGCATCGGGAGAAGGAGAGGGAGGAGGCGGCGGCCGGAGGTGCGGGCAAGCAGAGCGAGGCGGCGGCGGCGGCGGAAGAGAGCGCGGAAAGGCACGGGCCACCGATCTGGTTGGGCTCTCCCTCCCTCTCTTCCCCGAGAGAGAGAGCGAGAGTGGCGCGCGTGGGCTCGTGGGCTTTCAAAGAACCCGCGCGTGAGCCCACAACAAGTCGCGATGAATTGTTTGGCGCGCGATGGTAGAATTTTCAATCTTTGGCTGATTGATGAATTGTTTCTGAAATCTTCACTTCTCCAAATGGTTTGATTATCAGAACTCCGTAGAACTTCACAACTCCGTAGGAAGCTGAGTTTGTCTGCATGTTCATAGGTCTTTACATGTCTGTTTGTCCTCCTCGCAAATGGTGTTTATATCTGACGATGAGACGGATCACATGCTCATGGTTTTGACTTGCAAACTCTTGCAAAAGCCACAAAATACCTAAAATTATAGCACAAGGAAAGGGTATCCTAGATGTTTTATCAGATGAGCTAGAGTCAGCCATTTTAGTAGCAGCTGAAGTCGTGCTAGACTGGACCCTTAGCACAACAAACTATAGTTGTCAGTGGCGGTTGACGAGCTAGAATAAAGATTTGTATTTTAGATATTGACACTTTTGTAATTTCATTCTTTTTTTGCCTCCTTGGGCATTATTGATTTGTCGCTGGATGTTCAAGAGGTAAAACAAAGATTTAGAATTTTCACACTTTTGTAATTTTGAAAACAGTTTGGTGTCCCCTTAGGTATGTGTTGTTCTCAATTTGCAATAAAATAGTTTGTTGTCATATTTACATTTACCAAATTTACAGCCAAAATTGAGGATTAGTTTTTCTTTTATTTTCAGCAAGGATAATTAGTCAAATACATTGAAATTAAAATTACAAGATTATATTATATGCATGTAGGATCCTAGATCACCTGTTGTGAGCCCAACAATCAATTGCTTCTCCTCAGAGCTGATTGTAGTGGTAGCTAGAATAACACTATTATCTTTTCTTTCCATGCATACTACGACCTTTTTACTTACCCGTGTTAGATCTCTTTCTTCCGTATTTGGTTCTAGGGGCGGGCTCCACATGTATTCATGAAGATTCAGTTGAATACCCAAATTTATATACATAGTATATAACATGTATATATATATAAAAAAAATAAAAAATAACACCACAAAATATACTTCCCAATCTTATAATGCGTCTTGGGCTCAAATGGCCCACTACTCCCCCTCCTCTAGATCCAATGCGGCGGCCCAAACAGCTCCCCCCCCCCCCCCTCAACCGGCGCAGACCCCTGCCCGTCCCGACTCCCTCCCCCGTTCCCCATCTCGACTCCCGCCGCAGCACTAGCGAAGGGCGGTTCCTAGCGGCGCTGGCTGGCGGCACTGGCGGGACTAGCTGCTGGCGCTGGGCAGAAGCAAGATGGGGCAGAAATATTTGAATGGTTGCTTGGTCACATTCATTGAAAGAGAATTATTCTTGCAAGCTAAGGATCAGGACATCGTCATTTATTTTCAAGGCATTAAGGATCGTAAAGTTAACCTATAGGCTTAAATTTGTAAGCTTTGTTATCATTTTGCTGTTTTATCCTCTATTTATTTCACATGTTGCAACTTGGATATGTTGCTCATTTATTACATCTATTATCTCCGTGTCGGATAATTTCAAGTTATGATAAATGCTATGATTTTGGTATTTAATTATGTGCTATGAATTTGTATTTTAGGCTGCCCAAAAAAAAATCAACCTTTGAAAATTTTGAATACCCAAACCTCAAATCCTGAGCCCGCCCCTGTTTGGTTCCCTCTTACATTGCCTCTTTGCATATCCAATCGTTGGTATCAATGCTACTTTATGGACCCATTCCTTTATCAAGTTTACACAATAAGCTCTTGTTTATTGCTTTTGTAACTTGCTGCTTTTTACCTTTTCTTTTAAATATATGTTTTATAGCCTTAATAAATTGTTGGAAAGTTTCTAGAGTGTATTTCACAACATGGAAAATTTAAGAAAACTAATGACAGTCATGACTACTTTCAAAAGAACTCTGATTTTCATTTCAACAAAGAGAGAACTCGAAATAAATGAAAGAAGGATTGATTGTTGTCCTACTACTCTTTTTGCCAGCCTTAAGGAGCTTTAGAAATGAGAGAATTTTTTTAAATATCTTTCAAAAGCTCTAATTTGTTTTTGCTGTGTTAGATTTACTGCGGTGCTTGTTCTGGGCAAATATATCAATGGGTGGCATCCGTACTCTTGTGTTGATCCAAGCTCTTAGCAGGAATATGGGAAGCAAAGACAATTCCAAGTCGAGTGAATGGAAAATGTTTGGGTCATATGCACCTCGGTTACAAATTTCCTCTCAAAATTATCAAGGAATTTGAGATGGAGATTCATAAGAGCATAACGAGAATGCAATGAATTAGCTTTTGAATTTAGAAGAATTTTTCTTTTTGCACATAGAAGTTAGTTGTCTAGTGACAGACCAGATCCTTGGATGACCAGATCCTCGGATGCTGGAGGCTCGTCTCCAAGAACTGCTTTCATATAGCTTAACTGCACACCCTTGGCAATTTCACAGTTGGTATAAAGCTGAACATCCAGACATGTTAACCCATTAACAAATATCAGAGGCAGAGAAGAAGAGACCTCTTGTCACTGCACGCAAAAAGGTCCAAGCTAAGTACCTGTGTACATATCGGAATTGTCTCGGCTTGTCATACATACGCTCACCGATAGCACTTTGTAAGTGAATAATTATTTGATACGATTGCTCATACAGTTTTCATCAAACTAAGAAGCAGGACAGCATAAAAAAAAAATGTGACGAGATGAGCGGTACGTATCGTCAACCGTGAGAGAGATCGCAGAACATTGATCGGTGGGCCTACCTAAGGAAGCCAACACAAAGTCATCCGTCTTTGTTTGTTAAGACAAAGAAATAAAGAAAACAAGGTTAGATCGTAGTATGTTATTTTTTTCTTCAAGTTTCCTTTTTTTTCCATGGTTGTCACCTGCCACATGTACAGGGAACAACCAGTACATATATAAGACCATAAACAGCGTCATAGCTATATCGCATATGTTATATGTTACAGCTGATGAATCCATGGTCTGAAGCCGCAAAGACTGACCGCTGCAGACAATCAGCCCAACAATCCTTGGTGGGAGCAGCACAATAGCTACCTTGCGCCAACAGCAGCTAGCTAATTGGCCCAGGATCATCTATACCAAGCGGGCAAGCCGGCAGCGTCAGACCAGCTTTTTTTTTTATTATTATTCTAGCAGCTAACTGCTATCGTGCCTGACAAAGCAAACGGTAGCATTGTGTCCGAACGTGCAGGCCGATCCAGTATCCACTGAGCTCACGGATCAATTGGAGGTTTTTTCTTTTTCTTTATCTTTTCTTCTCAGTTTATTTATTTTAAATTTTTTTAGCCGAGGCTCTACACGAGTTTGGCTATTATTGTATTATTTTCTCTATCTTTTTTCTTTCAACTTTTATTTTCCTTTTATTTTCCCCTCTAGTTCTCTTTCTATAGCCATTTTGTTTTTTCTTTTCCTTCTTCTATGTATATTCATTTTCCTTTCTTTGGCCATTTGTATTTTATGTTGATTTTTTTAGATTACATTTTTTATTTTTTTTCTTAATAATTTTTAAATTTATCTTTGTAAATTAGATTGTTCCGTGACGACATTGACCCGTTTATTCGCGATATTCGTTTTTTATTACTTATTCTATACAATCAAATGTTCGCAATATTTAATATTTTATTCGTTGTATATTATTATTTATTCGTTATACTTAATTTTTTTAAAAAATAATTATTTATTTATGTTGGTAAATTATTTGTTCCCAGAATCTCCGTTTCCAATACTGGTCACTTTTGACCACTTTATTTGTTTCAAAATATTAGTTCGTCTTCGTCAAAGTTGCCAAGTATATTATTATTTAATATTTTTAGTTTCGGATTTTGCATACATGTAGGCGACGCTATGGTCATTATCCTCTTTTGCATGCATGCACACATCTCTTTTCTTTTTTGTTGGGAGTATACACACATGCGCGCTATATTGATGGGCTGATGGTCCGTTTAATCTACTGGTGGCCCATTTAATCCACGTCTTCCGGTGATGGTTGGCGCAACCAAGCGACGACTAACCGCGCCCCATACCCGTAAAATATAGAGAGAGGCTATTCATACAATAGAAGAACGTGCACATGGACCTGCTATCAATCAATCTACTGTGGACGGGTCAGGTCCGTCGTACGCGCACGATCCAGCCCACCATCTTTTCCTCCGGGCCTCCAAGGCCTCTTCTTGAGAAGAGACGAGTCGACCAGCCCACCGTCGTTGTTGGACCACCATGTACTTTCTCCTCTTTCAAGATTAGTGGGCCAATGGCCGGTCCACTCTGGCCCGCTCGCCAACACGTCCGCATCCCCATCTCCCTCCTCCGCCCGGCGCAGAAGATCCCCGCGGCCGCGCCCGCCGCCCCCCCCCCCCCGCCGGGCCCGGCCCCCCGGCTCCTCCGCTCGCCGCCGCCGCTTTTGGCTTTTGGCTCGGCGCAGACGCTGCACTGCAGCCGCACATGACCTGATCAGACGCAGACGAGGAGAGCTGGAGAGGACAGACAGACACAGCGCCCATCCATGGCAGCCTGCGGGCAGCAGCAAGCTCCGTCGTCCTCTCCTCAATCTGCTGCCACCTGCGCGGCGCACGAGCGGGCGTAGCAGGTGCCCCATGCGTACCTACCAACTCACTGCGCGCGCTTTATTGCGCGCCAGCCCCTGGACTGGTCGCCGGCCGGCCGGTCTGTCCGCCCGTCGTCCGTCCCCTTCCTCCCGTCCTCCACCGCCATTATTGGCGCCGCACGGCCGGCCAGGTCGGGCTCGACCTACCCACCACCGCCCGCCCCGATCCGACCAGCCGCCCAAGCGTCAAGCGTGTGGGTCGGCGGCTGACCCGTGCTCGCGCGCAGAGTCCGGATGATCTGTCTCGGTGCCGATCGGTATATCCGAATCATGCGGCTCGAATCATTCCCAAACATGTCCTACTACACATACAATGCTCGTCGCCAACAGGTCTACGTGCGTTGGTCCACAGTTCACATCAATCTTTTGCCAAATCATCAAAAAAAAACAAAGGGATTAATAAATCCTTGAGAAAGAAAAGAGATAAGTGTCTTTATTGGAGAACTCTGAATCTGTCTCATCAGTGGTGATCAGCAGTACATCCAGGTCATCCGCACCTGAATTATTCCCAAACCCCAAACACGTCCTGCACATAATGCTGCTGCCCACATGTCATCCATGGTCCACCAGCACATCTACATCTCAGAGGCAGAATCATTGATCGTATTCCCCAGGAAATGGACTCTCAAATCACTCAAAGACCAAAACGATCCAATCCCTGTTCATCCGGTCACCTCAGTCAGGCACCGGATCAAGCCACTACATCAGTCAGGCTGGTACTAATCACAGTGTCCATGGTTGCCTGCTACAGTGAAGCTAGCTGGCTGCACCTCATGCCCTAGCTCATCACTAGCACGCAGCAGGAGGCAGTGCATGAATGCAATGTGTTGCCCGAGCCCAACCACCATGGGCCCCTGGCGAGGAAGAACAGTGAGCACAGAAATCCAACAAAACTAGGAATTCAGAGTCCTACACACACGCGCCCATGTGGGCCCTCTGAATTCTGATCTGCCGGTGAAGGAAAATTGACAAGAGATCGAGCCGGTGTGCGTCCATGGCGACCAGGGAAAGAACTCTAGATTCCTCGCTCGCTGCTCTGTGCTCTCCCCTCTCTTCCCTTCCTCTCGCCATGCGTAGACCCGTAGGCGCGTGTCAGGGGGAAGAGAGGCAACGGCGGTGCGCGTGCAGACTGCAGAGGACGGGGGGAAGGAAGGAGCAGGGGCGAAGCTGCTGCCGCTGCAGTTGCACGCTTTTCACATGCCTTTGCCTGCCCGTCGTCCATCATCACCATTCAGCTTTGCTTGCTTGCCCTAGCTGCTGCTAGCTGGCTATGGACGTACTACTAGGCTGTTGAGCCCCTACCTGATGGAATGGAAGCGATGCGTTTCAACGAAAGGTGATCGATCTCGTCAGCGTGTCAGCCGTCAGGTAGTCCCTCTCCTGTGTAAGCCTGGCGCTCTCCAAGCGACCTGACCCGGCGGCGAGTGGCGTGCGCTCCTTACCTTCTCCCTCCCCGCTTGGTCAAGCCGGCCGGCCGGGCCACCCGGGCAGGTACCCGATACGATCACAAGTCGCGTTGCGCTGTGCACACATGCTTGTGCTCTCCACTGCACACCGCCCTGTTCCTCTGAACAGACAGTGTCTGTCACCACCGGCCGCCGTGCCCCTACAACATCGCCTCTCCTCTTCCTCCTCCTCCTCCTCTTCCTCCTCCCAATCACATCCCTCTCTCTCTCTCAAAAGCAAGCGTGCGTGTGGGAGCCTGTGAGGCCTGTGAGTCTGTGGCGGACTGACGCCGGTGGCAGGCCTAGCTGCTGGCGCGCGCGCGCGCACACCCTCGCGGCTTGGAGCGTTGCGGGAGAATCGGATCGACCGATCAGCTAGCTCACTTCGTCAGTCGTGCGACCGCCGGCGGCCGGCTTGCACAGCTGCCTGATTACCGCTTGTCGCCATTGCCGGCGAGCGCGAGCTACCTCTCGCGGCTGGGTCGAGGAGCTAGCGCGCGCGCGACCTCTTCCATCTTCTTCTTCCGCGGCGATGGGCGCCGAGGGCGGCCGGAGGCTACGTGTTGGCCGCCTCCGCCGCCGCGCCGCCGCGCTACTCGTCGCCGTCCTCCTCGCCGCGGCCATGGGTAAGCCCGGGAAAAGGCTAGAGCTAGCTTTGGTGCTCTTGTTCTCCTTTTTTGTGCTTTTCTCTTGCCTGTTAATTTGAGGCGAATTAAAGCTTTGCTCTTGGGAACGAAGATCTTCTCTTCATGCGCGCGCGTGTGTCCGTCTAGCCTTTTGAGTACGCATTCTCTCCTCGATTCGTTCTTGCTCTCTCCTCTTTCCTGGCCTTTTTTATTAATCTCTCCCTCGCATTTCCTCATGCCATGTCTCTTCACTCACTAGTTAATCCAAGGCCAAGGGGGTCTTTTAATCCTCAGTTAGGTGCTCGTTCTTGACATGTTTGCTTGCCCTCCTCCCTAGGTTTAGTACTTCATCAGTAGCTAACTAGACAGTCTTGCTCCTACATTAACATGAAGTTCTCCCTCAACAAACCTCAATTATGTTGTTGTTGTTGTTGTTAGCATGCATGCACGCTCTAGATATAGCTCCCCCTCCCTTCCAAATTAAATAAAAAAAAAATCTGTCTCCTCCCCTCTATCCTATCTCCTTGGTGTCACCACCTTGCTGTAAAGCGACAATTAAGCATGCATGTACAAATCTGCCTTAGCCATGTGTTTCTAGCTGCCACCCTGATTTTGGAGAACCGGAGAGAAGCTAGTAGAGCCATATACAGTTTTTACTCTGTGAGATCGCTAAAGATAAAAAACTTATCTCAGGAATTTGCTTTTGGTGATGCTACTTCTCTTCTCCCTTCTTTCATGATGCATGCAAAACCAGTGTAGCATTTTATTACTTGCAGAAATCCATTCTGACATATCTACTCCATCCACCCATATGTGCAGCATTTAAGAATTAAGATTAAAAACTTTTTTCCATCCATCCCGCAGTGAAATAGAGAACTCAAGAACAAAAAAAAAATAGATTCTCACTCTCTACTAGTTAGCTACTTAATTAATACTAAAAGTGGTTTTCTTTTCTCCAAGATAATATTGTTGCAAGGTAAGGTAACCCCTGTAGCTACGTGGATGTTCCCTCACGAATTAAATAATTAAACCCCGCCTCCCTCCCTCTCTGCCATGGATCTGGCAGTAGTCTTGAGTCTTCACCAACCAAACCAAACCAAACCAAACAGCAACCCTTTCTTTCTTCTTCCCTGCACTGCAGCAGTCCTGGTGCCCCCACCCTGGCCTGCAGTCTGGTCCAGAAAAGCACGCACGGCCAGGATCCCCTCCAATCCATTGCTCACTCACCCACTCGTACACCCACACGAGCTGAGCTGAGCCTGCTGCATACGACACCCACTTCAGTGCAGAGGAGACAGACCTGCAGCTGCAGGGAGGAGAGGAGAATCTCCCCGTCCATGCGTCCATCCAGGCCGTCCGATACGTGCGCTGCTGGGTGCTCCGTACGTGCCAGTCGGGCACAAATAATACGCTTTGGTCTCACTCGCTTAACGTTTAGGACAACAACCATATGCCCCCTACCGTGTCTATCTTAGTAGACCCTAACCACACAAAACCTATACCAATGGCACACCTAGCCACCATCCTAATAATGGATCTGTGATCAGATTTTTTTTTCTCGAACATGCAGGGATATCCCTTGCTAGTTATGTTTAATTTTCATTATTATAGAGATCAGTCGTAATTAGAACTATGTCGAAAACTGCACAAATGGTGAACTAATTCTGATGACGTGCCACGTCCTGATGCAGTTGCCACGGCGGGGCGGCCGATCCGTCTGCCGGCGGCGCTGCTGGCGAGGAGGCGGATCGACTCGTCGATAGCGATGGACGGCAGCGCGTGGGCCGACGGCGGCACCGCCGGCCCTGCTCGCCGGCGGTGGCTGATCGGTCCGGGATCATCGCCACCGACGTGCCGCACACAGTGCGGGCGGTGCTCGCCGTGCCGGCCGACCCGGGTGGCGATCCAGCCCGGCGTCGGGCCGCAGTGGGAGTACTATCCGGAGGTGTGGCGCTGCAAGTGCGGCAGCAAGCTCTTCATGCCCTGAGCGCTTGTTCTTGAATTGAAGGAGAAAAGTGCCGGCTGGGAGGTGCCGGTGATTTTGCAGAAGGGTACGGACGTAAAAAGAAAAGGGGAGCTAGGGAGGAGATCAACGAAGGATGGTAAAGGGCCGGGCGATGGTGTTGGTTAGGTAATTAGGCGTGCGTGTGCGACCGTGGCGTTTGTGTATATGCAAATCAAGATCTTGACTACTGCTTCCACATGTTGCTCTTCCTGTTTTTCATTTTTCTTTGAAACCGTTCGAATTCTTTTAAATTTTGGACAACGTTCGTCAGGGCCTTGTAGGTATGATGTGTAGAAGTACCTTTACATGGCTGTAAGTACTGGCAACATCCTCCCGGTCTAGCCGGGGATCGATGCAAAATTATGTTCATTTATTTGGGGTGATAGAACTTGCAGTACGTGCGCCACGCGTGCATATCAAAAGGGACCGAATCAATGTGTACGAATGGTGCATTGACGGTTCTTGGAAATTTAATTTGGCCAGCCACGAATTTGGATCTGGATCCTCATGGAATGTAATGGTTCAGACCGTCGTGCGCTGCTGTGGTGTTGGCTGTCCTATTTATTCAGTCTTTTCAATGGCCACCTAGCTGATCGATCTGAGAGATAGATCGACCACCGCATGGGCTGCGTAACACTGCAAGTTTATTTTGCATTATCTTTTAGGGTACCCGTGATACATATGTGCAGTATAAGATTTACATGGTTTGTCCAGGAGTTTTTAACCTTTATTTGTATTTTTTTCCCTATAATTTTCTCAAGTAATAAAAACTACGAATTCAGGGAATCCCTGAGGTTATTTATCAACTTGGCCGACATTCTTTTTTTACAAAAACATGTTGGTCGCTAATCTGTTTGTCCTCTCCGGAAAGTCTAAACTAGACCAGAAAACTTATACTCCTTATGTTGTAAGAATTGAACAACAACAACTGCCGAATTTAGTGGTTAGATCTGATTTTGCGTGTCAAAATTCTTATATCCATGATTTTGAAAAATCTAGTTAGTTCCATGCCTTTAAAAAATAAGGGTATGGAGGTAACTTCACACAACCACTAATATACCATGCATTTCTCGTGGAACTGAGGCAGGCCACTTGACAAAGAAACATGAAGAATTGATAATAATTCTCGACCATTAAAAAATACTTCTTTTTAGGAGACCTTTAACATTACGCAGTGAGGTTAAGATCATGGCCTCAATGGCAAGTAACTTTTTCCTTGCATGGTCAACCGTACTTTTTAAAGTATTTTTTAAGCCGCGGATGCTCTGGATGGCCTGCATGTCCTGCACCTGGTAGCAGTTGCTTGCATTATACTTCTCGATTCGTCGAAGTGTCAGCGTAGAAATAATGCAAAAGATAGAGCTAGTAGCTAGCTAGCTCCGCATGGAAATGCAAAAGATATCGCGCTGCGTGACAAAGGCAGGGCACGGTAATAATGATGATTGTACTGCCGTGCAACCTCTTTATTTGCTCGCAAAGTCACATGCGGCACACTCCCTGCACGATTGCTAGACCGCTATAGAGTGCACATATATGGGACCTTATTTGCCCTCTATTAGCAACTAGTTATTTGCTCTCTATTAGCAACTAGTTGCTTCACGTATGGTACGTTGCATAAATGCCATGTAATTCAATTTTTTTTTTTCGGAACAGGCTGGAGAGCTGCCAATTGCATATTGATAAAGGAGTTAACCCTGAGCTAACTAGGATCATGCTCGATCATGCTCTCAAAGAGAGAAACCAAGCAAATAAAATCTACGCAGCGATAAGGTTGGCAATACTAGAGTTTAAATATGAACAAGTATGGACTACGCATAAGTAAATCGTGCAACCTTTTTCCCATCATTTTAACCTTAATTCTTTTAAATCGATTGGAATGTACAATTCAATATGGTGTCACAGCTAGAGGCCTCGAACCCGCGAACCCGTATCCATGCTGATGCAACTATATAAAAATAATTGCATCCGACTCATACTTACACTTTTGATTTTGTGCGCCCGGAAGTGTTGCACAATGGAAGTATGAGTTAATTGCTCATGTTTCCCTATTAGCTTAAATCTTTTTCCGGATAAATTGGTCGGTGCATGAAACTTAACAGAAATGGCAGCGAACGCCTGATCCATGGTAGACAGCCAACACTGATTGAGGGAATAATAACAGAAATTCATTTAATCTGGGATTGAAGACTCACTTAGCTTGTGGGTCCTTTTGTTTGCGATTCCTTTCGTCCTTTTCTCAAGGAAGAAAGAGTGGAAGGTCGCAGCCCGTCCTCCACGGGAGAAAGCCTGTAGCGATCCTGTTTGGTCATGATGAGCAATTTTGTCTACTCAGGGCGCGGCATCTCCCCTCCCCAGCAGCTGCCTCTGCAGTCTGCACCCATGATCCATGGCTTTTTCCCCACCCCGGCCGCCTGCACATGCGATCCAGCGAGTAGTCCATGCGACCATTCCGTGTGCTTTTTATTCCTTGCCGCCCCCCCCCCCCCCCCCCCCCCCTCTTCCTCCCTTTCTCCCCTCCCAACAGTGTCCGGTCAAGCGTTCCACATGCTGCAGTGCTACCTCTTGGCCTGCACACCTCATCGACTGATCGGCGACGTCCGTGCTTGACCGTCGGATCGATCCACATGAGATGCTGGATCTAGTCACATGCGTTCCGACTTCCGTGGACGCTATGTTTAGGTCGTTGTAGTCTTTACAAAGAGCTCCAACTAACGTCGATTTCCTTTGATGATGATTAATGGCGGCTTGGGATATGTAGCGGTGGCAAATAGCAGCATCAGTGCGGCATGATTCTAAGCATCATGTGGTCGTCGTCGCCGCCGCCGTCGCAACTCGCTGATTCTAGGCGTGCGCTTACTCCTCCTGGAATTCAAGGTGTGGAATACAGATGTGTTTGCCATGTGTACTTAACGTAGTCCCAGCGCGAAATGGCAACTAATTCAGCATATCCTCATGGAACCCTAGGACGAGTAGATTTCTCGTGTTTGAAATGGTACATTTGATCCCAAATACAAACCCATTTAGGTTTGTTTTAAGTTAAACATTGGGCTTTCTAAATTCCCCATCTTATCATAGTAATCATCTTTTTACTGAGGGCTCGAGCGTGAGCATTGATTTCCTTGCCGAATTGCACGCCATTGTGGCAATAAATGACAGATGTAGACGTACTCCATATAGCAGCAACAACTAAGTTCAACTGTGAGGCGCATACTTCTCCTGGAATTCAAAGTGTGGAAAAGAGTCGACGTTCTCGTCGGGCCACATAACATGAGTTCCTATATTAGAGGACCATGTCATCCTTGAATACTAGCGCAACGAAATACAAACTAAAGGAATAAACATGTCCTCCGTGACTACTTAATGCAGACGTACACCACCCGTTCATCTTGAAACGACGCCCTAGTAAATTCTGTGCTCTAAGCCGAACAAAAATCATATAAGTTGAATTGATAGCACAAGGATATGCTCCCTCTCCGTTCCAATATAGTTGTTTTGACTTTTCTAGATTCATATATAGCATATATCTAGATGCATAGCAAATATTATGAATCTAGAAAAAACTAAAGTGACCTACATTATGGACAGAGTGAGTACTACTTTATTATATTTAATTAATTTATTAAAAAAAGTTTCTATAATAAGTAAACATTATATTGTAACGTTGCACATATATTATTTAGTCGAAGTTCTAGATTACCGACCGTTTTCGGCGTCAAATTGAATCGAATCTAAACGAATCTGAGATAGCATGGAGCAGGGCGCAATAAACAAGCGGACAGCGACGTAAACGGAAGCATGAGATCGACTCCATGGCGTAGTAGTATAGATGAGCATGATGATGTTGAAAGCAGCAAGACAGGCCGGCCACCCTGAGTCGCGGCTCTCCATGACTGCCTTGACTGTTTTGTCGATCCATCCATATCCTTCACGCACAATTTTAATTTGTAGCCTAGTTTGTCGTGGCAGAAAGGCTGGTACTACGTCCACAGACCGTCAGGCCCTGTAGCCGAGTAAACGGCCGTATCGGCAACAGTAGACCGACTCATCACCATATTTTAGTCTCTCTTTTAGTCTCAAGCAGGGCAGGTGCGGCATGCAAACTAGATATATATTATATCTACGTGCATAGTAAAAGTTATGTACGAAAATAACCTACCATTTGGAACAGAGGAAGGAGAATTGAAATAAAAAAAAACATTTACGGCACCCTTCGTTGAGCCGGAAATTCAGCATGAGAAAGGCTGTTTTCGCGGATAGGTGTACGCACACCTCCTCGCGCTTTCACAAATAACCACTGCTCGTATCCCGTCTCCACAGGCAAGGTACGATGGTAGGACAGCATGGCCATGTAGCAGGGGCATTCCAGTCTTTTCCCAAAAAGCATTTCTTGCACGTTTGTTTTCCCAAAAAAGGGTGCTTGGTGATGGATGGACAGTTGGACACTGCAGCTACTGTCCTTGCGCACAGCTGCAGCTCGCACGCCTGCACCGCGCGCTGCGGCCTCGGGGGTCATATCCGTGGTCGCCAGGGGAAGAAGAGAGGGAGTGACCGACCGACCGATCGATGAACAAGTAGCGAGGCGAACGTACCCGCGCTTCAGCGCTTGCTTTGCTTGCACTCTGCTGCTGTCTGCTCTGCTGCAGCGTCCGAGCGCCCGCGCCGGGCCCAACCAACACCTCAGATCTTTCCGATTCAGAAAGAAGCGCGGCTCGCAGGCCGCTGGGCCGCTCGACTGGCTTCACAAGCGGGCTCGCTCACCGCACTGCGGCTGAACGGCCCAACTGGGGCATCCTACGGAAACATTGCCACTCCCTATTTCGTTTTCCCCAAAAATGCGACATGATAGTTCCAACAAGAGTAACTTGTTCAGAAAGTCTCCTAGGTGGTATGAGAGAGAGCCATGCGATAGCATCAAGCATTCAAGACTTTTTTTTGAATAATTGCAGTCAAGACTTTTAAGGGCTCAGCGTAACATACATTGCGCAAGTTGCGGTAGCAAATAAACAAACTCAACCTAAGTCCTAACAGTAGTTGACATCCAACGGCACCACCGGCAGGTGGACTGTCTCAGCCTCTCAGCTAGGCGCTCAAAGTTCATGCTGCAATACCCGCAGCTCAAGTCCTAATCAACGCCGTCTGCAGTCAACAAGTTATTCCAGCGGTTAGTATGATGAATAGCTTCAGGGATCAATGTGCAAATGGAGGTTTCTCATCAATAGATCAGAAACTATGATGGGCAATGTTTGTAGGATTGTCAACGCATCAACATGCAATGCAAGTAGAACGAGAGTCCCCAAACTATGTGAAGCAAAGAAATCCTGGGGGAGCAGATTGGGCGAGCGCCAGCAGGTGAATCCCTTTGATGTACTTTTTTTTTATAGTTATTCTCAAATCTTTCACCATAAAAAAGTTTCTATTTTAACTGCCAACCTCTTGAACTCCTTATCTCTTTCAAGTTTCAATATCTATCTGTTGATAGGACTCAACAAAGTAAAACGTATTTTATCCTGAACAAATAGTGGAAATAAGAAAAAATCACATGCTTGAAGAACATCTTCCTAATCAAGAAGCAAAGAGAAAATGAAGCATAAAAATTCACCATATCTAAACAACAGTTTAAAATTTAAGAAGTTTAACCTATAACAGACAACGACAATCAAATGTTTTTTAATCAGTGATGCATTCAACTAGTTTGTTTGGTTCTATCGACTAAGGCTATCATAGGTCAACGGTGCAGATATTTACCTATATTTATCAAATTCACTTGCATGTGTCCCTGATGAGACAACGAGTTACTTAGTTTTGCTTAAGTACCGAACGTACTCTGTGACTAGAGCAGCAGGGTTTTCAGTTTACCTGCATTTGCCGCTGATGGCATTCCAGGGTCTCGAGCAGCGCCAGCCAAGGCACCAACCATAGTCTGCGATACTGAAGCAGAAGTAGCACCTGCAGCAAGTTGAACAGTTAAGAACAACAGCACAGGAACTTGTTAAATGCAAAGAAACATCTCAAAGCACGGTGAGGTTGTTATACTTGACAGTTCTGAATCATCATGCACACAAAGCAGGCAAAGTTGTGAAGCAACCAATTGAAAAACAGCATAAATGGAGAACTTAATCACCATTAATCTTTTAAAGGTAATGCTTCTACGAAAGATGGTTAACAATGCTCATAAGGAACCTGACTGTGAGACCCACATACCATATTAATATATTGCTTCAAAGAGCTCTTGGAATAAATAGAAATATTATATTTCAGTAGCTGCAGTAGGCAAACGGTTGCCAGAATTACCAAAAGCTGTGCTTGTCAACAGTAGACCAAATGCTATTATCAACGGTGCACAGTGCACTGACTCCAGTAGATCAGATACCATTATCTAAAGATCAATTTTACAGATTTAACTGTGCAGAGATGTTTGTCCTCGGTTGAAGATTTGTGACTGAACATGTGGTGTTCTCTAAGCAATTTCAAGGATTAATCACGCCGCTCATGGACGAACATCAGGACCAAAGATCGTATGTGTAGACAAAACGGAAGTCGTATGTGGAAATCCTACCTAAAGGAATCAACAAATGACAATCGCAAGCATAATGAGGATGCCAACTTTCTCTGTTTGGTGGATGCAACAAATATGAATCACGTTGCTTTCCGCTTATCTGAAGTGGGCGCTCCTGATGGAGCTTCGGAGGTTGACCAGCTTTTAAACTTTTATCTGAAGGTCAAATATGTGCATTAGTCAGTAAATGACGCATGATGCTTGCAGGTAAAGTGACAATAGGGACATCAAATATGTTTTAGCCACTGCAGGAATACGATCAAAACATGCAGGTGTGTTCAAGCTACCAAACACTCAGAATAAAGGAGAACATGTTTATGTGAATGCAGCAGGAGCAAAAAAGAAGAAACACTTGTTAGGTCTAGATTCACGGATCACTAGGTGCGGGATTGACTCGGGTACTAGCTCTGGTTCTAGTTCTAAGATCAAACATTCGTGCACGTGTGCGTGCGTGTGTATAAGATCAAATCCGATGGTAGGGATAGGGTAGATTACCTTGCTCTGAGGAAGACGACACCATCATGTTCGTTGGTGGCGTCTGCGCTCGGGCAGCGTCGCGCAGTGCAGCGGGTCGTAGCAGATCCGCTCTGTGGCAGCGATGGTCGGTGCAGTGCAGCCAGTGGTGCTTCCCGCCGCCGCAGCGCCACCCCTCGGGATCGGGTTAGGGTTTAGGTGTAGGTGGGGAGTCGGGGCACGACGATCTTTGGCGTGTGTGCCCCTCGGCCCCCACCTCTCTATTTATGTGGCGCTGGCGACGGGGGCCCACCAACGCGAGTTGGATTGGGCGCCCCCGATCAGGGCGCGGATCAAGGCTAAGGCCTTTGGGCCTTAGGTTAGAGATCAATCCAACAATCTCCCCCTTGATCTCACATTATCTTTCTCTTTCACTTTTCTATTTTCCTTATCTCATCACAGATTTATGTATAGGGCATATCTCATCGTCACGCGCAATTGCCGATAGAATCAATAGCCACAATACACGCCTCTGTTCAGAAATAGATTCTGTATTCCTTTTGGGCCTCTATTATCCAGAGATCATAGGCTGTACCTCATTTCCATGCCGGCTACGTGTTCCATGAACACGCTGGGTGGTAGGCCTTTCGTTAGCGGATCCGCAAGCATATTTTTTGTTCTTATATGCTCGAGACTTATGGTGTGATCCTGAATTCTATCTTTTATCGAATAAAATCTTATCTGTATCGACTTTGTAGCCGTGCTCTTCTTGTTATTATGAGCATAAAACACTGCTGGTTGGTTATCGCAGTACATCTTTAGTGGTCTTTCTATACTGTCCACCACTCTTAAGCCAAGTATAAACTTCTTTAACCATTCTACCTGCCCGGAGGCCTCGTAGCATGCTATAAACTCAGCATACATCGTCGATGTTGCTGTGACCGATTGTTTAGAGCTTTTCCATGAAATAGCTCCCCCCGCGAGAGTGAAGATGTAACCCGTCGTGGATTTTCTATCATCTTCATCTCCCGCAAAGTCTGAATCTGCGTATCCTTTAATCTCTAAAGAATCGCTTCTTCTGTATGTTAGCATTAGGCCTTTTGTGCCTTTCACATATCGCAAGGCTTTCTTTACAAGTTTCCAGTGTTCTAGACCTGGATCTTTCTGAAATCTGCCAAGCACATTAGTGACAAAGGCTAAGTCAGGGCGTGTGCACACTTGAGCATACTGTAAACTTCCGACTGCCGAGGCATACGGAACAGTTTTTATCTGTTCTTTTTCATACTTATTTCTGGTACTCTGAAAGTCTCCATATCTGTCACCCTTGACTATGGGAGCAGGAGTAGGTTTACTCGCATGCATACTGTATTTTTCTAGAATCTTTTGTAGGTATGTCTCTTGTGACAGACCTAGCACCCCATTTCTTCTATCTCGGTGAATCTCAATCCCTAGCACAAAAGAGGCTTCACCAAGGTCTTTCATGTCAAAATTCGATGACAAGAATTCTTTCGTTTCTAACAATAGACTGACATCACTACTCGCTAGTAGAATGTCATCCACATACAGTACTAGGAAAATATATTTCCCTTTCTTGAATTTTGCATAAATGCAATTATCTTCAACATTTTCTGTAAACCCAAACTTCTTTATAGTCTCGTTAAACTTCAAGTACCACTGTCTTGAAGCTTGCTTTAATCCATAAATGGATTTCTTTAAATGACATCCCATATTTTCTTTTCTTCTTACGACAAAACCTTTAGGTTGTGCCATGTAAACTTTTTCTTCGAGATCCCCATTTAGGAATGCCGTCTTTACATCCATTTGGTGCAACTCCAGATCAAAATGTGCAACCAAGGCCATAATTATTCTGAAAGAATCTTTACATGAGACCGGAGAAAAGGTCTCATTATAGTCTATTCCTTCCTTCTGTGTAAATCATTTTGCCACAAGACGAGCCTTGTATCTTTCTATATTCCCTTTGGAGTCACATTTTGTCTTGTAGACCCATTTACAGCCTACTGTTTTGGCTCCTTCAGGAATTTCTTCTAAGTCCCAAACTCGGTTGGTCCTTATCGATTTTATTTCATCTTCCATGGCTTCAAACCATTTAGATGAATGTATGCTTCTCATGGCTTCTTCGAATGAGATGGGATCATTTTCCATTCGAAACTCTTCTGTGTTATACACTTCATAATCAGCAGGAATAGCTGATCTTCTTTCTCTTTCAGATCTCCTAGGAGCCTCTTCTGTTCGAATGTTATCTGCTGGAACCTGTGACGGCTCCCCCTGATCTATGGCAACGTTATTATCTATAGGATCCTGAAGGACAAGTTCCACATTTTCATTCTGCGTCGCCACAGAAGGGATCAATTCGGGAACTGGCATCGCAGTAACTCGTACTGCCGGTGCAGTCTCGGCAGGCAGCGAGAAAAACGGTTCCTGAATCATTGGAGTGGGTGCGAATACCCGCTTCTCCTCAAGAACAATCTTTCGAACTGTTGTGTTTCCCCGAATCATCTCTTCTTCTAGGAAGGTAGCATGTCTCGTTTCTACAAACTTTGTAAATCTGTCTGGACAGTAGAAACGATATCCTTTTGATCTATCTGGATAACCAATAAAATGGCAACTCACTGTCTTGGAATCCAATTTCTCAATGTTCGGGTTGAATATCTTTGCCTCAGCAGGACTCCCCCACACCCGTAGGTGATTCAGTGAGGGTATCTTTCCTGTCCACAGTTCATACGGTGTTTTAGGTACCGCTTTACTGGGCACTCTGTTGAGAATATAGACAGCGGTTTTCAACGTCTCCATCCATAAACTCACTGGCAGCGTAGAATAGCCGATCATGCTTCGTACCATGTCCATCAAGGTACGATTCCGTCTTTCAGCCACTCCATTCTGCTGAGGATCGCCCGACATAGAGTACTGGGCTACTATTCCTTGTTCTGTTAGGAACCTCGTAAAAGGTCCTGGAACCTGTCCGTATGGGGTATGCCGACCGTAGTATTCCCCTCCACGGTTAGAATGGACAACTTTTATCTTTAAATTGTGCTGATTTTCAACTTCAGCCTTGAATTCTTTAAATTTATCTAATGCCTCTGATTTCTCTTTTATTGGATAGATATGTCCATAACGGGAATAATCGTCTGTGAACGTTATGAAAGAGTCATAACCGTCTATGCTTTTGACTGAGAACGGTCCGCAGATATCTGTGTGAATTAATTCTAAAATACCTGCGCTGTGCTCAATATTTTTCTTTGTTATCTTTACATATTTTCCTTTAATGCAATCAATGCATTTGTCTGAATCTGAGAACTCAAGAGGAGGTAGAATTTCATTCTTAACCAACCTTTCTATTCTCCCCCTCGAAATATGGCCTAAACGACAGTGCCATAATTTCGACAATGTGTCTTGAGTTCTCTTTCGTTTTCTGTTATTATCTGTGATTTCAGACACAATCGCATTCACATCACATACGGAATTCACACTTTCACGTAGCGATAATAAATAAAGATCATTTTTTCTAAATGCAATCGAAGCAACTGTATCATCAAATTCTATTACACACATACCGTCTCCAAAACGACATGCAAATCCATCGTCATCAAGACGAGATACACTAATCAAGTTTCTCTGAATTACGGGAACATAAAATACATCTTTAAGCAATAAATTAAAGCCTGTGTCGAGCTCTAAGAGGAGGTCTCCAACCGCCTCAACATCTGCCTCGACTCCATTTGCGACTTTAATTCTGTTTTCTCCTCTTCCCGTAGTTCTCGTTGAACGGAATCCCTGTAAGGAGTTTGCAACATGAATTGTTGCTCCTGAATCAATCCACCAAGTAGATTTCGAATAATCTTTATACAAGGATTCATTTATAAATGAGATAATGTTCTCACCTCGTTTCTCCATGATCATCTTTAGATAATCGGGACAGTTTGTCTTGTAGTGTCCCTTCTGTTTACAGTGAACGCACTGGTCCTTGTCCACTAGAGGTTGCCCAAACTTGGGCCTGTGCTGTGGCTGAGCCAACTGGGGTCCCTTTCCTTTGGATGAAGAGGGAATCTCTTTATTATATCTTTTCTTGTTCACATAGTTTATGGATCCACCATGTGCATTCTTTATTCTCTCTTCTTCTTGTACACACATCGCTATGGTCTTTTCAATATCCCATTTTTCAGGGTTCATGTTACAATTGACAACAAAGTTGTCAAACTCTTTTGGCAACGAAGCAAAAACCAAATGAACTATGTGTTCTACTTTGAACTCCATATCCATTGGCTTAAGCTTGTTGTTAATGTTCACCAAGCGATGGAGGTGCTCTCTTATCCCACCTCCCAAGTACCTCTCTGTCACCAGTTGTTTGATCAACTGGGTAGCATAAGTCTTTGAGGAGCCAGTGTACTGACTCCTTATCTTGTCGAGGTACTCAACGTGCGGGCTCTATGGTGTTCTTGACCACTGCCAAATATTTCTTGTTGGCAGGTAGCCACTTGACATGATCGGCGTCATACCTCTGTTTGCTCGCCTTGTAGGCGAGCTCTGTTTGCTTCCAAGAAGCATCTGTAACATCTTCCCCTCTGACCGGTCTCTCAGGTTCAACTGGAACCGGTGCATCGAGGACCCAATCTAGCTCAGCCATGGTAAAGAAGAGATCCAACTTCTTGTACCATTCATTATAATTGTCGCCTTTCAGAATCGGAATATCCTTGATGGAAACCATCATAGGAAAACCAGCTGAAACAGGTTAGCTCAAGTGAGAACAATATAACAATAATTACGAATGCATGGAAATTATAATATTGTCATTATCAACTTTGGTAAGAAAATAACAACATTACAATTTAATCTGGAAAAATATTCTGTAAAATCATAATATTGTTATCATCAACTTTGGTCAGAAAATAACAATACTACAATTTAATCTGGAAAAATATTCTGTGACTCAAAATTTAAATTATCCCTTTGGTTCAAATTTAAATTCAAGTCAAAATAATTATCTATGCAGCGGAAACATGAATAAAAAAAATCTATTTCGAAGCAAGATCTGTGAAATTCTGTATATCTATTCTCTAAACATTTATCCCTTTGGTTCAAAATGAAAAGAGATCAAATTCTGTGCAAAAAATATTCAAATTTGCTTCAAAACAGAATGAAAAATATCAAATGTTACTGTTCATCTGTGAAAACAGGCCGGAAATCTATTACTGTGCGGCCCGTTACTGTACAGCTCGTTACTGTGCAGCCCAAAAACCACGTCCGCGGCCCGGCCCACTCACGAAAACGGCCTGCAACTGTGCGGCCCGCGGCTAACGGGCCGCAACCTGGGCCTGGGCCGCGAAAGCAGCCCACCCGCGCGCGCGCCGGCCGCCGCCCCCCCCGCGTCGATCTCAGCCGTCTATCCCGATCAGACGGCTGAGCGCGCGTTTCGGGACGTATAAAAGCCCCGCGGCCGGGCGTCGCCTGCGAAACCCTAGCTCATTTCATTTCGCTCTCCCGCGACTCTCACCTGGCTCTCTCTCGCTCTCGCCTCTCCTCTTTCTCCTCGCCTCTGGTCGCCGACTCCGCCGCCGGCTTGAACTCCGGCGCGGCGGACGGCTTGGCCGCCGGCCACCTGCTGGCAGCCGGATCTACCTGGCCTCCTCTCCTTCTCCCTCTCTCTCTAGTTCCCTCGCCCTCTCCCTCAGCTTTTCTGTTCCGGCCAGAGGCTGCGCCGCCGCGTTCGTCCTCGACGCCGGCGGCCGTGCCATGGCCGGATCTACTTCTCCAATACCCAACTCTTTGATTTCTTGGCTCGGTGTGCGTCCAGACGAAGCAATAGCTGTGCCTTATGGGCCTCCTCGCCGGAGTCGCGTGCGTCTCGCGCGCGGCTCCGTCGAGGGGATCTCTGGGGTACGGGAAAAGAGGGATACGACGGTGGGAAGAGAAGGAGAAGAGAAGATCAGCAAGAAGGAGCAGAAGATGAAGGGCCAGGTATGTCGGGTGGGGTTAGATCTAGGGTTAGGGTTAGGGTTTCGAGCTTTTTCTCGATTTCTTTCTTTCGATTTGCATCTTTTGCTCTATTTGCTCGATCCCTTCCCCTTTTCTTTCCATAACCGAGTCCAAACCACAACCTAGTATGGCTCTGATACCATTGTTAGGTCTAGATTCACGGATCACTAGGTGCGAGATTGACTCGGGTACTAGCTCTGGTTCTAGTTCTAAGATCAAACAGTCGTGCACGTGTGCGTGCGTGTGTATAAGATCAAATCCGATGGTAGGGATAGGGTAGATTACCTTGCTCTGAGGAAGACGACGCCATCATGTTCGTTGGTGGCGTCTGCGCTCAGGCAGCGTCGCGCAGTGCAGCGGGTCGTAGCAGATCCGCTCTGTGGCGGCGATGGTCGGTGCAGTGCAGCCGGTGGTGCTTCCCGCCGCCGCAGCGCCACCCCTCGGGATCGGGTTAGGGTTTAGGTGTAGGTGGGGAGTCGAGGCACGACGATCTTTGGCGTGTGTGCCCCCCGGCCCCCACCTCTCTATTTATGTGGCGCTGGCGACGGGGGCCCACCAACGCGAGTTGGGTTGGGCGCCCCCAATCAGGGCGCGGATCAAAACTAAGGCCTTTGGGTTTTAGGTTAGAGATCAATCCAAGAACACTCAGAATAAGAAAAACACATTGTAGAATACCTCCCCCTTTCCCGAAGATAGCGATCGAGAATAACAAATGCTCGTGTCTGACGGCAATACTTCTTCTTCTTCTGGTGAGACCTCTGGCCAGTACTGAGGTCACGAACAAATCAGCGGAGCATCACTCGAAGACAAGCTAGCGGAAAGAAAACACAGTGAACAGTTTTTTTTCCGTCCAGTTTATCATACCCGGAGTGGATCGGAAGTACGTTGTGTGGCTTCAATGGACCGGGTGGTATTAACACTGTGCGTTTCAGCTCTGGGGTCCTGTGAACCAAGTTATGAACAATCTTGGCGACCGCTTGGCAAACACGTTCCCAGTTCAGGGAGGCCCTATTGCAAGTGGTATTTGTTTAGATTCAGGGCAAGGGGGATCACACAATACTTTGATCCGAGGAACAAGAATCTGAAATGCATACTGAAACTGCAAACCTGCGAAACGACCTGCGAAGAGAGATCGAACGAGATGCTGTGCACACACCTGAGATGCTGCTTCGCGTTGAGCGCGGTGCGTATGATGCAGCGGATCCGGTCGTGGTCGTGGTACTCGCAGAAGTGGGCCGCGAGCGCGTCGCCTCGCTCGGTGCCGGCGAGGATGTCGTCCAGGTCCATGTGGACGGCGAGGAAGCGCGCGGTGCAGGACCTTGGCCTCGACGCTCATCAGGCGCCCGTCGTCGTCCGGCGGAAGGAAGCGCGACAGGTACCCGACGGCGCCGCGCCACTGGCCTCGGGCGACCAGGTCCCTCAGGTGCACCACGGAGAAGGCCGCGTCCGTCTCACGGACCATCCTGCGCCGGATCAGCGACGGAGAAGAATCCGTTAGCAGGTAGCAAGCGCAGCGAGCGGTGCTGTGAGAGATCGAGGGATATCTGGAGCGCGTACGATTGGAAGGTGCGCTCGAGGCCCTGGAGCCAGAGGAAGGCGATGAGGCGCCGGTGCCGGATCCGCCGCACGGCGGGGTGCTCGTCGTCGCCGCAATCCCTGACGGCCGGCATCGCTCCGCCGACCTTGCCCCGCTGGTACGAGGGAATCGACTCGATCGGGGTGATCAGAGTTCCGATCAGGGGAAGCATCCAGCGATGGATTGACATCTCGATATTATTGTGCGGCGGCAGGCAATGGCACAACTAAGCATTCGAGTCAAGTAGGCAGTGCCCAAGACTTGAATCCAAGGAAGAACCCAATGGAGGTCACTGCTTCTGATGAGCACAATCATTATCCAAAAAGACAACGGACAAGTGGGGCTTTTGCTGAAGCTAGCATGGTCTAATACTGTTTTTTTTGTTCTTACTTCAATTAAAATTTATATGCAGCAACATGATCTTTTGTTTATTCACTAGAATGGTAAATTATGCTTTCATCAGTAGAAGGCAGGGGTATGCTAAATCTTTTAAATAAAAATAGAATATGCTGTCATGCAAGGTTGGTTTTGTCTGGTAGGTTGAGTGAGATTATTAGAAGGCTAAATCAATAAAATAACACTTTTCTTCATAAAATGCTTGAGATGTCTATTTAACATAACAGTTTTGTAACACGTGGTACGGATGATTGGAGTGTGCTGTGCAGTTCTTCTTATGGTTCAAGAGTGGAATGTTTGATGCTGTTTTCTGCCATGGGTATTGTTTGCAATTTTTCTGCTGGAGGAGTATTAAATTTTACTTGCCCAAATGTTACTTTCATTTTACAAAGCTTGTAGGTTTTCTGGTAATTTTGAGTTTTCAACTTCCAATGCGTCCATTTAATTTACAACATGATCCATGGACTTGAATGACATAGAAGTCGTTGGCTTCTTGTATGATCCGGTAATGGAAGTTATTTGTTGGACAATACTAACCGGTGGAATACTTGTTGGCCTGCAGACGCCGGCGATTAGCTATGACTTGAGCGGGGGATTAATTATTGCAGCATGAACTTCGAGCGCTCAGCTGACACAGCCGAGTGTCGTTAGATGTCTCTGCTGCTATTAGATTTAGTTTTTTAGTTGCTACTTCTATGTTGAGGTTTGCAAGCCACTTAGAACTTAATTGCTATGTTATCGTGCAAACTCTCTCGTACCACATATGAGATTCATATTTAATGAAATTACTCGCTCCGTTTCAAATTATTAGCCGTTTTGATTTTTCTGTAGCACTCACATTGGACACATTAGCAAAGTTTTTTTCAAGTAACCTCAGCTGGAGAAACCGAAGAAGTTACCCTCCTATACCCATCTCATGAAGACTTCAACTACTTTTTCGTAAATTTCCTGGATCCCCGTAGCACGAAAACGAAAAGAAAAGCAAGAGCGGAAGAAGCTCTGCCAGGGAAGCAACCGGTGTCCGGTGAATCGGCAGCTACCACTCCGCCGCCCACCCACGCGTCGCTTCTCCTCCTCCCTACAATCCTACCCCAACGGCCAGCCGCGGGCCCCCACTTCCCTCCCGTGCCACTGACACGCGGTCCCGGATAGACCCCCGGTGGCCCACCTGCTCGCCCGAATCGAATCCGGAGAGCCCAACACCACACTGCCCACCCAAACCACGCTCCCACGCGCGACGTCTCCCTGGCCGGTTGGGCCTCCGTCAATGCGTGGCCCCACGGGTCGCCGCGCTCGTACCGGACCCCACACCGGTGGCCGGTCGACACGCGTCACCTCGGCGCGTCCGCTCGCGAGGCCCAAAACCGCCGCGGAGGATCGGAGATCCCCGGCCCGGCTCGCTGCCAGGTGGGCCCTCGAGCCGGCGAGACGCGGCCCGTATATATCGCCGCCTTTCCCCACCGGCTTCGCCTACCTCGCCGCGCTTACCCCGCAACCCCATCCACCCCCCCCCTCCACTCCCCCGCCCCGAAAACCCCACTGCGCCGCGCGAACCCTAGCCGATCGCGCGGAATGCCGGCGATGCCGGAGCCCCAGGACGCCGACGTCGGGGAAGGCGGCCCCGGCGGCGGCGGAGGAGGCCGCGAAGCCGGCGAGGAAGGTGGCGGAGGAGGCGGACCCGCGCCTGCGCTGGGCGTTCGTGCGCAAGGTCTACGCGATCCTGTCGCTGCAGTTCGCGCTCACGGCCGCCGTCTCCGTCGCGGCCTGCCTCGTGCGCGCCGTCCCGCGCTTCTTCGCCACGGGCCCCCCCGCCGCCGTCTGGCCCGTCTTCATCGGGATCCTCGTCTCCCCGCTCATCGGTGCGCCCCCCCTCCCCTCCCCTCCCTAGGGTTTCGGGTTCCGGTCGCCCCTGCGTGCTTGGTTCGGCTGCGGGGCGGAAATCGAAGCGACTGGCGCCGGGTATAAGTATAACGCGCGCGGTTGATCTGTGCAGTGATGTTCCCCATGTTGAAGTACCGGGAGAAGCACCCCACGAACCTGGTGCTGCTCGGCGTCTTCACGCTCTGCTGCAGCCTCAGCATCGCCATGACCACCTCCACCAGCCTCGGTACGGGCTCATGGTTCCGCCATCTCCCTTTCTCGTGGCTTCGCTTTCTGCTGTGATGTGGATAGATCGAGTGCAGCGGGTGGTGAAATTCTGGTGGTTTCCAGGGGCAATTAGTCATCATCTGCTACCGATCCGGTGTTTGTTGTGATGGATTGTTAGGGATGTGTGATCCTGCACTTTCTTTTTTGGGGGGGGGAATGCAGTAGCTGCCAGTTAGATTGTTGAAAAGAGCAGATTTGGGCTCTGTGGTGGTTTTGGTAGAGAAGAAGAGTGGAGCTTCCTTTTCCTTTTTCGTGCGGGAATGAACGATCATTTGTAGACCAACTAGTATGTGGCTCTTATCAATTATGATATTCTTCTGCTGTCAGCCGATAAATGTTAAATTAGTCTGTTCCGGTGTTCCCTGCAAAAATTCAGGATAGACTTATGAGCTTTGTGGAATTTGATGTGTAGAATTTCACTCTATCTTTAGTTGTTGGCCCTTGGCAGTGGTAGGATGGGAATCGGCTCGGGGTCAACTTTTTTTTAACTAAATCCTCTGTGACTGCGTCGTATAGATGTACTATTCTTGCATGGTGAGGTCTTGTTTGCCTATACAAATAGATTTCTGTGTCATGGACAGTGCCCTGCAATGTTGTTTGCAATTTGCACGGTTAATTTCTTACATTCCTTATTGTTGTCGGTCAATGTCCTGTATTGAGTCCATTAGCGTGTCCTTTTTCATTTCTTGTGGCATCATTTGGGTGAGTTGCACAGCAGTTACTTTTAGCATAAGAAAAATTTAGTTTTTACCAATTGGCTTGTGCTATCTACTGTTTATGATTTATCTGCACGTACGACCACTCTTCTGCATGTGTTTCCATGCATCTAGTTCAGGTCAGCCAGTATACTAGTTTCTAACCACCCCATTCGCTGTGGTAGCAGTCATTAATAAAATGTTGAATTTTACATTTTGAAGATGCATGAGTTGGTCTTATTTGTTGCATGATCTCTAGCTTTTTATTTTGTGATGGAACAACTAGGTCCAGAGTACTGGGCTATGTTATATTTGTTGACTGTGAGTTGAAGTGCTGACTGAATGCTTGTGATTTTGTTGTGACGAAATCCGTCTCTCATTTCTTATGTTATTCCAAAACTGTCGATCTGTAACTGAATCCAATCTTTTTTCTGATTCATTCTAGATACAAAGTAAACCTTACTTGTGCAGTTTTCATACATGGTCCTTCCAACCTTTTTTCTGATTCACTGTAGATGCAAAGTAAACCTTACTTGTGCAGTTTTCATACATAGTCCTTCTATTGTGGTGAAATCCATGGCACACTGTTTTTATACTGAACGACTATAGATCTGAAATAAATCTAACTTCCTTCTGTCGGTTTGTAGATGTGAAGGAATCTTATCTTCCCAACTTTCAGGCATTCTAAAACGTTTTTAATTACTCTTTTAGTTACTACTGCACTGCATCCTTTAGGAACGCATGTATTTGTTTATCATTATGGCTGATGAAATGCAGTTCTTGTGTTATGTCAACAGGCAGAGTGGTTCTGCAGTCTGCCATCCTCACGGCAGTTGCTGTTCTGGGGCTCACCCTCTTCACCTTCTGGGCTGTGAAAAAGGGCTACGACTTCACCTTCATGTTCCCCTTCCTGTTCACCTGCGTCAACGTGCTGCTGGTGTACCTCGTCATCCAGGTTTGCTTCCCCGACAACAACGCCACCTTCCTCTTCCTCACCAGATCCATCTTTCTCCGTGCCACCCACCTGTCTGGCATACAGTGTAATGTCGCAATCCACTGGACCTTGCAGATCTTCTTCCCTCTGGGAAGGTTCGGCATCACCATCTACGGGTTCCTGGCCACCCTGGTGTTCTCGGGCTTCATCGTCTACGACACCCACATGCTGCTCAAGTGCCACACCTACAACGAGTACGTGGTCGCCGCCATCTCCCTCTACCTGGACGTCATCAACCTCTTCATGGCCCAGATGCCGCTCTCCTTCCAGTGATCCATCGCGGGTCTCACCTCAGCACCCCCCCCACCCTGACTTCGCCTCGCCCGTCCCGTACATGGTGGATCACGTCACATAGCTTCACAAGTCTAGCTGCCTCAAGTTACCAAGTACCTAATAGTACCAGTAGCACTACAGAGCTGGAGACTGATGTGTAATTAGCCAAGCTCTAGCTGAGATTGCGGTATATATGACCAGTTGCGCTAGTAGTGAAAGATAATCATAGACCTTGAGATATCTCCCTCTTCCGTGCTTCGGCACCGGGTAGCTCTGATTGATAGGCCGCTGTTGGTTTGAAACCTTCATGGAGATCCAAAGCGCTGCTGGATCTGAAACCTTAATGGAGATCCAAAATACTCTATCGCTTGTGCGTTTGGTGAGTGTGGTTGCTCTGCCGATCGGTCTGGTCATCTCGCCGGTGTGCTGCTGTTGCTGTTGCTGCTGCTTCTGTTCTGTTTGTTTCGTATCGTTGTTCCTGTGGCTTATAGTGTTTCTGTTCAATCTCCTAGAATGTAGGAATGCAGGGTCGTAGTGTCTGCCGCTCATTTATTTCTTAAAAGAGTATTCCACATAGCACTGACGCTATGCAATGGGAAAACTGGGCTGTACTGTGTGGTACGCGGCACCCTAACCTGAACACAACTCTTATGATACGGCGTATATTCCTAACACAAAGAGCTAAAAGCTGAGCTCAGATCGCCTGGAGCCAGAGGAAAGATATGAGCATGAGCAGCTTGAGCAGCCATTCGACGGGCGCGGCGGCAGCTCCGGCGGCGGACCTCCTGACGGTGAAGGAGATGGGCGCCGGCGGCGACGAGGTCGGCGTGGACCCGTTGATCACGCCGATCCCGAGATCCCTGCAGTCCGACCCCAGCGAGCCTGCGTCGTCGGAGATGAGAACACCAGGCCGGTTAGGGTTCAGACTTCAGCGTTTCAGCTAGGTTTCAGTCTTTCATCAGAGGATAGAGGTGTGCCGGTCGCTTACACTGGCGGTAGCAGGGGTAGGAGGTGTCGTTGAGGAGGTTGGCGTAGCCGTCGCGGCAGCTGCAGCGGTGGGTGAAGTCCGACGCCTTCTCGCAGGCGCCGCCGTCGCCGCAGTACTGCATCAGGCACGCTGGCGAAACGGAAGGAAGACAATTTAGCCATGGGTTCGGCTAGGCATGGTCGGTAGTACTGAGGAAGCGTGAACAGTTTCCGGGTTCGAGGGAGCGAGCTATTACGGTCGAAGATGGAGAAGTTGGTCAGCGGCGGCAGCCCCGCCGGCGGCGGGGGCGGAGCCGGCGGCGAGGACGACCCGTCCTGGCACCTGTAGTTGATGGTGCCTGCAAGAGGGGAGGGAGAAGAGTCAGAGCTGCAGTTCCGTTGCTTGTTGACTTCTCATTTCTGACCGCGTGACACGTGCCAAAGGCTGCGTTTCTTTTTCCAAGTTCTGCACCGGCGAAATGAATTCCGGGCCGTCAGCCTGGACAGCCGGGTCACGGGAAACTTGGAGCCTGACGGGCGCTGCTGCTGCCGAGTCAGCAGAAGTTTCCGACGGAAGAGAAAAGGTAAAGTCCCGTGCCAAGACCGACTCCCGGCACGTGTTGCACCAGGAGGACTTTGGCGACGCGCCAGGGTTGACTTTGAACGCCAACGTTCCCGGTGCCTGGGGCTGGTCGCCGAACGATCACGGCTGCGTGTTCTTGAAGAAACAGAGAGGGAGTGGGGGCTCTTCTTACAGTTGGGGATGACGCAGGGGAGGAAGGGGAACTGCATGCCGCCGAGGTGGTAGCGACTCCAGCCGGGCCTGCACTGGCACGCGAACCCGAAGGCGTAGTCGCCGGACTCGGCGCACGCCCCCATGCCGCACCGCGCCCTGCCGCACTCGCCGGCCGCCGCGGCCCCGCCGGCCAGCGTCAGGGCGGCGGCGGCGAGAGACGCCAGCGCGAGCAGCCCGGCGCGCCCCATGTATATACTCCCTCGCTCCTCCGATCCCAGGACGGAGCCCGGCCGGCCGGCGCGCTCCCGATCGAGCTCTCTGCTAGCTCCTGCGAGGAGGAGAGGATGATCAATGGCGCAGCAGCTGCCGGCCGGTGCTTGGAGGCCGTCGTTGCAAGGTTGATGACGATGGTACCCCCGGAAACTTGTATATATATAGGCATGCGTGCTGGTGAGCTTGTGGTCGGTCGGCCGGGCCGATTAGTTCCCATGCTTCCGTGGAATTGAACCCGGAGAGAAAAAAAAGAGGGACAACTGTAGAAAGGCGACCCGTCAGATTTGACAAAGGCGACGGGTTCTCCAGCCTCGGCTACCGAGTCGTTTGGTGTTCATGGCTGCACGCGGAACGTTACAGTTTGCAACCCCCTGACACACGGCCTCTGCCTGGCCTCAAACCAGGACGGAGATTCTCGCGTCAGTCAGGTCCAAACATGTTGGGAGACGAGTTTCCTTTCATCTAGAAGACACATGCAGGCAGACTGACCGAACTACTCGATCTGAATCGTGTATAATATGGTCAACTCCCCCGGATTATATTTCTCTTATTGTCTGTTGATTTTTTTCTTCGCCGTTGGAAATGGCTAATCTGTCCATTTTATTCTTTTTAACACAAAAGCATGTTATTTCTGCGTCATATAAGAAGGAGAAGCAAGTAAGGTTACATGTAGACTCCCTCAGCTTCAAATTATAGGTTGCTTTAGCTTTTTTCTGGATACATAGTTTGTAATATGTATATAGGCATGTATATATCTAAATATACATAATAATAAGTAAGGTTGTACACAAACTTTTACCTAGGTACATAATAAAAGTTATAGAGTAAAATGCACCAGAGGTCCACCAACTGTGTGTGTGTCATTTAGGTCCACGAACTCCAAAAGTATATTTTTAGATCCATTAACTTGTAATTTATGTCACTTAGGTCCATAAACTTTGAAAACGTAGGTCCATAAACTCTGAAAGTGCAGTTTTATCCATAAACTTGTAATTTGCGTCACTTAGGTCCATAACTCCGAAACTTCATTTTTAGGTCCTGAACTTCATCCATAAGCAGTCGTGTGGCTACAATCGCGCCTACAAAGATCGTCCCGATATCGTTGTCCATGAATATCTTTCAACCCTCACCGAGAACCACTCTGGGTTGACCCAAGTCTAACATCGTCACGAGATTTTTCGCCACAACGCCTAGAGCCACCATATTCGGCCACCCGCGCCACGGAGGACATAATATCCCCTACCACAGGACACATGTTGTTGAGTCTCTCTGTGACCTCCTCCATCTTTCCCGAGCCATCACCCTCACCTCTCCACCCATATTACGAGGTTATATTTAGATATAAGCTCCAGAATTCACCAATGACAGTCCGTAAGCCCCCTTTGAATCCTAATACATGTCAATAACCTCCAAGATAAGTCTTTCATCCCTCCTCTCTTCTCTTCCTATGCACTTGATTCAAAATCGGAGCTCAAATTTGACCTTCTGATGAAACTCCAGTAGCGTGCGGGCACCATATAGATTCACGTTAGTGCTATATCAGTTCATGAAAGCTCGGTGGAGGGGTATGGACCTATATAACACAAATTACAAATTTATGGATCTAGGAATGAACTTTCAGAGTTTGTAGACCTAAGTGACACAAATTACAAGTTTATGAATCTAGAAATGTAATTTCGAAATTGATGGACCTAAGTGACACCTTTCTTACAAATTGATGGACCTCTGATGCATTTTACTCTAAATATCTAAAGAAATCAAAACGAAATATGTATCTAGACATAGCATGTATCTAAATATACAGTAAAAAAATCTAGTATTTGGGAAAGTCCAAATTATAGTTGTAACGAAGGGTCGAATAATAGAACACTCGACGGTCAAGTCGGACAAACAAAACAGTAGCTATATGTCCATTTTATCATTGAGCCTTTTAGCTGATGAATGAATGGACGGCGCCTGATCTGTGTGTCGCTCTCCGCTGTCGGTGAGTGTGGTACGTGCTACGAGAAGGTTTGGTTGGCCCCTTGACTGTCCTCGCTTTTGGCGACGCTGCGACTGCAATGGTGTGGTCGTCGAATGAACGAACCAACCAACGGATGGATGGCTGTTCATACGCAGCATTGGTGGAGATGAAAGATAATCCGCTCGTGGAAGTTTTCCAAGAAAAATATATAAATTTCGAAGCGCAAGAGGATTTCCGTGATCGAGCTTATTATGCATGGACCTACTCCCTCTGGTGTCTGGTCAAATAACTGGGCGTTCTAACAAAAGCCTGATCGCATGTTGGAACTTAGAACTTCGACTGTCGGTGGTTTCCAACATATTTGTTTGGCAACGCAAACATCAGGCGTCATTTGTTCCGAAAAGTGCTCCATTTCAGATTTCAAATTATAGTTCATTTTAGTTTCGTTCTAACTTCTAAATTAGACTTGTGTAACTTTCACCAAATTTATAGAAACATGCACCGACACCTACAACGATAAACTAATCAGATTTACCCTTTTTCTTTTGATAAAATTTAGAAGAAAAAAATCTAAACTGTACATAAAGTAATTTAGATTATCTCCAAATAATCAAATATGAAAAATAAGACATCACAATGCATAGAAATGAGAAGACACATGAGCTCGGAGGAAGGGGTGGGCACGAATTCAAAATGACCAAAAAAATTCAACAATCCGGTCACCACCAACAAACTATATCCTGAAAAATCATGAAACAATTAAATTCCGCTCCTCCAAATAGGTGGAAGAGTGCAGAATCGACCATATTACATTACATTTTCTTATTTTTATGAGCCTCGAGTAATCAGTCGAAACGCACCCATGCCCCATCCATAAAGTCATAGAATTCGACTTCAATTTTTGGATGGCACATGCTACGGACCTTCTCAAACACAACCTTGTATGGCTGAAGACCAACTTTTTGAGGATTGGTGCATTGCATCTGCATAGTTGCTCCACAAATTCCAACAATTCTTTTTGAGAACTTCTGTGGGACGTGATTTCCACCTCTTCAAGTGAACTGAGATCAATGCCATCAATCCTGCGACTCTCCTCCAGGCGACAAGGGCAGCATGACCGGCAACCAAAATACTGAAAATAAGAATTTAGCGATGATAAAACTAGTGGAGAATTTGTGAAAAACTCAGCTAAGTCTGCCAGTTCTAGTAAAATGAACGTAAACAGCTACCCAATGCAAGTATCCAACAAAGTTTCCTTTGTTCTGACATGATCTTTACCTTGGTTTTTCAATACACTGAACAAGCATATTCGTAACTTCAGAGAACGTGTCTGGGCATGTATTTCATTAAAAGAAAACAAATATATTCATAACTTTGAGAACGGAGTGCCTCAAGAAAAAAGCAGTTTCGAAAACACTCCATTCTCAAACAAGTAAAAGGTCAAAGCAGTGAACGATAATTATTATTAGGATTGCAACAAAAGGTAGAGTGCGTAGAAATTACCGATGAGTAGCCAGAAAAATCAAACAATTGTACGGAGACCTTCTTTGTACTGCTACAACTCCTCAGGAGATGCAACATGACCGGTGCCAAACCATGGCAATTCCTCGGTAATAATGTAATGTTCAAGGTCTGACACTTGGGCAGCTTGCTTGTTTCATTCGAGAAGCTTTTGTATGCCTCTATTCCCTGTCATGATCGAGCAGAAACAAAGTAATTAACCACTGGATTATTATCAGAAAATTAAAAAGAAACAATTTCTTTTGAGGAAATTCTGATGACATCGACGCACCAGTGGAATGGAGACTCCCAGTCTTAACTGATCAACTTCAACTCCTTCGAATTTCCGCAACAGCAACCCCGCCGCAGAAGTTTCACCGATGTCTAGTAGCTGGAGGCGGCGGCGGCCGGCGTCTTCAAACCGGTGGCGGTGAGGGTCGTAGGTGGCATGGCACGACCAAACCAACCCTGCAAGCTTGGGGGCAGAGACGCGGGCCTCGCCAATGTCTTCACCTACACATAGGTATTCCAGCCCTGGGGTGACGACCTCCAGCCGCCGTGCTCTCGCGACGAAGCTCAGCGAGCGCAGCGAGTCGGAGCGGATGGAGACGCCGTGGTCGTCGACCAGAACGAGGCAGAGCCTCAGGTTCCTCATGCACGGGCACCGCGTGCAGACGTGGGCGGTGAGCTCGCCGCCGTCCATGCAGGCGAAGAGTATCGTCAGGGAGGTCAGCGCCGCGAAGGAGCCGGCCGGCGGGAGCCGGAGCCGCCAGTCTAGCCTGAGGCGGAGCGCAATCGTTCTCGCTCGTTCGCACGCGGGGAGCTCGAGCGCTGCCCAATGGACGCCCTCCGGCTCGTGCGGCGGCATCGTCGGCGGAGGCATGAAGAGGATGAGCTCGCCCGCCACGCGCCCGGCGGCGAAGCGCAGCCACCGCGCGACGCGTCCGGCCGGGACGCCGTCGAGGGCGTCACAGGCGGCGGTGGGCAGGACGATGACGAGGCCCTCCAGGGTCGTGTCGGCGGCGTAGGCGGCGAGGGCGCCGTCGACGGAGCGCGCGACGCCGCCTACGCCGCGCGCGAACGAGGCCGGTGCCAGCGGGGGCGCGTCGCGGCTGCCGCTGCCGAAGACGAGCTCGGGCAGGTGGGCCCAGACGCGGCGCCAGCGGCGGGAGAGCGCGCAGGTGCGCGCCGCGGCGCGGGCGGAGCCGAGGCGGAGGAGGATGCTGTGCAGCAGCTCGTCAGGGAGGCCGCTGATGTGGTCCTCGCCGGAGCGCCGCCGCCGCCGGCGGCGGGGATGGTCTTGATCCATGAGCGGCAATCCGAGGGCTCGGATTTCGGAAGGGTTTTGGGCGGATCGCTCCAGCCCCTGGTGGGTGGGGCTTCGTGCTTTGTTGGGCCTCGTTCAGTAGGAATAATAATCTTCAGCCTAGCGGTTGAGGTTGGCCCAGACGTGGCGCCACACCGGCGGGCGAGCACGCTAGCTGGGGCGCGCAGCGGCATTTTTTTTTATAAATTGGTTCCTTGGTCTAAAAAAAAGTTGAGGTTAGTTTTTTTTCACCCTCTTTTTACTTAAACTTGGTTATTTTTTCTCAAAATGAATTCCGTTTGAGTTATTGGCACTTCCGATAGTTTGATAAGGTAACGATGTTAAAAGCAATACAAAATAACTCTTTTATCTCTAACACTATTTACGGTCGATCCACTCATCTCTCTCCCTCCCTTACTGACGAGCGGACCCCACGCGTCAGCATCTTCCTCTCCCTCTCGCTGTGTCCAGGGAAGAGAGGACGGGAGCCTTTGGTGGCCGATGGTAGGGCCTTCACGGGGCGGAGCTCGCGCCCGTGCCAGCGTTGCGTGCCTCGGGGCAGAGCTCGCCCGCGGTGGCTAGCGCGCGCTGCGGCGCTCACGCCCGGCGGAGTGCCGGCGGTGGCTCACGCGTGGCGGCGGTCGCAGGTAAGGCCAAAATAGGGAAAAAAATTATCCATCCAGCTGGGGTTCAGGAACGGCAGCCTCACCTCGGCGGCGCTCGTCTTGTTCTACCTGGATCGGATCGCCCGTCTCAACCCGCTGCTCCGCGCCGTCATCGAGGTCAACCCGGACCCTGACGGGCTGCATGGCGTCCCCGTCATCCTCGGCAAGGCCAACCCTTCCGAGTGGTCGAACTTCCGCACGTCGATCCCGGTTGGAGTGCCCGCGGCGGCTAGACGCAACGTTCCTGCAACGAGGAGGTGCCCGCGGCCGTGCAGCGTTCCCTCAACGGAGGAGGAAGACGGGGAGGAGGTGGAGAAGAAGAATCTGACAGGTGGAGGGGTATTTTGGTCTTTTTACGCGTGTCCTACGTGCTGATTGACGGCAGCCGTAAACGGAATGGACGGAAGGGTCAAGAACCTAAATGAAATTTCTTTTGAGGCTAGATAACCAAGTTTATATAAAAAGGATTAATAAACTAAGCTCAACTTTTTTTTAGGCCAAGGAACCAATTTTTCCTTCCATGGAGATGAGGACTAATATTGCCCGAAAAGAAAAGGAAAAAAGTTCTGGAAGGAAAATCAGTTTACCAAGCTCAAGGCATGATTTCATTTCCCAGGCAAACCTTGATGCTAATTTATTACTAATTTACATGCATGCAGCTAGGAAATTTAAAAGCTGCTTCTACGTATATACACGCCATCGATCCAAGTCAGCAATAGTTCTCCGGCGACGGCACGGCGGCCCTGCAGCACGGGCAGGCGCCGTGCGCGGCGAGCCACGGCAGCACGCAGCCGGGGTGGTACGAGTGTGAGCACGGCAGCGTCGTCGTCGCCGCCTCCGCCTCCGCCGGCTTGCCCCGCCCCCGCACCCCCTCGAGGCAGACCGCGCAGAGCACGGGCGACGACGGCGCGCTCGCGGTCCCCTCCCCGCCGCGCGCGTCGCGGCAAGCGTCCGCCGCCTTCTTCATGTCCTCGGCGGCTGATGATGAGCCCGGTCCAGGCTGGCTGCGGGCCTCCTCCTGCGTCGGCGTCTGCTCGGCGCCCGCCGCCACCGTCTCACGCCGGCGCCGGGATCCCAGCGCCGGCGGCCCTCCGTCCCGCGGGACTCGCCGCCGTCCCTGCCTCCTGGAAGCATGCGGCAGTGGCGCGCGTGGCAGCCCGGTGTGCTCGCGGCCGGGCATGCCGACGGGCGCCGGCTCATCCGGCCAGCGGTGGCGGTGGTCATCGCGCCCCAGGTCAAGCTCCAGCGCCGCCGCGGTGTCGCTACCACGGCAGTGCATGCGGCGGCGCCGCGCGAGGCAGGTGACGGCAGCCAGCATCGGCATCGGTTTGGCGTGGGGGAGAGGAGGCTGGATTTGGCCTAGTGCGGGCTCAACTAGGTGGTGGTGTTAGTGGTATTAAGCAAGCATGCTCACGAGCTGCACCGATGTCTATCCGTTCGTCATGTAAAGACACAAAAGCCAAGTGACTTTTTTTTTTTGAAACTGGATAACTCTAGGTTCTATTAGAACTTTTGCATTGTTCATATCAAATGCACACGGATCTGATGCAAACCCATTAAGCAGAGGTACTAGGAGTTAGGTCTGGCCTATTTCTTAGTACCCATATCAAAATTAGCATTATGTTTATGAAACCTAACAGTATGCTTTCGAATATTATCATAACATTCTTGCAATGACACAAGGAATCCGTCATGTTTTTAATCAAAATATTTAGAGAGATATTTCACTAGAGCTACGTCCAAAAGACGAGTTTTGGTGGTCCAGTCCAATCCAACGAACGGGAGTTACCAAGAGCATATGCTGAGCAGCTCCTAGATCGACGTCCCTGTTTTTCAAGAAAACCATTGGACCAAGCAAGGTATGAAAACTGCTGCTAGTTCAGGCAAAACCACCGCAGCACATTCAGTACATCCATCACCTCTACCATGGAGATTTTCGTCGCAAGTTCTGCAGGATCATAGCAGGCCGGACCTCTTTTTTTTCTTTCGTTTTTTCACGATTTGTTCTGTCTTGGATCCAAGTTTCCTATCCGACGACCACGCGTTTCGTATTTGCCCGTACACGTCATCGTGAGCCCATGACTCGTGTACTGTTTGCTCTGCTCTTTTTTTTTTTTTGAGAACGTGCTCTTGTATTAGTCCATGGAATTGTCGAACGGCGGAGGATTGGGCTTGTTGTTCGTGGACCAGGAAAATCTAATTCTAGTCCTCGATCCAATAAGCACCTGAACGAACAAATTCCAAGAAAAAGAATTCAACGCCAAGTTCAAAGTTCGGCAAATAGGAAATTTCGTTCCTACCACTAACGAAACCTCAATTTCAAATGTAGCCACTAATTTCTTTCACTATTCCTCATGCGTTTCTCCTAGGCGACGTGTCAAAAATCATTATTTCCAGAAATTCGAACACGTATCACAGCTCCTGTAACTGGCATGGAACTGAGCAGAAACAAAGCGTCAGGATCCAGAAGCTAATGCTCCAACTACCCTGCATCTACAACTACAAGTTTCTCTACGTTGCAAACTTTCAGGTGAAGCCTAAACAAACCAACCCAAAAAAAAAACTGAAAGGGCTCCTGCCAGTTGCAGACTTGCAGTAGAGCTACAGCCGCTGCAGCCTCGAGCAGGGGCGGGTTGCCACGTCACCGGAGGAACAGAGCAGGCCCACGTCAGCAGCAGCGGCTGCCACGCACGCTACGCCTACGAGAGGGCGTCGGCGGCGGGCACGAGCGCCCGGCAGCATGGGCAGTCCGGGTGGATGGCGAGCCAGGGGAGGACGCACTCGGAGTGGTACTCGTGCGAGCAGGGCAGCCGCGTCACCCGCTGCCGCCGCTCCCGGACCTCGTCCAGGCACACCGCGCACACGTCCACCATCGACAGCGTCCTCGTCAGCTCGGCGCGCCGCCGGCCGCCCGTCGTCGGCGCCGCCGAGGTCGCGGCCGGCGGCGGCGCCCGGAGCTCGGCCTGCTGCCCCTGCTGCTGCTGGTGGTCTCGTCGGCCCCGTCGACCGCCGGAGGTCGCTCGTCCCTCCCGCTCTCCCATCAGCCGGCTCCACCTGCGTTGTTACAACGACAGCAGAAAACTGCCAGATCATCATCAGGCAGTGATAACTGAAGTATCTCGTGGTTTGGTCATCCTGGTATTTCTGTTGCCCAAGATCACGCATCGTGCCAGAAGTACTTCAAGAAAACAGAGCACCCTGACAACTGAATGCTCGAACCACATGATCACGCATCACATGGCAGGTACTAGCTCTGATTGAACCTTTTGGGGGTTACTGAACTTTTAAGCCACATGCTTACACATGCAGGATTCGGTCCTGAGCCAGGCAGCGGCGAATGGCGATCGCAATGATTCAGGCACTAGATGACTCCAGGGTTCTAGAACCCTCTAGAACGGAAGTCGTTAGGTATAGTACTAAAAATCCTGTGATGCAGCAGCGACCACAGACCCGGGAGAGAGGGGGGGGGGGGGGGGGGGGGGGGGGGGGGGGGACACACCCCTTTCCCGTGCTGGGTGCTGTTTCGCCTACCTTCTGCTAGTGATGATCTGATCACACGGTTCAGACGGCAACGGAGATGGAACTCATAAACCGGCTTGGCTTGATGCCGTTGCAATCAAACGAGATCTATGCTTCCAGCGACGACATCGATCTTAACGTCGCTTTCAGCAGGCACCATGGTTGCACCCGAGAAGCTTGCTACGAGCTGGATGTTTTCTTGTGCGAATGAAGCAGAGAATTGGCGATCTTTTCTGCTCTGTCCGATCGCTTGGTTTTGGCGCAGCACGTATCTCCCCGACGAACGGGAGCGTGAGAAGACAGGGGAGAGGGAGGGAGGGAGGGAAGGAGAGAGAGGGGAAGGCAAAGGCGACCGACCTGGACGGCGACGTCGCCGGCGGCAGCGCGGCGCCGCGCAGCTTCTCCTCGAGCCGGACGCGCGCCGCCAGCGCGGGCCCCGCCACGGCCGCGGCCCCCGCGCGGTGGGCGTCCGCGTGGAGGAGGTGGTGGTGGTGGTGCTCCCCCGCGGCCGCAGACGACGACGCGGCGTCGCCGCGGTAGCGCACGCGCCGCCGCCGCGCGAGCTCGACGCCCGGAAGCATCCTTCCGTTCCTAGCTCCTCCTCCTCCTCTTACTTCCCGGCGGTCGGGCGCGGTGGGACCGGGGGGTCTCCTCGGCGCTGGCTCAGTGGCTACTCCTCCCTCCCTCCTGCCGGCTGCTGCTGCTTCTCTCGATCGGCGGGAGCTGGGTGGTTGGATGGGTGGTGGTCGTGGCGTGGTAGTAACCGCGAAACTATGGTGACGATCTTGGTTCGCTTATTTATAGTGGCGGTGACACGCGGCCGGAGGGAGGAGGAAGACGACGACGTGGCGTGGTGGACCACGGGCGCGGGAGGAAACTGCGAGGAATACGCGGCCCGGTTTCCAAGTCCGCGCAGGAGGGGATATATGCTACCGTGGCGAATTTACCGGACCACCCTCTGAAGGTCTAAGCCAGACCTGCCTGCCTGACAGTGACCGCGGAAATGAATATGAGTACTATAGCAACGTTTGACCTTACATTACCGGCCACTCCATTCGGTTCCAAAATATAGATTATTTTAATAAATATAAATATATTACTTTTACTTATATATCTAGATGTAATATTTATCTATATATATATCAGAAGCTATGTATCTAAATTTATCAAAAGAACATACAATTTAGAATGAAGAACATACAATGAAGGAAGTACTAAATATTTGAAATGAAGGGGGAGTCAAAGAGTGGAGAAACACGACACAATATCTCATCACCGATCTTAGTAGTGATTTGGTGTTATGTGTAGTACGTAACCAGGAATAACATATATACTTGTGATAAGTATCGGTACGCGTCGTATGTGTAGCCACAAAGATACTATAGCGAAGCTTATACACATCTTTATCTAAAAGTTTTAATTTAGCTCCCCTTATAGTCGGAAAAATTTATTTTTAGCACAAGAGATAGCTAGCCTTGGACGCGCGTGGATCCATCCTCCCTACTCGCTAGCTCTAATGCATGAGAGAATTTCGAGTAAACTACTCCCACCTTAGATTGCAACCCTGTATATTTAGATGTAAATTATAAATATTTGGATCATTGAATCGACTACTCAATAAACTAATTTAGTAAATTAGAACAGTATTCCACACAATTAATTTGAAAGGAGAAAAGGAGAAATCAGCTATAATATTACATCATTGTAATTAATTTGCTGATTTGTTTCCTAAAAAGAATTAGCTGACTTATAAAATATCCACCTGTACCCTACCGTATCCGATACGTCGAGCAGCAATCGCCAATCTGCAACCCGACACCCCGCATCCGTATCCCCAAGCGGGGCAAAAGGGTCCAATCGCGAAGCTGCACGCGGTTTGTCCCGTCGTCGGCGAGCCCCCAGCACCAAAACGCCACCGCCGAGCGAGCGGCGGCGATGCAAAACCGTAGCAACGCAAAACCGGCCGCCGCGGAGGAGCGGAGGATTATCCTGAGCCCCCGACGACGACTTTGACGGTATCCCCTGACAGTGATAGTCTGATGGATAGTGTGCGCCAGGAGCCAAAGCACCCGGCTCCACAATCGAAGCCGGCCAGTCTTTTTGGCACGGCACTTCTCCTTTTTAAGACCTCGTGCACGGCTGCAATTGTTTCACCACCCATAGCTGTAATTTTCGTTCATGGTGTTTTTTTTAATGAAATCATGGTGTGTGTTTTTGAGTATTTTCATTCAATTCAAGGTGGTTTATTTTAATCTCGAGAAAAAAAACCACTCTCGTGCTCTAGGTAGGGCATCGTATCATGCCCATGGTGTTCACCGTCCGATGATGTCAATGTCACAATCTCACGCGATTGATATGATTCGGTGGTGGACCTCTTTAGGTGTACTCATTATATGAAGGTCTCCATCACGGTGTTCCTCTCTATATCAAATCGTATTTGCTGGATATGTTATCTGGGATTCACTGATGATGGAGCGTGCCGCAGTATTTGTAATACTCAGTGATGGCTTGTTCTCAAGGAAATATTACATTTAGGAGCGAACCTACGTGGACATGGCTCGTGAGCAATAGCACAAGCCCCTTACTTAAGTTTTTTTCTTTAAGCCGCACAAGAATGTCGAATATTAACCTTTCTAGCGAAAAGAAGTCCAATAGCAAACTCTCGAACAAAGTTTGAATGTATAGCATAGAAGAAGGCCTCCAGCAGAGAGGGCCCGTAAAAGGAAAGCGCCCATCATTTCACATGGCCCGTAAAGAAGTTATTTGTTGAGCGTACTACCAAACGAAATACGACCAAAAGCCTCGGTAGATAGACCGAGGAAGAAAAGTAGCTTCTTTGTGAGTTATCCATCGCATGAATTTATTCTCTTTTGTAATTACCAAAACACATGCAGAAAAAAAATATAATTTCTGGACGCATAAAAGAACATCCTCACTGCAAAATGACGAACATCATCTAGTGCTTAATCCAAATACGACCTTTCAAATCTTAAATATTCTAAATGGAAGACTACCATGTCCGTCATATATGAAAGTTTTATTTCTCACAAGAGTAATGGTATCCATGCCACATGTTTACACCTACTTTGAACCTATTTCAGATTCATAAATCGGTTTCCTAGACATTTGATCAGCTTCCAAATTAAATATGCATGAGCGATGGTTTTGTCATCGTAAAATAAATTCGGTAAAAAATACATCAACCAGGCTGAGGGCAATATTCTAAATCTCATTACCCTAACCTTAAGGCTAAAGAGGTTATAATATGGCAAATAAGGATTATTTTATTCTAAGTTTTCTAACTAATGTTTTGCTTGTAGCAAATGAGTTGGCACTTTATTATTTACATGCTATTCGGCTGCGGCTGCATCGGAGCTACTGCTACGAGCCAGAAGCTACTATAGTGGTGCGCAAGCTGCACCGCAGCTGCAACCGGCGAAATAGCTCAAGGGAACAAGCCACATTTCGTCATGGCAACCGACGAAATAGCTCAAGCGAATCAACTATCAAACTTTTCAACTCCTTTTGTCCTTAAAACTTTTCTAAGACGGTAACATTAAGTGGTAGCATCACTCGATGTTTCTAACTCCTCTCTGGCTAAAACAACGTCTGAATGTCGCATATGTATCTACCAAAAATATCAAGACAACTCGCGACCCATTTCTCTTTGCTAGGGTCCATTTTATCCAATTTAAGTTTCAAAAATGCTGATGCTGATGATTCGGTTACTTTTTTTTTTGTCATAATCCAACGAAAATTCAAACACAATTCTCATGCGTAGCCACGTACCGATATAGCGGGCGCAAGAAAATCGTATAATTTGATACACGTAGTACGGTTCGGAAGCCCCTGGAGTGGATCGCGCGCTCTATCGTGTCCCTTTTTCTGCTCTTTTCCATCCGTACTACGTGTTTATTCCTTCCGTAAAACCACGTATAAAACCCCCAACGGCGGCGGCGACGCGACACACACACTCTCTCTCTCTCTCTCTCTCTCTCTAGCCGTTGCGCCGCTCTGCTTGGGGCCTGCGGCGAGCGAGCGGGGCGATGGACGCCGCGGCGGGCGGCGGGGAGTGCCACGCGGCGCAGGTGGTGGGCGCGGGCGGCGAGATGGACGCGGCCGCGATGGAGCGGTTCGCCGCCGCCGCGGGGCTCCCCGGGCGGGGCCTCTCCTACGCCGTCGTCTCCATCCTCGGGCCCCAGGGCAGCGGTACGTTTCGCCAGCCTCCTCCCCTCCCCTCCCCTTCCATTCCCTGTTCCCTCCCACGGTCCCGCCTTCTCACCATCCTCGTCGACGGGGATGGCCGTGCGCGGCTGCCTCGCTCGTTCGTGATCGTGCTCGTGCGGGGCGCAGAGCAGCAGACGCGGGGACGCGGCCGCTGCGTTTCCCGGGATGGAATTTCCGTACGTTCGGTTTCTGTTATTTCCGGTGATCGCCGGGGTGAGGAATCGAGGGTGTTGGGAGCGATCGCGGCGATTTTGATTTCGATTTCGGTTACTTCGTGAAGCCCTCTAGCACTGTTTTCGCCGATCATGCCATTTCAGCAAGCCTGGTTTTGTTTCATTTAAGCAGTTAAATTCAAAACCTCTAGTTGACGGCTGCTCTGTTCCTCGGCCAGGGAAAAGCACCTTGCTCAACCATCTCTTCGGGACGAACTTCAGGGAAATGGATGCCTTGAGAGGAAGGTAAGCACCGCGCGCAGGGCACTACGCTGTGCCAAAACTGTTCGACTTCATCAGCTGCTTTTTGGTTCGTTGCAGTGTGTGTGTGTGTGTGTGTAATTCTAGATGGGTCATGGGTGCTGCTCATTTTGCTGGTTGATTGATGTTTGATGACAGGCACCAGACCACCAAGGGGATTTGGATCGCCAAGGCCGTTGGGATCGAGCCCTCCACCGTTGTCCTGGATCTGGAGGGGACGGACGGGAGGGAAAGAGGGCAGGTGAAAGTTTATCTGCAGAAATGCCCCCGAGCAGAGTTTTTTTTTTCCCGTTCCCGTTGTATCCTTTTTTTGTTTCCATGTGCAATTGGAGCAACTGTTCGTAGCGTTACTCTATAGCATGTTGACATGTTCTTGTGTTCCTTGTACCTTACCTGCTGACGGATCTCCAAATTTTATGTCGCTGCTTTCCTGTGTACTATCGCATTTAACCTGTCATGAAGAGAATGGCCGCGTTTAGTAGTTAGTAGTACTTGGCTTGATTCACATGCGGCATTAGTGCCCTTGTTAACTTTGCTGTAAGGATCGTCGGGACAGTAATACCATGTTGTGAGTAATGTCTCCGAAAAGATGCCATGATAGTGATTAATGCATTTGGTTGCTTGGAGCTATATATGTCCCTTTCCACGTTGGTTAGTAGCTTGCCATGCTGTGGTGCCTGGATACAATCAGCTCATTTGAGCATCTCTTGTTTTCAGTGTAATTAGATTAATTTCATTTGAATTAATCATACCTGTTCTCAGTGCCGAGTTAAGATTTGCGTGCATTTCATCAACTTAAAATGTACACAGCCATTTGCTTTTCATAAATTTGACATTCTTTTGCTGAAGTGATGTTCTAGTGTTTTCAGTTTACCACTCATGACGCCCTAGTTACTGTTGTATGGTTGTATCCATAATTTATTTATCACTTATCTACTGTTCTATGTGTTATTCTTGCAGGACGATACTGCTTTCGAGAAGCAGAGTGCTCTGTTTGCCCTTGCAGTTTCAGACATTGTTATGATAAATTTGTGAGTCACTATTTCACATATTTCTGCTTTATTGAAATTTGAAAGTTTGGTGAGTACAGAGATGTTTAATTATTATATGATCTGCAGGTGGTGTCATGACATAGGACGAGAACATGCTGCAAACAGGCCTCTTTTGAGAACAGTATTTCAGGTGATGGATCTCTTCCAATAAGACACTGTATTTCATTTCTCCTTTGTTCAGTCATCTTATTATTATTTATCTCTTTAAGGTTTTGATGCGTTTATTCAGCCCTCGCAAGACGACACTGCTACTAGTTATCCGCGATAAAACAAAGGTACGTGCAGTTCCAGAGATTGAGATCCACTTTCTTTCTCTATTTCTGTTGTCTGAAATTTTTAGTTGGTTTGGCTTTCGTGTGCTCTGTTTTTCCTGTCTTTGCAGACTCCGCTAGAGTATCTAACACAAGCTCTCAAGGACGATATTCAGAAGGTGCCAGTGTTTTGTTATCTGCTCACTTGCTTTCCTCTTTGTCATATCGCAATTCTCATTTATTCTTATCTTTCTCTACCTGATATGGGACTCTGTTCAGAAACCAGAAGCCTACAAGGAAGCAGCGCTTAGTGAATTCTTCAATGTCAGTGCATCAGTTTTCTGAAACTGAGGCTTTCATGCATCAACTGACTTATATTTTCTGCAATATAAAGGTGGAGGTTACTGCTCTGTCAAGTTATGAAGAGAAAGAAGAACTATTTAAGGAACAGGTACACTGAACGTTCAAGTACTCCGTTTTCTCTCTTTAATGTACTATAATTTCCTTCTCTTCTTTAATGGTTGCAATTGCATTTGTTATGGAACTTTCGTCTTCAATGGAAGTTATGAGCTCTGAATTTATGCATACCTTATTCCAATTTTAATGGTACAGAACACCTTCTAGTGTACTATGTCATTTTTTATTCCTTGATCAGGTTGGACAACTCAGGCAGAGATTTTATCATTCAATTGCACCAGGCGGTCTTGCAGCTGATAGACGAGGTGTGGTACCTGCTTCAGGTTTCTGTCTCAGTGCACTGCAGATTTGGAAAGTAATACGTGAAAATAAGGACCTTAACCTTCCTGCTCACAAGGTTACTGTGCCATTCTTTGCCATCAATTCTACCAAACTAAAACAGTTATAATTGCACGTGTGGACATTCATCACTTTGTTTTTGAATATGTGTATTTAAAGTGTAACTCTTTGTACATTTCCTAGGTCATGGTTGCTACTGTTCGATGTGAAGAGATTGCAAATGAAAAGCTCACTTGCTTTTTGTCCGATAAGGTGAGATTGTTCTTATGTTGTACTTCTGTATTATTTGTTTAATTGGCTGAATACGGATTGATTATTCCGCTTTGCAGGGTTGGTTGGAGCTAGAAGCAGCTGTAAAATCTGGTCCGGTGCCAAGCTTAGGGACGAGGCTTGGAGCTATTCTCGATTCTTATCTATCAGAGTGGGTGATCTGACTAATTATTATTGTTTTGTTTCTTTTAGAAAGTTAAGATAAACACAGGTGTCTGCCATGATTCAGTGCGTTCAACAACCTGAATTTGCTAGCTTTGACTAACTACCTCAGTTCACTCTCTTGAGTTGTGAGACGTAATGCTAATGCATTTCCTTTCATGCTCATGTTCGTGGACTGTCTCTATGGAAATTAAGTTGGTATCTGACAATCAATCAGTTTCCTATACTGTACTAGGATGAAGTGCTCTATCATCAACAATTTAATCTACAAACAGGAGAATGCAAGTTCTCAAACACTGGGAACAGAATGTTTCATATCTTAGGCGGCTGACCATATTTTAGTCAGGGATACCACAAAGCAAACTGTAGAGGTCTCGTGAGTTATTTTGATTGGTGCTTGCAAACCTATGTGACAAATTATAATACTGATTTTGTTGCAGGTATGACATGGAAACATTGTATTTTGATGAAGGTGTAAGAACTGCTAAGCGGAAACAATTAGAATCTTCAATGCTAGATGTGAGTAACTCATTTCCAAATGACCAACTGCACCACTGATCTGAGGAACTAGTTTATCCCAGCTGATGATATCTGCTTATCAGTAGGGCAATTGTTAAGCCCAAGGACTAATGTCTATGTTTGCTTAAGAATCAGTGCTTCATGATACTTTATCTCGTCAATTGCTATTTCCTAATGTTTGAGTATATGGTCCATGATGGGATAAGTCTTTGTACTGTTGGTCTTTGTGGTCCTCGGCATGGTGGTCTTGCTGCCCCAACCAGGACAGCATCTATCAGAATAGCATTTAACATCTTAGACTAGCTTTTAGGACAGCATCTAGGACAACATCTTAGACTAGCTTTTAGGACAGCATCTAGGACAACATCTTAGACTAAGCATCACTAGCTTTTAGACTAGCATCTTAGACTAGCATATTGGCATATGCTTGGCTGTCTTGGCCAGCTGTTTCTGCTCACCTCTCCTCCCTTGCACAGACAAGCAGCAGCAGCAGCACGTCTGAGGCAACCTCCTCCCCACGCAGCAGCCCCCCATTAGCACGCCATGTCCAAAGGGCAGTCTCAGCGCTCGGTCGCCTCGAGCGCGCGGCACCGGCAGGAGGCCAAGGTCGCCGCGGCAGAGGAGCGCGAGCGAGCGGCGGCAGCAATTGCAGCGACGGCGGCAAGGGCGGCAAGGCTGGCAGCGGCGGAGCTGGCAGCAACAAGGGCAGAGGTGGAGGCAGCGGCAGCAGCAGATGCGGCGGCGGCGGCGGCAGCGAAGCTCGAGGTTCCGCGCGGCAGCAGCTCCGGTAGCTCTGCCTCCGCCGACGGCGGCACCGACGTGGACCTCGGGCTGGCAAGGGAAACAGCTCGCGAGCGGGCGAGGCTGTGGGCAGCTGCGCACCCCCACGGGGGTGGTGGCGACGGCCCAGATGGGCGCGGACGCGCCGGCGGCGCTCCAGGCGGGGGCGGGCGCGGCGGTGGCAGCCCAGACAGGCGCGGACGCGCCGGCGGAGCCCCAGGCGGGGGCGCGCACGACGGCGGTGCTCCCGGCGACGGCGGTCGGGTCGACGAAGAGCGCGGCCCTCACAGGCGGCGCGGCTCTCCCTCCCCAGACCGGCGCCATGGCTACCATGGTGTCCAGGCGGTGGTCAGGGACCTTGGTCCCGGTGGTAGGTGGCCTACCCTCACCAAGACCAACTACATCGAGTGGGCCGCGGTCATGAGGGTGAGGCTCCAGGTGCGGCACATGTGGGAGGCAGTCCGGTACGGCGATGTCGACTTCGATGAAGATCGACGGGCGCTGGATGCTCTCATCGCTGCAGCCCCGACCGAGATGCAATTCACGCATTCCAAGAAGCGGATTGCCAAGGACGCCTGGGACGCCATCGCTGCGGCACGCATCGGCAGCGACCGCGCCCGCAAGTCCACACTGCAGGCACTTCGCAAGGAGTGGGAGAATCTGGCCTTCAAGCCAGGTGAGGACATTGATGACTTTGCTCTCCGTCTCAACACTCTGCTACAGAAGATGGTGCAGTACGGCGACGACACCTACGACGAGGAGAGAGCTATCGAGAAGCTCTTTCGCTGCGTCCCCGAGAAGTACAGGCAGATCGCTCGCTCGATCGAGTCTCTGCTGGACCTCTCTACGATGACGATCGAGGAGGCGATAGGTCGCCTCAAGGTCGTCGACAGCGATGAGCCATAGCCTCTCTTGGGGCCTATCACCATTGGCAGGAAACTCCATCTCACTCGAGAGCAGTGGGAGGCATCCCAAGGTGGCGGGATGAAGGGGGAGTTCGGGATGAAGGGGGAGTCCTCTTCCTCGACAGGCGGCCGCAAGCGCGGCAAGCCGCGCAAGGCGCGCGAAGGCGCCCAGGCCAGGGTGCGAGGACGTACTGAGGGTGGCGCTCGTGGAGGCGCCTAGGGCGACGCCACCGGCGCACGCAAGCCGGCACGAGACGACACCTGCCGTAACTGCGGCGGGGTTGGTCATTAGGCCAGGAACTGTCGACAGCCACGACGCGGCCAGGCCCACGTCGCACAGGTGGAGGAGGAGGAGTCGGCTCTCCTTCTGGCACACGCAAGCATCGAGCTACCTCCAGCGGCATCGGCCGCAGCAGCTCTCCTCCACCTTGACGAGTCGAGGGCACACGCCTTTCTCGGCGACGCCTCCAACAATGACAAGATTGATGGGTGGTGCCTCGACACTGGCGCCACTCATCACATGATCGGTCGGCAGAAGTTCTTCTCCGAGCTTGACTCCAGCATCCGAGGCTCCGTCAAGTTTGGGGACGCCTCCGGTGTAGAGATCAAGGGTGTCGGCTCCATCATCTTTACCACCGGGTCTGGTGAGCACAGGCTGCTCACCGGAGTCTACTACATCCCCGCGTTGAGGAACTCTATCATCAGCTTGGGACAGCTGGATGAGAACGGTTCGCGCGTAACGATCGAGGACGGAGTCATGAGGATTTGGGATCGCCATCGTCGCCTTCTTGCCAAGGTAACCAGAGGCGCGAATCGACTCTACATCCTTAAGCTGCAGGTGGCACAACCTCTCTGCCTCGCCGCTCGCCGGGATGACGAAGCGTGGCAGTGGCACGAGCGCTTCGGGCACCTTCACTTCGAGGCCCTGAAGCGGCTCAGTGCCACGGAGATGGTGCGAGGCCTGCCATGCCTCGACCACGTGGAGCAGTTCTGCGACGTCCGTGTGATGACGAAGCAGAGGCGGTTCCCCTTTCCCCAACAGACGAGCTTCCGAGCCAAGGAGCGGCTCGAGCTCGTGCACGGGGACTTGTGTGGCCCGGTGACACCGGCCACACCGGGAGGACGACGTTACTTCCTGTTGCCCGATGGAGGAGAGGCTGAAGCTGAGCCGCGACAGCACGGCGGAGGAGGTGGACGCTACACAGTACCGGCGTCTTGTGGGGAGCCTTCGCTACCTCGTCCACACACGGCCGGACTTGGCATTCTCCGTCGGCTACGTTAGTCGGTTCATGCAGCGACCGACGACGGAGCACCAACAGGCTATGAAGAGGATCATCCGCTACGTTGCGGGGACTCTCGACCACAGTCTCTACTACCCGAGGTGTCCTGGGGAGGCACACTTCGTCGGGTACAGCGACAACGACCACGCCGGCGACATCGACACCAGCAAGAGCACAAGCGGGATCCTCTTCTTCCTTGGCAAGTGCCTGCTGGCAATCGGTCAAGCAGCAGGTGGTGGCCCTGTCCAGCTGCGAGGCTGAGTACATAGCGGCCTCCACCGCTTCGACTCAGGCGCTCTGGCTCGCTCGACTGCTCGGTGATCTTCTCGGAAGAGACACTGAAGCGGTGGAACTCAGGGTGGACAGCAAGTCCGCTCTGGCCCTGGCAAAGAACCCCGTTTTCCATGAGCGGAGCAAGCACATCCGGGTGAGGTACCACTTCATCCGATGTGCTTCCGGGTGAGGTACCACTTCATCCGAGGCTGCTTGGAGGAAGGGAGCATCAAGGCGAGCTACATCAACACCAAGGACCAGCTTGCGGACCTGCTCACCAAACCCCTTGGGAGGATCAAGTTTCTTGAGCTTTGTTCCCGGACCGGGATGGTCTAACTTTCCCACAAGACGATGCACAAGACTTAGGGGGAGAATGATGGGATAAGTCTTTGTACTGTTGATCTTTGTGGTCCTCGGCATGGTGGTCTTGCTGCCCCAACCAGGACAGCATCTATCAGGATAACATTTAGCATCTTAGACTAGCTTTTAGGACAGCATCTAGGACAACATCTTAGACTAGCTTTTAGGACAGCATCTAGGACAACATCTTAGACTAAGCATCACTAGCTTTTAGACTAGCATCTTAGACTAGCATCTCGGCATATGCTTGGCTGTCTTGGCCAGCTATAAATATGTAACCCCAACCCCTCGGGTTGGCATGGCATTGTGTGAGAAGTAAACCAGAAAATTGCCCCAACTCCTAGTGTCATCCTCTCGATGAGAGTAAGAGTTTCGATTCTAACACCAACCACTGTCATCGTAATGCAAAGATCTTAGTCCTTTTAATAGCAAGATTCTTATCATGGTGCTGATAAGTTCCTATGTATGCATAATTCTGGCTGATATAATGTTATAAATGGGATGTTTGTTATTTTTACTGAAGAATAACTTCTTAGAAAGTTACTGGACTGCTTCATTCTGCCCTGTAGCTGGCCTTTTTATCTCAAAGAGTATCATGAGAAGAATTGGTTTTTGCAGCACACATATCCTGCTCTCGAGACAGTGATAGAGCACCTGCATCTTGTGGCTCTCAACAAATTCAGAAGTGATCTGGAACAAAGATTAAGGAGCAGAGAGGGATTTACAGCGTCAGTTCATCAGTGTGTTCAGGCTTCAATGGCAGAGTTCGATGCTGGACTGAGAGGTATGTGAAGTACTGCCACTAGATATCTTGGGAAGAAAAGGTTCAGCCATTTACTCAACCTTTGTCAACTAACGTTTAGTCAAACCTCATATGCTGCTACAAAGTTATCCTCAACAACTCATTGCACACGTCAGGCTTCAGTAAGATTTTGTTTGCTGAGCTTCTGGTGGACAATACCATTAGTGCAATCATAGGATCTTGAAGTCCTTTATCATCTTGTATGTGTTAATACTTGATACAACGGATGATGCGTATGTAATGGTCCGTTTGAACCCTGTAATCATCGCCTTTAATGGAGATAATTGTGTCATACTTACTATCATGTATCATTTTTTATTTGCCAATCTACAATTCAGTGATGTTGAGTACTAATTCTTTTTTGTGCAGATGCAGCAGTCAAACATGTGGAGTGGGATGCTTCAAAAGTTAGGAACAAACTGCAAGAGCACATGCATGCTCACGTAGAATCTATTAGGAACACAAAATTGGCTGAACTAAAAGCTAGTTACGAGGTCAATATCCTTGATTTTGCAAGTTCTAAACGTCATGATCATTTTGAAACCATTACATACTTATCTTTTGAACTTTTGCATTGCTTATTGCAGAAGAATCTGTCAGATGCACTTGCTGGGCCTGTACAATCCATACTGGAAACTGGGGAGAGAGACTCCTGGGCATGTATTAGGAGACTGTATAGGCGTGAGACTGAAAATGCTGCCCTTGCATTCTCAGCTTCCCTTTCTGAGTTTGGCCTGGACCAGACAGTTTCCAGTAAGATGATCTCAGACTTAAGGGAACATGCAAGAAGTGTAGTGGACATGAAAGCTAGAGAAGAAGCTGGAAATGTTCTGATGCGTATGAAAGAAAGGTATAATTTTCTTTTTTTGTTATTTGAAGTAAAATTCGAAGAAAGGATGCAGTGTCAGTTTTCAGGTCCTACTACCATTAGCGTTCACATATTTTCTCCTAATATCATTGAATCATTTATAGGTTTTTCACTGTGTTGAGCCGCGATAGAAATTCAATGCCAAGGACATGGACGGGGGATGAAGATATACGTGCAATCACTAGAGAAGCACGCTTAGCAGTATTGACACTTGACATTTTTTTCAGCTAAACAGTATCGCACCACTTCTAGTGTCTGACCTGATTTATATTGTTTATCCATAAGAACCATAATATGGATCTCATGTTTCACTGCAGGCTTTAAGACTTATGTCTTTAATGGCAGCTATAAGGTTGGATGATAAACCAGACAAAATAGACCGGGCTCTGATTACTGCTCTTTTAGACAGCGGACCCCTTTCCCAGAAGAGGAGCGTCGAGTTTACTTATGATCCACTTGCTTCAAGCACGTGGGAAGAGGTTTTACTGCCTACACTGCACTTGGGATGTTTATGGCTTATTAGGATGAGATCTACAGTGAGAGATAGTTTGGAATACTTTTCTAATTGTGCAGGTGCCACCAAAGGATACACTGATTACGCCAGTGCAGTGTAAATCCATCTGGAGGCAATTCAAAGCAGAGACAGAGTATGCTGTTGCACAAGCAATGTCTATGCAGGTTTTTTTTTTTGAATGCCTTCTCAATGGGCCATCCTGTTTGGGGTCAGTGCTTACATAACTACGATCCATGTTCACAGTTTTGTTGGATAATCAACTTATGGAACTGATTTTCTTAGTTTCACAGACTTCTGAACACCAATCCCAGATTTCATCTGTACTTCTTTTTTCCAAAATTAGTATACTTGTTTTGCTGGGTTGTTTATATCACGTGCATTTTGTTGAAATATGTTTACATTTTGCATTTTGCTGACCAAATTCTTCCAATCCGAATTCCTCCTGCCAGGAAACACATAGGCGTAGCAAGAACTGGTTGCCACCTGCGTGGGACTATTCTGCTTCTGGCAATACTAGGTTACAATGAATTTGTGTTTCTTCTTAGGTAATCATCTGCCAAAATAATTTGTTTATTTGTTTTCTATTTGTAGTTAAGACTACGGAAGTGCAGACACTTCCATAATGCAGATTTCATCATTGGCATGTGTATAACTAGTGTAATCATTTTCTTTTGCTGATGAACAGGAACCCGCTGTACCTTCTGAGCTTCTTTGTTGCCTTCGTGCTATCATATGCCATATGGCTGCAATATGACATCACTGCTTATTTTCGCCATGGCACTGTAAGAACATGTCCCAAAGCTACTAAATAGAGCAATGTTTCTGCTCCTAGAATTCCATTTCTTTTCTTCAAGCAACATAACGTTCTTGTGTTTCTGCCCGATGCATTTCAGTGCAACTGAATCTTACCACTGTAGTTTCACGCTGATCTCAAAATGAATGTCCTCCATCTGCAGCTATCTGCTCTTCTTACGATTTCATCAAGGCTGCTCCCCACAATCATGGACATCATGACTGCGATCGTCAACATGAGCCACAGCCACAAGAAGCATTCCACAGGCCGGTCTAGCCGCCCCCCACAGGTCCATACTCACACCTTCAGGAACCAGATGTGGCGACAGGCTCAAGTGCAGTACCACCAATCTCCTGACTCGCCATCCACATTTTCCTCCGTGGACTCGGAACAGCGGTGACGAACATGAATCTTAATACCGTATGGAGTATCCATCCCTGTGGAAGAAGCAGCAGACCAGTATTTAGGTATCCTTCAGGGGTTTCTAGTTGATAAGGAAAACGTTTGTGTTGTGCTTTTGGCTGTGGTTTATAAATGTCCTGTGAGATAAAATCATTAAGTTGTGTGCCTGGCAGAAAACTGAAGCATCATGATGAACTTCTGCGGTGATGAACTGATTGATGATAGTAGAGCACTAGTAGATTCTTGAGTAGTCCAACCAAAATATGCATGTACAGTACTGAACAAGAGAGATTGCACTAGAATATACATGACCAGTACTGGAAAGTTTTGAGTCAGTGTGCCTTTTCTAAATAGCTCGATGCGTGCCGTTTCCTGCAAATGTCTAAGTTAGCCTGTTATAGGACTAGGGTGAGATTACTAGAACTGCTCTGTTACATTTTGTTGGGCTAAATCTATACATACATTTAGCTCACAAATCTTGCGCTTGCAATCCGTTGATTTCCTTCTTGAACCTTCAGAGAGGTGACAATTTTTGGATCGGCTAGCCAACCGTTTCATTTTTTTTTTGTTACAAGATACTTTTTACATTTTAAGATATTTGGGAATGATACGCGTACGTAAATTATCTCAAAATGTTGTTTCATAAAAGTGTATGTACTATTTATACTTCATAGCAAAAACTACTAATCCAAATTGGTAGAAAGCATCACTTATCTATGACTTGCATGGTTTTGTGAATGTTTTTCACAAAAATTTAAAAAAGCGAACCATAAACTTTTTGAAAACGTTGTCACTTTATTTAACACCACACATCTCACTTACATAGCCTGTCAACTTAAGGCAAACAGTGTCACCATAGATAGCAGGTTCCTCCATTACGTATTTACATCATCGCATACAGTACACGTCAGCTCTCTCGTACGGAGAGCGATCGCCACGTGCATCCACGGCTCTTTTATTCCTCTACGCCTCTACGTACGGAAGACGTATACACATACGCGTGCGTATACACAGGTGTGTATACGGACGAGGAGCGGCAGTACTTGGTCGACGGGTGGGGTCCGCCTGCAGGCCAGCCACGTGTGCGGTCGGCGCGGTGACACGTGTCGTACGCCCTTTATTTTATTCGCTACGCGCCACGCCATGCACGTCACACCACCTGGAGGACGGCGCCGGCCACCGCCTCCCAGCCGCGGCCGCCGTGGCGGCGGCAGTCGCGCATGCACTGCTGCTTACTGTCGTAGTCGCGGTGGTGCTGGCACTGCTGCCTGCAGCTGCGGTCGTCGTTGTCCTCCTCCTCGTCGGCGGTGATGAAGGCGTCGCGGCGGCGGCAGCCTTCCTCGCGCTCGCACCGGCGCACGCACCGCCTCTGCGTCTCCCGGCCGCCGTGTTGCTGGCACCTCTCCTCGCAGCGGCTGCTGCAGTAGCTGTCCTGCTCGTCGGCGTCGCCGCGGCCCTCCTCCTGCCGCTCCTCGCGCTGGCACTGCTCCATGCACCGCAGTCTCGCCGGCCAGTCGCTGTGGCGCTGGCACTTCCTCTGGCACCGGTCCCCGCGGCTGCTGTCCTCGTCGGCGTCGCGGCTGCCGCCGCGGCCCTCCTCCTGCTCCCGGCGCTCGCACGCCTCGACGCACCGCTGCCTGCTGCCCTGGTCGCCATGGCGCTCGCACTGAGTCCTGCAGCTGCATGGGCACCGGTTGCCGTCCTCCCCCTCCTGCTCCCGGCGGCGCTCGCAGGCCTCGACGCAGCGCCGCCTGCTGCCCTGGTCCTGGTGGCGCTCGCACTGCGTCCTGCATGAGCACGGGCACCGGTTGCCGTCGTCCTCGGCGGCCCCCTGCTCCCGGCGCCGGCACTCCATCAGGCAGCGCTGCTTCTCCCGCCAGTCCCCGGCGTGGCGGCGCTCGCACCGCTCCCGGCACTCGCGCCCGCGCCCGCTCTCGTTCTCCTCCTCATCCTCCTCCACGCCGCGGCGGCGGCACTGGCTCACGCACTCGGGCACCCGCCACGGCTGGTCCTCGTAGCGGCTCACGCACTTGCGCCGGCACTCGCCCCTCCTGGAGCCGAGCGCGTCCTCGTCGTCCTCCTCCTGCTCGCCTTGGCGGTGCCGCTCCCGGCACTCGCGCTCGCACTCCTCCCGCCGCCGCGCGTCTTGCCCGTACTGCCACCGGCACCCCTTCCTGCACCACCGCAGGTCCTCCTTCGGGTCCCGGTCCGCCGCCACCTCCGCCGCAGCCACGTCCTCCTCCGCGGCGGCCGTCGCCGCCGCGGCGAGCAGCACCCCGGCGAGGAGCAGCAGCCCCCACCACGCGCCCCCGCTTCCCTTCCCCATGGCCGCCGCCGCCCTACTAGCTAGCTATTCCCGGAGAGGTCACTAGCTGCTGCTACGGTCGAGATGAGATGGGTGCCGGTTGCCATGGACGAGCAGCAGGTATTTATACGCGCCCGGGGGAAGTGGCCGGGGGTCGACGACGCCGCGCATGCATGCGTCCCGGCCGGCCGGGACGTGGCGAGGCGCACGGCGACGTGGCGCGGCGGCGGGGCGTGGGCGTGGCGCGGCGAGGCCACGTCGACCGCGCGCGGGAGTTCGGTGTGACTTGGCGGGTAGCACCGGGGCAGGGGTGGGTGACAGTGGAGCGTGTGATGAGTGAGCAGAGCAGAGCCAGAGCTTGCGTCGGCGTCGGCGGACGGCCGAGGTGGCGGGGCGGTGGCGCGCGGCGCGGGGCGTGCTCCACGTGACCTGGGGGTGGGTGATGGTGGGGGAGGTGCTCGGGACTTGGAGCGTTCGCAGGTTGCCGGGCAGGGGAGTAGGTGGGAGGGCGTCGTGTCTCCATGGATGATCGGAGGAAGAAGCGGATGAGCATGGCCTGGCCTGACGGCATCGGGACTGCGGCCGTTTCCGTCCTACACGTAAGGGTTCACGCATGCAACAGATGCATATCTACAATGCATGCATGCATGCACGCACAAACCTCTTGTCTCTCTCGATCACTATTCAGAGACTCGAAACTTGAGAGACGCGTCTTTTTTAGAAAAAAACTGTGTGAGCTAAAAGTGGGGATTTTGAGCTGAAGTTTAAATCTTTTAGTTGGAAATTCGTATTTGTTTAGCCGAAGGTATTACTTTTTTCTCGGTAACTAGAGGTGAGAATATTTAGTTTAACATATTGTTGACTCAAATTTGTCGGTGCAAATGTGCAATGCAATGCCGCAAACTGATGGGTTACAAAATCTTCCTATACCCAGAGCAAACAAATTAGTGGCAAATTGGGCAATTTGTGGGCGAAGTAGCTACGGGTCTATGGGCCTCGAGACCACCTGGCTTGGTCGCGGCCTAATTTCCTCATGCGCCAGTACGGCCCGGCCCAGACGTTCAAGTTTGAACCGGAGGTAATTGGCGCCATCCCTGCAGACTCTCAACGGTTCACGATTCTCAGGCTCTCAGCTGCCTTCCCTTGCTTAACGCACCTCTAATTTTTCTCTCCCTTTAGGGAGTGATCATATTCCATCACAAACCATGTGACTGTTTCTCACCAATGTTTATACACCGTGCCCATAGGTCTGAGCTATCGCAAAAAAAGAATGTGGACTCTTAGAACAAATTGCACACAATTGTCTTTTTTTTATGTAACAGAAGGGGATTGGAATCCCCTATTATGTGTCCTGTGTGGGGTGGAAGAAACGGTGGACCACATCTTCTTTGTCCTCTCGTGTGTGGAGCTGTTTTAAAGAGGCTCTGGGTGGGATCGTGCACCTAGGAGTTGGGCCGATTTCTTCAGGGTGTAGCTCCCTCTAAGCTGTGCAGATTATGATCTGAAGCTGTTTCAGTTCACTATAGTAGCTTGGGCACTTTGGGTTGTAGAAATAAAATGGCTATTGAAAAAGAAGTTTCCTTCATCGGCAATTGATGTGATGTATAAATCTGATATGCTCGTGCAGAAATGGGGCATCTTGTTGCTTGAGGAGGATCGAAGAAAGCTGGGAGAAACAAGAGAAGGCGTGACGAGGTGGATGAAAGACTTTACGCTCAGGACGAGACAGTGATGGGATAAGTCTTTGTACTGTTAGTCTTTGTGGTCCTCGGCATGGTGGTCTTGCTGCCCCAACCAGGACAACATCTACCAGGACAACATTTAGCATCTTAGACTAGCTTTTAGGACAGCATGTAGAACAGCATCTTAGACTAGCTTTTAGGACAGCATCTAGGACAACATGTTAGACTAAGCATCACTAGCTTTTAGACTAGCATCTTAGACTAACATCTCAGCATATGCTTGGCTGTCTTGGCCAGCTATAAATATGTAACCCGAACCCCTCAGGTTGGCATGGCATTGTGTGAGAAGTAAACCAGAAAATTGCCCCAACTCCTAGTATTATCCTCTCGATGAGAGTAAGAGTTTTGATACTAACAACTGGTATCAGAGCCGTTCTTTCCTGTAGCCTGAACATCTCATGTTCCTCTCCCTCCCACGTCTCCTTTCGCTCTCAGCCAGCAGCAGCAACACCTGCTGCTTCTGCTCACCTCTCCTCCCCTGCACAAACAAGAAGCAGCAGCAGCACGTCTGAGGCAACCTCCTCCCCACGCAGCAGTCCCCCATTAGCACGCCATGTTTGAAGGGCAGTCTCAGCGCTCGGTCGCCTCGAGCGCGCGGCACCGGCAGGAGGCCGAGGTCGCCGCGGCAGAGGAGCGCGAGCGAGCGGCAGCAGCAACTGCAGCGATGACGGCAAGGGCGGCAAGGCTGGCAGCGGTGGAGCTGGCAGCAGCAAGGGCGGAGGTGGAGGCAGCGGTAGCGGCAGATGCGGAGGTGGCAGCGGAGCTCGAGGCTCTGCGCGGCAGCAGCTCTGGTAGCTCTGCCTCCGCCGACGACGGCACCGACGTGGACCTCGGGCTGGCAAGGGAGCAGCTCACGAGCGGGCGAGGCTGTGGGCAGCTGCGCACCCCCACGGGGTTGGTGGCGGCAGCCCAGACAGGCGCAGACGCGCCGACGGAGCCCCAGGCGGGGGTGCGCACGACGGCGGTGCTCCCGGCAACGGCGGCCGGATCGACGGAGAGCGCGGCCCTCACAGGCGGCGCGGCTCTCCCTCCCCAGACCGGCGCCATGGCTACCATGGCGTCCAGGCGGTGGTCAGGGACCTTGGTCCCGGTGGTGGGTGGCCTACCCTCACCAAGACCAACTACGTCGAGTGGGCCGTGGTCATGAGGGTGAGGCTCCAAGTGCGGCACATGTGGGAGGCAGTCTGGTATGGCGATGTCGACTTCGATGAAGATCGACGGGCGCTGGATGCTCTCATCGCTGCAGTCCCGATCGAGATGCAATTCACGCTTTCCAAGAAGCGGACCGCCAAAGAGGCCTGGGACGCCATCGCTGCGGCACGCATCGGCAGCGACCGCACTCGCAAGTCCACACTGCAGGCAGTTTGCAAGGAGTGGGAGAACCTGGCCTTCAAGCCAGGTGAGAACGTTGATGACTTTGCTCTCCGTCTCAACACTATGCTGCAGAAGATGGTGCAGTACGGCGATGACACCTACGACGAGGAGAGAGCTATCGAGAAGCTCTTTCGCTACGTCCCCGAGAAGTACAGGCAGATCGCTCGCTCAATCGAGTCTCTGCTGGACCTCTCTACGATGACGATCGAGGAGGCGATAGGTCGCCTCAAGGTCGTCGACAGCGATGAGCCATAGCCTCTCTCGGGGCCTATCACCATTGGCGGGAAACTCCATCTCACTCGAGAGCAGTGGGAGGCATCCCAGGGTGGCGGGAGGAAGGGGGAGTCCTCTTCCTCGACAAGCGGCCGCAAGCGCGGCAAGCCGCGCAAGCCGCGCAGAGGCGTCCAAGCCGGGGCGCGAGGACGTACCGAGGGTGGCGCTCATGGAGGCTCCCAGGGCGACGCCGCCGGCGCACGCAAGCCGGCACGAGACGACACCTGCCGTAACTGCGGCGGGGTCGGTCATTGGGCCAGGAACTGTCGACAGCCACGACGCGGCCAGGCCCACGTCGCACAGGTGGAGGAGGAGGAGTCGGCTCTCCTTCTGGCACACGCAAGCATCGAGCTACCTCCAGCGGCATCGGCCGCAGCAGCTCTCCTCAACCTTGACGAGTCGAAGGCACACGCCTTTCTCAGCGACGCCTCCAACAACGACAAAATTGATGGGTGGTGCCTCGACACCGGCGCCACCCATCACATGACCGGTCGGCAGGAGTTCTTCTCCAAGCTTGACTCCAGCATCTGAGGCTCCATCAAGTTTGGGGATGCTTCCGGCGTAGAGATCAAAGGTGTCGGCTCCATCATCTTCACCGCCGGGTCTTGTGATTACAGGCTGCTCACCGGAGTCTACTACATCCCCGCGTTGAGGAACTCTATCATCAGCATGGGACAGCTGGATGAGAACGGTTCGCGCGTGGCGATCAAGGATGGATTCATGAGGATTTGGGATCGCCATCGTCGCCTTCTTGCCAAGGTAACCAGAGGCGCGAATTGACTCTACATCCTTAAGCTACAGGTGGCACAACCTCTTTGCCTCGCCGCTCGCCGGGATGACGAGGTGTGGCAGTGGCACGAGCGCTTCGGGCACCTTCACTTCGAGGCCCTGAGGCCGCTCAGTGCCAAGGAGATTGTGCGAGGCCTGCCATGCCTCGACCACGTGGAGCAGTTCTGCGACGTCTGCGTGGTGACGAAGCAGAGGCGGCTCACCTTTCCCCAGCAGACGAGGTTCTGAGCCAAGGAGTGGCTCGAGCTCGTGCACGGGGACTTGTGTGGCCCGGTGACACCGGCCACACCAGGAGGACGACGTTACTTCCTGCTGCTCGTCGACGACCTCTCCCGCTACATGTGGGTGATGGTCCTTGGCAGCAAGGGAGAGGCTGCGGACGCCGTCAGGAGCGTGCAGGCTGCTGTGGAGGCGGAGTGCGGCCGCAAGCTGCGCGTGCTGCGCACCGACAACGGCGGCGAATTCACGGCGGCTGAATTCGTGTCGTACTGCGCTGATGAGGGCATTCAGCGCCACTACTCCGCGCCGTACAGCCCGCAGCAGAACGGCATCGTCGAGCGGCGCAACCAGACGGTTGTGGGGATGGTTCGGGCCCTCCTCAAATAGAGAGGGATGCCGGCTGTCTTCTGGGGAGAGGCGGTGGTGATAGCTATCTACATCCTCAACCGCTCGCCCACCAAGGCTCTCGATGGCAGGACACTGTACGAGGCTTGGCATGGGCGCAAGCCGGCGTCTCCCACCTATGGGTCTTCGGCTGCCTCGCGTTCGCCAAGGAGCTTGGCCACATCGGCATGCTCGAGGACAGGAGCACTCCAGGGGTGTTCATCGGCTACGCGGAGGGCTCGAAGGCCTACCGCATTCTTGACCGAAGACACAGCGTGTGTGCACGACGCACGACGTAGTGTTCGACGAAGGGCGAGGATGGGCATGAGACAAGACGGTGGACGACGGCTCGACACCGACGTATGAAGACTTCACTGTCGAGTACGTCCATTTCGAGGGAGCTGGGGGAGTAGGCAGCTCCTCCACATCGAGCGTGCCTACCCCAGTCCCCGAGTCTCCACCGACTCTGGCGCCCGCTACTTCGGCAGCGGCACGCTCTCGAGCCACGACTTCGACTGCGATGAGCTCTTCGCCGATTCCACCACAGCCGGCGACCCCACGGACTCCAGCACCACCAGCTACCCCTCTGGGTACGTCTACTCCAACACCAGCCCGTGCCGAGCATAGCCCAGTGGAGTTTGCCACTCCTCTCTCAGACGACGAGGAGCGCATCGACGCGTACTACGATGGCGAGCCGTTGCGGTACCGCACAATGGAAGACCTTCTCGGCGACTAGCCGGTGCTAGGACTGATGCCTCACGACCTGGAGGCACAGTTGCACCTTGCGTGCGATGACGGCGAGCCTCGGTCCTTCACAGAAGCCGAGAGACACGCGGCATGGCGTGTCGCGATGCAGTTGGAGATGGACGCGGTTGAGAAGAACCGCACTTGGGAGCTTGCTGACCTTCCTCGCGGTCACCGCGCGATCACCCTTAAGTGGGTGTTCAAGCTGAAGAGGGACGAAGCCGGCGCCATCGTGAAGCACAAGGCCCGCTTGGTGGCACGAGGTTTCGTGCAGCAGGAGGGGATCGACTTCGACGATGCCTTTGCCCCCGTGGCACGGATGGAGTCCGTGCGACTCCTCCTTGCGCTGGCTGCCCAGGAGGGCTGGCGCGTTCATCACATGGACGTCAAGTCGGCGTTCCTTAACGGCGATTTGAAGGAGGAGGTCTACGTACACCAGCCGCCGGGTTTCGCGATCCCCGGCAAGGAAGGCAAGGTGCTACGCCTGCGCAAGGCTCTCTACGGCTTGCGGCAGGCACCGAGGGCATGAAATGCCAAGTTGGATTCCACGCTCAAGGGGATGGGCTTCGAGCAAAGCCCGCATGAGGCGGCCATCTACCGGCAGGGCAATGGAGGAAATGCCCTACTAGTGGGTGTCTACGTCGACGACTTGGTGATCACCGGCACCAAGGATGTGTAGGTGGCGGCGTTCAAGGAAGAGATGAAGGCCACCTTCCAGATTAGTGACCTGGGACCTCTCTCCTTCTACCTGGGAATCGAGGTGCACCAGGATGACTCTAGGATCACGCTTCGACGGACCGCCTACGCCAAGCGCGTCGTTGAGCTGGCTGGGCTCACCGACTGCAACCCAGCTCTCACTCCGATGGAGGAGAGGCTGAAGCTGAGCCGCGACAGCACGACGGAGGAGGTGGACGCTACGCGGTACCAGTGTCTTGTGGGGAGCCTTCGCTACCTCACCCACACACGGCCGGACTTGGCATTCTCCGTCGGCTACGTTAGTCGGTTCATGCAGCGGCCGACGATGGAGCACCAGTAGGCTGTGAAGAGTATCATCCGCTACGTTGCGGGGACTCTCGACCACGGTCTCTACTACTCGAGGTGTTTTGGGGAGGCACACTTTGTCGGGTACAGCGACAGCGACCACGCCGGCGACATCGACACCAGCAAGAGCACAAGCGGGATCCTCTTCTTCCTCGGCAAGTGCCTCGTTAGCTGGCAATCGGTCAAGCAGCAGGTGGTAGCCCTGTCCAGCTACGAGACTGAGTACATAGCGGCCTCCACCGCTTCGACTCAGGCGCTCTGGCTCGCTCGACTGCTCGGTGATCTTCTCGAAAGAGACACTGAAGCGGTGGAACTCAGGGTGGACAGCAAGTCCGCTCTGGCCCTGGCAAAGAACCCCGTTTTCTATGAACGGAGCAAGCACATCCGGGTGAGGTACCACTTCATCCGAGGCTGCTTGGAGGAAGGGAGCATCAAGGCGAGCTACATCAACACCAAGGACCAGCTTGCGGACCTGCTCACCAAACCCCTTGGGAGGATCAAGTTTCTTGAGCTTTGTTCTCGGACCGGGTTGGTCCAACTTTCCCACAAGACGACGCACAAGACTTAGGGGGAGAAATGATGGGATAAGTTTTTGTACTGTTGGTCTTTGTGGTCCTCGGCATGGTGGTCTTGCTGCCCCAACCAGATTAGCATCTACCAGGACAGCATTTAACATCTTAGACTAGCTTTTAGGACAGCATCTAGGACAACATCTTAGACTAGCTTTTAGGATAGCATCTAGGACAGCATCTTAGACTAAGCATCACTAGCTTTTAGACTAGCATCTTAGACTAGCATCTCGGCATATGCTTGGCTGTCTTGGCCAGCTATAAATATGTAACCCCAACCCCTCGGGTTGGCATGGCATTGTGTGAGAAGTAAACCAGAAAATTGCCCCAACTCCTAGTGTCATCCTCTCGATGAGAGTAAGAGTTTCGATACTAACAGACAGCAGGCTGCTGAAGAAACTTTCCTTTGATTTATGTTTCTGTCGTTGAGTTGTAGTCTGTTCTGTTCAACATTGTTCTGAGTTCTGTGTACCATTTTAGCAAGCTGGCAACCCCAGCGGTTTGTAAACTTTATTTGCTTTATAAAAAAGCAGGATGTGATCTACTTCAAAAAAAGATTGGAATCCCCTATTGATTATATATATATAAAGAAAGAAACTAAAGTTCACAAGCGTTCAAGAAACAAAGAAAGAAACAAAAAAGATCACAACAACTACCGAAAGAAACTATCCATTCTTCTAACTCTGCTCTGTGCTTGACTTTCACTCGATGCAAAAGCAGCATGAGTTCTTTCTTGAAAACAGCCTTGCAAGAATTCAAAGAATATGGCAAGCCTTGAAAAATAGATCATTTCTTGATAACCAAATACTCCAACTGAGTAAAATGATTAGGCTCATGAAAATTGGTGTTCGTAGCTTGAAGCTTTCCAGTGCTGAAAAGGTGTTGTCCCTGGATGTTACTTGAATCCCTATAAGACCCCAGCAGGTAGTGGCAAAAGGACATGCAAGGAAGAGGTGTTCCATTGTTTCCCCCAAACTCTCAGTACATATGACACAATCATAAGAAGCTAGGATTTCCTTCTGAGGATATTCCTTGTGTGCTTAAGCGATCCTTTAGTAAAATCTAGAAAAAAATCTTATGCTTATTTTGACAACAAGAATTCCAAAGCCACTGAAAACAGGGATGCAAAGGGAGGGCATGTCCAATCAAATGTTTGTAGGCTTTCTGTGAAGAGAAAGAGGAGTTCCCCCAAATATAGCTCCACCAGTCTGACTCTGCACTTATAGGTTGTGAGTCAAGAAGGTTCTGCAAAAGCCCCATTTGATCAAAAGCTTCCTTAGAGAGGGGCAGATGGAAAAGTCTATGAAAAGGATCTGCAGAGATGGCCTTTTGGAAGGATAATGTCTTGCTCTTGGCAAAGGAAAAGAGCTCTGGATGTGTTTGATGTTGAACTTGACCACCCCAGAGGTCTGTCCAGAAAAGACAAGTGGCTCCATTCTGTATCTGACAACAGCCATGCCTTTGAAAGTGTCTAGGAGTTTGAGGTTATCCCTCCACCAGAAAGAACCCTTTTTAATGTGACTAGGGAGCTTGCCACTGGAGTAATGTTTTTCCCAAACAAGGTGTACCCAAGGTATATCCAATCTTTTGAAAAACTTATGCAAATTTTTTAGCAGTAGAGCTTCATTTTGAGTTTTGAGATTGAGGACTCCTAGACCACCCTCTTCCTTTGGTAAACATACCATAGCCCAGGCTGCTTTTGGAGCACTTTTAGCATTGACATCAGAGCTCCTCCATAAACAATGCTTTCTATACTTGTCAATTTGGTCGATGACTGTTTTTGGCAGAAGGTAGGTGCTCATGTGATACATTGGCAGAGATGTGAGGACTGCATTTGTCATTTGAAATCTTCCTGCCTGTGATAGGAAGACTGATGTAGCTTGAAGACGTCTCTCACACTTGGTGACTAGGGGTAAGAAATCTTCAACCCTTGGTTTAGTAGTTCCTAGGGGCAAACCCAGATAGGTAAAGGGTAAAGTACCCTTTGTACAATTGAAAGTTGCAGCCAAGAGATTTAGTTTGGCTTGGGGAACATTAATAGAAACCATCATTGATTTGTTATAATTCACCTTCAGACCGGTTGCCAAAGAGAAAACCTCTAGAATTTCTTTCAATATCATGAGCTGAGTAGGGCAACTTTCCATGATTATCAGTGTATCATCAGCATATTGAACAATCGGAAAGAACCTGTTTGAATGGCAAGGTATTGGCAACCTTAGCTGTCCCTGCTGCTGTTTACTCGTTTTGGCACCCGCGGCATGCATTACCTGTGTGATTCTTTTTTTTTCCTTTGAGAAACACAGTACAACCCGTGTAATTCTTACTGCGATTTGTAAATTCTACACCAAAACAAAAGGAAAACGAATACAGCACGCTTATATTGTACAATATCGGTTCATCTTCTTTACTGCCCGTCCCTGACCTGAAGACCCAAGATGGATCTGCTCGGTAGCAGTGTTATGCATGAAGAAACACCAGATCCTGGAAGTGCAGCAAGTACCAAAGCATTGTGCAGCCTGGCTGATTTTTTTTTCGAACTAAAGGGCAGGAGCACTGCCATGTCATTTAAAAAGAATAACCGAGCAAGTCACAACATAGTTCTGATTACATGATAAAACAAATAAACTCTCACTCTCTAGAAAATAACATTAGAACTAATTAAGATACAACCGGTCCTCCACACGCTCGGACCCTGAACTCAACCACCTGCCGGATGAATTCCATCACCTGCCTATGATCAGCTTCCTTTCCCTAGAACACCCTTCGATTACGCTCATTCCAGAGATTCCAAGCAGTGTACATGAGCAAAGCCGATATGATCCGCTGTTGTTTGGTTGTGTTGTTTTGCATGTCTTAGATTCCAATTCCCTGCCCAGGAACTTGTACCCCTGTTTCCTGATCATGCATCCACCAGTTCCCATACTCTTCTTGCAAACGGACAGTGTAAGCATAAATCAGATTACACAATTAGCACATCGGATTACATGGCCAGTTCTTCATTTGGAGCTTATCAGCCGTCCTTAGCTTTTTCTGCATTAACAGAGTACTTTGCAAGAACCGACGTGTCCCAGTCGGACAGCTTGGCTGAATTATAACAAGAACCGACGTGTCCCAACTCAGTAGAAGTATAATTTCCTTGTTGATCCGTCAGCAAAAGAGAGTATTTTGATGCCTCCTCTGCTGGCCGCGCTTGGATGCCAATGGAATTCTCCATGGTTACATGGTGTGGAGAATATAACATTTTGTTGCCGGGTCCAGAGTCGTTGCAAGTGGAAAGAGGCATTTGTGGCACAGATGGTTCCGATGCCTGGTCAGCTATCTGCCCTTGGACGACAGCCTCCTCTTGTCCGGATTCCTTTGATGAGGCAACCAGATTGTTTGTAGTCTGCTCGCCCACAAGATCATGATCATCAACACTGATGAAAGGCAAAACATTCGGCCTGTTAGGGTGGTTCCATGCTGCTGCTTCCCATTCTTGTCTTGCTGGCTCACGGACTTTAGGATGAAGTTCGATTTCCTGGAGCTTTCTGGGGTGCCTAATTCCAATGCTGGAAGGACCAGCAGCTAGATTCTCACAGGGAACCTGAAGCGACACAAGTTCTGGCAGAGCTCCCTCTTCGATTTCTGGGAGGACCGGGTTCTCATGTTGCAAAACAAAACGCAATCGTCGCAGGCATTGGAATGTCCCGACTTTAATGACGAAATCTTCATCAATCTCATCAGTGATCAGTGTGAGATAAAGCAGAAAGGGCATTGCACTCAGGGATAACAGCAGATCACGTGCCATAGTGGGAGATGAAAGGCACAGCTTAGTGAGACCTGAAACTATGGCAACAAACTCATGCGACGTCGATAGGTCTCCTTGTAGTTTCAGTGAACTGAGGTAATATGTTTCTTGTAAAGACATCCTATGATTGTACAGATCCCGTAGAGCATGCAGCGATCCTCGAGGCAGTCCCTGAAAGTCAATTGACATTGAGCGATCACATCCAGCACCCATAGGAGCTCTGGTGTACTGCCGGATGGCCTTTACCAGATCATTATTCAAGCAACTGAGGTCAGTAACATTCTCAGTTGAGTTGCAGTATATCTTAACCTTTCTCAAGTTCTTTATGTGGACAATGAGCTGCAGAAATCCCTGTATCTCCCCCCCATCAGCGACGAATCCTGCTAGGGTCTCCAGCTTACTGTTTCTGCACAATTCTTCCAGTTGCTCAGTTCACCACTCGATTTCCAGTCTTGAACCAGAACCTTAAATTTTCCAATCAGATTAATTAAACAGGGAAGCCCGACGACTTCCACTGGCAACGCAGTCACCACCCTTTTGCTCAAAGCAAGTGTCTCCAAAAGTTTGAGCTTTGCAATTTCCTTTGGAAGCCTTGTAATTTTGTGACTGAGGCTTAGGTATCTTAGATTCCACAGCTTGCATATTTTCTTTAGATGGCTATCTTTCACATCAGTGCATTCTTCAAGATCCAACACTCTGATCAGCTTGTACTTGCAAAAATCAGAAATGGCACCACCTCCACTCCCACGGACTGTCAGCGATCGTACACGTGATAAGTCCATGTTCCAGGTCGTTGTGGAGTTTGTGTCACTGCCAACATCACCATGGACAAAGAGGTGCCGGACTATTTTATCCCTTGGAGTGCGAGAGCACATGATGAATTTCTCACACATGGACCTGTGCAACAGAAACTCGTGCATGATGCCATGCATCTTGCACGTCTTCACATCTGCATTTTTACTTATATTAACAGGCATGATTATATTCCGGTCAATGAATGTCTTGAAATTTCCATTTGCTACACTCTGTTCACTCAATGTAATGTCTTCGCTTCGTGCATATCCTTCAGTCAGCCATCGCCTGATTATGACACTCTTCCTGAGAGGACGGTCGATCGAGAACATGCCAAGATATAGCAAGCAGGTCCTGACAGAGAGATCAGACAGACTGGTGTAGTTATCTATAAGTACATCACGGAGTCTTGCAAAGTTAGGCTCACTGTCTTCTCGTTCCAGATAAGAACCCAGCTTGCTGCATAATTCTGAGCAGAATTTGCCCGTAGGTTCATCTTCACTGCTTAATTGCCTGGCCACACTGACAAGAGCTAGTGGAAGACCATCACATTTCTTCAGGAGTGTTTCCGAACCCCGCATCAACTCAGCTGCACATCTTCCACGAAGAGCAATTGTCATAGAATTTCTCATTCCAAGAGTTCTCATTTTGTACACACAACCATTAGCATCACTTCGTCTATTAGCTGTGGGCCGAAAGGTCGTGGTCACTATAATTCTGCCGCCTTCACCATTTCCTTCAAAGGCTGGTGTTATGGTATCCCACTGCTCCTCATCGATGTCATCGACATCATCAATAACAATCAAATACCTAACCGAAGAAATGAAGCGAAAATCAGTTTTATGCTATGATCTTTAGTTCGCAAGAGTGTTGTAACACAGCATTTGCAGTTAAAACCACACAGAATAAATATTTTAGGAGAGATTATTATTATTTTAGGAATGATATTTTTGCAGATACACAAACTATGCTTGTAACTTTCAGAATAGCGTATGTCTTGATTAAATGCATATACTATCTGACAGCATTCATCACACGCATGGAAGCCGAACGGACAAGTGTTGTTTCCAGTACCAAACAGGTACTAACATGTACGAATCTGCCTTCTGGACAGAAACTCCGATAGGAAACAATTAATAAATGATAATGTCCCATACGCCGAGGAGCAATAGGAAATATCCGCCACAGAGGGGCCTCATGTCTGATTAGCTGGTTAATCAGGCAATGGCTTACTAACAATTTTCAGTAGCTGGTCCAAGAGGATGATCAGCCGCACTGGTAGTGAAACACTGCAGAGCACCTCAACATCCTGTGCTTACCTGAACAGATATCTGGGCTTTAAATCAAATTTTTTAAGACTGAATTATATTTTGTTGGTGATACTATAGATAAAAAGGCATATTCTCCATGACAATTTATCACGCAGCTTTGGCCTACCTCCATGGGCAATGGGCAACTAAGACGATTGAAAATTATGTCAGGGTTTTGTTTGGAAATGAAGGGAGGAAGTTTGGTGGACACTGTGAAAGGAATCAGTGCTCGTAGCCTAAGAGGGGGAGAACCTTAACTTATAGCTCAAACTAGTTTGCACAAAACATAATCTAGAACATGCTATCTAGATGTGCAACTATGGTTCATCGAGTGTGAAACCCTCATCCCAAACCAAGTTTTGCAACCTATAGCCAATCCTAACAAGACACTACACTAAGAAAGTAAAGGCACACAAGATGCAAGTATGATATGCGGAAATGTAAAGGATGGGGTGAGAGGAAGCAAACTCTTGACGCGAGTATTTATCCCATGGTATCGGTAGGCACTAAGCCACCCCTAGTCCACGTTGTTGAAGCACTCACAAAAAGTATTGCTTCCCGATCACCAAGTCTCTTCCGAAACTCTTCTTGACTTGCCACAAAGGCTCGGCCACTAAGGTTCACGCCAAGTCTCCGGTCACCTTAACGCCGCCTTCACTACGGAGCTTCCCACGAAGGAGGGGTCTCTTCGTCCCTTGCACAAAGCTGTCATCGCCGCTCCACACCAAGTCGGAGGGTCGAAGACTTGCCGACGAGCCACGAAGACTCCACGGGGCCGGCACACCGAGGTATAAGCTTGAAGTTCACTCAAGAACTAGCACAAGGTCACAACACCTTGCTCTCACACTCTCTCTAGAGCTAGCCTAACACTACACCTCACAAAACTTGTGCTAAACCTAAGGATTTGATCAATGAGCTCTTTGGTTGGCTTGGAGAACTTCAGCAGAGTTTTTATAGCTTCTCACAAACTCCAGCAGTCTCAAATGACCCAGGGTAAGGCCTTATATAGGCTAGAGATCCACTTCTAGCCGTTGCTTGCTTTTCTGCCAAAAAGACTAAAGCGTCGGTTAAACCGGTCATAGCCGTCGGTTTAACGGGTCACTATGAATTTGCATACTAGCCATTGAACGTCTCTCTGCCACGTCTGAGCTTGCTTGTGTCATTGCACCGACGCACCGTCGGTTCAACTAGTCCTGAAGGATTTGTTCCTCGAAGCCTTCTGTTGCTTGAAATGCTCTTTGCAACAGTAAACTACCAATGCACCGGCGCTTAACTCTAGGGCGTTGGTTCAACCGGTGCCTCTGTGTTTCTTCACTTGATCATCATGGCACTCGACAGATGCACCGACGTATTCAACCGATGCTCCGTCGGTTAAACCGGTGCTCCTGACTTGATCACAGTAGCATCTCCCCAATGCACCTGTGTACAATTTTCATACCATCGGTTTAACCGGTCGCCCTTTTTCTGTTGTCACTTGTCCAATTCATCGTTGTTGTCCCATTAACTTGGGCATCTTGACTGCGATTTAGATTGTCTTGTATATGGATTGGACTCCATCCATGGGACCTAGAAATCTTAGAGCTCACAAACTCGTTAGTCCCATTAACTATATTTAACTATATTGTTACACAATCACCAAACTTATAATCATAGCCTAACGGGGCCATGTTCCTTACACACTGTCTGATTGCTTGGACGAGGTGTGGCAGTCTGGCGGAGACGTGAATTCGGAGGACTTGGTACACATAATCTCAAGACATTGGTTGGGCAATAAAAGTGCGGTGTCTCTGGGCAACATTCGGTGTCCGTCCATGCAAACATCAAGGCCGTTTTCTCTATCTCGATTGTTACTGAGGTTGGCAATGGCTGCAGCACCTTTGTTTTGGTCAAGAATTGTGGATATGGAACCTCCTTTTCTTTTTCTTTTCTTCTTGTTCCTAAACGAAGGGCCAACAAGTGCCCTGTCCACAAACAATGGTTGAGCGCCGATGGATCCAAGATACCAAGGAGCACCTTCTGTGCCAGCTCTATGAGAATACCTTGAAGTGTGGGATTTTGCTATCTGAAGTCATTGTTGAGCCGGTTATGCAACACATGGAGACAGTCAGGGCTGGGTCAATATTTAGTGAGGTAGGTTGATTCTTCTCAACTCTTCTCACAACAATGTGCCTTTATGTATGGTATTTATTTTTAGAAGTTACCAAATGGGATGGGTAACAAGTGGGTAAATTTAGGAAGAGACTTTTGGGAATGGAGGATCAGGGATGAGGAAATATCATTTTGTGCCCTGGCTTTCAGACCCGGGCACACGGGACTGTCCACGTGGCACACTTCTCCTAGGATACGGGATGGGACATGGCCTACGTCCTACATATGTTGTAACTACTCGTAATGCAGTAGATTACTCATACAGTAGTGAAACTAGTCGGACACGGTAGGAAACTACCCGAAAAGTACTCGGATAGGACTCCTGAGCTTGTACCCGACTAGGACTTCCATATAAACCTGTCCCCCCAGATTATATAAGGGCGGACAGGGACCCTATCAGGGACAATCATCATCAAAGGAAATACAAACCACACAGGACGTAGAGTATTACGCTCTCAGCGGCCCGAACCTGTCTAAAACCTTGCGTTCCTTTGCACCTTCAAGTTCCTGATCTCGGCGACACCCTACCTACAAACTCACCACCTCGGGGGTATCCCTCGGTGGGCGTGGCGGTAAAACACCGACACTGGCCGTTGGTGTCCTGTCCAAAAGAGTCAGAGTCTTGGGGGTTGTTGATCTTAAGATCGAACATTTCTTTAATTAGGAAAACGGATATGGAAGTAATGTTGTAGGATTTACTTCTGACTTTTGAACAAATATGTGACTTAGCTCAGTTTTAAGAAAGATGATTCACATTTTTGGGTAGGATTAATAGAAGTGATGAAAAATGTTTACCCACTGTGTTCTACAAAGGTCAGGGGTGGTAAACAGACTTGGCTCTGGGAGGATAGTTGCCTAGTTGGGCTGCTAAGATGGCCTTTAGAAATACCAACCTTCAATATATTACAATGGCAGAGGTTTTAAGAAAAGATGGGGCTCAGGGGTGTCTCTGAAGTGAGACCGAAGATAAACTAGTTTATTAGTATGTAACAGCAAAATTGACAGTTCACTGTGAACTCTATTTACATAGCTTTCAAAATTCAAGCTGTATGTTTTCAATATAAGTTATTGTTGAAACTGGAGATTCCCCCAAAAGCAAAAGTTTTTTTTTTGTGTGTGTGGCTAGTGTTCAAGAAGAGCATTTTGATCAAGGATAATAATCTTACAGTTTTCCTGTAATCCATATATTCACCAAGGATAAATTCTTCAAAAGTGAAAGTGATAATAATTAAGGTTTTGGGGAGAATATATAGCTTATGTAGTGAGTGGGTTAAAGGTTTGAAAATTTTAATTGGGTTCATGAATGAATGATACGATGACATAGTAAAACAAACAAATTCAATTGGGGCTCATGTTTCTTAGAGTTAAAAGGATGATTTAAGTTTGAAAAGAACCATCTTTGTAGATACAGTCAATGGTGATACTATCTGGCCATAAAAAAAGGGGGGGGGGGGGGGGGTGGTACCCAATGTGAAATGTGTAAATTCAGTTTGTCAGCGCCTAATTGAGCAGGATTGGCAGATCGAAATGTTTTTGATTTTTTGACGGAACAGGAGTAAGCTTGTACTGGATAATTATATTGGAAAAAAAGATATTATAAATATCCTGCGGTGCTCCCAGAAGCTCCAAAGGTAAAAAGGAAATCGAAATGTTTTTGTTAAGCAGGAAAGATGAAGGCAGCACAGTACCTCTTATCCCTGAGGAATTTGGTGAGCGAAGATTCTGAATACTGCTGCCCCGGGAGAAGCTGCTGGTGTATATTCTCCAGAATCCCCGTGGCATCGCCGTCCTCCGGCGAGCACACGGCGACCCAAGCGCGGCAAGGGAACGCACCGGCGACAGGGGCGGCGTCGTGCACTGCTCTCGCGAGGGTAGTTTTCCCCACACCGCCAAATCCGACGATGGCGATAACCCTTGGCTGCGCCTGCGACGGCGGCTGCGGTTGGCCCTCCGGTTGTCGTTGGCCGAGGTCCAAGTCCAACAGCGCGAGGAGCTCCTCCATGGGCTTCTCTATGCCCACGGGGCTACGCGCGGCGTGGTCAACGGCGCGCGGCCCCGCGGCGGGTCTGGAGCCGGAGGGCTGGCCCCCGACGCCGCCGCCCTCGAGTGGCTTGAGCACCCTGGCTCTCACCTCCTGCACGCGCTTCTTGAGCCGCTTGATCTCCGAGGCGAACCGGTAGCAGGTGCGGAGCATGCCGACCGTGTGCACGGCGCGGCGGAGCCTCGACGCGCCCTCGAGGCCGCCGCCGGTGACGCGGTGCACGAACCGCTCGATGCAGTCCTCCACGTCGTGCGTCAGCGCGCGCATCTCGCTGCTGTAGGCCCGCGCGACGGCGGTGCGGCGGTCTCCCTTGGGGCCGGTGAGCTCATCGTCCACGGCGGCCGCGAGCATGCGGAGGTCCTGCAGCAGGGACTCGCTCTCTAGCTCGAGGTCCCTCAGCATCTTGTATGTCTCCACCAAACCGAGAGCTTGGAAGAGCTTCCCCATGACGTTGTTCAAGAAGGCGGCCGCCGCCGCTTGCTCCGGTGGTAGCACCATAGACGATGATCGGCCGATGGGTCGATCAACTTGCCAATTTTCGCTGCTACCTGAAGATCTCGTGGAAGGTTGGGGAAGGGGATTATCACGGATCAGGGAGAGGACAGAACAGAGTAAATGGCAACTCTGGAGCTGTAGAGCCGGTATTCCGAGCAGTCACCGGGACGCCAGAATGCCAGATTAACTAGGGTGCTGTTAGCCAGTACTCCCTCCGTTATATTGATAGAATTATTTCTAATTAGAATTTTCATTTTTGATAGTTCTATTCAAGTTGTCACAGACTCTCTCCGTCTTGAATATAAGATATTTTAAAATATAAGAGTAATAATATTTTAAATATCAAATAAAAATAATTAGATTTATTATAAAATATGAGTAATAATATTTTGAATATCAAATAAAAATAATTAGATTTATTATAAAATATATTTTTATAATTTACTTACTTGATGCGTTAGATGTTAATATTCTATAAATTTGGTCAGACTTTAACTACTATAACCTAGGATAAATCCAAATATTTTATATTTCTGAACGGAGGAAGTAGATGGCCATTGCGGTTCCATGCAGAGTAACACCTCTAGAAAAAATAGACTCACGAATATGATGACATCAATGTGTAACCAGATTCAAAGCAGTCTTGGTAACCGTGTACATTTATTTTCATCCCGATGGAGGTTTCATTCTAGTTTCAAAATTTTAGTAACTGTAACACAGATTTTCATCCCATGAAATCCAAGTCTCCTCTCTGCCAAAATTTCATGTCATGTCACTATTTTTACCTACATGATATGTCACTAATAAGAATAAAACTCTCACCAAACTTACATTAAGAAGGGCCTGAGAGTGACTCCTACCAATTGATTTAGCATTGTGGTATGCCATCGAGCTCGCCAGGGGATCTTTGACGAACACCAAGAGCCACTGGCAATGCAGATCCAAGAGCCAAAAATAAAAGTTGTGCCTTCTTCCAGTGTGACAGTGAGGTTGAACGATGCCTACCTAGCGCACCAGCTGTTGGTATTTTACCGGCAAGCCTACCTAAGGATAACCTAAGGTAGTAGACTTGTAGGCAGGGTGTCGCCGAGATCAGGAACTCGAAGGTGCAAGCAACACAAGGTTTAGATGGGTTCGGACCACGATGTGCGTAATACCCTACGTCCTGTATGATGGTTTGTATTGCCTTGGATTGGTTATTGTTTGTGTTGTCCTTTGGAGGGATCCCTGCCCGCTCTTATATACTCTGAGGGGACGGGGTTACATGGAATCCTAGCCTGATACTCGCTTAGCAGTCCTACTCGAGTACTACTCGGGTAGTTTCCTTCTGTACCGACTAGTCCTACTCGTATCCGAGTAATTTACAACAGATATAGGGTATGAAACATGCCCCATCCCTTATTCTAGAATATTCTATGTCATGTGAGCAGTCCCGTGGCCCTGGGTATGACAAGCCCCCGAGCTCTTCCTAGCCGAGTACTGCAGGATTCCTAGTACTTCTGAAGTCATCCTCGGGTTCTTCTGAACCTCCATCTTTAGGGTGTCTTTCGAGTAATTTCTTGGCTGCTTCGAGGCTGTGAGGTGCTCATTAGGCCTAGTGCTCATGCCCCGAGTAGTTTTCAAATCTTCAGAAATAATCTTATATATGGGGTGCAATGAAAAATCGCAGTCTATATCGAGTAGCTCCTGAGCCTTAGGTTGAATCAAGGAATCAGGCTGAGGGTCAAATTAGTCTTGAATCTTCTTTCCTTATTTTCCAAATATTTTTGAAAAATAAGTCATTGATGACACGTATCCCCTGGCCCCCGAGCCTTGAATCCAAATCCCAAAAATTTGGAAAAAGGTTCAAAATAAACGTGGCATGCATTGCAGAATATTTATAAACTTGATTGATGGTTAAGATACGACATTCGGTTAGAAATTTGAAAACCTCTCTTTTCGGGATAAAATACCTGAAAAATGGTTAAATAAATAACTTCGGTTAGAAATTATTGCAAACAAGCCCTAAATTACCGCTGAAAATAAATCTTATACTAAAGGACCCTTAGGCCACCGCTGGTAGGGTTACCTTTACGTCTTCAGTCTTCACATAAGTCGTTTTCCGAGTAGTTTTGCGGCGTCCAGCCCCCGAGCTTATGAGCCAGGAGAGCCGAAGGAGCCACGTCAAGTAGTGATTGGCTCACAGCTCCCGAGCCTGGGAGCTAATGGAGCCATGTCGAGTAGTTATTAGCACCTAGCCCCCGAGCCTAGGAGCTGGTGGAGCTGTGATTGCACGCCGTGCGGCCTAGAGACTTGTTGCCGAAGCTCGATCTGAAAAAAGATAATGCATACATTATATAGCATAATGCGAAGATAGCAAAATTTGTTCGGTAATAATGCCAAAATACCAAAATTTATTCGGTGTAGAAATGAAGTTGCCGTGTTGAGCTCTTGTTTTAGGCCATTTAAATCCCACGAGTAGCCCACCTCTTACATTTAATCACCTAGTCCCGTTCTAGCTTTCGCTTTTACTGTGTATGAGTCGCTTAGGTCAAGACTCAAGAACGAAAACTCGAGGCTTCACGGATTAAGGCGGAATACTACCCGAGCAGATTAGCAACCAAAAAGAGAGGACAACGAGCATAAATAAGTAGTCGGCATGCGACAAAAAGAATATGTGTTGCGCAAAAAGTAGGCGGCGAAGTGTAGCTCTGGAGGATATCGTTGCCCGTCAAGAGACATACACAGATAAGAACCCGATCTTGCGGAGAACAAATAGAGGAAGGTATAAGTCCCTTAGCTTGATTTGTGGACGATTGTCGACGAAGCCGTGGCAGTTGTTGATGGAGCTGCGATGGTTTGTTGATAAAACAGACTAGTTGGAACTTCTGACAGTGTGTGGCCCACTCCGGACTACTCCATCCGTCCACAAAAGAATGCAATTATGGGATCCGTGCCGGTCAAACTAGTTCAAGTTTGACCAAATTTATAGTAAATGATATTAGCGCTCATGTCTCCAAATAAATTTATTATGAAAATATATTCTACAACTAATCTAATGGTACTTATTTTGTATCATGAATGTTATTATTTTTTATATAACTTTAGTCAAAGTTTAAACTGTTTGACTTATCGAAAAGCGAGAATTGCATTCTTTTATGGACGTAGGGAGTAGTTTTCTAGTCGAGACGAGTAGTCGAAGTAGTTGTCGGTGGGTCGCCGAGCGTCCTCGCGAAGTCGAAGTAGTAGCGGCATGTCGACGTTGCGGTGCGAGCTGAGGTCGGAGTTCAAGTTGAAATAGATCATCCAAGTCCTTTTCTAATGTAGATAGGGACTCGGACTGTAGCGCCTCCCGATAAACGGTGGCTGTAATTTGAAGTCCAAACGGAGACTTGAGTTCGGACCCGTCGTGAGTAGGAGCCGAGTTGGACCCGTATTCGCTCTCGTGATTTCCGATGTCACGGCTGGATGTTGGCGTTGATGCCTCCGGCTCCATGGAGTTGGCGAGGTGGTTGTCGAAGCTACCAGAGCCATTGGCGATGTAGACCCAAGAGCCGAAGACGAAAGCTACGCCTTCTTTTAGCGCGACGGTGAGGTTGAACGATGCCATCGAGCTCGCCAGGGGATTTTCGATGAACACCCCTACCTGGCGCGCCAGCTGTCGGTGTTTTACCACCAAGCATACTGATGGATACCCCGAGATGGTAGATTGTAGATAGGGTGTCATCAAGATCAGAAAATTAAAGGTGCAAGCAGCACAAGGTTTAGACAGGTTCGGGTTGCGATGTGCGTAATATCCTACGTCTTGTATGGTGGTTTGTATTGCCTTAGGTTTATAGAGAATGTTCCATGTTGTATGCAAATATCTAACAACAATTTGCATGTAGATGATAAATATAGTAGCATAAAGTAGTACTACTTGTCTAATATTAAGTAGTACTCCATCTGGTTTTAAATATGTCACTAGTGGTAAAACTTAATTAGTTCATGTTGTTATCCTGGTATCATAGTATATTCAAAATTGGAGCCGTACTATCTAAGCATTTATGGCATTTAAAATTTATTCATAAATATGGGCATTTCCATATGGGCCCAACCATCATGCTTTTACTTATCTCCCAATCTTACACAACCGTTAGAAATAAGTTTATTAGTGATCAATTAGTTTGCACCTCTTCATAGAAAAACACATCTTAATAGATAGACATGACCTTTTAAGAAAGGGTCTAAATCTTTCGCGAAGGGACCTTAACCCCAAAGCGACATGTCCTTTAGACACATCCTTTCATCATATATATATATGTATGTAATTAATTTGTTCATTCAATCAATTAATGAATCATTTATTTATTCCATTCCTCACTTTATTTTCTAATATTAACACGTTATCAGCACGCTCTCCGCTGAGCGAGAGAAGAGAACATGACGAGGACGAGACTATCAATCGTTTTCATAGGAATCGGCAACCGAGATGTCATCACCCTTTTCCGTCGCAACTCGTCTTCTCGTCGACATCATCCGAACCGCGGCGGCCGGCGACGCACCCACGACAACAACTCGATGGCATAATCACGGCATGCATCATTAGCCACGGCAAAGCTTCATCATCGCCGCAGTACCGCTCGCCTCGCCGACAGCCACGCGTGCTTTTGCTGAGTTCGCACATCGGAAGAGGAGTAGCAGATGAGGACCGAGTGCTCCACCGCCGGAGATGCATCACGTCTTCTTCATTGACGTCGTTCACGCTGGGTCGACGAGGGCATTTTTCCTATATTCTTTCCGGCGGTTGCAGTTCTGGTGACGCCCTCGACGTGAGGAAACGAAGAGCAGAGGCATTTTTGCTTTTCCACGGTGTCCACGAACTCATCTACGAGAAGAAACGGAGGAACAAGAATCAAAAGCCAATCGCCCAGGCCTAGAACAGATCTTCCAACGTGTTCGGCAAACCACGTGAAGAACAGATGAAAACCAATGCCTTCTTCATTCGCTAGAAGAAAGAAAAGAAAACAAAGGAATATCTCCGATCCTATCCCGCGAGAAGTAAAGAAAGGAAATAGAGGATTAAGGCATATTCTATTCGGCCGGGAAGAATCCAAGATTAAGATGACAGAACATAGCATGAACACTTTCGCTCTATCTTTGCCCAATTGCTCAGGCCAACAAGAGACACAGACAACTGGATCCCATCCCAATCTGACTATTTACATTTTTTTTTCTTCTATTCTTGGATCGTTAATCGAGTACATGCAGGAAAATCATGAACTAAGACACGGAGCACGACAACCAAATATTGATTGGTCTCAACCACGACAATAACGGCGAACTTCGGAAACGCGACGATTGAGAACAGAAGAAAGGCGATGCAACAACAGACGCACAAAATCGTCACGTTCGTCGGAACTCCGGCATCCGGCACCATCACCTTCTTCCTACGTGAACATCTGGCACCATCCACTGCAAGTCTGCAACAACACTGCAAGTCTGGCTTCCAGAACTGTAAGACGTGAAATTTTCAATTAGAGAGAACCTCACCATGATATCCGTCTTGCATGTCAAAATTCTTAGCCTCGCACAAAAGTGTTGCATTGAAGGAAGAGAACAGAGGTTTTAGCAGCCTGACAGGAAACCAAGATCAAAGGCGTTCTTGCCACACCATGGCGTCCACGATGTACATGGATGAGCAAACAACGATATGACGGCCATCGCGAAAGCATCCAGCCTTCACCGTTAATCGTACTCCTTATGATTTTGATATTATTATAATTTTACTTTATGCAAATCTAACAACAATAATTCATTTGAATTAAGCACCAAATATCATGCATATTCATAATCAATGAGCTTGATTCAAGAAGAATTATATAATCACAATAGTTAAGTGATAAAGGTTTGATAATGTGAAATAAGCTTAATTAATATTAAAATCAACATAATTAAGCACCAAATGTCATGAAGTACTCGCTTAGAAATTATATGCAAAAGATACGTGTCACCTCATCATTTTGTACAATGCAAGATTCCAAAACCTTATATATTGGCCACACACAAGGTAGTACCTTATTACTATTGTGGGATATATATATACTGACTGTCCTCAAAGTACGTACACAATATCAAAGTTTGGAATAATTAAAAGTGCATACCTTTTTGGGCAATTACCTTAATTCATATCTCATATTGCCGTACAAGGTAGTATTATAATACTAATACGAGATCTACACTACCACATAGTGACTATCCTCAACGTGCGTACCCAATTTTGAATATGAATTAAACAAGGTCTGCACCAACATATATGAGTGGAGTCTAAGGCATCTGTTGTGACCACGTCAAAATATACCTATACCAATGAGTTTCTCGTCCACTAATCTGAGATGGGTGATTACCTTTGATGTGTTAACTTACAAGTACATGATGATAGAAACTATATCTTGGTGATGAATGCTACTCAGCCTCCATAATAGTAGCCCTTTTATCACCTATCAAATATGAGGTCACACACTACTTGTAGTTCAACTAGCATTTTGGATCTATAAAATATTGCATATATTAATTCAAGACTCATCTTGAATTCAAATTTTAAGCATTCATGTTTTCTTAGTTAAATAGCAGAAAATAGTGCAATATATTTTGGTGACTATCTTCACTCAGATAAGCAGAGCCTATGTTTTGACAATGACCCTTGCATCGTCTATTCATTGTAGAATAGAGTTGTAAACAATAACAGTGACCTTTTGTCACATGTCAATTATTGGATAGTCCAATTATAATCACCTTGGTTAAGAAATATGCACATTAATATTCATGCTATGTAATTTACTTTTCAAGTAAATTTTATTATATACATGATCAACTCATGTAGGGCATGACTAATGTTTTCATAATGGGTTTATCTTTTTCCTGAACTCGTATTGAATGGGGATTAATTCTCTAGTATAAGCACTAGATATCAATGATATCATTGGGATGCTCATGACACCATTGACACCATAGCTCTACCCAAAAAAAATGTCAACCCATTCCTAAAATAACCACACATGCAACATAGTGTGTTTTGTCTACTTAATTTTTTTTTAAAAAAAATGAGTATTCAAAGGAGCAAGGTCCATCAACTTTTGCAATTTCCATTCAAAATTTCTAACAAGTAATGTAATATTGCCTAAACATAAGCAATTATTTGCTTAATCATTTATCCTGACTTCAAGTTAAATGGCAATTTACAGGCAAAAAGATCTGTCAAATATATATGTCATTTTTTAAAAAAAAGGTGACTATAAGGGCAAATTTCACATTTGTCTAAAAGTGTGGTTGTACGGCTTACACGCATACCAAGTTAAACATTTGGTTGAATCATTCCTCCAATCCATTAGAGATAGTATGAGTTTAAGGGGATAAGTTTGAAGCTCACTTCAACAAAATGAGACCCACAAAAATCTACATATTTTTCTGAAATTAACATTAGTTGAATATTATACTACTACGCATAGTATATTGTCCATCATAGACATCATGTAATTATACATGATATTCATATCTTGTGTGAATTAAAATTCATACTAAAGTTCTTTTGGGATCCAACCAGATTGAAAAGGAAATTTGTTTAGTGGAGCATTTCACCGCTAATATGATCATGGAGATCATACTCTCATTACGGGCATTCAATTATTAATCGTGGATGCACTCATACATCTAAATCTGAGAATACAGCTATATGTTTTCACAATATCCATTTATATGGTTTCAAATTGAAATCTATTACTAAGAGTGATGATGAAATATCAGCACTCAACTTGGTATTATGCATACATAAAATAAAATCCTTTTCATAGCATCTGGGGTGTATTATGCTTACATCAATCCCATATTACATGTTGCGTACAAAATAATTTTTCAATCTTGATAAATGAAGACTTGGCATGATAGTCTTGGTCATTATGCACAAGGAATGATACAAAAAATTGTTTTCAATTTTATTGGTCATAGATTATATTTCCGGAATCCTCAGATTCTAATTCTGTATGCACTGCATGTGTTACAAGAGGAATTATTTTGAGGTCCTCTTACCTTAAAATTCAAAATAATAAGCCACCCAATTTCGTGACTGCATTCATGACAATCATGTGGCTTAATTTAGACTTTAAATGGACATTTAGATAATTTAGAATGCTTAGTGACGCATTTGAAAATAGTTCCGTATGTGTACTTACTCATAAGGCACCACTATTTTACCAAATTCATTTGCTCGTATTTTTTTAATTAGAGCAAATTATCCTGGGCAAGGGATGAAATCCATTCTCATGGAATTATTTAGTTTTGGAAACTATATCATTAAGTACTCTATGTCCACATTAATTCTTGAATAGTTGAATCTCTTATTAAGATAATTTAAATGTATGACCAATGAAATAGAACTGTAATTTATCTTGGTAAATACGGACTTACACACCGTAAACTGCAATCATATGGCTCCCTCCATCTGTGTGTCGGTCATGTCTTACACATAACACGATATCACCACCTCAGCATACGTACATGGCAAATGGGGATCTATAACAAGGTTTTGTTATCCGTTATTCATAAAATACTTTCGATCGCTCATAGAGGATTAATTTATAGCCTGTATGCTGACTATGTTTTGAGGATAATTCCAGGCATTAGAGGGAGATTAGTACCACACATGTAATGTCAGGAATATTGTTCGAATGTTAGACACATTCGAACCTCAAATCCACATACGCACCAAAGAATATCTGAACCATAGTTCAGAACATCTTATATTTGTAACACATTACAAATAGTCTACCATATGCATTTACTCATCAAAAGTGTCATCACATCTGATCCCTACTGATAATGTACCAGAAAGAGTGGAAGTACCTAACAAATCACCCAGCTCCCAAGTCAAAATAAGAGAGGGGAGAAGTATGGTCATTAGGGATATAGCTTATTTCAAGCATCCATGGAAATAGAGGAGACATCCTCCAGGATAGTAAATGCGAATCAACATCATGCATGTTGTTAGACATTTTGTGGATATTCAAATCCAAAGCCTATGAATGTTGTTTAACATTTAAAAGCCCAGTATTTGTGCACATAAATTGAGGAAGTGGGTCAATGGAATACCCTAACTCCATCATCATGGGAAATGAGATAGAGTTCTAGAGGGTGGATATTTTCACAAGCTATATTGTTGGTTCCATCGAATCAATCATACAAAGACTACAAATTGTCAACATATACTCTATCAAAATTGTCATAAGCCAGATCCAGACCAAAAGTCCTAGGTAGTATTCTTCTCACAATGAATTCTTTATGAAAGCAAGGTGGTGAAATAGCAACAACTTGTAGTACATGGTTTCACACAGAGAGTGAGCAACATACCCGCATGATATGTGTGAAAATTAAATTCCCATATTCAATCGTTGGCAGATCAAATGAATTTGATAGATTCAAATATACAATGGATTTTATTTTCTGAATCGAAATTGAAGTCACAACATATATTGTGTACAACTCAAGTCATGGAGACTTAAAAAGGTTAAGTTGATTGTGGTACAACTGACCAGGGGAATATCATCAGATTACTCCAATTGTTATGATTGCATATGTGTGTCTATAAGTAAATTTTGAAATGAATTTTATCATCTCAACACACAAACAAGCAAGCAATCATTTTACGACGGATTTTGAGATGAAATTTAGGTAAAACTAAACTATACTTAAGTCTACAACTTAAGTATGTGCATTAGTTTACCAATATAGAATTGATATTGTGCACCAATATCTAAAAATATTGGAAAGTCATATCCATCAACACTTGTAGTCAGTCAATCCCTAAAGATGGATCATTTTCATAAAGATCGTGTGATGACATCGTTAGTACCATTAAAGCGCTTGTATATGTATCCTACAAATTGCAATAGGCCTAATATTGCATTTGTAGATATTTGCTATAGCTCAAAATGGCGCAACTCAATAACACCATATAGGTGGGAGTTAAAGAGGATATCCGCAGATATCAAATGGTATAAAAGGTTTTGATTTATTGTGATGAATAAATCATGATGTGACAAAAGTAGGATACCAATACACTGGCTAACTAATCCTCATATTGCCAGACTACCGACTGATGTTATGTTTGTAAAATTTTTATTGGAGTTATGAACATAAATTGTTATGGTAACTTTACCTATCATTTTGAAGCATTACATGAATATACATAAACTCATTGAATAATTAATTATGATTCTTTCGAATCACTTACATTATCTATAAAGATAATATGACTTATATTGCTTGGATGATAAAAGGTTATACAAAAGCAGTATTGCTAAACATCTTGCAAAATTAGATTATGGGATAATCTCGTGAGATTCTCTTACAAAGTTATTACCAACCACTACATTCTAGAAATGTAATTTTGAAATCGGTATACAATAACTTTATTTTTGCAAGGTTCATGGAGACTCTCGTTAAGTTATAACCTATCCAAACATCATATTGTACTCTTTTTCCCTATATGAGTTTTTCTTCATAACAATTTCTCATAAAGATTTTAACAAGGCAATACCAATATAAGAAAATATGTCATATCTCCTATTTTTTCCGGGGGTTTTTTAAAGGTGATATTCAAGACATATTAGATGTCATATCTTCTATTTTCCCTACAAGAGTTTTTAAGGGATATCAAAGACATATTATTCCTCCTCATATTTTTCCATTGGGTTTTGGGGGAGGTTATGGGTATATGATCCCCATATCATATTATTGGTCTCCAAACTTGCTTATGATTTTCTCCTTTTGAGGTTTTCGCATACGAGTTTGCGATGAGACAATATCTATATATGCTATATCATTTTCTCCTATTTTCCCACTGGATTTTAAAGGAGTTTTAATGGGGGCATATAAATATACAATTTGATTTCTCCTCAGATTTTTCCCACAGGATTTTTGGAGGAGTTTTTCCCGTATAATAATCAAGGATGATTGAACAAAAGTTACATGAAGCATACAAGGAGCTAATTGATCAGGGGGAGTGTTAGTTTGCACCTATTTATAGAAAGACACCTCTTAATAGATAGATAGGATACCTTGCGCGAAGGGACCTTAACCCCAAAGGGATATGTCCTTTGAACATTATATATGTATATATGTAATCAAACTATCTAGTTCAAACTATTCATTCCCCGGCTATTCATTCAATGAATATATATAATCAAACTATTCATTCAATGAATCATTCCATTCCACACTCTACTTTCTAGTTTTAACATTATTGACTCCACGGCTCCCTCTCTCGTCTTGTTCCCATCAAATCTGATTAAGACCTGCCAACTAGCAATTTTGAAAAAAAGTAATAATTGTTCTGATTAGAGCTGACCCGGCTACTACAAGTTTGACCGAACCAACTCGAATGGGGTAGTTGCAACTGAAGCAAATTAATTACAATTTAGCCTCCTTGGAATCTGGTAAGTAGCTTGCTTCAATAGAACATGGATCATGCGTAGCGTCTGTAGAGGAGCTCGTGTGGTTGGAGAAAGGAGCTCGTGTGGTTGGAGAAGAAAGGGGCACGAGAGGATAAGGGATGCGGTTTAGTTTGACTTGGTTCTGTGGACCGTGGTGTCCGATTTTTCTAATCGATATCGGACTTCCTGCTTAAGCTTACCGTTTTAAAAAAGAAAGGAATAAATCTTCCGTTTATTCAGTAATGGTAGTCCCATGGAAATGTCCGGGTGTCCACCACTTCTTTGCACCTTGATTTAGAAGCGAGCTCCCGAATCTATCTTCGTCAATTTCTTCTTCACAGGTATCCTCGCGAAATCTTTTTTTTTATTTATCTTCTTGTATTCAGTTTGATTCTCGACGAAAGAGCCATGTTCTTCAATTTATCGATCTACAACGACGATGAATCTGTTCTGTTCCGCTCTCAGAAACGATGGAAGCTCCGGTCAGTGTTTTGCTGGGTGTCGTCCGATCTCTCCCCGCCAAGCTCAAGCGGTTGCTGTCGCCGGAGGCCGACCACGGGCTGCACAAGAAGGACAAGGACAAGATTCGTCTCCTCAAGGACCACCTCCAAGAACTGATCGACAAGTACCTGATGGAGCCGTCGGAGGTGGAGGCCCCGGCATCGACGGCCAGGTGCTGGGTAAAGGAGGTGCGCGAGCTGTCGTACGACATCGACGACTTCCTCGACGAGCTCATCCACGGACACCACGCCGACCTGAAGAACCTCCGACGCCGGAGCCGGTGGGTCGCCGACAAGGTCTCGCAGTTCAGGGCGCGTTTGAAGGATGCGATTCAGCAGCACAAGACCTACAATCTTGACAGATGCAGGAAGCGGCCAGGCAGCCTTGCTTCAGAAGAACGCCCTCTTCCACCACAGCATGGGTTAGAAACTGCGTGCCTTGTTGGTACCGACAGCTCCATGGAGAAGCTCGGAGAGTGGTTGACTGGAGACGCAGAGAGGACGCTTAGGGTGGTCTCAATTGTTGGATTAGGAGGGGTTGGTAAGACAACTCTTGCCAAAGAATTATACCGCAAGATCGACAGCCAGTTTGAGTGCCGGGCTTTTGCGCGGACATCCCAGAAACCTGACATGAGGGACCTTCTTTCCAGCATTCTCTTGCAAGTTCGACCAGAGAGGCCGCCACATGCTTCAGAGTCTTGTAATCTCATTGACACGATCAGGATACACCTAGGGGTGGTAAAGGATCTTATTTTTTAGCTTAGCAAATCTAAGGGCCGGACCTTAAAAGTGCCGGGCTCTAATTTTATACAATTTTAAGCTAAAAATATTAAGTACCAAGTTAGGCTGTGAAGGGAGTACTAGGACCATGGCCCATTACTAACCCTAGGCACACCTACAACATAAGAAGTAAGCTTTTATAGACTTACATCCTTCTATTTCATATTGGCGAATCTATACTTGCGGCACCTAGCTGGTGTTATACTGTTATGGACGGGCAACAGTTAGCATTCGGGATTGCAAGGGCAAGGTGTATAGCATCAGAGCAGAGCATAGCCTTCCAAACCATTATATATAAATCTTCAGTTGATTGGTGGAGCTCCTGTCTTTTTTTAAGAAAAAGGGTAAAAACATAATCAAGACTAGAACTATAAGTAGACTTTGAATGCAAGGAGATCAAATTCTAACATCGTTAGTTTCTAACTTTCAGTCACCTGATAATTTCTTAATCTCCCATTGACCTAAATGAAAGGTGACATCGTTTTTAGAAGAAGGGTTGCAGCACCTTGAGCATCTGATGCTCTGTGTAGCATGGGTCGTCTTTTAGTTGTTGGTAGGCTTTATTTTTGCTCATTTCATAGTCTGCTGTTTGTACATGACCGGCCATTATGGCTGTTGTTAAATCTCTTTATACAAAGGCAGGGGCTTGTACATGATCAGCAGAGCTCCTGCCATTATTTTTTAAAGAAAAATCTAACATACTTGCTAATTTTTCAATCAACTGTAAATCTATTAATCTATCATTGGCCTAAATTTCAGACTACTTAGTTTCAAACAGCAGTACGACGTAATGTATAATTTTATGAAAAACTAGTGCACATTCTACATTGTACATAGAAAAATATACTTTAATCAGTTGATATTGATCAAGGGGGAATAAAAATGACTAAAAGGAACTATTCCAATTTCAATCACTTGAGTATGAAGTACTAGGATTGGAAACTCCCTTTAGTACCAAAAGAACAGTATCTCAACTCTTGGTTTGGTACAGGAATGTGTGGCTGAAGTATTTGTTTTCTTGAAGTTGTGTTTATTTAGAAAATTGATTCTATTGAACCTGTTGTTCTTCTTCCATGAAAACACACATGCAGACCGCCAGCTACTCCCTGAACTTCTACATTCCTTTACTTCACCTCCTAATTTTGAAATGCTCCATTTAATCCCCTGACATTTCAATATCAAATCAGTGCACGTGGAAGGCCAATTCGAAGATGGCTAATCTTCCTAAAAGTAATATTTTTCTTGCAGGTATTTCATTATAATTGATGATTTATGGGCTACATCAACGTGGGATGTTGTGTGTCGTGCTTTGCCAGATGATAAATGCTGCAGTAGAGTGCTAATTACCACAGAAATCCATGTTGTAGCACAGACATGCTGTGGTCATAACTCCGAGTATATTCTTAAGATGAAACCTCTCAGAGACGATGAATCAAGAAAATTATCTTTCAGTAGATTCCCAGGTGATCAATCTGACAGCTGTGAGCAGTCTGAAGTTCTATTGGAGATTATAAGGAATTGTGGTGGTTTTCCTCTTGCAACTGTTACCATATCAAGTCTTTTAGCAAGGCAGCACAGTGGAATAGAGCAATGCAACTACATTAGGAGATCGTTAAGCTCTAATTTGAGGACAAATCCAAATATGGAAGGGATGAAACATGTACTTGACCTTTGCTGCAACAATCTTCCTGATCGTTTGAAAGCTTGCATGTTATATTTTAGTACATATAAAGAGGAGCACATAATCTGCAAAGATGATTTGGTAAATCAGTGGATAGCCGAAGGTTTTATCTGTGCAGAAGGAGGTAACAGCATGGAGGAAGTTGCAAGGACCTATTTTGATGAGCTTGTTATTGGGGGAATGGTCCAACCTGTAGATGTCAACCATAATGGTGTGGTGCTGTCTTGTACAGTGCACTACATGATACTTAATCTTGTTAGGTACAAGTCCATAGAAGAGAATTTCGTCACTTCAATTGATGGCTCTCGGAGCAAAATAAGACTTGCTGACAAGGTTCGTCGACTGTCTCTCCTCTTTGGCGATGCAGGTGATGCAGAACCACCAGCAAACTTAAGACTGTCACAGGTTCGATCACTGGTATTCTATGGATTCCCCAAGTCTTTTCCTTCTATAGTGGAGTTTCGACACCTTCGGGTCCTGATCCTACATCTTTGGGGCGATCAGGATAACATAAATTTCGACCTGACTGCACTATGCAAATTATTTGGTCTGAAACATTTGGAGATGGTATGTAATGTCACTCTAAGTCTCCAAACCGAGATGCAAGGCTTACGACATTTGGAGACACTGAAAATAGATTCAAGAGTAAGCGAAGTTCCAGAGGACATTGTTCATTTGCCGGGCCTCTTGCACCTCAGTCTTCCTGGTGACACAAACCTGCCGAATGGTATTGGGCGCTTGGCAACTCTCCGGACATTAGGATGCTTTGATCTAACAAGAAACTCAGCAGATAATGTTCTGAGCCTCGGCGAGCTGACTAATGTCTGGGATCTTCGTCTCACCTGTTCCGAATCACAACCAGACAATCTGAAGAAAAACATGGAACACGTGGTTTCAGCTCTCTCGAAACTCAGGAATCTCAAGACTCTAACTCTGTTATCTGCAGGCTCTTATAATAAAAATACTCTGGAGGCGAGTGTTCCAAGCAATGAAATCTCCTATGACTTGAGCAGCGTATCCTCTCCTTCAACCCTTCTTGAGACGCTTGAGTTGATGCCGCGGATTTGCATCTTATCTGTCCTCCCCGAGTGGATAGACAAACTCCGCCTACTTAGCATTCTCAAGATCGAAGTCATGGGGGTTTCAGGCGGAGATATTGAGATTCTGCAAGAGTTGCCCGCCCTTGCTGCTCTCTCACTCTATGTCCCGACCGCCCCTGCTGAAAGGATCATCTTTCACAGAGAGGGATTTCCAGTTCTCATGCAGTTCGTGTTCATCTGTTCAGCGCTTTGTGTAGCCTTTGAGGAGGGAGCAATGCCTAATGTCCGAAGGCTCAAGGTAGGCTTCAATGCTAGTACCACAGGGAAATACAACATAGCAGATGCTGGCCTCGAGAATTTGACAATCGTTGAAGTGTTCTCTGCCAAAATTGGAGGCGCTGGTGCTGATGAGTTCTGCAGAAAAGTTGTACAGTCTACATTGGAGGAAATCTTTCGTCAGAATATGAGACCTCCCACCATCGACATACAATTTGTGGGCTGGGCCTTTTATGGCGACAAAGAAAACAGTGCAGCATCAGCGACACAACGGATTGCAGTAGAGGAGTCATCTGAAGATATCGTCAGTCCGTTCCAAGACCCAGCCTTTTCTTGTGCCGATAAAGGAATCAGTACAGCGTCGACAACAAACGAGGTGGTTGAAGAGGGTTCAACTGAAAATATCGTCAGCCACCTCCGGCTGCTTGATCCGGCCTTTTCTTACGGCGATAAAGAAATCAGTACAACGTCGACAACAAAGCAGATTGCAAACGAGGGTTTTGTTGAAGATGTCATCACCCACCTTCAGGATTCAGCATTTTCTTATGGCGACAAAGAAATCAGTACAGCGTTGACAACACAGCAGACTGTAGAAGAGGGTTCAACTGAAGATTTCGTCAGTCAGTTCCAAGACCCAACCTTTTCTTGTGACGACAAAGGAAGCAGTACAACGTCGGCAGCACACCAGGTGGTCGAAGAGGGTTCAGCTGAAGATTTCGTCCCCCAACTCCGGGATCGGGCCTTTTCTTATGGCGGCAAAGAAATCAGTAAATTATCGGCAACACAACGGACTGGAGCAGAGGGTTCAACCAAAGGTATCATCACTCTCCTCCCACATCACGCGGGCGATCAAGACGACTTCCGGCACAGGAGTCACAGGACACGGTCGCTGTCACCTCCCACGAAAGAACCAGACGCACGCCTCCACCTCCGCCCTCCGCCTCGTGGCCACAGCCCCATTGATCCGGCAGCTGACGCGGTCCTCCTCGAGCTCGGAGCCATGGAGAAGTACGAGCTGGTCAAGGACCTAGGCGCCGGCAACTTCGCCAAGGCTCGGCTCATCATGCGGAACAAGGAGACTAGGGAGCTTGTCTCCATTAAGTACATCCCCCGGGGCAACAAGGTCCGGCGCTGCCGTGATGGGCGGATCGGAGCGGATGATTCGCGTGAGATGCACGGTACGGTGTATCTGAGTCTGACACACGTTTGTTTCTTGCGTTTCCAGATCGACGAGGATGTGTTCCGCGAGATCGTGAACCACCGGTCCCTTCGTCACCCCAACATCATCCGGTTCAAGGAGGTGGTGCTGACGCCGACGCACCTGGCGGTCGTGACGGAGTACGCGGCCGGCGGCGAGCTGTTCGAGCGCGTCTGCGAGGCCGGGCGGTTCCACGAGGACGAGGCGCGCTACTTCTTCCAGCAGCTGGTGTGCGGGGTGAGATACTGCCACGCCATGCAGATCTGCCACCGCAACCTCAAGCTGGAGAATATGCTGCTGGACGGCAGCCCGGCGCCGCGGCTCAAGATCTGCGACATCGGCTGCTCCAGGTCGTCCGTGCTGCACCCGCGCCACGAGGTAACGGCCGGCACGCCGGTCTACATCGCGCCGGAGGTGCTCTCCCGCCGCGAGTACAACGGCAAGCGCGCCGACGTCTGGTCCTGCGGCGTCACGCTCTACGCCATGCTCGTTGGCGCATACCCGTTTGAGGATCCCAAGGACCCTAAGAACTTCAGGAAGACCATCTCGGTCTGTACGTACTGTTAGCTGTTTTGCGACCCCTATATACTTTGTGTTGTGCATACAATCGAGCTAAAAAAAACAATCTTTGAGCTGCAGAGGATCGTGTCGGTGCAGTACGAGATTCCAGAGTACGTGCGCGTCTCCCAGAACTGCCGCAACCTGCTCTCCCGCATCTTCGTCGCAAACCCCAACAAGGTATGTGTCTGCGTACGTGTCCGTCCACTGTTTCTGTGCATGTCTAAGCAGACAGATAACTATGTATGTACACAAACGGCAGAGGATTACCATGAGCGAGATCAAGAGCCACCCCTGGTTTCTCAAGAACCTGCCTCGGGAGCTCAAGGAGGAGGCGCAGGCCGCCTACTACAGCCGCCGCCGGGGAGGGGAAGACACCAATGCCTCCACGTACCCGGCGCAGAGCGTGGAGGAGATCATGAGGATCGTGTAGGAGGCGCAGACGGTACCCAGGGCCGCCGTCTCCGGCTACGGCTTGGACGCCTCGGACGACGAGCAATATGACGAGGAGGAGGAAGACGACTACTATGACATGGCGGCGAGGGCCGCGAGGAGGTTGCTGGACTTGGACTTGAATGAATTGGATTGAGCATTAGCATTTTCTTATTGGGTTTAGATTAAATAATGATTTTTTCCTTTTAATTGGACTTCTCTTCTTGATTTGAAAATCAAAATAAATTTGGGCCTGCTACCGCTCGGACGTCCGATAAATTTTTTTTATCGGACGCTCTGTTGCAACATCAAGAATACACGCTTGCAATAAAAAAACAATGAACATGTACTGAGACGCAGATGTCAAAAGAGTAAAATTCCCGCTGTAATATCAAAGCTCTGTTTCATGCAACATTCATTCAAATTCATACAACATCAAAACAAGACTACTGCAACATTAAAATTACCCAGGTGCAATATGAAAAAAGCTGTCTCCACGAAATCAAACCAACAAGAAGAACATCCCTATGGTAATATGAATCTCGACCTCAATATCTCGAATCAACCATTGCAACACAACCATTGCAACACTCAAAAAATTCTACTGCAACAGGGGGGGAGCAGGGACAGATGCAGCGCTCGTTCGTGAGAGAGGGAGGGAGAAATTGGAATGGCTGCAGCTGCTAGCAACTTTATTGTTCGGTGGAGAAGAATCAGAGAGGGAAGCAGGCGCTGCAGAGGAGGCGGGTCGCCGGCGCTGTACTACTGGGGCGGGTCGCCGCGCGCTGGTCTGCAAGGGCAGGAAGCTGGGCACTGGATTATAGGGGGCGGGGCTAGACGCTGGGGAGCAGCGCGGCGTGGGGTTGGCCGGATGTAGGGAAGCAGCGCGGTGTGGGGAGGAGAGGCACGTCCGCTGGACGCCGAAGCGCCGCCACCCCGAGTTGGCGCCAAGAGAGGAGGCTCGCCGCCGCCCCGAAGCTTGCCACCAGCCTCGCTCCTGCACCGGCCCGCTTGAGTTTAACGAAATAAATTCTCAATGCATTACCACCTCTGCCAATCAATCACCCACTAGCAGCTAATGAATCTCGGCCATCCAGACCTCCCGTCAGACGGCCCAAATAAACGCTAGCAGCCCAGCACGCCCTCCCAAAGTCGCCACATGGAAGCGCGCGCGCGCCGCCGCCACCACCACCTGCGCCAGCTCCGCGCCGCCCTCCTCCGCCGTGGCCACCTCGTCCCGCCGCCGCCGCCGGACCACCCGGACCCCGACCGCGCCCACCTCGCCGCCATCCGTGCCGCCGCCGCATCCGCCCCGCGCCTCGCGCTCGCGGCCTGCGCGTGCCTCCGCCGCGCCGGCCTGCCCGCGCCGGGGCCCCGCGCGCTCCCCGCCCTGCTCCGCTCCGCGGCTCGCTGCGACGGTGCCGGCGCGTACGTGGGGGGCGCGCACGCGGCTGCCGTCAGGGTCGGGGCGCTGGGCGAAGGGTTCGTCGGGACCGCGCTGGTCGGGGCGTACGCGGCGTGCGGGCGCGTGGGGGACGCGCGGAGGGTGTTTGACGGAATGCTCGTTCGGGACATCGTCGCCTGGGGCGTCATGCTTGATAGGTATCGTGCTTAGATCCGTCATGTTTGTTTGTGCGGTTGTTTGAGACCAAAAGTGGATTCTTTGGTCGTTCCGCCTGATGCACTTGTGGCACAGTTTAGCATCGTCTATGTTCTGCATGAAAAAAATGTTACACGGGTGAAAAATGGAATAACTTGTGGTTGTGTGCGACGAGTGTTATATTTTTTTTTCCACTGCTTTCCAAGAGTTTAGCATTCGAGCAAGGATCAACTAGCGTATTCTAAGGTTTGGAACACATTCGATCAGATCAGCCACAAGTTGGAAAATGTAGCCAGGAGCTGACTTTGCAGTAACATAGTGCCTCAAATCATTATGAAAGCTGCATTAGTTGTGAAATTTTTCTATGTTTTTTAACATAACTCCATAACTTGCAAGGTGATGCAATTGAATGACCTTCTAAGAAAGCAGAATACACTTTGTGCATTATCCATATGAGTCATATGGTTCAGGAATGGTTGTGATCCAATATTTAGTTTATTAAAAGATCTCTGTTTATCGTACATGTACTCTAGGTACTTTCAGAGAGCATAATTCCTTGTAATGCAACCATCTTTTACATAGTGCACAAAAATAAATTAAGTAATCATCCATTTTGGTTTGTTGATTTGCTGTTACTATGTAGTCTCCATTTTGGTGCTACTTGGCAATTGCACGTTTTACTGCAAACTGTTATGGACCTTTCTAATATCATTTGACAGTTATTGCCAGACTCAGAACTATAAAGCAGCTTTGCTTCTGTTTGCTGAGATGAAGAGGTCTGGAGTTGTTCCTGACCAATTGATCCTTGCTACTGTTCTATCAGCTTGTGGGCATATAAGACATTTCAGAACTGGGAAAGTCATCCACTCATACATGTTGGTGTCAGACGTTCTTATAAATGCTCACCTCAGTAGTGCTCTCATAAACTTGTATGCTAGCTGTGCCAAAATGGATATGGCCAAAAAGCTATACAATGGGATGCCGAGGAAGGACTTAGTATCATCAACTGCCATGGTTTTTGGATATGCCAAGAACAGAAAAGTTGAGGTTGCTCGCTCTATATTCGATGGAATGGCAGAGAAGGACGTGGTGTCTTGGAGTGCCATGATATCAGGATATGCTGAAAGTAACCAACCTAACGAAGCATTGAGTTTATTCAGTGATATGCAAGAGCATGGTATCATGCCTGATGAAGTTACTGTGTTAAGTGCCATATCTGCATGTGCCAATTTAGGTTCCCTTGATAAAGCCATATGGATCCACTCCTTCACCGAGAATAACGGATTGACTAAGACATTGCGTGTTTGCAATGCTCTTATTGATATGTTCGCCAAATGTGGGGGTATAACTCTTGCCTTGAATATCTTCAATGAAATACCTCACAAGAATGTTATCACCTGGACAAGTATGATTGCTGCTTTTGCTATGCATGGCGATGGAAAATCCGCCTTAGTTCTGTTTGAGCAGATGAAAAAGGAAGGTGTTGAACCCAACAAAGTGACGTTTCTTAATTTACTTTATGCTTGCTGTCATGCTGGTCTAGTCCATGAAGGTCGTTCGATGTTTAGATGTATGGTTCAAGAATACAGGATCGAACCCAATAGTGAGCACTATGGTTGTATGGTGGATCTTCTGGGAAGAGCTAAACTTTTGCAAGAAGCAGTTGATCTCATAGAGTCAATGCACTTAGGGCCCAATGTGGCTATCTGGGGCTCTCTGTTAGCAGCATGCTGGATGCATGGCGATCTCAAGCTTGGCGCATTTGCTGCAAAGAAAGTTTTGGAGTTGGATCCCAATCATGATGGAGCATCTGTGCTTTTATCGAAGATATATGCAAAATCTGGCAGTTGGAGTGATGCTGAGGAGGTGAGGTGGGTAATGAAACTCCATGGGGTCTCAAAAGAAACAGGCTCCAGTTGGATGGTGCTGAATGATCCTAATCACGAGTTTGCAGCTGGAGGTGGGAAACATCCAGAAAGTGATAAGATCCTTCTGAAGCTCGATGGGAAAGTAAGTTGATTTGTGAGGTGAGGATATTAGAGAAAATGTTCTCCTACACAGCGAGAGCCTTGTAATTTCTTTCAGCCTGGTAATTTCAGGTATGGATATTGCACTTGGCAATGAGTAGCACAATTTTGCAACAAGAAAGTCGTTTGTAATTTGAAATTTTGGTTGTGATTTGTTGCAGGCGGGAAGCTGCCGATGACGTGGTACCCCGTACCCCCAGGACTACCTGCAGAAGGCGCCGATGAAGAACATGGCGATGCGTGCCGACCCGGCGAGCGGGTACCCCGGGCGGACCTACCGCTTCTACACCATGGGCCCGACGATCCTCCCGTTTGGACACGGGCTCAGCTACACCCAGTTCACGCACTTGCCGGCGCACGCACCGCTGCAACTCACCGTGCAGCTCACGAGCGGCCACGCCGCCGCCGCCGCAACGTCGCTTCTCAACGGGACGCGCTCTGGCAGCAGCAGCAACAGCGCCCACGCGCTGCGAGGGCCTGACCGTCCCGGTGCACGTCGACGTGAGGAACGTCGGCGACCGCGACGGCGCGCACACGGTGCTCGTGTACCACGCCGCCCCGCGTTCCGTCGCCGGCACGGTGGCGTGGCACGCGTGGAGATGGCCATCGACGTGTGCGAGGGGCTCAGCGTCGTGGACCGCGACGCGGTCCGCGACGGCGTGCACAGCCTGATGATCGGCGAGCTGACGCACTTGGTCACGCTCGGCGTCGAGCAGCTCGGGGTATGGAACAAGCAGCACTGGAACGTAGGAGGGTTCAGAGGATCGTCTGAATAATTTGTCGTTTTGGGAGGGGGTATTGCATTGGATTGCGATTACCAGTTGCCACGGTGCTTCCGTCTCTGCAAAGGTGGAGACGGAGATCTGAAAAGTTAGAAAGGGCACCGGATTACTGAAAATTGTTGAAATGATTGCAAACGATTAAACTGGAAGGAACACAGAAAAATGCCGTTTCTTCCTCACAATCAATGTTTCCTATTCGCAAGATTTATGCATTTCATGGAGATTGCTACTTCGCATTTCATGGAGATCAGGCACACTCTTCATTTCTCGTACCAGCAAGAAATTTTCTCTCTGTATCGAAATACCGGCTTTGATTGAACAAGGCAGGTAAACTTGTCAAGGGATTCAGATAAAAAAACATCATTTGATCTGAGCTCGGGTCTGCAAAGACGCCAAGCTTCTGTACTTTCAGAACTCCTACCACGGTGCTCGGGCATGCTTTCCTGGAATTAGTCACCTAGACGCAACGGCGCAATGTGACGTCTCACACAAAGCACCGGAGGTATTCTTTTTGACAATGCTGAGAAGAAGAAAAAAACATGCCTCTGCTCCTACGAGAGCAACTGATGAGTGATGAGGAAGCATGTTCTTTCTAGAAGGTGAACGGAGCCGGCCGGCCCAAGCCTCTCGCCGGCCACCGCTTCCATTCCAAGCTCAGAGCTCCTCCCGCCATTCTCTCTCCCAGTCTCCACTTCCTTCTTCCTTTAGTCCTCTTGCCCGCCAGCCACAACCCCCAACCAGCTCGCACGCAGACTCCCTCTCCAGTCTCCCACGTCTCCTTCTTCCCGCCCGCTCTCCACGACCCCCCAGGGCGCCGCGGCAGGCGGCAGGCGGCAGGCGGCGCAGAATGGTTGGGGAGGAGATGACGCAAAACCAGGGGTCCATATAAAAACTGCAGGGGTTCTTTTATAAATAATCGGATCGCGATCCATAGTCGCGATCCAAATTAGGGGGTTATTTGCAAATATTCAGGGGTATTCTTTGAAAATCTGAGATCGCATCCATTCCGTTCCTCCGCCGCGGCTCGTCGGCCGGCGGACGTCCCGTGGATAGACGTCTTCTTCCTCCGGGGGGTCTCGCAGCCCGAGATCTCGGCTGAAAAGAAACGCCTCTCTGCTCCATGCCGCGGCTCGCTGGAGTCTGTCGACTGTTCGGCTGGTTTCTAAATTCTGAATGATGAGCCGCGATGGTAGTCGTCGTCGTCGGTCGGCTGCGCGCAGGACGGACCTGGCGCGCGGCGGCAGGGGGTCGCAGCGGCGTCCTCGAGGAGCGCCTGCACGAGCTCGCCGGCGGCGTGGTCCACCAGCCTGTTGTCTGCCTGATGCAGAGTGTGCCGTTTCCTGGTTTCAGAAAATTGCAGGGTCGCCACTCATCAGAAGTTCAGACTTTAGAGCAGGAAAAAAAGTATAGCTGTGAATAGCAGCGAACTGCTCTATAATTCAGAAGCTCTGGAGCAACAAAGAATTTTAAAAGACTTTTTAAAAACCTTAGAAAAGGAAAAAGGTAAACATGGAGAAGTAATGAACCTGATGCAGTGAAAAAAAAAATCAGAGACTTTGTTCATGAAACAAACACCTCTCGGGGAAAGGTGATTGAGAAAATGAATAGCTGGATGACAATTTCGATCGATGAACCAACCGATCACAAAGACTACCATTCGCGGCCGAACTTCATGGTGCGCATGGCTGCTGCCTGATGCTTGTCAACCGTAGTTAGAATGTTGCAATTTTTCAGGTGGGCCCATGCCCTTATTCTCTGAAGATACAACTTCTGCATGCTTGTGAATTGTTCTCTCTTTTTCACAAATCAGAAGAGGAAGAACAGGGACTTTAAGAATTAGACCCCGGCCATTGTGGCCGGTTCATCTTCAGTATCACTACGAAGTAACGCCTGATCGAATTTATCTTGAGCTATTACGATTCCGGGTAAGCTGACCATTGTATGTTGCTTTGACCACAGACCACCCTGCAGATGCTGGACCTCGCAATGCTCCGGACGAACGATCTCTATCTCTCCACGATTAGTTGTTTACCTCGCCGGATCAGGAACGAGCCGCCCGACGACGGTGGCAGCGGCTAGCCTGACGAGTTCGTTCCAAAGCTCCCGGACACCAATCTGACATTCTGACCCTTACCTGCTGAAATGCCAGCCGGAGCACTCTGCCGTTATGCGCCACTCGCCTACAGGCGACGGTTGGCGGCGGCGGCGGCCAGCATCTGAACCAGCCGTGTCGTGGGACGAGCGGGTGTGGCATCTCGTCCTCGAACTGCCACCGCGGCGCCGCCGGAGCTCGTCGTGACGGGCAGTGCGCGAGCTCAGTGGCACGGCGAATGGCGCGCGCCAATGGCGTTCGGCGCTACGTCTCCGGAAGATGTTGGATGCGCAGGATGAGGATTTGAGGCTCCGGATGGCGCGAATGGTGGGGACGGCGGCGGCAGCGGTAGCGGCTGGCGATGGGCGGCGCTGGACGGGCGGGGAGCAGAATTTCCGAACCAGGGGTGTTTTCGCAAATAATCGGATCGCGATTATTAATCGCGATCCCAATTAGGGGCTATTTGTAATTTACTGGGGGTTATTCTGTAAATATTCGGATCGCGATCAATAACCGCGATCCAAACGAGGGGTTTATTTGAAAATATTCTGGGGCATTTTTATAAAAATCCCAGATCCCTACGCCGGCCGTCCCTTGGGTACCTCATCTTCCTCCTTCCCGTCTCGTATCCGCCCCAGATCGCGTGGACTGACGGTGCTCGGAGCCCGAAGAGGCGGCCAATGTCTGTTCTGACAAGAAATGCCGCGTCTCCTCATGTCGCGCGTGGCTCGCCGGAGAGGCGCCGCGATCCGGCGCCCCTCGCTTCCATCCCCTTACTCCTGGAGGCCTCAGCGCCGCGCCTGCTTGCATCCAGCCATGGCCACGGCCCTGCAGCTGCCCGTTTCCGGACTCCAGAGGCGAGGGGACCGGCCGGGTGATGGCCTGGCCGGCATGGCAAGCGTCCCGGACATGGGCGTGGGCACAAAGCTCTGCGACTGGATAAATTTCCTACTCACCTAGTCATGTCATCGATCCCAGAACCTTGTGGATCCTAGGCATGCCTTGAACAGGTCGGGTTAGGAACAAAAGATCAGTAGTAACGCAAGCAGAATTCGTGGTGTGTATGCATAAACTTGAGGTCTGGTCACGCGATGCATGAGCTGCTCTGTAACACTACACCTAGTTGAGATTCTGATCTACTTTTACCTCACTATCTCCTGAAATTACTGGGCTGATTTTCGCAATCACATGACACATAAGGCACAAAAATTTATAATTACATGTCGCCAACATGGTTATTACTAGTCCTCTTCCTATCAACCTGTAATAATAACACCCCTTAACAATGTTATTAAGAACACTATTTATATAGTAAAAATGTAAAATATCAATCTAAGTAGCGCGCCGTCGAGAGGTCCGAGTCCGTCGACTGAAACTAGAGGGTGCACGACAACAGGACCGCGACGCCGACCAACAGCAAGATCAGCGATGCTGACTCATCACTCGCTTTGGAGGTTGGCGCCGGTGGCGGCGGCGGCGGCGCCGCCTCCGAGGACCCTGCGGTAATGGTACGCCCAGTTTCAGCAGGAGCATCTAGACCAATCTATACGGGCGAATCGATGCAACGCCGATCTCGGTGCCGGTAGACGGTGAGTTACCTGAAGACGGCTGCGACGTCGGAGCGGCGGCGGCGGCCGGAGACTGCGCCGCGTTGCCCTGCGGCGCGTAGGGAGGGAGCACCAGCCCTTGCACTGCAACACAGTGAACCGACAGATCGTCGAGCAGTCAGTCAGAGAACGCTCAGGTTTCGTGCGTCGCAGAGAGGCCGGAGGTGAAAGCGACGAGAGGCCGAGAGGGTAGCTAGATCATGGGCGGCGGCGGCGGCGGGGCGGGGCTACTTACTGCTGCAGAGCTCGATGGGCGGGTCGGCCTGGCCGCAGCCGGCGGGGATCCGGAGCGCGTCGGAGACGCTGACGTCGTACCCCGTGGCGCGCCCGAACGTGCCGTCGGCGACGTAGCAGAGGCAGAAGGGGTCGGCGTCGAAGGCGGCCTCGTACGCGGTGCAGCACGCGGGCGAGGGCGCCGCCGCGCCGCCGTACATGAAGCTCCGGCACTCCATCAGGCCGGCCAGCGAGTCGCTGCAGTACTCCTGCGGCTGCGCCTGCGCCGGCGCGGGCACCACCGCCGCGGCGAGGAAGGCCGCCGCGGCGAGGAGGAAGAGGAGGGGAAGCTCGCGAGACGACGCCATGGGATCGCTGGTTTCCGAGATTATTGGAGTCTTGTGAGAGGCTACGTGATGTCTTTTTGCATGGTATGATGGCGTGCCATATCTTATTTATATAGTCAGGATTTAGGGCTTTAAAATGATAAGAGTCTTGTAGAAATAAGGGAGGGAGGAAGGTTTTGGTTTTGGATTTGGAAGTGCAAAGACTCTGCGCCGTGCAAGAAACAGACAACCTCGCTTATTTTCGCGTCTTTTTCGCCACACCCTTCACAAAATCATAATTGACTTTTGTTAGAAACTTAGAACATGATCCAGCAAAGAGGTACTTGGGATGCAAATGTAGACTCAAATCAAGTATACTGATGAAGCTAGTCCCAATCCTTTGCATCATGTCATACTATCCCTAACACACGACATTATTTTTCTACTTCTAGGCAGCGTGCATCTCGAGTGTGGATATCTTCTCAATGCCTATGGTCTTTATCATTATTTTGAAGATATGCTGTAACATTCTCTCAAAAATATTTATAGGATATAAGTTTGCATGTGTACGTTTATAGCGTGAGTGTATGTTGATGTATGTACTCCTTCCGTTCTAAAATATAAGATATTTTTATTTATTCTAAGTTAAAATTGTTTAAGTTTGACTAAATTTTTAAAGAATAAATACATATCTAACATCAAATAAATAAATTATGAAAATATATTTCATGATAAATTTTATTATTCTCATTTTATATTTAAAATATTATTATTTTTATATAAATTTGATTAAATTTAAAATAGTTTAAATTAAATACTTTATATTCTAGGATGCAGGAGAGCCTCTGTATACTGTGTTTTATTTGTTTGTTAGACAGATTATAGCCATGTAGGGAAGGAAAGAAACACCTGATGTGCTCCCGAGCGCCGGTCCCACAGCCACACTAAACGGAACGACTCCCCCGTCTCTCCACTCCAGCCGTCATGGCCGCCGCCGCCGCCGCCCGCGACGGGCAGACGGCCCTCGCGCTCCGCCTCGCCAAGTACCTCGCGCTGCAGCCGGCAGCGGACGACGACGACGCTGCGGACCCCGGGGCCGCCGCCGCGCACGGCCGCGGCGGTAACGCCGTGTTCTCGCCGGCGGCCGTGCACGCGGCGCTGGCGCTGGTGGCCGCGGGCGCCGCGCGCGGCGCCACGCGAGACCAGCTGCTCGCCTTCCTCGGTGCGCCGTCAACGGCCGCCCTCGCGCGCCGCGTCTCGCAGCGCGTCCTGGGCGAGGGCCGCGGGTACCGCACCCTCGGCGGGCCGCACGTGCTGTTCGGGGGCGGCGTCTGGGTGGACGACTCCCGCGGCGGGCTCACCGACGCGTTCCGCGGAATCGCCGCCGAGTCCTACAACTCCCAGCGAGTGCAGACCGTGAGCTTCACCGACGAGGTTAGTGCAGTAGTTTCCCCGGCTGATTCAATCTGAATATTTCGTCTTTTTCCTTAATCCCGTTTGCAAAAGGAATCTCTTTTCTGCAAGTCTAATCTCGGAATTTTCAATTCCATAATGCTCTAGAAAACATTCAGTAGAAATGCTGAATTTTGGTCTCTGAATTCTAAATTTCAGGGAACATCGTAAATCTATGCTTCAGTTTACAATTTTGTATGTCAGATAATGGAAAACGTTAAAGAGAACATAGGTGTACAGTCGTGCAGATACCGGTCAATTTCTCTTAATCCAGTCCTGTGTGCCACAATATTTTGGAAATCTTGCTAGGGACTTTATAATGTTTATGAAGATAGTCCTTTTGAATGTAAACACTTAGACCCTCCAGTTATATATCTAACTAAGTAGTATTGGGATGAGATTATTTGATTTCCTCGTCTTTTCCAATTTCATCTCTAGAACAGTTGTTTTCTTACTCCATTTTGCGAAAAGAGAAAAGAGATATGCTTCACATATGGTCCATTGTCAAGCCCCATTTGTACCAGGTGTTTTGAGCCCTTTGATTTTTATATAACTAAACAACTGCAAAAATCCTTTAAAAGCCTTTGATGTACCGCTTGTAAAGGAGTTATACAAATGAGTTGCATGCATAACAATGGTCTTCTTCTTCATGTCTAAACTCGCAACTTGCCCCTCAATTGTGCAGTAGAAAACATGAATTACTATGTTATGTTGATCCATTCCTTTTTTCTTGAGCCAAATGTTATGATGATTCATTTTTTCCAGAGCCAAATGTTATGTTGATCCATAAACCATACAAGATCTGATATTTTAATTTTGATGCCAGCTGATCAAACTGTAAACAAGAACATGAGGTGTACACAGATATTTAACTCAATTTATCCTGGGCTGTGAAATACATGTGTGTTTATTAGGTTGATCTCATCTAATATTTTGGACCTTGCAATGGCACCTGTCCAGGAAAGGGTGGGGCGTGGGCACTAAATCGACTATCTGATGATGGCTTACCAAGGCAGAGGCTAGGAACTACTATATCAAGATTACCTTTCAGAAAATCTTTCAATCTTTATGAAGATAACCTTTTAAGTATACATTTAATTTCCTTGATCTTAGAAGGGTATATCTTAATAGACTGGCATATCAAGATTTGATAGAAAAGTTGTATCAATTTTGCTTACCTCCCTCGAATTTACATTCTGTTTCCAGTCCTAAGACACTGGAGGGATACAATTAAACACATGCCATTTTTTAGAAAGATTTTTGTTCTTTTTAATCACTATCTTTTATCCATTTTACTATAAACAGCAGCATGATAATCCTGTGTTTGCTCTCTACCTACAATTTGGAGTTTGCCATAAACAATGATGTCTTATAGTTTTTTGCAAAAGTTATGTTCTGATATGAGTACAGTATGATTTACCATTCTTTTTGATATATTGGTGAGGTGTGAAGCCCAAGGAAGCTGTCAAGACGATCAATGAGTCGGTAAAGAAGGCTACGAACAGCCTCATCGAAGGCATCGTCTGCGAAAGTGATGTAGTCGGTGTTGCGACGGACATTGTGCTCACCAATGTAGTCTACTTCAAAGGGGTGTGGCAGCATTCGTTCCATCCCCATGGCACGTGGCCAGGAACGTTCTTCTGCCTCAATGGCAGCCATACTGAGGCGAGCTTCATGACGGCGTTCGGCGCGTGCCTTGATGGGTTCAAGGTCCTCAAGCTCCCCTACATGCCGTGGAGGCTGGTGATGTGTGAAGAGGTTCAAGAGTTTCGCAGCTACGAGGCACGCTACTCCATGCTTGTCTTCCTCCCGGACGCGCATGACGGCATCACGGCCATGGTGGACGTGGTCACCACAGCACCGGCATCCCTGCAGGGCATCTTGGACCAGATGACGGAGAGGACTGTCCGTGTCAAGCTGCCCAAGTTCGAGATCTCCTTCAAGTGGGATGACCTCGAGGTGGACCTCCGTCGGCTGGGTCGGCTGGGGCTCTCGCTGCCGTTCTCGACGGAGGAGGCCGACCTGCGGGGCATGTGCGTGGCAGACGACATCGTCGCTGAGGGGGACGAGCAGCAGCGCCGCCCTATGTCCCTGAGGAAGGTTGCACACATGGCGGTCGTTAAGGTGAGCGAGGCAGGCAGCGAGGGGGGTGAGCTCAACTCGTACCTGCGCGGCAGGCCTGAGCTCACCCCGGACTTTGTTGAGTTCGTCGCCGACCGTCCCTTCACCTTCCTCATCCAGGAGGAGTGGTCCGGGGTGTTCGTGTTTGCAGGGCACGTCCTGGATCCCACCAAGTGATCGGCGCCAGGATTCAACAAAGTCGCATCCATCTGCAAAGTGCCGAGCGATGAGGTTTTGCTTGCTCTTGACCTATCAGTTACTAGCTGTCTTGTAACATGGTGTTTTGTAACACACGGCCTCACTGGGATAATTTGGTGTTACTTGATTACCTCGCACAATGTTCGTCGTTTCGTCAGTGATCAGAACAGGCTTTGATGACTGCCTCTCTTGCGAATGTGCGTTCTACACATGGCTTTTCTTGTTGTTTTTCAGAATAATCTGGGTTAAACACTAAACTCAATCTTGTGAAGCTCACACACTTTTTTCAGTTCTCCTGCCAGAAAAAGCAGCTGCACAGTGAAATAATTTCCGACATTTTCATGGCAGCATATTGTGTGCAACTAACCCCATCTTTACCTTTCAAGGTCTGGCCCTGCAACCAGCTGGTTTTGGCTAGGCAAATCAACGTGGAAACAAAGAAGAACACAATGCGATGCAAGACCAACCCTGGAGCAGGGTTTCATTTCCAGTGCGCACAGAACGCGGTGGCCACGTCCAGAACATGTGCAGAGCACGGTCACCACTTGCTGAAGGCGCCTGAGAGCGCTCACCGCCACCACGCAGAACAGCCGACCATGCCGCTCGTTCTGCCCGAGCTCTCACGTACCGCGAGACGTACGTACGGATACACGTGCGTGTGTATATATACACGGGTGGGTATACACACACGCACGAGCGGTCAACAGCCCGGCCGGCCGTCGACACCCTTATTCGCGGCGCATGCGCCCGCGTCACACCACCTGGCGGATGGCTCCGGCGGCTGCTGCTGCTGCTCCATCCTCCTCGTCCTCGACGGCGCCGCTCGCCGGCAGCTGGTACCGGATGCACCAATCGATGCACCGCTGCTTGTTTACCGGGTCGTGGTGGTGCCGGCACTTGATCTCGCACACGCGCCAGCTCCCGCCGCGGCGCACCTCCTCACCGGCGCTGCCGCCCGCCTCCTCCACACCGCCAGTTGTGGTCGCCGCCGTCAGCAGCGTCCCAGCGGTGGCGAGCAGGAGGATGATCAGCCACCAAACCCCAGCCTTGCGCCCGAACCCCATCGCTGCACACACGCGCACACGCACACAAACAGACGGTCGAGCGCCACTGGTATGGTCGCCGGAGTGGAGGACGGGAGCGACGGAGGAGCCGGGCGGAGGCGTGGTATTTATGGACGCGCCCGCGCTCAATGCTCCAGTCGATTTGATCGTCAGCTACGATGAGCTCCTTTGCAGTGGCACCACGCCCTGCCGTCGTTGTTCTTCCGCATCATCACGCTATACGCTGCCAACAAACATTTCAGAACAAAAACAAAAATGAACACTTGATACATGCATATAAGTGTCGGCCTTTGGCCATTTGTGAGAATTATATATAAGAGATAAAAATAAGAGAAACTAATAACTGTCGTCCATGCCGAAAAAGGACATGGAAATCTTATAATGAACTAGGGATGCAATAATAGCCATTATCCAACGCCACGACATTTCTTGGTGATTGCCTTTTGCATTGTGTGAAATCGTGTGTTGTTCGTGAAGAAAAAAATGCTACATAGAACGAACTCTTTTGATACGATTTGAATCGAATAATATTATCGAATGTCTGCAGAAAAAAAAAGCTACAAGAACACGATTGACAACGCGGAACGTTGTCGAACGTCGTCTGTCAGGAATTACTCAAGATGTATCAGCGACGAAATCCTGAATCACTGTCCGACTGTCCGAACGGCCACCGGGATCCTCACCGAGTGGTTGCAGTCGTCTACCCACGTCAAGCTGCCGAACGTGCAGACGCCCTGCACCCGCGCGAGCGTCACCCTGAACATCACGCTCCTCCCTCCGCCGCTGAACGTGATCACCGGAGGCTCGACGGACATGGCGACGCCGGCCGGAGCCTCGATGACCGCCCGGTAGGTGGCGTTCTTCCTCCTCCTCGGCCCGACGTCGGCGACCGTGCGCCGCACCGTGACGGAGCCCTTGAGGTCCGGCACGGCGACGGACGGGAGGTTCAGCTGGTACAGCGGCTCCCCCGCGTAGGACCCGCAGGCGTCCTTGGGCCGAGGGTGCAGTTGAAGAACCTGGTGTACTCCCTGGGGTCGATGTCGTAGACCAGGCCGGGGTCGGCGGCGCGCTCCGGGTCTATGTGGCCGCCGCCGAGGTCGAAGGGGTCGGCGAGCTTCCTCGGCACGCCCTCCGCTTGGATCGGCACGCCGAAACGGTCGGTCACCGATGCTGAAACAGATCGAGCAACATCATAAGAATATTGCATTTGGTACTACTTTTTGTGACATTGCATTTAGTGTGTACTGTACATAGTGTGTGCTATGAGTGCATGCCTGTGGTAACAATGGCGGACTTGATCATGGCCGGCGACCAGTCCGGGTGAACCGACTTGAGCAGCGCCGCCACGGCGGAGACGTGAGGGCACGCCATGGATGTCCCGGAGGAGAACCGGTACGAGTCGCCCTTGGCTGCCAAGATGCTCACTCCGGGAGCAGCTATGTCAGGCTGTTCAACCACGGACACGTTTGATTTGATCAGTATATATTGTATATATAAATATATATATATTCAGTGCGCGTGAACATGGAGATGGCATGCACCTTCAGTACGGCGGGGAACTGCGCTCTGGGGCCCCTCGACGAGAACGCGGCGACCCTCGGCGAGAGCACCCCGTCGCCGGCCACGGTCGCGGCGCCGTGTATCCGCAGCACCGGCCGGCGACCCCGTGCTGCCGGCGTAGGAGGAGATCCTGCGGGCGACCTCGTAGTCCACCAGCACGCAGGGCATGTAGCCCTCGCAGGCGTCCAGGAGCTCGAGCATGTTGGTGGTGTGCTGCGCGAAGATGAGGCCCCTGCCCCCGCCCCCGACGACGCGGAGGATGGTGCCGAAAACCGCGTGCGCCGGCGGCGAGGCGGTCGGCGCCGAGCACAGCACGACCTTGCCGGTGGTGTTCACCGACGCCAGCGCCGTCTCGCTGCAGCTGCATGATGAGTTTTGGCAATTAGCATTGGTCAAGATCTAAAAAGGCAAGGATAAAATTCGTGTAAAAATTTCGTAGATTATTTACCTATGCCCATCAATCAACATCTCAAAATCGCTGCCGTTCGCCGTCATGGCGACGTCGTGATAGTAAAGAGATTGCCCCTGCATGGGTGTTACTTTTAACCGCCATAGCCGATTCACAATGGAGAGGAGGATTCTAATCATAATGGCATGGAGGAGAGGTCGCTTGTGCTTATTACCACTAGCTTCTCGCTGTTGCCGAGCGATATGGCAGTAGGGAAGGCCCCGTCGATGGTGGCGGCCGCCACGGTGATGACCCACGGCACGGCATTCTGCACGGTCTGCGGCACTCCCCGCTCAGGCACGCCTTGTAGACCGCCCAGCCGCCCGTCGCCGTGGCCCGCGGCCCGCACCCGCCAGCCTACGGCCGTCGACGCCGTGTGCGTGCCGTGCCCGTGCCCGTCCCTCGGCGACATGTACTCGCCCGCGAGATCAGCGGCGCTGGCGTTGTGTTAGCAGCCCAGCGATGGCCCAAGTTCCAAAGACCCACTCGCAACAGGAAGGCCAACTCCAAGTTCGTCGGCCCAGAATGGGCAGCATAACTGATAGCATATATGTGAGAGGAGAGAGCCATCGTGAAGGCATAATAATTTTGTAATGAACTCGTGAACTCGGATGTAATCTGTCCTCGTTCCGAACGCCTCTATCTGGAACTTTGCTTCTTCTTCCTCCATTCTCCCATCTTCGATCCCCAACCCTAACAAATTGGTATCAGATTCTTCTTCCGATCCTGGATCATCCTTCCACCCACCACCACCATAACAGATTCCAGAAGAAAGCCTGGGTGATGGATCCGAACACCAAACTCATCATCGACGAGATGAACAAACGCTTCATCGAGCTCGACACCAAGCTGGAGCAGCGCTTCATCAGTCGGAGTCCAAGCACTACGCGCGCCTCTCCACCCTGGAGGACGCGGCAGCGGCGTTTGAGGAGTTGAAGCCGAGCGCTGACGCGGCGAGCGTGGCCCTTTCCGATTGGAAGCCGTACCTGAGCGGCAGTGGATGACCTCAAACTCGAAGTTAACAAGCTCCACAAGGCCTGGGATCGCATCGCTATGGATCGATCCGGATCGGGTCCAAGCCTCCTGGAGAACCCGATGTCGACGTCCGTGCGCCCATCTTCCGGACCAAGCGCCAACAGCCCTGATGGGCACCGCGTTGTTCAACACCACCGGGATCATGAATTTGGGAACGTGTTCACCCATACTCATATCCCGGTCAAGGGTACGTCATTTCCCCCCAAACCAGAGTACAATTCGCGTTCGTTCGAGCTTCCTCGTGAGCAGCACCCTAGAATTGCATCCACGGAGAGCACAGGTTTTGGGAAATTGCCTCGCCTAGATTTTCCTGAATTCCATGGGGACAACCCTAAATTGTGGCTATCCCGTAGTCAAAGTTACTTTGAAATGTTTAATGTTGATCCTACAGTGTGGATTAAGGTCGCGACGATGTATTTTCGCGGTCCTACCGCACATTGGCTTCAATCAGTTGACGCTCATCTGCAATCGGCCTCTTGGTCTGATTTGTGCACGCTGATCCTTACTCGCTTTGGGCGTGATCAGCACGAGCTGTTGATCCGTCAATTGTTCCACATTAAGCAAACAAGCACCGTCTCTGAGTATGTTGAGCGTTTTGCCAAGTTAGTTGACCAATTAGCTGCTTATGAGCCCTGCACTGAACACTTGCACTATACCATGCGATTTATCGATGGTTTGCGTGATGAGATTAAGAGTACTGTTCTTGTTCAGCGCCCCAAAGATTTGGATACTGCTTGCACTTTGGCATTGTTGCAGGAAGAAGCTGCCGAACCATACAAACGGAGGGAATCGCAAGCCTGATGTGGGTTATCTGTCCAAGTCCATTCCCAAAGGGCCATTACCTGTACCTCTACCCCCTATCAAGACTGATAAACTCAGCCTACCATTGGAAGAGAAGAAATCCTTTGATAGTACTCGAGCATCTGTTGAGGACAAGCTGGCTGCCCTTCGAGCTTACCATAAGGCACAAGGTCAGTGTTACAAATGTGTGGAAAAATGGCAACATGGCCACAAATGTTCAGCAAATGTGCAGCTCCACATTGTTCAGGAGTTGTGGGATTTATTCTGTTTGGACCAGCAGGAGGAGTTGCAACCTTCCTCACCTGAGCAACTGTTCATGGCTATCTCAAAGGAAGCTCTTACTGGCAAGCAGGCCCCCAAAACAATGAGATTCAGAGGGCAGCTGTAGGGGAGAGATATTTTGATCCTCATTGATTCGGGCAGTACAAACACATTTCTGAGTGACAGAATTGCACAGCAATTATCTGGGGTCAGTCCTCTCTCTAACAGTGTGCACGTTCAGATTGCTAATGGTCAGCATGTCAGGTGTTCCATTGGCATTTCCTCCAGTACATGGTTTGTGAAGGGTTATGAATTCCAGAATGACATGAAAATTATTCCTCTGCAACACTATGATTTAGTAGTTGGTATGGACTGGTTAGAGGCATTCTCTCCTATGTATGTGAATTGGGCTTTCAAATGGATGCAATTCCAATACCATGGGGCAGAGATTACATTGCAAGGAGAAATGCCAGTTGGTCTGGAGCTCATTTTTGAAGTGCAAGTCCTGCAAGCTGATGTTGAGCATTCAGATGCATCTGTTATTGCTCCACTTATGCAATAGTTATTGTCCAAGTATTCTCAGGTTTTTCAGGAACCTCAGGGTCTGCCTCCTTCTAGGAGCTATGACCATGCTATTCCCTTGGTTTCAGATGCTAGACCATTCAGCATCAAACCCTATAGGTATTCACCTCAACTGAAGACTGAGATTGAGACTCAAGTACAGAAGATGTTGCAAAAGGGCATTATCCAACCAAGCTCCAGTCCATTTTCGTCACTAGTGGTTTTGATCAGAAAAAAGAATGGGCAGTGGAGGTTTTGTGTTGATTATCGACATTTGAACAATCTGACCATGAAAGGGAAATTTCCTATTCCTATCATTGATGAGCTACTGGATGAGCTCAAAAATGCTTGCTGGTTTACTAAATTGGACCTCAGGTCAGGCTTTCACCAAATCAGGTTGAAAATAGGAGAAGAGTTCAAAATAACATTTCAAACTCATTTGGGGTAGTATGAATTTATGGTGATGCCTTTTGGCCTAACTGGAGCTCCTGCAACCTTCCAAAATGCCATGAACACCACATTAGCCCCTCTTTTGCGCAAGTGTGTACTAGTTTTCTTCGATGACATCTTGATTTACAACCAATTATTTGAAGAACACCTCCAACATATCCAAGCTGTGTTGCAACTACTCCAGGATGCCGATTGGAAGATCAACCTCGAGAAATGCTCCTTCGCTCAACAACAGATCTCTTACTTGGGTCATGTGATAAGTGCTGCTGGTGTTGCAACTGAGGAGTCCAAGATCTTGGCAATCCAAGACTGGCCAGCCCCTAAAAACATCAAAGAACTTAGGAGTTTTTTGGGACTATCTGGATATTATAGGAAGTTCGTCAGAGGATATGGGATCATCAGCAAACCTCTTACTGAACTCTTGAAGAAAAATGTCCCTTATGTGTGGTCTGATGAGCATGAATCTGCTTTTTGCCAACTGAAACAAACACTTATCTCTGCCCCTGTACTAGCCCTACCTGATTTCACCAAACCCTTCACAGTGGAGACAGATGCATATGATTTGGGTATTGGAGTTGTACTGCAACAGGAAAGGCATCCTCTTGCATTTGTTAGTAAGGCATTGGGACCCAAAACTTGTGGATTGTCTACCTACGAAAAGGAATATATGGCCATCTTACTAGCTGTGGAACAATGGCGTTCATACTTGCAGCATGCCCAGTTATCTATCATCATTGATCAGAAAAGCCTGATTCACCTAAATGATCAACGTTTGCATACCACCTGGCAATAGAAGCTGTTTACCAAGCTTTTGGGCCTGAATTACAAGATCTTGTACAAGAAAGGAGAGGACAATAAAGTGGCTAATGTACTTTCTCGACACCCTGCCCCACCTGACCAGCTTTTGCTGATACATTAGATTCAACCTGTGTGGATAGTTGAAGTCGTGGAAGGCTATTCCTCTGACAGTGCTGCACAGGAACTGATCATTGCTTTATCTCTGAAAAAGGAGCAATCTGGCAACTTTCAGTTACATCAAGGCCTCATTAAGTATAAAGGTAAAATTTGGCTGGGATCTAACTTACTTCTGCAGCAGAGAATCTTCCATGCCTTGCATGACAACCCCATGGGAGGGCATTCTGGGGCTCCTGTCACAATCAGAAGAATTAAGCAACTATTCTATTGGCCAAAGATGAAGGGCCTGATCACTGAGTGGGTCCAATCCTGTACCATTTGCTAGCAAGCCAAACCAGACCGGTCCAAATGCCCGGGTCTCCTCCAACCACTCCCAGTTCCTAGTCAAGCTTGGGAGATGATCTCCATGGACTTCATTGAGGGGCTTTCCCGTTCTAAGACATATGACTCTATCTTGGTAGTGGTTGACAAGTTTTCAAGATATTCCCATTTCATACCCCTGTCTCACCTTTATACTGCTCAACATGTCGCCAAACTTCTCATGGCTCACATTTACAAGCTCCACGGTATGCCTCAGTCGATCATTTCAGACAGGGACCGTATCTTCACCAGCACCTTTTGGCAAGAGCTGTTCAAGTGTTCCAACACAACCCTCCGAATGAGTACCGCTTATCATCCGCAAACAGACGGCCAAACAGAGCGTGTCAATCAATGTCTCGAGACCTGTCAGACCCAGGCACACGGGACTGTCTACGTGGCACGCTTCTCCTAGGATACGGGATGGGATATAGCCCATGCCCTACATCTATTGTAACTAATTGTAATGCAGTAGGATTACTCGTAAAGTAGTTAGACTAGTCGGACACGGTAGGAAACTACCTGAGAAGTACTCGGGTAGGACTCCTGGGCTTGTATCCAACTAGGACTTCCATGTAAACCTATCCCCCCAGACTATATAAGGGTGGACATGGACCCCCTCGGGGACAGTCATCATCAAAGGCAATACAAACCACACAGGATGTAGGGTATTACGCTCTGAGCGGCTCGAACCTGCCTAAAACCTTGTGTTCCTTTGCACCTTCGAGTTCCTGATCTCGGCGACACCCTACCTACAAACTCACCACCTTGGGGGTATCCCTCGGTGGGCGTAGCGGTAAAACACCGACAGCTGGCGCGCTAGGTGGGGGAGGGGGGTTCATCGAGCATCCACCGGAGAATTCGATGTCATCCTTCAACTTCACCAGCACTGTGCTCGACGAGGGCACAACCTTCATCTTCGGCTCCTGGATCTGCGTCGCCGACGGTTTGGGTGGCTTCAACAGCCACCTGGCCAACTCCAAGGAGCTGGAGGCCACTTCATCAACTCCAAGCAGCGATCTAGACGACTTCATCGACAACCTCGACGACATGCTGTTTCCTGATCTGGCTCGACAGATTGAAAAGATGTCCGTTTTCAACGCGACTTCCACTCGTGACGCACCAGATCTACTCGTGTCGGATTCAAACCGATCTGAAAAGACCTCATGATCTATGTCCCTCTCCGACTTGGAGGAGGATTTGGATCTGCTGCTCAAGATCAAGGACGTGGGTGCCACCGCTTGCCGGGAGGCCCCCGTTTTCGACATCTACTCGGATTCTGACGAAGAGTACTCCCCGCGCAGTACTACACCTTCAAGCCAGAACCGAAAAGGACTCAGAGACGAGGGAGCCATCGCTCATCGGGCAGCCCCCGCCCTCGAAAACCACTCGCAACCCGATGGCTACACCGAAACGCTCTCGGGCAGCCTTCTGGGTTTAATCGTCACATCAACACCGCAAGGACGTTTTGTGTACTGGAAGGGCTTTGAGTCCTCCGAACTACTCGATTACGAGTCCCGCCTTGTGGCCTTCACGCAGAAACTACCCTTCCAAGAGGGTAGACCTCTCTCTCCTATCGCGGAAGAAGGAGAAAGTAGCACAGAGCTACTCGAGTACAGCCTTAGGGCTAACCACTCGCCGGATCGTCAAGTTTGCATGGCTTCCCTTCGCAACGCGGAGGAAGACGAGTTGGACACCAGTACGACAACGAACAACTCACGGACATCTCAGCCGACGAGCCCACAACTGACGCTCCCCAAGATGAAGACGAGGAGCACCGAAGGATCCAGCGGGCAAAGAACGCCAAGCGCGTTCAACGCAGGCATAACGCACAGAACCGCGCCCGCGAACCAAGGGATCTTAATAACGCTTTTGCAATAGTCGCGGATCGCGAGTACCGTATGCCGATTGGCGCCATCGCAGAAGCAACACTCTTAGCTCAACAACTCCCATCCAATCCTCAGATACAAAGGTTGCAGTACTTGACCCAGCGCGCGCTCGTGCAACTTAATGGGCAACATCTAGTGTCCTCCACTCGGAATCAGCTCTCAAGGTCCGAGCACCATGGTGATACCGCGCTAGTCAGTCACACCCCTGGAGGAGGCCACGAGAGTCGGAGGAACGACAACCGCCAGCGCAATGAGGGCCACCCCTCCGCGCGTGGCAACAATGAACAAGAAGCACAACAACCCCCTCGCAACCACCGGGGCGCAAGGCACCACGACCAAGATCCAGTCGAGGCCAACCTCCATGATGCCCCCACGATCGACCTCAGGCAGAAAATCAACGAGGGAAGCGACGCATGGCTTGTTATTGAAGCGAGGAGAAGGGACTGCACCGGCAGGCTCCATGACGATGATGACAACGACCGCTTCCCTGCCTTCACCACCAGCATCACCGACAAGTCCTATCCAAAGGACTTCAAACCAGTCGGAATCCCCAAGTATGACGGTAAGCAGGACCTGCGCCAGTGGATTCGTTGCTACTCCGTCGCCATTGAAGTTTCAGGGGGATCCAACTCTACAAAAGCTCTCTACTTCCCAGTGGCTCTGGAGTCCGCGCCCCTCACGTGGCTTGAAAGCCTCAAGCCAAACTCCATCGACTCGTGGGAGGACCTCAAGCGGGCCTTCATCGATAACTTCCAGGGATCCATGATCAGGGCGGGCACTCGCCACGACTTGTCCCAGGTGAAGTAGGAGATGAACGAGACCCTTAGGTCCTACACACGGTGTTTCTTCGAGACGCGCGCCACCATCGCCAACATCCCCGATGAGGACATCATCCGTTGCTTCCAACACGACCTCTTCTCGAAGAACACGTACCACGACTTCGGGCGCAACCGCTCGACTACTGCCGTGGAGCTGCGTGACATGATGGCACGGTGGGCTTACCAAGAGGATGAGGAAAACGACCGCTTCCCTAAGCGCAACCACGACTAGCAAGGCAATGGCAACGGCCACTTCGACAAAAGCCAGCGGAACGACTCGGGGAACACCCGAAAGCGCAAGCCAGACCATGAAGTCGCAGCTGTCGAGCGCAACCCGCGTGGCAAAAAGCCAGGGAACAACCACTCGGAATACGAGCAAGTCATGCACAAACAATACGAGCAAGTCGCGGCACACGCTTTTCAAGTGCGTCACCATCCGCAAATCACTCAACGCACCACCCCTCCATCAAGCAGGAAAGCGAAAGGACAAGGAGGATGATGAGGGAGGTGACAAGTCGGGGTGCAAGACTTCCAGGATCCGAAGAACGTCATCAACGTCATCTTCGGCGGAGACGGCGGATTCCCATCCAAGCGCGCGCAGAAGCTAACCCTGCGCGAAATACTCTCTGTGCAGCCGGCCATGACAAGGCCTCTGAGATATAGCAAGGTCCCGATCTCCTTTTCCAAGGACGATCAATGGACCAGATTCTCTGAGCCAAGAAAATTCCCGCTCGTCCTAGACCCTATCGTGGCGGGCTCACAGCTCACCCGAGTACTCATCGATGGCGGGAGCGGCCTCAACCTGCTCTTCGTGAGTACTCTGAAGAAGATGGGACTGGACATCTCCAAGATGCTCACTCCCAGCAAACCTCCCTTCTATGGCATCGTCCCAGGTAATGCGGCTACACCACTCGGGTCAGTGGTCCTGCCAGTCACCTTCGGGACAAAAGACAACTACCGCACCGAGTACATAAAGTTTGAGGTGGCTGATTTCGACTAGTCGTACCACGCCATCCTTGGCAAACCGACACTAGCCAAATTCATGGCTGTGCCCCACTACGTCTACCTGCTACTCAAGATGCCAGGTAAGACAGGTGTACTCAAACTACGTGGTGACCTGATGAAGTCGTACAACTGCGACCAGGAGGCGATTGAGTACGCCACGACTTCACACGTGCCAGAGCCATCTGCAGAAGTACTCGCGGCCGCGCTGAAGCTGACTAACACGGAGATGTTGATCTCCAACCAGCGGGCAAGCTAGTCGAGGGTTAAACCCAACCCTAGCGACATCGGCATCAAGACCATCCAGCTGCAAGAAGGTGACTTGTCCAAAACAGCTTTGATCGGGGGTGACTTAGGCGACAAATAGGAAAGCGCGCTCATCAACTTTCTTAGGGCTAACCAGGAAATATTCGCGTGGAAACCAGCGGATATGCCAGGGGTGCCCAAGGAGTTGATTGAGCATTGCCTAAAAGTCGACCCTAAAGCCACTCCGAAAAAGCAACGACTACATCGTTTCGCCCCTAACAAGAGGGAGGCCATCAAGAAAGAGTTAGCAAAACTACTCACGGCTGGTTTTATTAAAGAAGTATACCACCCCGAGTGGCTAGCTAACCCTGTACTTGTACCGAATAAGAATAATAATGAATGGAGAATGTGTGTGGATTATACTGATCTCATTAAACTCTGCCCGAAGGACCCCTTCGCGCTCCCACGCATCGACTCCACGGCTGGCTGCGTCTTGCTCTCCTTCCTCGACTGCTACTCGGGCTATCATCAGATAGCTTTCAAGAAGGAAGACCAGATCAAAACAGCGTTCAACTGTGCCTTGCGGACCAACTACACCGCAACGTTGAAGCTTACGTGGATGATGTGGTCATCAAGACTAGATCCCACGACGAGTTCATCACTGATCTCGAGGAGACATTCAATTGCTTGCGACGATTACGATGGAAGCTCAACCCGACAAAGTGCATCTTTGGCGTACCTCAGGGCAAATTACTCGGGTTCATTGTCAGTCACCGCGGGATCGAAGCAAATCCACAGAAGATTAACGCCATTACAGCCATGGATGCTTCAAAGATGATCAAAGACGTCCAGAAGCTCACTGGCTACATGACAGCTTTGAACCGATTCACCTCCCAACTTGGAGAAAGGGGTCTACCCTTCTTCAAATTGCTCAAGCTCCATGACAAGTTCAAGTGGACCGAGGACGCAAACCAGGCGCTACAAGATCTCAAGCACCATTTGCAGTCGCCACCCATCCTGACAGCTCCCCAACCAGGCAAGAACCTGCTACTCTACATCGCCGCGACTACTCACGTCGTCTGTACAACAATTGTGGTGGAACGATAGGAAGAAGGCCACGCCTTTGGGGTGCAGCGACCAGTTTACTTCATTAGCGAAGTCCTCTCTGAATCTAAGGTTCGTTACCCGACAATTCAAAAAATACTTTACGGTATACTCATCACTTCCAGGAAGCTTTGCCACTACTTCGATGCATACAATATCCTGGTGGTCTCCGACTTCCCATTTGCGGACATCCTCCACAATCGAGACGCTACCGGGCGCATCTCCAAGTGGGCAGTGGAGCTGGGAGCCCTCACACTCAACTTCAAGCCCCGGACAGCCATCAAGTCGCAGGCGCTAGTCGATTTCATGGCGGAGTGGCGAGAAAACCAAGTGGAAGCCCCGACCAACCAGCCAAAGCATTGGGTCATGTACTTTGACGGTTCACTCAAGCTCGGTGGTGGTGGTGCGGGAGTACTTTTCATCAGCCCGAGAGGAGAACAGCTCAAGTATGTGTTTCAAATACTGTTCGAGGTCTCCAACAACGAGGTCGAGTACGAGGCATTGTTGCACGGACTACGCCTGGCAATCTCTCTGGGCATCAAGAGACTACTCGTCTATGTCGACTCCTTACTGGTGGTTCAACAAGTCAATAATGAGTGGGACATCAACAAGGACACCATGGACGGCTACGTCATGGAAATACGCAAGCTCAAAAAAAAGTTCTCGGGGCTGGAAATTCACCATGTGGTTCGCGACAACAATGTGGGTGCGGATGTGCTCTTCAAGCTGGGTTCTGATCGAGCTAACGTCCCACCGGGAGTTTTTGTTCACGAGTTGCATCACCCTTCCATCAGGGCACCAGACTCAAGTTCCATCGCTCAGGGTCCCAAGGAACCCGATCGAGAGGTCTTGATGACCGAGGTCGACTAGAGGGTGGCCTTCATCAACTATATCCAGGAGCACAAACTACCCCCCGGTGTCGACCCAAAAAGTGCTGCAGCTACTCGCATCCTACGGCGCAACAAAGGGTATGTTCTAGTCGGGGGCAATCTATACAAGCGTGGATCAGCATCAGATATACTCATGAAGTGTGTCAGCATGGAGGAAGGCAAAGAGATACTCCAAGAGATCCACGAAGGCATGTGTGGGAACCATGCAGCTTCACGCACACTAGTCGGCAAGGCGTTTCGCTCTGGTTTCTACTAGCCGAGTGCTTTGGCAGATGCCGAAGCACTCGTTCGCCGGTGCACCAATTGCCAATTCTTTGGCAAACAGCCTAATGTTTCGGCTCATAACTTCATCACCATACCATCTTCATGGCCGTTTGCATGTTGGGGCCTGGACATGATAGGGCCCTTAACAACTGCGCCAGGAGGCTTCACACACGTATTGGTGGCCATTGACAAGTTTACTAAGTGGATCGAGTACAAGCCAATCGCAACGATCAGTGCAGATCGAGTGGTTACTTTCATCGGCGATATCTTACACCGCTTTGGCTTCCCCAACACCATCATCACAGATTTGGGATCGAACTTCCAGTCGCATTAGTTCTGGGATTTCTATGAACGCAGCTCCATGAAAGTCAAATATGTTTCAGTGGCTCATCCGCGGGCCAATGGCCAGGTAGAGCGCGCCAACGACTTGATTCTTGAAGGACTGAAGAAAAGACTTTATGACAAGAACAGCAAAAAGGGCAGCAAGTGGATCAATGAGATCTCATCAGTAGTCTGGGGGCTTCGCACACAACCAAGCAAAGCCACATGCCAGTCACCTTTCTTTCTCTATACAGGTCTGAAGCCATATTACCAGCTGACGTGATGTGGAAGTCTCCACGACTGGAAATGTTTGAAGAAGGCGAGGCTGACACTGCAAGATAGCTTGAACTTGACTCAACTGAGGAAATCCGATGCAATGCATTATTGCAGTCGGCCCGCTGCTTACAAGGAGTTCGTCGTTACCACGAAAGAAACATTCAACGACACTCTTTCAACTTCGGAGATATGGTTCTTCGACGAATCCAGGATGATACTAGTCTACAAAAGCTTAACTCACGATGGGAAGGACCTTTCATTGTGCACAAGGTTAAAGGTTCTGGATCTTATCGATTACAGTACCCGGATGGCCAGGAGGTACCAAATTCATGGAATATTGAACATCTACGTTCGTTTCATCCTTGATTAACTGGGGACATCTTCTACCGGTGCCTGGAGATTGATACTACCAGTACAACTCCATTTTACCGATTTACAACTGGTACTACGTGCAAGTTTACTGGAGGGGCCTCGCTCCCATACTTTCATTACCTAATTACTAGTTCACGACTAGTCTCTTGGGTTCCTGAAGGGCCTTTAAGCTCATATTTTTAGTACAACTCTGTTTTACCGGTTTACGACTGGTACTACGCGTAAGTTTACTAAAGGGGCTTCGCTCTCTTATTTCCAGTAACATATTACATGTTTTCGACTTGTACACTATGTTATTGAAGGGGCCTCGCTCCCATGACAAGAACTTTACTAGTTTACGACTACCTCTGCATATGGTCGACTACTTGTATTGACTACAACCCTAGTTGGGACCGACTCCGACTGAATGGCTTCATCAAGTGCTCAAGCATCAGCGGCTACTTGCTCAATGCCTGGCCTCGGGGGCTAGCGCCACCGTTGTGCTACGACTACTTTATGCTTATCATCTGGCTCCTGGCTCGGGGGCTTGATGCGACAAGGCACCCAGCGTGTCTCAAGGGGCAGCTTTCATGCTTACATGCTAGACGCTGTACAATTACTCGACAATGCCCGATCCAAGAGGCTTTTTAAAGATATGTCTTGAGTATATGTTTGTTAACCATTATTTCAGGGATTTTATTCTGAAATAAGGGGTTTGTTCAATTTGTTACCCAGAGGTCTTATTTAGTCATTGGTTCAGGGCACAAAAGATTGGTTTGAGAGGCAATTTTGGGTGTTTTTTGGGGATGTTATTTGTTTCACCATTTTTCAGGGAACACATCCCGAAAAAAGAGGTTTTCAAATTTACTACACCAATTTACCCATGTTCACCATCAAATCTTTACCGTCATATATTGCATGCCACGATTCTTTGGATCTTTTATTCCAAAACTTGGGGATTTGGATTCAAGGCTTGGGGGCTGCGGGACACGTATCATCAGTGACTTATTTTTCAAATCTGCTGGAAGATAAGGACAGAAGACTCAAGATTAAATTGACCCTCAGCCTGATTCTACGAATCAACCTAAGGCTCGGGGGCTACTCCATATGGAGTGCGAATCGCACCCCATATAAAGAAGACTGGACAACTACTCGGGGCATGAGCACCTCACAGCCTCGATGCGGCTAGGAAAGTACTCGGAGGACCCCTTCAAGATAAAGTTTGGGAGAACTCGAAGACGCCTTCAGATGTACTTGGATGCCTGTAGTACTCGGCTACGAAGAGCTCGGGGGCTTGTCAGACCCGGGCACACGGGACTGTCCACGTGGCACGCTTCTCCTAGGATACAGGATGGGACATGGCCCACGCCCTACATCTGTTGTAACTAATTATAATACAGTAGGATTACTCGTACAGTAGTTAGACTAGTCAGACACGGTAGGAAACTACCAGAGAAGTACTCGGGTAGGACTCCCGGGCTTGTACCCGACTAGGACTTCCATGTAAACCTGTCCCCCCAGACTATATAAGGGCAGACAGGGACCTCCTCGGGGACAGTCATCATCAAAGACAATACAAGCCACACAGGATGTAGGGTATTACGCTCTCAGCAGCCTGAACCTATCTAAAACCTTGTGTACTTTATACCTTCGAGTTTCTGATCTCGGCGACACCCTACCTACAAACTCACCACCTCGGGGGTATCCCTCGGTGGGCGTGGCAGTAAAACACCGACAAAACCTACCTCCGCTGTTTCGTCCATGCTTGTCCTCATAAATGGATTGATTGGTTGCATCTAGCGGAGTTTTGGTACAACACTTCGTTCCATTCCACTCTTCAACACTCACCATTTGAGATTTTATACGGTCATCATCCTAGAGTGCTGGGAGTTGAAGCTGAGCAAGCATGCCCTCCTGCAGTGCTGGCAGAATGGTTTTCAGAGAGGAAACTGATGAATGAATTGCTCCAGCAGCACCTACTTCGTGCCCAGAAGCGAATGAAGTTATAGGCCGACAAAACCAGGTCTGAACGCCAGTTTGCTCCTGGAGATTGGGTCTATTTGAAACTTTAACCATACATCCAGTCGTCTATAGCAGCTCACTCTTGTCAAAAACTCGCTTTCAAGTTCTTCGGCCCCTTCCAGATTTTGGAGAAATTGGGTAATGTGGCGTATAAGCTCCAGCTGCCACCATCTGCATCTGTACACCCGGTCTTCCATGTATCGCAGTTGAAGAAGGTCGTCCCATCTACTCACCAGGTGATCCCGTCTCTTCCTCCTTTGGATGTTACTCACCAAATTCCTATGCGTGTGCTCCAGACTCGTGTGGTGAACCGTTGAGAGGCATCTGTTACTTAAGTTCTCATCCACTGGTCCGGGTTTCCTGCGGAGCTAGCGACTTGGGAAGATTCCGATGCGCTGAAGCAGCAATTTCCTCGTGCTCCTGCTTGGGGACAAGCAGGTTTCCAAGGAGGGGGGATTGTTAGCAGCCCAGTGACGGCCCAAGTTCCAAGCCCAAGACCCACTCGCAATAGAAAGGCCAACTCCAAGTTCGTCGGCCCAGAATGGGCAGCATAGCTGATAGCATATATGTGAGGAGAGAGCCGTCGTGAAGGCATGACAATTTTGTAATGAACTCATGAACTCGGATCTAATCTGTCCTCGTCCCGAACGCCTCTCTCTGGAACTCTGCCTCTTCTTCCTCCATTCTCCCATCTCCGATCCCCTACCCTAACACGTTGCCGCCGGGGTGGTACCACCGCGCGCCGATGACCTTCCGGTTGCAGCACATGGCGTTGAACGCCTCGCTGGCCTGGCACACGCCCCGCCACCGCCTCGGCATGGGGCCGTACCCGTCATCGTCGAAGCTCCATGACTCTGGCCAGATGCTCGAGTCCACAACGCCGATGATGACATCCTCGCCGTAGCTGGCCTTCTTGAGAAGCCTCGATACCTCGTAGTACTCGAGGCCAAGGAAATCCCAGCTCCGAGTCGTCTGAACCTGGGGTTAAGTGTTGGGCTTCACACTGATAACTCCGGGAAATCCTGCATTGTTCATGTATCATGCATGCATCCTGAATTTTGGAAACAAGACTTGAACAAAGCTACTAGTGATTAGATCACCTGCAAGTTCATCAGCTTGGGTCTCGGTGAGCATCGCAGCGAACCCGGAGAAGCTGTGCTTGTAGCTGTAGACTATAGACCTGAGGGCTTCATCCTTGCTCCCAAGAAGGGATGCTAGTGCGGCGTGGTGTGACGCGGTGACCACGGACGGGTCCTCGTGCTGCTTCTCCCCCATATACACGATGTAGAGCTGAAGCATTCCAAGAAATCAAACGACGGTATCGATTGGCGATCGAACTCGCTAGCGGAAATGAAGAAAGATCCAAGTTATCCATGGAAGAGGAACAAGCATCTTACTTTGCTCGATGCATTTGCACAGAGGGGCAGCAGCAGCAGCAGCACTTGTAGAACCAGCATCCTCAGTGCAGAAGAGGAAGCTGATCCTGTGTAGATCTTGAGCGTGCTCTTGTGATCTTGAGGAGTAACCATGGATGAGGTGGAAGAAACTAACACTTTGTATTTTTCCTTTCTGGTAGTACTGCAACTAACCACAGTTCAAAGGATCATTATCTCTCACTCTTGTTCACACGTTCAGTGGACACACACGTTGTGTTGGTCTCGAGATTTGCGTCCCATTGACTGCAAAAGCTGATAGATAACGAGGTTTTAGATCTATGCATCGGTTTATGCCTCCTCACGTTCTGAGTTTGTACTTATACAGAAACTTGGCTGCAGGTTTTTTATTACCAGAGCCGCCGGTCATGTTTCGTTAAGAACTGATGCTTCCTTATGTTACAATACGTTCGTTTTTATTAGCTCAAATGTCATTAACTTTGATAATCAGTATCTAAAGTTTTATATAGGTACCAGGGACCTACTGCAATTGTGTGGTTTGCACAGAGAACACACTGGAGACAGTTCAACATCTCTTTTTATTCTGCAACTTCTCTCAGCAATGCTGGAACATCATAGGCCTGAACATCCTCCCAGATATGGACATCCTTTATTCCTTAAGTTAGCAGATTAATATAATGAGGATTTATTTATGGAAGTCATCATACTTATGGCTTGGAGTATTTGGTTAGTAAGAAATGATACTATTTTCCAGCAAGGTAGGCCTTCCTCGCAGAAGTGTATACAGATCTTCAGGCAAGAGTTTGCAAATGAAAGCTAGCTTCTCCATACGGCCAAGAAAAAAAAAATACTTATCCTAGAATCTTTCGGTGGTTTGAATCAGTGTTGTAAACTTGTAATCCTCCCCTCTTTCCTCTTTTCCCTTCCTTTCCTCCTTTTTGTACATACTCTTTTTTTTCAATACATAAACAGTAGGGGACAAAATCCCCTCCTGTTTCAATAAAAAAAAGTTTTAGATAGGTTAACGAAACAACGTTGTCATTATTATATCCATATGAAAACTAATTTTATAATATACATACTAAAATAATATATTTTTATAAATATTGCCAAATTTTTTGACTTAGGACAGACCTATACGGATTAGTATTTATGTGCGAAGGAAGTAAAACATTTGTTATTGCACTTAGCTTTTCCTATTTCCGACTCAAGCAGGCACTCATTGATCCACTTAGGTGCAATTTTCAATGCTAATAACAAGCTCTTCGTATCTCCACCCTCTTGATCCAGGAGTGAGGAACATGGACAGCGGCGCCTTCACGGATGAGCAACCATGCCCATGCACCCAGGACGTGGAGTAGTCCAAGGTGCATTCAAATTCCAAAACATGGTGACCAAGGCGGTTCCGGTCCTGGCAATAGGAAAAGCGTAAGCTCTGATCACCTCGCTTGGATAAACAAATCCTCCGGTTCCATGCATCTGGCTGATGAACATGTCTTAATTTTGGTAGCACTCCGCAGAAAGTTTATCACATATCCAATCAAATACTCTCGTGCCAAAACCATGTGCTGTTCATGAAAAATGCTACTTAGAACTCCCTTGAGAAAATTCGAATCCAATATTATGTATCGAATGTCCACACGTCATCCTTATTATTGGGAAAAGTTACAACGACACGAATGAATCAACATTTTACCACCTGCCATGAATTGTTCAAGATGCATCAGTGACAAAGTTACTAATTGTTTTTGAAAAACCAAAGTTAGTAATTGTGACCGGGGTCCTCAACAAGTGAACGTGGTAGAGTAAAAATTTTTAAGAACTTTTAGGTATGGTTTCTGTGAAGTTTGCATGATCCCTGCTTTTAATTTGAAAATTGTTCCAATAAACAGAGCCGAGTAATCTTAGGAAGAATTGTTCTTGATACAAGTAGTATACAACAAATGTTTTCTCCAGCTTATTAGAGTTCTAGAACCCGAAACCTCATTTTCTTCAGCGGTGTTGTCCATGGGATTTGCACAAGTATTAGTTTTTGGATATTGCTCCTATAAACAACACTGAATGTTCCAAAAAAAATTTATCTCAGAGAGTTGTGCATCACTATTAGATAGAGCAACAGAAAGGTGTCCTTAGCATAGCCAGAAAAGGAAAAGAAAAGAAAAGGAGCACCTGGGGTACAAAATGCCGAATGTTCTAGACTTTAAGAATAATTGTCAGAATACAGGAAGCATTTGTTCTAGCTTATTAGGGTTCTAGCACTTGAAACTCATCTTCTTCCTCGGCAGTGGTTTGATGTGTATTGGATACTTATCTTAGAAACTTGAGCTTTATGTACTTGCACAGTAATAAACTGCAAAGACATCTCTTGTAGAACCATAAATAAGAAGAATGTAACAATCAAAACGTAGTATTATAACTTATAAGAGCTCGGCGAGATGTTGTCAAGAAATGCTTCAAAACCAAACCTTATTGGAGTTTCCCCGATGTTTCGTATTACAAGAACATGAATGAACCAACAATGTGGGGACATGAATATTATTGGAATAATTCACCAGCAACAAATTCAAGATGTATCAGCGATGAATTCCTGGATTACGGTGCGAACGGCGATGGGGATCCTCACTGAGTGTGTACGGTCATCTAGCCATGTCAAGCTTCCGAAGGTGTAGCCTCCCTGTACCCTCTGCCTCGCTTTGAACGTTACCTTGAACGTCTTAGCCTGACGACCACCTTTCTTGAAGGTGATCACTGAAGGATCCACAGACATTGTCACACTGGCTGGAGCCTCAACCATCGCCTTGTGAGTCGCCTTCACTGGGCCGACGTTAGTCACCGTACGCCAGACCGTGATAGAGTCCTTGAGATCTGGCACGGCAATGGATGGGAGGTTGAGAAGGTAGAGCTTCCCGATGTCCTGCGTGCAATCTTGGTCGGGGCTAAGAGTGCAGTTGAAGAACTTGGTGTACTCCTTTGGGTTGATGTCATAGACCAGGCCCGGGTCGACGGCCCTTTCCGGGTTTATGTGGCTGCCGCCGAAGTCGAACGGATCAGCTACTTTCCTTGGCACTCCTTCAGCTTGGATCGGCATGCCGAAACGATCGGTCACCGATGCTGCAAAGACCATCAAGAATACACAGCTAATTCTGATTAAGCTGCCTTCGGAACGTATTGTTGTGGTAATTTTATTTGGAAGCAATTCTGAATGATGTGACATGGTGAGCGCCTACCAGTGGTTACAATGGCAGACTTGATCATGGCAGGCGACCAGCCTGGGTGAACCGATTTGATCAGCGCAGCGACCGCGGAGACGTGAGGGCACGCCATGGATGTCCCGGACATGAACTGATACGAATCGCCCTTGGCTGCCAGGATGCTGACTCCGGGAGCAACTATGTCAGGCTGTTCAAACAGAACAAGGGTTTTGGGGTAGCATTGAGTTAATGACCCAATGGTTGTCTCAGAGCTATCTATAGACAAGCAGTTTCAGAATCTCAAGATCAAGATGCCACCTTTAGTACGGCAGGAAACGCCACGCTGGGGCCCCTTCTCGAGAAGACGGCGACCCTTGGTGAAAGCACCCAATCTCCGACCACACTCTTCGCCGGAGATATCTTCACCACCGGCGAGCTGTCAGCGAAAACGAAAGCACGGGGAATGGTCATCTTCAGGGTTACCAATTAATCTGATCAAATGCTACTGACAGTAGACGATGGGTTAACCTCACCTGGCCTTGTCAATGTAGCCGGCGATGACTCTGTAAGCGAGGTGGTAGTCCACCAACACGCAGACCAAGTCGCCTTCTCAGACAAGCTGCACGGTATCCATTTGATTGGCGTTGTACTGCGCAAAGATCATGCCCTTCGCCTTGGCCACGTAGAGGCCGGCAATGGCGGTGATCACCGCGTTGCTCGGCGGCGAGGCTGCCGCCTCCAACGGCGAAAAGCACACGGCGACCTTGCCGGTGACATTGACCTCCGCCAGCGCCTTCTGGTCGCAGCTGCGCGTGACAGGTTGGGCCTCACTCAGCGTCACTGAATCAAAGATGTACAACACACACAAAAAAAAATCTTCTTTGCAAACAAGTGATAATGCACTTTCGTGTCATTACCTAGCTGCATAAGCAAGTGAATGGAAGTCGTTGCTGCTCACTGCTGGCACGTCGTCGTGGTAAGCAGATTGCCCCTGCATTCAGAATTGGCATGATGGATGAACTCTCTTCGACCTAGCAGTGTGTGTAAAAAAGAAATTGGCAGGAAGGTGTTGCTCAATGTCACGTGCTCACCACCAGCTTTTCTCCATTGCCGAGCGATATCTCGGTCGGGAAGGACCGATCCATGGTGCCGGCGGCCACCGATATGACCCAGGGATAAGCGTTCAGCACCGTCCCCGGCACGGGGCCCCAGTTCCCGGCGGAGAACACCACGGTGACCCCCCTCGCCACGAGGTGCAGCGACCCGTGGCTCTCGGTCAGGCCTCCCAGCGACAGCGACAGGACGTCGACGCCGTCGCCCACGGCGTCGTCCATGGCCTTGAGGACCCCGGCGTCGGAGCACGACCCCACACCGCGGTTGTCAAACCAGCACGCCTTGTAGACCGACAGCCGCGCGCGCGGCACCCCGCCGCGGGCCACGCCGGCGCCCAGGCTGCCGCGGCTCGCGCCCCGCACCGGCACGCCGGCGGCCGTCGAGGCGGCGTGCGTGCCGTGGCCGTTGGCGTCCCTCGGCGACATGTGCTCCCTGCTCGAGAGAGCCGTGAGGTTGACGTCCTTGGCGTACCACCGCGCGCCGATGATCTTCCGGTTGCAGCTCGTGGCGTTGAATGATGCGTCGCCGGCCTGGCACACTGTTGAGAAATCGGCGCCCCTAACCTTGACACCGACTTCGAGAAGCGATACCAAAGTAGTGTGATTCCACTTTTCCGTGGACCCTATACCCACACTATAACGATGAGATCTTCACCTGGACACCAATATAGGAGACCAACTCTCCACAAGGAACTCAACTTCTCTATTCACAACTCAACAACTATTACACTTTTTATGTGGCTATCCTACCACACTCTGCTCATGTCATCCAATGGCATGTCACTCAATTATCCATAGTGGCTACCTATGCCATCTTCAAATGGCTTTTACTTGACATGGCTTGGGGGAGGGGAGTGACCCCACATATATAGAACTTCATGGCTCATATGGTGTTGCCATGTGTCTACCTTCTACACTCTTCTACAATTCTAGACTTTTCTCCATCTTTATCCTATCATACAAATATCTCTTCTCTAGAACATTCCACACTTCATCATGAAGCATGACAACTATGAATCATACATGTCCTCCACTCTTCTAAAACCTTCTTACCTTGTCATGATCTTATTCTTATCCTTATGGATTGCAAAGGTAGTTTCTTATGATTTTCACAACCTCCTAGAATATTCCAAATATGCATTGTATATTTCAACACACACACCTTTCCACCGCTTGGGCACGGGGCCGTACCCGCTGTCGTCAAAGCTTCGCGATTCCGGCCATATGCCTGCAACACCAAATCAAGGCAGGCAGAGATCCAAGGACGATTTCATCAGCTAGAACATTGTCAAACCTGAGTAGTCAACGACGCAGGTGATGATGTCAGCTAGCTAGAACATTGTAACATTACTGTCAAACCTGTGTCAACGATGCTGACGATGACATCTTCGCCGTAGTTTGCCTTGTGAAGAAGCCCTGACGGTTGGTCGTAGTTGAGCCCAAGAAAATCCCAGCTCCGGGTGGTATGAACTTCGTGGTAGGTGTTGGGCTTCACACTGATAACTCCGGGGTGTTCTGCATCATCCGGAACTCGTTAATTAGTTCAGTTCGTTCGGATAATGCAAGCAACGCGAGCTTATTCATCATGGGACTGCAGGTTTATATTAGTTTGGTGATGATTACTCTTAAGCTCTTCCACTTGGAAGTTGGTGAGCTTCGCCGCGAAACCGGAGAACCCGTGCTTGTAGCTGTAGACTATAGACTTGAGGGCTTCATCCTTGCTGTCAGCAGTTTAATTTGAGCAATAACAACAAACCATCCTTAATTACTTAATTAACCATTCATCAATCAACTATACTTAATTAGTAAGAACAAAATAAATTAAAGCTTCTTCTGCAAGAGTACCTCCCTAGAATGGAGGCGAGCGTGTCATGGTGCGAAGCAGTGACCATGGCTGGATCATCGTGTTTCTTCTCCCCCATGTACACAATGTAGACCTGAAATTTTAAAGAGAGACGTCATGGTATCATCAATGACTTTCCTAAACGGAACTGGAGAAATGGAGTTTCCTGATAGAGGAAGAAGCTAGGAGGAGTGTCTCACGTTGCTGGCCGCATTGGCGCAAAAGGGCAGCAACAGAGCGAGAACCAGTAGCAGTGTAGAGGAAGAAGAAGCTGGTCTCATATCCATCCTTCGGTTCCGATGAGTCATGAGTGTGTGGTTCGCGATCTGGTGCCCTGGCCTCTTATAGAAGCCCTGAACAAAGCGCAAGAACTTTTCTTTTAGTTTCTCTAGTTAGGACTGCAGGAGCGGTCCAAAAGTAACTTTAAGTACTTTATTTGATTCTTGCAAGGTTCACATGGAAAACTTAGCACCGTGAATCATGGATCATGTTCATGTTGATGAGAACTGTCGATAGTATTTTAACATCGACACTGACGGATCATCATTTCGTCGCGTGGTAAGTGTGAAGTTTTATTACTAGTATAGTTGTTAAGGACCCTAATTTTATATTTGTATATTAGTATATGAATGAATGAAACTAGATCTCTCAGTGCCATAGTTGTTAAGGACCCTAAATTTCCTTAGCATTCAAATCAGAGGAGGAGCTTTTGCATTCGTCCATTAAGCTTTCACCATTATATTGGATTATGAAAACTTTCGAATTTATGTATACATTTAACTTTCAAATGCAAGTTGGGATCTCATTATGAAATTAACACTTTTGATTTTATGAATAAACTTCTTAATTGAGCAACTGAACCAATAGAGAAGGCTACAACGATTTCGATACCAGCAGAGGCGCCCCCACGCACCCCCAGGAGTGGCTAGGCACAGCTTGGATATTTGCTTACCTAATTAGCCGGTTAGCATAAAATATCATGGCCGAAGAGGATAGTACAAAGGACGCACATGCTTATGCTATCTCTGCTCACAAATAATTGAAATTTTAAACGTGATCTTCGAAATTTAGCTTTGCCCATTATTTATAAAAATAAAAAAAGTTGTGGTATTGGAAAGTATATATGTTTCAAGAAAGAAAATCGACTCGAATTTTTGCGATATATAGTAGTCAAAGTTTCAAAAGGTTAGACCCTAATGCATGTCCAAATGTGACACATTTTATATTTCTTACTTCTCCACCACACACAATAACTATGATGGGCAACATTACCATTATTGTACTAGTTTAATGACATCTTTCTTTATTGATGTGCAGAAGTCCTGATGTACTTAGTAGTGATGTACTTGGTACTTGGAAGCTGTAATCAAAGAGAGCAGCACTGTTGGAGTCTTATTGTAGTTTTATCTAGCCCTACTTGTATTTGTTTGTGTGCTCAATTAAATTTTGAAGCTGGTGCACGTGGTTTGCTTCCACTTTTCGTCCATACTTTTTAAACCAAGTTGGTGGACATGATAGGTTCAAACCAATGTGAAACACTTCTTTTGTTTCTCTAGGACTGCAGCAACGGTTCAAAATAAAGGAAATTTGCCTCTTGTCAGGTCGACAATATATATATTGAAATCAAACCTTATCTCTTCGATCAAGTTTAAACAACTTGAAAAGCAGGTGCCGTAACCAGGGGTCCCGTCACATGGATGTATAGATTCCACCTCATGATTTGTCCTAGTTTTTAGTAAAAAAAAAACAGAGTACAGAGAATCATTCATCATTTCAATTTGATCACTGACAATGGTATTGTTTTTGACGGCTAATGCATCATTATTATTTTTTAATAACTGCTACTATAGTGTTTTTATTACACACTCACTAATGATCAGACTAGTTGCGCTAGGCCTGCTAATAGAATAGTTTGGGTTTAAACGAGTTTAGTGGGCTGGGTTCTTAAATGGCTACCTTTTAGATGGATGTTGATGGTTCATATGTCTAGTGGGTTGGGTTGGGTTGGGTTTACTACAAAATCGGGTTAGGTGAGGTTGAAATGGGTAGGTTGTCCCATGGGTTCAATTCCAGGATCCAGTTTTTTATGTGGGCCCATACGTCGATTAGGTCACTAATGTATATGAAATGCCTTATTGTCAATTGGAGTTATTTCCAACAAATTTTGTCAATTTCGAAAAAAAAAATAAGGTGTGGACATGAGATTTTAATTCCAGCGTCCGACTTTTCACATGGAGTCCATATATTGATCTAGCTACAGTAATTTCTTGAAGTATCTTTTTTTCGAGAGAGTGCAATTTAGTAATTTGATAATTATTTATAATCAAGACGTACAAGCTTATAAATACAAGTAGAAGATTGATCTCTACAGACCGCTGAATGCATATAACGTTTTGCTAACTGGGCTAACTCATGGACTAATTTATTGCACTCTCTCCCAATTTTATACACTTTGACCTCCGGGATTACAGATAGATTAAACTTTATTTCTTGAAGTAGCTTATTATCCAACTAATAACCTCTAATAAATTGCAGTCTATTTTGCTAGAACTTTAATGTGTGAACATGAGATTTTTAATTCTAGTGGCCGACATGTTGACATGGGGCACACAAGTTAATCTGGCATACTAATTTGCATGGGGTACCTGCTACTACTGTCCCAGGAAGTCATCTCTAACAAATTTCAGTTGATTTTGCTAAATTTTAAGATGCGAACGTGAGATTTTAATTCCAAGGTATGGCTTTTGATATGAGGCCCACAAGTTACATTGGTCGCACTAATTTGCACAAATTTCCTCTCCTGCATAACATTTGTTATGCACCACTTGTTATGCAATATACTACTTATAACGATCAGCAAGGATACCAGAGTGGCTGATCGTAAGAATATGAACACATTAACTAGAAATTGCCTAAAAACATATTAACTAGGAATAAGTATACTTTGCCCTCCCCAACCTATTGAGGTTTGTCGACTTAACCCCCTTCGAAACTAGACATACCACCCTCTAAACTATACAAAACCTTCTCAATAACACCATGTGGTGCTATTTTTGTGTATTAACCGTCTCAATAATCTGAATAGGTTTGAGGTATATCATTCTTTTGTATTAACACTGAAAATAATTTTTAAGGGCAGGTGATGGCGTCACCTGCCCCTATAAATTATTTCCAGGAGCGGTAACACCATGAACCGCCCCTAGAATTATTTCTCCACTTTTTTATTTTTTCTTTCAAACTATAGACGTATATGGATATATATTCACATGAAATATATTTCACATTTCTCAAGTCTTTTTTTGAAATGATCAAAACTTCGCAACCTCAATACTTATTGCATTCACATTCACATATACTCATACATTCATACTATAGAGTCCAACACATATGCATTCGCTTATAACGATTTTTCGAACCACTAAACAATCTCAAATGAAAAGGTTGCCAGCAACATAGTTTTAGGTCTCATCGAGCCCTACGATTTTGATATAAAGTTTATCTTTGTCCGAGATTATATGAATAAATTATAAATTTACTTGCATGATACTATTTGTAGGGGCGGATCACATCATCACCCGTCCCTAAAATATAATTTTCAGAAGCGGGTGATGCCATCACACACTCCTAAATATTATCCTCATTTACAGTGGCAGTTTACCAGTTTACCACACAGTCCGTCCCTGGAAATGCTTATTCTCAGGGTCAGGTGATGTGACCGTCCACTCCTAGAAAATCAAGGCTATTTTTAGGGATGGTTCACCCCACCATCTGCCCCTAGAAACATATTTCCACATGCGGATCAGAAGCTGCAGCACGTCATGGTCTTTTTAGGAGCGGGGAACTTTAAAAAACAAGACGCTTCTACGAATTATTTTTGCAGTAGTGATCATTACTATGCAAATCATCCCTGCACATGGAAGATGACTTAGACACTAACCCCATCCTAAGAGATGATTTACTAAACACAAGCATGTGCTGCTAGTCACTATTTTTTCAGTCATCTCTGCTAGTTACTCCAACTGATGTGGAAATGCAGAATAAAAGCCAAACATGGTATGAAATTCAGAAATTGAGTAAGTCATACACTCCAGCTACTAGCCAGTTAAGGAGCTCTGCCCAGGAGCACGCCCGGAACTTCTCGTGTTGTACAACCTACTTGACGTAAAAGTAACTGTGATCACCCTCTGTCGGACAAACTCTCATGAAACCTACTCCCTCCGTCCAAAAAACAAGTCATTCTAGAAATTCTAGAACAAATTAACAAGAAGGGAGTAAGATAATTTATTTTTTAAGACAAATTTTAAATTCTAAAATGACTTATTTTTTTAGGATGGAGGGAGTAAACTGGGCACATCTCTCATTGATTGATATCCAAACAGAACTCAGGAGTCAGGACGACCCTCCTGCGAAAAGCACGGCAAAACTTTTGTTACTGAGGCTGAATTGCTTTTGTTACAAAGCCCAAACACAACTCATCAAGCTCCTCCGATCCACCAGAAGCGAAGTCGAATCGGATTCGTATTAAGGTTTCCTGCGTCGGCGTCCGCGACCGAGTCGGCTTCCTGCGTCGTGCCCCCCACCCGCACGAGCGAACAGATAAATAGACACCGAGCGTGCCTCAGGCCGCACGCGCGCATCAAAGCCATACGCATCGATCGCCGTCGGGACCGCGCGGGGGCCGCCGCGCACGTAGAGTCATAGAGATGTCTGGCGTCGCCGCCGACTGGCGCCGCGCCGCGCTCGTAGACCGTTTCCTCCGCCCCAGGCTCGCCGCCGGCCAGCAGGGCACCCTCCCGCCCGCCGCCCGCTCCGCCCACGACGCCAACGCCTACTTCACCGACCAACAGCTCGCCGGCTTCGCCCGCGACGCGGACGCGTACGCGGCCGCCCCCGCCGAGCTGGCGGAGGCGCACGCGCAGGCGCCGGGGCCGAGGCCCGGCTGGTACTTCCCGAGCCCCGGGCGCTGCCGCGGCGGGGCCAGCGTGTGGCCCAGGTGCGGGGCGGCGTCGTGCCGCACGTGCGCCGGCGCCGGCTTCCCCGGCGGGGAGTGGGTGCCGCAGCGCCACGACAGGCGCGTGGAGCCAGGCGGCGCCGTCCGTTACGTGCGGCGCTTCTTCCACGTCGACGCCGAGAAGCCGATGACTCCAGTCGGGTGGGTGATGGGGGAGAACGGCATCATCCCGGAAGGCGCCCGCCGAGAAGAGCTGGTCCTCTGCGAGCTGTACAGATCGCGTCGTTACTGCTAGTCCTACGAATAAATAAATACTCACTCTCTTTTAAATTATACATCATTTTCATCTTTTATAAATATATAGTTTTTATTATGTATCTAGATATATATTATATCTAAAGAAACATTTCATTCTACACGCACATGTAGCTACTACTACGTGTGTATCTTATGTAGGATGTATCTGACCCAGCGAAGGTATATACGAAGAGTATGTGATTATACTTGATCATATATAATGGTATATACGTTGTACGTGGATATACTCATTTTATATATGAGTACTAAGTATAATTATAATATATTTAAAAAATATGAATACTTTTAAAAATTTTCGTATATATCTCTTCAAAATATCTTAGAATTGGTATATGAACATACTCAAAGTGATAAATGAGTATATAGACATACATACGGTGAAATACCAATGGTGAGAGTAGCTACATATGCAAGTGTAGATAAAACTCATCCATATCTAAATACATAGAAAACTGTGTATTTAGATTTATTAAGATGATCTATAATTTAAAAACGGAGGGGTGGAACAAGTGTTGGAGACTACCTCCTGCAAAAAGTAAAATAAAATAGAGCTGTTATATACTCTTTCGATTTAATATTTTTTGAAATAATTAGCTTGCTATAAACATTATATATTTATAAATGGGGACAAAGTATTAGAAGTCTCGAAACATAATGATGCTTCAGTAGGACGACAAATCTGCAGTATTTGTGTACTTAGGTTGGCATTCATATAAAATTGTGTTTGCTTGAAACTAGAACATCACATACATTTTTTTTTTGAGAATAGAACATCACATACATGAACAAACATCAAAGCCAAAAATGAAGGAGGGCCCAATGTGGTTGTCGTCAAGTTCGTTTTTTTGGGAACACAGCCCACCACCTGTCAGGCCTCGAAGTCAAGCCCAGATGGCCCATATCTTCCTCTCTTTCTCTCCCACTAAGGGCCCACGTCCGTGCCCCAACCGTCTTCCAGCTTCCAGTTCGGTGTTCGATTCTCCCCTCCCCTCTTCTGCCCGTGCACGCGGCGACCCCTTCCCGCTCGTCCTCGCCAGCGCCGGCGAGGCGAGCAGCAGGCACACCGGCGAGGCGATAGCGCAGTGAGTACCAACTCTCTCTTCCCTTTCTCTCAGTCGCACTCCCTTCTCTGGCTCGACGAGACGCCTCAGAGGCGGCGCGTGTTTTATTTGCTATCCCAGGCCGGACGCCTGCCACGTGCTCGACGGAATGTCTGAGGGGAGCGGGGCCGCGAGGAGCAAGAGGCAGGCTGCGGCCAGCGGTTCTGACCGCCTGGGCGCGCTCCCGGACGGGCTCCTGCAGGACATCCTGTCCTTCCTGCCTTCGCCGGCCGTCGTGCGAACTTGCGTCCTCGCCCACCGCTGGCGCGACCTGTGGAAGGGTGTTCCTGCGCTCCGCATCACCCGCGACGTCGCCAGGCGGTACTGGGGCCCGACCGCCCTGAATGGGTTCGTCAACCACTTGCTGTTCCTCCGCGAACGGTCACCTCTCCGAGTGGCCGAGTTCAACACCAAAGATGGGGGTGATTTTGATGAGGCTGTGCGGTACCTGGAGCTTTGGGTGCGGTACAGCCTGTCCTGCCAGGTCGCCAAACTCTGCGTTGCCTGCGATGACGAACTAGAACGTTGGCTGCTTCCCAAGGGGCTTATAACCTCCGAGCACTTGACAACGCTTGAGCTTATCCTGGTCATGTCGGAGCACGATCTGGATTTCTCGAGCTGTGTGTCACTGCAGGATCTTAAGATGGAAAGTTCTAGCATTTACTGCAACAGGATCGCATCCCCATCACTAAAGCGTCTCAGAATCTCAGAATGTCGCTTCCTTGGGGATGTCCGTACCCAAATATCTGCCCCAAATCTCATTTCCCTTCTGTTAGATTCCTGCACGCAAAGGACTCCATTGCTTGAGAGCATGCCGGTGCTAGTGGAGGCAGTTGTCAGTCTTCAAAATTGTTCTGATTTTTGTCGAAATGGTTATGAGGTTGGTGATTGTGGTGATGAGTCATGTTGGGGATGCCAAGATAGCAACTATGGAAAGAATACCTGCGTGCTTCTTCAAGGTTTGTCAAGCTGCACGAATCTGGAGTTAATATCTGCAACAGCACCAACAAAACCAACATCATCGGTATGATTTTCGTTACCATTTAGTTATTTCATTTTTGCCTTCCATTCTATCCTTGCATTTGTATCTTTGCATTTATATCTGTAGTTGGAATAGCCATTGGGCAATATGTAGCGTGTAGATAAGAGTGGAAAAAACATTTCATGGGTACATATCTTTTCTCTGCTTTCACTAGTCAGTTTTGAATGTTAAATACATACTGAATATCTGAATGCTCCTATTCACTTCAAAGCATCCTCCTCGTCATGTTTGTTGTACCACACAAGATGTTGAGTTATTCTTACCCCCTTTTCCCTTTTGCAGTTTATTTTCAGGAAGGATTTGACACAATGCCCTGTATTTAGCAAGTTAAAAACTTTGTTACTCGATGACTGGTGCATTACTACCAACCATGGCACGTTAATCTGCTTTCTCCAGCACTCACCAGTTCTAGAGAAGCTGATTCTTCATTTTTCTAAGGTGCATGAGTTCTGTGTGATAAAAGTTTATTTGAAGTTAGCATGTATTATGGATTTAACTTGGCATACATGTTCTTACAGACACATGGGAATTTGGTGGAAATGGGAGCAAGTTATGATCTGAGGAAGCAGCCCCTTGCATTGAAGGACCTTAGTGTTGAAGTTCAATTTGATGAAGGTGATGAGCGGGTTCTCAAAGTCTTAGATGTCTTGTGTTCCTATGGTTTACCTCCTGAGAAAATCAAGATCCAATATCCTCTAGAGCTGATTGGGATCTGATTCATGACACTTGGACTTCTGGAAGTAAGTTTTCTGTTGCCAGTAGTCGTACTTACTCTGAAGCCTTGTTTGTGTATGTATTAAAAGTCAGCAATGAAAATGCCTGGCCATGGTCAAAGTTGGGGCAGTGCCAAAATAAGAGATCAAAGATGTTTGGTTTGTGGCCAAGTCAAAATTGGGCCTGTGGTAAAATTAACGCCAAAAAAGCGGTGTTTTGATTGCAGCCGTGCTAAAAGTTGTCAAAACTATGAGTATGACATGTGGGGGTGGCATGCCATCTATTTGAGTAGGATCCAAATCGAGAGAAAACTAAATAACAGAAATTAGACTCGATCAAAATTGCAGACTAGTCCAAAATACCAAAAGTAACAAGGGCCTGAACAGGGCAACTCAAAGCACATCGGACATCAGGTGACTGCAACACATCCATGCCCTCAAGTAACAGTGCCTTCAACCATTAGGAAAGAAAGCCATATTAAACGTCCATTTTATGTTCTCTAAGTAGAATGTTTCGCCTAAGAAATTCTCCGGCTGCTTGAAATATAATTTTGACTCGATACGCTCTTCCGGTCTACAAGCTACTCTCGGAAAACTACTACTGTGAAAAATGAGATGTGAAAACTTTAGGATTTTTCATATAGCTTTGCAGTGATTGGATCAGGTTTAAGTTGTTTGCCGACCAATTGAACCCACCTAGCTCTCGCTGCTTAATGTGCCAATTCATGTTTGTGCAGGTTTGAGTTCTGAGCAGAAGATTTAGTTACGCTGTGGATGTAGCTGTGGTCTCTTGACAATTCAGGATGCATATTGATTGAGAAATGTCAGCCATGAGGATAACTGATGTAATGTGTATACTGGGAATTTCGGATCTTATGTCATCAACACAGTTATCACGCTTGGTTTAGCAGCACGCTGCAGCTCTCTCACACATTGTCTTCATGTGCTTATTCGCGGGATGACTCGCTGAATCCATTTTGTTTCCCCTTAGCACTGTAGCCTCTATCGCATGTTCTCATCATGAGCAGATCTGCAGGATGACTAGCTTGCTGAAGCCATTTGGCTTCACTTGCAATGGTGTTTCTGGAACGTAGCCTAACTTCTCTAAGATAGTTCTGTTGCTGTATGCTTTTCAGTACAGGTGACGTTGGTGTAGACTTTGGCAGTTATGGTGGTCTGCTTTTGTTTCTGTGAGATTGGCTGTTATAGTAACCATTAACCTTTTCGGCAAGCTTTTGCAACAAAAAAAAAAACTTTTCGGCAAGCTTTCGTTTGCGTCCTCTCCGCTCTTGGATGATCGTCAATTTCCATACTATGTATTATTTGTGTCCTGACTCCTGATTGATATTAGCTGTCCCGTAGTTGCATACTTGCATATGCATTTTACATTGTTTCTCTCCCATTGGAAATGCAATTGTTCATTGTTCCTCGCCAATTTGCTACAGATTATATTGTTCCTCTCCATTCTCAGTAGTATTTTTTCGAACGACGTGATTGCTAAAGAATGAATTTCCCTGTTCAGTAACAAATAATGTGTACTTAGGTTGAGCACTTCCCCAAAAATGGGTTAGAAGCTAACATTATTGGTAATTTAACTTAATTTTTTATAATGGTAAATGTGGGCAATTTAGACACATTTTAGGTCAAGTGGCAATATTGTCGACAATAATCGTTGAAGCTTGCCACGCCGATTTTTGTAGTTTAATGGAGCAAAGCATTTGGAGCGCACTAAGCGCTTTAATGGAGTATTTTTCATTTAAGTGCCTATATTTAACCACATTATTAAAGGGAAACGAGGCGACAGCCATGGGTAATTAAGGTCTAGGCAAGGGCAATATCGTCCATTCGCATCCTTGGTGGTCATGTTCATGCACACGTCGGAACGCTCCGTATTCTAGCAACCGCACCGTCGGCTGCTCGTCGAGATCTGCCAGTATATGTACACTAGCGCACGTCGCACAGCCGGCCGGCTCCTCGCCTCCTACTTCGACCGCCGCCATGGATGACACCGCCGCCGCCGGGGAAGCGGCAGCCCGGGACGGGCAGACGGCCCTCGCGCTCCGCCTCGCCAAGCACCTCGCGCCTCCTCCGCCCGGGGCGGGGGCGGACGACGACGGCTCCGCCGCCAGCAACGCCAACGCCAACGTCGCGTTCTCGCCGGTGTCCGTGCACGCGGCGCTGGCGCTGGCGGCCGCGGGAGCGCGCGGCGCCACGCTGGCGCAGCTGCTCGCCTTCCTCGGCGCGCCGTCGGCCGAGGCGCTCGCCGGCTTCGGCCGCCGCGTCGCGGGCAGCGTCCTCGCCGACCGGTCCGGCGGCGGCGGGCCGCGCGTGCTCTACGGCGGCGGCGTCTGGGTGGACGCCTCCAGCGGCGGGCTCACCGACGCGTTCCGCGACGTCGCCGCCGAGTCCTACAAGTCGGAGGCGCGAACCGTCAGCTTTGCCAACAAGGTTAGCTCGAACGGATAAGAAAATATTGAATTAGTGTGGCATTACAATCTCTGGGCTGTATTTTTTTTAGCAAGTTTTTTCTTTTTCCTTTCTTTTTTTTTTGCTTTTTGCTCATACACTGTGAATCTGTGATTCATCTTAGTTCACCAAATTTTGCATGTTCAAAAATCTTGACACGTGAAGCCCGAGGCAGCTGTGAAGATGATCAACGAGTGGGTGAAGAAGGCCACCAACAACCTCATCGACACCGTCATCTCCGCCAGCGACGTCGACGCCACGACCGACCTCGTGCTCGCCAACGCGGCCTACTATAAGGGCGCGTAGCTGGCGCCGTTCATCCCCTACAGCACACGGCGCAGCGCGTTCCACCGCCTCGACGGCGGCGTCGCAGAGACGGAGTTCATGACTGGCAGCCGCGCCTTTATGGACGTGGCGTGCATGGACGGGTTCAAGGTCCTCAAGCTCCCCTACAAGCCCGGCGCCGCTCCACGGACGCGGTACTCCATGTCCGTCTTCCTCCCGGACGCACGCGACGGCCTCTCGACCATGGTGGACGTGGTCACCGCGTCGCCGGCATATCTGTACGGCATCTTGGCGGAGATGAAGGAGAAGCCTGTCAGGATCCAGTTGCCCAAGTTCGAGATCTCCTTCAGCTGGAGTGACCTCAAGAGCGACCTCGGCCGGCTCGGTCTCTCGCTGCCGTTCTCACAGGAGGTCGCCGACCTGCGCGGCATGTGCAAGGGGGACGACGTCGCCGGCGGTGCACGGCGGCCGACGTTCCTGTCCAAGGTCGCGCACAATGCGGTGGTCAAGGTGAACGAGGCGGGAACGGAGGCAACCGCAGCCACCCTGTATTTGTGTGGTGGGGGCGGGCCGCCGCCAGACGTCATCGAGTTCACCGCCGACCATCCCTCACCTTCTTCATCATGGAGGAGCTGTCGGGGGTGATCGTGTTCGCGGGGCACGTCCTCGATCCAACCAAGTGATCAGCATCCGAGGATCAACAAACTCCGCAACGCACGAACTGTTGCTTCTTTGGTAATAAATTCAGACGTACAGCTTGCCGAGTACTGTTTCACTGTTGTAACTTTGGTGTTGTGCTGGATTTGATCTGCTGGTTCTTAGTGATTGCATCTCCCGTGCCTGGATTATCTGGGTGGCCAGTAGCCACGGCTGATCTGAAAATACTTCTGCAAGAAAGCGCTCACTTTTCATGTATTTGTGCCAACCAACCAATGGCTGATCTTTCCACTGCCGTTTACTGTTCTCCAAGTGAAGATGAATAATGCCATGATAACCAGCACACGCTGAATACACACAAAATTAGATGAACACAGCTCCAGCAAAAATATATCAGGCTCAGTAGATTATTTCATTGCAGGTGGCCACTCTGCTAGTATACTTCACAGAACACAAAGATAGCAAACGGGATCAGGCTAGACCACGGTCAGTGACAGTGAGTACTTCACCACATCAGTAGAACAGCAGAACACTGTATGAGCACATTCTGAATATCAAAATGACAAACATAGTTAAATTATTTGCAGTCATACATGGATCAATGACTGCAGTGCAGTTCAGAATAGTAACCACGCTATTGTGGTCGAATAACTACAACAACCTGAACAAACTGGGCATAATACCTTTGTACATCAAGTGGGGACAAGGCCCACTGAATCATCATAGCTATCTATCCTAATTAAAACAGCAATCACTGCTAAAACTACAACAATCATGCTCAGAAGGAAAGTGAATTTCATCCTATATGGCCTGGTCTTCCCTCTGCTGCCCGTAACGCAGACATCAACCTCTCTACGTTCAATTTCAGGGGATGCCTTGCAGGATGTGTTCTCAGCCTCAATAGCAGACAGTCCTGATTCATCTTTGTTGGACAGAGTCTCAATCCTACCATTGCTGTTCTGCATAGCAATGGTTTCATTTTCATCCTTCATCTCGACAGCCTTGTTGTCCAAATGCAGAGATGGCACCTCTTGAGATGTTTCCGCTAGTTCCTCATCTGATGATGATGAGCTGCTGTGTTTTGCAATGGATTGTCCATCATGGCTAGCAGAGTCAGAATCGTATGAGCGCTGAAGTGATCGAAGAAGCTTCCTTGGCGTAGAGTATAACTTCACATCATCGATACTGATCGGTTTATCATAAGCCTAAGGCAGAAATGAAAAGACATAGTTGGTTACTAGCTCAACGTACACTGGTACAGTACACGAAGCATTCTTTGTGAAATAATAAAATAGCACAGGAACATAAATGTGTACCTTGGGACTGGGAGTCCTGTCTCTTGATATGGCGCCATTGGGGCTGGGTGACAAAAATCCTGCAAATGTGTCAGTGCACTCAAAGTTAGCATCAGTCACCTCACTGTCACAGACCTCGCCCAAGTCATCTTCATAATCCTTGCTGTTTGAGCAGAGTTGAATGAATAAGCCATCCTTCAGTGAAACATCCACACCATCATTGTTCCACAACCTCCTGTTCGTGCGCCGACTCTGATCAAAGTTGCAAGAGGACTGCCCCACCGAGACTGGCGATTCAGTGATCGTACTGCCATTCATGATAGATGAATCCACAACATGCGATTCAGGGGATCGGAACTGAACTGGTGAAGCAGCCACTGTGGAGCTTGCAGGGCTGCCCTTGGCACTCCAGAGGTTCCTGCAAGGGCTCTTCGCTCTTCTCTTGTGAAAGTTGGAGCCAATCATTGGGCTTGTGCCAACCTCATGCCTTGACCCCTTCTGTGCAGCGATGCTCTTTGCACTCTGAGATGCCTCAAACGCAGCGCCACGGACAAATGGCATGCGGTCATTCTGGCATTGCTCCATGACATCAATCACCTTGCCAAGCTCTGAAGATAAGCACCTAGGATCAACAAACTTCATGAAGAAATTGATCATCTGGATCGCTGAGAGGCGCTTCTGTGAGCTGCTCTCTGCTATATCCCCATCAAGAATCTGCAGCCCGGACCGCACAATGGACCTCGCGTACGCTTCCGCAATCAGGCCATTGTGCTTCACCAGCGCCATTGCGAGGCCCATGTGCGCATTGGACCGCGTCGCCTTGTCGTGCATCGCCCCGGCCACCTTCAGGCAGACCTCGTTCACCATCTCGCCGGACGCGTACCTCCAGTTGCTGGACTCGACAAGCGCCTTGAGGCAGAGCGCCGCGCCCGACGCCGCACCGTCCTGGCTCCCCATCAGCGCGCCGTAGAGCGGCTTGCAGAGGGAGGCGATGATGCCGGCCTTCTCCGCTTCGGGCGCGACGGGGTCGATGCCGTACCGCGCGATGGCGGGGACCACCTTGGAGCACGCCTGGTGGAGCGGGAAGGAGCCCCCGCTGGAGGAGAGCGTGCACATGATGGTGGCCATGATGTTGCCGATCTGCGGCACGATGTTGCGGCCGTGCACCCGGGCCAGGACCTCGTAGAGCGAGATGGTGAACTCGCCGGCGGGGAGGCCCGCGGCGGCGGCGCCGCGGCCCGCGGCCGCGGTGTCGGAGACCTCTGTGAGGAAGTGCGGGATGGACTTGGAGTCGAGGTGCCTGGCGTAGGACTTGAGCGCCTTCATGGCGGCGCGGCGGCTGTCGGCGTCCTTGTCGAGGTTATCCAGCTCCTGCCGGAGCAGCGGGCTCAGGCTCCGGCCCATCGGCGGCCGGCGGGGCACGAGAGGCAGCTCCTTCCTCGAATCCTCTCCCTGAAAAACCAACGAAGCACCAATTCATCAGACCCCCAAAAAAAAGGCTCCGTTTTTATTCTCTGTAACGCGCCTCGGAGCAAAATTAAGCGCAGGAACTACAGGACTAGAAAGCGGCGGCGGCGAATCGGCGGCCGCGTGTCTGGAATCCCGGCGGGCGTCAGATTCGAGCAGCGTGTCTGCAGCCGGAACGCCGCCAATCCGCACACTCGCGCCGCGGCAGAGCTACGGCTTGGGAGAGGAAACGGACGAAATCAACTAACCAAACTAATCCAGAGCAGAGGAACTCTACCGCCGTCAATCGCGCGAGAAGAAAGGGAAAAAGCAAGAGCTTCTCTCAAGAACTGCTAAGACTTGAACAACGGGGTAATCAGACTATCAGGAGTGTGCCTGCTCGCATTCAATCAACTCACCTGGATTCAAGAACTGGGCCGTCTCTCTCTCTCTCTCTCTCTCTCTCTCGTTCAAATTGCAAGATTGGCAGGAGAGTAATGCAAGGCAGCGAATCACTCAGGACCAGCAGCTCAGATCCGCGGCGGGGGAGGAGTGGGGGAACGCGCAGGGTTAAAAACGGGCAAGGGTTTTCGCGTCCCCCTCTCGGGGGGGTGGGTTCGAACGGGCAACTGTCCTCTCGGGCTTTTCTCACGCGCGTCCAGCGAGCCACAGAGACGAAGCCGTGGTGCGCGTTCGCGGGGCCCGGTTGCAGCGGGTGGTGCGGGTCGGGGTGTGGGTGCGCGAGGGCCGGGGGAGGCGGGGAGCGGGCGCGGAGGTGGGGCGGAGCGGCCGCTGGGTTTGAAATTTGGAGCGGCGGAAATGACCGTCCTGCCCCTCCGCCCGACGCTTTGACCGTTCAAATTTTTGGTTGGGCTCGGTGAGGCGTGTGTGAACTGGGGCGAGTGTGCTGGTGGGTCGAGCCGGGCTGGTATGGCTGGGCTTGGAAGTGACGGCGGGCCGGGCGGCGCCTCTTTTGGGCCTGGATGGGCTCCGATTTCGAGCCAGGCTCTGCACGAAACAAAGTCTTTTTCATAGCAATATGAACAAGAGGCGGTTTCCTTAAAAAATGGGATAACTGAATTTTAAAAAAATTACGTATTCTTTCTTTAGATAAACGAGCTAAACAGACATGTAGGTGAACAGTGTTAAGAAGCAATGTAGGTTCCTGAGTAGTAAGTACTCCATAATCCTGCCCAAGTGCCCATGCAGCAAGAAGTTGCCAACTTGGCATCGTTTCATGTGAACTCATGCAGATCCATTAGGGCAGCTCCAGCGTTCGTTTTTTCAACGTGATAAGATGAGAGAGAATAAATCTAAGGAGGTGACATACGTTGGAGGGTAGAGGTGCAATGCTAAATTCTTAGCTCTGGGTGTCCAACTAAGCCGCCGGTGTTCTGACTAAAAAAATTGTACTCTCTCTGATCTGGCAAAACCTCCCATGCAGCTGCAACAGCATGCACCAGATGTGCAAATCTCTGGTTTTCTTCGGATAATTGATTGAAGTGATTTTTTACTTCTTCATGGGTCCCACCTTAGAAATATGCAAGAAGCTAAACATTGGACCCAATTGTGTTGTATTGCTAAACGGTGACATGGCTTGGTTTGCACCTTGCTAAGAGAATAAACGTTATGGCTCCCCTTATCATCCTGCCCAAGTGCCCATCCATCTATCCATCCATCGAGTTCACTTTGCATGCGTTTGGTTTGCCACCTAGTGTTTGGTTAAAGGGTTGGATTGGTCCCAATTTTCTGTTTGATTCGAAGTCTACTTATGTGGGTTGGGATGACCATTTGTAACACCGTTAGACAGTATTTTGCGGGACTCACATGTCAGTCTCTCAGCTCACCTTCTTCCTCTCCCTTTGCATTCTTCCCACTGGAGCTATCCCGTGCCATCCGCTCGCGCCGAGCGTGCCCGCCCTGTGCGCCGTGCCGCCGGCCGCTGCACGCCCAATCCGCGGGCCCTGCTCCTCCGCCTCGCCTCGCCCCACTCCTCTGCCGAGCCATGCCGCGGGCCGCGCGGCCCCGCACCCCTGCGCCACAGCTCGCCGCTCCGCTTGCCACACGCCGCCGGTCCGCCCCATCGCCGGTGAGCTTGCCCGCCCCCACGCTGGCCGCAGCGTGCCTCCCCCCCGCCACGCCGGCCCCGCGCCGCCGCCGCCAGCCACGGACGCTGCACGCCGCCGTGCGCTGCGAGCGCGGCTCACCGCGGCCCCGCACCGCCGCAGCTCCGGCCGGCTACGCCGCCCTTGGCCGGGCCCCTCCATGATCCGCTGCTCCTGGTGACTTCACCAGATGCTAAGGGAGAAAAGGGAGGAAGAGGGAGAGGAGAGGGTAGAGGATAAGGGAGAGAGAGGAGAGGACAGGAGAGATCAAGAGATGATAGATGAGATAGATAAGTAGATATCCCAATGTATGCGCCGAAAAGGAAAAAAACGCAGCTCGGCTTTTAGTCCCGGTTAGAGGTATCAACCGGGACTAATGGGTCCCGGTTAGAGGCACCAACCGGGACTATCCGGTTGGTGCCTCTAACCGGGACTAAAGGCTCCTCCCCCCTCCCCTATGGCCCCTAGCAATTGGATCCGGGACTAATGTCTTTATTAGTCCCGGACCCAAACCTATCCGGGATAAATGTAAAAGAGGAATGAAAGGATCTGTAGTAATGCCAACCCACATGAATCTCAAACCAAACACGTGTCCAACTAAGTCGAATCCGTCCCAATCCAGATGGACCCTCCAACCAAACACATGCTTTCGACGCGACATGACAAGGCAATGCAATTGTGCAAGCGAGCGTGTGTGAAATGTCAGCGGGCCGCGTGTGCGACCGCACTAGCCAACGGCCGGACCGGACCAACAGTGCACAAGGCGTTCGGACAATGTTGTGGTCAGTTGCGGCAACCGGGGAAAGGAGTGGTAGCCGCCACTGGTCACCAGTCCAAAAGACACAGTTCATAGCGTGTTTAGAACATGGAAATTTTTTTAGAGAGAGGATATGGAAATTTTCTAGACGCACGCCGTGCGGTGCGGTGACGGTCTAAGTTGAGTCCGTTTGGAACTCAGGAATTTCTTAGATGATAATCCGTGGCTTACGTGGGGCTATGCTTTGTATCTAAAGTAGACCTATTTTAAAGGTAGGAGTTGTGCTGGCAATTGTGAACTTCTTTTCTCTAAAACAAGCATATGCAATGCACTAATATTCACTCAATAAAGTTGGAGAAGCAGTATGGTTTATGCATCCCAGGAGAAATTTGAACTTCAGATTCACATATTTTTTCCCCTTAAAAAATGCAGCGGATGGCTACTTTTCACGTGTGTTTTGCTGGCTGTGTATAAAGATTAAACCTTGACTAAAAGTGTGCCCAAGTACAGTGATCATGTCCGTGTCACATGAACAAAGCATCAGTCCATGAGGCTATCTATGCAGTCGCTGCTGCCCCCAGGCCAGGTGATTTCTGTGGCCCTCTTTGTTGGCCGTGTCAATGGCAGTGAAGTGGTACCCAAAGTTTGCTCTTTATATCTAAGAGAATAGTTTGTGCGAGTGTAATTCGACCGAAATATTAGAGTTACATTATGTGTGTCGTAAAGCCATTTCTTGACGGCCAATTATATACGGAACTATTATAAAGTCGTGTGGATCGATATTTATTATTCTTGAACTTTCATCCTAGCTACTCATGCAACTGCAAACTAACGGCCACACAGAACTCTTTCTAGGGTTATAGTAGCAAAAAGCTATCAATTATTAAAATATAATGCAATGTAATAACCACCCATCCATCTATCCAACGTTACTAACATCCATCTAGTTCATTTCAGGTCGAAGGTGACGTGCCAATGCAATGTAACCGAGCTTTACATTCAGCAGCCACCGGATCGGAAAAGCGTCAGCAAGCACGGACACGGTGAGCGTGTTTGGGACCTTGGAATTTTCAGGCTCGCACGGACGACCCTGCCGTGTGGGGGTTCCCTTTCTAAGTTGGACTCGTCTTGAGCGCGAGAATTTCTTTGTGATAGAGACTATGTGCCGTGTGAGGACCTATTTAGAAGTTGGAACTTTCCTAGAAGTATCGTCGGTCAATGCAGAGGTTCAAATTTTGGTCGAGCATGCTTGAGAGCGAGTGGACGAAGAGAACTTCTATTTATTAGAATCTTTTCCACGTGTTTTTCTTGTAGGTGGGGAAGGAGGGGTGTGTAGCGTACAGGTTGTTTGACTAAGGGATTGTTTGGTTACTTAAACCTTATTATAAGTACATAAGCCTCTCACACGAAGAGGCTTATAATAAGTCTAAATAGGTGTTTGGTTGTATGGGTTCATAATAAGTTTTTATAGTAGCAAATGACCTTTATGCTCCTTATTAATATTCTTAAAGCGGCTGGATAGGGTTGTGAAGGGGTAGGGGTTGGAAAGTGCTGTTTTCTGATGGGGCCCACAGGAAATAAGCCTCATAAGTGTTGAGAATATAGACAGATGCAATATTAAATTCCGTATGAAATAAATCATGATGAACACAGGAACTAGCATGCATAAGTCTAACATACTAGTCAGCATAAACAGTATAATCAGAAACTCAGGATACATGCTTAAGAAATATATCAAATCACAGAACACGTACTGAGCCTTGGCTGGAGGATTGACGACGACAAACCGCCGCTGCTGGAGACGATGAAGGCGGTTGGCCCGTGAGGCGACGGAGTTGGGTGGAAGACGCGCCGGGATGAAGACCTTGAGCAGTCGCGCAAAAGCGCTTCCCAAAAACCTTATTCGCCCTCTCCCGGTGCAGGATCCCAAAGGCGAAGAGTTCCGGAGATCTGATCTCCCGTTCGCCGGTGCACGCCGGCGCTTGGGATGGAGAAGACAACGGTGGCGGCGCAGCAACAAGAAGAGGCAAAAACCCTAGGTTTTGGTGTGTGTTTGGTGGAGGCCGATGAGTCATATATATAGGGAAGTCAAACCGAGCTCGCGCTATGATCGGGATCTAAACTGATTCCATATCTCGCATTTTTGGTGACTTAGAGACCAAGTCACCAAAAATTAAAATTGCAAAAGGAAGTCGTGCCCCCGCAAGGCGAGGGGCCGGGCTTTCGCCCCGCCCTCCCGGGCCCGGCGAGGCAAGGTGTGGCGTGCGCGCGCATGTGGTATTTTATCTTCCCTCCTCCATCACATAGCTTGGAGGAGTGGAGACAACCTCCATATTTATGTTGGTCATCCCACTCCTCCACTAGCAAGGTGGGACTAAATTTGTACCACTTTCTCTTGCACACATGGGTCTTTGAGATTTATTAGAATTTCTGAATTTGTTAATGGGCCAAGCCCACTAAAATTCCAGCAATCCTCCACCAGATCTCAAATGCCCATTTAGAGTTTTGCCTGTTCTTATCACTGTTTGATATACTGGTATTTCAGCAGAGACTGTTAAGTTGAACTTCCGCCTAGAACTTCAAGTTACGCTTATTCACAACTTGGCAATGGACTATGCCTTAAATTGCTAGTTTTCTGCGAACAAGTTTCACTCAAAGTCATAACCAGTACATGGCTGCCAGTAGACTACCCCACGGATGGAGCATATACGTCGTACTCCCTGGTCTCTTCATGAGCTTGCTAGAGATCACCCAAGTCTCATAGACTGCGACATTTAACAGTCAGGCTCATATATGTGTGTTCTTAAAAGAATGCTCTATAGGACAGCACCTTTGTTTATCAAAGCCAATAGAAACACATTAAGACATATAGCCAATCTGCCTTACAGCATTTGAGAGTATTGTATATTCACTTAGAGAGGGTTAAAAAGAAAAATTACTCTCCTCAGTTAACCAATAGCTTGTTCTTCTCAGATCCTAATTCACGGGATCTCCGATCATATAGGTTGGGTTACTACTATAGCAACCTATATGGGTCTCATATCCATCTCCCTCGATGCATTTTCAATCACATTCCGTAAAAGCCCTTTTGTAAAGGGATCTGCATGGTTTTTCTTTGTTGAGATATAAATCACACTTATCACTCCGGAGTTTCTCAACATTCTGACTGACTTCAGTTGTCTCTTGACGTGTCTTGATGACTTCGCATTATCCTTAGAACTGTTAACCTTGACTATCACTATTTGATTGTCACGGTTCAAAAGGATAGTCGGCACTGATTTTTCAACCACAGGCAAGTCCATCAAAAGCTCAAGCAACACTCTGCTTAAACAGTGGCTGTGTCTAAAGCAGTAAGTTCTGCTTCCATGGTTAACCTCGTCAAAATGGTCTGTTTGCAAGACCTCCATGATATCGCACCACTACCTCCAAGGGTAAACACATACCCACTTGTGGCATAAAGCTCATCTGCATCAGAAATCCAGTTTGAATCACTATATCCCTCTAGCACAGCGGGGTTCCCATAATAGTGAATCACATAGCTCATGGTGCCTATCAAGTAGCGCATAACCCTATCAAGTGCATGCCAATGATCAGAACCCGGGTTTGGCATGAACCTGCTCAATTTGCTCACAGCAAAAGATATGTCGGGCCTCATTGCGCTAGCTAAGTACATGAGTGAACCAATAATCTGTGAGTACCTCAATTGATCCTTAGCAATTTTCTTGTTCTTGCGGAGTATCACACTAGGATCATAAGGTGTTGGAGATGCCTTGCTACCCATGTAACCGAAACGGTTCAAGACTTTCTCCACATAATGGGATTGTGACAAATTAATCTCATTCTCATCCTTAATAAGCTTGATGTTGATGACCACATCAGGTTCTCTCAGATCTTTCATATCAAAACTCTTTGACAAGAAAGACATGACATCATTAATCACCTCAATATTTATGCCAAAAATCAGTATGTCATCCACATACAGGCATAACATAACTCCTTGGCCCCCACCATGCCGATAGTACACACATCTATCAGCCTCGTTAATGACAAAGCCCGCAGAAGTCAAGATTCTGTCGAACTTCTCATGCCATTGCTTAGGTGCTTGTTTAAGACCATACAAGGATTTTAACAACTTGCACACCTTGCCTTCTTGATCCTCAGGTACAAACCCATCTGGCTGATCCATGTAAATCTCCTCATCCAACTCTCCATTTAGAAAAGCTGTCTTAACATCCATCTGATGTACGATAAGACCATATGAGGCAGCTAGGAAAAGTAGTGCTCGAATAGTGGTCGATCTAGCAACGGGTGAGTAAGTGTCAAAGAAGTCTTTTCCTTCCTTTTGTGTGTAACCTTTGGCCACAAGCCGAGCCTTGTACTTCTCAATAGTATCATCAGGCCTAAGCTTCTTCTTGAACACCAACTTACAACCAACTGGTTTGCAACTATATGGTCGTTCAGTTAATTCCCATGTCCCATTGGATAGAATCGAGTCCATCTCATTATGAACAGCTTCTTTCCAATCATCAGCGTCAGGAGATGCGTATGCTTCTGCAATAGACGTGGGACTGTCATCCACAAGATATACAGTGAAATCATTACCAAAGGATTTTGCAACCCTCTGTCTCTTACTCCTCCTAGGAGCTTCACTGTCATTCTTCTCGAGGATTTTCTCATTCTCGACAGGTTGTTCAGAAGACTCAACAGGTGCAGTAGGTTTAGGAGTTATCTCAGTAGAAAATCTAAAAATGCTATGTGTATCTTACATTGGAAATATATTCTCAAAAAAGGTTGCATCACGAGACTCCATAATAGTATCAACATGAATATCAGGTACCTCAGATTTAACTACTAAAAATCTATAAGCAATACTCCGTTGAGCATACCCCAGAAAGACGCAATCCACTGTCTTCGGTCCCAACTTGCGTTTCTTCAGAATAGGTATATTGACTTTCGCCAAACATCCCCATGTGCGCAAATAAGAAAGCGATGGTTTTCTCCCTATCCACATCTCATCTGGTGTTTGATTTTTATTCTTATTTGGAACTCTATTCAGGACATGACATGAAGTCAACAGAGCCTCCCCCCACCATGCCTTAGATAAACCAGCAGTGTCTAACATGGCATTAACCAAGTCAGTCAGGGTGCGGTTTTTCTTCTCAGCAACCCCGTTTGATTCGGGTGGATAGGGAGGCGTCCTCTCATGAATAACACCATGTTCCTCACAGAATTCATCAAATATTTTGGAGAAATAGTCACCACCGCGATCAGATCTTAAACATTTGATCTTTCTCTCTAGTTGATTTTCAACTTCGGCTTTATAGAAGAGTACATAAAGATGTCAGCACACACATGAACATTAGCACCCATATCAAGCCACCAACTAGTAGATTGAAATACTAAAAAAAGGGTAGGTAAATTACCATACCCGTCTCCAGTGTTGCTCATGGTCACTGTGTTGACAGTCTTGGATCCAGATCCATTGCTAGCCTCCTCCTTGTGATCTGCACGGTTTGGACAGTCCCTCGCGAAGTGTCCCCCTTCACCGCACGTGAAGCAATCTCCTTTAGCGTTTGTAGTCTTCTTCTTCTTGAAGATAGTAGTATTAACAGGCTTGTTGGCAGCCTTCCCTTTGTTCTTGTTGTGTGGGTGGTTCTTCTGCACCATGTTGGCGCTGGAGTGACCCTCACCTCCTCTTTTAGAAACATCCTTAGCCCGAGCCTTCTTCTCAACATCTAGAGATGCTATCAGGTTTTCAACTGATATTTCCTGTCTCTTGTGCTTCAGAGTAGTGGCGAAGTTCCTCCATGAGGAGGGCAACTTTGCAAGCATGCACCCAACCACAAATTTATCAGGTGAAGGACACTTCAGGAGTTCGAGTTCCTTCACAAGGATCTGTATCTCATGAGCCTGCTCTACCACAGAACGGTTGTTCACCATCCTGAAGTGATGAAAGCACTCCCTGGTGTACAGTTCACTGCCCGCATCAGCTGCATCATACTTTGCAACCAATGCATCCCACAGCTCTTTCGCATCTGTTATGTGCATGTACATATCAACCAGACGATCAGCAAGGACACTGATAACGCAGCCCACGAAGAGATTGTTGGCATCTGTGAACTTCTTCCTCTCTTCAGAAGAATGTTCACCTATTGGTATGTCAAGCCTCGCTTTCCATGCATGCATTACACTAAGCTAGAGACGGACCTTAACTTGCCATCTCTTAGAGTGCACACCAGAAAACTTTTCTGGCAGTGCATCAGCAAATTCAGTCATTGTAAAATCAACAGATTGCCTATAATAAGGTTTTTGGATTGTTGACAATATAGGCAGATGCAATATTAAATTTCGTATGAAATAAATCATGATGAACACAGGAACTAGCATGCATAAGTCTAACATACTAGTCAGCATAAACAGCATAACAAGAAACTCAGGATAAATGCTTAAGAAACATATCAGATCACAGAACACGTACTGAGCCTTGGCTGGAGGATTGACGACGACGAACCGCCGCTGCTGGAGAAGATGAAGGCGGTTGGCCCGTGAGGCGACAGAGTTGGGTGGAAGACGCGCCGGGATGAAGACCTTGAGCAGTCGCGCAAAAGCGCTTCCCAAAAACCTTATTCGCCCTCTCCCGGTGCAGGATCCCAAAGGCGAAGAGTTCCAGAGACCTGCTCTCCCGTTCGCCAGTGCACGTCGGCGCTTGGGATGGAGAAGACTACGGTGGCGGCGCAGCAACGAGAAGAGGCAAAAACCCTAGGTTTTGGTGTGTGTTTGGTGGAGGCCGATGAGTCATATATATAGGGAAGTCAAACCGAGCTCGCGCTGTGATCGGGATCTAAACCGATTCCATATCTCGCATTTTTGGTGACTTAGGGACCAAGTCACCAAAAATTAAAACTGCAAAAGGAAGTCGTGCCCCCGCAAGGCGAGGGGCCGGGCTTTCGCCCCGCCCTCCCGGGCCCGGCGAGGCGAGGCGTGGCATGCGCGCGCATGTGGTGTTTTATCTTCCCTCCTCCATCACATAGCTTGAAGGAGTAGAGACAACCTCCATATTTATGTTGGTCATCACACTCCTCCACTAGCAAAGTGGGACTAAATTTGTACCACTTTCTCTTGCACACATGGGTTTTTGAGATTTATTAGAATTTCTGAATTTGTTAATGGGCCAAGCCCACTAAAATTCCAGCAATAAGCACCCTTTAAAGGGTTTATGTGCTTATGGAAAGAATTATAATAAATTTCACCTTTAAACCTAGGTGTTTGGATGGAATTGAGCTTATTTAAAGCTTATTGGGTGGAGGCAAGCTTGTCGTGGGGTGATGATGGCATGATCTGCCTTCTAACCTTCGAGTGTTGACTGTTGACCATAGCTTTCGATGTGACGATCGGAAGAGTTTGTTTAGATTCAAAGATTATTAAGTTTCAGTCAGTTTAAAATTAGCTCTAGACGTAGGGGGAGCTAAATATGGACTAAATATTAGCTAGTTCGCAACTAAAGTTTAGTTCATTAATTAGCCCTTTAAACTCAGTTAATGAGGACTAATTTCTAGCAATGGATAGCAAAATAACAATAAAAAACGTTGCCAAATATTATCCTCTCCAAGCGCACGCTTGGAATGGGGTGTAAGTGACTTTTCTTAGTACTACAAATAGGACAGGCTAATTTAAGCATGTTAAAGTTTAGACGTCTAAACTTTAGCCATGACTAAGAATATGTTTGGATGGACTATATACTACCGCTTTTTAACTTTTCATTCCTTTTGGTAGTTATACATCAGTCAGAACGTATTATACTAATACAAGTAATAGCATCATCGCTCATCAGCCATTTGAAAGGAGGCCATGATGCAGCTTGTTTGTTCCTGCCGTACAATGCGTTGAACTTTCTACTCGTGGGGTAGTCCGAAAGCGTAAAGGGCATGCGTGACCGGATCAGAGTCGTCAATCAAAAAAAACAAATATACCAACAGGTCAAATTGTGGGGCATAATTTGAATAGCAAAATAGGCGTGTTCGTCCCTCAACTATCGTCCGAGGTTCAATTTCGTCCCTCAACTTTTAATTAGATCAATTTAGTCCTCAAACTTCTATTTTCATATCAATCTCATCCCTCTTCTTAGTTGGTCGTCCAAGTTAGCGTACCACATCACCCTAGACATGTTTTTTTTTCTAACTCATCACTAGCAAATGTCATCTATGTCTCCTCCATCCACCTTATTCTCTCTCATCTTGCACTCAGCCTAACATTGAGTAAATTGGAGGGCAAACCATATTTTCAGAGAAAATACAGGATAAGAGGTGGCCTCGACAATAGATGAAGGAGAGAGGGGATGCAAATAAGAGGTATATAGAATATTTAGTATTGATAACTTCACGTAAAACACTCCTGGGATGATGTGCCATGCCAACGTGGACGACCATTTAGGATGATGGACAAAATTGATCTGAAAGTAGAAGTTTGACGACTAAATTGGTCCAATTCAAAGTTGAGGGACGAATCTGACCCTCAGATGATAGTTGAGGGATGAAAACGGCTATTTTCCCAATTCAAATCCACCGTGACTAGTGTGGGGCTGACACTCGGAGAACCTCGGTGCACTCAGGGGGAAATGTTTTTTTTCTAGTTTTTATCTCCAAAACTTAAGCGAAGATGAAAATTAAAGTAGGCGTGTTTGGAACATGAAACATTCTAGGGAGCTTTGTTGTTTAACTCTTTTACAAGAATGTCATTCTCTCCCTCTACCAATTTAATTACTCTACACGTGGAAAAAACCATTCTGATCGATATTTATTATTCTTGAACTTTGATCTTATAGCTACTCCTGCAATTGCAACCTAACCGCCACACAGAACTCTTTCTAGGTTTCTAGTAGCAAAAAGGTATCGACTATTAAAATATAATGCAATGTAACCACCCATCCATGTATCCAACTAACATCCATCTAGCTCATTTCACGTCGAAGGTGACGTGACAATGCGATGTAACCGAGCTTTAGAGCTTGCAATGCGTCAGCAACCCGTGTGTACTGTGTGTGACCGCAGTAGCCGACGATTGGACCAACAGTGCAGCAGGGGTTCGGAAGATGTTGCGGTCGCTGGTCGTCAGGCCAGCTCCAACAGCCGGCGACGTCGCCATCTCAGTCAGCCCTTTTCTGACGTGGAGGAGCGAGGGAGAAGTGAGAGAGTACTCACCAGCGACTAGTTCGTCAGCAATATATTTCTCATCATCCGAGGGGACGTGAGTGCAGCAGATGGACAAAATGCTTAGGACTTACAACGATTCGTCATGTCCGTGTCATAAAAAAGGCAGCCTCCAGGTGGTTTCTGGCAGTGGGCGCTGACTGTTTGTTCTTTCCCTTCCGTACAATGCGTTGAACTTTCTACTCGTGAGGTAGTCCAAAAGCGTAAACAAATATACCGACAGCTCAAGTTGTGGGGCATAATTCTAACCGACCGTGAGCAGTGGGGAGCTTATTTGGAGCGAGAGAAATTAAAATTAACGTTTAGAGAATAGAGATGCGGCATTGCTAACGTAAGCGCGTGACCTCTTCTCTATTAATTAATACAAGTCCGGCAATCTCTGCCGGGTTTACGTTTCAAAAAAACGTAAACGCGTGAGAGCTTTGTATGAACACCACGGTAACCTAAAAAATGTTAGGGCCAACGACTGGGCATGTGGTTGAAGGACATGAAAATTTCCAGTATATTCGGAGTTAGACCTATAGAAATTATTTCTTAGGATTGTTAGTCTCATGGACATGTGGTTTATTTGCGTCCCTTGAGCCTTCCTAAGGTGAAAATCTCCAGAAAGATGCGTTGTTTATCAATGCAGACGCGAAATCTTTACGGTAAAAACAATGCTCCAGAAAGAGGCTATTGAGAAAGTTTGTAGTTTCGCTCTCTTTTTCCTTAAAAAGTAATTCCTTTTAGTGCACATGAAATACACAAAAAGTTTCCATTATGAATTGATGATGAGTTAGAAAAAAAAACCAAGAAGAAGAAGAAATTAGGCCGCATTGTGCTCAAACCGGCCGGTCGTCAAGCCAACTAGCTGATCATGGCAGGTGATTTCTGTGGCCCTCTTGTTGGCACTGGCACGTTTCCAGGCTGCCAGCCATGCAACAGGCCGGCAGCCGAGTCAAGCAGGGCTAGGCACGGCCGTTGACGATGGTGACATGGCCTGTCCCTTTTCCTTTGACTGCAAGTTCCCTGGCAGGTCGCCAAGCAGCGTTGAAGAACTTCCAGCTAGCAAGGCAGCATTGCAACAACGCAAACTTCTCACTTCTGTCCTCCACTGCAAGTTGCTCCCGTTTTTTGGGAAAGCAGGAGCTTCATGGATGATGCTTCCACAGTCAAACGCGCATGTATTGGTCAAGGGCAGGACGACGACGCCGACCATAAAGTTTGATCCAGAATCTTTGACTTAGCATGGATCCAACAATATTAATTATGATAACAATAAAAGTGGCTCATGCAAATAAAGTGGTCAATAAAAGTATTTCTTATGGTATGGAGAGTATCTAAGCATTAACTTAAGGCATAAGTAAACCTAAATGCCATATAGGTATATATATTATGTGTGCCACAAAAGTTAGTCCCCAAATAAAATGGTCAGTGAAGCTATTCCTAAATGCCGAAGATTCATCTAACGAGTACTCTCTTGTTCCAAATTGTAAGTCATTTTAATTTTTCTAAGTATATAACTTTTACTATGCTTTAGACATAATATAAATCTACTACCTCCGTACCAAAACTTAGAAAAGGTATGAATCTAAGAAAAATTAAAACATCCTATAGTTTAGAACGGATGGAATACTAAATATTATGGACCGATTCAAACCAGCACACACTAGTTATCTATAAATTAAACACCACCCTCATGCCGGGCCAATAAAACATTTTACCAGCAATCTATCTATATGTCGTCAATCCTCGTAGGTCCGCTTATGCTCTCTTTTCGATCTTCATTCCTTTTGTTAAGTTAGATATAAAGTAAGCTTGAGTAGCTCACATGGCGCCATAATAATATTGTTAGAAGCAACCAAATTAGCAAGTAATATCATCCTCATTCTTGAGATGGAGCCTACGTGCCATGCAATTTGCTTGTTCCTACCGTGCAATTTTTTAAACCTTGTACTCTCATGGGGCAGTCCAAAAGCTCACGCGTGACCGAATCAGAGGTCAACTATTATAATATATAGTTTTCGCAAAACATACTAGAAGGTCAATTCAGGGCGTCAATGGGAACCTTGGCTCTCTTTTTTTTTTCTTTGGCATGTGACAGTGACCTGTGGGGCACACTGAGCCCCTGTGGATCCACCAAGAAAACTTGGTTATGTCTTTCGGAAAATAAAAAAAACTTTGTTATGCTAATTCTGTTTTAAATTAGTTATGTCGATGTTAGCTTTGTACACATTCATTTGTTTTTATATGTGCCAAAGTCTAAATCATTTTACATTTTACTTTTTCTTGAACCGGATAACAATTTTATTAAACCATGGTACTAGGCAAATTGCTAGCAACCAGAGAACCTACAAAGTCAGGGGCACCCTCAGCAAGAAGAGGAGAGTCCATCGGGGCTACTTAACTGTATTTTCTTGCAAAAAAACACAAGTTATCATCAGTCAAAGTTTAAAAAATTATGCCACACCTAAATTCATAAATGCTCTTATGTTACCAATAAATGAGAGCACATCTCTTGCCCTCTCTTCTTCCCAACGTGCACGAATAGTTGTTATATATGTAATGTTCGTGCATCTTCAATGGCATCACCAATCTAGGAAAATATTATATCTTAGAAAAAGCATGAGAAATTAGCCAACCAATTTCCCATGCTATAAGCATACGACTCCGATTACATGTGCAGGAAACACATTTTTCTCCAATGTAATGTGAAATCTAAGGAATAAAAAGTAAAAGTTCACACAAAATGAGAGCTTAAACTTTGGTCTACAATATGCACCTTCCATCCGAATGTAAAAAAAAATGTCTTTCCATATGCGGAAGTATTACTATGTCTCAAATTTGACAATTCGTTACAATTTAAACAAGCAATCTCGGACCCAAATACGTATATATTGATTACTAATAAATCTTTTTTGAAATGATTAGTAAGAAATCTTGAAAGATCATAGGAAGGATATCCCTTCTACGTGTTTGCGAGATTATAAAAGGCAGGGATAGAAGTGTCCTTTGCGTTAAGGAGAGAGAGGTTAAGGGGGGAGAGAGAGAGAGAGAGTCTAGAGACAGAGGGGGGAAGGGGAGGCCGCAGCAGAGAGTCCAAGGGTGGTAAGCACCGGCACCACCTGCGGAAACGCCCCCCCTCTTTCCATCTCCTTCCCCTCCAAGCCTCCGCCTCCGCCTCCTAAAATCTCAATCGCCTCCGGGTTTCTCCAACCCCCGCCTCCCCCCACCCGATTCTCCGCGTCGACTTCCCTGGCCCTGACCTCTAGAATCACCCGTCGCGATCTCGCATTAAGGTACCAGACTCCCCTGATGCTCAGTGCCTTCTTTTTTTTCTTTCCGCTGGCAATTTCGTTCGGCTTTACTGCTGGATGCGCGATCGGGTTAGATCGGCTAGTTCGTCGTCCCGATCGGTTTCGTTGGCCGCTTCGTCGAAAGGCTTGGTCTTTTGTAGGTGGGGTTCCGTCGGCTCGCCTTCTTGGCCCGGGGAATGCGGGTGATCGGGGGGTTTTCTTGGGGTTTTGGCGTGTTGCGATCTTAGCGCGCTTTGGGTTGCGAGATGATGCCCCGGCGGGTGGACAGGTAGGCTTCGATTCCCCTGCACTAGGCGAGATTTTGGTGAGCTCTCGGCAGCAGAATTGCGGATTATTTTGGTTTTTCTACCCTGCTAGTGTTACGATTTCGGTATCCGTATGGATTGCTTGGAATATATTTGTGGGAGTGATTTGGGATAAAATTATTCCCTTGTTTAGTTGTTTTTACTTTGCTCGATTGCCGAAATTCAGCTTTAACACTGGGATACTGCGATCTAGGAACTGTTTGGTCGCCGGAATTTGATTTACATGCACAGAATTTGGTGCGTCGGTCACAACGATTCATCTCTTTGGTTTGTTGAGGGCTGGCTGTCTTGCGTAAAGCTATTTGTTCTGTTTACATGTGGGGTTTGGCCTCATCTGCTTTTCTGTGGGTGCATTGGCTGTTCCAAGTATCCGAAAAAGATCTGACTTTATACATGTCTGTTTCATGGGAATTTCGTGATCACTGATTGCAACATTGGCTTGGTTGTGTTGTAGGGCCAGTGAAGGAACCTGCATTGTGTGGTTGATTCGGCACCGCCCATCAGCTGCTGCCCGGGTGTTCTGCTAATCATCCTGTTTCTGACATGGAGGAATCACATGGTAGTCAGGAAGCTTCAAGGTTCAGAGCTTTCGGCAACGGGGTCTCTGGTGCTGCTCAGGAGAGTGCTGGTGACAGGGAGCTCCACAATGTGGGGATTGCTTCTCAGGCTGCAGGGGCTTATCTGAATGGTAGAGCGTTGTTCCCTTCTGAATCTGCCATGTACAGCTCATCCGAGGCTGGAAGCAATCAGCATTTTCAGGGGTTCTCTCGCAGTGGCAGTCTGTATGATGAGCAGTCCCTCACATCTGCTTTTGAGGACATGACTCTCGGTTTCAAGACCCGTGCAGATGATCCGCCTACCCGCCATCACAATGTGGCGCTGACAAACGGACACCATCCATCTGGACATGTGGATGTTACCCTAAACCAGCAACATGTGCCTGCAACACGCCAAGATGATTCCCTGACTCTACAGTTTAGTGTGCCACATGCCAAGCAAAAGTCTGATGTTGAACACCAAGAACAAGGTTATGGGTTTCCAGCGCACTCGGGGAAATTTTCAAGAACCTCTGGGCTGCGAAGCTTGAATAGCAATTTTGGTGTTCCTTACCACCCATCAACTGCATCTGCTTCCCCCTTCCAGCAACAATGTTATGTTGATGAGCAATCTCAGATGTACAGGCCCCATGATCAGAATGTTAGATCAAACTTCATATGGCCACATGGCGTACAACCATACTCTGTTGTGCAACCACATTATCTCTGTCCACAAATGCAACAAGTTTCTGGTTTTGATGTTTATCAACATAGAAGCAATGAGCATGCTACAGTTTGCAATCCTGCAAATGTCCCATCCTCGCATATTGGAACACCAAATTCTCATGGGCTGGAAAATGGGTATCCTTACTTCAATGCTGCTGCTTTTCAGAAGAGAAATAACTGGCTGAATAATACATTCACAGACAGCTTACCCAGTACATCTTACACTGACAGTTCATGTGGCAGCGGTGATTTTCGCCATTCTCAGCAATCTGAAAAGTATTTCCATCCATCTGGACAAGGTTTTTCACATCATCAGCAAACAGATAACCTTGCTCCTCCATATAGACTAGGTTTCTCGCATCATCAGACATCTGGTAGATTGAACACAGGCAGTTATCCAGAAAGCTTCCTGAGGAGTCATGATGTTGGAAATTCAATTAGAGCTATCAATTTTGCTCCCTCAGTTAATGGCTATGCTGATATGGACCACAGGATTAATGGTTATGATCATGACCACCTTGGCATTCAGAGTAATAATTCCATGCCCCAGTTTTTGTCATCAAAAACTGAGCTGACAGTTGATGAAGTTGTTGGAAGAATATGTATCCTGGCGAAGGAGCAGAAAAACTGCCACTTTCTGCTGAAAATATTAACAGAAGGCACTCAAGAGGATGCTGATAAAGTCTTTTATGAAATAATTGATCATATTGGTGAACTTATGGTGGATCCAGTTGCCAACTATTTGGTGCAGAACATTCTTGGAACCAATGATCATAGGATGCGCATAATTTATGAAATCACCAAAGCACCTGCAGAGCTTATTAAAATTTGTTGCAACGCGCATGGGTATGAACATAATCTGATCTTTGCTATTTCATCACTAATATTTATTGCTTTCATCTCTTATCTTTTAGAGATAAAATTTCAGGACTCGTGTAATGCAAAAGGTCATAGAGACTATAGCTACCACAGAGGCGGCTTCGATGGTTGTGACTGCGTTGAGCCGTGGAACAATTCGTTTGATGACAGATCCTAATGGATACCATGTTATGAGCCTCTGCTTGGATACATTATTACCTGAACACAAGGCGGTAAGCTGTCTGCCACATCATATGATTTAGCTATTATTCTTGTGTACCTTAGACACTATGCATATGCATGTTGATTGTATTAAACTGTGATGTGTGTATAGGTATAGTTTGTTCTTTGTACGCAATGCCTGTCTCTGTAATGTTGTGACTCTGCTGGATACAGCAAAATTATCCAATATTAGAGAATGTGTACCCTGCAGCCAAAATATTAGTGTAGGTAAACACTCGCCTATATGACTCTCCAAGCAGTGCATCAATTCAATATTGTACTAGATAATTTGTTCTTTGTACACGATGTCTGTCTCTGCAATGTTTGTGACACTGCTGGATACAGCAAAGTATCCAACATTAGAGAATGTGTACCCTGCAGACTGAATTTTTCCAGTAGAGAATATTAGTGTAGGTAAACACTAGCATATATGACTCTCCAAGCAGTGCATCAATTCATTAACAAACCAGCCTGCATTTTAACACAGTTTGGATGTCTGTATAACTGTTGCAGTTCATTATTGAGGCTGCTGCATCACGCTATCTTCAACTAGCAAGGGATCGTCATGGCTGTTGTGTCCTTCAGAAATGTATTGAACATTCAAATGATGAACAGAGGAATGATTTGTTGAGCAAGATTACATCCAGTGCCCTTAGGCTTTCAGAAGATCAGTATGGGTATGCTCGTTCTTTTTCCATCTTAAATCTGTTTTTATCTAATCTGAATGATACTGCTGTTACTATGCTTTTTTGCATAATACACGATATAATTTCGGTTCTGGCAGGAACTATGTTATTCAGTTTATTCTTGGCCTCAAAATTGAATGGGCAACAGCCAGAGTAGTGGATGAGCTGGCAGGTCACGTTGGAAATCTGTCCATGCAAAAATGTGGTAGTCACGTTGTGGAGCATTTCCTTCACCAGGCACCACAGTTGATGTGTGATAGGATCATCAACGAACTCATGAATGATCCTAAATTGCCTCAGATCATAATTGATCAGTACGGGAACTTTGTGATTCAAACAGCACTTAAACAGTGCCAGGTAAAGATTCAACTCCACCCTCAGCCAAAAGAATTCCATGTGCAATCCTTACCCAACGGTTGTTTAATGTTGCAGGGTGAACAATATGTTGCCTTTGTCGAAGCTATCAGACCGTACATTGCTACACTGCAGAGCAACATGTATGGGAAGAGGGTTCTCTCAAGGACATACTTGAAGAAAAAGCACTACCGATTTGGCTTCTGTTAACCTGCCATTTTTGCCGAATGTATCCTCAGGGACAGCCAGAATCCTATAGATAGAATCTATCTTTGCAAAACAGCAGAAGATCTTTTGTTTCCAGGGAAATTAGATTGCTTAGGGGAAGGATTCACCCTTTTTGGTGTGTTCTCATGCAGAACAAGTAGAGTTTCATCTGGCTGTTGTATTTGCCAGGATCCTTTTCAGTGTGTAGTTTATTGTACCTGTCAAACTGTAATAATATCGTGTAATGTGTTAGTTGTATTATCTGGTAAAAGCTAAAGTGGTACCATATAGTTTGGTCTTGTGTTTTCTAGTTCAACTGAAACAATCTTTAGCATGTTGTTGGGTCCATCAACAAAAGATGTACAATCATGTGATTTTTTTAGCATGTTATTTGCACGCACTTCATTTTTTTCTCAAGTAGTTTACACATGATTGCTGCAATGTTTCTTGCAAATTTTGCTCATATTCAGGATGATCTGCTTGAATCAAACAAACTTTGGCCTTTCATATAGAGAAAATGTTGTAAAAACTTACCTCTGTTGAAAGAAACACCGGAAGATTCAGTTTTGTAGCAGGATTTGAATGTATTCTGCTCAAGTATTCACCTCAGTAGTCTATGGTTAAACTCAAGATGGGAATGGGCCAGCCCGGACCTGGCCTTGAACCTGGCCCTATGTCCTCAGGGCCAATTTTAAGGGTCACAGGTCGACCCAATCTAGGCCTTGGCTGCGGCCTTGATGGCCCAATGGGCATCACGGGTCGGTCCAGGCCAACATTTACATTATGTTTATGCAATCACTTAATACATGAGATGCAAGATGTAATCACTCAGACAAGCATGATTAATATAATGAACATAAAGAGTTTAACTTCCATATCCATTAGCAATTAATAATCAGAAGTTTATCTCTGCCATTACAATTCAACATCAATGATTGGACAGTTTTCGCCATCAGTTGTCGATTCATCTCTGCCATTACACATAACTCATCTTTTTGCTAGTGATTACTCATAGATAACATTTAACTCTCAGTTTTCGCCACATTTTGCTTCATCACATATTAGACGTTACTGGATCAAACAGTTCTCACAACCATCACGAACCTTACTGTCCCTCCGCGGCCTCATCACCTGTTCAGGGAAATTGAATTGGTGAATTTCAGTGCATATGTATATATTCAGATGCAACAATAAAAAACAGAACAAGGGACAGTAGCTATACACCACAAAAGAAGAAAAATAGTCCGAACATAATTAAGTAGAATATCTCTATCAAGTAGTAGTATATCTCTTCCCCTCAAAAAGAAGTAGTATATCTCCAAGTTCTACTCCTAGCTGGTATTTTGATGTCAACAAAATACTTCACTACCATCCAGTAGATGTGATATGGTCCATGGCATTCAACAGAACAATTTTGCAGCTTTTCATTATATTGGCAAGGCAGCCATTGGCAGGGCAGCCATCATGTTCTGCAGTCGGCTGATTACTGCTATATGCTACTTGAGGTTAGATCACAATCACTGGTCACCATGTGTTAACAGGAATAATATATGCTACAAGAATTTCCATACTGCTACATGTCTACTTGAGGTTAGACATACATTCTTAACAGAAATGAGATGCAAAAAGTAGTAGCAAAAAGTACCTTCCAAAATTGAGATGATGTCATGAACCGAATCCATGCGGCGCTGAGTATGAGCTGCACAAAATAAGAGCAGATTTTATGACTTTGTGAAATTGAAGCATTAGTGAGAAATGCAATTAACATGTGTCTCATGATTTTACCGTTTGCCCTCATCCAGTCTTGCAGGCACACTAGAGCTTCAACGGTTTCTGGAGTCATTCGACTTTGAAAATCTTATAGTTTCTGCAAATCATCTTAAATCTTGGGTTTAGACTGGAGACAAACCTTCTGAAGCCATCATATTCCACAAGTGAGAAAGGCAACTCGTGCAACACAATCATCCTCATGAGCTCTTTGCGTGACACCGCCTGATTAAATGTCCAAGGCCCTAATGCAACTCCATCAGGGGTCATGATAGAGGCATTTAACTGACCAGCAACTCTAAGAGCCTTCTTCCTTTCATTGCACCTTTTCAAGTGCTTGCGCAATGAAGTCCTGATGAGAAAAGAGCATAAGGAGTTAATGTGATAGCTACTGGATAAAAGCTCTGCAAAGCTAAACAAAATCAAAGTGAAAAATGCTCACTACTGCTATAAGCTCTGCAAAGGTTTACAATTGAAGGAGACAACACTGGTGGTTGTGGAGCCCTTATCCTGGGTTCATCATGCATGAACAATAAGCTAGCCCCTTCTTCCTTTTCAATATTTTCGAACTATTAAAAAGATTAATAGATGGGATACAGTTCATTAGCTCAGTGGGTACAGAATAGCTGAGTGGTAACTAAAAGAGAATTATGCATTAGTCAGCAATACAATCTCTTAGACACATAATAATAACACAAGCAAGGCAGCCGATGAACCAGAATCAGACCTGCTGCTAGTCAGTATTCAGTAATCAGATGTAAGACCTGGCGCTGATGAAACCCATAGGCACAGAATTCCAGAGCACTCAAGAACAGTAGTATATAGTACTAGCAATACTCAGCACAAAGTCACAGCCAACAAATCACTGAAAATCAATCGCAGAATCACCAAAATATTAATACGAATCAAATTAGGAGGTATGCAATGCTACAGAGCTATCTTTTTTTCAGACATTGTGGCAGAGCTGTCTTGGTTAATGGATAAGATGGTTCTACCGGGGATCAGAAAAACCAGGGCTGAATATGTTGCAATTCTAGAGAACAAGCATCATACTCAAAGCAGAGCTAGTCCTAGTGCAACTTGCATCTGCAAGAGACTAGTAACACGATGCAAATTACCATCTAACACCGTTCAGTTAAGGAGTAAGCAGTGTTGGAACTTTTGGGTGGTCAAAAAGGCCTAAAAGAAATAAGCCCGTTACGCGCCTTGATCGGAGGCTCAAGTCCAACTCGTGGTTGTGACCCCAGGTCGCTCAGCGCCATAATAAATAGTGGGACCCGGCGTTTTTGTGATTAACCTAATCAGACTCAAAAACCCTAGCCACCCATTACAGCCGTCCCGATCCACGGCGGCGCTGGAGCCACCTGAAGGCCACCGCCTCCGCTTGCCGTCCAACACCGGACAGTGCCGGTATAGGCCGGAAGGAAGACGGTACCCGGTGAGATCGACTACTACGTCTACGTCGGGAACATCTACGGGAACGACTACGGCGGATCTGTTTTCGTCCCCGACAAAACCCACCGCCGAGATGTCGTCCTCAGCGGCCCCTACAATGACTGGCGGTCGAGATCTAAAACCCTTCTTCGTTATTCAGTTTTATTCTATAGGTTGTGCTCATATTTTAGGTGTTAGATCCTGTTAAGATTGAGTTTTAAGACGTGTTTGTTCTAACATGAGTAACCATTGTGAACATGTTGAGCCGGAGATGGCCGAGACGGCGAACATTTGTTAGGTTGTTTAGATCCAGGTCCGCACGCCTGGAGAACAAGGAAAGGTTGATTCCAATCTCCTGCAGCCTCGGCGCCGCAATTCTGACCACCTCACCAACGGCGTGGTCATCGTCGCTCCAAATCCAGCGAGTGCGATGGTCGAGCATTGGAGGGGAAAGAATAGAGATGAGAGATGGAAGAAGTTTACCTGATGGGATAGCCGCTGGAGGCTAGCGCGATGCGCGGAGTCGTCGCCGTGGGGGGCAGTGAGATGCGCCTCCACGCTGCCGCCGCCGCCGCCTCCTGCTCACCCGGCTCTCTTGCGTCTGTTATGTGTAGATGGTGGGGATCATATAGGACGTTAGGGTTGTTTTGGGTCGACCCATCATGCCCATTAGGTCAGTAGACTCCGGCTCTATGGACCCCTTCTCTCATTTGAGGTCGGCTCATGTGGTCCATCAGCCTTGCTCTCGTGGGTCAGGCCAACTACCCGATGGGTCGACCCGGCCCACTCCCATCTTGACGGTTAAACCAAAGCATACATTGGACAGGTGCTCGAGTACCAACACTGTGACTTCATTGCCTTTCAGTAATCTATGGTTAGACCAAAGCATACATCTAGCAAAACCAAAAGCCAGAAACCACAAAACATACATCGGACAGGTGCTCGAGTACCAACACTGACTTTATTGTCTTTCAGTAATCTATGGTTAGACCAAAGCATACATCTAGCAAAACCAAAAGCCAGAAACCAACAAACATCTGGTCCATGTTGGCTTCAAGAACCTGCAAAGTTGACTCAGCTTTTGAACAAGGATTTTAACTGTACGCCCATGATCAGCATAAACAAGGCCAACTGGTAATTTTTTTTCAATAGAGAATCTGAGTTCCACACATAAAAAGTTGCAAGTGCTCTGCTAGCTTAACATCAGGTTACAAGAACATGAAAGCTTACAATTTGGTAGAGTAGGATCTGATGTTCTACAAACATCAGACTCAAACTACACCTAGAATCTGCCTCGGCCTCTAAAGCCGCCACGCCCTCCACCCCTTGGAGGTCCGCCACGGCCCCTTGGTGGTCCTCTTCCCCCACGGAATGAACCACCACGGCCTCGGCCACCACCTCTTCCACCACGGCCACCACCTCTAGGTGCTCCTTGAGATTGCCCCCTGTTTAAAATAAGGTAAAAAGAATAGGATCAAATAACTCATGATGTTGGATATAATACCTGAGATGTCAGAAAACTAGACGTCTAGATAGCACTAAACCTGTTGTTTATCTTCATATATTCACTACCTATTTTATCAGAAAGAACTTTCCTTAAAATTATAATTCATAACAAAGAAGATTCAAATAAGCTGGGACTCTCTGCATCAGTTGGTAGCTTGGAACCAGCATTACATTCTACAATGCAAGCTAGATTTGCATACAAAAATAGTCGCTTTCATAACTTAATGGTGATGTCATATTTTTAATTATTTCTTAACAGCTAGGTGAGAATTGAACGTAGAGAATAGACAGTTTCTTTTTTAAGATTTAATGCAGGCCAAATGAGTTCCAAACCAAATTGTTTGAAGAAAGCCGTAAGTTGCGAACCTACCAATTTACTATCAAGTAAAATAACAAAGTGCGCAAATGAATGGAATACTTCAGTTTGCTTTTTCAGAAACAGGCAAGCATTTGCATGAGAAATGGCAACAATTAGATCAACTCATACTTTGGCTGTGGCAGGAAGCGCGAGAGTGGCAACAATTTCATGGGGTCGATGTAGAACTTGTCGCCTTCCTTGTAGGACGTTGCAATGATCCCTTCCATCATCTTTACAGAGAAATACTACACACACAACAGAAACAGATTCAGCACAACAGTACAAGCATAAGTACAACAATACTTTCAAAGCACTGTCAACCAGACTTGGCTAACTAGAACACTTCAGATAAAATCTGTGAGCCTATAGCCCTGAAACTATACATCAAAATCCAAAGAAGACTAGTAAGAACAAAGAATATTTCAAAAAAGGAACATCCACGCTACATAACATTTTCACCGTTAAATGTGCCAACCTATCCAAATACATAAATCGATACAACTAAGAGACCCTACAAGAGTAAAACCTGCAAACCATATACTAAATCCTCACTGAACAAATAACTGCGCTCGTTTTCTCTCTAAGCAACGCAAAACTTCAACAACCCAAGTCAATAAAGCTATTCCGCAGTCCTACCTACGCAAGGAACACAGGGCAACTTCACAACTCGCTGTGAGCAAGAAAAAAAGGCTAAGATTTCTCAAGGTGCACAACAGGATTGGTAGTAGGCAGCAGGGCGAGGAGGAGCTCACTGATTCGTTGATGGGGCCGAAGATCTCGTCGACCTTGCCGATCTGGGTCTTGTTCTGGAGGTAGATGGGCGCGTTGAAGTAGGGAACCTTCTCGTTCGTGAGCTTCGTCACCGCGTCCCCCTCGCACGCGTGCAGGAACGTCGACACCTCTGCGCACACAAGCACAACAGCGGCAGCCCCGAGTCAGCGAATCCTCCCCCACACGAAACGAACCAAAACAGTAAGTTTTCCCCGGAGAGCGTCGAGATGGCACGCACCGACGACCTCCGCGGGCGGGCCCTCGTCGCGGAACCCGCCGCCGCCGCCGAACCGACCTCCGCCACCGCCGAAGCGGCCGCCTCCGCCGCGCCCTCTCGGTGGCCGCATGGCGCGTGGGGTGCCCTTGGGCTCGCTCAGGGAGAGCTGGGTGGGTGGGAGAGGGAGGTGGAGGACTTTGGCGGCGCGGGAAGGGGAGGCGGCGGTGGGAGATGTGAGGGAGGGGGCGAGGGTTTATTAGGGTTTTAGGAGGGGAGTGTGCGGGGGTTTTGTGGGTAGGGTGGGAGGCTGACAGGTGGGCCTGGAGCGGGGGAGGAAGGACGGCCGTTGGATCGATGGCTCGTGTGGGCAGGGGACGAGTGGACGGCGATGCGGCGGGCAGGCGCTTCTCTTGCTCTTGGGCTTGTTTTGCAGCAGCTAAAAGAGTTTAGCAAAGCAGTGAAATGGAAGTCAGGAGACATAGATTTCGAATTTCGAAGATGAAATCTGGTAAATAAATTCGAAGTATGACGATGCACAGCATATATAACCTTACTTCTCCTGAAACCTGCAAGCTCATATATGTGATATTTATTTGAAGTTGCCACGGTAGTTGGGTATCATACTATATTTCTCGATATGGATCTAGTTCAATGAGAATTTTTTGCATACTTCGCATGCTATTCTTTGATACTCTCTCCGTCCTAAATGTAAATATTTTCAAAAGAAATTCTTATTTAAAAGCAATTGGCAAGTTATTCTTTGATGCTCCCACCTTACCTAAATGTAAGGTCTTTTAAAGTTTTTCATAAATTAAAATGCCCTAAGTTTGATTAAGTTCATAGACAACAATATTAACATCCTATCACATCAAATAGGAATAATAGCTATTTTTGTCCTCCAACTTTCCACTGAAGCTCGCTTTCATCCCTCAACTGTTAAAATAACTATTTTAGTCCTCAAACTTCTCCCTACGGCATAATTTCATCCTTTGTCCTACGCGTCTTGCCACGTTGGGCATGCTATGTCAACATCCAGTCATCTATTCTTTTTTTTGAAGAACTCATCATCTATTCTTTCAACCATACTTAAATTAAATCTAGCTTTTGAATTCTTAAATGGATGTTTAAGCAATTGGGATTGATGGTTACTTTGTTAAAGGATCTAAAAGAGGTGTTTTGCTTTCAACTGTTGGAAAGGGATGCAAATGATAGCATCGGTTGTTGTGGAATAGGAGAAATAAAATTGATGGGATCGTTTTCTTGGACATCTTAAGAAAAGATATCAATATCCATTATAATGTTGAACGATGGCTGTTCAAACAAACTTAATGGAAAATAGCATGGAAATAAGAGGAGGTAAAAGGTCAATTCAAATCCACTTGGAACTATGGATGGATGGATGGATGGATGCTGATGTGGCGTGCCAACAAGACATGACATGTAGGATGAGGGACGAAATTGACTTGTTGAGAGAAGTTTGAGGTCTGAAATGGCTGTTTTGATTGTTGGGAGGATGAAATTGAGCCACGGTAGAAAGTTTAAGGACGAAAATGGTTATTTTGCCCATCAAATAAGCAAATGATCAAAATATATTCCATAGTAGATTAATTATGATCATGTGATAGGAAAAAAGTTATTTTCTTATGGTTGGTCAAACTTAATATCAATGTACATGCAAAATAAAGACAACTTTAGTTTCGCTTTTTTCATCTATATTGAGAATTTGACAAAGTTGAAACAAAGAATACTCCTAACTTGTTACTTTCAATGTTATTTAAGCGCTAATGTGAGGTGTGGCGACCACCAACCTCTTATCGGACCAAAGTTGGTAGAGCAAGACGGGCAAGTCCAATGACTATAACCACGGCAAACAGTATCTAAAAGAAAACATAAGACCACTCCTCTCTGACAACGTAAGTCTTCTTCCTTTTTACGCCACCACCAAGTGAAGTGATGAACTTGTTGATATTACCCACCGGCTATAAACCACCTTTTTCACTTCAAATTTAACCCTATCATTGCCATCACCATGCCAAGAGGCAGATCCAACGTCGTCCTTCGTGCTGCAGTTGGCGAGCAAAGCATGGTTAAATTAGATAACGGAGTCGATTGTTGTCCTCTGTTTCTTCTATTATTAATCCCTTTTCATTCTCTCGAACCTTGGTTAAGCGTCGCTGACGATACCTTGCCTAATGAGCGTCTCGTGGTCTAAACGTTGCCTTAAGCACACTACCTTCTGATTGAACATGGTGATAAGCAATGAAGCAAATCGCTACGAGAATAACCATACTGCATTTAAAACTAAATCAATCCTTAAAGTTTAGTGAAATATGGCAAATTTGGCAAAATTGAAGAGGGATAATACTCTTCCATATCACCTTGCTCAACTTGAATTATCCCTACAACACTTTCCCCACTCGGCTAAAGTCAATCTCCACCTCCCGGACTCGTCCCCCACCTATCCCGCATGCATCCACCCTCCGCCGTCCCCAAATCGGAGTCGATCCCGGCGAAACCCTAGAAATCCTCCCGCCATGAAGGCCGCCAACCCGAATCCGAAGCACAAGCCAATGCCTCCACCCGCGGCGGCAGCGGCGGCGCCGCGCAACCCGCAGGCCCCCTCCTCCAGGGCGTCGTCGTCGTCCTCGTCTGCTGCCGACCACAACCCCAACAAGCGCCCCCACCCCGGCAACTCCGCCGCCGCCGCCGCCACCGCCACCAGTGGTGCCGCGCCCGCGCCCCCGGACCCTGCCCCGAGCCTCAACTGGGAGGCCGGCCGGTCCCCTCTGCTCCCCGCGCCGCACCCGCAGGCGTACCCGCCTCCCCGGGGCGCGTCGCCGCTGCTGCCGCCGCCCGTGCCCCTGCCCCCGTCGCGGCCGCTGCTCACCGTGGCCGCGGTGGAGGCCGTGATGAACGCCATCCCGCCGCCGCCGCCGTACGGGCTGGAGGACCTCGACCGCCGCACCGTCGCGCTCTCCGACGGCACCGTGCGCACCTACTTCGCGCTCCCGCACGAGCCGCCGCCGCAGCTCCGCCAGCCGCCGCCGCCGATACCGGCGCACCTCTTGGCCCCACCGCTGCCGCCGCCACCGCTGGTCCCGCTGCGCCCGCCCCTCGAGCGGTGGGCTCCGCCGCCCATGCCTGCGCTCCTGCCCACTGCTGGGCTGCTTCCCATGCCGGTCCCGAAGCGGAAGTGGGAGGATCAGGCCAATGGGGGTGCGCCTGGGCAATCCTCTGGACGCCAGCAGCAGCAGCAGAAGGCTGAGGCGCGTGCCGTGAAGCAGGTGAAGGTGGAAGAGATGGGGGTGGACCCCAAGGCGCTGAAGAGCTCCTTTCTTAAGATGGTGAAGCTGATGAATGAGAATGAAGCAGATAAGAAGAATTACCGGGCCAATGGGAAGCTTTCCCAGCTGAAGTGCCCTGTCTGTCAAAGGTATGCTGAAAATCCGAAAGATTTTGCCTTGTTGATTTAATCCTATGTTTGGATGTGGTTAGCTGAGTGCAAAAAGTTCAAACTCAATTTAGATACCAACCAACTTTGGAAGTGAAAGTGATACATGATAAATGATTCGTCAACATAATGTTGTTGGTAGTATTTCATTATACTAGGACATAAGTGGATTCCATGTAGCACCTTTTCTTCCCCTAAAAAGAAGGGGGCAAAATATAACAAATGATTTTGGATTAGTGTTAGATAATCTTAACAGTTGAAAAAAAAACTGTTGTCATGTTTGAGTTTTTGGATTTACCATGGAATGGCACTTCCACAGATTGTTTATGTATTTCTGCAACAATTGGTATTTTGTCTACACTCATCTTTCTCCTTGGTTAGCTTCTCTATTTGTCCATTTTTTTATATACATGTACCAGTTTGTTAATCAATGAAGTTATACCGTTTGACGTTTTTCGTGTACTATTAGTAAAATAAATGGAAGATACCAAGGTTGAGAGTCAACTAAAAGTGAATTTAAACAAGGAATCTATAAATGGAAGATATCTAGGTAGAGAGTCAATTAAAAATGAATTGAAATAAGGAATCCTTGGTTAGTCTTTGTTTGCAGTTCCTAATAGTTACATTGCCATGTTTTATGTCATAGAACTATTACTTGGTGAAACTTTCACCAAATAGTTTCTGCAGTCCATGTTTCTTCACATACTTCAAGCTCATACCAGAAATTTTTGGTTCTTCAGAATTGTGGTTGCATCCTTTGTTTGCCTCTGCCTTCTTGCATGATTGATTATGTTTATTTGCGTTCCTCTGCCTGTTCTGTTTATTCATCCTTTTCCTCTTTCCCCCTTCTCCCTGCCGCATTTTGCCTCTTTATCAGGATGGTAAGGCGTTGCCTTGGCTGGCCTTATAAGTGCATAGGTGTTTGGAAGGGGGTGGGTCGCCACACCTCACTGTAATGTCTTAAAACCATGCCCTTCTCCTTCACCTGTCTTCTATTTGGCTCTTGTTTGGTTGGCTCTTGTCTGCCCCAACTTCCTTGGGACAAAGGCTTTATTATTGGTGTGATGGCTACACAATGATTGTACATTGGACAAACGGTGAAGTTTGGCAACTTTTCTTGGGATCCTTGGGTTTAAATTTGATCTCTGTCTGAAATACATTAAAAAACTTTTGTCAATCACTTTTCTTCTTAGTTCGACTCTGCTATCTAATAGTGAACGTGCAATGTCATATTGGGCTTCTAAACAAACTTGATATACCAGCATTATAGCATACTAGACTGTCAAATTGAGAAATCCCTAAGTTCTGGATTTTCCTTTGGTTGTTTCAACATTTCCTTGTTCATTCAATGATTGTTGGAAATATTTCTATTAGCGCTGACGTTTGAAGGTAATTATTTCTTGTAAGTGTTGGTTTGAGGAATGGTATAGTGACGATCCATTGATCCAAACTCTTAGCACACTTGTTTGCTTTGAGGAATGACATGGATAGGCCCATTTCTATTTCGTTCCTCATAGGCACATGCTAGTGGAAGTATAAAAATGATGTCACCCCCATCAAAATCATGGGTTAATTCCATGAAGGGCTATACCATATATCAGGCTGTGCATTCGGTTAGACCGAACAAACCGATCGGTTCTTTGGTTTTCTCTGAATTTCGGTTACTAAAAAGTTGGGACCGATCGGTCATTTAAATTTATAGAGACCGATGAATTCGGTTTTGGGTAATTCGGGTTCGGTTTCGGTCTTAACCGAAGTGACCGAACTGGAATTGAAAAACAGGGAACACTCGCACTTACAGATGAATCAAAGCAAAAAAAAAAGCTACAGATTTCAAGCAGAGAAGCAGGGAACACTTGCACAGATTCAGATCAACAAGTTCCTTTAGTGAACAACCCATCCCAAATCAAACAAATTCAGATCTATGCACAAATCATAGAATAATCCTGACGCCTTGCTGCCTTGCTGGTGCCATTGTGGACTTGTGGTCTTGCATGCAGTGGAGACGCTTGCAGCCACCTCCTCGATCTGTGACCCGGCCACTCACCTAGCAGTTGAGGGAGCAGGCGCTGCCGGCTGCAAGATTTGAGGCCTCGCTCTGCGCTCGCCTGCTGTTATCGCGGGAGTGGCGGGCTGGTGCCTGGCGGTGTCCCCTTCCACGGCGAGCGGCCGAGCGCAGGGACAGGAGACGGCGGCAGCGCGTTTAGCTCTGGGAGGCAGGGAGAATGGGGGTGGGAGCGTGGGTGGGTTAGGGTTAGATATATGTACCTGTGACTCTTGGGCCGGTGAGTGCTAGTAGGCTATCGGGCTGAAATTAACAGGCTGTATTGATGGCTTTGTATATATTGGTTTTTTCGGTTAGATCGGTTAACCGAGGACCAGAACCGAATGGACCGAAATTATTTCGGTTATTGAGAACACAGGACCGAACTGGGGACCAATTTTCTCGGTTTCGGGTAATTCAGTTCGGTTCGGTTTTCGGTTATTGGGTAATTATGCCCAGCCTGAACCATATATGACGAGTTGCTTCCGCGAACCGTACACCTCGTTGGTCTCTCTCAGAGCCAATATAAGGATGTTGAGATGATAGCCATTGAACAATTCAATAGCATTTGAGCTTCATCCCTTTGGGTTACATTACCGATGATTTGGTTCCTCTTCTGGCTGGTTAACTTGGTAAGCTCACTCAGCACAGAAAGCGCTTACCAGGCTCAGTTCTGCCTGTTGCTATTTGCCTAACCATTTGTGCGGCATAATGCCTAAAAATGGCTAATCCTGCATTCCGTGCATTAAGTTTTATTTCGACTGCTATCTTAAACTTCTCTTAGCAATATAATAATTTCCGGTCACATTAGAGTTATTGTGGATTACCTTACTCATTTATGCCATTTATAGGAAGTTCCAATTATTTATTTTGAACTTTTATTTCAGTAATATATTATTCCCAACGGTCACATTAACGATGTTGTGGATTGGCAGCCCCTGGATTGATCAGATGCGGCTGCTTTTCGCATGAGTTTCCTATTTCCATATGTAACACAACTATTGTAAAATGTCATGCTTCCACTAGATGATTCAGCAGTGCTAGCCTGCTAGGAATGCTGGGAGTTTTCTGTGAACTTGCATATAATTTATTTTTTTAGTTGGGTTTAGTGGAAAGCCACCTAAAAATGACCTATATGCGGGTTTGGCGATAAATCCACTCGCATCCCTAGGTCCTGCTATCCTTTTTTTTAAAAAATGCGATATTCTGGATTATCTGCCTCATTTTGGATCATAACCTTGGTAATATTCATATATTTGTTAGAAAGATGAGATATGTTGCCCTACTGTGTATGACAATCAATTGCCCCAGGTTCTGACGACCTCAACTGTCTGGCCATTCTCAGTCATCAACAGAGGATTTTTCAGACTAGTACAGATTTTAAAGCCTTATTAGGGGGTTAACTGAACCCTAAACTAGTTCAAATGGTTAGCAGTCAAACATGCTACTTGAATAGATAAGCATACAAGAGCCCCTCTTAACTCCAAACCATCAGAGTTTTTGTTTTGATTTGATGAAGAACACAACACTATTGCTTAGGATCACACTCTCTTGTCGTGCTCCCATTTTTTGTTCTGGAATGGTCTGTGCCTGAAAAGCTGTAGCACTATTTTCTTAATCGCTACTTTGCGAACAGAAATCAGTTTAGGAGCAAACAATCCTAGAAAATTTGGGAGCATGCAACTTGGAAAAAGAGACATGTGTGTACTTTGACGTGATACATACATTCTATAATTGTTTATATTGGAGGATTCCACAAGAGTTTCATTGGTTTCAAACTATTTTTATACAAAATTACTACATTCTGAAGATATAACCACAGGACACTATGAGCCACGGCCTTTAAGGACCTAAAGATGTACAGTTACATGTTGCACATTTTTTTGTTCTTTTTGTGAATGCTTGCCTTTTGTTTTCTCCCCTTGTCATTACTACCTGGAACTATGACGTTGTGCTGCCAAGCGAAGTTATTTTGCCACTAGGGTTTACTCCCATTCTTTGTTTTAACAATTATTATGGCTATTTTTGGATTCCTTTTGTTCTTAGTTCCACAAACATTCTGTATCTTATTTCACTTTTCTGAGATTTTGTCAACTGTTTGGTTCATACAAAATCAGCTATAAATCGACAATCTTTTAAAGAGGGTTCTGTAAATTAATTTTCTGAAAACAATTTTTTGTGCATAATTTCCATTGAAGTTGGTTGTATGCATGATTTGATTACAGGGATTCTGTAGATTTGCACGCGCTCCTCAATCATGCATACCATGCAAAGAATGCGGAGCATCGTGCTGATCACCTAGGGTTTCACAAAGCATTATGTGTTCTTATGGGTTGGAATTACTCCGTAGCCCCTGTTCACAAAACCGCTTACCAAGCATTATCTACTGCCGCCGCTGAAGCCAATCAAGGAGATCTTATCTTATGGCCTCCAACAGTGATAATTGAAAACACATACAAGTCAAAGAACGACGGGCAAAAGGATGTCATGAGTAATAAAGAGCTGGAGAGCAAGCTGAGAGGTATTCCGTCAATGCTTGCTCTGTCACTGTGTTCTTGGTAGTTCTGAACATCTGATTGATTAATCTATTAATCATCAGAGCTTTAGATATTTTGCCTTCTCTTAATTCATTTGGAGGGATGAATCAACTGCAAATTGTTTTGACCAAAACTTTGTTAATTGCTCTCTTTAAAGATATGGCAGTCTACTGAAGCATTTTGTAGAGATAGAAATGAAGAATAAAGTCAAGAAATGTATTGGCTAACAGTTGGATCCCCAGTATTTCTGTTTGATAGTTTTCTTATTTACATAGTTTGTTACACCTGCTGAAAATTCTAAAAGGAGCAGGTTTGCTAACTATGGTGATACACCAAATTTCATCTATGCTTAGTATAGATATAGCCAGCATCCCCTAGCTTCCTTCTTTTTCCGTAGCAGAGCATGATCTGGCTGTAGCCTTGATCTACGGAAGTATATGTACAGATGTTCTTTGTATTTGGAGGCTATGGTTCTCCTTTTACTACTATTATTATTTGTACTATAATATTTTCTGCTTCCGGTTTTTTTTGTGTGGGTCCTGTTGGGTTTCATCCCTAGCCTACCCATCCCAACTTTCCGGGAGTAAAGGCTTTTTTGTCGTTGTGTCTTTGTGCCTGTTGCAGAATAGAGAGACCTTGATAAGCTAGCAAATCTTTTCTCCTCTCCATGATAGGGTTCAGAATGTTTCAACTGTTCAATTATAGAAAAGTTGGATTGCACTTTTGATTAGTGATGTCTTCACATTCCATGTAATGCTACATTTAGGTGGGCGATAATTCATGTCAACACCAAACGTCTTTGAATCTTACAATGATTTTGCTCTCTCGATCGAAAACTGGCATGTTTTTCACCAACTGTTATATGTTTTCCAGAAATGGGCTTTGCCGTTGTCGATGTGCAGCCACTGCCTGGGAAGGATGGGCACAGGTCCATGCAAGCGAAGTTTCCAGCTAGCCTCGACGGTCTCAACAAAGCATCACAGCTTGTTGAGCTATTCGAGCACCAAGGCCACGGGCGGGCAACTTGGGCTCGCATCCGTAGCATCGCCCCCACCGCTGATGGGGGCAACAACCCCATGCTGGTGAAGGTAGATGGCAAGGGGGAGCGGACATGGGTCCTCTATGGCTACCTAGCCACGGCATGGGACCTGGACATGCTTGACCCCGAGTCAAAGCAGAGTGTGACTGTAAAGAGCAGAAAGGAGCTCGATTTAGACTAGGAGAACCTGACCCTGATAGAGCCGTGTATGTTACAGATAAATTGTGAATCCATAGGATGACTGGTTCGGTTTGAGAAATTCTTTGTTGAGTAATCAGTTTCGATTGATATGGAAGGCAAATAACGGTTCTCTTCCATGTAAATTTTGATTTTTGGGTTGTGAAAGAGTCCATTACATTGCTACAAACCTGCAATTGTAGCATTGTATGACTACGCAATTTTTTTCAGCAGCTAGAACTTTGTGCCTTTTAGTACCCATTCTTACTGACAGTGTAAGCACAGGGCTTGTTTGTACATGAGGATTAGTTTCCGTCCCAGTTGGTGTGAATTAGCTCATTTTATCTTTTTCATACGAAATGAAGTTTCCTAATCGCTGCTTACAAATCGTTTTCACCAAAACTGGTAGTCCCCAATATCTTTTAAACATATTTTCTCTATAGTAAAAAGTTCTTCAGTTGCAATGTTTTCATCTAAAAAGTTCACTACTACATTATATTATCTACAATCAAAAGTTGACTAGAGAATGCTCGGATAATTTTCGAGCCTAGATTAGTTTGCAGTTTTTTAATTGAAGATTCATAGTAATCTTAATAACATTGTAAAAAAATTTATAGCTATAGAGGAAAAATATGAAGAAGAAAGAACAGCACCAGCCACTAAAGCGGCCTACGTGGGCTGTTGAGCCCATATGCCATATTCGGCCCGCAGAGAAAGCGTGAAAGTGAAGAGACAGCCGCGCCGGCCGTTGCCCGTGCTTAAATTACGATCTTGCCCCCGAATCGTCCCCCAAATTCCAACCGCCATCAAACTGTCGAGCAGCTCGCGTGCGCCCTCCCCGCCCGAAGCGAAGCCACGCCCAACCAAAAACCCCCATGGCGGCGCCGTGGGTGATCCTGGGCCGCGTCGCCCGCATCGCCGCCGCCGCCGCCGCCGCCGCGGATCCGGGGGACGACGCCGAAGCCGACCCCGCCGACTTCTCCCTCGCGGTCGCGCTGCCGCCGTCCTCGCCGCGGCCCTGAGCGCGCACCCCGACCCCGCGCGGCCCGACAGGTACCCCTACATCCTCGCCGCCGGCCCCGGGTGCCTGCTCTCCCGCTTCTCCGCCGCCCCGTTCTACGTCGCGCGCTTCGGCCTGGACCCTCCCGACACCCACCTCGTGCTGGTACACCGCTTCGGCGCGGCTGCGGGCGGGAGCGGGACCACGGCCTCCGCCGTGCGCGTCCCCGACCGCCCCGCCTCCATGCCCGCCATCCGCAACATCGAGGGCGTAGGCCTCGTCGGCCTCGACGACGGCGAGGGCTACGTGATCGCCGAGCTCCAGATCGACAGCGGCAGCGACCGCGCCAGGCTCTTCCGCGTCCACACGGGCCAGGACCGCTGGATCGAGACGGAGCTGCGTAACCCCCTGCCCGCGCGGGACCGGGAGTGGGTTCCCGGCGGCGTAGTCTCCCTCGGCGGGAAGCTCTACTGGTTCAACCTCTCGTGGGGGATCCTCAGCTGCGACCCCTTCGTCCACGCCCCGGATCTTCTCTTCTGCAGCCTCCCGCCAGGCCGCGTTCTCGACCTGGCTCGTCCCCACATCCACAACAGCCGCAGCATCATGGTGAGCCGTGGCGACCTGCGGTACGTGGAGATCATCCCTGAGGACAGCGACAATGGTGAAGCAGCGAGAATCTTCATGTCGACACTGGAGCCCACCGGTTGGGAAGTGCCGTACGAGGAGAGGTTCGAGGAGATCTGGAACGAAAACAGCTACAAGAAGACCTGGCTTCCCAAGGAGGTCCCTGAGCTGGTGGTCGTGTGCCCGTCGAACCCCGATCTGGTCTACTTCGCCCTGGAGCAACACATCTTCAGCGTCAATATCCGTGGGCATGAAGTCCTGGAGTTTGCAGAAGAGACACATGAGCTGGTGAACCTGCCATGGCCAACACCGGCCTCGTGCCGCTATGTCCTTGCTTGGGACCTCCCATCAACGGCTGCTGAAGGTAATGCATGCAATGCGCTTACTAATACTGCATGTCCTGTTTTAACTTTTAGGAGGTTTGCCTTATGAATCATTAGTTGAAATGACCCTCTAAGGGTGTAGCTAAGTAATATACAGAATATCAATTATGAATACTTTGTTCATAAAGAAAATGGAAGCTGTTTAGACATCTTTGTGGTAGGGTATGCGTAATGTTGGTTACAGGGAAGCATTAGGAACTCATAAAAAGGTGAATAGAAACTCTGTACTTATATCAGTTATATGCTAATGTAGATTCGAGGTAATGAAGATAAACTGCAAGCAATCTTAAAAGCCAAAATAAGATGAGTAAAAAGAAGTACCAGATTGAAGTTTACTAAATTGTCGTACTCAGTAACACTAAAGGCTATGCCATTTAAAGACTTCTTTTATCACAGAATCATTGTGGCGGCACATAGTCATGTAACAGTTGCCTCCGCTAAGGTGGTCATCACAATCGATGCATGTTATTGGTATGGGTATTCTTGTAGATGAATTAGTAAAACAGGAGCTACAAAATAAATGACACTTCAAATTCCGATGCATCATATGATGTTTTCTATAGGATTAGCTCCTTATAATGCAGAGTGCAACTTCGACATATAAGGAAATTAAAGGGGGGATAGGCTCCTTTGCAAGATTTAAGCTATGAAAAAAAAGACAACGCCTCCTAGCAAATTGTTGTGGAGCACTGCTATTACCTATCCAAGACAAGCGAACAAATAATACAGGCTCATGGTCATCATTTGTCAATAAAAGATAATGCTTTAGAATATTCAATTATTAGTTTGAGTGTTAGATGAATGTTCTTGTAGTACCTTAACTTAGTACTGGCTAGTGCTATAAGGCAAGTTTGTACCCATATGGTGATAAATTGGAAAAATTGTCATCATATATGAATTAAATTGCCATCATTTGATAGCAGGGTTGCTTCTCTATGAAAAAAGGGACCACCCAGATGAGGAAACATACCAATATGCAAAGTTTTGCAGCAGCCGGGTAGAGACTTTAAAAGGGAAGAAGGATTACGAACTATGTCACATGTGTTTCTTTAAAAATGGATGCTCCGTACCTGTGAAGAAAACAAAGGTTGGTTTGCCATTACTTTTTTTATCATCTTTAATTGGTTTCTTGAATTGTGCTTGTGCGAAATGTTTAATTTTCAACTCTGCGCAGATGGAAAACCATTGTGACAATGTTCACAAAAACAAAGGGTTCTTATGTGATAAAACTGGTTGCGTTGTCCGAGCTGCGACACTTGGAGAGGTTGGCTTACACCACCACTATCTCCACGGGCAGAGTTCAAGGGGTATTTTTTCTTTGTCGTGCAGTTGTCTTCTTTCTCACTTCACTAGCTATTTTAGGCTAATTTCATCAAATGTTCTGTTCCGTTAGATTGCTGGCGATCCTACTTGGAGGAGCACAAGTAGGTGTGAGCTGCATGCCGTGATTGGGCGAAGGTGTCAGCAAATCCGTCAGGCAGGTCAAAACATGTGGGACACTGATTGGTGCGTCTTGCACCTCTGAAGAAACTATGTACAGTAGCTCAAAAAGAAACTAGAACAGATGTACATGAAAAGAGCTTTGCAGCTTGTGTCCCACCGTCTAACCATTTCACGTTGTGCAATTAAGAAGTGATTGACCTTTGTTATCATGGTCTGCGACTTTAGTTTTTGATTTCTCAATGCATAAAATTTCCTTGCTATGCCTTGTTCGTCAGCAGCTTTGGAATCACTTCACTTCCCTTAATGGGGCAGCTTTGATGTGAATCTTTTTTTGAGGGAAAGCTTTGATGTGAATTTTACATCCTATTTAAGCCGGGTATTGTGTAGCAGTGCACAAATGTTGCTAAACTGATAGACTATATTGTCTATTAACTTTGATGGGCATGCAAAGCTGCACGGCGAGCTTCAAACTACCAAAGTAGTAGCACGGCATAAAAATGTACATCAAAAGCAGCAGTTTCACTTCATCACATATTTGCATGACACAACTCTAGTGCAATAACTTGCCATCAAATGGTTAATGTATGTATTCAACAGAAGTATTAGTATTTGCTTTGTGTGGAGAATTACCTCAAGAAGAACAATTGCCTACAATGGTAACGTGGCTCCAAAATTCGATATATTAAACACCATCTCCTTTACTAACAAGAAGAGGATTTTGGGGGCAAACTTTGGCAGAAATTGAATGGGTATGAAGAGGTTTTCCTAGGCTGTTGCACCAACACGGCAACACAGTATATTGTACAGAGTGTAATACCCCTATAATCTATGAAAAGACAAAGACGCTCTCCCTGGCCTTTCTGGCACAAGGCCATGGTAAGCAAGTCAAATGTGTAATACATACACAACCGTTTCCAATTTGGTCATGTTTTACTATCTATCAAATTATGATGATGTTTGGTAAAAGACCATAGCAGCACTCCTTGTTGAGACGACACTTGTTCAGGAAACAAAATGGCAACTGCGTACGAACAACACGCAGCATGCTACTAAGTTACGTAGAGAAACAAGCATGAAATTGATTACAGAGGGAAACACTGGTGTGTCTAACTGTGTGTTGCTAAACTCATTCTTCGAGGATTTGGAATCAGCCACACAGGGGTTGGCCAGTTGGACCAAAGCTGAGGGGTTGTGATTTCCTCGCTGCTGTTATTTTCCAAGTCAAATACACCAATGTCACGGCGGTTATTCTTGAAACCTGTAGTATAGAGAAAGTCATCATCAGTGAAGTAGACATGATTTCCCTTCAGCTGTGGATACTCTTCAGCATGGAGGCAAAGTGATTGATTATGCCCAAGAAACAGCACGTTCTGACCCAAGCTACTTATTTTCTCAATCTTTTTTGATGCAGGCTCCACTTCATAGACGGTGATCGCGGTGGTATTGGACACAAATTTGTCACGGTCTAATTCCAGTTCTAAATCTGAATCAGTTTCATCTTCGTCTTCTCCACGTGGCACTGCATCAAACCTCCATATTTGCAGCATCTCACCACCTGAACCTTGAACAATGTAAATCCTCTCGCAATAAATGTCTTTCATCTTGTCCAAAAATACCTTCTGTGTGACTGCAGGAGCACCAAGATTGAATGTATGAATTTCTCCAATTGTAGTGGATGCATACAACAACCCCTCCTTGAATAAGCAGTCTTCATAGTAAGGATGTGGTGGCAACCAGGTCCACTTATCGTCCCCTGCCCTTGCAAACGAGAGCTGCGAATGTGGGTTGTGGATGAGCACCACGAAGTAGCCTCCCGTAGACGGATCCGAAGACAGGAAGGAAGGCCTTGTAGAACAGGAAATCCCTCAGCTTGCTGAGAGGAAATACTGAAGGCATGTCTGAAATCACATCGTATCCAGTGTACCACCAATACTCATAGCTGCACACAACACCTTCGTCATCAAGACCGGCTTCACTTGCTTGATAGTCGTGACTGATGGTAAGGCAATCTGCTCGCCGGTGATAGGATTGACAAGGTGAAGCTCGGACCTCTCATCAGCTGTGATGATCCATCCATATGAGGAGCCAATGATATACCTGCTACGGATAGGTGGGTCTGGGAGAGTCAATGTGTAGGCCTTCTTCTCCGTGATGCTGTAGAGACCCGCTTCCCTTGCATCGGTGGATTCAGAGGTGTACAGGAGGCACGGTGTCTGCTGCAACCTCAATTTCCAGTGCTGCACAGGCTGGTGTAGGCGGCACGCCATGACGAGCAGACTGATCCTGCACGCACAAGGTCAGGGATCTCCAAGATAGCAAATATACGCCGCAGGATGTCCTGCGGCACCTCCGGCGATTTGTCCATCAGCTTCCAATGGAGAGGATTATTGACTAGTCTGGAATAAAATTCAAACTTTATTGCCAAGCTTATATCCTCATCAACTCAGACCCCCCAATGTTGAAATCGTGGAACTGCTGAAGGCCACACCTGAAAGGAGATTTATTTTGGTTTCTGGTCTCCTATTTGGTTGATGAGCACGGTAAGGAGCCGTCCGGATGGACTTTTATAGATCAGCAACCACTGTTGGTCACCAGACGGCGGTTTACGCCGGCGGCGAGCTGCTGTGTGGCGAGGTGGATGAACAAGAAGAAAAAATGAACTGGACACAGGGAATTTTGTGTTGCAAAGCGCAACGTTTTCTGATGCATATATTTGATATATAAAGGAATACTAACTGATCATGCCGCTCATGACGCGCACGACGCGAGAGAGGTGCGCGTCCATCCCCACGCACGCACGACGTCCGGCCATGGCTGCATGTCTAACTACTCCTAAACCTGGCGCACGATCACCACAAGTTAGTGTCTGTGCGCATGCATAATCGAGTGAACGAAAACATGCTGCCTATCTATAGCACATAGGAGTATCCAACAATTCTCCTCCTACTCCTAGTGTGCCTGCTTTACATGAAGAACACCAAGTTTGGAGCGCAGTTCACAGAAGCGTTCACGCCCCAGTGCCTTGGTGCAGATGTCCGCCAGCTGCTCCACCGTCCCAATGGACTGAATTTGAACCCTGTTCTCCTCGACACACTCATGAATGTAATGATATTTTACATCAATATGCTTACTTCGGTCGTGGAACACGGGATTCTTGCTGAGCGCGACGGCGGACTGGTTGTCGATCTTCAGTGAGAAGGTGCCCGCCTCTTCTCCCTTGAGCTCGGCCAGAAGACGGGCGAGCCAGACACCTTGGCACACGGCCGTGGCCCCGGCAATGTACTCTGCCTCGCAGGATGACAAGGCCACGGCGCGCTGCTTCTGTGACTGCCAGGTGATCACGTTCCCGCCGAGGAAGAAAACGACTCCGGTGGTGCTCTTGCGGGTGTCGATGTCACCGGCCAAGTCGCTGTCGCTGTAGCCGACGAGCTGAGCCTCTTGCTTCCTCCTGTAGCAGCAACCAAACTGCAATGTGCCGGCCACATACCTGAGCACCCTTTTGACGGCGACCAGATGCTCGGCGGTGGGCGCCTCCATGAATCGACTGACGTACCCCACCGAGTACGCAAGGTCAGGCCTGGAGTTCACCAGGTAGCGGAGTGAGCCCACGATGCTGCGGTACATGGTTGGATCGACCCGTGGAGCTGCACTCTGTTTGCTGAGCTTCAGGCGAGGCTCCATGGGCGTGTGGCTGGGGTTGCACCTAGCCAGGCCTGCAGACTCCAAGATCTTCGCCGCGTATGCACTTTGGCACACTGTGATGCCGGCCTCACTCTGAGTGACCTCCAGCCCCAGATAGTAATGGAGGAGACCGAGATCACTCATCTGAAACTTGGACTTCATCTCCTCCTTGAACGCGTTGATGTCGTTGTTGTTGCCGCCCGTGATCACCAGATCATCGACATAGACCCCGACGACCAGGCGACGATTCCCGGAGCCGCGCAGGTACACGGCGTGCTCGGAGGTGCTCCTCTGGAAGCCCAGCTCGATCAGAGAGGAATCAAGCTTGGCATACCAGGCACGGGGGGCTTGACGCAGTCCGTAGAGTGCCTTCACCAGATGTAGCACCTTGTTCTCATGGCCGCGCAGCACGAACCCAGGAGGTTGCTCGACGTAGACCTGTTCCTGGAGCACGCCGTTCAGGAACGCGGACTTGACGTCCATGTGGTGCACTGCCCAGCCTTGTGATGCGGCATGGGCCAGCAGCAACCGCACGGACTCAAGCCGCGCCACCGGCGCGAACACTTCGTCGAAGTCGATGCCCTGCTGCTGCACGTAGCCTTTGGCGACGAGTCGAGCCTTGTGCTTCGTGATCACGCCCGTGGCGTCCTTCTTGGTCTTGTAGACCCACTTTAGGCCGATCGGCTTGACGCGCGGGGGAGGGTCGACGAGCTCCCACGTGCCACTCGCCTCAATGGATGTCATCTCGTCCAGCATAGCGTGGCGCCAGTGGTCGTGCTTGAGTGCTTCTCCAAGCGTCATCGGCTCGGCGTCGCTTGCCAGTAAGAGGTGCTCCTCCAGGTTCCGGTCGACGAAGCCGGGTGGAGTGGACTGGCCGAGGATGTTGTCGACGCACCGGAACCGGAGTGGCGCCTCGTCGTCGTGGTCTGCGTCCAGCTGCTCGCTGAGGCCAGACCCAGGCGGCGTGGCGTACTCGACGCCAGGAGGTGGATGAGCATTCGCCGATCCTGGTGCAGGTGTGTGCACAGGCGTGAACGGCGATGTGGGTGCGCCCGGTGAGGCTGGTGAGGCGGAGCGCGACGTAGCGGGAGCAGAGGTGGCGCCGAGCTCTCTCGTGCTGCTGGTGGTGATCACGGCTGGCTCCTCCGCCATGGACTCTTCGATGATGAAGTCGCCGGGGTCGACGTCGTGGTCGGGAGTCCATGTCCACTGCGCCGCCTCGTCGAAGATGATGTCGCGGCTGATGTGGACGCGCCGTGCCAGAGGATCGTACGCACGGTACGCCTTGGAGCCGGGCTCGTATCCGACGAAGATCATGCGCCGACTCCGGTCGGCCAGCTTCTTCTGGTTGGGCGCAGTCATCTTGACGTGGGCGATGCACCTGAACGTGCGGAGATGGTGCACCGCCGGCGTACTCCCCGTCCAGAGCTCGTACGGCGTCTTTCCATCAATCCCCTTGCATGAGGACCGGTTCTAGAGGTAGATGGCTGTCACCACGGCCTCCCCCCAGAACACGCCCGGGAGCGCCTTGGCCTTCATGATGCTGCGCGCCGTGCCCACGACGGACTGGTTGTGCCGCTCCACAACGCCGTTCTGTTGGGGAGTGAACGGCGCCGTGAGCTCGCGGCGGACCCCCAGTTGAGCGCAGTAGTTGGTGAAGTCCGTTGCCGCGAATTCGCCCCCGCGATCGGTACGCAGGGTGAGCAGCTTCTTGCCGGACTTGCGTTCCGCCGCGGCCTGAATGTTCTTGATGGCGGCGGCAGCAGCGTCCTTGCTTGGCAACAGGGCGATCCACATATAACGAGAAAGTACCGGTTGCCACTCGGCGTTGGAGGTGTGATGGGGCCGCAGAGATCGCCATGAAGAATCTGCAAGGCCTCGGTGGAACGCCGGAGCGCCTTCTGTGGGAAGGGCGCCCGGCGCTGCTTGCCGGCGAGGCAGGCCTCGCAGACCTGCTCCACCTGCTTGAGCAGAGGAAGGCCGCGCACCAGCCCGTCGCGCCCCATCTTCCGGAGCGCGGTGAAGTTGATGTGGCCGAATCGGGTGTGCCAGGTCCACGCTTCCTCGTCGGCGCGCGCCGCCAGGCACACCGGACGCGCGATGGTGACCTCCAGCACGTACAGGCGCCCGGGGCTCCGAGGAATCCTCGCGAGTAGGCGGCATTCCTCATCACGCACTCGCATCACGCCGTCTTCGATGAGCACCTGGTATCCTCCTTCGTCAAGTTGGCCGACGAAGACGATGTTGGCGGTGAGGCGCGGCAGGTAGTAGACGTTGGGGAGCGAGTGATGCTCCCCGTTCTTGCAGGTGAAGAGGATGGTGCCGCTTCCCTCGATCTGTGCGATGGAGCCGTCGCCGAACCTGACGAAGCCGTGGACGGTGGTGTCGAGGTAGGCGAAGGCGACTCTGGACCCGGACATGTGGTTGGAGGCGCCGGTGTCCATGATCCATCGCTTCGGGTCCGGATCGGGCTCCCCGTCGAGCGCGGCGAAGACCTTGCGCTCGGTGAAGTGGATCTCGACGGTCGATGACGATGAAGGTGACGGCGGCGGCGTCTGGTCGGAGAAGACCGGAGGCGGAGGTGACTGCTTCTGCTCCTCCTGGGCCGAGCCGATGGCCATCATGAGCGTGCCCTGCTCTTCTTCTTGGGCCACATGGGCCTGGTGGGCCGGCTCCTCCTTCTTCTTGTTGCGGCAGTCGCTAGCCCAGTGGCCTTTCTTGCCGCAGCGTGGGCAGGGAGAGTCCGGCGGCGGACGTGACTCGCCGGAGCCGCGCCCCTGTCCTCTACCCCGGCCTCTGCCGCGACCGCCAGAGCTGGAGCCGCCGCGGGAGGACTCCTTCTTGTTCTTGTACTTCTCGATCCACTGCTCCTCCGTTAGGAGCAGCTGATCGCTTGCGTTCCGCGGCGGCATCGGTTCGACGTCGTCGGCCGCCTTGAGCCGGCCGGTGATCTCTTCAATCGACAACTGGGAAAAATCAAGAAGAGTCTCGATTGATATTACCAGTTGCTTGTACCGCGAGCGTGCGACGCGCAGGTACTTGGCCACCACACGAGGCTCTGGCTCCGGATCGCCGAGGGCCGCCAGCCTCTGCGTGATGTTGGTGAGGCGGAGGGCGAACTCTTCGATGGCCTCGCCGGCGCGGAGTGTGATGCCCTCGTACTCCGCCCGAAGGGTTTGGGCGGTGGACCTCCGCACACGGTTGTCGCTGATGCGGAATGTCTTGATGGCCTCCCAGGCGTCATGGGCGGTGTCCTTGGTGGCGAGCACGGGCACCATGTCCTCCGGCACCGCGCTGCAGATGGCGTCGAGGGCACTCCGGTCTTCGTCGTACTCCACGATGTCGGGGTACTCAACGGCTTCCCAGAGGTGACGGGCCTGTAGCTTCAGCTTCATGCGCAGCGACCATTGGTGGTAGTTGCTGCACGTCAGCTGCGGCCAGGTCCCGGAACCGCCACCTTCACGGACGATGCGCTCGACGACGATCTCGTGAGGCTGTCGGCCGCGCGACCGACGTGGTGCCCGGGAGCGACGTGGGGAGCGGCGCGGTGAGCGACGCGGTGATGAGCGGGACGGAGAGCGTGACGGAGAGCGGCGCGGCGTCTTCCTGCCGGAGCCCTCCGGCTTCTCCTTCTTCTCCGGGGTGCTGCCACGTCGCGGCGGCGAACCCATGTCGGCGCTGCGGGTCCTCACAATCTTCAGGCTCTGATACCACTTGTTGGTCACCAGACGGCGGTTTACGCCGGCGGCGAGCTGCTGTGTGGCGAGGTGGATGAACAAGAAGAAAAAATGAACTGGACACAGGGAATTTTGTGTTGCAAAGCGCAACGTTTTCTGATGCATATATTTGATATATAAAGGAATACTAACTGATCATGCCGCTCATGGCGCGCACGACGCGAGAGAGGTGCGCGTCCATCCCCACGCACGCACGACGTCCGGCCATGGCTGCATGTCTAACTACTCCTAAACCTGGCGCACGATCACCACAAGTTAGTGTCTGTGCGCATGCATAATCGAGTGAACGAAAACATGCTGCCTATCTATAGCACATAGGAGTATCCAACAACCACTCCATGTCCGAATCGATTCTGAAATATCCAAAGCTGTTCGTTGAACCGTACACGAATCGGATTAGAGCCCGAATCTCTCGCGAAACTGGTTAGAATTCCAAACTCTAATTCCGGCTCCAAACAGGCCTCAGATCTCGCCAGTAACCATGTCTCGGCTAGCTAACAAGGTGATGCGAAGGATTGACTGACCAGCAGGCTGCAGCAGGCGCACAGAGAGGAGCAAGAGCAGCCACGCCACCACGATAGGCGCATCACCGGCGAGCCGCGACGGGCTCGGTCGCCGGCGGCTAATCCGGGGGCAGAAGCGGCGGCGGCGGCCGCGAAGTGGTGGCGGAGGGAGATTGGGAGAATCTGGATGGGTCCCCCGCCCCCCCCCCCCCCCCACCCCCCCCACCCAGCGGGGAAAAGAAAGAGCTGTTGGCTTGTCATATCAACCCCCAAAGTTTCCATTTATTAATTCCCTTATAGGTGATCTCTCATCCAGATCCCTATTCTAATTTTCTCTTTCTATTTCGCATATTGTGAAACATTACGTGGGCATTGTTAATTCGTTTATATGTGTGTGCTTATATTCACTCAAGAAGACTACTATGTGTAGAAAAGGGGCTAGCAAGAAATGCTTTTTACAAAACTATTGTGTGCTTATATTCATTGCTATCCTTGTTGGCCAAAGATAGCAATGAGCAATCATCGAGACCCATATCTTTGGAACATTAAATTGAGAGTATACTCGCACTAGCGTGTTTGTGTGCGCGCGCATGCGCTTTTTATACGAACACCAATCTGTAGGTGCACTTTAGCATAATTGTAAACTAGATTATTATTATAGTCTCATGCGAACACATCCTTTACAACTGGAAGGTGATAAAGATCGCCCACCAGAACCTTATTTAACCGACAATATTGTTCTTATTCTACATTAACGTAGGGAACATCTTTATTTTCTGCCGGTGTTTATGTTCGTTTTTTTTTCTAATGAACATACTACTGGAGTAGCGAGCTGTTTACAGAAATCGTGATGACCAGTTTATTATTCCCCTAGGTACGGTACGAACCTGGATTATCGGCGACGAACCGGACAACGGCCCACCCAAGACTGGGGACGAGTACTGTGTTCCTCACCGGCGGATCTACGAGGTTGTATCGGGCCACATCCCTTGCCGCATCATAGTTGCCATGCCCCTGCGCGACAACAAACATGTCGGAAGCGCTGTGCCGTCGTCGCCTTCTCCGTCGGCTCAAGCCGTGCCTCTATGGGTCCAAAGTCCAAACGGGATGAAGGTGCGGTCGGTGAAGTTGAAAGGCATCGGCGGCCTGTCCGGCAGCGTGTACAGCTCCATGCCGGCAGCCTTCCCGTCATAACCGTGGTAGTGAGCCTCCAGAAGTGGCACCGTTGCTGCATCCGGGATCTGGACAGATACATTGTTCATGGTCACCACGATGATGGACTCAATGCTCTCGCTCCTCTTGCAGGACGACTGGCCATGTCGGCACACGGAGCCCACAGATAGAGTGACGATCAGATGCTCATCAACATGCGCAGGCACCGACTGCCGATGCCGCTGACTACTCAGGCTGCTGGTCAGGTTGCCATGGAAGTAGTAGGAGGGCGCCATGTCGTGAAGGCCAGACATCTCAGGCGCAAAAGGCGCATCGGTATTATTTGATGCAGCTTCTTCATCCCCCTCATCATAGCTTCTTGAGCCATGACCCGCGACGCCATTGTCGGGGTCATTGCTGGTTCCTCTTGTGACGGTCTTTGGGGCCGGTGGGTTGGTTATGGATGGCTGGTTGGCCAGGGCAACCATGTAGTACCTCCCTGGAGGTGCGTCGGCGACCAGCAGGGCGTCCACTGTCTCACCGGGCGCGATTACGATGATGTCCGTGGTGTACGGGTTGACGTAGTTTGCATCAGCGGAAACCACCGTGAACTTATGCCCGGCTATCTTGAGGTAGTACTCAGACATAAGGGCTGCATTGATGAACCGCAGCAGGTATGTCTTGCCACGCTCCACATCCAGCACGAAGCTTTCTTCCATGGCCCCTTCAAAGTTGACATGAAGAAGCACCGTACCCCCATTTAATTAGAAACGATGCGAGACCATTTTCAATATGTGGCGCAATGCATCCAAGAACCGATGTGATTACCGGAGCAGTTGTAGAGATCTCCAAGCTTGCCGTTGGGTGTGGCTGCACTGGGGTTGAAACCAAAGAAACCGTGTGTCAAGTTCCTGGCCACCTGTACGAGGTCTGTCTCCCACCACTCTCCTGCCATTGCCAAGATCACAACACAACAGGTTAGTTTGTACTTTGTAGGCACAACTTGTCATAGTTTGCCACACCTAAATTTAGGCAAGTTTGACCAGTTTACGAAGGTGTTTGGTTGCCGCAATAGTTGTGTGCCAAGATTTTCTTAGTCTTGATAAAGTGCGGCAAAGATTTTGAACACCTAAGCGTATTCAAGGGAAAATTTTTATGGCAAACGGTGACAACCTTAGTATATGAAACAGTCATGCATGCCCATAATTTCATGGAGCAAGATGGACGTTCTCCCTATTCGAACTTACAATTTGGCTGCACTTTGTGTTCGTATCTTAGTGTGGCAATAAAACGCTGAATAATAATTCACTTACCTATGACGATCGGGACCTCCATGTGGGGCTTTGGGAAGGGATACGAGCTGGCCCCCTGCCTTGGCCTGATGATCAAGGGGCCGTGGACACTTGCCTGGAGGCAGGAGACATGAGCATGCCACCGCAGGGTGCCTTCCTGCCCGACGACGTTGAACCGGTAGGTGAAGTTGTGACCTGGCTGGATGGGGCACTGCGTGATCATTGGCACCCCGTCAGCCCAACAGTTCAGCCTCTGCTTCACTCCATGCCTACGCCAGAAGACATGAAAATAAGAAAGGGCCCAGAAAAAAATTCCCTATTTCGAATGCAACAGGAAACCAACTTCATTTTTTCTTTTATTGGACAATGCAAGATGACCCAACTTTCCTTTTCTTTTCCGGACACTCTGGAAAACTGCGTGTCGTCGTTCCATCAATAATAGAAAGGAAACGCATATGTTCCATTAATAAATATGCATGTATGCATGGTCCATCCATTACCAATGAATTGTTACGTTGTAGGGTGACATGTTGATGACCTGAACGGCCACCGAGTCTCCCTCCGTGACCTCTATCGCTGGCCCCGGGAGCTGCCCGTTCACCACGGTCACCAGCGTCTCCTTTGCACAAGTGCGTCATGTTCACCCGGCTCACCATGAATTTTTCCTATATATATATATTTATATATAGCTAGCTAGATAGATAGATAGATAGATGCCAGCATTGCCTTGCTTACAACGATAGATATGCTCAAATTCTGAACCAATTCACCATAATATATATGCAGGAAGAATCAGTGCTGGAGGTTTAACAGAGCTATGGAAGAGTGCCATGCTTACAACGAAGGTATGCTCGACGGCGGCGGCGGCGGCTGCCGGCAGTACTACCATGGATGGCCGAGAGGACGAGGACGACGGCCACGACCGCCGCACGGAGGCTGCTCCAGCTACCCATGGCTACTTGTCTTGTTTGCTCTGCTATGTATTCATATATATGCAGTAGATAGCTAGTATCCATGGCCTATATATTTATTGTCTAGCTGTCTGCCTTGACAATAAGGGCATAAGATATAAGGAGCATCTATCACATGGATATATATATATATATAGACACACACACATACACACACACTAACGCCTCGTCTACACCATGACAGCATACAACTCTGAATGCAATCTGTCGTCGCGCATGATCGCTGTATGTCAGGGAGAACGGCAAAAAAAAAACCGAGCACGTGTTTCATATTTCATATTAATTGTGGGCATGATGGGACACAGGTTAACAGTTTGTTGGGCGAATCTTTTCGGATCGAGGTTGTGTGGTGCTGATGTTTAAATATCTTGATGTAAATTAGTCTTCAATATTTACATTAATTTAGTATACATCCTGCAGGACGACACTCCACCTACTACTATGACTCGCCGCTATCAACTGATCACCTTATGCACACATCTATTTTTATTGTCTTTTAGTGACCGTGCCTGAGCACGTATTTTATTAAAAGGTAGAAGAAGAAGTACAAAGTTCCTACACCATGAACCACAGTTCACAAGTTCCTACACCGTGAACCACACAGTTCACAGCCTAGAACCTCAAAGTTCAAGAAAGGAAAATAGAAAAAAAGAAAATAGTCAGAGGTTCCTGAGGCGTGCAAGCATGATCTTGATCCACGGGCATGCGCTCGGTTAGAGTCGACACCATCCGATTGCCCAGCCACGTGCCAAGAATGCTCGCAAGACAAGAATGCTATTGTTGGTATGCTTGGTGTTGTTCAATGATCATGAGCGTTGACAGGCAAAAGGTTTCTTCTATAGTAGAAGTTTCTTTCGTGCTGGACTGCTGGTTGAGTGCTCTGTTAGGCAGCACTAGCAGTGGTGCTTTTGGAGCTTTGCTTATTTATATACTGCGATGGTAACGCCTTCATTTTGAAGTATAAGGCATCACGAGTCTGTCCTAGGTCCGACTATCTAAAATTTGAAAAATTGATCAAGTTTGTCGAAAAGAAAAGTAATATTGACGGCATCTAATTACCATCATCATTAGATTCATTATGAAATAATAGTTTGATATTTTACTTTTTTAACGTGGTATACGTTAGTATTATCCCCTACAAACTTGGTCAAATATTTTACTCATTTAATGTGGTATATGTTACTCCCTCCGTCCACAAAAGAATGCAATTCTCGCTTCTCGAGGAGTCAAACAATTTAGAGTTTGACTAAATTTATATAAAAAAATTACTAACATTTATGTTTACAAATAGATTTAGTATGAAGATATATTACATAATTAATCTAATGATACTTATTTTATAATATAAATATTAATAGTATTTTATATAAATTTGATCAAATTTAAAATTATTTGACTTCTCGAGAAATAAGAGTTGCATTCTTTTATGTACGGAGGAAGTAATATTTATAAATCCGAACTAAGGATACCCTATACTTTCATAATAGAGGGAGTAACACACCAACACACGGTGTAACAACACCATCCGCAATTGACCCTGCAGTGGAAAACCTCGCTGCTTTGCCATCTACGTGCTTTTGGCACCAGGGCATCCACCGGGGCGAACTTGAAGAGGAGACGAGAGTTTTTTTTTTTTGAAGAGACTGTTTTCCCGGTCACCCATGGCGAGACCAATTGAAGCCAGCGAAGCGCATCAGCAATCTCTCTCTCTATATATATATATTATATATATATACATACTAAAAAGACTAATTAGGGGATGATTTTTCGGTGCGATCCTCACCCCCTCCCACCTTCGCCAGTCTGCCGTGCAACCCCTCCCCTCCCGTGCAATCCCACCCCTCCCGTGCGATTCCTACGTCGCTCTCCCGTGCCTCTCGCCCCTCCCGTGTGATTCCCAAATCACACGTCATCCTCCTGTGCCTCCCCTCCCCTTCCGAGCTCTCCCCCTCCCCCGCGCTCGACGTCACGGCCTTCGCGTGCCTCCCCTCCCCTCCTGATTAGGATCTGCAGACCTCGCCGCCATCTGCAAACAGATCACCTGCATCGAGGTGAGCAACTAGATCCTAATCATCTCCATCAATGCATCGTTGCCCTTATGCCGTTCCTCGATGCATCATCCCCGGCTGTGTTTTAGGGCAAACTATGGAAGACCACCACGAGGTGCTACCCTAGACGCCGTCGGCTGCACCGTGATGGCACCAAGGAGAAACATGTATGCCGCTGCCATATACGTCGTCCGCCTGCAGGCCGGTGAGATCAAGGAGGAAGATCGTCTTCAGACTAAGGGAGGTGAGAAGTGAATTCCTAAAACAGAGTGTCTAGGCAACGATCATGCCTCCTGCTGACTAGATGACGTGGGATGCACCGCGATGACACCAAAGAAAAACCTCCACGCCGCCCTAGACACCATCAGTCTGCACCCCGGCCAGACTAAGGAGAAAGAATGTCTGGACCCGGAGGGAGGTGAGCAGCAATCCTAAAACGCCGATCCTACTCCCTGCTGTTTATCCCTCACTCGATCTGTCTAGGCATGCTGAAGACGTCATCGAATTAACCCTATCCCTATCAAAATAACCAAGCCCTTGATATTTTAGATTTCACATTGCCGCTATTAATCAATTGTCTCTTTTCTAAAGAACTGGAACAGAGAGCTATGCGAAGCTTCAATGCTGTGATTATGCATGCTTATATTGATAAAATCAGAACTATTATGCATTTTGCTACATATTTGACCAATTATAGTGGTGTATTCTAATCATACCTTTAGTGCAGCTTTGGTGCATAGTGATAGAATCAGAACTATTGAGCATTTCATAATTATAGAATCAGAACAATTAAGCAATTTTCCTACATATTTGACGAACTATAATGGTGTATATTAATCATACCTCCAGTTCAGCTTCTGCCAAAGCTGTACGCAGCCAAATTGTAGACAAAGAAAATTAAATGCACAGATCTAATATTATCGAGAAGATAGAGATGTTGACAAGAATACTCAAACGTGGAAAATCTTAAGGTTCTTAATTATATTTCATACACAATATTGCATATTTATGAACATGTTTAGTAAAAGCAGGTACCTGAGCAGCTTCATATTTCTGCTGACAGAGTTAGGTAAGGATTGCTCCAATCAGCCCATACACCATACCGTTGCCCAGCAAAAAAAAGATTTATTGCTCAAATTTGACTCGTGGTGCAGCATCCAGGGATAGACCGCGCGTGAAGGCGAGCTGGATCGAATCAAGCCTAATTAGGTCAAACATTGATTCTACTTGCTGCTGCATTGTAAATTTGAATCTCCTGGTAATTTTGCTAGATTAATTATGTGTTTATACGTGACTTTATTAGACCATTGAGCTATTCTGGTTTTCAGTAGTGCAATAGAGGAACAGAGGAGGGGGAACCTCATTGGTTAATGCCTGCAAGACTTGTAGTTCTGTACTTTTCTCGATTAATGTGTTCGATAAAAAAAAATCAGAGCTTATGTTATTATTGTGCTATTGGCTAGCTATAGTTCTGTTTCTAGGTCTACTTAGTTAGATCTTTTGATATATAGTTAGAAAACAGTATACCTAAAGATATTTGATAAAATGCATGCAGAATGGAATGGACCTATCTGGTGGCTGCAATATGTAATTAGTAGTGGATAGTCATCCTTTATTGAGAATTTATATTAGGTTTCTAGAACATAATATTAGGCGTCAGGTGTTGTGCTATGGGAGTGCGCTGCACTTTGATTAGTGGGTCCAATCAAATTAAGGTGATGAATCTATATTTCTATAACACTGAATTCAGAAGCAGAAGATACAGGTTGTTTATGTATATTGCTGCTCACTCACTTCACTCACCATGAGGTGATGCTCTTGTCTGTTTAACTAATTTGGCTATTACAATGTGAGTGATTTTCAGAAATTACTCTTTTAAGCTTTGATTGGTGAGTGAAGTGAGATCTGAAAGTACAAGTGTGGAGTTATCTGTCAAGTTTGATAACCTACGTATGCCTTGTCATTTGCATCTTCCATGATATTATGCATGTCAGTAGAAAATTTGATCAAAAGTATCAGTCTATCACTGTCTGAAATAAATGGAAGAGAATGAAGGTTTGTTATGTTACTGAAATGATCGAACAGCATGGTAGTTAGTCTCATTAAACTGCTACTACTGTAATATGAAAAGGTGATAAGGATACTCCCATCTCTCTTACTTTGCAATGCATTACCAATTCCCTTTCTAAATTTAGTGACCAATAAATGGGTCATGCCCATGCCTTTTTTTCAGATCTAGCGATAGTCATCATCCTGGGAAATAAGAACCTAGCTAATGTAAATAAATTTATTGAAGACCATTGTTGGTTTATTTTTTCTACTATGTCCTTCTCATTGTTTGTGACTTGTATATTTGTCTCCTCCTAGGTGTTTAAGTGGGCTCGATTTCCAGAACCATATAGTAGCTGAACCATATAGTCTTGAGATTGTTTCTGGTTTTATCACAAGTTTGATTAGCGGCATCCCCTGACACTGTTGAATTCATTTTGCTTGCGTCCTGTTCGGAGGTGCCGGACTGCCGATTGCCATTCCCACAAGGTACAATGCATGTCCATAGGCATGGTGATTTTTTATTACTAAGGCATGGTGATTTTGGAAAGGGATGCATGGAGTTTTAGAAAATGAGCTTTTTGATATATGCCTTGATCAATGAGCATGGATTCCAGACCGTTGGATCATTAATGAGCAGAACCTCTTGGTTCAATTGACGAGTTCAGTAATGGAATCTTAATAAGTCTATATAAGTTCAAAAATTAGATCTTTTAAAACTTTTTTCATGTGCCTTTTCTTTTAATTGTTTCGAAGTTTATTCTTGTGTATTGGTTCAAAACAGCATATTGGGGGATTGTAATAGCTGATGAACTCAAGATACTATACTTTATATGCACCTCTTATCTCGTTAGAAGTTCTTTTAACTCCCGTAGCAACACATGGGCATTGTAAATTTGTACAGGTGGTTCTGTGGGTTTTAGGAGGTATGGGTAAATCTAGACGATCGCCCTTCAGAGATGTATCAAACACTTGGATCAGGTGAGGCCTCCTGCTACTGTTCAACCTTCTCCAGACAATCTGTTTGCTACATACACTAAACATGAATTAGAAATGTGAATTAGGTAACCATGAACCTCATGTCCCGAGTCCACAAGCGACAGATCCAAAGGAGGCAAAAAGGCAGCGAGAGAGGGACCGATATGCAGGGATGTCTGCGGAACAAAAGATAGATCGGATCAAAAAGCAGCGTGTATCAAATATGTCTGATGAGAAGAGGGTTGAGCTGAACAGGAAGCATAGAGAATCGTACAAGAGGAGGAAAGCTCAATCTGCGGGCGTTGAGAATGTTCGGCCGGCGGTTCGGATGTTGATCCTTTAACAGGTACGGTGTCCTGGAATCACTCTCTACATTTGTTGTGATTTTTGTGTTACTCCATATTGCACTGGATCTCTCACCGTCCGCGTGTTTGCTGCAGATCTGAACACAGCTGAAGAGGATACCGACCGGCTGTATCACAATGAATCTTACGAACCGGGTATTGCTTAGTAGCAAGTCTTATGCTTGTATAGTTTCATTTTATCCTGTTTATTGCTTTCATGCCTGTAGTCCACACCAATAATAAAGTGCACATATCCAGGGGTCACGCGTGGTGCAAATGAGCTTGGGGCTCTGAGGACAGAAGAGAACAACGTGATGCCACTTTCAGGTACTTATGATTGGTGACGTTAAGTTGTTTGTTGAAACAGTAGGGTGGAACGGATCTTTTTATGATGATTGGGTATCAGAGGTTGTTGAACTTGCACATTGCGCTCATTTGTGTTTTGTGCAGGTGTCACTCAGGACATCCCCGGGCCTAGAGAATTGACATTTGCAGGTGACTTAACACCCAATGAGACAGGTACGCACCTACAGTGTGCATAATAAACCATAAACTTTTAGGTTTTGTATGTGAGCTCAGCTGTTCTATTCTATTCTGGCTTCAACGGATGATGACATCCGTATAAACTGACCAGTCCGTAAAAATCAGCGACTTCATTCACCGAAGTAGATCGACCCATTATCAAAAATTGCGATTTAAGAAATGATCTTCTTTTGTTTTGTGCAGTTGGTACTCGAGACATTCCCGGCCTTGGAGAATTGACTTTTGCAAATAATGGCATAACACCTAATGAGTCAGGTACTTGACGTGCTGATCGGTTACTGATCTGTTGTTGTTTTTGTTCCATGCTGCGCGTAAGTGGTCGTGGAATCCAAACACAGTTCATTCTCTTATGTGCAGGTGGATCTCAAGTCATCCCCGAGATTGCCTATTTGACTTATATCAGATGTAGAAAAAAACCTGAAAGATATCTAGGCCCCTTAGTGGGTTTTGGTTTTAGATGACAAAACACATGTATGTTTAATCACGCTTATCTAGCATGTGTGCAGGTGCTAAAGTTGAGAAAGCAAAACATATGGTGAAGTACGACCCCTCAAAAGGAAATAAAAACGCGATGGTTGAAATTTACTCGAAGAGTAGACTTTTGTTTTATTTTTGAGTATAGGAACCCCGTACTATAAAGAGGAACTTTGATCTGCAGGTTTTGACTTAGAACTAGTGCTCAAGAGAACCCATACAAATACTTGTGAGCCACAAAAACCACTTTGAAATGATATTCTTGAGAGTGTCCCTGGTGAGTCCGGAGACTTCGGGTCCGGAATGTCCGGACACAAAGTCCGGAGTATCCGAACATATACCCGGAGTCTCCGGGTAACTGTTCCCGTCAGTAAATTTCTCTGTGTCCGGAGTATCCGGACATATGCCCGGAGTTTCCGAGCACCTCTTGCTCCAACGGCTAGTTTTTGGAGTGGGGGTATAAATACCCCCCCCCCCCCCCTCATACCGTCAACAGTCAGCTCTCTTGCCTATTTTTCATGCTGCACAGTTGAAACACCTTGAAAGAGCCATCTCACACCCCTCCTTCCATCTTTGAGTGATTTCCATTGGGGATTCAAGTGTGAGTATTGCAAGAGGAGAGATTTGTGCTTTGTGAACTGGCATTCAAATCCCTTGAGCACTAGGTCCTTGTCAAGCCGGTGATTGAAGTTTGTTACTCTTGGAGCTAAGTGCTCCTAGACGGCTAGGCGTGCTTGTGATTGCTCAGCCACATTGTGAGCTCCACAAGAAATTTGTACTCGCCATCCTCTCGAAGGATTTCATAGTAAGTGACCTTGGGCTTGAGCGTCAGTCTCACCCTTGGGGAGGAGCATAAGGGTTCTTGAGCACCGTCTCTTGAACTCTTCCTCAACGAAGACGTAGCTCCTTTGGGAGTGAACTCCGGGAAACAAATCCTTGCCTCTTCGTGTCACTTTACTTTGAACTATTGGTTATTTGCTTGTGAGACTAACATTTTAGGGTTTGTGGTCGATCTACAATTATACAAATCTCTAGAGCAAGACAACTGGTGAGAAACACTCCAAAGGTACCACTAGCTCTTCTAAATTTACTCAATCTAAATTACAGCATCAGTATCTTTGTTTTTGTGTAGATTGTTTCATACCCGGACTCTCCGGACATTATCTCCGGAAACTCCGGACACAAAGTTCGGAGTATCTGGACATTTGTGTTACTGACGGTGTTCAAAGTGTTTTAAGTTTCAGATTAGCCTATTCACCCCCCCCCCCCCCCCCCCCCCCCCGTCTAGGCATCTTGAGGTCCTTTCAAAACCTGATGAGGCAGGTACGGTTTGTGATGGGTTGTTGTTTTGGCTCCATGCATGACATGTATCTCATCACACTTTATAATGTCTATTATCAGGAGACAATATTTGGAACGGACAACCCCGAGAATCGTGTCGTGGAGAAAGTATCGCTCAGGACAACGCAGGTACGTCTAACTCACTATATAGATGTGTTTGTGTATGACCGGGGACAAATAAGTTAAATTATTATTATAATTTTAGAATTTCATGCACCAGTTGAAAATCAAGTGGTTGATCCTAATGAACGCCGTCGCGAGAGGGCTAGAGCGCGAAGGGCAACAATGACTGCCGAGCGGAGGGATATAATTAATAAGCGTCATCGAGATGCATATCATGCACACAAAGAGCTTAAGAAGACTATGTGATAAAAAGAGCATCTCGACAAAGAATTAAAGGTATTAGGTCCGATACATTACACCCTGACTCTATCGCAATGGAGAACCCACACTTTGAGTCCGAACTCATTTTTCCTACAGCCCTTGATAAGCCACTAAGAGCACATGACTCGGAGATCCCAGTTGTAAACGGCACACCTTTTTACATTCACGCAACCCTAGAGGACCCCCCTCATGAAGGTGATCCACTGATCCTCGTTGGAAGAAAAAGGTGTTCCCAACATGTTACCCCTAGTGTGAAGGATAAACTTCATTCTTTGCGAACTAAACAATTTGAGACAACAATTGGACAGAGTATGGATAGATCTCATGAAGAAACAAGGTGTGATCCACAGCCGACAAAGGAATCGGCTGTAACTAATGCTGGTAAAACCCATTTCTGATAGAGTTATTTCCAACTCAAACACATTGTCGCATATCCAATGTTACTGATTTTTTTACACCAAAGGAACCAATACGACTGCAAATAAAGACCCTATGCCCAACAACCCCTCTAAAACATAGGCTCATCACGCCGGCTCAACAAATAATACACATGATGCGGTTGACGAGATGCAGCCAGGCATGGTGGAGGATGGTGAGTTTTATGGACTCTTGAATTCCACATCACCCCTTTGTACTAAAAAAATGGTGAGGGTGATCATGAGTCTAATTATTTCATCGCAGATGGTGATGAGGATATCATATTTGAGGATGATGAAGAAGAGGATGAGGGGTACCTATTTGCAGGACAAGGTAAGCGCGAAGCATATGTTTGTACGCGTTACTCAATATCGTAATCCCCGTTTAACACGAAAATCCAAATGGTTTATTCTACAGAAGATGATGCTGACGAAGATGATGAGGTCGATATTGGTGATGATGACCCTAATGTGATAGAGATTCCAGATCCTTATGCTGTGGTTTATGCAAATGTTCCATCAGAGACTCAAATGTCCCCGTTTACACAAAGAAGTTTGAGTCGGAACCACTGGGGTTTTGTTGCCGTAGTTGGAAGATACATCTTTCCACACCCCCAGCCCTAATGAGATTGTGGAGAAGTTCGGATCCCGACGCAAGGCACTTTCGTGCCAACATTAGGTTTTTCAATGGGAATTTTTCTTTCACTTACATGTATTGTCACCTTGACCGTATGACCACGAACATGCGGAATGCTGGTGTTTACACATTCCATGCACATGGTCAGATTTACCACAATATCCGATCTTTGGTAAAGAAGAGGGGACAGAACCTAGACACCTTGAGCTTTACTTTTATGACGATGATCCGGCTCTTGAGCATCGGTACCAAAAGTGTCGTGCAGATTGTGCATGAAAGGACAAGGAGGTTATTGATATGTTGGTTGGCATCCTTCGAGGTAATCGTTATTCTGAACATCTTAGGACAATGGGCCAGATTGAACACGTTGAGGACTATCATGTTGCATTGAATTTGGATCAACGGTTAGATCAGAGGACACATAATGTGCCATTAACATCAGAGGTGGCTGCCGTTTGGGTGGAGGGAAGTGAACTGAACTGAGTGGGCAGTTCCAGCATAGCGTAGTACTGCAAGGCAAGGATAGGTCTATACATGGCATTCGATCATATCACGCATGCTACGACTCATTATCGTATCCCTTGTTCTTTCCTAGAGGGGATCTTGGTTGGCACGATTGCTTTCCAAAGGTGCGTGTGACCATGGATGAAGTCAATTCTCCTCATGCCATCCGCAAAGCCCGATCTGAGGGTGATGATGAACATAACTTGTACAATGTTTCAGAATATTATTTACATTTTAGGTGTTGTAATATTGAATGAATACATACTGAACTATCATAATTTAATAAATGCAGATTATGCAGGGAATAAATGTGTGTCCGTGTGCGACTACTATTGCTATAAGTTTCAGATGTGGTCGAGGATATTTAACCAATATTATATGAAAGAGACTCTTCCAACAGTTTGCCGTTGACACTTACATCAAGATTGAGAGTTCACATTTAGAATACATACGAAACAACCAGAATGAATTAGAGCGGATTTATATCAAGGCCTGGTTGATAGTTTGCATGCAGGGGAGTCACAAGCAGATTCTGTTGGAAAGCGTACAGTTCTCGGGACATCCTTTATTGGAGGCCCTAGGGACATGAGGCACCGGTATATGGATGCCATGGCCTTGGTCCGAAGGTATGGTAAGCTAGATATCCCAACTGAGACGAGATCAAGGCAGAGCTGTACCCTGGTCAGACCGCGCAAGATCGTCTAGATCTTGTCACCCGAGTCTTCAGGGCAAAACTAGGGGAATTGAAGTGGAGGTTGATGGAAAAGGATATCCTTGGTAAAGTCTGTGCATATGTGTATGTTGTGGAGTTCCAAAAGAGAGGATTGCCACATGCCCACTTCTTGCTCATCATGAAAAGAAAATACAAGCTTACATGTCCTGAACATTATGACCGTCTGATAACAGCTGAGCTTCCCAACAAGAAATACCCAGAACTGTACAAGATGGTAACCAAACACATGATGCACGGACCGTGTGGGTCATTAAATCCTAATTGCCCGTGCACAAAGGGGCGTTCCTCTTGCAAAAATAGATATCCACGCTCATTCTGCGATGCTACTTCACAGGGCAAGGATTCTTACCCTATCTATAGTCGACGTGATGTTGGACACAAAGAAAAGATACGTGGCCACGTGCTGAATAATCAATGGGTCGTGCCTTTCAATCCTTATCTGCTATTCACGTTCAATTGTCACATAAATGTTGAGGCTTGTGGGAGCACCAAATCTGTTAAGTACCTTTTCAAGTACATATACAAGGGACATGATCGTGCATCTGTGGCCATGAGAGAGACTGGAAAGGTGGACAAAAAAGGGAATGTTGATGAGATCAAGCAATATAGAGACGCCCGGTGGTTTACTCCCCAGAAGCCCTTTAGAGGATATATGGTTTTGAGCTTAGCAAGAACTATCCATTTGTACAGCAGTTGCAGCTACATCTTCCAGACATGCACATGGTAACATTTAATCAGCGTCAAAAGATTGAACAAGTTGTTAATCAACCGGGTGCTAATGAGTCAATGCTTACTGCATACTTCGCAGCAAATAGAATCCATGAGATTGGTCGTGATAAATTGTACCGTGATTTTCCTGAATTCTTTACGTGGAAGTCAAATGGGAAGTTTTGGAAACCAAGGGTATATGATATAGGTGGGCAAGTTGGTAGGATCGTATCGGCGCACCCGGCTGAGGGCGAACACTACTACTTGCGTGTTATCCTGAACCATGTGGCGGGTGCTACTTCATATGAGGATCTTAGGACTGTAGATGGTGTGATTCTTCCCACATTTCGTGAAGCTGCACAAAGAAGGGGTCTCATTGAGGAGGATAGCAATCTGGATGAGTGTCTAACCGAAGCAACATTATCCCATAATGTAGGCTATTTACTACAATTTTGGTGTTTTGTGAGCCAAGCAATGTCTCAGCACTATGACATAAACACCTTGATGCAATGTTAGAGGACTATAGCCGCAATAATACATCACCCGTAATTGTGCAGCAGATGGTCTTGATTGATATTCAGAATATGTTACAATCAATGGGGAAGGATATCAAATCATTTCCCCTTCCTGATATTGATGAGACGTATGATGATGCTAGCGGTGTCCCTCATGAGATATTCGAAGAGGCGAGCGTCGAGCACAACCCTGATGATGTGTCACTAGCGGATAATCTTAACATTGAGCAGAAGGCAGCCTACGACGAGATCATGTCCGCTATTGAAATTCCTATGGGTGGCTTGTTTTTTGTGGACGGTCCTGGTGGCACCGGAAAAGACATTCCTATACAAAGCACTACTTGTGAAAGTACGCAGTCAGAGTAAACTTTTTGTTGCCACGGCTACATCTGGAGTTGCGGCATCAATATTGCCCGGTGATAGGACCGCCCACTTGCGCTTCAAGATTTCCCTCACAATTGAGGATGGCTGTTTTTGTAGCTTAAGAAAACAGAGTGGTACAGCCAAACTTCTACGCCAAGCATTACTCATAATTTGGGATGAAGCCACTGTGACAAAGAGGCAAGCGATCGAGGCTCTTGATAATAGCTTACGAGATATAATGGATCGGTCTAACCAGTCGTTCGGGGGGAAGACTGTGGTTTTTGGTGGTGATTTTAGGTAGGTGTTGCCAGTTGTTCGACGAGGGTCAAGGGCTCAAGTAGTCGATGCATCTCTACGCAGGTCGTATCTTTGGGATTTCATGCGCCATCTGAAGTTAGTGCGCAACATGAGAGCCCATGGTGACCCCTGGTTTGAGGATTACCTTTTGCGCATTGTTGGTGGTACAGAAGAGGTTAACTGTGATGGAGAGGTTCGTCTTCGAGACGATATTTGTGTTCCGTACACTGGCAGTGCTGATGACCATAATACACTCATAGAATGCATTTTTTCAAATCCAAATGAGAATATGGCTAATAGGGATTACATCACTTCGAGAACTATTCTTTCCACTCATAATGATTGGGTTGACAAGATTAATATGAAGATGATTGATAGCTTCCAAGGGGATGAAATGAAATATCATAGTTTTGACTCATCCGTGGACGATCCACGTAACTACTAGCCCTCAGAGTTTCTTAACACTCAATGGTCTACCTCCGCATGCGTTGAGGCTTAAGATTGGATACCTAGTGATATTGCTTAGAAATATAGACCCAGCTAACAGGTTTTGCAATGGTACGAGATTGGTGGTCCGTGGTTTCCAACGTAATACCATCGACGCAGAAATTGTTTTGGGACAACATGCTGGAAAGAGGGTTTTTCTACCCCGGATACCCTTATGCCCTTTCGATGATGAGATGTTCCCGTTCCAATTTAAACGGAAGCAGTTTCCTATTAGGCTTAGTTTTGCGATTACGGTAAACAAGTCACAGGGGCAAACTATACCAAATGTTGGCGTGTATTTGCCTAAACCTGTCTTATCCCATGGTCAGTTGTATGTTGCAATATCTAGAGCCACCGCCAGGAAAAATATTATAATCCTTGCCCTCTCACCGCATGTCGAGGAGGATGCGAAAGAGTCTAAGAATAAAGGGAAGAACAGTTCAAATAAGAAGGGGAAAAAACAATCAAAGCCAAAGCAGAATAAAGCAATCAAGATGTTGAATGGGACATACACGAAGAATATTGTTTATAAGGAAGTTCTTACGCCATAGAGGTGATTTCATTATTTAAACTGATAATAGTATATTGTTTCCTTGTGTTATTTTTTATCTAATATAGTTGAAACTCACTTTGGCGCTTTTTCACGTGCAGTTTGTGTGCTTGGCGTTTGATATGTACAGATCAAGGACCATCAATTTCAATTCAGTACTTTGCTTATGAGTTGTAGAGGCCGCTGCATTTAGTTCTAACTTATCATTATATTTTATTTTTTTCCTGCAACAGTACTGCATCTCAGAGTGCTCTTAGTTCTAACTACATCATTATATTTGTTTTTTTCCTACAACTGTATTTTTTTCCTTCAACAGTAATGCTTTTAGTTCTAACTTATCTTCCGGTGTTACAACTTGTTGGCGCCAAAATCGGCCGGATAGGAATCGGCCGATGGTCTTCAGCGTCGGACACACGACCCGGGAGAATCTGCTTAGCTCCTGTTCGGGTTATCGCCCTGGTGCGGTTCGCGCGGCGTGCCAGTCAATCTGACCTGTTGATTGACAAGGAAATAGAGTATTAAATTCCAGGCGCGTCGATCGGCTGGGATTCCGATCTGCCCTGAGGAGCGCATCGGCAGCGAATCGGCCGATTTGCTGTAGAGATGATCGGCTATGGATCAGCCGATAATCGGGTAGTAATTGTAAAGAAAACCACCGGAACGGTCTTAAACAATTACTACAGAAGCAACACTTGAAATAGATCTAATCGGCTGTATGATGATAAATCGAAGAAAAATAATGACGAAGCCGATTACTCTGATCTCAAGCTGGATAACTGGTGATAATACTAGAATAACAAATAAAACTTGCAATTCTAGTAAATATCGATAACTGGTGAATAAATCCAAACGAAACCACAGCGATGCGCCCGTAGTTAAGGCTCGGATATTACTCGATAAGCGGAACCTACCAATTGGCCGGAGATCAAGTTGATGCAGTCCTGCCAATTCGTACGAACTCGTGGAAGAAGAAAATATTGGCGAAGTCGCCGACTTGAAAGTAAATTGCTAGAAAAGTAGAAGTACTGTTGTTGATTGATGTGTTGATATCTTTTCAAGACCCTGACGACTCCTATTTATACCCTAAAGCTAGGACTTCTGGTCGATCACGACTTGTTACAACCTTATTTAAATTACTATATCTATACGAACTTTAAAAAGGAAACGGACTCCCGCAGAATCTTCCGCCACCGCTCCCTAATCCAATCAGGATTTCCTTCAATTGCTCCCCGACCGACTTAGCGTGCCCCCTTTGACCAACTTTTGACCAGGATCCTCTGAAATAATCCCATCCTGTTGGCGTAGGCCGTGTCACCAATCGGCCGATTTCCAACTGTTACCTCAATCGGCCGATTCCTTTCTGTAGCCTTCAGATCTGCCGCATCGGCCAATCTTCTCCTCCTGACGCCGATTCAACACGTGTCAAAATCTGGCGTCAACACAACTACTAATATCATGTTAATACAACTTTCTGTTCTAGGCTGCTACTTTGCGTTCGTTGCAACGTCAGTACCCTCATGGTCCCTCTTATTGATGAGTTCTTCCATAATGCTACAAGGGATGGGTTCAAGAATGGTAACAACCTTGCTCGCAAGTCCTGTAAAGAGATGTTATCAGTATAAAAAAATATTAAATAACAGATGTGAGAAGGGGGATATTATACTTGTTTATTTCTACATGGGGGAGTTCGGCGCGGAATATAATCCCAAAGTACCCTAAAGACTCAAATATAGTCAATCAAGAGGTGGTAAGACCCTTGCAGAGTTCCCAAACAGCATAGAGCTTGGGAAGCTCGGACTCGGTCAAGATCCGAACAACGTCTACTATACTTTTACTCATATATACAGTTGGAGATGCAAAGGTCTGGTACTGTAAATTTGCTTGACCATGTTTATGTTTTGCTGGGCACACTGGAGATCCAATAATTAATCATGTTCATGTATCTCTTCGTTGCAAGTGTCCATGCATTTGTATTATCATCAGAACTATCACAGGGTGTACTGTAATTTGTATTCTATAGAGTATGTGTGGTTATTAGAAACTAATTTTGTTGCTTTCAAAACGCACTTGAGTCGTGGTTCAATTGTTTTAGGGAATTAAAAAAACAATGACCCTGGGATGGTTCGACGACAATCCTGGTAGAACTATGTTAGAGCAATCCTATTTAGCTTTGGTCCATGATATATTTATTAGTGAAATTTATGTTTGGGCATTTCTATTTCTCTTGTATAGTGATGTGTTTATTCATAAAAAAATATTTTATTACCCGTAGCAATTCTAGCATTTGTTTATTTCAAATACTACGTTATTGAAATCTGTAATTAAGTATGAAAGTATTTTGCTTCATTTCATATTATTATTGTCCGGTGGATGACATATAATGCACTTTCTTATATTGAATATTTACATGTGATCTATTTGAACGTGTATTATCTTTACTGCCTGTAGCAACGCACGGGCACTCCAACTAGTGAAGGAAAAAAAAGAAAAGAAAAATAGAAGGACTTCAAATACAACATCATTGGGCCGTGGACATTTCGCCCATGCGTGATCTTGGGCTGCATAATTATTGGGCCGTGGGCCAGTTTGCAGGCGCGAGTGGGCATAAGAGGGTAGGCAGTATGCAATTCTGCGTGAACAGTGGACTGGCTCACCGGCGCCCCCCCCCCCCCCCCCCCCCCCCCCCACCCTGATGGCGTCTTCCACCTCGCCGGCGGCACCCAGGTACTGTCTCCTCTATCCTCCGCCGCTGCCATAGAAAATTACTAGTTCGCGCGTTTCCCGTGTGCGAGGGTCTGCACCGCCGATTGGGGTTTTGGACTTTGGGGTTATGCTTGCTTGCGTTCGAGCGAATCATCTTTTTGTTACGAATCTGTCTGCAGTATGAGGAGTCGGGTGGAAGAGGCGTCATCCGATCCTCTTGGTTGGCTAGGTTTCCCCTGGGATTGCTAGTTCGTGTGGGTTTATTGTTGTTCCCTGTTTCCATCTTAATTATGTGTGTTATAGGGCATGTAATCTGTAGATCTGGACGCGAAAAATTCGATAATTTCTGGCAATTATGTACAACAACAACTGCTTGTCCTCCATACGTTTCGTTTACATACTAAAATTTCAGACACACCATCGAGTTTTTGTTCCATCAGTGACCATTGTTCTGAATTAATCAATCAGTATGTAACACTCTTGGTTGCTTCAGTTCATTAACTCTTAAATTGCTATTTTAGTCTTGAAACAACCTTTGTCTCAAAATCCTCTTGACTAATTGCTTCAGTACACTCACTCCTACCTTGCTACTATAGTCTTGAATGAATCTAATAGTATGCAACTCTCTTGATGGTTTCAGTATGTGCACTCCTAACTTGCTGTGCTTCTTGCTGCTATTAACAGTAGTGGCACTGGCGGCAACAGCTCATCAGTGAACGCTGGGGCGGCCGATTGGTTCATGGCGTCTTATGCTACCAATCACATGACAGGTGACCGGACGCTCATCTCCAACCTGGTGCCTGTGAGCAACCAGGTTGTCCGGGCAGGAGACGGCGAGGGGATGCTGGTGTGTGGCCGAGGGTCCGTGAACACAGAGGCAGTCGTTCTCCCTGACGTGTGGTACGTCCCGGGGCGCACTATGAACCTGGTGTCGGTGGGGCAGCTAACTGAAGATCCTGATCTGGTTGTCTCGATGGGTGGTGGTATGTGCCGCATCAGCAAGACCAGTAATGGGTCTGTTCTTGGTCGAGCACCTTCGAGGTCTAATAGAAAGTATGTGGTAGACTTTCTGAAAGTTCAACGGTGATATCGGCTACTTCTTTGCTTCAAATGATATCAGCTACGTCTTCCGATTAGCAACTTTTATGGGTTTAAGGATATTACATGAACAGTATCCAGATTAGCAGCTTTGATGGGTCTTAGGATAATAAATGTATGGTACCTATATATGGTTTTATCTCTTATTATGTTTCAGTGACGTGCTAAGTACTGGATGAGCCTGTGATATCTGTGAAACTTGATTGTCTTATCAGACTTTGATGGTTCTGGTACAGAATGAAGATTCTTTGAGCAGTTCGCGTGTATGTCGAATGCATCAAATCTCAGCTATGTGGCCAAGTACTGAATTTGTTTGTGATCCTGATCCCTGTCTGCAACCCGGTGTTCCTGACTTCGGTTTAGTTTTGATGCACCCTTGCTCTGCTACTCATGTTCATGGTATATTCCTTGTCTCATTGTCTGTGATTTTGACATTTTTTCCTTTTTTACCCTTTCAATGTTTCCTTGCAGTTGTTGCTTTAGCTGTGCCTTTTGAGCGTTGATGATCTGTTGGTGCGTGGGAACTGTTTCCACACTCTTGTTGCGTGGGAATACTAGAAATAAGATGTAGCGCCGGAGATGTTCAGTTGGGTGCCAACTAACAACTTCGGTACAGTAAAGCTGGAAATGATCTTCTCAAGCCGAGCTTGGAACACGTTCGGTTGGATTAAATGACCCGAATGAAGTTTAAAATTTTCGTATTAACTGATTGAAAGTTTGCTTGTTTGGATAAAGATCGTTTCGATAGAAGACGACAAAGAGCTGCAAGGATGAACGGGAGAGTATACTGGTACAAGAACGGAAAAATGAATGGGATCTCGTCTCAAGGCGACGGTCCGCGACGGCTAGGTCGCCCTGGCACTCCGCCTCGCCAGGCACCTCCTGCCGGGGCGACAACGAGTTGTCGCCGGCTGTGGCAGCCACGGCAACGTCGTCGCGTTCTCGCCGCTGTCAGTGCACGCGGCGGGCGGGCGCGGCGACACGCTCTACCAGCGGCACGACTTCCTCGGGACGCCATGGCCCGCCGACCTCGCGGTGCGTGGGGGGCCGACGTCGTCGCCGGCTGGTCGGCCTCTGGCGGGGCGAAGGTGCTGCTCGGCGGCGGCATCTGGGTGGACGCATTCCGCGGTGAGCTCCGGAAGCCCTGACCGTTCCACCGCCTCGACGGCGGCTGCGTCGTCGACGTGCCATTCATGTCTACTTACGCCAGGGCCATGGACGGGTTCAAGGTGCTCAAGCTGCCTTACAAGCAGGGACGGAGCACCGAGTACTCCATGTCAATCTTCCTCCCGGACGCGCGCGCGGCGGCATCTCCGCGCCATGGTGGACGCGGTCACCGCGCTCCCTGGCGTCCTGCGCGACGCTGTGCCCAAGAAACGGGTGCTGGCGACTGTCAAGCCGCCCAAGTTCAAGGTCTCCTACGAGGCTACGACTGCAGGCTCGACACGGCTCTACCGGGGATGGGGCCCCACCTGCCCTTCTCCAGGGACACGGCGAACCTGCGAGGCACGCTGGAGACGGTCGATGATCCGGGCCGGCCGGCGTTCCTGAGCGGCATGGCGTCAGCAAGGCGATCGTCGAGGTGAACGAGGAAGGGACAGAACCAAGCGCGTTCACCAGGATCCTGCGCGGTGGAGGATATGGCCCGCCACTGCAGCGTCTCGAGTTTGTGGCCGACCACCACCCGTTCACCGTCATCATCGAGGAGTGGTCAGGGGTGGTGGACTGGTGTTCGCCGGCTGGACACGTTCTCGACGCCACCATGTGAGCTTAGCTTAGCTTAGCTTTTATGGTGTATCATGGTGAATGCCTAACTAAATCCAGAAAAGTTTTTTGGGAAATGATCTAGAAAAACTTTACCATGGAAGAAAATTTATAAAAAGATGTCTTCTTGTTATTCCCGTTTCTAGAAATGTGCGAACAATCCAGTCCCAGCCTCGTCGCAGCTTTGTCATGCAGCATTCCACGTTCCTCGACCTTGTTGCGATATCTTGGTGGTTGTGCTTGTGCTAATAGTTTCAAGAAAACCCCCTCACAACCTCACCAAAAATGTCACTTCAAATATAATTATTTACTGCTCCCCTATTTTAAAATACATGTCACTTTAAAGTTGGGCATAAGAACAAGAAATCGTATCAAATGGTAATATTACCCTTCGTTTACACTACGTTGGAGAGAGATGTTTTATTTATTTGTGACAGTGATAACACTTATTTAGCAAGGGCAAGAAAGGAAGAAAATAGATAAATACCTAGAAGATCTCGGATAACAGGTTTTTGGGAGGAGTTTAGACGGCTCGAATAACATGTATTTAAAGGGAGAGTATACTTTTTTAATATTATATATATTTTCTTCAGTGAATCCCAACTGAATTTTTACCCAATAATTTGGAAGCAGCACATTTGCCAGCCAAAAATAAGAGGAGTCAGCATATCATGTTTATATCTGGAAAGCAAGAGGGATGCTTTAGCGCACAAAAAAAATTGTCCCTAAATTAGAGAAAAAAATGACATATTTAGCTTGAGCAATTCAATTGTTGTGTAACAATGAAAACTAAATAGAAAATATACACGGTAGGGAAAAATGTAAGAATAAGACAATGTTTTTAGTGAAAAATAAATAATGTTGGAGAGAAAAAGGATAGAGTAATAATGTAAGAGTACACGGTCCTAAGGGAAAATACCGCATGAGCCTATGAAAATCTAGGACACTGTAAAACACACCAATTATTCCATTATGTATCTAAAAGGGAATATTTCTATCTACCTAATGAGGTCCTTAAAAGACACGGATAGTGAATGTGAGGTGTCTAGCTATTACACTTCTAGGACTTCAAGAAAGGAATATAGTATGGTGAAATGATATGTAGAATATACTATCTATTGTATTGATAGTCAAGCAGAGTGTGGAGCGTATTTGGTGTGTGTTAGTGTGTAGAGAGAGGGGGAGAGGGAGAGGATGCTAAAAGGCCTTGACAACAAGTATTCATCTTATGGGCCTAACTTGGGCTTGGCTTCAGACAAGGTTACCGAAGGAGGGATGTGTGGTCCAAAAACATTTATTTAGAAACTTTAAGCCCATCCTAGTGCGGTCCTCTAGCTGGCTATATATACAAAACCCTTGGTTGGAGCGGATGCGAGATGGGGAGCGGGCGGCCGGGGTGGCGGCAGTTGCAAGGCAGGCTTATGCACATCAGGGTTAGGTCCATCCCCAGATAGGGTGTAGTGAGAGCAAGGGAGACATCGATGGTGTATACAAGGAAGATTGCTCATACGTAAGGTTTTGTTCCCCATATTTACTTCCCCTTTTTGACATCCGATTTTATTTTTATCTCTTCTAGTGTTTTACTAGTGATTCTGTTGGAAAGATGAATCTATAGTGAGGATCAATGTTTGGTGAAGTTTCAAGGGAGGACAAAAATATATTTATGAATTCTATCTTTTCCGCACCCCTTTGCGATTGAATCTATAGTTTAGGATTTGTGACTTTAGATCTAGTCCCTTTTGGATTGGGCTAGGATATAAAGCTACGTTCATCAGTAGGATGACGAGATCAAGGCATATCCATCAGTGGGATTGTAAAACTCTTGAGGGGTGTAAGCCTCTAGAGCTTGTACCGATTTGAGAAAGAGGAAGCCATAGCATATTTTTCTGTTTAACAGGATAGCCTGTATTTCAAACGACGTAATATGTATGTCCCTATGTTGGAAATCAACAGACAAATAACTATAGTTTTAGATCTAGCCCCGTTTGGATTGCGCTATCTGCTGCTATGTTCATCAAAAGTAGGATGGCGCGATCTAGGCCTACAGAGTATGGGAGGCAATTACTAGCTTCAAAGAGAATTGTAGAAATCACGAGGAATTATAAGCATCTACTACTTGTAACGATTTGTGGACCCTTTATGCACTGAGAAAGAGGAACCATTAGCATATTTGTATATTAAATTATGGTTATTAGCAAAAATTTCATATGCATAATATGTTTATCTTCTGATACAATGAATTTGAAGGTTGTACGGGATTTCTCTTGCTTCTGGTATATAAGTATTTGAGGTATGACTAGCTACTTGATTTCACTTGACTGTAACCTGTTTGATCTATTAACAAAATGTACAAAGGGAAGATTCGGTTTGCATTCATCATTGATTTGGAGAATCTTTTTGGCAAACTTTTTGAATTGTCCAGAATATTCCAAGCCATACTTCAGCCTTGCCTTTGGAGGTTTGCACTTAAGTGCATTACCCTTCTTGAATTGATGCATTTTGTTGTGTTGCTAATCAAGCACACCCTCCACACCTTGCAACTCTCGCATGCACCTAGCAAAAGATTAGCAAGATATTATATATCTTCTGAAAGATTTCATTGTATGCACATGGTCCATTTTTTCCCACAAAAGCATTTGCTCGAAATACTATTCAAATTTTTCATCAGTCATTTTGTGCTTTTCCTCGATAAAAAATCAAAGTTCTATTTGAACACAAAACTGTTGACCCCATCTGAGTCATGATCATGCATATGGCTTTGCAATTTTATCAATATTTATGCATGCAAATTTTTTGGGTGCATTTATGGATGAAATCTCAGAGAGATACACCTAGTGATGGTTATACATATGGCCATTGGAAGTGCCTATTTATGCTTGTGAGTATATGTTGGAATGCATTTATGCATGACATTCCAAAGATTATATACTTTTAAATCCATGCTATATGTATATCATGGGATCAAGGTGTCTAACAAATGACCTCTAAAATATAATAATAATATACAAACAAACAAACAAAAAGGTGGAAATAAGGTCTACATTTGATTCCCCTTTTGTCCTTTGATAACCAATGCCCAGCCGTCCATCCCATGATAAGGGGCTCACAGTTCTGCCATCCCCCGGCCCCACATTTTTGGCCAGCAAATCAGCAATTAATCCGTTCCAAACAAAAAATAGCTAAAAAAATCCATGCCAAAATTCTGCCATGCAAAGCACCTTCCAGTTCAAAACTTTCCCGCTTTGCTTCACCTCCAGTTGGAAACCTTGTTTTCTACTGCTGGACATGCAAGCACTTCATCAATGCCACTTCTTGGATCCCATCATCTCCTTCCCAGTTTCGCCTATTCAGAGTGCTCCGTCGCGGCGATCCCCTCTCGGACTCACCGGAACGCGATCTAGCTCCGAATCTAGGCGCTTATCGAGTGAGACAAGAAACCTTCGAGCGAGCTAGAGAGCAGGCAATGGCGGCGGCGACGTCGAGCTCCGGGGCCGCGCGGGGGGTCCGCATCCTGGACCCGGAGGAGGTGAGGAGGAGGGCGGCGCCGTGGACCTCCCTGGGGGTCGACGGGGCCGACCGCGAGGAGGAGGCGGCGGGGAGGGCGAGGGCGAGGGCGCGCGAGTGCGACGTCTACGTCGGGCACGGCGGCGACGCGCGGCGGATGGCGGCGTGGCTGCGCGCCGAGCTGGAGCTGCTGGGCGTGCCCTGCGTCGCGGCCGACCGGCGCCGGTGCGGGGACGCGCCGGCGCACGCGGCCGCGCGGGCCGCCGTGGACGCGGCCGTGGTGGGGGTGGTCCTCGTCACGCCGACGACGCTGCGCAACCCCTACGCCGTCGAGGAGGTCCGGGCCTTCCTGGACCGCGGCGCGCTCGTGCCGGTCTTCGTCGGGGTCAGGAGAGGCGACTTCGTCGCCGAGGACGTCGTGGCGGGGCGCGGTGACCTGTGGGAGAAGTACGGGGGCCATCTCTGGATGGCCTACGACGGGCTGGAGGAGGAGTGGAGGGAGGCCGTGGAGGGGCTGGCCCGCGCGGAGCCGGCGGTGGAGGTGCGCGTCGGCGACCTCCGGGACCGCGTCCTCGACGTGCTCGAGATCCTTGGCGCGCGGCTCGGGCGGCGGGCAATGTCCCCGGCCGTCAGGGCGTGGCGCGCCGAGGCGGGCCTGGAGATCCCGTTCCCCTGGAACACGGGCTTCGTCGGCCGGGAGAAGGAGCTGCTCGACCTGGAGTCCATGCTGCGCGGCGGCGCTCGTGCCCACGACAAGGCCTCCAGGAATAGGCCGATGCATCCGAACGGCGCCTTCGTCAGCGAGTGGCCCTTCCTGGACGGCGCCGTCTGCATCTCCGGCGCGTCCGGCGCCGGGAAGACGGAGCTGGCGCTCGAGTTCGCGCACCGGCACTGGCACGAGTACAAGAAGGTGCTCTGGGTGCACGGCGAGGCGAGGTACCTACGCCAGAGCTACCTCAAGCTCGCCGACCACCTCGGCATCGCCGTCGGCGACAGCTTCCTGCAGTCTACAGGGCGGGCCACCGCCAGGAGCCTTCACAACATCGAGGGCGACGCCATCGCCAAGATCAACAAGGAGCTCGCCCGCGACATCCCGTACCTCGTCGTCATCGACAACCTCGAGAGCGAGAAGGACTGGTGGGACCGCCGGGCCGTCGGGGAGCTCCTGCCCCGCGGCTGCCGGCGCACGCGCGTCATCGTCACAACGTGGCTCGCCGGCGGCATCGAGGGGGTCAGGACGCTCGCGCTGGGAGACCTCGACGCGTCCAACGCCATGCGCCTGATGAAGGGCAGCACGCGCGCGCTCAGCGAAGACGACACGGCTATCCTTAGGGACATCCAGGAGACGGTAGGCGGCGTGCCTCTAGGGCTCGCCCTCGTCGGCGCGATGCTCTCCGAGGTCCCCATCGGCCCGGCCGAGCTCCGGGGCGCGATGCGCCGCGCGCCGCATCGGGCGCCGACGTGGGAGGCCAGGGACGACGCCGCTCTGCGCGACAACCTGGGCCTGGTGCAGCTCCTGGACGCGTGCTTCGCGCTGCTGGGGCGGGAGGCGGCCGGGCTCGAGGAGGTGTCTCTCCGGCTGCTGGAGGCCAGCAGCTTCTTCGCGCCGGTGCCAATCCCGGCGGCGATGCTCGTAGACGCCACCCATGCGGCCGTAGCCGTCGAGACGCCGTGGAAGCGGTTCAAGCGCACGATGAAGCTACCCTGCGCCTCGCCGCGCGCGCCGTCGTTCGCCGGCAGCGCCGAGCAGGAGGCGCTGGCGATGCTGCTGCGCCTAGGGGTGGTCCGGCGGAGCACGCGGGAGGGGTGCGTCTCCGTGCACGGCGTGTTCCGGCTCTTCAGCCGCAAGATCGGCTCCGGCCGGGCCGCCCGCGCCGTCGTGGACGCCGTCGCCGCGGCCGCCGCGCAGGGTGGCGCGGCGCGGAACGCCGACGACCACACGTGGGCGGCGTGCCTGTCGCTGTTCAGGTTCGACGCGCCGGCGGCGAGCGTCGAGCTGCCGGCGCCGGAGCTCGCGCGGTTTGTCACGGGCTCCGTGCTGCCCCTCGCCGCGCGCTGCCTGGCCGGGTACTCGGCGTGCGGCGCCGCGCTCGAGCTGCTCCGGGAGGCCACCGACGGCGTCTTCGAGGCCGAGGAGAAGTACGTCGGCGCGCCTCGCCGGAGCAGCAACGGCGGCGCGTACGTGGAGCTGGACCCGAAGGTGTACCGGGAGCTCGCGCGGGCGAGGGCGGAGCTCCTGGTGGCGCGGGCGAGGGTGATGATGAGGGCCGGCGAGCGCGCCGTCGCCAAGGACAACTGCCAGTCGGCGATCAACATCCTGGAGGTGGTCTCCGGCGACTGGCACCCTGCGACGCTGGCCGTCCGGGCGTTTCTAGAGCAGGACGTGCTAGTTCAAACCATGAACGGAGTAGAACCCACCACGGTGTAGCCGTGCATCGGGACCCCGTGAATTTGTAGGAATTTTGCATGAATATTTCCACCGGAATTCCTACGAAAATTCTTGGGGTCAAAAAGAGTAGTTCGTTCTTTTAGAATTTCAGAGTTTGGAATGAGGCATGTTGTTGAGTTTGGAATGAGGCATGTTGTTCTTGCTAGAAGTCTAGGTAATGTTCGTTTGCAATATTCTCTTAATGTTAAATTTGTTGTTGGAACCTTGAGTTACCGTAGTTATTTGGATCATCATTTGAATTCAGTTCAAAGTCACCTGTTTTGATCCATTTGCTATTTCACATTCATGAGTCAAGGAATATTTTTTTCACAAAATCAGTCGGAATTTACAGCTTTGTATATTTGCATACACAACATTACCAATGATTTGTTGATCTTCCTCTAGTGACCGATATTTCGCTATACTTCTTTGGGGTCAAGGTTCAGGTTGACCGTAATTATCTTGGTCAGTTGTTCATCCGGCATTCTTTCATCTGTCACTAGTTTAATGGACTAAATAGGGCATCAGGTCATATACTACAATCACAAAAATCATTAAGACCAAGTTCAACTACAATATAGAGATATGAAATTTACAAAAAAAAAGATGAAATAGATAACGATCAATCGCATTTCACGTGAGACATTACTATTTTCATATCTTTCAATTCCAATCGAATCTGATCCCAGCATATTCAGTTCATTAAACTATTGATGGATGGAAGAAAGCTAGATGAACAACTAACCAAGGTACCGTTAGCACGATGCCTGAGCGCAAAGAAGCTCAACCAAATATCGATCACTAGAGAAGGAGAGAACACACGCAACGATGATGGTGTGGATGAAATTGTGCAAGTTTGTTGATTTGGACTGATTTCTTGAAAAATATTCCTTGCATCATGAATAGCAAATTGATCAACATAAGAATCTTGAAGCTGAATTCAGATGATTTTCTATAGTAAACAAGGTTCTAACAACAACATCTAGACCAAGAGACTGTGAGCGACCTATTCCTTGCAGCAGCAACGACGACAACAACAACATGCCTGAAATTGTAAAGAGTTCAACTACTCTTGGTGACCTTAGGAACCTCTGTAGGAGTATCGGTGAAAAGAGTCACAGAAAAATCTTACAAATTCCCGGGGTTTTGATACATGGGTAGACCATGATGGGTTTGAATCAGTTCATGGTATGAACTAACACGTCCTGCTCTAAAAATACTTGGACTCCAAGTGCCTCGCAGGGCGCCAGTCCCCACAGACAACCTCCAGGATGCTGATCCCAGACAGTGGTCCTTGGTGATGTCGTGCTCCCCGGGCCTCACCATTGCCCTAGCTTGCGTTGCCAGGAGCTCTGCCCTCGCCTGCGCGAGCTCCTGGTACAATTTCAAGTCTAACTCCAGGCCGCTACTAATGTGGCCGTTGCTCCGACACAATATCTAGTTTTCATAGGACTTGTCCTGTGTCTGATCTAAATCCATACTCATGAAGTTTCGTATGGGATTTGGCATGACTAGTTTTAGAGTATATACATTGTCCGGAACTTGGGGATCTCATTTGGAATGTGTGTTCTTTGTCAACATTCATGCCTGATTCTTTTTTGTCTGTAAGGTTGCTTGTTTGCTATGGTTTGATTCAAGCAATTTTGCGTGGGTCTGAAATAAGGACGAAGCATGTCGTAAGAACATCTTTTTTTGTTGCTATAGCCTTGGTTTTCTTGCATTAGTGCATCTAAACTCTCATTTCTCCATTTGGCAGTCGCCACATAGCATCTCTAGGTCATCCGTCACACCCTTGAATTATCATAAAAGTTCAATTTTCAACCTTCAACTACAAAACCGGATAGCAGAGGCCATCCAACTGTCGAACCGGGCAAAGTTGGTCCTTTGGGTGGTTTCAAAGGTGGTTTTTCAGTTTGTGAGAATTAAAAATATTCAAATTCAAACTAAAAATTTATAAGTAATTCATTTTATATCAAAGAATAAGAAATGGATATCAAAAGTTTTCTAAAAATGTAACCTATCTATTGACACTCTACTTATCAGTTATTCGGATCCATTTTTTATAGTATTTGGTTGCTTGTAGTTATGCCTATTATTTTTAAATAAATAAGATTCAAATATACAATAATAGATAGGTTATATTTTTAGAAAAAAATTGGTACTAGTTTCATATTTTCCTGATCTAAAATGAATTAGTTTTGATTTTTTTAATCTAATTAGAATTTTTTAATTTAAAAAAATACAAAACCATCTTCGAAACTATCCAAATGATCAAACTTGTCCGGTTTCGACAGTTAGGTGGTCCTTGTTATTCGGTTTTATAGTTAAAGATTGAAAATCGGATTTTTATAGCAGTTCGAGGGTATAAACCAGACTTTTCTCTATTTTTAATGAAGCCACAAAAGTAGAGAGACGCTATTAATATTATACTTGGTTCTACACGAAAAGAATAATTTGAAATCAAGAAAAATTTGATTGCGACCAATATAAAAAAAATTACTTTTTTTTCTTCGTTACTGAGTCACCAAAACCACCGCACCTTGGTCCTTGGCGAAGCTCGCGCAGTTGAACGCCACGCATATATGGTCCGTGGCGGCCGGAGCCGATGCCGTGGCACACAACTCCGCCTCAGAGCGCCGCCGGTCATCGCCGCTGTAACCCTGCACCCCGGGCTCGCGCGCGCCACAATTCATCGCAGCCTCGGACCCCCAAAACCGCCTCCACCCACCTCGTTAGACGTCAGCCGTGCTCAGCCGGCCACCGAGGCTCACACGAACACCGCCCACGCATCCCATTAACCGCCTCCGAGTCCTCCCTCTACTCGATCGTCCCTGACCTCCGTCCCGCCCCCGTTAACCAAGTCCCCAACCTCCCCCGGCAATCATTTCCGCCACCGTGCACCGCCATTGAATGCTCCAGCGGCGATCCGCTTTGCTAAAGCTAGCGAGCCGCGGTTGTTCCACCCGCAGAAAGTGAAGCCAGCGTCCATTCACTTCGTAACAGTACCCTTGCGTTATGGTGTCGGCCGGCCGGTCGCGCTGGCCGATCCCTCCCTTTTAAGCCCGCCAGATCCGGGCGTGCGTTTCTTCCCTGGCCGTGGGAGAGGAGCTCGAGCGAGGATCCATCCAATGGCGGCGTTGCGCTGCGTTCTCGCTTCGGTTCTCGTGGCGGCGGTGGCGATGGCGGCGGACGCGCTCGGGGTGAACTGGGGCACGATGTCGACGCGCCGGCTGCCGCCCAAGGTGGTGGCGCGGCTGCTCGCGGACAACGGGTTCCGGAAGGTCAAGATCTTCGACGCCGACGAGTGGACCATGGCGGGGCTCGCCGGGACGGGCATCGAGACGATGGTCGCCGTGCCCAACGACCTGCTCGCCGCCGTCGCCGACTACGGCCGCGCCAGGGAGTGGGTGAAGGAGAACGTCACCAAGTACACCTTCGACGGCGGCGTCAACATCAAGTGCGCACGCTTCGCCATTGTTGATCCGTCCTCTTCTGCGATGTCGCTGTCGCTGCATTGTTCCTTCAGTTGACGATCTGGTCTGTTCTTGATGCCAGGTTCGTGGCGGTGGGGAACGAGCCGTTCCTCCGGGCGTACAACGGCTCGTTCGACCGCGTCACCGTGCCGGCGCTGAGGAACATCCAGCGCGCGCTCGACGAGGCCGGGCACGGCGCCAAGGTCAAGGCGACGGTCCCCGTGAACGCGGACGTGTACGACTCGCCGCCGGGCGACCCGGTGCCGTCGGCGGGGAGGTTCCGCGCCGACGTGGCCGGGGTCATGGCCGAGATGGTGCGCTTCCTCAACCGGAGCGGCGCGCCGCTGACGGTAAACATCTACCCGTTCCTCAGCCTGTACGGGAACGACGACTTCCCGCTCGACTACGCCTTCTTCGACGGCGCCGGCAAGGCGAAGCCGGTGGTGGACGGCCGGGTTACCTACACCAACGTGTTCGACGCCAACTTCGACACGCTGGTGTCGGCGCTGAAGAGGGTCGGGCTCGGCCACCTGCCGGTCATGATCGGCGAGGTCGGCTGGCCGACGGACGGCGACAAGCACGCCACGCCGGCGCTGGCGGAGCGGTTCTACGCAGGGCTGCTCCGGCGCCTCGCGGCGAGGAAGGGCACGCCGCTGCGGCCCGGCGCGCGCATCGAGGTCTACCTGTTCGGGCTCATCGACGAGGACGCCAAGAGCGTGGCGCCGGGCAACTTCGAGCGCCACTGGGGCCTCTTCACCTTCGACGGCCGGCCCAAGTTCCCCCTCGCCCTCCGCGGCGGGCGCCCCGCGATGCCCGTCCCGGCCAGGGGCGTCGAGTACCTGCCCCGGCGGTGGTGCGTGCTGAACCCGGACGCCGGCGACGACGCCGCGGGGCGGGTCGCGGACAACGTCGGCTACGCGTGCGGCCGCGCCGACTGCACGGCGCTGGGGTACGGGTGCAGCTGCGGCGGCGCGCTGGACGCGCGCGGGAACGCGTCGTACGCGTTCAACGCCTACTACCAGGCGCAGGGGCAGGCCGAGTCGGCGTGCGACTTCCAGGGGCTCGCCGTCGTCGTCGACGAGGACGCGTCGCGGGGCAAGTGCAACTTCAGCGTGCAGGTCGTCGGGTCGGAGGCTCCGGCGGCCACAGTGGTGGCGGCGGCTGTGGGTACGGCGGCCCTGCTGGCGGCTCTGCTTCTCGTGTTGCTTTGAGCTTACGCGAGGTGTGAATGCGATGCGTGTAGATTGTAGGTAGGTGACGGCATAAAGATTGTTGTACTAGGTACTTTTGATCACATGGGATGTTTTGTGCTCATATTTGAGAGATCATCAGTTCATATGTAATCCCTTTATGAAAAAAAGGAAGAACTTAGAGTTCATTTGGAACAAACAACAACTTCATCAAAATGGCCGCAATGTTCAACAAAAAACAACTTCATTAGATGGCAACAATGTTCAAAAGTCTAAGCTATCTCTTTCACACGATAGCAACACCACGCGTGAATGTACTATGCCCACTGCATTTTGCCATCTAGTTCGACAAAATTTGACAATCCTCTACATTTTTTTGGATCAAAACTTTGGCACTGCTTCGGCATCGCAAATTTGTGTCCGACTCCAACCCAAAGGCGCTGCATCGCATCACTCTTGCGATACCATGGCCCGCTTGTCAGCGACCCAGTGGCAGACCGGAATCAGCTTCCTCAGCGAGAAAGATGGGCCGGGGGTCATCAATCAATTGCCGTCCCATTTCCAAACCAAGCCCATTAGTCCTCCAATTAAAAAGAATGTCGTGACACCTTCCCGGCCTGGTCCACCAGGCCCATCAAGCCAACCGGGCCGAACCTTCTGGCCTTCTAGGGCTTCCCGTCCCCTCCCCTCCCCACCAATCTAGAACACCCTCCGCATCTCCCCCGCCTCCACTCGCACTCCATCCCACAGCAGCGGCCACTAGGGTTTAAACTTCCTCTCCCCCGATCCGCCTCGCCGCCGGCCGCCAGATCGCCGCCCCCCTCCCGCCCGCCGGAAGACCGAGGATGGTGGGGCTGGGAGCGATGCCGGGGTACGGGATCCAGTCGATGCTCAAGGAGGGCCACCGCCACCTCTCCGGGCTCGAGGAGGCCGTGCTCAAGAACATCGACGCCTGCCGCGAGCTCTCCGCCATCACGCGCACCTCCCTCGGCCCTAACGGTGAGTTGCGCTCTCTCGTGCCTTGCGTTCCTCGCGCTGGGTTGGGTTGGGTCTGTGGCTTGAGGAGTGAGGGGGGATCTGGAGCGAGGAGAGCGTCCGCGGTGGGTATGCGTGACTGCGGGAGGCCGTGGGATCGCTTGGTAGGGTAAATGGTCGGGGAGTGAGGGGGATCTGGAGCGAGGAGTGGAGCTGATTGTTGGAGCTATGATGAATGTTTGGGTAGTGCGAGACAATTGGCGCACGGCGTGCCTTTTGAAATTGCTCATTGTTGTGTGCGATGTTTGGATCACGAGCAATTAGATTGTCCAGAACTACTAGTCTGCTACCCTCTGTGAATCTCATCTGAATTACCTTCACTTAAAGTGCTGAAAGGTTACGCTGGTCCTTAAGATGCTGGAATGGTTATGCTGGACGCGTTTCCTGTATGCAGGAATGAACAAAATGGTTATTAATCACTTGGACAAGCTGTTCGTGACAAACGATGCTGTCACCATCGTGAACGAGCTCGAGGTTCAGCACCCGGCTGCTAAGATCCTGGTACTAGCTGGCAGGGCACAGCAGGAGGAGATTGGGGATGGGGCTAATCTCACCATATCGTTCGCCGGTGAACTGCTTGAGAAGGCAGAGGAGCTCATCAGGATGGGCTTGCATCCGAGCGAGATCATCATTGGCTACACCAAGGCCATCAACAAGGTGACTTACCCTCCTAATTGAAAGGCTTTTGTATTGTTGAAACCTGCAGTCTGATGGCAGGTTCTTTGTGCCTTTATATGCAGGCGATTGAGATCTTGGAGGACCTTGTCGAGAAAGGCTCAGAGAATATGGATGTAAGGAATAAGGAGGAGGTTGTGTTGAGGATGAGATCAGCTGTTGCGAGCAAGCAATTTGGCCAGGAGGATATACTGTGTGCTCTTGTGGCTGATGTAAGCTAATCTATACCTACCAGCTTATAGAGAGCTATTTCTTCCATGTGTCATCCTGGTATCAACTAATTTTAGGTTTTTGTATTGTTTCGCTTCAGGCCTGCATGCAAGTTTGCCCCAAAAATCCTGCAAACTTCAATGTCGACAATGTTAGAGTGGCTAAGCTGGTTGGATGTGGTTTGCACAATTCTACTGTGGTCCGCGGGATGGTTCTAAAAAATGATGCCGTTGGGAGCATCAAAAGGGCGGAAAAGGCAAAGGTAACCTCAAAATGCCACACTTAATTTCATATCACACGTTAGTCCTATCTGTCTATGTTCTATACTTCTATCCATTCAATTACGTTTGATGTTTCTTAATGAAAGTTGTTGTGACTTTGGTAGTGTAGTTACAGAATATTTTCACAAAGCAACAAGTATTTTGTTGTTAGGATGCTCAGGTTAATAATTATCAAGACATGCCAACTTAATCATGCATCTATTGTTTACGTTTGGTTAGGGTTGCGTAGACCACAAAGCGTTCTTTTTATGTATCTGTATCCTTTAATTCTACACTGCTGCTAAACACAGTGAATTTGTGGATAAAATTGTGAAACTTAAATGCGATGTGCATTAATGTGTTATATTATTAAGCTTCTAGAAATTTAATATGCACTGGAATCCTAACCATGTATTTTTCGTACGATGTTTGGTGCTGTTTCTTTCTGAAGTCTAAGATCAACCTATATTCAGATTGCAGTGTTTGCTGGTGGTGTTGATACTTCTGCAACTGAAACGAAGGGAACTGTGTTGATACATTCTGCTGAGCAGGTACGTTCTTACCATAATGAACTTTTTTCCACTTTCTGCCATGAAGTTGTTCCTCGTTTCCCAGCATTCTTTATAGTTTTGAGTATTGCAAACTAAGCTGGCTTCTATTAATAGGTATAGTGTCTTACACTCTGTAGTAGTTGTCCTTCCAACGGTACATTGCTGTCTCTTAATTCGTGGATTCGTCTCATGTGCAGTTAATTTGGTTTCAACTCTCCGTGTCCTAACTTGTTCTTTGAAGCACATGATATTGCTTCTCTTCTATGGTGCATGGGAAACTCTGTAATCTACAAATTACTTTTGCAGCTAGAAAATTATGCTAAGACCGAGGAAGCAAAGGTGGAGGAGCTTATCAAAGCTGTTGCTGACTCAGGTGCCAAGGTTATTGTTAGTGGGGCCGCAGTTGGTGATATGGCGCTACATTTCTGTGAACGTTACAAGTGAGTATATGCATCCTGATCTGAACAGTTTTGTGCAATGTTTTTTTCTGTTGAACAATTCTTTTAGACTGGAGGGCAATTATATATACTGTATCCTCTCTGAAACCCTCAATTCAAGTTGTTCACGAAAGCATCTCAAAGTCGGATTTTAAGTACGGTAGATGATAACTCTTGCCATGTCTGATCACTTATTGATGTTCTGTCTGCAGACTAATGGTTCTGAAAATCAGCTCGAAGTTTGAATTGAGAAGATTCTGCCGTACTACTGGGGCTGTTGCAATTGTAAGTTCTGTTTTTAAACCATGCTTGTTGCAAAGTGGAAGCATACTTATTCTGGTTTTGCATGGTTTTCAAAACAGTTGAAACTTAGCCAACCAAATGCGGATGAATTAGGACATGCAGACTCTGTTTCGGTGGAGGAAATTGGTGGTGCTCGAGTATGTTCTGCCCCCCTTTGTGCTTTTGCAGAAGATAAAGGTCGCTTCACTCTTTTCTCACAACATAGTTTGTTCTATAGGTGACTGTTGTCAAGAATGAGGAAGGTGGAAATTCTGTGGCTACTGTTGTCTTGAGGGGCAGTACCGACAGTATACTAGATGATCTTGAAAGAGCTGTCGATGATGGTGTCAATACTTACAAGGTATATCTGCAGTATCTATAGTAGATTCGATGTACCTCTTTGCATTGTTTTGGAATAGATACATGTTTTTTTCTGTTTAGTTAATTTATCTTACTGTTGTTTTTTATACCAGTCAATGTGCAGGGACAGTCGGATAATTCCTGGTGCAGCCGCGACGGAAATAGAACTGGCAAAGAGATTGAAGGAGTTTTCTTTGAAGGAAACAGGGTAAGATAATTCTAACATTGTACTAAATAACTTTTCATGTATACAATATTAGCTGGAGGACATCTGAAACATGTTGCTAGTTAAGAAACAGAAGGGTCTTAACATATTGCATTAGCTTGCTAGTTTATGACAAGGTTCATTGATATGTGTGGAATCCAGTATGATGTCAATTTATTGGGACACGATGATAGATGGGACAATCATGTGATTTCTTTTTTATCATCATATTTAGAGGCAAGTGCCAAGTTTATAGAGTTTTATCGATTAGTTGGGGCTGATCTATTGAATCTGTCAACTGTTTTGTTACTACAATCAATTTTTGTAGTTTGGTGGATGATACCATGAAACCGTGAATTATATAAATGTTTGCCTCATCAATGTTGATGGTTAGCTATTATGCAGGTTGGATCAGTATGCCATTGCAAAATTTGCTGAAAGTTTTGAAATGGTTCCAAGAACCATATCTGAAAATGCTGGACTTAATGCAATGGAGATAATATCATCTCTTTATGCTGAGCATGCTGCTGGTAATACAAAAGTTGGCATTGACCTGGAGGAAGGTGTTTGCAAGGATGTCTCTGTCTTGAAAATATGGGACCTCTACGTCACAAAGTAAGTCAATCTAGTAACATATTGGAAGAACAGATGTAATTAGAAATCATGTGGAAAGCTGTTCTGAATATGCTCTTTATCTTTATAGCTATAGTGTGTGTGTCATCGTACTAGAACATGTACTCATTGTGGTGTGCTGATTTTATCATAGATGTTGTGGGAAATCCAAAAATGATTGCACCATAGTGGTCCTCATACACATTATGGTTTTTCAAATTTGGGGAATGGATTTGCATGATTTCTTTAGTGGTTTGAGCTATTTTTGCTTACCGCTTTAGCACATCTCACTTTGCTTATTTCGCCTGCACAGGTTTTTTGCGCTGAAATACTCAGCTGATGCTGTATGCACCGTACTACGGGTTGACCAGGTACGACATGCCAATCTAATGCTATAATTCTTTTTTAGACAATAAGATTATATATGGTCCATAAGTTGGATTCATGAACTGTGCAGATCATCATGGCAAAGCCAGCAGGAGGGCCAAGGAGAGATGCCCAGCCTGGTGGTGGGATGGATGAGGATTAGTTTTGCACTTTCGCTTGTGTACGCTTGTTTTCATTGTGTCACGCTTGCGAGGTTTCAGGACAGAGAACATCTGTATCTTACCTAGGCTTTGGTTCTGTAGAAGATTTTGGGTGCCTGGAGCTCACGTTTGGGAGGGTTGCATGGTTGAGCTGATATACGATGGGGAATTCGCCGAGTCCTTTCCTGGTGTATTGCGGTGGTGATGTATCAAATGATTGACTCCAGGGTTTGTTCTTTCAGTTTATCACACAAACTGAGCTCATGTAAGTGATACTTTAGTTCTAGCTGGAAGACTGAAAGTTGTCTTGATGGTTATTAGTCAATTTGCGAAGGCAGTGTGCCTCCTTTGCTCAATTGCTCCGATGGTGAGCATTTTATATGGGATTGTTATAACTGAGGAATGAGTCTCGTTCGGTGATGGTGGTATCCACCCGTATTATCTATCATAGCTGCAGATGCAGTACATAGTTATTTTCGATCGAGTTATTTTGTACCTCTACTTAGTAGCTGTTATCACTTATGAGGGTTGCCAGGTGCGTCGAACTTTGACACTTTCACCCAAGGCTCCTTCGAGACCTATCTTTCTAGCCATGTCATAGATCATTCTCCTATATTCATAAAACAGTTTGGATATACTCCGTTTCAAATTGTATGTTTGACACTGTTGATATTTGGACATATTCTATTCTAGCTTTGTCCTAATTTATAAAAAAGAGTACCAATATAATATATAATATCAAATTAATTTTATTAAATTCATTGTAAAATACATATTGATAGCGTATCTTCGCATGTCAGACATTGTGTTTAAAAATTAAGGCCCTCAAATGTTTCGAAACGGATGACGTCGTAGTATTGTCTAAACTTGATCAAAGTATTCACTTTTGAGGAACCCACAGCAATATATTAAGGTTGATTTGGTCCGGGCGCTTAAAGCCTTTCTCGGTGCAAATTATATGAGAGTTTCATTTGCATTTAATAAGGTGCCATATCAGCAAAATAAATAATAAGGTAGTACATTATAATGTTTATAAGGAGAGAGATGGTAGTAGTTTTAAAACTCATTGAACACAGTTACCAATGTCTTGGAAGCTATTTAAAACTTCCGTTCCGAGGGCTTGGGTTTCATCTACTCTTATTGGCCATTTAAGTGATATGCTAAGCTATGTAACATAAAATCAAACTTTGCATTGTGAGATATAATTTCATTCATCAACTCAAACCAGACATCTTGCTTAGCACAACAGCATAAAACTGACATTTATAACTTCCCTTCCCAATCTTGAAAACAACGTGATAAGAGGAAACTATGTACAAAAATCCATTACTCATCAACAAACAAAATATGTCTATATCTCTATTTGTACTTTCTAAAATTGTTTCTCCTAAGTTTTCATTTTTCAGCCATAAAAGGTAGTCCGCTCATACCATTTTCATTTTTTAGATATATTTTTAGCTTCATTCATCCATTGGCCAGCACATGTAATTTCAATCCAAGCAAAAACCGTTTTGACCCATAAGCTTAATAAGGACAATTGATGATAGCGTGAGGGTAGGTCTTGAGGTTTGGGGAGCATAAGAGGGCTGCAGCTTCCTAATATTAGTTAGGTTGTCACCAAATTTCCTTTCTTTGAAAAGGTAAATCAATTATAAATCGCTTTGTACCACATGCGTAAGACATTCGACTATATTATTAAAAATTATTTCATGCTAGATTCAATAAAAATATTTAATGTTGTCGATGTTAATTATGGTCAAGTTAGAAAAGTTTGAGTTAGGACAAAACTAAATGTATTATTTAAAAGGACTTGATAAATTACGGCCGACCGTAATTTAGCTTTCCGCTACGGTGTCCATTTTGGAAAAGTCAAAACATAACACGATCGGCTCTTTTCCTTTTTGGTAAAAAGCTGGTACCCGCTGCACTGAGCGCAACTGCTATTACCAGAGTAGGACAAGGACAAAAAAGATGACGTCAGCGTATGCAAAAATCAATCTCAAGTCTAAAAAAAGCTACAATTTTACAACCGAGCATCAAAATTGAAATCCGATTGCACTATTGCGTTGCCCCCAACAAAAAGATCAAAACAAAATCGCACTCTAATATGTTTCGATGATATTTTTCTCATACAATCCCAAAAGCACTTTTGTTAAAAGTTGAAAGCATATCATAATAACTCCTAAGCAATTTAGAATAGATGTAAAAAAATGTCCTGCCACCTCCTACTTGATTCACCGAAACTGCTTAAAACAACATAAAACAATGAAAAATAAATTGTAAGATACTCAACAAAATTGCTTAATGAACTGTATTGTTATGCTGAGATAAAATAATATTATTGCTTACAATATTATTGCCTCTGTATAATAGTTTTGTTGAGAACCAACATTAAAATGCTTACAGGAGACTGGAAAAAGACATAACTAACCCAAATAAAATGCTTATGAGTTTTTACCAAAATGCTAGTTGATTTAGCATAAGTTGCCTACAAATAAAAAAAATGCACAAACTCAACTTGGTGTCCATTGCGGTGCGCCCGCCATCGCTGTTCTGCCCGCACGCTCCACTGCCCTTCTGCATGCCGGCGCCGCACGCCATGGCTCCGGCAGCACCGTGACCCGCCTGCACGCACGCGCTCACCTACGCTCTGCCTATGTCCGCTCCGCCCCACCCGCCCGCGTTGCTCCGCCCAGGCCGCTCTGCCCCGCGCCGCTCCGCCCGAGCCGCTTTGCCCCCACCACTGCGCGCCGCTTCACCCGTGCCGAGCCACTCTGTGCAGCCTGCCCCACGCTGATCTGCTGCGCCTGCTCTGTACCGAGCCGCATGAGCCAAGCTGCTCCGCCGTGCAGGAAGGCGGCCGGGGGTGGGGAAGAGGAGGGGAGGCCGCGGCGGAGGACGGAATAGGAGGGTAGGTGGCAGCGGGGAGAGGAACCGGCGGCGGAAGAGGAGGGAAGGGTAGGAGATGAGGGGAAGAGGAGGGGAGGGCAGGTGTCGGTGGGGAAAAGATAAGCTTGAGAGGGAGAGGAGTGAGAAGGATAAGAAGAGGTGGAGTAGATGCAGCGGCCGTACGATCGCGTAAGTACGGCCGGCTGTAATCAAGTCATTATCAATTTAAAAATAATTCAATGGTTACATTAAAGGTTACATACTTTAGGAAATCTATGATTGGTTTCCTTGCATCTAGTTGAAACAGGTTTGGGTATCCAACGTCTACATATTTGATATGTAAGACAACACTCTATACCTATACTAGTATGCAAAATGTGCCTTAGAGCCTGGCTTCACGAAAATAAGCTTTTCCATCATTTTCTGATGTGTCTCGGCGGCTTGATGCAAGGGTGTATGTAGAAGACTTTTCGCGTGTTGTGTTTGTGGCTTAGCGACCGGATTCATTGCAACAAAACAACATCTCTACCAGACCTGGCTCAATGTGGCTAGTGAACCAAACATGCGCTGGGTGCATGCATCAGATCACATGCGCTGGGTGCATGCATCAGATCACGTACTAACTAGCACCAAGCATGAGTCATCCTAGGTGAATCCATCATGATTTGAATTTTCATGACCACAATTTATACGCACATAAGCAAGTGCTTTTTACAACGACATTTGTTATCCAAAAAAATTTATTTGTAGGCATGTAATATGTGCACACTTTTTCACCTGTGGTGGCCAAATTTGTAATTGTACTAGCGGAATATACAAAGCCCTAGAGCCAAAATCCCCGCAAATTCCCTTTCTCAAAAAATATACCTGCCATCTCTCACGATGCTGACTGTCGCGACCTTAACTTTAGCAATAACGAGGGTGCCCATCATATTAGCTTGCGTGCTTGTCCCAACACTATGGTCTGATGACCTGCTGATTTACACCTATTGACCTGCTGAGCATTTATGGTTCACCCCTATCCCTACTTAGGTTACCAGAAAAGCTCAAGACTAACGAGATATTTATATTTGATTTGCTAAAAACTCAATTCAAGCTAAACTATATTTGGAATCAAGCCAAGCTTGGATCTAACCTAGAGCTCGCGAGTTCCAACGATTCGAGATTAAGGTATTCGATGAAGTTTGAGTATTTCAGTTTTGCGTGGCATGTGTATGCACCTGCTACCTCTATTAATTAATTTTTTAACAATTGAAAGTTAAAATAATATAGCTGGAGGCTAGAGCCTTGTATTACCTAGCGAGATACTGTGTTGCATAAGCTAAAATAGGTATAAAATAATACTCACTATATTATTTTTTGATAGTTCTATTCATCTTGGTACAATGATCAAGAAGAAGAATCTTGCCTATCATCTCATTAATCACGACTCCTTTTTTTCGATGTTATTATATATGTACAATAATTTTTTAAGAGAAGTTACTCTCCAGGCCATTCATACTATTCCCAAGATGTCAACTCAAATGAGACTATCAGAAAGAAATAATTTAATTTTGGAAATAGGAGTATAGGACTGTCAAAAGAAAATAGAGGGAATAAAACTAATTGTGCAGATGTGCTTCTCGTTCTATTTATTTATCAAATTAAATGCATTTTTTAGGCTAATCTCAGTGCATAGTTTTATTGCATCGTTACAAGCTTTATATATATCATCAATATTGCTGCTGTAAAATCGTTGTGTCGTGGTTTTGTAGGAGTTAAAAATCTTAGGGTCAGATTACCTCGGCTCGGGATCCTCCAGGCAGGCTCGCTGGAGCTCGGCTCATTGACAGCCCTCCCGCTCAGGGCTCAGCCGCTCAGGTTCATCTCCTCCCTCTGTTTCTTAAACCTTTCTCTTCTCTCGGACTCTCTCCTCCCTTGCTCTTCCTTCCCTGGCGGCGACGACTGGGCGAGCGGCGGCGCCATTTGTCCTGTCTTTGCCCAGCCGTTTGCCGGCGACGAGCGCATCCTCCAGGTATGCCCGCCCCTTCTCTTTCCTTCTGCTGTGCGAGACGGAGCACCCCAAACCCTAACAAAACTATTTGTATTCGGATCTGAATCCAGTTACAATATATTACCTACTAACTTCGATTTCGTTTGCAAGAATTATCGGGTGTACATGTGTACACCCATGTCCTATGCTGGGTCCGCCCCTGGCGGTGGTGAAGAGAATGGATTAGAGTGAAACGAAGGGCAACGAGGACAGAGATGAGCAGTATGGGGAATTTGTACATGTAGGTTTGGGGGAATGGTTAAATTTTGGTGGCTTTATTCAATGTATTAGAAATTAGCAAACATCATTTGACGTTTGACGGTTTATATAATTTGGGGAATGTTGGCGCTATATGCCTTTATGCTCTTTCTGATTTAGTTGTGAGTGGTGTATTGCTTTGCCTGAACATATTCTGGTTTGGTTTCTAGGGTCATCTGCTTGTGGACCTTTGAGGTACATAAATAGATATTTGTGCGCGTATTGAATGTACACTCTGGATGGGTGTCATTCGAATTAGATGCATAAATAATAAGTGTTCCAGAAATAGGTCTCCTAGGCGACATAGCATTATCCGGCCTCCTACATTTTGTCGTGTGATTGCCGTTTAGAGTTTAGACCTATAGTCAGGCTGATTATGCTTTACAATCACTATGAGTAGGGTAACTGAATGAATGCTTGTTGAAAGTAATAGTGAATATTGCTACTTATATGTTATATATACTTCGTAGAGCTGTTTTTGCAACATGAGTACACTTGTGACAGTGCATTGGCTGGAGAAATCATTTATGTTTCATTATGAATCTTGCATCCTCTGTTCATACCCGCGATATCCTCTGTGCGCGCGTGTTTGTGTCCCATCTTCTTACTTAAAAAATGGTACACTGTTCCGAAAATTACATAGCTGGAACACATTTAATGTTATGCTGTGTGCAGAATTTAAGGTTCAATTTGTCATAGACAATAGAGGGCACAAAACATAGCACATGTGAATACTGTATGATTCAATGCCTGCCAACTTATTGATATACGTATGTGGATGGTTTTAGTCATGAAATATGTTGTGTGCAACTGTGCAGGTGACACTGCATAACAATTATTTCTTTCAGAAAAAAAATGGAGCGATGAATCATAAACGGTTCACAAGGATGACATGGTGTTGCTGTGGGGTTTCATATGCACACCAGGTAACCCCTGTTCATGATAGTTTCCTTTCCTCTTGACATGCTTACTGATGAAAAAAGAGGTATATTACACACAGTTATTAGTCTCAGTCAGTTTACATGCCTGTTTGGATTTGGGCCATTTGTCAGCTATGTTAGCATTTAATGTAAGTGCTAAGTTTGCCTTATTGGAAAGGGATGACTCTATGCAATAGAAGTAGAAGAGGCTAATATGTAGTAAGGGGTTGCAGGGCTCAGTAAACCAATGGTATTTTTTTAGCATTGTTCCCACAGAGCTACACTGTTAATGAGGGTAGCACATAACTGTTTGGAGAAGGGGGGACACCTAAAATATCTGGGAGGATTGGTGAAATTGAAGTCTGTATGTTATGCACCTTATCGCTTTTAGTGCTTGTTTCCAGCTATTGAGAGTCCTTGTTACTTTTTCATACTTGTTATGATTCTGGACAGTTAGTCTGCATATCGTTTGCATCAATTGGATAATTTTTTCGTCCTCCTGTTTAATTCTATTGTTTGGGCCCCATCAAACTCCTTTTCAACCCTTTGAACACTACATTACAGTTGCAGTTGACAGCTCATGTTAACCTTTTCCCGGTGACTTCTTCATTGTGTCTACTCTCTAGAATTGGCGGGGACACCACTTTCTCAACTTTATTCTAGCTCACCATTTTTTAGTTTAACAACTAAATAAATAAGGGTAATAAAGAGCCAAGTATTTGTTGTCATTGTGCTTCTACTTTGAGCGCCTTAACTCATCTGCTGCAAATGTTTTTCGTCACTAAATCATGCATAATGCAAACTATGTTAGCAGGTCTTGTCCATCGACACCTACTATCTCGTGCAATTCTTTGATGACAACCAACCGCAGAAGTTACATATCTACTTTCCCAAGAAAGTTGATACGTGTAGAGGATAAAGAATAGTGCTCCACTCTAACGTGACACTGTAAGCAATGCCATACTTATGTAAATTTTCATTTTGTCGATTTTGATCTTGTCCATGCTTTACTTATGTGTCTTTATTTTTCTCTGTCTCCTGTTATTCTATCATTGCCTACGTGATGATGTGTCATTGGTTGTGTTGGAAAGCATGTTATTTACAATGATATATGAATATATTATATACAGTCTCAGTACGTTCGTATGTTCGCTTCGGTTTGTTGACTCGGTGCTATGTCAGATGCTGCGATGATTTTTAAGTCATATAGACATATACGTACTTGTGGATATGCTATTCATTTGGAATGAGAGTTTCTCTTTTCTTCATTTAGAATGAGTGTTTGGATCATTCTTGGTCCTTCCCTCATCTGATAATTGTGCAGCTAAATTTTACCTTATACCTAGAATAGAATGGTACCCAAATATTCAATCACAATTATGGGCAAGATCATATGGGTTTAATATATGAATTTGTTTTGGATATGTAAGAAAAGTATTGGTTGGATTGTGTTATAGATAGAATCACTGAGTATTCTTTCATTCTTGATCTCATTTTACTCCTCATGCTTTTTAATTTAACTATTAACATAACTATTTACTCCTCACTTTACTCAAGTGAATTATGTTGAAAAGAAGATGGCATTTTTGGCACGATTCTGCATGTCTCCTTGAAGTTGCATAGTTTTTTATTGTTCCATTTTAAGTTCGACACTAGCATTTTCTTATAGAATCCAAAGAATTGTGTATTTTTAGGTGCTACTAATGCTATGGTTTTAAAGGCATGTTTTCAATTACGTTGTTTTCTGTCTTATACATTTTCTGGGTCTGATGCACTAAAGGTTTTGGGATAATATTGTTTGAGAAAGTGCTCCAGAGGTGTTCTTCCACTTTCGAATAGTTTCTACGTAATGAATGACATTTCTCCAGAGCATATATCTGATGCAATTTTGTGCCGTATTTTACAGAGAATATGATCGAGTGCAATAGAGAAGAGGCCTTAAGGGCCAGGGAAATTGCTGTAAAGATGATGGAAAATAAAGATTTTGTTGGTGCAGAGAAGATTGTGCTTAAAGCTCAGAAGCTTTTTCCAGAGCTTGAAAATGCATCTCAGCTGCTAACCATCTGCAATGTGCACTCTGCAGCAGAGTTAAGGGTGAACGGAGAGCTGGACTTCTATGGAATCCTTCGAGTTGAGGAAGGAGTGGATGAAGCCTTGATAAGAAAGCAGTACCGCAAGCTTGCATTTTCACTTCATCCTGATAAAAATTGTTTCGTGGGTGCTGAAGCAGCTTTCAAGTTGGTTGCTGAAGCTCATTCTGTACTATGTGATCCCACAAAGCGATCTCATTATGACCTGAAAAGGAAGAATGGATTTAGAAATGTGCCAAAGCCAGCTAACCAGCAGCCATCAAAGAAGACTGAATCAAATAAACGGAGCAGGCCTGGACCTGGAGAAACATTTTGGACCATATGCTCACATTGTCAGATGCGATACCAGTACTTCATCAATATCCTGAACACCATGGTCCTCTGTGTGAGCTGCCAAAGGAATTTTTTTGCATACAATCTGTATGAATGGCCCATACCCACTTCATCGAGTGTACCCAACGGCTCCCAAGTTCCGGCAAACATGTTTCGTAAACAGCGTGACAGTCACGGTCAACAAAGTCACCCTGTGAAGCCTTCATGTGCAGGTAGAGATGCCAATGTGAAGCCAAATGGTACCCAAGACCCTTCACACATGTTTCCAAATCAACAGCATGGAGTTCCCTGTCAAAACGCTCATCCTGTGAAGCCTTCTGCAGGTGGGGACACAGATGTGAAGCTGAGGACGAATGCGGCCCAATACCAACATGATGAATACATGAAAGGGTATAGCAGACCAGGTTGTCATAAGAAGGCTAATCAACCGGAAGCATCAAGGGGACAATTTCAATATTCAACACTGAAACAAGATAAATCTTCTGTCCCATCTGAAAATGGGAATATGCAGGGAAGGTCAATGCCAGATTCTGCTGATCCAAACATTGTCAACAAACAGAAGTCGGTTCGAGAAGATGCATCAGCGGAGCCAGATGCCACGAATGTGCCTTGTTCTGCAAAGCTTTCTTCTGCAGGTGGAAAAACAGATGGGGATCCAATGATAACTGTCGCGGGCAGAAGATCAATGCCAGATTCTGTCGATCCAAACATCACTGACATAAGGAACTTGGATAAAGAAGATGCAACTACAGTGCCTAGTGCTGCAGGATCCTCTGGTACCCGAAGATCAGGTAGGAGGAAGCAAGATGCTGATGGAAATATTTTCCTGAACATTGATACTGAAAAGAGGCAGAGGAAGAATGATTTACCATCTAATGTTAGGCAACCAGATCCACCTCATGTCTCCAGCAATGTTGGCATCCAAGAGACAGAAAAAGCTATGGATACAGGTGATCAGGGAAATATCAAGGAAGAAGCTCCTGAAACTGATATAAATGATCAAGACAATATCAAGGAAGAAGCTCCTGAAACTGCAAGCGGAAAGAAACCTTCCTATTCTGAGTTGGTAACCTTTCCTGATCCAGATATCTTCAATTTTGAGCAGTTCAGGGATATCAATCTGTTTGCAGTTGGTCAGATATGGGCCCTTTATGATAATCTTGATGGCATGCCAAGGTATTACGCTCGAATAAAGCAATTTGATGCCTCCAACTTCAAAGTGCATTTGACTTGGCTGGAGTACGATGCGATGGATGAAGCTGAGGAGAATTGGATCGATGAAGAACTGCCTACTGCCTGTGGAAACTTTTGCCTTGGGAAAGGAAGTGACGTATCACATGACAGGTCCATGTTTTCTCACATTGCTACATGGACGAAAGGTAAAAAAAGGAATTCGTATGTCATATATCCTAATAAGGGTGAGGTGTGGGCTCTTTACAAGGGCTGGAGCATGGAATGGAGCTCTGATGCAGATAACCATAGATCATATGAGTACGAGGTTGTGGAAATCCTATCAAATGTGTCAGTCAGTGATGGTGCCACTGTTATCCCACTGGTCAGGATCAAGGGATTTGTCAGTTTATTTGCGACAGCTAAGGATAAATCTTCGTTCGTGATACCATCAAGTGAGCTTCTCAGATTTTCTCATAGCATCCCCTTTTATCGGACAAACGGAAATGAAAAGGTTGGTGTCCCAGGAGGATTTCTGGAACTTGACAATGCATGTCTCCCTGCTGACCTGGATGCGGCATTTTCTTCTGTTACTCTTGACTCTTACATGTCTCTTGGCAAGAAAGAAAGCAGCACATTCGTTGATACAAGCCATAGAACAGATCCTCGGGATGAGCAAATTGCTCAGGAGAATCACTCTGAAGCACACGGTTGCCACCCGATGTCTACAGATAATCGTAAAGATATGTCTCCTGAACAAAATACAACCTCCAAGAAAACTGCCGGTGATGCCAATAAATTTGGTGATTTCTTTCTGCAAAACAACATTTCCCCCACCGTATATACATATCCTGATTCAGATTTCCACAGCTTTGAAGAAGGTCGCTCCTGTGAGAAGTTTACACGTGGACAAATATGGGCCTTGTTCAGCGATGCTGATAAATTCCCCAAGTTCTATGCCTGGGTAAGAAAAGTCGAGCAAGAACCTTTCAGGGTGGATTTAATCTGGCTCGAGGCTTGCCCTGAACATGAGCAGGAGAAGCGGTGGTTGGAGCAGGACATACCCATCAGCTGCGGCACATTCAGGGTCCGAACCTGGAGAGGCACGTATGACACAAACGAAACCTTCTCTCATCTAGTATGCGCCAGAGATACCAGCAGGATGCGGGAGGTCACAATCTTCCCGGAATTAGGTGCCATCTGGGCCGTCTACATGAACTGGGCGCCTGACTGGGTTCCATCCAGCGCTGGGGCTTGTGACCTCGCGATCTGCATGGTCAGCGAGCGCACTGAAGCCAGCATGAAGCTCACCTTCCTGACCCAGGTCAGCGGGTACCGAGCCGTGTTCAGACTCAACAAGCAAAAAGGCATCCTGGAGGTACCTGCCAGGGAGAGGCTGAGGTTCTCCCACCAGATTCCCTCGATCCGCCTGACGGAAGAGCAAGGCGGCAAGCTCCGGGGCTTCTACGAGCTCGACCCTGCCTCCGTCCCTGACTCCTTCCTGTACAGGGACACCTGACCGGATGATGACAACCACTACTATCCACAAATGTTGGAGCGGACTCTGAAGTAGTTTAACCCAAGTTAGACTCGCACTAGAATTATTTTGTCTCAAGAGTTCGGCTGCCAATTAATTGGATGTACATATATGCTCGTTAGCTTAGTCTTACCGGAACACGGATACGATTCTGGGGAGGCCTGGTTCTCTTGTGGGGCGCGATCTGGTAGCAAGGGCAAACCATCTGTGTGCTGGTGCTTCTTGTTAAGTGTCACCAAGTCTGGTCACCTGTGGTGGTTAATCACATTGGGCTGCAATCGGTGAAAGTAACACTGATTCGCTAGGCTGCTCACATGACATATTCAATGGTTAAAAGCTAATTATTATGATGCTAGCGTGGAACTTATATTTCTTGCTAGTGCTATGTGGTTAAACTGTGAGATACTGTGCTGTAACCTCGACAGTTAAAACATGGAGAACTGTAAACTAACCTTGGCGCGGCTGGAGTGCTGGACGGTTAGAATGTGGCCTCCAAACGCTGTTTAACTTGAAGCATAAAACTGCTGTAACTTGCGGAAATTGGTACGCATGTGGTGACTCGTGAAACTCGTAATGCTTGCGTTTCGACCTTGGAAATATTCCCAGAATGAACATTTGCATTCGCAAAGCTAGTCGGCGGCCGGCCGCGACAACGAAGCGGCGCGACAAACCAAATTCAGACGCGCGGGCGGGTGGGCTGATTGGCAGCTGGGCCTTATGAGTTACTTGTTTTTTCGCCTTTATTGGTTTTTTTTAGGAAGGGGCCATTATTGGTTAGTTAGTGCGCATGTTTTGTTGGGCCGAATCCTTCCGTAGCTCCAGCAGCCGTAGATGGAGGCGGCCTCGACACCGGCGCGCGGGGGACGAAGGAAGAGGGCGCTGGAGCTGCACGGGGACGGCGGCGGCGAGCCGGCGTTCGTGGCGGGGGCGGACGGCGCCTACAACGTCACCGAGATGCCCAAGAGGCTCAACTGCGGCCACGCGGTGGACGAGACCCACGCTCGCATCCGCGCCGTCGACCTCGACGACGAACGCGTCGCCGCCCTGCTCGTGCGCATCAAGAGCGTGCTCGCCGCCATGATCCGGGACATGAAGGCCGCGGCGGCCGCCGCCCACCCGCCTCCTCATCCATCCGTAGCTTAGACTCTAGCTATCTACCTATCCGCGTTCAAGTTTAATCGTGCTTATTCGACCCCGATTGCCGCATTCATGTAGTTTTCTTTGTCAATGCAAGCCCTTTAATTTTCATGAACTAGATATACAAGATGATTTTCATTAACAGTTAGTTTGGTGGAAAGGATCCTTGAAATGAGCAAATTATATTGCTGAAAGTGGGGACAGTTTCTACAGCTAAAGATGTTTCTTCTGAAGAAAATACATCCTGGTAGGAAGATGTCGATGGTGCTGAGTTCGGTGATTCATTCCTCCCAGATAGAAAACTGCTTGCTTCTCAATTTGACAATACATGCACGTTCCGGCCACCGGCCTCGGGGCCGCAGACGACGCCACGCCGGCGACTGTCCGGGGCGGTGCTGGCATTGTAAACACTTCACCATCGAGCGAGCCTCGGCTCGGACGCTGCTGCTGCAGCCAGCCTTGTTGCCGGAAGTCGACGAGCAGCCCAACACGCTGCTCCTGGCACTGTTCGCCTTCCTCGGCGACATCACATCCACGGGCCGAGAACGATACGGTCGCCGCCGGAGCCCAGAAGCGGCAGAGAGACTGCCGGCGCGGCGCGGCGACATCCAGCGGCGCCCCTCGTCACGCGATCCATGCCGGCGAGGCAGCGAGGCAGGAAGACGACCAAATCAAAGTGCAATCCTTTAAAATCTGGATCGTACGTGCGCGATCTGACGGTTGTCAGGAACCGGTAAATGAAATACCGTCTACCCCCGACGCATGTGCGCCGCCGCTACTCCTTCCCGGCCCGGCCGGCCCGCTCGCTCACCCGCCTCCTGCCTCCACGTCGTACGATGTGAACGTCGTCAAGGGCACTCCCGCCGTAGAACACCGACCACGCTAGCTGACGCCTTGATCGCTGGCTTCGGGCTGCCGGTGAGGCTTCGACGAGCCTCGCCGACGCCCTCGACGGACAAGGCCGTGCTCGAGGCGCGGGCTCGCGGATGCCACTCCGCGCGCTCCAGAGCCCCCGCCCCCGCTAGAATGCGCCGGGTAGCCGCTGGCTGCAAGAGAAAGCTCATCTTGGATGACGCAGTTGCCTCTAGCCCTCGTCTCCTCGACCAGCGCCGCCGCCGGCGTCGTGGTCCGCCACCGCTTAGTGACCTCGCCGCCCCACGACACCGGCTACACCGCGCGCTTCGCATGCATGCATCCTCCTGCCACGGCCTGAAGAAGGCGGCCGGCGTCGAGGCCCCTGGACTGGAGCACCGCCTGGCCGGTCGACCTGACGACGCTGCTGGTGGTCCACCGGTGCGTGCACGCGGTTCCTGCTTTTGGACTGGAAGGAGCCCCCCTGCCGATGCCGTGTCCGCGGAGACGATGGCCATGGCCGCGCGCGACGTGCTCGATCGTCGAACGCGTACGGTCGAACGGCTTCTCCGGGCGCTACGAGACCTCGTCCCAGCAGGGCACCAATCACCGCGCCGTCTCCGGCGGCGCCGACCGCTTCCAGCTGTTGGCGAGGGAGGCGGCGCCGCGCGCGGCCAAGCACCAGGACGGTGGCCGCGAGCCACGCGCTTTGGGCAGCCGCATGATCGTGACGGAGCCAGGCGCAGGATACGCGGAGCGAGCGGAGGACGGCGGACGCGGCCTAGCCGGCTTCCGTGCCGTCGGCCGAAATATTTTCTCAAAGACCCCTGGTTTGGATCGTGATTACTAATCGCGATCCGAGTATTTTCGTTTAGACCCCCTACAGTTTATAATAACCCCCCTAAATCGGATCGTGATTAATAATCACGATCCAATTATTTTAATCTAGCCCCCTCATTATTTTCAAATAACCCCCGGTCGTGGTCCGCTCCTCGTCCGCCCATCCGCCGCCACTGCCGCCGTCCTCCACGGCGGGAACGCGAACCCCCAGCTCGACCATGGGTGGCCGGCGAGAGCGCGTACGTGTCCCTGCGCCGCGGAGCACTTCGGTCATTGCGCCTCCATGGGGCGGAGGATGATTGTGCCGCCGCGGCCGAGCACGCCAAGCTCCTCTCCCGGTCTCCCCGCGCCCGCAGACAGTTGCGCCGCCGCGTCCAGCCACGCATGATGACCAGCGCCTGACGCGTCCCTCCCTCCCTGGACTCGTCGCCGTCCTCGGCTGACACGGCGGAGCGCGACAGGCGACAGCAGGTGAGGTCGCCGGTCATCCCTGCACGGCAGCCCGCGCCGCTCGTCTCTCCCTGCGCGCGCGTGGCCGCCTCCCGGGTCCCGTCTAGCGAGGCGAGTCTGCTGCTGAACGCCGGCCTGAGCTCCGTTCCTCGCTCCTCGCTTGCTGTCCGACCCGTGGCCATGGGCGGTGGGTGCGCGAGCACCAGGGTGGTCGGCGAACCGGGCGTGAACTGCGGTCAGCGGCCTGGCCGTCCACGTCAGGGTCGTCGAAGCTGTGTGCTCGCCATGGATCCCAGCCTCCCAGGGACGGCGTCTCAGCTGCTGGAAGCGAGAGTAACGTGATCATCAGCCACAGCCAAGACAGAATCGCACATCTGCCTGCATGTCCTTCAGGAGAGCGCGGCTGTTCAAGTGTTCATCCACCTGCACGATCGACCTCCTTCAGTCCACCGAGTCGTGAGCACTGCTTTGCCAGATCGACCGTGCAGTAGTACCACGAGTCAGAAGATGCAACCTGTTGGTTTCAGGATTTTGATGTACAGAGACTTGGCTATCTGCTATGATTGCCATCCCCAGAAAGGCTGAAACTGAAACTGAAAGCAGCATGAACTTGTGATCAATCAACCGCCTCTGATACTGCAGAGGCCAGAGCACGACGCTGCAGCACCTAAGTTCGTCTGCCGAGGGCCCGGCGAGCTCGCCACCGGGACGTTAGCCGTGTGGGCGGGCGGGCGCGCTGGGCCCGTGCGCGGAGGCGGGTGTGCGGCGAAGACGAAGGCGGGCCTGGTCCCGGCGCCGGCCAGCCTGCCCGCGGCAGGCCAACGGCGGGAACAGCCGCGCGGGCTCCGTGCCCGCGACGGCGGCGGCGTCGAGGTAGCTCATGTCGTGATGGCGAAGCCGCCGAACGTTGCGCCCGTGCCACTGCTCAACTAGGAGCTCGTGCATCGCCGCCGTCTTTGCCGACGCCGTTTGCCTCCTGGCACACGTTCGACGCAGGCGCAGGATCGACGGAACAACATCAGCAACAAGGGTGCATCGTATCGAACAATTACCTGACAAAACTGAATTCATCCGTCCAATTTCGTTGTATTGTAATCCGAATCGAGTGGTTTCATACCCACTGCGATGCGTAATCTACTGATCTGAATTGAGTGGCTTGAATTTTGTTGCTATTGGATAGATACTAGGACGGCCTGCGCGCTACGCCGCCGCGACTGTATACTTGCAGCTATGATCTCTTCTTCTCTTCTTTTATTTCTTTGCGGTCGTGCACATCACTTGCTAGCTGATACCAAAACACCATATAACACTATGCAATAATATATATTACTAATCACAAAATGCTGCTACACTATGCAAGCATATAAAGCTTACAAATACATTCATAAGAGTCTGTTTAGATCCACCAACTAAATTTTAGTTGGCTAAATTTAGCTGCTAGGGATCCAAACGGCCCGGCTAAAAGACCAGCTAAAGTTTACCTGAGTTTAGCTGTTTCAACATGGCTAAAGTTAGCTAAATTTTAGCTGGGTCTATTAGCTGGAGGATGCAAACACCCCAGCTAAAGTTTAGCTGGGAGAACTTTTAGCTGGCTAAAGTTTGACTTTAAAATTTTAGCTAGCGAAATTTTAGTTGGGTGAATCCGTACAAGCTCTAACATCGAATGATTTATTGAATACAGTAGTTATCAGCATGCTGTTCAATTTAAGTTATCAGCATGCTGTCCAAAACAAATTGAACAGAGGAGTGCACGATCAACATACATAAGGAACGTGAAGAAAACATTATAGGAAAAAAATACGAAGACCATGCAGATGTGAGTATTGCATGATGAAGCAGGGCACACAGTAGGCCCAACGCACAGGCAAGCTAAGTGAAACACAAATAATGACGTCGGCCGGCAGAAGACTTGGCCACCGATGGGGCCATGATGGGGACGCGCGTCAAGAAATGATACAGGCAAAACTGCAGAGTTACCCTGTCGCTCGGATTTCTCCTAGGATAAGATGTTACTGTTGTATTAGTCTGAAGTGAAAAATTATTAGTTACATCATAGATTTATTTGTTTGCTTTATACTAATTTGTTCGGTAATTTTAACTTATTTATTCGTAATATTCATTGGATAAAATATTCGCGATGTTTAATCTTTTTATTCATGCTACACTATTATTTGTATGTTATGTTTAATATTTTTATTCGTAGAAAGTCAGTCCATATTGTTTTAATATTTGTTCCCAATCATTGAAATCAATTATTCATATTAAAAAATATTTTTGAAAGTATATCATGGAAATATAGGCAAGTGTGGTCTTATTTTGAAGATCTTATCATAAGAAATATAATGGTGCAATCCAAATTTAATTTAGATGCTCAGTTTAATATGTATAGATCGAGTTTTTTATTTTGGAATTTGCATGAATATGAGTGACATCATCATCTTTGTCATGCATCAAATCTCTCTCCTTTTTAGCTGGCAACATGCATGCATAGTCTTCAGATGATGGTTAACCAGATTGTCACCTCTAGCGATGTATAGTCTCACCAGCAGAGGTGTGCACTCTGTGTTCCCAATCTCACCATGTGAGAGCTGCACTCTGTGTTTCCAATCTCACCATATGATACACACAGACGTGTTCGATTTCTTCGTGGGACACTGGCATCACTCACGTAAACGCGCACGAAAATTGGAGCTAAGCTGGCAGCAGACACACAGTTCGGGGCGCGGCATGCAGCTATTTGATGAAACACGGTAACAGTAGATGGATGCCCGGATGGCCTCCTTTTCTTCCAGGATAAGAAGGTACTTATATCGTAGGAGTCAGCCAAAACACTGCACGTCCTGGTACCGTCATGCTAGGTAGATACACAAACCAATCACCTCCTTGTTAGTTTGAGTTGCGCCAAAGGACAGGAGGATGCTAGATAGAATCTCGATTTCTTCTTGTTTTGTGATTAACGACATTTGACAAATTTTCCCCAAAACTTCTTTTTACCGGTCCCTAAATGCGGTTCATTTAATCTTTGTGCTCACTTACAAGTGGGCCCGAACGGAGCCACACGAGCTGTTCCTCCGGCCCAACGCCTCGCCTAATAAAAACTAGGTAAATAAATCAATTGCAGGTAGTAATAACTCACTCGCCAGTTCCCACTGCCGAGCGCACTCCACTGCGCAGAACTTAGTTTTTATCCAGTCTTTTTTCTTGATTAAAAAGGTAACTTTAGTAGTCAAGTACAGTGAATGGCATATATTATTAGTGGGAATACAAAACAAACCATTTGCAGTTTCCAGATTTACTTAGTTTACATCATATTCTAGCTTTCTGTTCCAATTCTCAAAACACTACACCCAAACAGCCTTTGGAATTCCCATGAATATGTATTCCAAATTGAGTTTCTCAGGTGATCTAAACAGCTGAATTGAAACTTCTAAATCAAATGGAGTTGTCTCTCCAATTCACTGGATTCAATTCATTTCCAGGAACGAAATGGAGCCTCAGTGACCTGTTCAAGAAATATTCCAAAAGGGGGCATTTTTACTGTTTAAAAGGTAGCACTATTTTGTCCAAAGGAGTGTTGCTACTAGTAATTTTTTGACGGGATACTGCTAATGAATCTTCCTGATTTGACCTGTTTAAAAGCTAGCCCTTTCTATTAGCGGTGGCCATGTCCTGTGCTTGTGACACCAGGCATCTGCTGGCAGAGTCGGCTGGAGCTCTTGGGTTGGGTGTAGCTAGTACCACTGCTAATAAATTTGCTTTACCTGATAGGCTGATAATAAAAGATATATTGGCTTACGGTTCTCTATTTTCATCTGCTTGCCCTTATTGTGTTTTATGCATATGTACTTGGCCAAATCTAAGACTCTTGTTGTGCGAAGCAATGGTGAGATATCAGATCTGTTGTCTTCTAGTTTTAAAACATAAGTTAATTTGGATCAAATCATCATGACAAACAAGTAATGGCATGGTCAGTTCAAGGTTGAGTTACCATGTAGTTATATCTGGCTAGCTCCAGTCCTATCACATGTCATAGCTAGAAGGCTTAGACATGAAATTGTTGTCTGTGCGTTATTACTTACCCATCATATCATGTTAATCTGTTCTGGTAGTAAACTTAATTGTTTCTTCATCTACTCTTAAATTTTGATGCATATAGGTGGTTAACGATGATATATCTCCGTGATAGTAATATCCTTATGTAATTGTTGAGTTCAGCTAATTTTTTGTCAGGGATACATGCAGGATCTGATGGACTAAGAGTTCTGTTTGCACAATTAGTGCATGAATGTAAAGATTGTTTGGGTCAACTTGCTAGATAATGTGATGTAATTCAATAGAGAAGAAGCCATAAGGGCTAGAAGAATTGCTCTAAAGAAGCTGGAGAAAAGAGATTTTTTCTGGTGCCCAAAGGGTTGCACTTCAGGCTCAAAGGCTTTATCCAGAGCTTGACAACTTATCCCAGTTGTTAACTGTCTGTAAAGTGTATTGTGCAGCAGAGGAAAGGATCAACAGACAGTTGGACTGGTATGGTATTCTCCAAGTAGAGGTAACAGCCGATGACACAGTCATAAGGAAGCAATACGACGAACTTGTGTTTTGGCTTCATCCTAACAAAAATACTCTTCCTGGCGCTGAAGCTGCTTTCAAGTTGGTTTCAGAAGCTCGTACGATACTGTGTGATCATGTAAAGCGATCTCGCTATGACATCAAAAGACAGGGTAAAAAGCTATCAGATATGACTCTAGCAAACAAAAGTGGTGTGGCAGGACAAGTAAAACCATATGATTTGACAGTTGTGTACTGGACCATATGTCCACACTGTCAAAAACGATTTGTGTACTACCAACGGAACTTTTTGGTCAGCTGTGAGGACTGTGGAAAAACCTTCTTTGCATTCAAATTGAATGAGCAGGCTCTGCCCTCGAGATTCCTATCAGCTGGACCAAGGAATTCTCAAGTTTCACAAGAAATGGTTTCATGTCAACATGTTGTCCCTGATCAACTGGTACAGTGCAGTAAGCTTCATGCTACAGGATGGCGCGTGGATGCCACACATGCTGATGAACCTATGAAATGGGATGGAAACTCAGATGGTTATGGGGATGACAATTCAGAGACAACAAGCAATGTAATTCAGTGTTCAATTGTGAATGAAACTCACCCTTCGGCAACTTCTGCAGACAAAGGTACAACTGGAAGCGTGATGCTAGAGTCCCCAGATCCTGACATTGTTGCCAACCAGAATTTGAGTAGAGAAGATTCATCTACATTTCTAAATGCTGCAGGGTCCTGCAATCTTCAGAGATTAGGCAAGAGGAAGCAAGATGATTGTGCTGCCAGCAGCCCCAGCAGGAACTCTTGTAATGATAAGAGGCAAAGTAAGGACAATTCACTTGCTGATGTTAATTCAAATGAGGATAAAATGTGTAATGATGATGTTCCTGGTACTGACAAGCAAGCTGCCGAGCATCTTCCCAGCACAATGGACAGCCAAGATGAAGGAAATACAATGCATGAAGGCAGTCAGCAAAAGTACAAGAAGGAAGCTACAGATATTAATGTTACTAGTCGGATCCATGAAAATCTTGTGATTACCCATGAGGGCACTGACAGCAGCCGCAGTAGGTACTCTTGTAATAATAAAAGGCAAAGGAAGGAGAAGAAAAACTCGCTCGCTGATGCTAATCCAAGTGATGATAAAGTGTATAATGATAATTTTGCTGACTCTGAAAATCAAGCTGCTGAACATGTTCCTAGCACAGTGGATAGCCAAGGTGAAGGAACTGCAACACAAGAAGGGAGTCAGAAAAAGTACAAGAAGGAATGGACAGCTGTTGCTGATCAGATGCATGGCAATCCTGTGATTACCTTTGTGTATGCTGACAGCAGCTGCAGCAGGGACTCTTGTAACAATAAGAAGCAAAGGAAGGACAGTTCACTCGCTGATGCTAAATTGAGTGATGATAAAATGTGTAATGATGTTGCTGTCACTGAGAATCAAGTTGTCGAACAAGTTCCTAGCACAATAGACAGCCAACATGAAGGCAGTCATCAGGAGTACAAGAAGGAAGGGGCAGACATTGCTAACCAGATGCATGGCAATCCTGTGATTACCTATGACTGTCCAGACTTCTTTGATTTTGGAAACTTAAGAGATGTTAACATGATAGGAGTTAATCAAATCTGGGAAATTTACGATGATCATGATTTTATGCCAAGAGTTTATGCTCAGTTAACTTGGCTGGAACACAACACAATGAATGAACCAGAGATCAGATGGACTCGTGAAGAATTGCCTACTGACTGTGGAAACTTTTGCTTAGGAGAAACATATGTACTACAACTTCTACAAGACCCATCCATGTACTTATCTCATAGAGTTTCATGGACAAAAGGAAATAATGGGAGTTCATTTGAAATTCGTCCTAATATGGGTGAGATTTGGGCTCTTTACAGAGAATCGAGTTTGATGCAGAGCTCAGACACAGTTAACCATCAACCCTTTAGCTACGAAGACCGCACGTGTGAGAAATTTGAGCCTGGACAAATTTGGGCTCTCTACAGCAGTACTGATACATTCCCCAACCTCTATGGCTGGATAAACAAAGTTGAGAAGGAACCATTCAAAGTACATTTGACCTGGTTCAAGGTTTGCCCACAAGGGGTAGATAAACATTGGTTGGAGCAGGACATCCCTGTGAGCTGTGGTAAATTCGGGATACAGAATTCGGCTTCTGAGCATTATGAAACCTGTGCCTTCTCCCATTTAGTCGTAACCAGGTGCCAAATTGGTACAGGCCATCAGGTCAACATTGTTCCAAAGGTAGGCGAGGTCTGGGCTATCTACAAGAACTGGGCACCCGACTGGGTTCCTTACAGTACGGATTGTGCTGCCGAATATGCTATTGGCGAGATCAAGATGTGCACTGGAACTAGCACACTGGTTGCTTTCCTGACCAAAGTCAATGGCTACATCTCTGTGTTCAAGCCTGATGTGCAGAAGGGAGCACTGGAGGTACCAAGGAAAGAGAACATGAGGTTTTCTCTGTTGGAAATCCGCTTCCGACCGAATGGTTTCTCAGGCACAACCGAATAGTTTGTCTAAGCTAGGAGGGGATGAACACACACCTTTGAGGTTGTTTGCACTAGGGCTCTGACTGGATCCCGGTTGCTGTTGTGAGCTTTGATTTAAATAGATGTCCCAATAGGACAAGGTACAATGAAGTGGCGCCGGGTACAAGACCAGACGCAAGTTACAAGAGAGGACCTTGGTCCACGGGTTGCATGCAGGCAGTAATCGTAGTGTGGTCACAATCTACGACTAGTCTGTTTCATACTAGATGTTGCCTACACACAAGGGTTAATGCCCCAACAATTCTCCCCCTAAGTCTTGTGTGCCTTGCTCGAGGGTACTTGGATCATCCCGATCCTGGATCGCAGCTCCTGAAACTTTACTCGCTCACCCGAGTGCCTTCGTCAGAATGTCAGCGAGCTGATCCTTGGTGTTGATGTAGTCGGCGTCGATGAATCCCTTCTCAATGCAGTCATGAATGAAGTGGTACCTCAACTCGATATGCTTGCTTCGCTTGTGGAAGACGGGATTCTTGCTCAGCGCCAGTGCCGACTTGCTGTCCATCATGAGCTCCACACATTCAGCCTTCTTCCCCATGAGCTCACCGAGTAGTCTCGCGAGCCAAACCGCTTGAGTTGCTGCCGCGATAGCTGCAACGTACTATGCTTCACATGATGACAGAGCCACCACACGTTGCTTGAGTGATTGCCAACTCACCGGGCACTTCCCAAGGTAGAAAAGGTTGCCGCTGGTGCTCCTGCAGTTGTCGACGTTGCCGGCGTGGTCGCTGTCGCTGTAGCTAGCCAACCGAGTAGTTTCGGTCGACTTCTCGTAGCGCAGACCGTAGTCGAGCGTGCCATTGACGTAGCGGAGGATGCGCTTCACCACCTTCATGTACTCTTCAGTCGGCCTCTCCATGAAACGACTCGCAAACCCAACCGCAAAGGTCAGATCTGGTCGCGTGTGGAGGAGATACCGGAGACTTCTGACTAGTCACCGGTACTCGGTGGAGTCGACTTCCGAAGCGGTGCTGTCGCGGCTCAGGCGCAGCCTTTCCTCCATAGGCGTCTGGGCAGGGTGGCAGCCCTCCATCCGCCAATCTTCATGACTTGGGTGGCGTACCGTGCTTGGCTCACAGTGATGTGCCCGCCCTCCTGATGCACCTCAATGCCAAGGTAGAAGGAGAGAAACCCGAGATCACTCATCTGGAATTTGCCCTTCATCTCCTCGTTGAACTTGTCGATGACCTGCTCAGATGATCCGGTGATCACTAGATCATCAATGTAGACACTGACTAGTAGTGGCTCCCCGTGCTTGCCACCACCCTGCCTGTAAATGGCGTGCTCGTACGCACTCTACTTGAAGTTGAGTGCTTTGAGCGTCGAGTCAAGCTTCGCGTTCCAGGCCCGCGGCGCCTATCGTAAGCCATAGAGGGCCTTACGCAGTAGCAGCACCTTTCCTTCCTTCTCTAGGATGACGAACCCGGGGGGCTGCTTGACGTAGACCTCCTCCTTCAGATCTCCATTCAGGAAGGCTGATTTGACGTCCATGTGGTGGATAGTCCAGCCCTCCCGAGCTACAAGGGCCAGAAGCACTCGCACAAACTCCATGCGAGCCACAGGCGCGTAGACTTCATCAAAATTGACGCCGGCTTGCTGAACAAAGCCGCGCGCCACCAGTCGCGCCTTGTGCTTGATCACCTTTCCCGCCTCGTCGCGCTTCAGCTTGAACACCCACTTTAGCCCAATGGCCTGGTGCCCAGCTGGGAGTTTGACCAGCTCCCAAGTCTTGTTGCGCTCAACCGAGTTGATTTCATCGCGCATTGCCGCCCGCCAGGCTTCCTCCCGCTCCGCCTCAGCAAAAGAGCATGGCTCCCCCGTGTTGGTGAGCATTAATTCCGCCTCCTCAAACTCTACTTGCTCAAGGCCTAGGTGCGGCTCACTGAGCAAGTCTTCCATTGTGCGGTAGCGCAATGGGGCATCATCGTGGTTGTTGTTGAGGCGTGAGTTGTTGCTGCTGTAGGTCAGGGAAGAACTCGGAGCAGCGCTTGAAGATGAATCAGCACTTAGAGCGGCCTCACGAGTACTCGAAGTGCCCTCCAAAGTACTCGGAGTCGCACCAGCGGGAGTAGAGGGAGTCGGGGAAGCATTCGGGGGGAGGGGGGGTCGCCTCACCACCAGAAGTACTCGAAATGGAGCTCGAAGTACTCGAGGGGGTCGGATCTTCCCCCAAGCTTGGCGCAGACTCCTCCGCAGCCACCACAGCTTCCACCAGGTACTCGACGACGAAGTCGGAGTTGCACCCGATGTTGCCATCTTCCTCCTACAAGCAGCTCCAGCCGCGATCTTCATCAAACACAACATCGCGCGATGTGCACACACGCCGTGTCACCGGGTCCAGCACCTGGTAAGCCTTGACTCCTTCATAGCCGATGAAGATGCCTGGAGTTGACCGGTCTTCAAGCTTGCCGTGGTGCCTGAGTTCCTTCACGTACGCCATGCACCCAAAGGTGCGCACGAACTGGACCGCTGACTTGCTTCCATGCCTCGCCTCATATGGCATCTTGTCGGAGAGGGCCCAAGTGGGCGAGCGGTTGAGGAGGAACACCGCCGTGCTCACCGCCTCCGCCCAGTAGATGGCCGGCATGCCCCTCTGCTTCATCAGGGCATGCGCTATAGCCACCACCGACTGGTTGCACCGCTCCACCACGCCATTCTGCTGGCGCGTGTGGGGCGCAAAGTGGTGCCGCTCCACACCTTGGTCAGCAAAGTACTCGGAGAAGGATGCCGATGTGAACTCGCCGCCGTTGTCAGTGCGGAACACCCTCAGCTTCCTCCCGCACTTGTTCTCCACAGCCGCCTGGATCTTCTTGATGGACTCCGGCACGCTGCTCTTCTCTGCAAGGAAAGCCACCCACATATACCTTGTGGCGTCATCTACCAGCAGCAGGATGTAGTGCCGGCCTCCTGGAGTCGCCGGCGTGATGGGGCCGCACAAGTTGCCGTGTACGAGCTCGAGCAGCTTGTCTGCCCTGTACTTGGCTTGCTTGGGGAAGGGGGCGCGCCGGTGCTTGGTGGTAATGCAGACATCGCACAGCTGCTCAACGTGAGCCAGCTGCGGCAGCCCGCACACCATGCTCTTCCGCCCCATTTGCTGCAGGGCGCCGAAGTTGATGTGCCCGAACCGATCATGCCACCGCCAGGCATCATCGCCACGACGTGCGGTGAGGCAGACCGACCTCGCGACCTCCAGTCGCAGCACATGCAGCTTGTTCCCGCTGCGGGGAACTCTTGCCAACAGCGGCTGTCACGATCACGGATCCGCAAGACACCATCCTTGATGTGAATCTTGAACCCGATCTCGTCGAGTTGCCCGACTGAGATGATGGAGTTGCATAGCTTCGGGATGTAGTAGACCCCATCTAGGGCCTTGTGTTCCCCGTTCCTCCCGAAGAAGATGATGGTGCCATAGCCCTGGATGGCCACGACCGACCTGTCACCGAACTTGACCGAGCCGTGCACGGCCCGATCGAGGTGGGAGAAGATGCCGCACCACCCCGTTATGTGGTTGGTGGCCCCCTGTGTCCAGGTACCACCCTTCCATCAAGTCGTTGTTCTGGCCCGTGCCGAGGTAGACTTGAGCCCGAGGCTCCTCGATGCAGGTCGTCGTTGCAGCCGCCGTCGCAGGCAGGGGAGCAGGCTCGCAGCCGACCCCGTTGTCTCCCGAGTGCTCATCAACCGCCTTCTTGACCGTCTCGACTACTTCTTTGACTTCCTGCATAGAAAACAACTCGGTTTGCGGCTCCTCCGAGTGGTTTTCCATGCAGATGACCGTCTTGACTTCTTCTTTGAGTTCCTGCATAGAAAACAACTCAGTTTGCGGCTCCTCCGAGTGGTTTTCCACGCAGACGACCGTCTCGACTTCTTCTTCGAGTTCCTGCACAGAAAACAACTTGGTTTGCGGCTCCTCCAAGTGGTTTTCCACGCAGACTTGTGCCATGAATAGGCACGACTCTTCTTCCACCTGGGCCAGGTGCGCTTGCCCCTTCTTGGGCTGCTTGACCTCACGTGCTCAATGGCCAGCACGGCCACAGTTGTGGCAGGTGTCGTCACGCGGTGGCTTCCTCACCTCACCGCCGTCGACTTCTTTCTTCTTTGAAGCCAGCGGGCGCCGCCGCTGACTCCTCTTGCCTCCGAACCTGGACAGGCCCTCGCCCGACTCACGATCTCGCCGACCTGGCACATCTGCACACAACAGCTTGCCCGAGTCGCGATTCGAGTCGGCGCGGTCCATGTGGTCCTCTTGCGCCTTCAGGCGCCTAGTCACCTCTTCCAGCGAGAGGGAGGAGATGTCCAGTAGCGTCTCGATGGACGTCACCAGATGGTCGAACCGAGGTGGAACCAACTGTAGGAGCTTCTCCACTACTCGTTGCTCCTCTATCTCCTCACCCAGCTCCTCCAGGTTGATGACGAGGTTGGACAGACGCAGAGCGAAGTCGTTGACCTTCTCGCCGCTGCGACACGTCATGACTTTGAACTCCCTCCGCAGCTGCTGAGCTCTGCCCTTCTGGACTTTGTCGCTGCCGACGCACATCATCTTGATGGCATCCCATGCTTCTGCAGCCGACTTCTTCTTGGCCACCCGCGGCACCATCTCTGGCGGCACTGAGAGAATAAGGACCTCTCTGGCCATGCAATCTTCCTGGAAGTCGCAGTCGCAATACTCGATGGCATTCCAGAGGTTGCGGGCTTGGAGCATCAGTTTCATGACCAGGCTCCAGTGGGTGTAGTTGGATCTTATCAGTGGCGGGTACTTTGCGCCACTCGACTCCTTCACCACCCTCTGAACGGCTGGCCACTCCCCATCCCGGTAGCACCGCCCGCACGGGGAAGGGGAGGGACGTCTCCGGTGGTGACGCGAGGTTACAGAGCCATTCGACGATGACCCACCCGTATCTTCCTCACCGACCGGCTTCCTTTCCTTCGCTTGCCGCTCTGGGTCTTCTGACCATTGGTCCTTGGGCGTCAGGTCCTCCTTCCCAAGGAGACCTTCTTCATCCTCGACCGGCTTCTTGCTCTCCCTCGAGCCATGCCTAGACCTAACGGGTTTCCCAGATGGAGACATTGATCCAATGATACTTAACCTAGACTCTGATACCACTTGTTGGAAATCCGCCTCCGACCGAGTGGTTTCTCAGGCACAATCGAGTAGTTTGCGTAAGTTAGGAGGGGATGAACACACACACCTTTAAGTTTGTTTGCACTGGGGCTCCGACTGGATCTCGATTGCTGCTGTGAGCTTTGATTTAAATAGATGTCCCATGGGGACAGGGTACAATAATGTGGCGCCAATACCCGGCGCAAATTACAAGAGAGCGGACTTTCGTTCACAGGCTGCATGCATGCAGTAATCGTAGTGTGGCCGCAATCTACGACCAGGCTTTTTCATACTAGATGCTGCCTACACACAAGGGTTAATGCCCAACATTATCATCGGATACCGTCGTTCCGCCTGACAAAAGAGAATGGTGGAAAGCTCCGTGGCTTCTACGAGCTTGACCCGGCTGCTGTTCCTGAAGTTCTTCTGTAGTAAGGATCTTACTTGAATCACCGCTTTTGATGCCTGACTCGTCTCAAGACTGTAAATGGCGAATGACTGAAACTTCTAGGGTGCAGATGTGCTGCCCAGTTCATGTATCTGAAGTTCAGAACCATTCTAACTTCTTTTACTTTATATTTATTCTCGTCTGTAGCAGACATGCTATCTGGAAAGTAAACAACAATGTTGCAGTAGTGGTATGTACTACTAGTTGCTATCTGATCAGATCCTTACTGTTTGTGGCAAGTTGGTTGTTTGGGTAATTTTGGTCGCTGTTAGTTTTTTTATCCCTCTAATCCGCCTTGCGTTCAAAGTATGGATTTCATAGGTTTTTTTTTCTCCAGCTTCTCTGCTCCTATCATTTGAAACTTTGTAGTTCCCTATAGTTTCCAGTTCTTAGCTTCGACTAGGAGTGTACAATACTTCAACAGAGAGCATGCAAATTCAATATCTGAAGGAGCATGCAAATTCAATATCTGAAGGAGCATGCCGGCTTGGAGTTGGTTGGACTCGCGGCGCGCCCTTCCAATCCCTGTGCGGCCGTCTCGATGCCACTCCCGGCCGCCGTCGCCATGGCTGCTCTCTGGCTCGACCCCTAACCTCTCTGCTCTCTTGGCGGGCGCGACTGCTTTGGTTCAGGGGATCGGAGGCCTTGGCCCTGGGCGTCGCGGACTCCGCCTCTGATCGACCCGTGTCTCGCGCGGGTTCAGCGCCGGAGCGACGTCTCCGAGTCTACACGGCGTACACGCTCCCTGTCGGTACTCAGTCGCCACGCGGTCGAGGCTGGGCATGGCAGTGACGTTCTTCCCCTCGCCGCGCTCGTTGGCCTCAACGGCGTCGATCTCCGTGGCCAGGCGGGCGAGCGGGAGCCGCGGAGACCCTGGTTCTCCGAATCGTCGCGGGTCGTCGTGGAGATGGCTCGGAGTCCCATCTCTTGTGGCTCCAAGTCCGATTCAGTCAGAATTCCCTCACCGAGTCGAATTCGAAGCGAGGGCTTGAGGGCTCGGTTCGCTAGGTTTCTCACCTATAAATGTAGATAGGGGCAGGAGGTTGCCTTCGGTGTGCTCTTTCCAGGTAAGTCCCAACTCCCAACCCACAGATCGCAATTCGCAAGCGCTCGTGGAAGCAACCATCTTCGGCGAGTGAGGGCGAGGGAGAGAGAGCCAGTTTTGGTTTGCTCCAATGGAGACGTGCAAGATGAGCCTTCGCCAACTGTTCTTGCGAGCTTTTCCCAAGTTCTTCCTTTCCACCTCTCCGAGTTTACTGATGAAGGCACTCCAGAGAATTGAGCATGTTCATCCACCAGGACCATCGCTCAAGGAGGTCAGCGAGTCCCCTGAACTGCCGGTGGACATCCTGATGGACATCTTTGCCCTGCTGGAGAACCCTGACCTGCTGCGCGCCGGCTCTGTATGCTCCACGTGGCACGCCGCTTACACCAGCCTGCTTAGCCATGGGTGTTACCAGCGGCCTCAGACACCATGCCTCCTCTACACCTCTGAATCCGACGCTGACAACGTTGCCTGCCTCTACAACCTCGCAGAGGACAGGGTCTACAGGCTCACTCTCCCGGAGCCGGCGATCCGTGGCCGGTATCTGATTGGCTCCTCCAATGGCTGGCTGGTTACCGCCGACGAGAGGTCCGAGCTGCACATGGTCAACCCGATCACCGGTGAGCAGATCGCCCTCCAGCCGGTGACCACCATCGAGCAGGTGAAGCCCATCTTGGACGACGCCGGTGAGATTAAGGAATACGAGTTGTCGCATTTCAGCGGAGAAGAGGTTTACCGTGACCCATCAATCCATGCTCTCAACGAGCTGCGAGACCACCTCTATTTCAAGGCATTTGTGTTCCCTGATGATGCCTCTTCAGGAAGCTACATTGCGGTCTTAATCCACGAACCATATGAGCTTTCATTTGCAAGACCAGGAGATTCTAAATGGACATTGCTGCCGGAAAGTGCTGCCTATGAAGACTGCATCTATGTGGATGGCGTCCTGTATGCAGTGACAGCTACTTGCAGAATTGATGCTTTTGATCTCACTGGCCCTACTAATTTAAGGAAGGTAATTATGGAAGGAACAAAAAACTTTATTTATGAACGCATATACATTACTAAGACGTCATCAGGAGATTTGCTGCTAGTTTCGAGGGAACAGGACGTCAAAGTTGAGGGCGATGTGGGCGATGATGCTACAGTGTATGACATTTCAGAGATCATAAAGGAAACTAGGGAAATCACGTTATATAAAGTTGACATGGAAGCAAAAGAGCTCGTCGAAATTAATAGGCTGCATGACCATGTATTGTTCCTTGGGTATAGCCAGACGTATTGTCTAGGTGTTGAAGAATATCCATCATTGAAGGCAAATCATGTCTACTTGACAGACTGTGAAAGATATATCGCATTTCGGAAGAGAAATTGCCGTGATATATGTGTTTTCAATTTGGAAAGGAACAGTGCTGAAGAAATTGTGCCTCCTCAGTGTTGGTGCAGCTGGCCAGCTCCCATATGGATAACACCCAACCTTACAAAGATGAGCTCAAGATTAAGGTAATAGGTCCTGTTTTATAAACTATAATTGTATTTTGGGATGACATGTTTAAAGATGTATGTTGAGTTTATTGAATGATATATTTTTGACTCATGAATTTTCGTTAGAGTTATCATTTATCAATATGGAACACTTAGCTATCATTCATGTTTGTAAATAATGTTTGTGGGTGACTAAATAGTTAAGGCTAATCCGGAGACATGAAAAGCATGCTAAATAATAATCCCTCATCATTTAAATAAAGTTTATTTGGGATGCTTGTCAAATTTAACTATCAAAAAAACTTTATGAATACATATAAATATTTAAAATTATCGGGGTCTTCGAACCGCCGACTAGTAAATCTAGTGTTTGCGCGTCTGGCTCGGATGGTATGCAAGAATGACACAAGGATTTATACTAGTTCGGGCAGAATGTCCTTACGTCCAGTTCGAGTTGCTCGTACTCTTGCACTAAGTTTGCAGTAGGAGTTACAAACGGACGAGAGAGGGAACGGGCTCCCAAGTCTCTGGTGAAGTGCGTGCGAGTGGGTGTTTGCGTGTGTGTGTGTGAGTTCGGTCCCTCTCGCCAAGGGTCCCCCTTCCCCTTTTATAAGTCAAAGGGAAGGGGTCGGATACAAGAGAGAGAAGACGGAGCAAGTAGAGAAAGATCCCCGGGATGTCGTTGCTTCTTCTTCCCTTCGTGCAGCCCCGCTGGCCCTGTAGATGACCCTGGGGGTGTCCATGCACCGCTTCCCGGCACAACGGGCGACGTGCGCCCCAACAGGTCAGGCGGCGCGAGTCCCTGCTGCGACGGGCGACGTGCGCTCTGACATGATGGGCGGCGTGAGCCCCCGGCGCGTTCCCTGGCTTAAGCCTCGGCATAGTAGGCGGCAAGCGCCTACCGTCATGGCCTGTCACTTCCGGAGGTCGTGTCGGGGCGTGCACTTGCCTGTTTTGATGCTAGAGGTTTGACCTCTGACATGACGCTCTTACTCCCGCAGGGCCCCGGGGGCCCCATGTCCTTGGGAATGACCAATTCCAAACCCTCGGGGTCGGGCGAAGCGGAGCCCTTCCTGCGGGGGTCGAGCAACACCGACCCCGTGCCCTCAGGGTCGGGCGAGACGGAGCTCTCCCCGCAAGGGTCGGACGAGGCGGCTCACGCCCCCTGCCTGGGCCCGTTTTTAGGCCGTCGACATCCTTCAGTTGCAGGCCGTCCGTGGCCATGTGGCGGCCTCGTTAGGCTTGAGTCGTACGGTCAGGGGTCCACATTTAAGGCTACCCGTGATATCTGGCCCCATCAAAAATAATTCATGCGTGTTCATCAAAATTATTCATTTGGCAAAAGGTTTGGGCAGGAAATACTGTCACTGGGACCTTAATTTGGCCAACAAACCACATTCTCGGACTCTCTCAAATTCAAATTTAGGCATAGATAGAATTTAAGCGGTGTGGTTGCTTTATCTAGTCACCAAAAATTTAGGGACATGAACATAACATAAAAAATTTCCAGCACTCGGAGAGGGTGGAGATACGTGAGGATCCTAGGCCATCCGACCATTTTATTTTCCAAACCTTTTCGCACGTTTAATTTTTTACAACTGAATGAAGTAGGCCAATCCGGTTGTAATTTTTGTGTGTTTACTATTCATCCAAACAGATTTTTTAGCTGATGATGTACACAAATTAGTGAGTGTAATTTACCATCTGTCGTCCAAAATGGCCCTTAGGCTTGTTGCATTCAACTTGGCCTACCTTCCAGTCGAAGGCAAAACGACTATGCAGGTACTGAAGAACCATAAGACTGAGTTATGCCTAGGACAACTGATCGAATGTCAGGGACTCGCAAGTGTTTTTGTCTACACTGGGCAGCCAGGCAGAAGGTAAATATCAATTGCTTGTGTCCATGTACTACTGAACCTCTTCTGCGACATTCCTAATGTTTTTAATTTTACGCTTGCTTTCTCGAGGAGATTATTTGTGCCGGTTTGTTTGAGTCTGTGGATCTCGTGTGAGATGCAAAGGTCCCTACACACACCATATGAATATGCAGAGATGCTTCATGGTTGCCTCGATGATGTCCTCAATGAGCAGGCTGCCCTGGAGGAGCAGTTGATGGGTACGCTATGAAGCTTGCTAATGCGAGGAAGTAGCCTCCCTAACTAAGGAAGTAAGGCATAATTAAAGAACCAGTCCCTCCCTAACTGAGGAAGTATGGCATAATTAAAGAACCATTAGCTACGATGGAGCATTGCAATTAATGGGCATGCCTTTTTCCGTTTGTTGCTTCTATTGTAGCATGACATTTGTGTTTCTGTTTTGCAGCAGAGCTCACTGGTTGTTTCTCTTTCCCCTTGTAATTTTAGTGACAAGAGCTGGCATATGTTGTATAAAAAATCTGGGTTTGCTCTCTTTGGATAACTACTTGGTGCTCATGCAATGGTGAAAATAACTGTCAAATGCGATGTTAAATACAATTGAACCCATTGCTGTGTTTGGGCTGAACCAGCGGGCGATCTTGGCACTAGTAGTGGCTTTCAGACAATACACAGAGTATAATTCTTGGACAGATAGTCCTAAGTCCTAATAACCAAGGATCCAAAACCCGGAAACATGAAATTCACAGGACTCCTAGCGCACATACTTCACAAATCATTAGATTGCAGGCGCGTAATATTTTAAGAGGCAAATAAGTGTGACACAAAATATTTACTCTCACTTCATTCAGTTTTCAAAACTGGAAACAACAGATGTATTTATCCACCCCATCCTGATCCATAACAGGGTAACACGTACATTATACACAAAATCATATGAAGCAAAAGGTACCAAATCCTCAAGGGTTGGTTCAGGAACCACAAAGAGAACTGTTACTGCAGTCTAGCCCCAATGATTAAGTGTCAGCAGCTATGCGAATCCATTGTCCCCCAGCAAAGAAATCTGAAACATTTGCAACATGCATGTTTAGGACAGTAAATTGAAACATTTAGACGTACATTGTAAAGGTGGAATGATTTAGTTAACTCCACTTACCCCTATGACAGCTTGTGGCAGACATATTGGTGCAGGCCAATGTCGCGGCTGTATTTGGCCCTAGTGAAGCAACCCTTCCTCTCACATATGATCCCATCGCAATGGTGAGCAGTGTTATTGTGCTGTACTATCTGGATTTGTTAGGGAAAAAGAAGAAATGCACATGAGCTAATAATGTTAAATAAACGGTTGGTTTTGCATTGAGGTACTAATTCTTTTAGTTGGACATATCACCGTGTTCTGATCTTTAGGCAGCTCCTTCTCTCTGCTATCAAGGTGGCAAATAAGGCAGTAAGTGTAGCCTTTTCGGTAAAGAAGAGCCTTGATCCGATAGGTTTGATGCATTTGCATTTCAGGGTCAGCATTTTCCTTGATGGCCTCTTCCTCTTTGTACTAATTGGAGAAGAAGAAAAACAAGAAAATTAACATGCATAATTGGGAAAGTGTTCACAAGTTGAGAAATGCAGAGTTGAAATCAAACTACTGAACCAAACAGTGACCAAACTCAAAGAATCTAGAAAGCAGTAGTGTTCATAAACTCCTTCACGACCTAAACAAAGCGTGATGCAAAAACTACACAACCTAAACTGACAAATCTCTACAGCAAGAGCAACCAGCAAATCTCTACAGGAACCAGAATAGAGACCGTCCAAGAAAGTAGTCATCTCACAGGCATTGAACAACAAAATTGATTGGCATTGAGCAACAAATTCATCAATTTGTATTGCATTACAATTAGATGACTTTAGTAGGAAGCATACATGCTGAAAGTTGTCCATTCACAGAACTAACATCTCCTAGTCACCAAACTCACAGGATCCCAGGGGAACATGCAGGTGAACTAGGCATCCTAGGGGTAAAGCACATCGATCAAACTCACAGCATCTAGCAAGCAGCACTGTTCATAAACTCCTACACGACCTAAACAAAGCGTAATGCAAATCTCTACAGCAACCAACAAAAGAAATCGTCCAAGAGCCAAATCTACAGGAACTAGAAGCAGAGCATGCGCATATAGATAGGGAAGAAACGTTGCAAAGAAGAGGGGATTCAGCGTGAGACCTCATCGGGAGGCTGAGCTTGACGTGGGCTATGGCCTTCGGCTTCTTGTTCTTCCTCGCGACGAACTGTCGACGACGTCGCGCCGGGGAGCTGGCCTCGCTGGCTTCGCCGCTCCCGCCTGCAGATGCTGAAGCCGCGAGGCCGGGCTGGACGAGCTCCGCGTCGGGAACGACAGGCGGCACTTCGAGAGCTACGCGGCGGGGTTCGGGGCCTTATTCTTGCAGCTCCTTCCCGGGGACGGGCGCGACGCTGCGGTCGCCGGTCTGCGCCACGGGGGCGGCGCCGGGCGTGGCGGTAGCGGAGACGTCCGTCTCCTCGCCACGCTCGGTGGCGTCCACGGCGTCGATCTCCAGGTCCAGGCGGGCGAGCGGGAGGCGCAGAGCCTGCTTCTTGTCCGAGTCGTCGCGGATCCTCGTAGAGGCGTCGTCGTCGCAGTTCTTGTTCTTGGGGGCGTTCCTGGGAATCCTGGCCTCACCGTCGAGGGTCTCGCCGCGCGTGGCGGTGGAGACGACCAACACGACCCGTTCCGCCGAACGACTCTCGCGGCCGCTGTTGTCGCCGTCCCTCCACTGGCTGGTGGCGTCGCTCGCCCCGCCGTGATCCGTGTGGCGCCGAGCCCGGTGGCCCGGTGCCGCGGGCGGGTTCTTGGGGCCGCCGGTGCCCGGTGCGGTCCTGGCGTCTCCCTCCTCGCCGCGTCTTAGGCCTCCTCGCATGACGAGGAGCGAGGCGCGACGGGCGAGCCGTTGGCGCATCGCTGCGGCGGCGCGGCGCACCCAAGCCCCGCCCCTGGAGACGAGCGCGGCGAGGAGGGCAGCCCACCTCCGCAGGCGGCCCCGCCGTGGTTTCGGGTCCATCCCTCCGGCCGCTTCTAGTCCGGCGATTTAGGGTGGGGTGGCGAGCTCACGCGTGGTGCTTGGCTGTTGGGAGGGAGGGAAGGGGAGGGAGGGGAAGGCTAGCGAGGGGAAGAAGAAAGAGCATGCCGAGCGGGAGGTGAAATATAAGCAGAGCGCGAGGCCGTTCCGTTGGGGGTGAGCCGGTGAAGTGCCAGCTGGCCGTTTGAGGCGGTTACGGTTACCATCACGAAATTTCATCACACGGTTTTCTTTCTTTTTTCTGCTGTGCTAAAAAAATTAATAAACTCAATATCATGAGAACAATGCCCTTTCGTATTTTAATCTTTATCAAAAATTTGAAACGAGTCTGTTTAAATTTAAAAATCATGATCTATCGTACGTTTGGCTGCCTATTGTTGTTCGGTTGGTTTCGCATATGTGTCTTTCATTTAGTCTATATAACTCTTATGTGTAGTAGAAAAATATCTCTGATTACAACATAATTAAATAGGCAAAACAAGTTGGAATACTTTAGAATTTAGTTTTCTTAATTAACTAAAAGTTTCTAATTTTTTTATAAAACTTAACTTTTTCCGAATGATTCTAAAATTTTTCATGAGTCGGGTCGTATAACCTCATCATTGCTATAGTTCATTTTATTAATCAACTTTTGATTGGAGTGACAAGTTTTCACACATGGGGCCGCTAAAAGAGTAAAATACACCGCTGATCCCTAAATTTCATAAAGTGCCATCTAGATTCTCAAACTTTCAAAATACATATTCAGCTTTTCTAACTTACTCACGTTAGGTTTCAATAACTATTTTTAAGTTAAAATAGAAGTATTCTGATAATATGGAGCTTACATGTGAGCACAAATTTTATTTTTGAATTTTTCGCTCAATTTTATATTTTCTAGTTTTTGTGAAATTTTGTTTCAAAACTTTATGCTCTAATATTGTTCCCATGTTTCCTCCAAAATTTGTCACCTTTTTATTTTGTGATTTTTTTAAAATATTGTCATATGACTTTCTTTTTTTTACAAATTTTGTATACAAATCTTTTGTATTTGAACAAATTATATAATTTGTTTTGAGGGAATCAGGAGGGGACCCCTACCTATTTTTTTTATCTTTACTATTTCTAAAGCGAGCAATGATTTCTTGGTTCATCAATCGGAATCTTAATCGGAACCCGGCAAATCAATCGGAATTCCAATCGGAACCCGGACAATCAATGACTGCCTCACGCGATCACAACACGGCCTGTACGCGAAGTGAAAGAGTATAAAATTGGTGATCTCATGTAAATCCGGGTAAAATTTATATTAACCGTAGCAATACACGGTTCTAGTATATATATAAAGGAAAAAAGAGAGAGATTACAAGAAACTACTCAACCGAAGATTAAGTTTCTCCCCTAATATTGGTCCGGCCCGTTGGGTGACCAATTTAAGCTCATCTAGAAAAGTTTTCCTCCATCTGGCAAAGGAAATGGGTGCACGATCAAAGACTATATCATTTCTGTGCTTCCAAAGGACCAACTCGCAATAAACACCACTTCTCTGAAAATGAACGAACCAAAAGTTTGCCTGGACTGAATTACCTTCCTTAAGTTAAACACTACTTCCAGAATTGATGCTTTTGATCGCACTAGCCCTACTAACTTAAGGAAGGTCATTATGGAAGAAACAAAGAAATCCGCAGGTTCATTCCCCCACTCTACCTCCCCCACGCAGATCTGGGCCGGATCCGCGCTCTCGCCGCCGGCACCGCCCTAGGTCCAAGCTCGTCATCGGCCTGCCGCTCCGGGGCAAGGAGGGCAAGCCACGTCGCCCCGCGCCGCACGCCGGTGCATTTGAGCCTTGGCCCCCGGGTCGCAAACCCGCCCGCCCCGCATCGTTGGCGCTTCTCACCTCCCAACGCCGACGGGTGGAGTGAGGTCCTTCCTCGATGCTCCGACGACACCAGCAGCAGCCATTCCGCTCGCCGCGGCGACCACCACGACCCTCCGTGCCGCCTCGTGCGCCTGGCGGAGCCCCGTCGACCTCTTCCGCCGGACCTTGCAGACTGGTGCCTGAACTGTCTGTCCTATGGTCACCGCCGCGCCAACTGCAAGCTGCTGACGTGTTGCCCCTGCTGCTTCGGTTTCCGGCATCTTGCACACGACTGCAAGCGTCCGCGCTCACCGATGACTGGCAAAGTTGCCGGGGTTGACCCACATCCTTCTCGGCGTACTGTCCGCACCCGCCACGGCGACACCATGCCTCAAGGATCCAAGGCGGAGAGCTCCACTCCGCGCTTGTCCGAAAGCCGCAGATCCACACCTCGTGGCTCGGCGGCGACGGGACCTACTCCTTCCCCGCCTCGCAGCCGCTCTCCCTCCCCGCCGGCAGGATTTTCCTTCCCTCCATCGGAGTTTTATATGCGAAGGAACCTCCAGCTATGATGTCAAGATCTAAGCAGAGGTCACGTCTAAACTCGCACAAAAGATGTGCAAGGACTGTCAGACCTGGGCTTACGGGACTGTACACATCGCATAGACTTCCTAGGATAGGGGATGGGGTATGGCCCACACCCTACACTAGTTGTAACTACTCGTGCAGAAGTAGAACTAGTCGGAACAGAAGGAAACTACTCGAGTAGTACTTAGGTAGGACTCCTAAGCTAGTATCGGGCTAGCATTTCCATGTAACCCTATCCTCCCATACTATATAAGGGCGGGCTGGGACCCCTCCAAACATCTCATCATCTAAGGCAATACAAACCATCACACAGAACGTAGGGTATTACGCTCTCGGCGGCCCGAATCTGTCTAAATCTTGTGTTCCTTGCACCTTCGAGTTCCTGATCTTGGCGACACCCGACCTACAATTTACCACCTCGGGGGTATCCCTCGGTGGGCTTGGAGGTTAAACACCGATAGCTGGCGCGCCAGGTAGGGGTGTTCATCGAGCATCCACCGGAGAACTCAATTGGCATCATTCAACTTCACCAGCGCCATGCTCAACGAGGGCACAACATTCACCTTCGGCTCCTGGGTCTGTGTCGCCAACGATTCAGGTGGTTTCAACAGCCACTTGACCACCACCAGGAAGCCGAAGGCATCCTCTTCGACATCCAGCCGCGACGTCGCCAACCTTGCTGATGATCTCGATGGGATCCAACTTTCCGATCTAATCGGAAGCTACTCAAGTCGAATCAGGGCAATTCCCCGCCCAATGATCAGCCCCGACAATCTGATCGCCGGGGTAGATCGGGTGGACGACAACATCACCAAGTGCATCGAGCTCACGGAAGACGCTCTCCAACGACGTGATGACACGGCGTCCCTGACCCAGAACCGCCCTGAGGCTCCCCATCATCGTCCCGTCGTCACCGGCGACATCTTCTCCGGCATCCATCGAGCAAACAAAGGTATTGCAGATTGTATTTATCTTGCAGAATCTGCCCTATACTGCACCACCCCTAGGGAGCCGGAGGAATTCGATTGCGATTTCAACGACTTCTTCTGCAAACTCGAAACCCCCAGATCAAGTCCAATTCGGTCTGAGGCAGTCCTACCCAAGACCCTCTCCGCATTGGAAGAGGACTTGGATCATCTACTACAGCTCGGAGAAGGAGAAGCCACCGCGCGTCAGGGGCTGCCGTTTCCGACAACTACTCGGATTCGGCTACTCACTCAACATCTATAATAGGCAACCGCAGGGTCTGGTAAGGGGACCAACTCAGTCGGGCAGGCTTGAGCATGGGAAGGGCGTGAAACCCTCCAGATTTCTCAAATCAAGCCCACCTTGATCCATTACCGACTCTGCGAACTCCTGTTCCAAGAAGGCAGACCTCTCGCCTCTTCCGACGACGAAGAGGGTCAGGTCACGCGAAGTACGAAACGCTTCGCACCGGATCGAGAAGTATTCATGATTCACGCTGACGAGGATAGTGAAGGCCTGGAGCGGGTCCAGCTAGACGACTATGACGACAACTACATCCTTGATCCGCTCGACCAAGGCGTGGACGTGACCATGAGTTTTGATTTTCCAAACACCATAAAAATAGAAGATGCAGATGACATCCAGAAGGAACGCTGCAAACTCATCAATGCAAAGCGTGCCGAACGCAGGCACCGCATGGTCGAGGCGCCAGCGGGGGCAAGGCAGCCTCTACGACTGCCCCACGGGCGACCTCCGCACCATCATCAATGTTGGCTAGGACGCCCTCAACGTCATCATCGCTAGGCGGTAGGAGCGCGAAGAAGTGGAAGCCTACAACCCCACTAACTACCAAATCCCCTCGACTACCTGGATACAACTCGGAAGCGCAAGCCAGAAGCTGGGGAACAATCCACCTGAAGAAAGAAAACCCTCAACTCGAAGGAACGATTCGAGGAGGCTCTCCACAAATGATGCCCATGGCACCCGAAGAGCAAGCACTTCGCGTTTGAATGTCAAACTCTCTGAAGGGCCCTGGGAGCTCCGCTATTTAACGGGAAGCCAAGCGATGATTTATTCATAAATTAGTACCCAATTTAAGGAGGTTTTCTGAGGGTATTTTAGGTGTTTTCATCTAGCCATTATTTTTGGGATTGTATCTCAAAACAAGGGGTTCTATAAATCTAAAAGCACCCCTTTTACCACTTAGTCAGGGTAGGCACCTATGTTCCTTATTATTTATCAAGTTAATGATGTTTTCCTCGTTATATTCGCCCAATATTTCAATCCAACTAGTACAACTTTTTTCCAGCCAATCTCCTGCCACCTCTCCCTCACGTCATGAGCCTTTTTCACCGATGCTCGGGGGCTAAGGTTTGAGGCGGCACGGATTTAGCTCGGGAAGGAAGGAGATGACCCGACTTGTTCAAGGCTAATATCAGGGAACCTTGTCACAGCCGAACCACTCGACTACCAAAAGTGGTCGCGTCATTTGGCACTGACTAGTGGAACCCGCTAATTAGCCGAGCAAAGCTCTTACATAGTCATTCTTCAAATTCTTCCAGTAACTCTGCGTTTACTAGTTTATGACTAAAGCTCTTACGTAGTCATTCTTCAAATTCTTCTAGTAACACTGCGTTTACTAGTTTACGACTAGTACTATGTGTAGTTTACTGAAGGGGCCTTGTTCCCATACTTCCATTAACACCGCGTTTACTAGTTTACGACTAGTACTACATGTATTTACTGAAGGGGCCTTGTTCCCATACTTCCAGTAACACTGCGTTTACTAGTTTATAACTAGTATTACGTGTAGTTTACTAAAGGGGCCTTGTTCCCATACTTCTAGTAGCACTGCGTTTACTAGTTTACGACTAGTACTACGTGTAGTTTACTGAAGGGGCCTTGTTCCCATACTTCCAGTAACACTGCGTTTACTAGTTTACGACTAGTACTACGTATAGTTTACTGAAGGGGCCTTGCTCCCATACTTCTAGTGACACTGCATTTACTAGTTTTCGACAAGTACTACGTGTAGTTTTCTGAAGAGGCCTTGCTCCCATCTTCTAGTACCGTTACGTTTACTAGTTCCCGACTAGTACTACGTGTAGTCTACTAAAGGGGCCTCGCTCCCATACTCCACACAAGATCGGAGGGCAACAAGTAAATAGACATATTTACAAACATTCAGACTGGACAGTTTAACCATGACATGATCATTGTTTTCTAGTCCTGCTCTAAATCGTCCACTATCTTACAAGCCACAGGCTCGACTTCTTTCAGGTACTCTGCAAATTGTTCCTCAGAGCATTCGGCATACATACCTTCTGCCAGTACTTTTACATTGGCTTTAGGCCAAAAGGATTTGACAAGCCCCAGAACATGCGCTATGTAGCTCCTTGTGGTCTCATAGATGTAGCCAGCAATCTTTTGCGGGGCTGCTTGTAGCCGCTCCAGCAAAGTCCTATTGTCGACTACACCATCTTCTAGAGTACTCTGCCTGCATCCCGGCACCAGCAGAGGGCACTGTTGGTCCCTGCGTGGCACCCGGCAGGATGGCGGAGATTGGCATGCCCGCTATGGGCTCTACTTGTCATGGCGTGGTCATGAAAATTTTGTTGTATGCTATAGAATTTTGTTTTCTTAGTTAACTAGAGTTTTTTTAATAAAACTTAACTTTTTCTGAAATATTCTAAAATTTTGCAGGTCGACCAATCTGTATTGGTATGAGATATCTAAAACAACGTTTCATCAAGAAAGCCTAAACAAGTTAACCATTTTCCCTATTCGACACTAGTTTGATAGTGCATCTCCACATTCTCATTTTCTCCGGCCCCTGCCATGATTCAAGGTATTTAGGGGGGCAAAACAAGTTTACATATCCTAGAACCACAAGTCAGCCCTAAGGGGCTAACGTGAACGGAGTAGTGTGGCTCTAAAATGTTCAAAATATTCAACTCAGGACTCTTTTTCCCATAAAACATCCTCGAGGCCGGGTATATCTTTATAGAGCTATAGGAGCACAGGTGGCTTTCCATTACAATTCTAACCCTGGTTGGGAAGCTGCGGCATGGCATTCCTACCATATCCTGAGGCCACACTATCTTTCCTCCTTCTGACCTAGGGCTTCTAAGTGCTCCAGGAACCGAGGTGATAGACACATGTCCTGGTATGATAGCGGATCCATACTACGGTCGTTGTTTGTTCTTTCCCAACATGATGTGACCCACGAATCTCATGATTGTTCCTTTTGGTAAGGAACTTGTCGATTTCCTCATGGAACACCCTTCCGGCTTCGCCTCTTCTTCCGATCCTTAGGCCCTTCACTGTCCAGACCTTCAGCATGCTTCCGAGCACTAGACCTCATTTGGGGTGCATAGATTAGGATTCCTAAGGGTTCTAGGCCTTCTTGCTTCCAATCCAATACTAGTCTTTGGCCCTCGGTCTCGCCAGGACCCTCACTGCGCCCCCGCCCCCCCCCCCCCCCCCCCCCCCCCCCCAGGTCATGGAGATACTAGGTACCATTCTTTCTCATCCCGTGACCCATTCCCCCAACACAGCATTCATAGTTGGGTTTAGAGGCTATCTCACTCTCATGAATAGTAGAAACATCTCTAATTATAACATAAGTTATAAGTGAGTACATGGGTACCTAAGATCATGAGAAAATTTAGACGGAAATAGATAAATGTTGTATACTTTAGAATTAATTTTTCTTAGATAGTTAATAGTTTGTAATTTTCTATAAACTTAAAAACTTCCCAAAAAAATATAAACTTTACAAGGGCCAAAATGCATTGTTATGGAATACCTAAAAATTTCATCAAGAAAATAAAAAAAAGGTAAACCTTTTCGTCATTGGTGTTTGTTTGATAGCACATCTCCATAGTCACACTCTTGTCACAAGCATGATTCAAGTGTTTAGTAGTTAACTTCATCTTCTTAAAATATAAATTTAATATAACCTTCATTTCACACCCATGCTATTCTACACCCTAGGTGTAGCTACACCCAACTAATTACTGAACAAATTTTTCATTAATAACCACTACGCGTGGTTACGGAACAACATTTTACTGAACGTGATTAAGTAATACGGCAACTCGGTTCAGTAATATTTGGTCAGTTTGGTCAATAATTTGACTGCTGGTGTAGAATAAAAGGTACATCTAGGGTGTAGAATAGTATTACCGTCATTTCACATTTCACATGTATATTGATGAAAAAATTAATTATCATTTTTATCCCAATAGCATGCCTTATTTAGAATTTAAATACAATTGTGGTTTTTGGAGTTACTTTGATTTTCAACTACTTGTGTCATAAATAACTTAAAATTACAAACAACTTATATATGTGTGTACATGGATATATTTCAAGTTCATATTGAATTTTTGAATAAAAAATACAAATATTTTTATACTTTAGAATCTAGTTTTCTTAGTTAATTAATAGTTTTTATTTTTAATAAAACCTAATTTTTATCATAAATTTATGAAATTTGGCCGAGGTTTAATACAAATTGTTATAAGGACCTCAAAAAAGTTTGCCCAACCCTAGCCTCCATGACGAGGATAGATCTGCACGAGGCAGCCGACGTCGTGCCGTGCCAGTGATGGAGCTACCCGAGTCCAAACCCCGACGACCAAAGTGGCGATGGTATCCTGTTGGCTGTTGCAAAGGCGAAGCAGCCCAATCGACTAACAGTGACATAATCCTTCAGCCACGCCAATGCCGAGGTGTCCTCTGACGCTGTTGAAATGCCCATCCATGCTCTAGCAGGTAGCAATGCCCGAGCTCCGAGGACGGCTGCCCAACCCCACTGCAATACTATAACGAGTGCATAAAACTTTCTTTTGAATCCGTTTGGCAATATATTTTTATTTGTATTTTTTTTCTAAATTTAGGTAGAGCGAAGGTATTTAAACAGCAGTGCATATAAGTAAAGAGAGTACATATATATATATATATTAATGTACACAGAGATGGGAATAGAAGGAGAGAGATATCTATTTATTTATATACATATGCAGTTACATAGTGCGCCCCTGCGCGCGTACAGTTTTTTTATTCTGTTTAACAATATAAATTAGTTCACATTAATTGAATTTAGTTGAATCAAAGTGTTTTATGTGTATGTGAATGCGCGGTGCAAAATATTAGAGGATAAGTAAGAAGAGTAGTACATGTCATTAAGATACAAACACGTAGATATATCATATATATACATTTCATGGAAGGATAGTACATGGTAAGAAGATATACACACATACTAAGTGATATTAGCCAGAGATCTAAATATGATGTCAGAAACCTATCAAACAAGGTCACATATTATGATGTGATAGTGACATCGATATACATACTGAAGAGAAGAGATGAGAACCATAGTTGCAAATAAACGTGTTTTGTTAGAATATTTCTAGCAAAATGGAAAATTAAAACGGGTGGTGTTTAAAGAAGATTAACTGATGAAGGACCCATATCTTTTATCAGAAGCTGCAACAATGAACATATATCTTGGATCATAATCTTAACCTTATTCTTTTTTTCCTTCTCTCATCTTAAGTCATAGTTACTTGTAACTGTAGTACATTGTTAGATTCCTAATTTGTCAGGAACAGCATGTCTAGATATATACATTGATTTGTAGTTCAAATCTAAACAGCCAAATATGTAAAAAGATTCAGTTTCCAAGTATAGCATTATATTAGCTAATAAGCAATGGAACTGATAAGCAGAGATAGATACATTATTCCATAGTCCCCTAAGCATGATGATTATTCTGCAAGAAATTCATATCAGTTTAAATACAGCTATGGTATTTTGGACACGGACTACAAATTTAACAAAAATGTCATGGTTAATTGGGCGCACCGTTGATTGCTCATGCCTTTCTTATTTTCATTCTGTAATACTTTCTGTAAATGCAACTAATTATTCTGCAATTAACTGGGCGATAATCTTTTTTACTAAGTAAGGAACCTCTGGTTTTGCATTCACAGACATATTGTTGCATAGTGAAATCCATCCGAAGTAGCATGGCTAGAACTCAATATATTTAATAATCTCAAATGTAGACATATTATGTGACACTTCGATAACAATATTGATAACATGTAGGTGGAGTATGTATCAGGCCTGGTCTCTCATTTTTTGCCCTTTTAGCATGTGGCGCAGGAATGCCAACCCAAAGACTGAAACATGAAAATAAGAAAGGCATGAGCAAGCAATAACAGATTGAAGAAAAGTTATTCATGGTACCTGCCAATGTCTTAAGCAGCATTAGAGGAGACAACTACCTCTCAAGGTGCTTTTGGAGGACCAATAAAAGAAGGAATAAAATACACGCATAACTTAGTACGAATGGTGAACACTGCCTTATATTTATAAACATCTCCATTATCATTCAAGATCTAGAAAAATACCTCCACTAGGAATTCTGATATGAAATTTATTGGCTGTAATAACTTATTTAAATCAGAATCATATTTTTCCTCCCTTTTCAGAATTGGGAGCCAACATGTCTCTGCACCTAAGCTCTTTTTGTATGTCATATCTAATTACTGTTTTGGTAAATATGCTGTTTTAGAACTCAGTATTCATATATCATGGTTTGGAGACAAACAGGTGTCGTAGAAACGTACCTTCATGTATTATAAAGGCAAGCAGGTAGCAATAGAGCAAAGTTATTTGATTGCGACTTGGTATTTTGAAAGTGAATGTCTAATAATCCAAGCCTTAGAGCTCCATCTTTGGCATGTCCTTGCTTGTGGGGAACCAATCAACCTGAAGCTGAAAGGCACATCATCGAATGGCACGGAGAGCTTTATCTGCTGCAATCCATTAAATGTTTCAAAGTATGGGTACATATATAATTGGTTAGTTTAAATCAGTTTATACAGGAACATAGAGTTAAAAAAAAAAGACAACACATAAAAATGTATTGGTACTCAGTGCCTAAATTTTACTGGATAACATGTGATAACTTTTCTTTTGTTTAAGTTGGAAATCTAAGGGTTCATGACAAATAGAACAGAGACATATAGATGCTGCGAAAATCTGATAATTCTCAATATTAGCTTAGGATGTCAAGATGAAGAAACCAATCTGAAAGAAATCTACAAACTGAATTAGGTGTATGTATTTAAGGATGTGTTATTGGTCAGGATTCTGCAAAGGCTCCTTCATATGCATCCTCAGGTAGGAAGCCTGTTTGCTTAGATGCTTATATCCTCTTCAATCGGATCCAGTTCTTCTCAAACATTTTAGGCATGCCCCCTATTTTCAGTAGCACCTAAAAATAATACTTCAAACATGAATTATTTACTTGCAGTCCTGGTAATCATAGTTTAATTTCGCACAAGATGCATGCATCAGATAGTTTGTTTAAATGTTCAGGCTTTCAGATGTAAGACTAAAGTTGAAGTATTCATTTGTCAGAAATATTTTGCATATCACTCCTACACACACCTCATGAATGTTGGGTAATAGTAAGCTAAAACCAAGGCTTCTCTTGCTATGTATGGTTGATCCAAACCTGATTGTAGTTGTTTCAATTATCTCCCATATTTCTAAGTTTCTCTATGGCAAAAAAAAAAGAACTGCCACCAGCTGATGCTCTGGTATTCAATCATATACAGTAGGTACACTATTTAACTAAAATAGTCCATATGAGCATAGAAGAATAGTGATAGCTACGATAGTGATACAACAGTAGTCAAGAAACGAATTACAAAGCGTCATTGATTAAGGTTAGTACCATTACCTTTTCAACCACAAACCAAGCCATAGGAGGCATTAGTCTTTGCACAGTCAACACATCACTAGAGATGAATCGATGATGTAATAAAAAAAAATTCTTAAATAAGATTCTCCATCAATCAAGGCCACAATATGCAGTTTGCTCTGAACTTGACATAAGACTGGCATCGGAGCATGTCCAATATACTTTTGGCTTTTTAAATTTATTGCTTGAAAAATAAGATTCATTTCTGGTATAGAATCATTACCTTAGGCAATGCAAGTAGCCTGAATGTGTCTTCTTATTTTCATCACGTAGGTCTCCTTGTCAGCTGCATATGTAGTCGCTTTTATTCTTATTTGTGCAAAATCAGGGCATGGTTATTAAAGACCAAGGATAAAGAATCATTGTCCATTGTAAATGCAAATATGTAGTTTGCTAAAGATGACATAAGACTGGCGTAGGAGCATGTTCAAGGAACTTTTAACTTGTCATAAATTTCTTGCTCCATAAATAAGATTCATGATTCAGCTAGAATCATTACCTTGTCAGGGCATGTGTAGTTACTTTTATTCTTCGTTGTACAGTAATCTGAGCATAGTTAATTGGTCAGTGTTGCCAGGGGCAACCATCAAACATATGACATACACCTGCAGGGACAAGGTCACAAGCTAGTCTTTCACGGGCAAACCATCAAACACATAGCGTGCATCCTCCATGGATGAGGCACCTGTGGACAGTAGGGAAAGGAATAGGAGAGGATCCAGCTATAGACCTTGCCGCATGCTACATGCCCGCGATTGGTGCCGCAGCCGCCGTCTCGCGCGCCTGTGATGCCCGGTGGGCGGCACTGCCGTAGCATAGCGTGGCCTTCGTTGGTGAGCCGCGCCGCTGTAGCGAACGCGACAGAGCAGAGGTTGTGGGAGAGCATATCGTCGAAGGGGATGGTGCTGCAGGGAGGGGGCGAGGTGCGGGTCGAGTCGCGACGGGAGCGGCGGCAGGGACGGTGAAGTTGCTCGAGTGACCGGCGATAGGAAGAGGACGGGAGGAGGTGCGTGAGCGATGGAGTGAGGAATGCCTCGCCGGATGTGCAGCGTGACCGCCGGCGAGCAGGCATATCCATCAGCGCCTCATCGCAGTCGCCCACGGGCGAGCTGGCCTTCCGCGCCGACACCTACGGCCGGGGACACGGCAGGGGCACGGCGTCGGCGGGCGAGCTCGTGTTGCTCGGCCCGGCTGGGGAGCCGCTCCTCGCCTGCCCGTGCCTGCACTAGCGCTGGCGGGCTTGAGAAATTTGGAATTTTGTCATCGTCGACTTCGCTAGATTGCCATCATATAAAAATGAATTTCGCCACTTTGCCATTATAAAAATAAGATCTTCACGCTACAATGCCTTTCTATCTTATCCAATTCATTTTATTATTCCTTCTTATTTTAGTTATATGGACTGACCCTTATGCCCCTAGGGGAATCAGCCTTATCCTTTGCTCTCACGAGTCACGAGCAGACCATCTCCTCTCATTCTTTCTTCTCTCTGCTGCTCGTTATTCAAGTGGCCTGGACGTGCTCAGCACGTACTTGGCATGCGGAGCTGATGACGGCCCCGCGGCCGTCCCCGAGGACTGCGAGGTGCGAGCTCCGCCGTCGTCGCCACGCGCCCGTCCTCGGGCACGCGCCGCCCTCGCCGACGTCCCACGCCATCACGTATCCATCGCAGAGCAGGTACATCCCGCTGTCCGTAGCGGTCCCCGGCGCGACGCAGCAGGTCCTCAAGCACGCGCCGGCGCCGTCCTCGAGCATCCGCTCCCGCACGGGGCCCCACGACCAGGTGGCCGGGTTGAATGCCTCCGCGGAGCCCGCGAACCGGCCCTGCGCCTCCATCGGGTACCCTCCGAGCGCTACAAACTTGTGCCGGCGCGGACGTCCCTGGCCTCGTCCCGCTCCCTGCCATCTGGGAGCGCCGCCCATGCGTCGGCCGCGGCGTCGTTTCGGCACCCACGTCTCGAGGTCCGACCCGCCCAGCATCACCAGCTTCGTCGTCGGGCCCTCGCCGACCGCGCCGTTGAACTGCGAGGTGCGAGCCGCCTAGGACTAGTTGCCGGCCTTCGTTGGGAGAGAGGAGGGGCGTCTGGGAGCCGCACCGAGGGGCCAACGTCTGTTGCCGACGGTAGCACTCACAAGAAGAAGACGAGAGGAAATAAAGAAGGCGAAAGAGAGAAGCAAGTCTCCAATTCAGAACCAGTCAGCCGGTCAGGGGCAGTTTGGGCAGTTCAAATGAGAAAACAAGTGGAAAAATAACAAAATGAATTGGAAAAAGTTGAGAAGGCATTATAACGTGATAACCTTATTTTATAATGTCAAAGTTACGAAACCTATTTGCGGATGATAATACAGCGAACCCACTTTTAATAATGGTAAATGCCAAATTTCTCGGGAAGCTTCCCAAACGCACACGCCGACAGCCCGAAGCCGTTCTCCGCCACAGCCTCAGTCAGCGCCTCTCCGCCGTCGCCTACGGGCGGGCTGGCCTTCCGCGCCGGCACTTACGGCCGGGGCCACGGCGGGGGCTTAGCGTCGGCGAGCTCGCTCGCGCTAGTCAGCCCAGCCGGGGAGCCGCTTGTCACCGTGCCACGGCGACGCCCATGCCTGCACAAGCTCTGAGGGGAATACTGAGCGCGCACGCTAACGACCAGAAGCCGCTCTTCTAGACCCACTGGTCTCTGTCCTCGCCGGCGCCATGGCCGGCGTTGTCGTCGAAGTCCTCCCATTCGCCATTTCTCACGTTGCCGAAGAGCGCGACTAGGAGGAGCGAGCGGTGATTGGTGTGGACGGAGAGCAAGACGAACGGAGAGAAGATGAGAAGGTTCCAGGCGCAGGATATTTTTACCTCGGCACGCATAGCAGTTTCAAAGCGGAGTGAATTGCAGCCGTTAATTTATGATCAGACGGTAAAATATTTTTACGGCGACGTGGCCGGCCTGCCCTTCCGTCGCCCTTCGGGGCTTTGATATATAGATATAGATATAGATAGAAAACACCTCTAATTTTTCAATTCTTGCAATACTTTAAATTTTATTTACGATTCGTTAGGAGGCAATACAAAATAATTAGGGAAATAAGGAGGCCAAATGCAACGAGTCGGTTATGGTAATGGAGGGGAATAGACCAATCTATTTTTAAAATATTGTTATCTGAAGTATGCCTAAAATACATGTATAGCCTAGCGGTTGACTGGGTTCACGCACTGTAAAGACCATTCTCAAGCCTTGGAACCATGTGTTGTGACCTGTATTTTACTTTTTATTTTTCTTGTGATGCTTACATTTTATTTACAACTTTCCAATTCTTGTGATATTATAACACCATAATTTTCAATTCTTGCAATGACTTAAATTTTATAATTAGGGAAAATATTTTTTCTGTGTTGCATTTCTTCATACTGCATTCATGCCAGCTGTATCTGAGTTTTTATTGAAAAATGAATTTATCTAGTTTCCAAATTCATGTAGAAACAAAATTCGGTTAAAGTTTGGAAATAGGAAATTTCTAAAACCTTCTTTTCCTTGGGCTCAAACCCACCCCTGTTCGGATTTAGACTATTTGTTTTTTTCCCCATTTACGTCCTCTTTTCCCTGCCCAGCCGTAACGCCACCTCTAGTTCAGGCCGAGCCCAACTGCAACAGCAACTACTCCCTCCATCCTAAAAAAAATGCAACTCTCGCTTACGGAGAAGTCAAACAATTTTTGAATTTAACCAAATTTATATAAAATAGTATTAATATTTATATTATAAAATAAGTATTATTAAATTAATTATATAATAAATTTTGATATAAAATTATTTGAAGGTATAAATGTCATTATTTTTTATATAAATTTGGTCAAATTTGAAATTATTTGACTTCTTGGGAAGTGAGAGTTGCATTCTTTTTAGAATAAAGAGAGTACATCGCTGGTGGCACCTAGCTAAAGCCCGTCTCAGCTTCCTCTACTCTTTGCCACTGATACTTTCACTCTACCTATCATTTTCTTCACTCAGACTCACCTGCAGCAAATTCTTGACCTGCATGCCAAGATCCTCGCTCCCACCGATAATTCCGAGTCCCACCACCTCAAGGAATCTCCTTTCCTCCGTAGCCCCATGCCCCCATCGCATTTCCGTGCCCTAGCACCCACAAGCCAAGTTTTGATTGAAGCCGAGCCTCTGGCTGAAATTCGAACCAAGTTCGGCGATGTTAGCCAATGTCACCGCCCTGGTCACGTACCTAAAGCTTATAATTGGCAATCATTGCTGCAGATCTGGTTAATGTTTGGATAAAGTGTCAAACCTCGAGCCAGGCCTGCATAGTCTAACTGCTGACTCTGCACAATTGGCCCGGACACCGCATCAGCTGACCCCACTACTACATTAGTTGAATTTACCCGATCCATGCCATCTCGATGTACGTTTTGAAAAAGCCCCTGTTCTGTATAAATAAAACTTGTGTAAGGAAAATGATCCCACTAGGTCATATACATGATTTTGGTGATTATGTGACAACATGATCAATAGGACTAACAAGTTTGTAAGCTCAAGTTTGTAGGATTTTTAGGTCCCATGGATGGAGTCCAATCCATATATAAGATGGTCCAAATCGCTGTCAAGATGCCATGTTACAGTAAAAATGCAGAGATCGCAGCAACAATTTGGACAAGGATCAGCGTAAATACATGCACCAATTAAACCAACGGTCACAGAATATAACGGATCGGTGCATTGGTAGTTGCATTGAAAATCAAGTGAAGAAAAAGTTAGTAGCACCGGTTGAACCGACAGTGAAACAAGAGATGTCGGTGCAATGGTACTGTGATTACTCAATACCTATGTTTTGCTCCAGAAGGGTGTGGGCAAAACTTGCTTAAGCACCGGTTAAACCGACACTACGGTACAGAGCGTCGGTGCATTGGTCGTTTAGACCTCTAGAAGGTTTTGGAGCCGAGGAGTAGGAAAGCGCTTCAGGACCGGTTGAACCGACGATGCAAGAAGAAGGCGTCGATGCAAGCGTCGTTGCAATGACATCAGCAGAAAAGAGACGTTGGAGTTCAACGGCTAGGAGGCAGAGTTAGTGTGACCGGTTAAACCGACTGCAGTGGCCGGTTTAACCGACGCCACATGCTTTTCTAGGTAAAAGCATGTAACAGCTAGTAGAGCATCTCTAGCCTATATAAGGCCTCACCCCGGGTCATTTGAGGCTGCTGGAGTTCGTGTGAAGCTACCCACATACTGAAGAAGTTCTCTGTCGGTGTTTTACCGCCACGCCCACCAAGGGATACCCCCGAGGTGGTGAGTTTGTAGGTAGGGTGTCGCCGAGATCAGGAACTCGAAGATGCAAGGAATATAAAGTTTAGACAGGTTCGGACCGTTGAGAGCGTAATACCCTACGTCCTGTGTGGTTTGTATTGCCTTAGGTGTTGATCGGGATGATCTCCTATTTGGAGGGGGTCCGTGGTCGCCCTTATATAGTGTGGGGGGACAGGGTTACATGGAAGTTCTAGTCGGACATGAGCCCAGGAGTCCTATCCGAGTACTTTTCGGGTAGTTTTCTTCTGTCCCAACTAGTTCTACTACGGTATGAGTAGTTCTACTACGTTACGAGTAGTTACAACATATGTGGGGTGTGCGCCATGACCCATCCCCTATCCTAAGATATGTACGCCATGTGCACAGTCCCGTGGGCCCTGGTCTGACAAGCCCCCGAGCTCTTCATAGTCGAGTACGGCAAACGTCCGAGTACTTCTGAAGGTGTCTTCGAGTTCTCCCGAACTCAATCCTGAAGGTGTCTTTCGAGTACTTCCTTGGCTGCATCGAGGCTGTGAGGTGCTCATGCCCCCAAGTAGTTGTCAAGTTTTCTTTTATATGGGGTGCGATTGAACTCGCACTCCATATGGAGTAGTCCCCGAGCCTTAGGTTGACTCGTAGAATCAGGCTGAGGGTCAATTTAGTCTTGAGTCTTCTACCCTTATCTTCCAAAAATTTGAAAAATAAGTCGCTGATGACACATGTCCCCGCAGCCCCCGAGCTTTGAATCCAAATCCTTAAGGTTTTGAATAAAGGATCCAAAGAATCATGGTATGCAATATATGACGGTAAAGATTTGATGGTTAAGATGGGCAAATTGGTTCAAAAATTCAAAAACCGCTTTTTTCGGAATGAATTCCCTGAAAAATGGTTAAACAAATAACTCCTCCAAAAAGCGCCCTAAATTACCGCTCAAATCAAACCTTGTTTGTTGAGAGCCGTGTCATATCCAGCCTCCGAGCCTGGGAGCTAGATGAGTCGCACAAGATACACCTAGTAGTCGGTGGCGCCAGCCTCCAAGCCTAGGCATTGGCCAAGTTGCTGCTGGATCTTAAACTATTGATAAAGCCAACTAGTCGGAGTCGATTCCGACTAGTTTTGTAGGCGAGACGAGTAGTCGAAGTAGCTGACGACGCGTAAAACTAGTCGGGAACTAGTAAACGCAATGTCATGGGAGCGAGGCCCCTTCAGTAAACTGCACATATGGTACTAGTCGTGAATTAGTAAACAGAGTAGTATTGGAAGTATGGGAGCGAGGCCCCTTCAGTAAACTTGCATGTAGTACCAGTCGTGAACCAGTAAATGGAATAGTACTGGAAGTATGGGAGCGAACTATAGAGTACTAGTCGAGAACTAGTAATTTGAGCAACATAGAGTACTAGTCGAGAACTAGTAATCTGAGCAACATAGAGTACTAGTCGAGAACTAGTAATCTGAGTGTTACTGGAAGTATGGGAGCGAGGCTCGTTTAGTAAACTTACACGTAGTACCAGTCGTGAACCAGTAAACAGAGTAGTACTGGAAGTATGAGAGCGAAGCCCCTTCACTAACATAGAGTACTAGTCGAGAACTAGTAATCTGAGCATTACTGGAAGTATGGGAGCGAGGTCCCTTCAGTAAACTTGCACGTAGTACCAGTTGTGAACCGGTAAACGGAGTGTTACTGGAAGTATGAGAGCGAGGCACATGCAGTAAACTCCACGTAGTACCAGTCGTAAACTAGTAAATGGAGTAGTACTGGAAGTATGGGAGCGAGTCCCCTTCAGTACACTTGCACGTAATACTAGTCGTGAACTGGTAAATGGAGTGTTACTGGAAGTATGGGAGCGAGGCCCATGTAGTAAACTCCACGTAGTACCAGTCGTAAACTAGTAAACGGAGTAGTACTAGAAGTGTGGGAGCAAGGCCCATGCAGTAAACTCCACGTAGTACCAGTCGTAAACTAGTAAACGGAGTATTACTAGAAGTGTGAGAGCAAGGCCCATGCAGTAAACTCCACGTAGTACCAGTCGTGAACCGGTAAACGGAGTGTTACTGGAAGTATGGGAGCAAGGCCTCTTCAGTAATCTTGCATGTAATACCAGTTGTGAACCAGTAAACGGAGTGTTACTGGAAGTGTGGGAGCAAGGTCCATGCAGTAAACTCCACGTAGTACCAGTCATGAACCGGTAAACGGAGTGTTACTGGAAGTATGGGAGCAAGGCCCATGCAGTAAACTCCATGTAGTACCAGTCGTGAGCCAGTAAACGGAGTAGTACTGGAAGTGTGGGAGCAAGGCCCGTGCACTAAACTCCACGTAGTACAAGTCGTGAACCAGTAAATGGAGTAGTACTGGAAGTGTGGGATTGAAGTCCCCTCAGTAACATAGAATACTAGTCGAGAACTAGTAATCTGAGCGTTACTGGAAGTAGAGATAGGTGACTGGAGATCAATTGGCCAAGGAGAGAAACAAAATCGTGCTGGTAGCTTAGTTGATTTCTTGGGCGGACCATGAGAATTCATATGTTGCCATGCGAAAACATCACGGTTGGCCCGAAGGAAGGGACGGCGAGGTCCTTCACTTGGTTTTGATCAGTTCCTTGGATGGGCCAAAACAAGTTGTATGTTGCCATGCGAAGATATCTCGGTTGGCCTGAACAAAGTGACGACGATGTCCTTCATGTGTTTTTGATCAGTTCCTTGGGCGGGCCAAGACAAGTCGTATGTTGCCATGCAAAGATGTCTCGGTTGGCCCGAAGGAAGTGACGACGATGTCCTTCACGTGATTTTGATCGGTTCCTTGGGCGGGCCAAGACAAGTCGTATGTTGCCATGCGAAGATGTCTCGGTTGGCCCAAAGGAAGTGACGACGAGGCCCTTTACGTGATTTTGATCAGTTCCTTGGGCGGGCCAAGACAAGTTGTATGTTGCCATGCGACGATGTCTCGGTTGGCCCAAAGAAATAGATTACGCAATCCTTCACATGCGTTGTTACGAAAGTGGTAGTCGTGCGAAGATGACTCGGTTAGCTCGAAGAAATTCCTTGGGCGGGCCAAGACAATTCGTATGTTACCATGCGAAGAAATTCCTTGGGCGGGTTAAGACGGCGCTGAAATATGGATGAACGGACAAAAGCCCTGTCTTGTGTAAATTCATTGACTCCCTGACCGAGTGGTTGAACGGGTTCTTTGGGAAAACACCCCTTGTTTCGAGATAAAACTCAAGACAATGGTAACATAAGTTCCCTAAAGATCTCGGAAAACCTCCTTGAATCGGGACTCAGTCTTCACATGGGCAGCCGTCCGGGTTGTGCGGCGTCTAGCCCCCGAGCCTGGGACCAGACGAGCGTGGATAGTTGTCAATCTTGATTCATGGGTGATTGCCGACGAAGCCGTATCACTCATTGATGGAGCTGCGAAGGTTTGTTGATGAGACCCGACTAGTCGGGATGAATTCCAACTAGTCACTGATGGAGTGAGTCCTGCTCCCGACTAGTTTTGTTGTCGAAGTAGTCATCAGCGGGTCGCCGAGTGCCCTCGCAAAGGCGAAGTAGTCGTCGAGTTGGACGCGATCCGATACGTCCGCCTCCTTGAATGGGATTTCTTCAATGAAAACCATAAAGACCTCACGATCTGGCGAGGAGCTTTTGGCGATTCGCCCCTCTTCTTCATCGGAGGAATCGAGGGGCCTGCCTTCCTGGAATGGTTCTATGCTCGAAAGGTTGTCGTGGTTGATGGCGCTGAAAAGTGGGCTGAGGTCGGGTAGCTTGGAGGACTCTGTGCCCTTCCGATGGCTGAGCCCGCCCAACCAATTTGAAGGCGTAGAAAGGTGGGCTGAGGTCGAGTAGCTTGGAGGACTCCATGCCCTTCCGATGCCCAAGCCCGCCGACCAATTTGAAGGTGAAGAAAGGTGGGCTGAGGTTTAGTAGCTTGGAGGACTTCGTGCCCTTTCGATGCCCGGGCCCGCCTGACCAAAGTTGAAGGCGCCCTCAGGCCCTGGTGGCTGTTTGATAAGGGCGATGCGTCGTCGATGAAGTCCAAGTAGTCAGCGGAGACGGGAGCCCTTTGATGGATGGTGGCTAGTTCTCCTTCGACTTGTGGTAGACGATCCAAATCCTCCCCCAACTCAGAGAAGGACTTGTGGTACAGGACCTCGAACCGAAGCGGACTCGGTTCGAGGGGTTCCAGGTTGTCGATCAAGTCGTTGATTGCATGGTTGACATCCATGGCGGATGGTACGGGTGCTTCAGGCTGCTTCTGGTCGGACAATTGATTTCCGCTGAGACCGTTGGCGAGGTCGTACGGGAGCAAGGCCCCTTCAATAAATTATGCATAATACTAGTCAAAAACTAGTAAACGGAGTGTTACTGAAAGTTTGGGAGCAAGGCCCCTTCAGTAACATAGAATACTAGTCGGGAACTAGTAATCTGAGCGTTACTGGAAGTATTAGATAGATAATCACGTAGATGTTTTACTTGGCTAATTAACGGGTTCTACTAGTCATTGCCAAACGAGGCGACCACTTTTGGCAGTCGCATGGCTTGGCTGTGATAGGGTTCCCTAAGCTTTGCCGTGAAGAAATTGAATCATTTTCTTCTTTCCCGAGCCGATCCCCACTGGCCCTATCCTTAGCCCCCGAGCGTTGGTAAAAAAGGCTCGTGACATGAGGAATAGGTGACAAGAGATCGGCTGGAAAAAGGTTGCACTAATTAGGCTGGACGTTCATTGAGCACGTCTCAGAGTAGTACAACGAGGAAGTCATGATTAACCCGAATGATGAACATAAATGGCGACCCTAACTAAGTGGTAAAAAGGGGTGCTTTTTGGTTTAAGGAACCCCTTGTTTTGAGATATAGTCCCAAAACAATGGTTTAAACAAGCGAAACACCTAAAAGACCCTCAGAAAACCTCTTTGAATCGGGTACTTAATTTATGAATAAATCATTATTCAGATAGTCCCGTCACCTTTCTTCATAGTCTTTGTTGAGTGGTGGAGCACCCAGGGCTCTTCGGAGAGTTTGACATTCAAACAAGTAATGCCTGCTCTTCGGGTGCCACGGGCATCACCAGTGGTGGGCTTCCTCGAATCGTTCCTTCGAACTGAGAGTCTTCTTTCTACGGGTGGATTGTTCCCCAGCTTCATGCTTGCGCTTCCGAGTTGTCTCCAGGAAGTCGGGAGGGATTAGATAATGGTGGGGCTGTAGGCTTCCACTTCTTCGCGCTCCTACTGCCTGACAATGATGACGTTGCGGGCGTCCTGGCCAACGTTGATGATGGTGCGAAGGTCGTCCGTGGGGGAGTCGTAGAGGTTGCCTCTCCCCCGCTGGTTCGTCTCGACCATGCGGTGCCTGCGGTTGGCGCACTTCGCATTGATGAGCTTACGGCGTTCCATCTGGATGTCATCTACATCTTCTATCTTGATGTCGTCTGGGAGTTCAATACCCATTGTTACATCCACATCTTCGTCGAGTGGATCAAGGAGGTAGTCGTCGTAGTCGTCTAATTGGACCCGCTCTAAGCCTTCACAGTCCTCGCCGGCGTGAGTCATGAACTCTTCGTTATTCGGCGCAAAGTGTTTGGCACTCCGCGCCGCCTGGCCCTCATCTTCGTCGTCGGAAATAGGGAGGGGTCTGCCTTCTTGAAAAGGGAGTTCACCGGGTGTGGTAATGGATCGTGGTGGACTTGATTTGAGAAATCTGGAGGGTTTAAAGCTCTTCCGATGCTCAAACCTGCCCGACCAATCTGATCCCCTTACCAAACCTCGGGGGTTACTTATTATAGGTGTCATATGAGCAGCCGAAACCGTGTAGTTGTTGGAAACAATAGCCCCCCGACGCGCGATGGCTTCTCCTTCTCCGAGTGGTAGTAGATGATCCAAATCCTCTTCCAATGCGGAGAGGGTCTTGGGTTGAACCGCTTCAGACCAAACGTAGTTTTGATTCGTGGGCGATTTGTCGATGAAGCCAACTAGTCGGAGCTGATTCCGACTAGTTGACCGTGCGGAGCTAGTCGCCGAGTAGTTTAAGACTCGTCCACGACTAGTTTCTAGTCGAGACGAGTAGTTGGAGTAATCGTTGGCGTTGCTGATTTGACGAAGTAGTCGTAGCTGCCGCGCGAGCCGAGTAGTCGAGGTCATCGCTGCAGCTCGTCGATGTTGTGACGCGAGCTGAAGTTGAGCGGAGTCATACCCGAGTAACTCAGAGGGCTCCAAGCCCTTCCGGTACACGAACCGGCCCAACGGCGTAGACATTATGGTCAAACCTAGGTGGGTACCCGAAAATAATTCGGGGTAGTCATCAGGTTGCGAGTGGTTGTCGAGAACTGGGGCCTCCCGACAAGCGGTGGCTCCCTCGTCCTCGAGTCCTCCCTGGCTCTGATTTGAAGTTGTAGCACTAGTCGATGAGTACTTTGCATCTAAGTCCGAGTAGTTTTCAAAAATGGGGGCCCCCCGACAAGCGGTGGCTCCCTCGTCTCCAATCTTGAGAAGACGGTCCAAATCCTCCTCCAAGTCAGAGAGGGACTTGGACTGTGTAGCCTCCTCAAATTGATTTGAATCCGATCCGAGTAGTCCTTGTGCAGCGTGAGTTGAAGTCGTGTCGAAAACGGACATCGTCTTGATCTCCCTGGCGTGATCGGGGAGCAGCAACTCGTCGAGACTGTCGATAAACTTGTCGAGGTCGCTGCTTCTAGTTGATGTAGAGGCCTCCAGTTTCCTGGAGTCGGCTAGGTGGCCGTTAAAGCCACCCAAGCAGTTGGCAACGCAGATCGAAGAGCCGAAGATCAAAGTTGTGCCCTCATTGAGCACGGTGCTGGTGAAGCTGAAAGATGCCATCGAGTTCTCCGGTGGATGCTCGATGAACACCCCTACCTGGCGCGCCAGCTGTTGGTGTTTTACCGCCACGCCCACTGAGGAATACTCCCGAGGTGGTAAGTTTGTAGGTAGGGTGTCGCCGAGATCAGGAACTCGAAGGTGCAAGGAACATAAAGTTTAGACAGGTTCGGGCCGCTGAGAGCGTAATACCCTACGTCTTGTGTGGTTTGTATTGTCTTAGGTGTTGATCGGGGTGATCTTCTATTTGGAGGGGATCCCTGCCCGCCCTTATATAGTTTGGGGTGACAGGGCTACATAGAACTCCTAGTCGGACACGAGCCCAGAAGTCCTACTCGAGTACATTTTGGGTGGTTTCCTTCTGTCCCAACTAGTTCTACTACGGTATGAGTAGTTCTACTATGTTACGAGTAGTTACAACATATGTGGGGCATGGGCCATGTCCCATCCCCTATCCTAGGATATGTACGCCTTGTACACAGTCCCGTGGGCCCGGGTTTGACATTCTCGAAGCCACAGAAGAGCTCATTGATCTCATCCATAGGTTTAGCACAAGCTTTGTGAGTAAGAGTGTTAGGCTAGCTCAAGTTTAAATGAGAGAGCAAGGTGTAGTTGCCTTGTGCTTTGGTTCTTGAGTGAACCACCATTGTATCTCGGTTTGTCAGCCCCTTGGAGTCTTGGTGGCTCGTTGACAAGCCATCGAACCTCCGGCTTGGTGTGGAGCGGCGACGACGGCTTTGTGCGGGGGACGTGGAGACCCCCATCCTTCATGGAGAAGCTCCTTAGTGGAAAGCGGCATCAAGGTGACTGGGTACTTGGTGTGTGCCTTAGTGGCCTAGCCTTTGTGGCAAGTCAAGAAGAGTTACGGGAGAGACTTGGTGGCCGGAAAACAATACTTTTAGTGAGTGTTTCACCAATGCGGACTAGGGATGGCTTAGTGCATGCCGATACCACGGGATAAATCCTCGCATCAAGAGTTTGCTTCCTCTCATCCCCTCTTTACGTTTCCGCATTTCATTCTTGGAACTTGTGTACCTTTACATTCTTAGTGTACTATCTTGCTAGGATTGGCTATAGGCTGCAAAACTCTTTAGTATAAGGGTTTCACACTAGAAGAACCCTTGTTGCATATCTAGATAGCATGATCTAGTTTATGTTTTGTGCAAACTGGCTTGAGCCATATGTTAAGATTTAAGTTGGCCTAATTCACCCCCTCCCCCTCTTAGGCTACGAGCACCGATTCCTTTCAAGTGGTATCAGAGTTGGAGCTCACTTCTTTCACAAAGAAACGCCAATTTCATTGGCAAATTGTGAACACCGGCTCGTTGGAACGGTTAGGCTTCACCACCTAGTGAGTTAGCTCGTTGGGGAAGGGATGGATACCTTAGGACGGCCTCACGGTTCAATGGCACGGGCTTCCAACGATGGAAGGTTTTAATGCAAGCTTATCTCCAAGCATAGAGTCTAAATTTTTGGAGAGTTGTGAGTGAAGGCATGAAAAATAAGGGTAACCAAGAAAGATAATATGATGTTATTGCTAAAAGTATAATATTGTCTTCCCTTAGTGATGATGTGTTCAATCGTGTTTTTGCTTGTGAAAATTCCTTTGAGCTATGGAAGTCTATCAATGAGAACCATGAGGGCACAAAGGATGTGGCAAATGAAAGATATCATGTTCTCATTGATAAACTTAATAACTTTAAGAAATTTAATCATGAAGATGCATCATCCATGTACTCACGATTGAGTGTTCTTGTGAATGAGATTAATTCTCTAGATATCAAGAAGATTGAAGAAACAGAACTCACTCGCAAGATCCTTCACTCTCTTTGAAGGCCGGACTATTATTTGGTGACGTTAGTTCTCTATGAGAAAGAGCTCTCAACCATGACTCCAAATCAAGTCCTCAACAAGGTGATCGTCCATGAGCTTCGCAACGGCATCAAACCAAGAGGGCCACCTTTTTCACCAACACATAGTGCCCTTGCAAGCAAGCAAGCCAAGATGTTGAAGAAGTTGGCCATCAAAGGAAGCTCAAGTGAAGAGGAAGAAGAGGATGCGGCCACAAGCTCCTCAAGCGATGAAAAAGAAGAGATGAACCCCAAGCTTCTCAAGTAAGCAAAGATCTTGAACAAGAGCTTGAAGAAGATCAACATGATGGGGTACATGGTCTTCCTTAAGGATGGGAATCATCATCAACTCATGAAGCTTGAGGAGATTAAGTACAAGAAGGAGAAGCAAAAGAACAAGGAGAACAAGACCAAGCATGATGCTTTGGCTACATTTGGAGAATGGATGAGCGGTGGTGAAGAATCAAGCACAAGCTCAAGCGATGAGTCGATCAAGAGATTCACCACCCACACCAACATCGACGCATCATCATCATCAACCATGTGCCTTATGGCCAAAGGTATGAAGAGTGAAAGCGATGTAAGTGATGATGACTCCGACTCTCCTTCATTTGATGAACTTCTTGACTTGATCCATGAGCAACAAGGAGTCATGAAAAGACAAGCTAAAGAAATTAAACAACTTAATGCTCGTAATAATTTTAATACTTCTCTTGCTATAAATTATGATAATTTGTTGTGCAAATTCAAATTGCTTAGCAAGGAGCATGAAGAGGTCAAACTAAAAATTGAGAGCATTAAAAATGAAACTATTGACTCTTTGGAAATGGAGCAATCTATCCCTTGTGCAATTCCTATCTTCAAGGTAGATGCTTCAACTTCTTGCATTAATTTAATTGATGATTCTTGCTCTAACCTTTGCAATAAGAAGTGCTATGAGAATGTTGTTGTAGAATCATGTGATGATCTCATTACCAAGGAGAATAATGAGCTCAAGCAAGAAGTAGAAAGGCTCATGAGGGACTTGGCAAGATTGAAGGGCAAGAGCATTGTCCAACCTTCTCAAGATAACCGTGAGAACATGGTGAAGAAGCTTGAGAAGGGTGTAACCGTGACTTGCTTCAAGTGCCATCAAGAAGGCCACAAGTCCTATCAATGCACTCAACCGAAGAAGATGGTTCCGATGAGAAGAACAATAAGAGCTTCACCATCAAGAGTTCTCTCATCTACACCAAGCCCAACCGGAAGAACAAGAGCAAGAGCACCTCCTATGTCATCAAGAAGAAGAGCAATGCCAAGGTGGTTGCTCACAAGGTTGGGAAGAAGGAATGGAGTTGGAACCGCTCCATTTGGGTGCCAAGGAAGTCATCACCAACATGAAGGGGCCTCAAATGGTGTGGGTTCCAAAGGAGACTTGAAGCCTCAAGAACAGCTACGGGGGATTTGGAGGCTTGGTTACAAGATGATGAGAAGAATCAAGCAAAGAAACCAAGTTCACAAGATTGATCATTTATTGCCCAAGTTCCCCACAAGGTAAATGAGGTAATGGTAGCTAGTTTTCAATTCAAGCATCATGTAGCTCCATTGCTTTCTCTAGGATGTTTGCATGCGTTGCATCTCCTAGTGTTGTTACATATGGTAGGTTTCTTGTGTTTTTCACTCTAACCCATGAGTAACCTACATGGTTTGATAAGTGTGTAGAAAACTACACAGTGTTACCTTCATGGTACATGGACTTCATGAGGTATGTATTTCATTTGTGTACCATGAGCACAAGTTATAGGATAAGCTTCCTATTGTTGTCAAAAACAATGTACATACATTTTATTGGTGATTTAAACACCAAATGCACACATTTAGGGGGAGTTTACTCTATGATTTTGTAGTCTCTAGACGGCGTCTTTCCGGTACAATCGCTCCTTGAGGCCTTCGGCATGCTCCTAGGGTGTCTAGATTGGGATCTTTGTGGGCTCCCGGCGGCCCTCGCTCCTTCCATCCCATTGTTGGTCTCTGGCCCTCTTCAGATCGGAGGCTCGTTGTGATGCTCTGGAGCTCATGGTAATACTGGGTACAAATCTTTTCGGGTTGTGGACCATTCTCCAACATGGCATTTGTTGTTCAGTTTAGTCAATCTAACTCTCATGTATGCGTAAAAGATCCCTAATTACAATATAAATTATATTTGAGTACATGATACCTTTAATATAATGATCAAATTTGGAAGGAAAATATATATACGAATATACTTTAAAAAAAATCTTATTTTCTATAAAACTTTCAAAAAAATCTAAAATTTTGCAAGGGGACAAAATTCATTTTTATGACATACTAAAGAAGTTTCATCAAGAAATAAAAGATCAGGTAATCCTTTTCATCATTGGTGTCTGTTTGATAGTACATCTCCACAGTCACACTCTTCTCGCTAGCATGATTCAAGGTGTTTCATAGTTAACTTCATCTTTTTAACAAGCAATTTAGTATAACCTTTATTTCACATACCCTTAAGCACGACCCTCAAAGGCCTAAGTTGGAGATTGGCCGGCCGCAACCAGGCGGCCTAGCCCATTCGGGCGGACACACGGCCAGGCCAACCCGTCAGCAAAGGAAGCCGCCACGGCTCGGTAGCGGCCGAGCCCGGGACACGTGGCGCCTCCCGACCCACGATGTCGCCGCGGGGGTCGGGAGGCCAAGCCCGATCCCAGGAATGGGGCTCGCCCCCAAGACCTTCTGGGAAAGGCGCGGAGGAGCATTAACTACGTTGGACTCTACAAGACATGCATGCGTGCCCCTCGCCCGACAGCCGGAATAGGACGCCGCCTACGGACCAGAGGACCGGCTGGACACCCCCGGTCATCCAGGCCATCATGACGCTGCGACCTAGTGCTTGCGTCGACCGCACCTTCTCCGCTACCTTGACGGGAAAGCCTGTACCGGGTCACCCTCCGTCATCAGGCATAGGTAGAGGGGGGCGCCGAGCTAGCGGGCCCTGCCTTGAACCGAGCGGCAACGGTAGCAGGGCGCCTGACCTCCCATTCCCCACAAGGGAGGCCGGGCCAGCCGACCCGACAAGAGGCCCGCCCCCGACGCATCAAGAGGGGCGTGCCGCAAGTACGATGGCGTCATCCCCTGCCACGGGGATGGTGAGCAGGACCAAGGACGTGTCAGGTGGCATCGCGGACCGGGCGGACAAGACTCGGCTTCGAGAAGCGGTGGAGCACGTTCAACCGAGGGTCCCGGACAAGACACGTGTAGGACAACCGACCTCTCGCCCGGACGTCGTTCCCGGGGGGCGAGGCATCCCCTCTCTCGCACATTGTAACCTAGCCAACCAGACATATAAGGTGTAGCTGGGCCCTCTCATAGAGGATACGTTCTCGCATACGAACACACACAGCTTGCAAGCGCCCCGTTGTAAGCACTCAGCAACCGAATATGAGGAACATGAAGAACACCACCAATACTGGTCGTAGGGCATTCGTCTGAACCAGTCTAAATCCTTGCCTTCGATTGTTAGCCATCGAGCCACAGAGAAGCGTGTCGCAATGCAAAATTTACTAGCCGGTGATCGAAACACCGACATTAAGTAATTAAATACATTTATGGTTTTTTTATTGGAACTACATGTGTGGTAAATACTAACTTTAAATTACACATGAAATGTATATGTGTACATGAATATATTTCAAGATCATATGTAATTTTTAAAAAGAAAAAATATTAATGTCTGTATTAGCATCTAGTTTTTTTGTTAATTAATAGTCTTATTTCTAATAATATTTAAATTTTCTTTTAAAATTATCAAGTTATAAGATCCTTGACCAATGCGGCAGCGATCTCTTGCCGCAAAGGTGAAAAGGCCAATAGGCTGATCTTGATGTACTTCAGCCTCGCCGGCCAATGCAAAGTTGTCCTCTAGCATTGTCGACCGCCATAGAAATAACCTCTAAGCTCCGGTAGGTAGCAAGGCCTGAGGTCCGGATGGTGGCTACCCAACCCCGCTGCAATACTTAGGGAAGTATAAAGAGGCAAAATGCTTTGAGTCGGTTATGGTTATGGAGGGGAAGTAAGCCAGTTCAGTATAAGCATTGTAATATGTACTGTATACTTGAAACGCTTTTATGGGTCTAATGTTTTTAATAGTTTTCAATTTCTGTTGCGCTAAAAAGAACAGAAGTTCATTGGAACAGTACCCTTTTATATTTTAATTTTTATGATTTAAAATTCAAACTAGCCGCTTTCTCATATATGAACTCCAAATAAATTAGATGATTCTTTTTCTCCAGTTTATTAAAAATCATGATCTATTGTACAATGTGCTCACATTTGGCTTCTTACTGCTCTTCAGTTGGTTTCGTGCATGTGGCTTTGCGGCTACTGCTTTCCGCGCCGGGCGCCACGCTGCCGTCGCCGGTTTGGACGCGCTCGCCACCACCCCCGCACCAGCCGTGAGCCACGAGGACGGCGACGAGCGTGGCGGTGGCGTCCTTCCCCTCGGCGCGCTAGTAGTTTCCCTCCGCGGCCAGGCGGGCGAACCGGAGGGGCGGCGACTGCTGCTTGGGGGCCTTCGCCTTCTTGTTCCTCGCGACGAACTGTCGTCGACGACGTCGCGCAGGGGAGCTGCCCTCGTTGGCTTCCCCGGTTCCCCGCTTCCGCCTGCAGGTCACCCGGGCTGGACGAGCACGGTATCGGAGACGCCAGGCGGCGCGTCGAGGGCTGCGCGGCGGGTGGCGGGTCCTCTTGCGGCTCCTGCTTGGCGGGGCTCGGCGCGACGCTGCGGTCGCCGGTCTCTGCGCGCTCGCCACCGGAACAGTGGAGTGGAGCACCAGCCGTGCGCCCCGCGGTCGGCGCTGGGCGTGGCAGTGGCGTCCTTCCCCTCGCCGCGCTCGTTGGCCTCCACGGCGTCGATCTCCGTGGCCAGGCGAGCGAGCGGGAGGCGCGGTTACTGCTGGTTCTCCGAGTCGTCGCCGGTCGGCGTGGAGGCGGCGTTCCTGGCCTCGCCGTCGCGGGTCTTGCCGGGCGGGGCGGTGGAGATGGCGTCCACGACAAGCGTGGACCGTGGCGACGACGCGCGATGGCCAGTGTTTTTGCCGTCCCTTGGCGCCGCGATTGGCCTGCGCTCGTGGACCTCTTGCGGCTCGCATGGCGAGCCGGAGTCAGAAGCTCGCAGTCCCATCCCATCTCTCTTGCGGCTCCATGTCCGATTCCAAACCTTTCCTGTGTTCTTGGATTCCGAATTCGACTCGGTAATTGCCTCACCGAGTCGAATTCGAAGTGAGGGGCTGAGGACTCAGTTGGATAGGTTTCTGATCTATAAGTATAGGTAGAGGCAGGAGGTTCCCAACCCACAGATCAAAGCGAGAGATCCAGTTGTGGTCTGCTCCCATGGAGATTTGCAGCAGAGCCGGGAGGACGGCCATGCGCTGCCTGTGCAATCTGCTCCTTCGAGCTCTTGCCACCAAGATCTTCGCTTCATCAACCTGTTCGCTGATGAAGACGTTACTCGATGAGCTTGTTCGTCCATCACTCGTGGCGGCGGCACCGATTGCAGGCAGCGAATTGCCGTGGCTGCCGCAGGACATCCTGATGGACATCTTCGCCCTCCTGGAGATCCCTGACCTTGTGCGTGCAGGATCAGTCTGCGCCTCGTGGCGTGCCGCCTGCACAAGCCTGTGCGCTACTGAACATCGTTGCAAGCTGCAGCAGACACCGTGCCTCCTGTACACTTCTGAATCCCTCGGCGACAAGGCCATGGGTCTCTACAGCCTCGCGGAGAAGAAGGCCTACACGTTGACTCTCCCGGACCCGCCCATCCGGAGTAGGGAGATCATCGGCTCCTCCTACGGCTGGATAATAACTGCAGACGAGAGGTCCGAGCTGCAGCTTGTCAACCCCACCACCGGTGATCAGATTGCGCTGCCATCGGTCACCACCATCGAGCAGGTGCTGCCGGTATTTGATGACGAGGGCACCCTTTGCAACTATGAGTACTCGTGGTTCACTGCAGTTGCCTGGGTCTCGATCTCAGGCAACGCGTCAATCCTTGATCTCGGCGAGCTGCGGGATTTCCTATTCAACAAGGCCTTTCTGTCCTCAGATCCATCCACGGGGGACTACTTCGTGGTGCTCATCCACAACCCACATGCGCAGCTGTCGTTTGCAAGGGCCGGGGACGAGGAGTGGACATGGCTGCCACCACACACTTCGTATGAAGACTGCCAATTTCAGGGTGCGTTGCTGTATGCCACCACTAACTCCGGAGAAATCCATGCGTTCGATCTTGGTGCCCCTGCAGTTGAGGCAAAGATAGTTCTGAACAGGGTGAAGTATTCTATGTCCGATAGGATTTACATTGTTCAAGCTCCATCTGGTGAACTGCTGCAAATTAGGAGATCTACTAGAGTAGAAGAACATGAAGATGCTTCAGTTTTAGAAGGATCTGTGTTACCCGAGAAGACCACCAAGATCGAAGTACATAAAGTGGACCTTACATCGGAAAAGTTTCTAGTTAAAATAGATTCCTTAGGTGAGAATGTGTTGTTTATTGGACGTAACTATTCGCTTTGCCTTTGTGCCAAAGAATATCCACAACTGAAGCCAAATCATGCCTACTTCACCGATGATGACGATCTCAGTGTCACGCATTTCAAGAATCTTAGGCGTGATATTGGAGAATTTGACCTGGAAAATAATAGGAACATGGAAATTGTATCCCCTCAGCTTTGGTCCAACTCTCCAACCCCTGTGTGGCTGGTTCCAAATCCCAGGAGAATGAGTTTGGCATCGCACAATTAGATATCACGAGATGTTTCCCAATGATATATTTCTTATTTGTACCACTTTTCCTATGCTACAGTCATTTAATTTTGTTGAATGAAATTCTTACATACATGGTGTTCTGCTTGGTCCTTCACTAGATCTTTTTGCATGAAATTCATTGTAAGCAAAATACCTGATGGAATAGGTCAGATGGTTATACAGAGAAATAGGGTTAGTATGAAATGATATGCAAAGAAACAATAATGAAATAACTTACCAAGTTAAGTTAATACAAGGGTTATAGTCCATCCATCCAACTAATAGACATGCTATTTTTAGATGCCAGCACGGATGTCTTATCCATGCCGCTATTTATTTGACCGGCACAGATGAACCATTATGGATGAGTGTTTTTTACAGTAGTGATTTCATACAATCAAGCAAATAGAAGCATGCATCATTCAGTACAGCTAAACAATAATGGTGCTTCTACTGTCATGGCATCCTGTGATGGATCAATCCATTCAAAGTGAAACCATTCTATGCATATGTACAGTTCACTTGTTTTCTGAATCCAATTGGCATGAGCCCTTCCTTCCATTATAAGTAGAAACGCCTTGCTAGAGCTTGGACGTTCAATGGGAAATTCCCCATCAAACAGTCCGTTGCAACATGAAAAGGCACTATATGAAATATCAAAGGTTGCCTTTTGCAAATTAAAAAACATGTAATAAAAATAATAATTCTCACCAACATCTGATCTCAAGATCAAAGAAAAATAAATTACTATCGTAACAAATGTATATATTTCACGCAACATCTAATCCAAAATTAATGTCTATTCTAAGAATTACAACTTTGAAAAATCGGCTTTGAAACGTCCAAGAAGATCTTATGCAGCATCGAAAAGAGGCTAACACAACAATCACTACTGCAGAGTAACCTTTCACCGTCGGTTTGTAAGAGCCATCACCGCAAAATCCAATCTCGAGATCTAAGAAAAATAAATTACCATCGCAATTCGCAACAAATGTATATGTTTCACGCAACATCTAATCCAAAATTCCCGCCTATTCCAAGAATCACAACTTTGAAACAAATCGGCTATTGAAACATCCAAGAAGATCTTATGCAACATCGAGACGATGCTAACACAACAATCACTACTGCAGAGCAACCTTGGGCTGTCAGTTCGTAAGAGCAATTACTGTCGGTTCAGGTACCAGTAGGATTAGGGTCGGTGATGATGGAATGGTTCGACACCACCAGCTTATGAACTGGTTGCGATGGTCAGTCATCACCGCCAGTTCGTAACTCGACCTAGTGGTGATGACCTTTTGGTGAACTACATAAAAAATTTATACTGCAGAGCAACCTTTCAGCATTGGTTCGTAAGAGTAATCACTGCAGGTTCGGGTACTAGTTCGATTAGGATCGGCACTGATGGGATGGTTCAGCATAGCCGGTTCAAGAACTGACTGCAATGGTCATTCATCACCGCCGGTTCAGGAATTGGCTGCGATGGTCAGTCATCACCTCCGTTCGTAACTTCTCGACCCGGCGGTGATGACCTTTTGAAAAACTACATAAACAATTTATAATCAAGGTAAAATAATTTTGTACCCGAGCACCTACCGCAGGATCAACCATCTCAACATCCACCGTCCATGATTTTTTACACATAATATGTGAAATATGCATCCACAGTGATTCAAACTAGCATCCTCATGGATCGTGCGAATCCTTCATACCAGTACACTAAGTCACTTATGATAATTGAATGGATATTATTCCTTTATATTAACTTTTCTAAATATTATATTAAAACTTTATATGCTAAAACAATCTCAAATAAAAATATTGTCAACCGCAAAGTTTTAGATCTCATTGAGCACTTCAAGTTGAAGTTGATCTTTTTTCCATCTAAGGTCGTTTGATAGGTCTAGAAATTTATATCAAATATTTGGGTATATAAACAATTTCAAGTAAAAATATTGCCAACTATAAAGTTGTAGATCTCGCCGAGCTCTATAATTTTGATATAAAGTTTGTCTTTATTTGATATCATATGAAAAAGCTATATTTCTTTTATACGAAGGGTGTGTTTTCAATTTAGAAAGAGGGTGGGGGTTTATACTGTTCGCTTGTCTTACGAACTCGCGGTGATAGCCATTTCAACTTTCACCATTGGTTTGTGTCTCAATTCAAACTGGTGGTGATAGGGACTTTCCCCACTGGTGCCAATGGCCACTAGGTTTCTACAAATGAACATGTGGTAAAAGTCTATCACCGCCGGTTTGAGCTCAACTAGCGGTGATGGCGTTGAGGATGACCAAATCTGTAGTAATGAATTGAAGTCCTTGCAACAAGGAGAATGAGAATAAACACAATATTGAAACATTGGAAAACAAGAGGCACGGCATTAGCAAATAGAAATGGATCGTGCAACATAAAATTTATATATTTGCAACATGAAAAATGACTTGCACAAAGTAAGCGGCGCATCGGCGCGGCGGGGTAGACCACGGATGAGGCCAGTGAAGGGAAGGAACTAGCCCATTGTGATGTCGACACCTACCCTCGGTTCCGGCAATGCACACAGGTCTGCCGCAGCCTCGCCCACACGAGTGGGCAGCTCGATCTCCGATGACATCATACAGTTGATGTCGGCCTTGGAACACCCGAAGTCAACGACGAGTGATGCTTCGATGATGCAGACCAAGTTGACGAGAAAGAGGAACACGCTCGTAGTGATGATGCTCATGAACTTGGGCCATGGAATTGCTCCAAAACTTGAAGCTTTAGTTTATAGTTATTAAAGCACCCCTACATAGTTAGCTATAGTATGAAATAAATTTTGAACTACATTTTAGAATGCAGGGAACACAATTTAGATAGACTAGTTAGTAGTAAATAGTTAAACTGATTTTTTAGCTTAAGTCGCCGATGGGGAGAGACAGGAGCCGGCGGCGGCTGCACTTTACCCGCCCTGTCGTCCGCCTGCATCTCGCTGGTCGTCCGGCTCCGCCACCGGCGCAGCGGCTACTCGAGCTCGAGCGGGGGCTGGAGAGGAGGAGCGAGGAGGAGATGGTGCGGCGAGTGGGAGAGGAGGAGAGGGCCGCTCCACATTAGAGGAGGAGACGGCACGGCGTGCCAGAGAGGAGGAGATGGAGCGGCGGTTGGTGTGGAGGGGAGAGGGGAGGGGCCCCGAGGAGGTGAGGGAGTGGAGCAATTTTTATACCTTGGGTTTGATAGGGGATGATTGGATGGGCCTGGTCATGAGATCATGGGTCAATTTCGTGCCATGTCGGGCAGGCCCACGTGCTTGGGAGGCGGCCTAGACACGGCACGCGGCACAGGCCATGCCGTGCCTTGCCGTGCCTAGGCCAGGCCAAAGTTCCGAGGCGCGTGCCAGCCCATGGGCCTCAAGCCTTTTGGTCATCTATAGCATGAGATCCACAAACAATGCCAAGATCCTTAGAGCGAGGTTTTGGCATTGAAATGTATCAATGGATAATGAAGTAGCCAAGACTAGAAGGCAGCATATGAAGCAAAAACTATTAGTCTTAATTGACTAGCATATATCCTTCTATCGTTCTCGTTCAACATCAATGGCAGGTCACCACATAATCGGATTGTTCTCCCATCCCATCAACATAGTTGCAATATGAGGATCTTGTTTGGATGGACACGGATGGCCTCTCTAATAATAGTGTGCTTTGAAACTTCTTGGTTTCTGCCTATCGAGCAAATTTATAGATGAGATGATTGTTGAAAGCATAGTCCTAAGATTTTTATAGTCATTCATCCATTATTTAGACACGCAACCAACATGAGAGTAGATATTTAAGAGATAAGCTATCATCCGCTACCAGCAAGGTGCACTTCTTCTAGTACCTTGCACATTCGAAGAAATGCTAAAAGCATAGGAAACAAACTTTATCGAGTCTAGAAACTACGAAATCCTTTGTCGGAGGCATCTATTTGTTAATATGCGGGATTCCCCTGCTATTTTGACGTGGCACATGTGAATAGTAAAGTACCATGTGTCAAGCTGTCACTAAGGAAATGACTAGCTAATTATGTTGCCATACATGATTGTAACTATAAAACTTTTCTATGCGTGCGGATGAACATTCGGTCAAGGAATACACGCATTCGGGGAAGAACTAACAAGGTTGCTGGGTGGTGGCCGTTGGAGATCCGATTAGTTGTGCAAAAAAGAAACTCATCACTAGTTAACGGAGAATGTTAACATATCGGTGCCTTTTCATTTGGACTAACAGAGGAGGTCAAGGCAGAGAGAAAATCATGTAATATCATGTGTGCCGATGCATGGGTAATATTAGCAGTCGCGCGCGACTGGCAGTAACCTGGTCACACAAGCTAGATACCTGGGCCTCTTTTATTTTATATTTGCCCACAAAGGCATGCCCAGCAGTATGTTTGGTCCGCTGAGAAGTCAGGGCAAGCTAGGCTGACGTGTCGCACGGAAATTCATGCAAACATAAATTAAAAACAATCGTAGTTCGCAAATTAGATATTCAAAAGCTGATTATACTGTTGGGTTTCTCTCGACGAGATCTTCAAAACTAGACCGTACTTGACTATATTAAGATAAAAATATTATTAAAATATTTTAAAAAATATACAAACAAGATCACATATTTGTGTAGGTAAAACAATCAAATATTCTAATAAAATACATATTTATGCATGTAACAAATCAAATATATATATTTATGTAAGTAAAAATTCAACTATACATGTTAATGTATGTAACATATACATATACATATTTACGCAGGTAACGAACTAAGTATATCTGTACATATGTAAAAAATCAAGTTTATGCATGTTCTAATGCCTAAACATCCCATTTAGACCGTCCAAGCCCGTTTCAGATCGTCCCGTGTAGCTCATTTAGGCCGTTTTTGACCGTTTTTTCCGTTTTTGACCGTTCACCATTTAGCCGACCGTTTAGGGTCTAAACAAAATAGATACCCTTCGTTTACCGTTTCATTTCTATTTAGACGGCCGTTTAGGCGAACACTGAAAATTAGTGAAAGCCAATGTGATGTTATTTGTCTTCAAGAGACTAAATGAGAAACCTTTGACATTCAGTTCATCAGGAAGTTTTGCCCTGCTAGTTTTGATGCCTTTGAATTCTTGCACTCTGTAGGTACTTCAGGTGGTGTAATTACAATTTGGAAATCATCTCTCTTTCATGGTTCTCTAGCCTTCTGTAATGAATATGGTGTCTCAATAACATTCAGTTCTTTGCACGACAACTCAGATTGCGTGCTCACTAATATCTATGGCCCATGTACTTCAGCTGGAAAGCATCTTTTTCTTCAGTGGTTTAAAGGAATTCAAATGCCAGAGGATGTTGACTGGTTGATAGTGGGAGATTTTAATTTTCTCAGAAGCTCGGGAGATAGGAATAGACCAGGGGGAGATGTAACAGAAATGCTTCTTTTCAATGAAGCTATCAGTAATCTTGGTGTGGTGGAGTTACCTCTGAAAAATAGAAAGTTTACATGGACTAATAAACAGATGTCCCCTTTACTGGAATGTCTTCATTGGTTCTTTCCCTCTACTTACTGCACAACTTCCTATCCAAATACTTCAGTGACAGCGCTTGTTATGGAAACTTCAGATCACGCTCCTTGTCTTATCCCTATTGACACAACAATTCCAAATGGTAAAGTTTTCAGATTCGAAAACTATTTGATGGAACATGATCAATTCTTCAATGTGGTTCAACATGGCTGGTCCTTGCCTACTTATCATGCTGATGCAGCCAAATCCTTACAGCTAAGTTTAAAAATTTGAGAAGAGTCCTTAGAGCTTGGCAGGCCCAACTCTCTAGTCTCAGAGGTAATATTGTCAATGTCAAACTCATTTTATCCTTCTTGAGTATGTTGGAAGAATTCAGAGACCTTTCCTTGATGGAATGGAATTTTAAGTTCCTTCTTGAACAGAAGTTGCTCTCCTTACTCAGACAACAAAAGATTTATTGGCAGCAGAGGGGTACTACCAGATGGGTCACCTTTGGTGATGCTGACATAAAATTTTTCCATGCTCATGCTACTATTAAACACAGAAGGAATTTGATCACCGCTTTGCAAGACCATAACGGTACCCTCAGATCATCAACAGAAAGCTAGTATTCTTTGGGAGGCCTATAAAGATAGGCTTGGACAATCAGAATTCCAGTCTATGCAATTTGACCTCCCTTCTATCCTGGAAGCTAGCTGCCCCTGACCTTAGCTGCCTTGAGGAACCTTTTTCCCAAAAGGAAATTGACCAGGTGGTCCAACATCTCCCTTCAGAAAAATCATCTAGGCCAGATGGGTTTAACACCGACTTTGTCAAAAGATGCTAGCACATTATTAGGCAGGATTTCTATAATGTTTGTACTGCTTTCTTCTCTGGAGATATTTGTCTGCAAAGTCTGAATGAATCTTATGTCACTCTTTTGCCTAAAGTTGAGGGGCCTTCTCCAAGGTTTCAGATTTTCGGCCAATCTCTCTCTTGAACACTTCAGTCAAGATCATCACCAAAATTTTGGCTAATAGACTACAGAAGGTCATCACACATTGGTTCATAGAAACCAATATGGGTTCATTCAGCCTCGAACAATTCAAGACTGTTTAGCCTAGGCTCATGAATATACGTTCTTCTGCCATAAATCAAGGAAAGAAATAGTGGTTCTCAAATTGGATTTTGAGAAAGCTTTTGACAAAATTAAACACCCTTCCATGCTTGACATCATGAAGCATAAGGGTTTTGGTGACTCCTGGCTAAGTTGGGTGACAAACATCTTTAAATCTAGAACCTCTTCCATCCTCCTAAATCGTACACCTGGTAAAGTTTTCCACTGCAGAAGAGGGGTTAGGCAAGGTGACCCTCTATCACCACTGCTTTTTGTCCTAGCAGCTGATCTACTACAAAGCATCCTCAACAATGAATGTTCCTTAGGCAACCTCTCCCTTCCCTTAAACCTTCAGTATAGTCAGGATTTTCCTATTTTACACTATGCTGATGACACCTTGATTCTGTTGGAAGGTTCCCAGTCCCAACTCCTTCATCTCAAGACCCTGCTGGATCTTTTTTATGCTTCAACTGGCCTCAAGGTTAAATACTTGAAATCCATGCTGATCCCTATCAACATTGAGCCAAGCAGAACTGAAACTTTAGCTCAGACACTTGGATGTCAAGTTGGATCCTTCCCTTTTACTTATCTGGGCCTCCCTCTTGGCGAGAAGAAGTCAAGAGTTGTGGACTTCCTGCCCATGGTCTCTAGATGTGAAAGGAGACTTGCAAGCACTTCTACATTCCTATCCCAAGCTGGCAGGTTGGTGGTCACCAACTCTATTTTCACCGCGCTCCCTATGTTTTACATGTGTACTTTCAAGTTGCACAAAACAGTCATCAAGCAAGTGGACAAGTATAGAAAATATTGTCTTTGGCGTGGTGCAAACATCAATGCTAAAACACCTCCCAAAGTTGCATGGGATTTGGTTTGTCTCCCAAAGCAGGAAGGAGGTTTAGGTGTTCTACAGCTTCAGACTCAAAATGATACTCTACTGCTAAAACACCTACCCAAATTCTTTAACAAGATGTCCCGTGGGTTCAACCAGTATGGGAGAGTTATTACAATGATGGATCTTTTTGGTGCAGAGACATTCCACGGTTGCTGAATTTTACAAAGGTATCATTGTGCCCAACATTCAGAATGGAGCCACTTGTCTCCTTTGGGAGGATATGTGGTAGCAGGTTGTGCCACAATTTTCTTTTCTTGAACTTTTCTCCTTTGCCAAAACTCAGCATGTTTCAATTAAATGGGAAAAGGAGGTTGAGGGTCCAGAGTTTCTCTTTCACTTGCCACTCTCTCATGTTGCCTACCAATAACTACTACAATTAACTCAGTCTCTTGATTCTCTCCCAGAGACTTCAGATTCAGATTTTTGGTCCTATATTTGGGGTTCCCCTTTCTACTCTTCTGCCAAGGCTTATAGACAACTGCAGGGTCATAGGGTTGTTCACCCAGCATTTGGATGGTTATGGAAGTCAAATTACCAGAACAAGCATCGGTTCTTTATTTGGTTGTTTCTAGTGGACAGATTGAACACCCGAGCAATTCTCCAGAGGAAAAACATGTTCCTACCTTCTTACAATTGTGTCTGTTGTGTTAGAGGTGATCTTGAAACGTCGGTACATCTATTCATCACTTTCCCGTTTGTAATTGCTTGTTGGTCAACTATTCACCTCCTTGTTCGCTTTGATAATCCCTTCTTGGTACTTGAGGACTTCAGATCACAGCTTCAGGTTCCGTTTTTTATGGATATCCTGGATGCAACGGAATGATTTCATTTTCAGACAAATTAGCCCGTCTCTACAAGGCTGTGTGCTACATTTTAAAAGGGAACTTGCTCTGGTTATTCTACGAGCAAAGGAAAGACACAAAGCTGCCTTATCCACATGGCTAGAAGCTTTGTTGTAATCTTTTTTTTTTATTTTTTTCGTTATTTTTTTTTTGTGTCTTGAGGCTGCTCTGTAAACCAAACCCTTTGTTTCTTTTCTTTTAATATATTTAACCAGTAGGGGGAATACCCCTTCTGTTTCTTAAAAAAAAAAGAGGGAGGTGTATGGCGGCAGCAGGGAGGCCGTCGTTGCAGTGACGGCACGAACGTGGAGGTGTCTGCTGGAGCGGGAGGCCGGCGTGGCGTATCGACGTCGCACAGGCCGACGGCGGAGGCATGGCAGGGTGACGGCGCAGCAGGGCGTCCGGCCAACACCGCACTCGACGCCCTTGAGCGCTAGAATAGAGTTTCAGGGTATCGCCAGCCTTTAAAGGCATCGTGAAACTCATTTCTGGCGGCAAACTCGATTCTATTTTTTTAGAGGAGGCGCCAAACGTGATTAGCTCCGCGTGAAAGCAAAAGTAATCTGCCCGGCCGGTTCCCTGGAAATGAATCAAAGGATAACATCTTGCAAAATAGAAACAAACCAGATATTTTTAAGGAAACAAACCATCCTTTTAACGGAAGGGCGCATATATTACGTTGGGCCCATCCCATGCAACCCGCCGCTCGGGTCGTATGCGCCTGCGCCGGCGACGTCGGCCCACGTCCCTGCTCCCACCCCACCCACGTAATATATTACGTTTGGAAGCATGCGGCCGCGTTGGCCTGATTACACCGCGGCCTGCTCGGGGCAGCGGCGCAGGCGTAGGCAGCGCAGGTCAGGTGGGGGGAGGGACTTTATTCCACCTCGTAAAGCCAAGGCACGCTGCACCAACTTAAATACTCCGGCTTGCGCACGCTCTTGAACTTCCTATGGCGGGGACTATACTGGCTCACCCCACCCACACTTGCCTGGCCGTGTTTTCCCTTCAGGCTGAGCGCTCCTGGACCCAACACAACCCAGTTTTCTGCCCCAAGTTCTCGAACCTTGGCAGAGATTAGGACTAAAGGCATAGTACAGTTTTATATAATGTTTAGTTAGTGGGCCGGTGGGATGGAAGTAGTATGCGGGCCATGTCGTGCCGCCCGCCATGATGCACTGGTGGCCCAAGCACGGCGTCGGGTCGGTGCCGTGCAAAAAAGCTGGGAAGTTTTGATGTTCGAAACGTGTCACTTAGCACCAACCAAACACACAGCCTTATCACGCTTGTGGTTTAGCTCTCAATGGTATAGAGGTGTCATGCTATGCCCAAAACGTTATTCCTGATCCATTTTGCTAGGTATTTTTGTTATCTTGCGATCTAAAGAATTAATTACCACGTACATCCATATGGAGTTGTTGGTATACGAACTGATCTCGCCATACCATGCTCATGCTCATTACATGAGGCGAAGTTAGACTATCCAGGCTAATTAGTCATCATCGTGTTTATTGGTGAAGGTCTTCTCTCTAGCGTCTTATTCAATTTATAGGTTGTTTTGGTTTTCTAGCTAGATACATACTTTTATTATGCATGTAGACATAGTGTATAACTATGTGCACAGCAAAAGGTATGTATATAGAAAACTAAAAGGAACTATAATTTGTGATGGGAAAAGTATATATATGTGATTCTCAAATTCACAGCTGTGACAATGTAAATCAACCCAAGCCCAGATTCTGCTCGTGGCCTCGTTCATGTGGCTAGTTGCCATGCCTAGATGCCCAACTACGCTATTCGAAAAAAGAAAACTACGTTGTAAAACTCATTGTGACATCCCAAGGATTTGGAAGGTGATTAGGCTCTAATGAACATTGTTAAAAAGTGTGATATCATTTGGAAGAAGACGCAGCTGAGGAGAGCGCCACCGCCGGAGTCAAGAACGCCACCGCCGCGGCCAAGAACGCGGGCGCCGCCGCCGCGCCCAAGAAGCCGAAGAGGAAGAGCAAGAGCAAGGCTCCGCGTCCGCGTCCTCCGCCGGTAAGGATTCCCCTTCATTCCGTCCGCTTCTTGGCCGTTTCTTGATTCTCGGCCCCCCTGTTTGTTGCGTTCGTTCTTGGTTTTTGATTTGTTCAGCCGGACTCTGTCGCCGTTCTTGGTTCTGTTGCGTAGAGTATCCATTAGTTCGTGTCCGCAAGAATCAGTTCCTTGTCGCTTGTCAGCCGCCGCACCGCCGTGCTCGTACTTTCCTCGGCTCCACGACTCTTCCCTCTAGTCTCTGATGCTGTTGATTGCTCTGGTGCTGTTGAGCTGAATTTCCTAGCTCCCTTTGGTCATCTGCACATTTGTTTCCTGTCGTAAGCATATGCAATGTTTCAAAATGCCCACGCTTGTTTCTTGATAAATGGCATGAACCCTTCCTTGCAGCCCGATCCGTTCGAGGGCGGTTACAACATTGCAGAGCTCTACCGGGAGCGCGAGGACCGTGACGACGAGGTTGCGCTGACTTACGCCAGGTTCTGCTCGAGGAGAGCGTTGGAGCTCAGCGACAAGAAAGGCATGGAGGTCTGCGACATTTGTTATTTCCACAAAGGCGAGGTGAAGTCGTTTGCCAAGAAAAAGGTATGAATCTCAAATTCTTCGGCTAATAAAGCAGCATGTATCCTAATCTGTGACAGTGATGACTCTTGGTTGGTTCACAGCTCGAGGACCATTGCATGAAGGACCATGGCGGTGGCTTCCTCTGCCAGAGAAAGGGATGCATCGTTAGGTGCGAGACTCTACGCGAGGCTGGTCTACACTGTCACTACCTCCACGAGCAGAGCTCCAGAGGTAACGATCTTCACTCCTTGTACTGTACCTTGGACTGCAATCGCCTACTTGTGGGTTTCATCTGATATGCTTTCTTTCTTTCTTTTCTTTTACTTTCCTTTGCTGCAGATTGGTGGCGCCATCTCTTGGAGCAACACGGGATCGATGTCTGAGATAGATCAACTCCGGAACTTACCGACTGCGAATCCGATCTGTGTACTTAGTGATGAGGACATCAACACCAACGATACATCCACTCCGACACAAGTATCTATTATTGGTCCTATTACTCGTGCTCGTACGCATCAACTTAATCATCAGGTGGGTTCAAATCTAAGCTCATGTACATCATGTTTAGACCATGAAGACCCGTGTACTCTTGTTTTGCTTAGGAACCAAAGAGGCGACCGAAAGGGAAACGGATTCGCGCAGGCTGGATTCGGACTGCAGTACCAACTTGTGACGGACACTAAGGTCGTATATAAACTCGGATTGGGGCGTTCAAGTACTTCGTGGAAAGCTTATGAAGTCTTTTTTCAAACGGATCCGGCCTCATATCCATATCTATTACGAGTCGGCCGCAATCGTAAAATTAATACAGAGTCCTTTTCTGCACATGGTGCTGCGTCACCCTGTTTTGGCCCAATGGGCCGTGTATCAAGTTGAGTCCATTACGGACGCGTCCTAGGGTTGGAGTACGACCCCAGCACCCCTGTGGTCGTCCTCCCACATACTTATACCCCTTAGCCGCCACCAAGGATGCTTGGATTTTGTTTAGATCAAGTTTAACTTTCGCTACTTGCTTGCAAGCGCGCGTGCTGGATCAGCCGCCCGTCTTCTTGTCTTCGGAACCCCACCATTATTGAGATTGCGTGTGAAACCTTCATTTACATCTAGTAAATTCAGTACTTGTCATACTTGTTGTTGCTAGTTCTTCGATTGCTTGCAGGACGAGTGCCCTAGTGGCCGGGTGCCGCGCTCCACAAGATCGCGACAGCCATTGGAGGGGGGTGTATCGATTGCTAAGGCACAGCTTGGAAGGCTGTATTCGGGCCTGAACGTCGCCTCCATCGACCAATCGAGTTATCCACGCATCTTATCGAAAGATCGGGAATCAAACCCTAGCGGGTCGCCATTACTTAGACTGCTATTTCTATGTGTTTGTGTGTGCATTTGATCATGGGGTTCTTGACTGGTCTGTACTGAACTACTTGTCATTCTGATGTCATCCACCTTTGCGAATCTATTTTTGTTTCTGTTTTTGTTTTTTCTCACGTCCAATTGGGTTGGACAAATCTTTTATTGTCAAATCTTCGAAAAATATGAATTGTGTGTCATATTGAAAATTAGATTGCATATGACCGTTGGACATTAGGCCAGTGGGGAGCTCCATGTAGTCTTATGTGGGTTCAAGTTAGCAGCTGGCAGAATCCATGTAGTCTTGTGTGGGTTCAAGTTAGCAGCTAGCAGAAACCTTAGTTTGGCTAAGCGTCAGACAGGGCGGAAGCGAATAGGACGAGAAGCTGAAGGAATTTACTTGCCACTAGTTGCACGCAGCACGCTGGAAGAGAAGCGCATGAAAGATGATGCGCTAGTAAGCAAATTTACTTGGTTCAGTTCGAGTACTTTAGTGCAAATCCTTGACACTAGTGAACTGGTATAGTTGTTGAAACCCTACTCCAGACTACCTAGCGTTCTTAGAAAGAGTTGACATTTGCATGTGATTTCGGACAACACCAGGAAGGTTGAAAGGGAAGCTGCAGACTACAGTAGCTGCTTTGCAGTAAGAATGAACTGCAGCGTAACACCAAGGAAGCTTGCTCAGAGTTAAAACTGAATGGAACCGCAATACATATAATTTTAATAGAGAAAACAACTATCAAAGGGTATGAACCGACAGGCAGAGTTCATCCCCAGGGGACAATCATAATCGGAACAACAAAATCGGACATATGCGTCCAGCTAACTTCTCCCGAACCGGACATGGGTGTTGCTGGCAGCGAATCTTGACAACGAAAACCCATGCTTCTTTGCACTGGGTGAATAATTCGAGTTCGGTGATGTGTAATCATGGTTGTGCCTTCGTGAGGACTGGGGCGTGAAGTAGTCACCGTCGGAGATCTGGCGATTCATGTACGGCTTCTTGGGTGTAGATGGAGAACCCCACCCATTGGATTTGTACTTCTTGAACGGTAGATCATCAAGATCATCACCACCAGTCCAACCACCCCTAGCTTTGGATTTATGCCGAGGTATGTCCATTCTATCCTCGAAATGGGGGCTCTTCCTTTTACTTGTTTTACGAGCATCGTGAGGAGCTGATCTTGCACTGGAATCCTTTTTCCATTTTTCCTTTCTCTGACTGTGTGATGATGACTTGCCTTTCGACCGATGGAACTGTGGAAAAAAGAAACAGAACGGCATAAATACACAGTTAACTCTTATCAGGCAGACAACTTGTGAGATGCTTATACCAACCTTGGCATTCTTTGTGCAGCCACGTGCGAAGTGGCCTTCCTCGCCACATTTGTAGCACTCGGTTGGAGTTGAGATAGCGCTAGTTTCCCTGCGTTGCTTGGCACATCCCTAGAATAGAAGGTCCAATGTTAATCACCTGCCATGAGAAGCAACATACGGAAACAGTGCAAATAATAATTTATAAGCATTAAAACTTACCAGACCAGAATGACCAGATTTGGCACAATTGTAACAGCTAATTTGTTTGGGGCAATTGTCAGCGACGTCAAAACAGCATAGATGACCATTCTGATTACACACATAGCATCTTATTTGCTGCATAATCCAAAACAGAGGCATTAACAAGGGGGAAGCTCTTCTAGATAATTCATGACTAAAACATGGATCTAAATTAGCAGCAGGGACACTATTGCACTACATAAATAGTTTGGTTCTAACATAGAGGGCACCTACCCTATCCAGCTATTGCAGATTCAAAAAACTGTACATGCAAGATTCAGGGATCATGCTACCATTGAATAGAAGGGAAGGTCTGGCATAACGATTACCCAGTTCATGCATCCTACAGCCCAGTCACCTATCCCAAACACGATAAAAAAGAAAAAAAAAATCTACCTCACATTTAATTCTTCTATATGCATTTTTCTTCAGACCAATACTAGAGGGAAATAGAGAGTATGGAAAATAAATACCAACAAACAAAATTCAATTATGACAGGAAGGTAGCAAATTAGCTAAAACAAGGCAAAGAAGCAGTAACCTTAATATCATCTGGTGGGTAATCATTGGTACATCCAAACATATCATGACCTATTTCTCCACATCTTAAACACAAAGTGGATTGATGATCATTCCTCTTGTGCTTATCAGGGCAGTCTTTCGCCATATGACCTCCTTTTTTGCAGATGAAACAATCTTGACCCTGTGAAAAGCATTAACAATTTGTCTATTCTTGAGAATGCCAAACACCAGTAAGAATTATAGCAAAAATAATTACAAGAGCAAGATATACAGATTACAGTACCAGAATAGATGACTAATACAGAAGATTCAAAGAAACAATGGAAAACTTCATCAGGCATGCATGATTACGAAAAGGAAGATTTCACAAATCATAGAAGCAAATATACTTATATTGACATGGTGTCAATAAGCATGAGAATAGGAACAGTGAACTTAGTGAACAGAGCAGAGTCGAATCAAAAGACAAACTGGCATGATGAACATAAAGCAGTTGTTTGATCAAAATGAACAGCAGATCTAATTTGAAGGAACATAAGCATTCTGCTAATGTTTGGCATCAAGTGTGCTATGTACAGAAAATCAGCAATAAATTTCCATTTCGCCTAGAAACATGAGCGTTCATGCAGGAGCTAAACAGAAGGCATTTACTGTAAAAATGTAGTAACAGGCTTAAGATATATTTCCATTTTGCCTAGCATTTGTAGAGACGCAAGAGCTAAACAGAATGATGATAAAAATGCTCCAATTTAGCTTAAGGTAAATTTCTTGATGTTCTCACAGCATGAGGAGGTACATTTTCATGATAGCAAGAAACGAAACCTAAATAAGGTAAAACATGTTAAAACTTAAGCACATGTTGAAATATCCTCAATTACAGAAACATTGCGCTTACAAACAATAGGAACCAAATAGAATGCACTCATCAAGGGCATGAATGGACATACCCAAGTCACCGAGTGATAATCCCTCGGAGCTAGGGAGACCAACCTGCGTGCACTGCTTTGCATTGTGCCCAAACAAGCCACAAACAAAGCAAGGTTTCTTCCGCTTTTCCATTGGGCAGTTTGCGGCCACATGTCCTTCCTCGCTACAATTATAGCAAGTCTCCAACAATGTTTCCCCAGGATCGAAGTATCTCGGTATGCGCTGATCACAAGTAGAAGCAAAACAATGGTAAGCTTATGTGAGCAGCCAGATACAATTAATTTAATTGGCAGTTGGCACTTACAAGGAGCTTCCGCAGAACCATATTGTCAGATGCAGGGACATCAGCCCCATCTTCAGTTAGCACCGATTCTGCTGTCCCAATTGGTCCCTGCTGAGTGCCACCAACCTGAAGCCGAAAAGAAGAAATCAACTAGTGCCTCTCCAGGAAAACCTTACATTTTTGTTTCCAATAAAAGCTCTGAACATAACATCCCTGAGTCCCACATGTGAATGTCCGCAATTCATCACTCTCGATTCATACACAACAGTAAAATAGGCATCTCTCCGGCTTCATTGGGCTATGCCTACTAATATAGAAAGCACAGCTATCTGCCTTTAGACAATTTTCAAACAAAACCAGCTAATACCTAGCCAGCAACAGTAGGAAGGCATAGACTAAGCAATGGGGCACGACTTTGGATTCCTACATCCGATGGATTCAGTAGCTTCCTCTGTGCTCACATTACAGGCAGTACAATCACACAGCTCCCAGCTCAACTTTGATTCTATCTGGGTTTCCGTAGCTAAAATCACTGAATCATACATGCCACCGGGGCCTGAATCGAACACTTCAATCATACCGAACGAGCACGAGCAAGGGGAGAGGACGAGGAATGCTCATACTTACCTCCTTCTGCTCCTCGCCGGGGGCGGCAGTGGCGGGCGCCGCTGCAGCCTCGGCCTCCTCCTTCCGGTGCTTCTTCCTCTGCCTCTTCCGCTGCTTCTTCCTCTGCTTCCTCCGGGGCTCCTCCGCCTCGCCGAGCTCCACCACGGCGTCCTCGCCGGCCTCCTCGTCGCCGGAGGACACCTGCAGCAGGTCGGCAAGCCCGGGGGTCCCGCCGCCGGAAGCCCCGTGCCGCCTCCGCCGCGCGCGCGCGACGATCTCCAGGCTGAGGTCCTCGTTACCCACGTCGTCGTCGTCCTCCTCCTCGTCGCCGCTGCCGCCCCGGCGCGGGCGCCGGGAGGGCGGGGAGCCGCCGCCGACGTCGTCGTCTTCCACGTCCGGGTCCCGCCGCGCCCTCGAGCGCCAGCGCTGGGCCATCGGCGGCTGCGGTGGCGGCGGGGCGGCGGAGCAAACCCTAGCGCGCTCGATCTGGAGGCGGCGCGCGGGGGGGCGGGCGGTGGAAAAGCCCCTTGGCCAGCGTCTCCCCGGGCCAGGACATGGGTTTGGGTTCGTCTGCTCGTGCGGGCCCGGGAGAGGCGTGCCGCTGCGTGTGCGACGTGGGGTGGGACCCGCACGTCATTGTACGATGTGCGGCGACGAGTGGAGATGGAGCAGAGGGTGCACGTGAAGTCCAGCGTGCGATGCCCGATCGACGGCTAGGATGGAGTCTCGTAGAACTTGGAGAGGCAGATAACGCCCGTTAAATTTCTTCTCTCAATCGAGCGATAGTTTGAAAGGCGATACACTTTTCGATCCGGTATATATATAATATAAATCTAGAGAGCTTCGTGACTGATTGGAAGCACCAGTATCAAAAAACCACTCTTGTTATTGCGTTTGTTGCAGCGCCATGGTTTGGAAGTTGGAAGCCAACGCTTGCTGATCCCAGCCTGGAGGTGGAAGGGTCGAAGATGGGCCGACGTAGCCAGGGGCCGACCCATACGCGGCTCGAGGCACCCCCCCCATTGGCCCGCCCACTGCCCTGGTGGCCTAGCAACGAAAGCTTGGGATTGTTGGGCCGGCCCAGCAGGGGGACGCGGGACGGAGGGTGGATGCTGCCTCGGCCACATGTAGATGGCCCCTGTCCAGGGGTTGAAGTAGCTGTAGCCGGAGGCCTGGCGCGTGGACGAATTGGGGGCACTGGAACCAGAGGAAGCACCGGAGTTGGCGGCGCCGCCGCCACCGGAGTTTTGGCCACCGCGCTTTCCCCGTTTCTGGCCGGAGTTGGAGCCACCCCCGGAGCCGCCCGTGCCGCCCCCGGACTGCTGCTGGGGAGGGCGCTGGGGCGGCTGCTGGGGAGGACGTTGGGGTGGCTGCTGAGGAGCGGGCGGCTTGGGCCCGCTGGAGTCGCCGATCCCAGAGAGGGCGGCGAGGGCTGCGGCCGGGGCAGCCTTGGCCATGGCAAGCTCCTTGAGGGCCAGATCGTCGCGGACCTGCAGAAAGCTTGGAAGGGGATTGGTGCGGCGGAGGAGCGCGAGGAAGCGCTCGTTGAGGCCCCGGACGATGTTGAGGACAAGAGTCCTATCAGAAACGGGCTCGCCAAGATCACGAAGATCCTCAGCGAGCTTCTTGTAGCGGCGGCAGTACTCAGCGACGGGGAGATCTCCCTGGGATAAGGAGCGGAATTCTTGGTCGGCGTAGAGGGCACGGGTTGTGCGGTTCCCAAGGAACTGCGACTCGATGGCGAGCCACAAGACGCGGGCGGAGGCACCGCGCTGGGACACCTTGTCGGCGAGGTCGTTGATGATGGTGCCGAGGATCCAGGTGCGAACAACGGCGTTCATGCGCACCCAATCCGGCGAGGCAGGAGCGATGGCGTCGGAGAGGACGTGGCGCTCGAGGGAGAACTTGGTGAGGGTGAGCATGAAGGATTCACACCACCGCGCGTAGAAGGTGGAGTTGATGTCAAGGAGGAGCGGCACAAGAGCCCGGATGTTCTGCACGGCGGCGGCTTGAGCGTGCAGATTAAGCAGCGTCGCGGCTTCGTGTTGAAGAAGAGCAGCATGGAGGAGCGGATTAGGGGCGCCGTCGTCCTCGGCGCCGGTGGAGGCGGTGTCATCCTCTGATGAAGGTGCAGCCGCCGCGCGCTCCCGGGCGGCACGTTCCTTAGCAGCGCGCACGCAGGCATCAGCCGCGTCGCGCTCTTGCTGCGCAAGGGCAGCCTCGCGATCTGCATCGGCCGTGCGGGCGTGGGCAGCAGTGCGCTCAGCCTGGGCCACATGCTCGCGCTCCTCTTTAGCAGCACGAAGTTCTTTAGCGCGCTTGAGGTCCGCAGCAGCGTTGGCAGTGGCGTCGGGGTCCTAGGCCTTCCAGGGTCGATGACCGCGGCGCTAGAAACGGTGCCAGAAGGCGGCGAAGATGCGCCGGCCATGGAACAACGCCGGGAAGAGGAGGCGCTGGTGCGGAAGCGTGTTCAGGTTTGGAACCCTAAACTCGTGATACCATGAAAGCAATAGAGATTGCGAAGAATAGGAGATTGATTAATTGAGAGACAATACATTTACATATATAGGTGAGGAGGATCGTGAGGCAAAAGGAAACATGCAGGATCTGGACTCCTCCCCGTATCCCTCTCTAACCGAAAATACTATACCGGCCGGCTGGAAGCCAGGCTCTAGGCCATACAAACACAGGACACGATCTAACACTTTTGGTCAATTTGAGCATGGTTTCCGTGTAAGAAAATGTATTGAACTTCCTACTAAAGCATCATCCATCTGGTACAGACATCTGGCATCTTGTATTATGAAGTGCTGGATATTCCACTTCCAGAATTGCAGTTCCTGAAAACCCTGAAAGCTGCATTCCACCATCCTACAAAGGATGAGGTTTGTTTTGCTGCCAGGCCCATATCTTGTACTGCCTCAAGTATTTTGTATATATCTTCATATGACATCTTTTCTCCCAGGTTGTTATTCATAGCATCAGGCTTCCAAAGAATAGCACCATTGCTGATGTGAAAATGACTTGAAAACAAAGGTTCATTCTCCCAGTCCTTTTTGAGTGTAGTTTTATGCTCCAGAGTTACGCTTTATTGGAACTAAGCTTAATTATTGGATTGGACCTGAATGTATCCATATACCCTTCTTACTACACCTGTTCCTTTTCTTTGATGTTCTGAACCGTACGCACAAGATTACTTTTTGGGGTGTGCCCCTCTACTTAAGTACGTTCCTTGCCACCTAAAATTTCCGCCCCCCCCCCCCCCCCCCCCCCCAAGACAACCATTGTTGCCAACAGACTTAGATTGATTCTCGGTGAATTTAGCAAACACAAAATGAGGGGGGTGTGGGTGGGTGGGTGGGATTCTAGGAACAGGTAGGCTCATCTCTTCTTCAAAATGTGACTCCCTCCGTTTTTAAATATATGATATTTAGGACAAGTGTCCAAATCATCTTATATTTAAGAAGGGAGGGAGTATATCATTATACAATAAAAAGATATGTTCTTGAGCAAAGACATGTAAATGAAAGGTAGCAAATTGAGTGCCTAGTCTTGTCCGGTAAAAGGGTCTGGTCATACTTGCATTATCGTACTTTGCTATCACTGTGTTAAGACATAAAAGCTTTTGTCTTCTGGCCCAGGATCGCGCGCAGGAGAGGGAAGTTCGTGTCGTCAGAGAAGAGCTCTGAGAACTCTGCCGCCGCCGCCGCCGCCGCCGCACGCCGGCGCCAGGGGGAGACGACGGAGCTCGAACAGTAAGCTGTCGATCGAGCATTCGAGCCTCGTGTTGCGCACATCTGCAGTGTTGCGATGACCTCAGCAAGTTAAGATCATCTATCGGTTGCTCCATCCATTGCAGCTGCGCCAACTGCGGGGAGAGCAGCGAGGCGACGCCGATGATGCGGCGCGGCCCCAACGGGTACCGGACCTTCTGCAACGCCTGCGGCCTGATGTGGGCCAAGAACGTCGGTGCTCCAACCCTTCCATTCCATGCCTCTCTCTCTCTCTCTCTCTCTCTCTCTCTCTCTCTCTCTCTCTCTCTCTCTCATCTCCATGCTCCGTTTCTTGCTTCACCTGCAGAACAAGATCAGGAAGCTCACGAGCGCGGCTTGCTGCGGCGGCGGGGGCCGGTGAGGTTGCATGCGTATCTGCTGCACACCGACACGTCCGTACAACCGAGTAGCAGGTTGACTGGTTCTTCAGAAGAGCGCCACACTGCCTGATGAAGTTCTTTTCATGTGGGACCTCTGCTGCGGAGTGTGTTCGGTGCCCAAATTGAAGGCGAATTAAACCGGGTAACTCGGGTGATTAGATTTATTACTACTTCGACTGTTACGACCCTGCGTAATTCGGGTGATTTAGCACGTACCATGATGTACTTATTTTTTGATCTGTCGTGCTGTTGAACAATTGACATATTCAGATTTTATTTACAATTCAGGCGCCTGTAGCTCAGTGGATAGAGCGTCTGTTTCCTAAGCAGAAGGCCGTAGGTTCGACCCCTACCTGGCGCGTTTTCCTTTTTTTTTAACCCGAGGTCTGCACTCTTAAACGGTTAAACCGAAGTCTGTTTCAACTCAAACAATGCGTCTGTTTTCAATCATTATGTTGTTTAGAATATGTGATATCAAACAGAATCGGTCTACTCACTCCGTCCAAAAAAACAAGTTATCCTATAAATTTTAGGATAAATTAATAAAAAAAATAAAATGATCAAGTTTGCTCCTATTTATTATTCATATTTGACACTAATTGATTCTTGTATGGACATAAGATGACTTGTTTTGTGGGATAAATTTTAAATTCTTAAATGATTTGTTTTTTGGGACGGAGAGAGTATGTGAGTATATTTTTCGAAATAGAGATTCGCCTGGTTGTAATGCCTCTAGAAGCAAGACATATGTCCTCGGCACCTTAGCTACAAGTAATTTAGATTCATTAACACGAAAAAAATTTAGATTTATTAACAGGCGAGCTGATTTACCAGGTAACACACAGCTAAGCTGGACGATATACTGATATTCTTATTACTTGTGCGCCTTGCAGTTAGCTTTGGGGGTTCTAAAATAATCCTGTTTTCACTAAATAATAACGCACTCATTATAAATGCTCCAACTTTTTGTGCAAACTACTCCCTCTGCCATCGAAATGAATGGACTTTTCAGATTTGTCCCTAGTGAAACTATGTTTGGTCGAGTTAGAGAATTTATAACACCAAATAGATATAGTATGGAAATATATTTCATAATAAATATAATAATTTTCATTTGGCATCACAAATATTGGTACTTTTTTTAAAAGAAAACTGGTAATTGGGACAACTTTATGTACGACAAAACAAGAAGAGCATAGCCAAAGTTTTGGTGTGAAAACACACCCTACCCAATTTTTAAGTGGTACTGCACATATATTTGGTTTTCCTCACTTAAGCTCCAAACCGGACATCGATTTTTTAATCTAACGGGTGGTAACAGATCATGGTCCTAGTGCTTTCTTCACAATCTAATTTGGACCTTATGTATATTTAGCTTAAAATTAAATAAGATTAGAGTCCGACCCTTTTAAGACCTTAAATTATCTAAGCTAAAATTTAGAGCCCTTTGCCACCCCACCTACGTGGTTGCTTCTTGGAACCGGAATTTTATATTGCAAAACCACATTACTGAACGTGTTAAAAAGACTGGCATCTGAAACCATGCTATGTAAGCATATACGGCTGATTGTAGCTGTAGTTCTCTTCACTTATTCAGTAAGCAGAGGCATAAGGTAAAAACATGGAATTCTGAATAGTCTGCCCTTCCGTTAATTTGCATTTTGGCCATGTGGTCGGATTACATACTACTGGGTGTGATCTTCGTTTCAGATGATCCGCCATAAGCTTATGCAATGTATACTTTTTTTTGCGAATATTATTATCATTTGGAATTTGGATATACTATTAGCACCTTGCACATTTTCGCCTGAACCCTGATCTTTGGTGTTAGTGCCGTTCAGAGTTTGCACATTGTGGCCTGAACCCTGATCTGTGGTGTTAGTTCTATTATTCGGGTTTGTAAAAGAAAGTGTCAAAAATTGAGCGTAAAGCGCCTGTAGCTCAGTGTATAGAACGTCTGTTTCCTAAGCAGAAGGCCGTAGGTTCGACCCCTACCTGGTGCGTTTTTACTCAAAGATGAAGATCGTTTCTTTTTTTTTGAAGATGTCATTTTATTTTTTGTTTGAAAGATAAAGATTCTTTCTTTTTTTAATACAAGAAGAAGATGGTTCGATGGTCGTATAACACTGAATTTACTAAAACCAAGCGTCCATGGACGGCCATCGAAGAAAAGTTATTGCACATTTGTCGCGTTACAAACCATAATTTCCATGCTTTCAAATTTGTCGACAGAGAAATCAGCAAACTTTCACTTTCTATCAAGTAGTTGTACAAACCTCAATCTGTTTTTCCGTGTATCGTAACGGTAAGTCATCAGGCTATCACGGGAGCAATGCAAGTTCTAGATGTACACAACGATATGCTGTGTGCCCACATAATAACCTAAAATGTTTTATCAGAATATACAGGTTAACATGGATACAAATTTTTTTTTCAAATTCAAACATACACGTCTTTCTTTTATTTTTTGTGCAATAATTTTGCATCATGACTTTCTGTGTTTACCCACGATCCTTTCATGATTATTCTCCTCATCTTGAGAGAGGAAAACATTTCAATAATCTATTTTAAGCTCTAGTGGGAACCACGTGGTATTTGCCATCCATCACTCCACACATGACACAACACGTCACTCAAACGTGTTACAACCATATTGCGTGTCCACCTGCACACACCATACGTTAGAATGGGCCGTCTCTTGTAACAAGTTAGAATGGAGGCCACAATTCGAGCTCAGAGTTCTTTTAAACTAACCCAATTTTCTAAACGTTATATTTTTCTAAAAGTAGTTAAACTAATTAACTTATCCTAATAAACGTCATGTACTTAAAAAGGAAGGAGCGAACGTCTATCGCAAAGCAAGCGGGTTTTGCAGCTAGCCACGCGGCAGCAAGGGCCATAGTGTCGGGCTTAGAAACATGTTATACATATTGTACGCATAATACACATAAACAAGCTTAAACACACCCTCCATTTATTTTTTTTCATGGTACACACGCACAAGCTTCACAATCTTTAACAAATAATTACCCTTACAGTTTTTTCATATTTAATTTAATATCCATTCGTATGATGTAATAAAGTCTATGATGATGGGAAATACAGTTAATATATATGATGTACCAAGTGTGACCTAGCTAAGGGTCCAACCACGCCCTCCAACTTCAAAGTGGTTATCCATCAGTTTACCATCTATGTGGTGGTGCCAGCTAGGAAGCGTCCGCCTCTTGTAGCTCACCATCACTTCCCCTGTAGGCTCGTGGGCAACCTCCAACCAGTCGGTCTCGGGCGGGGAAGGAAGACACCAACTTGAGCTCAAAGTTCCTTAGCAAATGGCTCCATATCACCTTCACCTGCATGTAAGCACAGGCTTCTCCAGGGCAAGCATGCCTTCCACCACTAGACGCCGTGTAAGAGAATTTGCCACCAGCTCTGTCTTCCTCCCTTCCGGGACCAAACCGGCCTTGGGTCATACACATCCGTAGCGCCTCCTTGAGGCAGCGGTGTAGGGTACTCATGTCCAGGAGGGTATTGTAGTCTGTGTGGCCCCCATATTTCTTCATAATTTGCTGCTGCTCCTTGATGGCAGCCTCCAGGCACTGTTTGTGGTTCAGAAGGCGAGCTCCAGTCCATGTGCTGGTGTCCAGTCGATGGTTTCGGCGCATCGACGTAGAAGCGATTCTGCTCAGTTCGGGTGGCGATATCGACGCCATAGCCAACCTCCTTGCCAAGCATGGGCACAGTGAACTCAAGGATCTTACCATGACTAATCTCAGACTCCAATCCTTGATAGAAATGAGCCGAGACCTCCGGTGCCGGTCACCGCAGGGGGAGGCGGCGGCCCATTGCCGCCGCATGCCGGATCAACCACCATTCTTGTTGCTGTTGAAACCATTGCTGTGATCACTGCAGCGATGAAAACAAGAGCTATGGCGAAGCACACCGCACCATTCGTCACATCCATGCTGTTGTTGTATATATTTTCAGCAGTGATAGAGTAACACGAACAGCAGTACTGCAAGAACATGCATGGAGACGAAGATGAGTTGCTGCAAGGCAAACTAAACAGTAAACCCTACGTAGATGGCTTTATTTACATACACACATATAGCCAAACAAAAGCAGCAATTGCATGGATTACAGTTTGGAATCTCTTTTAACTGTGTAACTCTAGAATCCAAGATCAGAGAGCATCACCCCTACAAGCACAAAAGCAACAAGGACGGGAACAAAAGCAGCGGCTCCTCCGATCCTGCTGCCAAAATCAGTTGGCGCCTGCGCGTTCCTTTTAAAGGGAGCCGGCGGCGCCGCCGTAGGGTCGCCGTGGCAGCGTCACCGGTGACGCCATTAAATGGTGGAAGGACACGGTAAGATGAGCAACTGCTAACTGCCAACGGCAGCTGCCAACACTGCACGCCGACGGCGACGGTGTGACCGCCGCGACGGAGGGCAGAACTTCACCGGCGAGGACGAAGGCGACCAAGGCGACGCGCGCTGCGAGCTGAGGGACGGCGGCGGGCGACGTGGGCAAGCTGGTGCCACGGAGGGGCTTTGCTACGGTACTCCGACTACCTCATACCTCATAGGAGGTAAGAGCTCAAATGAATCACGGCCGTCGATTTTTCAAATAATGAAACATTTAATAATTAATATAATCTGAAAAATTTAATCGGAAAAAACGCCGGCAATCTCGGCACCCCGCACGCAACAGCGTTGCTTCTCTATCCGTTCGGAGGCACGCGGCGGCAGGCAGAATCGAACTCGTATCTGCTCGAGCTCGCATGCATCTGCTCTCGTTCGTCCCCAAACCGTAGTCCGCGTCCCCGGACAGGCGGCGCAGCTGGTTTCGCGAGCACTACACACCTGCAGAGGCCACCCTATCGGCATCAGTGCTGGCACCAGAGATTGCAGTCACCTGCGTTGCCCCTGCAGGGTAACCTGGCTGGCCGCTGTCATCCACGGCTGGAGAGGCAAGGCAAACGTTACATGCTATCTGCAAACGTGACGTGCTTGGATTAGATAAAAATATATTTCTTATCTCAGTCTAATTCCCATGGCCGGCACATCATGTTGGGAAAAAATAGAAATCTGAGATCTCAACTAATCATGCATCCAAGTTAGATCTAAATCTCTATTTTCTGATTTAAAATATATAAAATAAATATTAAAACTATTACCTCTTGAGATCTAATATGGTAGTAGATCAACGGTCCACAGTTACTTCGGATTTGCGTGATTATAGGGCCACGTGATTTGCATGGAGGTTCAGTCCGGCTTAGGCCTTGGAACAAGAAAGATCAGGGAGCAGGTAGCTAGGTTGAGGAGAATTTCGGTTCAAAATAAACTGTGGAAATTCTTGAATGATTTTTTTTTTAAATTTGCAGGGTGTTTGATTTAAAGAATTATGCATGGGTGATTCCAGAAACATGTTAGAATTATGAAAGTACCGAACAATTATGTTTAGTTTGATCTAAGCAAGTCGAGTTTCAAAAGTTTTACTACTGCAAACAGGGATCAGAGTTATCCTGTTTTGAGATTAAAATTAGCTAGCTCCAATCGTCAGGTCAGCTACCTCACATCCTTGCCCAAGCAGGGACGATCCACAAACTGAACATTGAGGAGTCTCATCTTCCCTTTCTTCCTCCTCCTTCACTATCTCTTCTTCCTCCTCCTCCTTTTCTTCCTCCTCCTTTTCAACCATGGCTGAAAATGTAAGGGGGCTTCCATGGACTTCATGGATGTAGGGGGGCTGGAGCCCCCTCAGCCCCCCTAGTGGATCCGCCCCTATGCCCAAGTGACCTTCGGAGCTTCACTGTGACTTGTCACTTGCGGGCACAAACGCCGTACACAGTCACAGGAACAAGTCGCGCAAGTACGCTCCATAGCACGGCTGCAACCATTACCGTGATTCGACAACGGGCGCAGAGGCTCAGTTTTGAGTGGCCAAATAATATCAATGTATTCCTCTTAATTAGTAATTTGTTATGCAAAAATTATAGGGCCTCCATATTGGAACTCAAATTTTCAAAATTCGGTAATTAGATTAAATCAGGATCCAGCAAGTACGATGTGCGCATAAATAAAAATAAAAATAAGCTACTAGCAGTAGATGCAGCGACCGGACTTGGCCAGCCATCTTTGCAAGCTAGTCTGCATGAATGAATAAAATTAAGAATAATTGAGCAGCTGGGTGAACCCATGGGTTGTTTACAAGTACGTATATCGTTGTAGTGACCACGTCAACAGTTCTAAGAAGATATAGTTGCAATGGTGAGATTGACCAAAACGTTTTTCAAAATTGTACATTCATCAAGATGTGGTCATGCTATCGGTGGTTAATTATTTTCAAAATTGTGCCCACATGCCTTATTTCTGACTTGGGTGAACATTTTTGAGAGCTACCGTGCTATTTAAAACATTGAGCTCAATTTGTTTTTCGTTTTTTCCTAATTGATGTTGTACTTCTCTAAAATTGTATAGTTAAGATCTACCAATGCAAGACACGCATTGTTGTGCATCTGTCTACCGTGCTAATAATCAATCTAATAATAAACTTGGTAGTTAGCCATGCACATCGCTATGATTTGGTCCAATCCCTAGATTATAGCTTAGCTGTTGGTCTATACATGTAAAATCACGTCAATAAATATGCATTGCTAACTACCAGGTGTTTGAATATATATACATTGAGGAGCACCATTCCTGGCGGGCCATTTTATTTAGCACCCATGCCCCAATCCTCCCTCCCAACATTTTTCACTTACCTTTGTAGGGATATATTCTTGATAATCTTTTTGGAAGCTTCTCACTACTACGAATTGTACCATTGGTTCAAAATTTATATTTTCCGTCGGAATTGACAAGCCAAGGGTATAATAACGTATATCATCGGTTAAATGTACTAATCTAACGGTACATGCTAGCATGAGTACCAGTTCTAACAGTCAGGGACAGTGGTTGCACAGTACTACTGGTCAATAACACCAACAGGTACTAATGTGCATGATTTATATACCGGTTATAATGTTCGAATCCTCTAAAGGCTTAGTAGTATAGGTTGGTGTGATGGTTGCATTGGTAACACTAACTGGTACTAAATATTTATATATTAGTACCTGCCGGTACTAAGATCGACATTTAGTCTCAATTTTGGTGTACCGGTTCCAAACCGAGATTGATCACCAGGTTTTGGAACTGGTACTGATAGAGGGTTATGCAATAGGATTGAATTCCATGTGAATATTTTGTCAATTTCAATTATCTCACTACAGACATTACTAGATTTATAACATTTTCAAGTTTTTTGTTGCAAATAGCCAACGGGTATTGGTTTTCTTGCTCATCTGCATGCCCTTCTCCACGCCCTGTTGGATATCTTTCATTATTATAGCAAATAACCACGATAGTACTCCATCTTTTACCATGGAGGAAATTAATTCCCAACCATTATAAATAGCTCAGGGAAATATATCCATAGAAGATAAATATCTCGCATGGAGTAAATTCCCAACCCTCATAGATAGCTTCAGCCTTCGGGGAAATATAGATCCATGAAAGATAAATGTCTTGTATGGCTGGTGTTACCAACCATGAAAGAAAATGTATCTTTCAAGGTTCTAAGCATTCTGTGACAAACAAGCATCCAATATGAATGTTTGTATAGTACTGTTCTTTCCTTCGGAGAATATGTCGTTCCATTTTTTTCTTTTTAAGGTCCGATAAAAATACCCTCTACATCTGTGACAAATGGCACCATCATATCATACCACCTGTGTGGGCTTACAAACATCATACACACATAGTATTACACATGCAACCATACATAACTGTATATGGCAATCACACCAGTTTACCAACTACCTAGGTGGTATGTATCTGGCGTTTCTTGTAACTCACCATTACTCTTCCTTTCGGCTCCGTGGTTATCTTGGTCCAGTTGGTCTCAGGGAAGCGAGACTCCAACTTGAGCTCAAAGTTTCTTAGCAAATGGCTCCAGATCACCTTAATTTGCAAATAAGCATAAGACTCGCCTATGCAAGCATGCCTTCCACCACTAAATGGTAAGCAAACTTACCACCAACTCTGTCTTCTTCTCTTCCAGGACCAAAGCGGTCTGGGTCGTACACATCCGGTCCCTTATAAATGTGAGATAAGTTGCAATTGAATAGCACCGGGCTTACTATGGTATGCCCTTTGTGGATCTCATACTCATTACCATTTTTTGTCTGTATAATAAAGCTTTTGTGTACCTTCCGACTAAATATCAATGCTGGAGGGTGGATTCGCAGCGCCTCCTTGATGCAATAGTGCAAGGTGTCCATCTCTTGGAAGGCATTGTAGTCTAAATGATCCCCATATTTTCTGATTATTTGCTTTTGCTCCTCGAGGGCAGATGTCAAGCACCTTGCATTGGCAAGCAGGTGAGCACCTGTCCATGTGCTAGTGATGGTGCTAGTGTGCTTTCCTGCAAAGAGCAAGGAGATGATCAGACCAACGACCTCTGCTTCTGTTGTGGAGCGGCCATGTCTGTATTTGGAATCTATCAAGTTCTGCAGAACATCATTCTCGAAACAGTTGTAGCTCTTGCGCAATCTTACAATCTCAATGAGCATTTCCGAGAGCTTTGCACGCGCTTGGTCACGTCGTGAGTTTGCTGGAGTTGGGGCATATGGGAATAATATGCTGGTTAGGTACATGCCATTATCGATGAGTTCATTAAACAGAGTAATGAACTCATCAAGAATTTTCTCCCGAACCTCCTTCCCAATTAAGCATCGACCCGAGATTAGCATGAGTAACTGATCAAGCTCTTGTTTCAGATCAACCATGCCTTGCTGTCCCCATTTTGCAAAGTAGTCCTGTAGAAAATTCATGACCATGCTGTAATAAGTTAAGTGCCTTTTGAATCGAGTGGGCAAACATGTAATGGTTGTAAGGACAGAAGATGGACTTCTAATGTAACTCCCAACAGCAAACCTAGAATATGTATGTAAACACATGATCATTCAGCAAATGGAGGTATGCGCTACATCAAGAACATTCACAGTCAACAACTAATGATAAATGTTGAAATTGTTAGTTTTTTAATCAGAAATTACAATGGACAAAAAAGACTGCATTATCCTTGACAACTATGGTGAACATCGTACTTTCATCTTCGGTGGTGATAATAGATATCATACACTGTGATAATTTGATCAGCGTACAATCCCAACCTTTTATATATTTTCTGATGGCGTTTTATGCCATGTTGCCAACAAAACTAGTTATGTGTTGGTGTGGATACGATGCAGGTACTGAGATGTGTATTTTTTTCTTGTTCACACGATTTTACAAAAGTAGCTTAAGCTACTAAATGGAGAGACAGTTTATTCTGACCAATTAGGACTGCTGCATTATCAAATCTGGTCAAATTTTATCCAAGGCCAAAATCGACTAGTATACTTTTTTTGCATGGCTCAAATGAATCAAGTTCCAAGATGTCTTGAATGACTTTAACTTCTAAGGCAAGCAATATTTAAACAGGTGTTTCTTCCTCAGGAAACAAATTTTCTTTGATCATCAAGGCATCAAAGTCCAGACATGGTCGAATACTACTTACCTCCACTTCTTGAAGCATCGGACCAACATGGCTCCTTAACTTCGATGGTTTAGTGCATCATAGTAGAAGCGATTCTGCTCATGTCGGGTGGCAGCATCCACACCATAGCCAACCTCTTTTCCGATCATGGGCACTGTGAACTCGATGGCACTACCATGGCTAATCTCTGAATCCAAACCTTGGTAAAAATGCGCTGAGACCTCAGGCCCAATCAAGAATGTAACCTTGTGTCCAAAAAAACTTATTGTGAACACACTCCCCAACGTTGTATATTGATCATGAATCATTGCTTGCAGGCCCTTCGTAAGAAGTGTATGCAAAACTCTGATGACAGAAACACCCTTAACTTCAGGAGGAGATGGTCGATTGCATTTTGGATCAAACCTAGTTCTTCGTCGTGTAGCCTTGGTGATTACCGCAGTGATGATAGAAAGAGCTATGGTGAACCACAGGACGCCGTTTGTAACGTACATGCTAACACAATTAGTAGAGGTAGAGTGAATCAGCTTGGCGTTGATAATACCACTGCCAGAATGAACATGAAGTTGAGTTGAGGTACATTAGACCTTGTACTTGTAAATGGCCTCATAGATATACAAACAAAAACAATATGGGCACAGATATTAGTTTAGTAATTACAAACTGTTTGGTTTTCTATTACGGAGTACGTCATAAGAAGTTCAGGTGTTTATTATGACTTAAAGAGTCTTCTGAAATCATGACGTTATTGGGCACAAAAACAAAGGGAATAAAAAAAGAGAGTGAAATTAAATAAATTTGCACACTCAACTTCTTGCCTCCTGTGGATGGAAAGAAAGTGGGGGCAGGGGGCAATATACAAAGTATTGTTACGAGGATATCAAACTGAAGAGTTGGATGGCACTGAAACTATACCAAAAAATAAAATTTAGTCAAACATCCACCAGAATTTAGTTCATCATTTTAATTCAGAACGAAACGAGTGTTGCATGAAGGAGTTGGTGTGGAATTCAACTCATCATTTACGAATGAGTCAAACAATTCATACAGCTGGTTTATCTGATGAACAAACACTGAACTCAAAAGCAAGGAGATGACAGTTTGCAATGCGATCGATCGACACATCGAAGCTCATAGAATTTAATTGGGTCAACAGAATTCGACCTCCGACTTAACTATGCTGAAATAGAGAATTAGGCTCAGGGCTCCGTCATTCTTCTTTCTTTCTCTCAGGTTCCCCACGAGCAGAGGCCATTTCGCTTCCTGATCGAGCAGCTCGTCTTCGGCGTTTATGGTGGCAGCTCATCGGCAGTAAAGGGGTGGTCTCAAGACGAGAGGGAGGCCTCAGATGATCCGACTCAATTCAGCACTGGCTGGGCCCTAATCATATGGGGAAGTTTGCTATTCACCTATTGTAACCGAATATCTCGTGGAATTGGGGCAAATTCTGAAGTTGAATTCCCAAGCCTACCAAACAACCGAATTGAATTGCTTGATTTCTGGCCAACTCCTCTACTCAAGGCACGTGGAATTAATCGAAAAATTAATCAGCTTTGTAGAATACAGAAGCGTACCTTCTGATGCAGCAATAAGCTTCCCTCCAAATTCACTCTGAACCGAGCTTGTGCAGACTAGGTACTGGCATATTCCACATATATATAGGCAATTCATGGGATCATTAGATGGATGCTGACGAAAGCTTAATGGAATTCTAATGAACTAGTAACAGAAGGACCGGAACGCCGTCACTAGAAAACACCTAGAGCACTTTTCAAGACGCAAGCCAGGAGGACCCCAGAAGAAATGAATAAATGATTGGGTTACGCTCAATATTGGAGGGAGAGTGTTGACTTTGTCCAGCAAACAAAATAATTGATGGTAGTTCTTGTCAAATAACTTAGTCCATACCCAATTGATTAACAAATATTGCATTGTGTTCAGAATTTATTGGTGGTAGGGTGCGATTCGATATCCGGCGCAACAATAGAATAATTCAGATAGAACTATTTCTTTTTGTGAAACAAATTCAGATAGAACTTTGACCTAGAAAGTTCTAACCCACCCTCTTCATCACATACATACTTCGTGTATTTTGATCAAAATGAAAACGAGGGAGCACCTGAACGTTTGTCGATATATATTTGACCACTATTACAACAAACTACTGCAAATGTGTACAGGTGGCAAATGGTGTTCTGACATCAACAACAAAAACTAGCAGCCACATGCATGATTGCGACCTGATCTCCTGCCTGATTCGCAACAAAAACACACACACAAGAAGACACACCAATCCAAATGTGCGCGACAATACAGCATCTCAAGTGCAGGGCTCATGCTGCATGCTTACTAGGTGCCATGAGCATCAGCATGAGGTTCTGACTGCTTAATAGTAGCTGGGTTGGAAAAGATGCCTACTGATTCGGTGAAATTAAACACGCTGGGCCGGCCCTGGGTAAAAAACTGAGACGCATGGCGCCTGATCTTCCTTGGATTTTAATTCAGTTCCAAGTAGAACTAGAATCTATCGAAGTTGCATTGGCATGGGGAGTGGCAGGAAAGTGCAAGCTTTTGATTTCGGGTTCTTTTTTTTTGAGTGAAAAAAGGCCTATTAGGATGGGGATTCCTGTTTGGGCTTGCGCTGGGAACTCCCTTTGCCGGTGCAAAGGGCTTGCTTAGGCCACTTCAATTTTGCAGCTAGTGACTCGATCCATTTCTGCATTGAGTCAGCCAGTGTTATTAAAAATGTCTTGCCATTTTTTTTGACAATTTTACCATGTGAAAAAGTTTTCATAACCACATTTCATGGTAATCCAAACATGCCTTCGGCTGGCTGATTTTGAAGGTTCGATTTTGAAAAATTTAAAAGTTAGATGACTCCCATAATCGCTCGATTCTGGATTCTAGAAGTCATCTTTTGAATTTCCTAAAATCAAGCCTTTAAAATTGGCCAGAAGCTGAAACAAATAGTACCTTTATAGGAGAGATATTACTTGCTATACTGAACAAATATAGCTTGTGGGAATCATAATAAAATGCAACATGAAATAAAGGGCCCACTTGGTTCAGGGTTTGAATCTCGTGGCTGAGGGGAAAACTGTTTTTTGGTATTTTGATTTTCGATCAGTTTTGTCTATAGCAATGGATGCCTGGGATTTGCTCTTTGGTAGGTGATCTAGGCTGGGAATCTTAGAAATTGCACGTGCGACTACAAGGTGTGCTGTCACATACAAGCGCCAGAAGAAAGGGATGTTTTAATGGTGAAGTGTCACGACACATAAAAGGCGGGTCAGCTCTTTTGGGAAACTTCAAATTCATTTTCTCTTGAACCGTGGACCATTTTCTCTAGGTTTAAACCTTTGCGCTGCATACAATTAAAGTTACACAAATGAAGTCAAATATAGATATTTTTATTATTTTTCTAAATGTTACTCTCTAACGGTGTGCGGCACAGTTAGTCCCGGTGGTAGCCTCCAACCGAGACTAAAGATGACCCTTTAGTCCCAGTTGGTGGCTCGAACCGGGACTAAATTCCCCAGGCCTTTTTAGCCCCTTCTTCCTCCTCCTGCCCGAGCTATTCTCCCAGTCGTGTTCTTCTTATTCTTAGCTCGGGTGTGGGGAGTTCATGCCCATTTTCTTCAAGATTTGTAAAGGTTTTTTATTTCTCCATCCAACAGTTCTAAAGGTTAGAAACTTCATCCTCTCAACTTCCATTGCTAGTGGAGCTTATTTCATGGTTTAGAAATAGAGATTTTGAGATTTTTTAGATTGGGTTAAATGTTGAAATTTTTTCAATTTATACACTATTTGAGCTCAAATTTACTTAAGATTTGCATGTGTAGATGTGATTTACTTGTATTAATTCATGAAAAAGAGTACATAGAATAGAATGATATTTTTTGGAATGAGAGTATATATATAGAGAGAGAGGGGAATACTATTTAGAAGAAATATGGATATGACAATGAGTATATTAGAAATTTTCTATTTTTAAAATTAGAGTATGTATATATGACCATACATGCATACTCTCATTTTAAAAGTGAAATGTGAATGTGTGAATGTGAAATTTCAAATTGAATAATTATTATAATTGGTACTTATTTTGTATTATGAATGAATTATTTTGACACTCTAATGATGTATTTATTTAGACTCACATTGAAACCATCAAGAGAAAAAATTATTTCGGAATATGTATCTGTCGTTAACCTTGATCCTATGGTGATGACCTGTCATTCGAGGCCAACATTGATATCCATGACACGTTGCGGTTCAAGGACGTGATGAAGGAGTACGGCCTTGACCCCAATGTAGAAATCATCACCTTTGAGCGAGGTGAGGATGCCACCATTCGGACCAAGGCCGTACTCCTTCATCACTTTCTTATATCGCACCGTGTCGCCGATATCAATGTTGGTCCCGAATGACAGTGTCATCACCGCAGGGTCAAGGTTAACGACAGATACATGTTCTGAAATAAAGATTTTTTTTACTTCTCGACGGTCTTAGCATAATTCGCTTGAAATATGAGTTTGCCAAGAATCTTTGTTCACCCTGAAGTAGTGCCTAAGCTTCCAACCCAAATGCGCAGGCTACATGATTACTACTTGCTCGCGTCTAGCCGTGGCGACATCATGCTGGGTGTACGGATTAAAGACGAAGATTACTTTGGTGACAAGGATGAGATATGGTTGAATTTTGAAGAATTATACCAACTATACCATCAAGACGCCCTCAACATCTCTTTCGTCAGCACCTGGCTTCTGTAAGTGGTGTTCTTTAATTTCCATTTACATAATTAGCAAATCTTATTATATACCCTAAATCAATTTCTTATTTATTTGTATCATGTAGAATGGTGATTCAAACTTGCAGGAAGAATGGCTACTTTTACTTGGACTTCGTCGATCCAGTGGTTGTGAATTGCGTTACTCTAAAGGACAACCCTCAAGTAACATTTGATAACTTATACAAGTTCTTATCCATTCAGCATTACAAGCAGAATATATTGTTTCCTTACGACTTTCAGTGGGCGTTTTCTGCCGTGGAACTCTTTTACTTTTGTATAATTGAATTTTTTTAACCCTAACAAAAAGTGGCTCTATATAATCTAGCAAAAATCACTGGATACTAATTGTGATAAACCCTGACATGCGCTTAGCGATTGTTATGGACTCATTAAAAAAAGATTCAGAAGATTACAAAAGCATGACCGACTTGTTGAAAAGGTAATTACTAATTGTGATAATTCCTTACATGCGCTTATCTATAAATATATTTATTCATTCTCGATCATGCGCTGGTTTTGGGAAAAGTTAAGTGAAAAAGAACTAGGTAATTTCATAGACGAGCTTAGATTCAAGACAAACCAGTGCTGGATGCTGCTTTGCATGTTTCATTTATTTTATTATATATTCATATGGACACCTGATGACTTCTTTTGTCTTAAAGTGTTTGAGGCAGGCACAAGACAATAATTTATGTGCATACTATGTTTGCGAGAACATTCACAATTTTGTAGGTCCTTACAAGACATATACTTTTTGGGAAGCGGAAGTAAGTAATAAATAACATCTTGCAATTTTTCAACTAATTTTGAAAATTATAAAACTTAGTATTTTTTATGTTTTTTATAGATCGCTAGGATGGGGGATCAGCTCCTTCCATGGGAAAAGTTTGGTGATTAAGAAGCCCTGGCAGGATTTATATGAGCAAGTCGTCAAACCAGATGGTGAATTCCACTACGATGGACACAATCTTGATAGAAGTAGTAAATATAGCATAAATATTATATAAAATTTTGTTGCACTTTGTATGTATATGTATATATCTATGTTTCACTTTGTTGCACTTTATTAGTGATGAATCCCACTTTGTATGTATATGTACACACACACACACACACACATATATATATATATATACACACACGCGCGAGCCCTCCTTGGGAGGATTTCTCCTTTTGCTCATATATATATATATATATATATATATTAGTGTATTTCATGCTCAGCTCGAACAAGCGTGGAGGAACGTATAGCAGTACTATGGAAGACTATATAATTTTGAATATCAAAATTTAACTGAAAAAAAAATAAATGAATGGAAAGGAACACACAAAAAAATAAAAAAAGAGCCTTTAGCCCGGGACTAAAGGCCGAGGCCTTTAGTCCCGGATTGGCTATTCCAGTTAGGAAAGCGGGACCACAGAGATTTTCCAACCGGAACTAATAAGCATTTTTGTACTAGTGTAGAACTTTTATGATGTTTGAATATTTTTCTCGTGAAGAGACGTAGCATTTTTTAAAGTGGAACATTTTCTCCTGAAGCGTGATCAGTTTTCTTGTGAAACCGGCCAGATGTGTGGAACACAACTTATCTCAGCCAGTGCCAGTGCCCAGTGCCTTCCGGTAAACTGTACTTGTACCTGTAGCTGAACTTCCCTTGTACGTGCTTGCCGCCATCCGTCTCCCAACGTTAGACTTGCGAGGTATAGTTGGCCATTCAGGCCACCCAGCACGGCACGGTCCGGGCCCGACTTGGACGGCACGATTAATTATCCGTGCTGGACTGGGCCGGCCCACGTGCCTCGGCCCAGGCACGGCACGAAAGCCTGTTATCCGTACCGGCCTGGCCCGATATCCCATACGGGCTATGCATGACGGGCCGGCCCGTGAGCCTATGTAGCCATTAACCCATTCTTTAATCCACAATTGTCTCAAAATTTTAAATTTGACAAGAAATTTATTGAAATCTTAACACATTCTCAAATTCAAACACTTTCATTCACACATACACATTCAAACATAACACATTCTCAAATTCAAATACTTTCATTCATACATACACATTCAAACATACATATACACATAGACTCCCAGGCTCCCGGGCCTTAGCAGGCCTTCCGTGCTCGGGCCGGCCCACATGCCGAGGCGTCGGCCCAGGCACGGAACGAGGCCCGTGCCGGGCTGGTCTGGGCCCGATTAACTTCGTGCCGGGGCGTGTCCGTGCCGGGCCAAAAGGTCGGGTCATGGGATGGCCCACGGGCCTCGGGCCGGATGGAAAACTATATTGCTGAGGGCACCTTGGATTCAGTTACAGTCAGTGCAGACTGATGGAATGTAAAAGATGCAATGCAAATTGCTGATATCTATTGCGAGTATTGTCATTGCGAGTTCACAAGATATCTATTGCATGCGTATCAATAAAAGATTAAAGATTAATCAACTCAACATGATATACCCAGAAACATGAGGAATAATATCTACCCAGCAAACATGTGGGGCTGCAAACATATTACAATGCAATTTACACACATAGTACACACGTACAAACATTATTAGTATATATACATATGGATTGCACATAGTTAGCAACATGTACACGCATCAGTTTGTGTTTGCCTATTCTTTAGGTACTAGCCAATAATCGTCTCTTGTAGGTCACCATTACTTTCCCTTTAGGCACTGGCATTTTTGCTCCAATCCATCTCGGGGAACGGAGAAACCAGTTTAAGCTCAAAGTTCCTTAACAAATGTCTCCATATCACCTTGATTTGCATATAAGCATAAGCCTCGCCCAAGCAAGAATGCCTTCCACCACCAAACACCGTGAAAGAGAACTTGCCTCCAACTTTATCCTCTTCCCTTCCAGGACCAAACCGTGCCGGGTCGTACACATCAGGGTCCTTGAAAATGTTAGGCATGTTATTGTTGAACAGCATAGGGCTTGCTATTATATGCCCTTTGGGGATCTCATACTCGGCGCCTTCTTTAGTACGCACAACGAAGCTCTTGTGTACCTTCCGAAATAGTGATGGAGTTGGGGGGTGCATCCTTAACACTTCCTTGATGCAGCGGTGTAGGGTATCCATCTCCAGCAAGATGTTGTAATCAATCTGGTCCCCATATTTTGGAAAGATCTGCTTTTGCTCCTCCAAGACAGCTGCCAGGCATGTGGAGTGGCTTAGAACTCGAGCTCCTGTCCATGTACTGGTCGTAGAGCTCGTCTGCTTCCCAGCGAGGATCAAGCCAATGATCATCCCTGTGACCTCCGACTCAGTTGTGGGGCGGCCATCTCTGTATTTGGAATCTATCAGGTACTGCAGCACATCTTCCTTGGCTTGGTTTGAGCTCCTGCGTGATCTCACAATCTTGGTTAATATTTCCGATATCTTGGCGCGTGCTCTATCACGCCTTCGATTCGTTAGAGTTGGGGCAAACGGGAATATCGCATTGGTAATGTTTGTTTCGTTATCGATCATTTCATTAAACAAGGTGAAGAACTCGCCGAACATATTATCCCGAACTTCCTTCCCAAGAAGGCATCGTCCTGATATCAGCATGAGTACCTGCTCAAGCTCTTTTCGTAGATCAACCGTTCCTTGCTGTCCCCATTTTGCAAAGTACTCCTGCAGATCGAGCACACATGACCACATGCAGTGAAAGTTTACACAAATAGTAGCTAGGACGATATCTAACTAATAAAGATTCATGAAAAAGTGATATCTATGCCAAACAGTAATAATTATTCCTAGTGGTAGGTAATACATACTTATCATCTACACCTCGTTACCTTGGAAAATTTTGTCTCCAATAATGGTTCAGCTCTATAGTTTACACGTACAAATAGTAGTATGATACAATGGAGATTTCATCTAAAGTAACTGTCCATGCAGAAAATGATCTACACCATGCACAACAGGGTAATTAATTAATGAACATTGTTGAAAACTATCAGACCTTTTTCAGCTAAAAATTATACTGGTGTTTGCCTTGGCCCTTTAAATATTCTGTAGAATCAAAACTTATATAAAATGGAATAAGAAATGGCATGTTATTATCACAAAGAACGTACTGCCACCCTCATCCTCTAAAAAAAAAATTTACATCCTCGTCAATGAAATAAATACCTTACATCTATATATAGGTCTTTGGAACTAAGTCAAATACAACATCTCCCAACCTACATTCCATGCAAATAAATCTTGTTTGTGATGACGCATCTACTCACTACTAAAAAAACGATTTGTAGGAACGTCCTGTTTTTTTCTAGGGGCGGATCAAAAGGTAACTCGCTCTACAAATGGAGCGTGGTTACTGTAGCATCCGATCCGCCCCTAGAAAAAGTATTTTTAGGGGCGGGTGATGGCGTTACCCACCCCTAGAAATAGCCACCATTTTCAGGGACGGGTGACGGCATCATCCACCCTAAAAATAGCATATCTAGGGGCGGGTGACGCCACCACCCGCCCCTATTTTTAGAGGCGGGTGAAGGGGCAGGTGATCGTATGATCCGCCCCTACAAATGGTCCGACATAAAAAAATTCATAACTTTTTCATACGGATGAAATCAAACTTTATATCAAAATTGTAGAGGTTGACGTGATCTAAAATTTGTAGTTGATAACTTTTTCATTTAAGGTCATTTAATGGTTCAAAAAAATTATTATAAGTTCTCTAATTTTAAAATCTAGAAGTTTTGATTTTTTCGAAACAACCTCGGATATAGAGTAGCTTCTTATCAAAATTATAGTGGTAAGATCTAAAATTTTATAGTTTATACATTATTCATTTAAGATCTTTTAGAATCACAAGATCATTTAATAGTTGTACCCTACATATGGCTATGACTATATAGTATCTCATGCAACTCAAGTCATACTTTGAGGTTTTCACAATCTTAACCTCTATATCTGAAATATACTTGGTATATTTTTTTATTTATAGTTCACAATAATCATAGTGTAGAAGTTTTATTTTTTTGATTTATTTTGCTATATGTAAAGATTTAAATGAATTTTGGGAATAAAATAAAAAAATATTTTTTGAGGCGGGTGATACCATCACTCGCCCCTAGAAATTAATTTCTTATTTAATATAAAAGAATAGCATACCCCATAGAATTACAAGTGACTACGTAGTATGGTGGAGAGGAAGGTATGCGCGAGGCTTGAGGTAAGTGATTCAAAGCCCGGGTGATGCAAGTGTGCATATTTCATCAAAAATATTATACCTCTATAGTGCAGGGGCTTGTGGTGGTGGCTGGTTGGTTGAAATATTTTTTTTATTTTGCTGTTCTCGATTCTTTTTCTTGATTTTTTTATTTTCTGAAAATTGATTTATAAGGGCCTCTAGAAATCGATTTCCAGAGTGGGCGCGTTATTTGTCCCTACAAATAGCTATTTTTAGCTGCGAGAAGTAGGGGCGGGTACCGCACCCACCCCTAAAAATACGTTTTTATCCACCCTTAAAAATCCTTTTCGTAGTAGTGACTTCTATGTAACAGTTGTTTTTTCTTTTCTGTCACATGGCCACCCAAACTAGTTCTTGGAATAACAGAGACTGTAAATTAATTTAAGCTAACGCAGGATGGCTACAATTCAGTAGCAAACTTGTCTTATTTCAGCTGTAACCCTATGCATTCTTTCAACTTGTTATTACATTATTGCTTAAGTATGGCTAAGAATTCTATGCATAGCCTCAGTATGGTTCAAACAGATACAAAATCTAAGCAAAATACTAATTATTAATTAAGAAGGTGCTCCTTGGAGCACGATATATGTTGATTGGCAATTTTGATATGGCAACACAAAAGATGAGGAATCAAATAGATGCTTCATCATTCAAACTGACCTCCACTTCTTGAAGCATTGGGCCGACATGGCTCCTCAACTTTGATGGTCTTAGGGCATCAGTTTGGAAGCGACTCTGCTCACATCGGGTGGCAGCATCAAGAGCATAGCCAACATCTTTTCCAGTCATGGGCACAGTGAAGCCGAGCATGTTAAGACCGATCTCTGACTCTAAACCTTGGTAAAAATGTTCTGCTACCTCTGGACCGACCAACAGAGTTACATTTTTTCCGAAGAAACTTATTGTGAACACACTCCCCAATTTTGTATACTGATCAAGGATCATCGCTCGAAGACCCTTGGTATAAAGTGTATGCAGAAGTCCAACGAACGAACCACAACTGACCACAGGGGGAGGTGGGGTACTGCATGCTGGCTCAAACCTACTTCTTCCTCTAGCAACCCTGGCGATTATTGTAGTGAGGAGAACAATACCTATGGCGAACCAAACAGCACTATTTGTAATATCCATCTGATACAAATACTAGCGTAGAGCCAAGCAGGTTGTTAACCGGAGGAACACTGCAATAAGATGAAGATGAGTGGGAAGTTATATTAGACTCTTTAATTACATGGTCTTATTTTGCTGATAATTAAAACATAAAGATAGTGGAATGGATTGTACTTTATTTGTAAAGAATCTAATGCATTTATCAGTGATCCAGTTTGTCAGTTAAGAATAAATAAACATACAACAGAGCTGTTTGAGATAATCACCAGGCATAAAATTCAGAAACAAAGGATGAACTTTTACAAGGTTATGGATTTGGGTACCGCTATTCTGATAATTCAGTTCAATTATTTAAACTGATAAATAACGTTAAGTAATTATTAACACCTCTAGAAAGAACAATAGAGTTGCATACCTTGGGGGCCTATTTGGGACCGCTCCACTCCTCGAATTTCAGCTCTGCTCGTAACTAGGATTGCATAAACTGTAGGCACCAAGGAAGATTGTTCTTCCAAGTGTTACCTATCAACTCCATTTGAACTGGTCGTCAAGCTTGTAGAGACTATATATATAGTAGTGGGACTCGCTGATAGTTGATGAAAGGATAAGTATTGAGGTCTAAGAAGCCACTTCCTCCGTCACAGAATGTACTGCATGGTTTGACTTGGCATGGTTTTTAAGATCACACTTCGACAATTAATGCTTGTGGCAACAAGAGTTTGCTCATCAGAAAGTATTTCTAAACAAAATTCAATGTGATCACTTTTGTAGTAGCACAAACTCTTCACTTTGTAGCACAAAAATGTGAATCTTGGAATACATGCGCACCTTCACCTTATATTTTGGGACAAGAGGAGTAACCAGACAAGCTAAACATAGAAAATACTCCCTGACTCCTAGAATATAAGGAATCCTAGTAGTCAAATTTTGTCCACGAATATAACAGATTATGGGTATTTTAGGAAGCCATATCGCTGTTTGGATGCAAGTTTAACTTTCTATTAAAAAATACAATGCGATCTTTAAAGTACCACTTTAACGGCTAAAATTCAGTGCATCATTTTGCTATAAAGGATGGAAAAGTAATTAGCGAAATAGATATATGACAAGTAGCTAGGCAACAAATTTAAGATTACTTGCACGTACTTGTACTTGAAGACATTTCAACTGTAAAATAGTTGCAACAGTGTTCTATACGTCAACATTTGACCTTGTTAATTTAGTTTTGCTCAAGTGTACGTTGACATGGAGAAAACAAAGTGCATAAAGCTAATAGATCTCTACACTACTTAGTCATTAAGTGTTCATTTCTTAATTAAGTTCAGACTTAATTAGTAGAGGGTGCAATCTATAGGATATGCAAATTTCACGCCAAGTTAAATCTGGGACCACTGCATTAACAAGTGCTGATCTGCTCCCATCAACACGGTGCACCTAATATATTCCAACCAAATTTGTTTCATTTACTATATTTCGGAAACAAAAATATATGGTGGAAAGTGGAAACCCCCTACTAGAAGCAAGAAAACTATTAGGATAAGTAAAAAAAAAATCGAGAAGTACCATGCTTAAGGGAGGTGGTATTGTACAAACAATGAAATTTCTCTGTGATAATAAGTTGATAGACAGTGGAGAAATATATAGCATTAAGAGTTTTTGTTTGTATTGAAACTTGTCATTTTCCTTCAATGTTTGTCAATTTTCATATCTGACAATCATAATCAGTTTTTTATCTTAATGATTCCTTTTATTGTTTTATAATATGTCATATCCCCTGTATATGAGAGTCCTCCTGACCATTTTCTGAAACACCTACAAACATTTTTAGATCGATTTCTACAGTTCCAGGTAGTTGGTGCATGCATCGATTTAATAGCTAGTTTATCTTTTGAAGAACCCAATATTTGTGTCATATATATCTCAAATGATTGCACCCCTTGAAGCTAAAATAATGATCCAAATGTAAATGCGACACTAAAGCTAAGTGTATACTTATGAAAAAATTACTTTCCATTTGATGCACGCTAAAATTTTAAAATTCATCACTCCATGCATAAGTCAAGGAAATCGACAAAATGCTTATATGGATTAACGAACTTGTATAAGCATGGAATATTCCATCTTAGTATATTAATCTCACAATAAGTTTTAACATGTACCTGCTCAAGTCAGCGGCCTTAAGCCGGGTAATAAATGTGACCAAATTAAAATGAATGTAGCGAACCCTTATTATCCTTGGAACTGAAGGAAGACACTAAAACAAACCACGTCAAGCCACCTAATATGAAGCATCCTGATAATAATGCTAGAAGGAAGAGCCATCAAATATTTTGTCATATCAAAGAAGCCGGCCTGATTATGCTTGGAACTGAAGGAAGGCATTAAAACAGTTGACACCGGAGTCGAATAAGATCATTGAATCGATTGGGTTCTGTTTCATTGGAGGGCGAGCATTGACTTGTGGATAAACAAAACAAAGACAGATTTAGACGCTAATCCAAAATTATTAAACATTGGGGGGTCTATCTTGAAGAAAGCAAAGTTAAATTTCACATAAAGTTCAATATCTGGTCCTCAAACCTGGCTGGTGCAAAGAAGGGCGGGCCACTTCAATTTTGCAGTGCTCGATCTATTTCTGGTTTGATCTAGTGCTATTGAGAAACCTAGACTTTTTCTTTGACAATGTTACCATGCATATGAAAATTTTTGCATAACCACTTTTCATGGTAAAGACTAAAGAGTAAGTAGATAACCTTTAACAAATGGAACAGAAGTGAAAAGGATTTATTTTATAACAGCTGCTTTGAATATAAAATGCTGTGGTATTTATGTTACTTTTACAATAACCTTACAATTCGTTGTCGTTGTTACTTCCTTGGGATCTCTAGGGAATTCAGAATTCTGATGGATATGGCCTAGTAAAAAGGTATACAAAACTATTCGGTGCTACAAGCACTCTCTTGTGATGAATATAAAAGGTGTGCTGTCGCCAACAAGCGACAAAAGAAAGAGATGTTTTAATGGTGAAGTGTCACGACACACAAGGGCGGGTGAGCTCTTTTTGGAAACGTTGCATCACTACAAGAAATCCTTTAATGCATGATGAATTTTCGGTGATGTTTACGAAAACCGTCATAAACAGGCAGGATCTATATCGATTTATGAATTTCCATCATAAAAAATGGGCTTGGGCTGGGCTGTGGGGGCCCGAGGATATTTTATGATGGTTTCAAAACGTCATGGATTAAGCTAATATGTGATGATTTCGCGCTCAATACATGAAGAAATTTGAGATCGTCACAGATACTGTTTTGTGACGATTTTTCAGTGATCTATAATGAAATTTAACCGTCATGGTAATAGATTTTTTTTAGTGCATTGAATTCACTTTCTTTTAAACCATATATCTTTGTTACCGGTTTGAACCTTTGTGTTGCTTAGAATCAATGCAACATGACATCCAATGTAGACACTTTTCTTGTATTTATAAATTCTCAAATTTTTATGACGTGACGTTCAAAAATATTTAGCATGAAGCTGTAACACTTTCTTTGGTAGAATATTTTTCCCCTGAAGCGGGATCAATTTTATCGTGAAACTGGATGTGTGGAACACTACTTATATCTCAGCCAGAACTGGCACCTTCCGGCGAACTGTACTTGTACCGGCAGCTAACAGCTCCCATACATGCTTGCTGCCATAATCCTGCCTCCGTCTCCCATCGTTAGACTTGCCATGGTTACCTAGGATTCAGTTTGTGCAAACTCCGGCTGGAGCAGCAACTGCCTCGAATCTTATAAATCACGCACGCACAGGACTACAAGTGTGTTGTCATGATAAAGTTGTGAGCTTGATTTCTATTTTAAAATTTCAAATTCATTTTCTCTTGAATTGTTGATCCTTTTTTTATCTATTTGAACATTTGCCTTGCTTAGAATTGATGGAACAAAATAAATCTAATATAGATATTTTTATTCTTTTTATAAATGCTGGAACATTCTTCTCATGAAGCTAAAACATTTTTTTCTCATGAAGCCGGAAAAAAATTCACATGAAGCTAGAACAGTTTTCTGCTAAACATAGAACATTTTTCCGCTAAGCTAGAATATTTTTCCTGAACTTGGAACATTTGTTCCAGCATCATAAAAATTCAACAAAATATTATTCAACAATACTTAAATATGATTTTATTTTAAAGATCCTATCATAAAAAAACACAAAGGTACAATCGTTTAATTTAGAAACTCAGTTTAGAAACTGTTAACTTTTTGAGGGGTAAAAGAGGAGAGGTGCAGAACTGGAGAGATGTTTGAACAGTTGATGGCACCATTTTCGATAGCGTGCATATTCTTGTCACACATTGCATACATATAGCATTCCTGTCACACATTGAGATTTTTTGTGAGCTATCCCAACCCAGGTGTGTTTGGCGAAGGCGAAAGATTGGTGGTCCAAATTCTTCCAAAGAACTGATATCTGAATAGTCATATCGATTCAACCATACTTTAAGTTGTAAGTATTTTTATTGTTACTGGTGGAGTTGTCAACGATCTAAACGACGTGCTCAAAGAAAAGCGAACACGTCGCAGCAAACATAATTATATACAAATAAACGAAAATGCAATAATACAGATTAAAGCTAGGCCCACGATTAGGTACCATGGTATTAAGATACAATAGTGCCCAAATGTCAAAATGGGCACAATAAATTGATTATGTATCCATCATATATTTTCATGTCTTACCTTCCATGATACGCCCTCCATCGCCAAAATAAAGTGCATTTCGAAAAGTACAGAATTTTTTGGCTGAGGGAGTATTCCCTTTCTTGAGAGGAGACGACATAATTTCACTTCACACTTTAAATCTGAGGGATGTAGTTATTGAATAGTACAGGACTTACTATGGTATGCCCTCTTGGGATCTCATATTCAGTGTCATCTTTGGTCCGTACAGTGAAATTCTTATGTACCCTGCGAAGAAATACTGATGCTGGAGGGTGCATCCACTACCGGAAACAGCAAATTCGCCGAGTATAAAACTTTTGCCGAGTGCTTTCTTTCGGGCACTCGGCAAACAGCCTGTTTGCCGAGTGTATTCAACGGGATACTCGGCAAAGATATTACACTCGGCAATAAGGTCGTTTGCCGAGTGCCATAAAAACGACACTCGGCAAACCGCTCATAGACACGGCAAACGTCCGACACTCGGTAAATAAACGGCGCGTGCATCGCACGTGCACCGTCCGTCACCGGACTGGGCCGGCCGTTAGTCCTTTGCCGAGTGTTGGATGCCGACACTCGGCAAAGAGGCCGTTCGCCGAGTGCCTCTTCAAGACACTCGGCAAACATATTACTTCGCCGAGTGCCTCACCCTGGACACTCGGCAAACACAAGACTTCGCCGAGTGTTTATTTTTGCACTCGGCGAACAAAAAAAAAATTTCGTCCCCTGGCCTCCACACTTTTTTTACGCCCCACGTAGGAGATTTTGTAATCCATAATAAAAGTTGGTATATTTTGTGGTCTGTTTGCTATATTTAATAAAATGATTGCATTAATAGGAATTTTTTTATTCATGTCAGATTTTAACTGCAGGTACATGAAATGATGGATTATAATCGGTGGAAAAATTATATCCATATTATGGAGTCTGGATTGAGGTCTCAACCAGGAAATGAAAAGAAATTTTGAACATTATTTTTTAAAAACACGACCACGAACGTGTGGTTGAATGGTTGTTAAATTATAAAAAAACCAAACGAAATCTGAAAATCACAAGATTTGTCAAGATGTCATGATATTATGTGTGGAGGCTGTGGTAAAAAATTGAGAAGGTTTCGCCCAATTTCTGATATATGATGCTTATAAGCGGACTCATCTCCTGAAAAATTCATAGAAGTTAGAGAGGACACAATAAGATTTGGAGTCCAAGTGACACTTGAGTTAAGGTTTGGCTTCAAATCTTTTTGTATAGGCAATATACAACACAGATTGGTTCGTGTCAAAATTTGGAAATTTTTCGGATGCGTTTACTATTTTTTACTGATTAAATGCAATTATAGATTTTTAGTAGATATAAATGCAATTTGCACTATAACTGCATGAAATAATAGAACATTATCAGTAGAAAAATAATTTAACCATTGTTGAGTGATGGTGACACGATTTTGCCCAAGTATATTATAAAAAGTTATGTAAAACATGAAATATTAGTGTATTTTGCCGAGTGTGTGAAAAAAACACTCGGCAAAAGTACCTTTTGCCGAGTGTTTTTCACAGACACTCGGCAAAGAAAGACGATTTGCCGAGTGCCAGATCCCAGGCACTAGGCAATGTACCTGGCAGGTCGAATTTCGTGCGCCAACAGATTTAAAAAAATTTGAATCTTTACTTTGCCGAGTGCCAGATCGCGGGCACTCGGCAAAGAACCGGACTTTAAAAAAATTGAATCTTTACTTTGCCGAGTGCCAGATCGCGGGCACTCGGCAAAGAACCGGACTTACGTTTTTAGCCGAACCGCCGCGCGCGGCCCGGCCTCTATCCAAAAGCCGCCCCGCCGCCCCCCCCCCCCCCCCACCGCCCCGCCGCCGCGCCGCCCCGGCGCCCCGCCCCGCCGCCGCGCCCCGCCGCCCCGCCACGCCGCCCCGCCGCCGCGCCGGCCCGCCGCCCCGGCGCCCCGTCCTCGAGTCGTCACTTTGTACGATAGCAAGGTGAGTCATCCTACACCTCTATTTCCGTATGATGCTCGTATATCACGTAACCTAGTTAGGCGTCTCCCGTTCGAAAGAGATACGGTTGGAAATATGTAGATGTTTGCATATTTATAACCGTATCTGTTTCGAATTGTCCATGTCACTTTGGACAACACGAGGATGTGTAGGTGGGTTTAGTTTCCATAGTCTACTCCGATCCGAGTTAGAGATTCGGCAGGACCTCCCAATTGTTCTCCGGATACACAATCTCCATTCCAGGACGTGTATTTGTAGAACAGCGGGGAGGTGCTGCCGAAACTCTATCTCAGGTCGGAGTAGACCATGGAAACTAATCCCACCTACACATCCTCGTGTGGGATTAGGACCTATCTTCACCTAGTAGACAGTATAGGAACGCGTAGATGCAACGTGAGTTTTTATATTACTCGCTGATATGCTAGAGGATGGAGGATCATCAGTGGATGTACACGGGCCGATCTAGTCAGAATTCGTTGATCGATGAATGGATAAACAAGACCGATGCATTCTTGGAACGGGCATTTGCAAGGATCAAAGGAGGAAGAGATACTTGGTGTCCGTGTAGCAAATGTCGAAACCTGCGTCGGCAAACCAAGTTAGAAATGGGTAAACATCTTGTTAGGCACGGATTTACATCAGACTATACCATATGGATCTACCATGGTGAAGTCGATCGTGGGAGGGATGAGGTCATCAGACAACGTATCGAGCAATATGATGATGACGCCGGGGTGGGAGACATGTTAGATGACTATCATGAAGGTCGTAGGGAGGAGGAGCCCGAGGCTACCGCAAAGGCGTATTACGACATGTTGTGTGCGGCACAGCAACCCCTTCATGGGCATACCAAGGTCTCTCAATTGGATGCCATTGCACGTCTAATGGCTGTGAAGTCCCAGTTTAGCTTGAGTCGAAACGCCTTCGATATTATGTTGACAGTTTTTGGGAGCCTGCTCCCGGAGGGTCACATCTTGCCAAAGTCTATGTATGAGGCACAAAAACTTCTTCGTGCACTTAAGATGCCGTACGAGCAGATACATGCTTGTCCGAAGGGATGCATCTTATTTAGAAAGGAATATGCGGAAGCAAAGTACTGTATAAAGTGCGAATCGTCTAGGTTCCTGGAGGTAGACTCTGGTGACGGTCAGAAGAAGCAGCTTGCAATTCCTGTGAAGATCCTTCGGTACCTTCCCTTCATACCGAGAATCCAACGGCTTTACATGTGTGAAGAATCCGCGAAACAAATGACATGGCACAAAACCGGACGTCGATACAATGCTGAGAAGCTGGTACACCCATCCGATGGCGAAGCCTGGACAAAGTTTGATGCGATCTATCATGAGAAAGGTCAAGAGGCTCGTAATGTACGTGTTGCGCTCGCAACAGATGGGTTCAATCCTTATGGAATGGCTGCCGCCCCGTACACCTGTTGGCCTATGTTCGTTATCCCCCTCAATCTCCCACCTGGTGTTCTCTTTCAGCGACAGAACATATGTTTATCGTTGATAATTCCAGAACATCCAGGGAATAATATGAGTGTGTACATGGAGCCTCTGATTGATGATTTGGTCCGTGCATGGGATGAAGGTGTATGGACATACGACCGTGCTACAAGGACAAACTTCAAGATGCATGTTTGGTACCACTACTCTCTGCATGACTTGCCAGCATATGGTATTTTCTGTGGCTGGTGTGTTCACGGGAAGTTCCCATGCCCAGTATGCAAGGCTTCTTTGAAATTCATTTGGTTGACGAAGGGTGGCAAATATTCTTCATTCGACAAACATCGACAATTCCTTCCTCCTGACCATCCTTTCAGACGAGATATTAGAAATTTTACAAAAGATGTCGTAGTTAACGACCCTCCACCGCAGATGCTGACCTTAGCCGCGGTTCGTGCTCAGTTAGACGCTCTTGAGGTCAACAATCATGATGGTGGTTTTGTGGGATATGGCGAGCAACATGCTTGGACTCAGAGATCGTGCTTGTGGAACCTCCCCTATTTTGATGATCTTCTTCTCCCTCATAACATTGATGTTATGCACACTGAAAAGAACATTGCCGAGGCAATTTTTAGTACAATTATGGACATTCCTGACAAGACAAAGGATAACGTTAAGGCTAGAGTGGATCAAGCAATGTTATGCAACAGACCAAAGCTAGACATGGCGCCTCCCAGAGCCGGCAAGTCGTGGAGAAAGCCTAAGGCTGATTTCGTCCTGACGAGGGCCCAAAGGAGGGAGGTATTACAATGGTTCCAAACGTTAATGTTCCCTGATGGGTATGCAGCGAATCTGAAGAGGGGAGTGAACTTAGCTACTATGCGAATCAACGGGCTCAAAAGTCATGATTATCACATATGGATTGAGCGCCTACTTCTGGTGATGGTTCGAGGCTATGTCCCTGAGCATGTGTGGCAGGTGCTAGCGGAGTTGAGTAATTTCTTCCGCCAGCTTTGTGCTAAGGAGTTATCTCGGACCGTGGTTGCCGAAATGGAAAGAATGGCGCCTGTGTTGCTCTGTAAGTTGGAGAAGACCTTTCCTCCTGGCTTCTTCAATCCGATGCAGCATATGATTTTACACCTCCCGTATGAAGCACGAATGGGGAGGCCGGTGCAGGGCCGTTGGTGCTATTCAATTGAGAGATGTCAAAAGGTTCTTCGAAGTAAATGTAAAAACAAATGCAAAATTGAAGCCTCCATTGCAGAGGCATACATTCTGGAGGAGGTGTCAAACTTCACAACAAAATACTATGCTGACAACCTTCCTAGCGTGCACAATCCACCGCCTCGTTACAATGACAGCGAAGTGGAATCGAGCCTTAGTCTTTTTCGAGGACAACTTGGAAGTGCAAGTGGTGCGACACAGAAAAAATTGAAACGTAAAGAGTGGCGCACTATCATGCTGTATGTATTGACCAACCTATCCGAGGTGGAGCCATACATACTGTAAGTTCTGAACAAACTAGTCTTTTCTCAATTTGTCAGTATTCTTCGTCCAACTCTCATGTTTCTCGTTCGTACAGGGAATTCCATCGTAACTTCTGGCGTAATTCAAGGGAACCTACCCCGCACGAAGCCGAGACTCTTCTCAAAGAGGGTGCAGGAAATGGAATGCCCGATTTCATTTCTTGGTTCAAACATAAGGTACAGTCCATTTTAGCTCGTACTTAGCTTGATTAGAAGTTGACCGTACATGCGAATAATATAACGAACCACCCTACTTCAACTTGCAGGCCCAAACCGATTCGTCTATGAATGCCGACTTGAGACAGGTTGCCGATGGCTGTGCCTACAGGGTCAAATCTTTTACCGGTTATGATGTAAATGGATATCGCTTTCACACAACAAGCCATGAGCATAGTCGGCCCAATCGAAGAACGACAAATAGCGGAGTTTTTACGCCAGGCTTTGATGGTGTAGAGTACTACGGAAGAATTGAAGAGATATACGAACTAACTTTTCATGGCTGCAAAGTTCTTAATCCAGTCATATTCAAATGCCATTGGTTTGATCCATCAGTCGTGAGACGGGCACGTAATCTTGGGTTAGTCGAAATTCGCCAAGCATCCATCTTAGAAGGAGACGATGTTTACATTGTGGCTCAACAGGCCACGCAAGTTTATTATTTGTCGTACCTGTGCCAATCCGACGACTGTCTTAAAGGTTGGGATGTTGTGTACAAGGTATCGCCGCACGGTAAATTACCTGTACCAAACAATGAAGATTACAACATTGACCCCAACACATATGACGGAGATTTTTTTCAAGAAGATGGCCTCGAAGGGAATTTTGAGATTGATTTAACCGACGCTTTCGGAATGGAAGTGGATAATGAAATGGTTGCTGACGATGACGCTGGAGAGGAGGTTCATAATGTGAAGGAGTTAGAATTACTTCAGCGGTTACAGTTAGGACAGGGGATTGATGATGATACTCCTCCTTCGGAGCACGGGAATGATTTTATTGACACGCATGACAGCGATGATGAGACTTATGATCCAGCTAATCCCGATCATGACAATTATTTCTAAGACATGTATGGGCCGTACTAATTTATTTATTATTTGTCATACCATGTTATTTATTAAGTATGTTTACTTTATTTTGCACATCTTACTAATTATGTTTTATTTATCTGTGCTAATTGGTTTACTCTTGGCAAATGCAGGTGACTCAACAATGGTGGGCGGTAAGAGGAAGATTGCAGCGCTTTACGAAAAATTAAAAGCTGCAGCTTCAGGGTCAGGTACAAGGTCAGACGCATCGAGAGGTCGAGGGAGGGGTGGAGGCAGGGGTGATGCACAGGTCGAGGAAACGGAGGGGGCACAGGTCCTTGCTAGAGGCAGGGGTCAGGGCAGGGGTCGAGGAAAGGGTAAAGGGGTGAGGCCCCCCTCGCCTGCGCCTTCGTCGTCGTCGTCGGAGGAGGTACCTTCCGCGCACGCCTCTAGTGACGAGGCAGAGGTACAGGAGGACCAGGACCAGGAGCAGGAGCAGGAGAGGGAGGAAGGGGAGGAGGCAGGGGATTCGCAGTCCAAGATCTGGTTGCGAGGTCCCTCGTCCCTCCCGAGACGACCGATCCCTCTTCATTTACGCCCACTGATTCAACCCACTGGGGCAAAGTAAGTTCCTTTACATATTCTCAGTACTTTTGATATGTTGAAATTTACAATAGAAACTAATAATCTATATTAATCACTTGTGCAGGAGTTGGACTAAGCTCAGTGGGGGTGCCCACAACCGCAAGGTCAACGGCATCATTGGTCTTTTGTGTAGGCTACACTTCCCCGGTCTAGTGGTCTTCGCCGGACAGGAGGAGCCGGCCTACACGTGGGACCACTACGTCGCCGCCGCCGACGTCGGTGATCGTGACCACAGGCAATTTGCGAACAAGGCGGAGCGGGTGAAGGCCGAGCTGTGGGGAAGTATTCGAAGCACTAGATTGCTTAATACACCAGCTTCGCTAGACATTCTTGAAAAAATACTTGTTTGCAATGTGTCTATACGCAGGACTTTTATAGATGCCAGGAGGGATTCGAGGCTAGGGCGGCCTCCGTCATTGAACAAGCCGCCAAGAAGCTCGTTAAGGACATGCACTACGAGGCGCGGGTTCAGGCCATCATCGACTTCTATGCTGAATACAGAAGGATGAGGGTCAAAAAAGAAGAGGCCAGGACAATGAACCTGACCAAGGAAGAATTCATGATGGTACGTACAGAAAGTTAATATTTACTATTTCTGAGATTAATTACGCTTCACTTCTTTTGTTACATGCCACACACTTGATGATGTAGGTGCCTTCGTGGTGGTGCCGATCCTTTACCCGGTGCTGGGAACAAATGGTGGACGTGTGGTTGCAGCCCGGGTGGTTGGAGAACCACGTTGCTTGCCGGGAGCGGCGTCTGCAGATGCCATATGCAGCACACCATCAAGGCAGCCTGAGCCTTGATGAATACAAGGAAAAATGGGTACGTGAATTCGTTTCTTTATTCTCACACATAATACACATAATACTGCATATTTTGTAATCATGTTCTATTTTTGCCGCAGACGTCATCACATGAAGGCCAGGAGTGCTCCCGGTTCAAGGCATGGGTTATGTCCAAAAAGGGCAAGGCCACGGTAGACATCGACTTCAACCCGGAGGACCCGCCCGAGGCATACAGCCATCCCAGCATCCACAGCCGCGTCACCGCGTACACAGCAATGGCGAGGGAGGTTCATGGGCCAGAGTTCGATCCGAGCTCTCAGGATATTGATCCTGAAATTGTGATGAGGGTGGGAGGAGGGAAGAAGCATGGCAGGTATTGGATTGGAGATAGCGTGATCGACACTGCCAGTACTCCCACCCTCTCCCAGATCCGAGCAAGGAGCACGGACTCGAGCCCCGCGATACGGGCACGGCCTACCGCTACACAGTTACAGATGCAGGCTCTGCAGGTTATTTCTGTTTCTTTAATTTTTCATTCATTTTGTACATATCTTTTGCTTGGCAATAAGACATTGGGATGAAATATTGTAGGCCCAGGTGGAGGTAGAACGGAAGCGCCGGGAGGAACTAGAGGCGAGGATCGAGGCGGATCGGCAGCTAGAAAGGCAGAGGACGGAGCAGATGTTCCAATACATGCAGAGTGTCTTTCACAGTTTAGGTCAGACTCCACCACCTATGCCACCGAACCTATTCCCGTCACCTCAACCACCTCCTGCAGCTACTCCTGTGAGTCACTCTCAACCTTAGAATCAATCTAGAGTTAAACTAGAAACTACAGGCACTACAGACTTACACTAGAAAAGTGACTAATGCAATCTCTATAACTTTGTGCAGAATCAATCGGCGGCGTCCAATGCAGATTCTTCTTGGGGCAGTGGCCACCTGCACATCCTCCTCAGCCTCCTCATCCTCCTCAGTGACTTGTGAACTAGAGGTGTTTCTGATGCAAAACCTGTGAATTACTTGTTTGTGAATTACTTGTTTCGACGAGAACTTGTGAATGTTATTTGTGTGCTTGTGGTGCAATTTATATGCCTGTGGTGTAATTTATATGCCTGTGCTTCTGTGGTTGTTTTTTGAGAGGGGTCCTTTATACGTAAAATTTCTGTTTTGTTAGTAGGGGGACAGATACTTTGCCGAGTGTGTTAACACTCGGCAAAGAGGCCATTTTCTGTTAGGTCGACGTCTTTGCCGAGTGCTTTGCCAAAACACTCGGCAAAGGCGTCATAAAATTTTTGCGAGATTGGCCTCTTTGCCGAGTGCCACGTGGAAGGCACTCGGCAAACCGTGTACGTTCACCGAGTGCCGTATATGAATACACTCGGTAAAGATTTTCTTTTTGCCGAGTGTCGGCCGTCTGACACTCGGCAAAGCAGCCATTACCGTCACAGACCGTTATCGCCTTTGTATCGAGTGTTATATTTTGCCGAGTGTATTCTGTCACTCGGCAAAGGATTTGCCGAGTGCCCGACGATCGACACTCGGCAAACCCGCTGTTTGCCGAGGGAAAGTTTGCCGAGTAGTGTTCGCCGAGTGTTACACTCGGCAAACCCTTTGCCGAGTGTATTTGGGCCTTCGCCGAGTGCCTGGGGCACTCGGCAAACTTAGTGTTTCCGGTAGTGATCCGTAGAGACTCCTTGATGCAACAGTACAGGATGTCCATCTCTTGCAAAGCATTGTAGTCTACATGGTCCCCATATTTTCTAATGTTCTGCTCTTGCTCCTCCACGGCAGCTGCCAACCACCTTGTGTGACTCAGAAGGCATGCTCCGATCCATGTACTGGTAGCGGAGCTAGTATGCTTCCCAGCAAACATCAAGGACATAATCATTCCAATCACTTGAGCTTCAGTTGTGGGGCGTCCGTCTTTATAATGCGAATCTACCAAATTCTGCAATACATCCTCCTCTACTCTCTTGGAACTCTTGCGTGATCTCACAATCTTGGTGAAAAATTCTGAGAGTTTGGTGCGTGCCATGTTGCGCCGACAGGTTGCCAGAGTTGGGGCATAAGGGAATAACACACTTGTGATTCTCGTGGTGCTATCGAAAAGTTCATCAAACAACGTTAAGACCTCGCCGAAAATCATCTCCCGGACCTCCTTCCCAAGTAGGCATCGGCCTGAGATCAGCATGAGTAGCTGATCCAGCTCTTGTTTTAGATCAACCATGCCCTGTGGTCCCCATTTTGCAAAGTAGTCCTATATGAAGAAAATTCATGATCATAGTATTAGAAAATATATTTTTTATTTTTCATTATAACGAATGGACTTCTAAAATTTGACACTTTACTCAATGAAATAGTTTTTTCCATTCCATTTGTAGTAAAAGTTTTGCCACTATGGTCCTACTCTTTTGCATTATTCAAACATTTTCTGCACTTCAGAACACATGAATTATCCAACAAATTAAACTGCATAACTTTGGGGTGTATGTTTATCATGTTTTTCTCACTAATAAAACATAACTAGTTACATTGAATAGAGTGACATACCCTAGAAAGTCCATTCTTTGGAGTATATTACCCATGCCAATTATGATCATTTAAGTATTATTTTTACACTCTACATTGAACAATATTATGGCATTGCATATCTCAATCTTACACCATAAATACCTCTCAAACAAGATGACGTAAAACCTAACCATGTTAGTAATAAAGTGGTCTACTTTTAACTATAATATAACCTGATTCTGACAACTCTTCGGTATCCTTTTATTCGAATTGCTAATAATTTATAAGATTCAAGTTTCTATTCTAGGAAAAACGATATTTAAATGAGTTGGTGATTTGTTACTAACCTCCACTTCTTGGAGCATGGGACCAACATGGGACCTCAACTTCGATGGTTTCAGTGCATCATTTTGGAAGCGCTGCTGTTCATGTCGGGTGGTGGCGTCTACACCGTAGCCAACTTCTTTGCCAAACATTGGCACAGTAAACTCAAGAATCGCCATGACTAATCTCTGAATCCAACCGTTGATAGAAATGACCAGATACCTCTGGGCCGATCAAGAAGGTTACCTTCAGCCCCAAGAAACTTATTGTGAACACACTCCCTAGCTTTGCATATTGGTCTTCGATCATTGCTCCCAAACCCCTTGTGAAAAAGGTATGAAAAAGTGCAATTATAGAGCTACCTTTCACCACCGGGGGAGGTGGCCTAGTGGACACTGAATCATGCTTGATTCTAGCTCTCACAACCTTTGCGATTACCGCAGTGACGAAAACAAGAGCTATAGCAACCCACATAGTAGCACCACTTGTTTTAATATATAACCCGTAGGGGCTAAAAGTCCCTCCTGTTTCATCAAAAAAATAAATAGAAGCACCACTTGTCAGATACCTGCTGATACAACTAGCAGTGATAGACCCAAATATCCTGGCGAAAGGAATAGTAGTGTAGTACTGCAAATACATGAATATAGATTGGTCAAAAACTAGATCCATATTACCGAGAGATACGTGGTTAATAAATATGTGCCATCAAAATTGTTCATTAAGATTATGCTATTGAAAGATTGACCGGCGTCAAAAACTACAACCCTGGCCTGTCCCTCTCCATGTACCCAGCCCCAACTTCTCGAGCATCAGGCATGGCTGCGGCAGCGACGCTCCAGTCCATGTTCTAAATACGTCGATGCCGTGGTGCTTTACCTGCACAGCGTCGGTCCAAGACATCATATGCCACACGACCGCCAACAACTGACGGTGGCTGCTGACGATGCCCTAAACCGTACCATGTCTCTCATAGATGGCAGAAAAATCTAGCAAATGGGTAATGCATTCTCAACAGTGCAAGCTTTCTATGATTAAACCTTAACAAGAAGATCTCATTTGTATGCATGTTCCAAACACCCAGCCTCATATGGATGGAAAGAAAGGGGAAATAAACAAGCTATGGTATGGGGAGATGAAGTTGAGCATTGGATCCTGCTAAAATTGTATAACTAAGAAATCAATTTTCAAATTCAAAAGGATGTAGCAGAACCATGTTACAAAATTAAAAAGCTAGCCAGCTCAAGTACGTAAACAAGGGTGATGATGGACTCAATCCAGGCAGAAGTATTTTTTCCACATTTTAATTAGTTTGGTTTTCTCGATAGCTAAACAAAATTAAATAATCAAATCCACTGCGAAGAAGAATAGAACTTCATACCTTCAGCGGGCAACGAGAAGCTTTCTTCTCAGCTATGGAAGAATAAAGTTCAGGCATTCATGAGGATTCAGATCCCAGGTGTGTTTCCTCAACTCCCTCTGAACTGAACTTATGCAGATCATTAGCCTGTCAACGCATATAAAGTAGTACTAGGATTCGCTGGGCACTCAATAAAGGATAGTTGAGCTGTCTTCTAATTAACTAACAGAAGCTAAACGCAGCCACAATTAATTAAGAAAATATTTTTCATATGCAAGATGGTGAAGAACAATCAGTTCTTGAATAATGCATTGCAGGGTGATATAGCTGAACGCGTAGTCGATCTTCCACTATAACTGGGAATGGATTCTTGCCACTCTAACTGCTATAAAGCTCAGCAGAACGTGTTATTTCAAATCATGAAAAAAGTATACATATTGGAAATATGTTTCTCAATCAATCTAAATGTATTGTATGAAAGGAGTGACATAAACAACTGTGGCAAACAGGAAAAAAAATGACCAGACGAGCCTCGCCCACTGCATGGATAGTGTTTAGACATAATACTAACGGCGCAGGATTCACATGGATGCAGGACAAATGAATTGATTTAGTTTTGAAAGGCAAGATTTGACCTGTGCAGAAAACAAATACAAAGCGCTGGATCTGGATGCTAACTTAGCCGCCGGTACAGCTTTATTAACTGATCAAATTATCGATAAGGTTCGGAGATATTGAGTTTAAAGATGCAACTTTGGGTGAAAGCACTCGAGCATCAGCTTTATAAAACCAAATTGTGATGTGATCAAGCACCTAACATAATTAATATTCCATGCGCAAAAGCGACAATATATAGCTTGAGGACAGCCTCCAAGTTTCGGTGACACATAAGCATCAGCTGATGTTTTTATTTGTGTAGTCATCTTATCTTGTGCGAGGGGTGATGCCCTGGCAAAACTGGATATCTAGTTCGTTCTTTCTTGCTTTCCATTTCAAATATTCTGCAGTAGCAACATGGTGCGTCATGGACTTGGTACGCAAAGGGTTAGTTTGGGCCATGGCCACTGCGTTTTACAAGAAATGTTTCTATTCTTTTCAAAGAGGACACCAAGTGGGAACAAAGTATTGCTTGGGCGGGCTGTCAGCGAAGGTGATTCCACCCTTGCCCATTAGCACTACTAGATAGAGGCATATCTCATCAGACGGTCCAGAATCATCATCATCTCACATGTTTTCAGACCCATATCCATCTAGGAGAAATCAGTACTACCCCACACAGCTTTAATTTAGTTTGGAACCATCTTAGATAGGATACAAGCATCAATTTACCCATACGACATTATTTGGGCATACAACATGCCACATACAAAGTACACACTCTAAAGGGACATCAGTTTACCAACTAGATGCTATGCTAGACATGCAGTCGCTGCCTCTTGTAGCTCACCATTACTTTCCCTTTAGGCACTGGCATTAACTTGCTCCAGTCCGTCTCAGGGAATGGGGACACCAGTTTAAGCTCAAAGTTTCTTAACAAACAGCTCCATATCACTTTGATTTGCATATAGGCATAGGCCTCGCCCATGCAAGGATGCCGCCCAGCACCAAACACCGTGTAGGAGAACTTGCCACCAACTTTGTCCTCTTCTCTTCCCGGACCAAACCGTGTTGGGTCATACACGTCAGGATCCTTGTAAATCCAAGGTATGTAATTGTTGAACAGCATAGAACTTACTATGGTATGCCCGGTCGGTATCTCATACTCGTTGCCTTCTTTGGTCTGCACGGTGAAGCCCTTGTGTACCTTGCGAAAGTGCGATGGTGATGGGGGGTGCATCCTTAGCGCTTCCTTGATGCTCCGATGTAGGGTGTCCATCTCTAGCAGGACATCAGTCTCTATAGTCGCCGTACTTTTTGATGATCTGTTTTCGTTCTTCGATAAAAGCAGCCAAGCATAGTGGATGGCTGAGCAGCCGAGCTCCAGTCCACGTACTAGCGGTAGAGCTCGCCTGCTTGCCAGCAAGGAGCAAGCCAATGATCATCCCTATGACCTCTGACTCAGTTGTGGGGCGGCCATCTCTATATCTGGAATCTATCAAGTTCTGCAGCGCGTCTTTCTCGACCTGGTTGGAGCTCTTGCGTGATCTTACAATCTTGGTGAGCATCTCTGAGATCTTGGCACGGGCTCTATCACGCCGACGATTTGCTAGAGTTGGGGCGTATGGGAATAGTGCACTGGTAAGGCTAATGCCGTTGTCTATCATTTCATTAAACAGAGCGGAGAATTTGTCAATCATATTCTCCCGAACCTCCTTCCCAAGAAGACATCGTCCTGAGATCAGCATGAGTAACTGCTCAAGCTCTTTTCTCAGATCGACCACACCTTGGTGTCCCCATTTTGCAACGTAGCCCTGCAAAACATGTATGAGCAATGCAAATTAAGTGCTTTGGTAACTTTATAGGTGTACAAAAAAGTGTTATCAAACAATATATTCCAAATGGCACCATACATGCTTTCGATCTACAGTTCTACACCTCACAGATAATAATAAAAATGCAGTGGACAATAGGCCATTTTGTCTCTGCAGTCCAAACTCTCGTTTCCACAGATAATAATAAAAACGCAGTGGACAATTTGCGGAACTAACACAAATTAACAGAGTTTATTTATGCGCAGCAAACCATGGTATCATCTATGCTACACATATATTAATTTGTAATTAACTAATAATCCATATTGAAACTATCATATATTTTCTGATATAAATTGACAAAATATTTAATTTGTCTTTATTAAATAATCTGCTCTGGACTCATCTTACATCAAATAGATATCTTACACCATGGAACTTGGGAACTATACCAACTTTTTATTAGATTTTTTCAATGTCTAATTATTTAGATGTTAAACCTGAGGATGGTTCAAATCATTGTGAGTTCTAAGCGAAATGATATTCAAGCTGATGCTTCCTCAGTCCACGATATCAACCTTGTTGATTGCAAATTTCGATAAAATGTCATATGAGGCGAGGAATCAATTTGGACATATTTGGATTCTCACCTCCACTTCTTGAATCATGGGGCCTACATGGCTCCTCAAATTTGATGGTTTCAGTGAATCAGAATGGAAGCGACTCTGCTCAATTGGTGCGTTAGCATCTAGGCCATAGCCAACATCTTTGCCAGTCATGGGCACAGTGAACTCAAGGTTGATAGGACTCAGATCAGAGTCAGGTGCTTGGTAAAAATGATCTGATACCTCTGGTCCGACCAACAGTGTTACCTTTTGCCCAAAGAAGCTTACTGTGAACACACTTCCTAATTTCATATATTGATGAAGGATCATTGATCGCAGACCTTTGGTATAAAGAAGATGCAGAAGTTCGATGATTGAACCGCAACTCACCACAGGGGGAGGTGGTCTATCGCATACTGGATCAATCCTGATTCTTGCTCTTGCAACCTTGGTCATCATTGTAGTAATGATACAAACAAGAGCTAAGGTGAACCACATAGCACTAATTGTAATGTCCATCTGATATGATTAGTGGTTATATGGAGTCAAGCAGCTTGGCAACAGAAGCAGCACTGCAATAACATGAATATTGGTAAGCTAGTTACATTAGACTCTTTAAAAATAAATGACCTTACACATAACCTGAAAACATAAAAATTAGTGAATGGATTGGTGTAATTTAGGAAAGAAATAAATGTAGGGCCCAAATGTTTGCTCCTCTTAGTTTATCTCGTATAATAAAGATGTCATGATTAATAGGAGATCTGCCCCGCGTCGTCCTGTTAGGCAGGCGACACGGGCAGCTCCCCGTCCCCCGCCTCAGCCACCCACCTCCTCCCCTCCCTGCCCTAGCCGCCGCTGGAGTTGCCCGCCGGAAGTCCGGCGAGCAGCGAGGAGGGCGGCGGCGAGGCCATCAGCTCCCCACCCCCCCCCTCCTTTCCCTCCTCTCCCAATCCCTTCCTTCCTTCCCCTCCTCTCTCCTTGCTGCAGCGTTGTGGACATGGCCGGCGGCTAGATCCTCACCGGAGAAAGCCGAATCCGCGTGGGGAAGGCCGGATCTGTGTGTGTGGACGCCGGATCTGCGCTTTTCCAAGCTAGAACACCGCGGGCGTGAGGCTGCTCCGCTCGGCATGCCGGTGGGCGCCCCCGGGCTTTGCAACGGGCCTGCTCCTCAGCATGGCCGGCGGCGGCGGCGGCGACCGCGGCTGACGCGGCTAGGTTCGCAGCGGCACCTGGTGTCCGTCGACTGGCACGGCCCAGTGATGACAACGGAGGCTAGCGCGGCCCGGCAGCGACTGTGGCGGTTGGCGCGGCCCGGCGGCGACGGCGGTGTCCGCGGCTGGCTCGGCCCGGCTTCGTGGTGGCGCCATCCTAGCGCGGTCCGGCGGTGATACTAGTTCGGCATCGGTGCCAGTGTCCGCGGCTGGCTCTTCGAGACGGTTGCGTGGTGATGCGGCTCGGCTTCGGCTTCTGGCGGTGCCTATGTTTCGCACAGCGGTGTGTCGGCGGCGTTGTGGTGGTGTGTACCGATGACGGTTTGCTCGGGCGTATCCTAGCGTCGCCGTGGTGGCGTCGTTGGATGCGACCGTGCAGAGGCTGACCAGCAGCACCGTGGTGGTGGGGCTGGTGGCGCCGGCCGTCTCTTGCACCGTGGACGATGCGGGTGAAAACCCATCCCTCCTTGGGACGGCGTCGATAGCGCCACTGGCGTCATTTCCTTCCTGAAGAAGACATCGAGCATCTCTGGCGCGAACCGAACCTTGGTGGCACGCAATTCCGGCAATGGCTGCAGCATTTTTTTTTCTTTTCCTTTCTTTCTCTTTTCCTTTTTTTCCAAAAAAAAGAGAGAGAGGTCCCAGTCCGTGGCGTTGGTTCTGTGGTGGTTCGTGTCGACGTCCCAATCCGACCGGGCAGAGTTCGTGAAGGCTCGGGTCGATATCCCAATCCGATCAGGCAGAATTCTTTCATTGAAGCTCGTGTCGATGTCCCAATCCGACCGGCCAGAGTTGTGTTTGGTGCGGTACGGCAGGTGTTAATGTTTCAATCCAACCGGCCGGTGTCCAACCAGCCGGTGTTGTTTCTTTATCATTTGCTCAGTCTGAGCTTATTTTCCTTTTTAATATAATCGGCAGCTCTCCTATCTAGTTCGTTTCAAAAAAAAATATTTGCTCCTCTTTGCAGTACAACAACTTGAGGTCCAAGCTCGGAGAGGATAACAGAAATTATTTACATGGAGATTATTGAAGTATTGGCATTAATTACCACTCGAATTTAAATTAGCTTTACACTTAACAAAAAATAGTATAATCAATTTATTTCATAATCCAGTCCATCCATTGCAGATAATATATTAACATACTCCCTTCGTCTCGGAATATAGCTAGAGTTAGGTTTGCACAAAGTCAAGTATCTTAATCTTTGACCAACAATATCTCTAAAAATAATTAATTTAAATGGATTACATATTATGAAGTTGGTTTCACAATAAATCAATTAATAGCATTTTTATGTTGGCAATATTTATTTATTTGTTGCTATCCATAGTCAAAGTTAAAAGGTATGATTTAGTACAAACCTAAACGTAGCTATATTCTGTGTACACCAGAACAACTATATTCGATAATGATACATTGGACCCGGAACAAGGATAGGATTAGCCAAGATGACGTTGATAAGCTACAATATTTCAGCATTTATATTCAGTTATTCACATATCTATATAAAATTAAACAATAACCTCATCATACATAGGAAGAACAGAGCGGCATACCTTCTGATTGAACAGGAAATTTTCCTCTCAACTATAATAGCAAAAAGCTTAGGCATCGCAGATTGCAATCTGAAATGAACTTCAAAAGCTCCCTTTGAACTGAACTGAACTGAACTGAACTGAACCGAACCTGAATTTAAGTCACATATATAGAAGTAGTGGGATTAGCTACTTGCACAAGGAATAAACTAACATTACGACCTAAACAGGCCACTGGAAAACAAAACCTTTTTTTCACACATCTGCGTACAATCTCGAACACCTCTACCAATCTCAAAGGCACTACTTACCAGAAAATGCTTGGCACATCTAGCCTTGCTATTCAGTTTTGGCCGCTATGTAACATTGTAAATGAGAGGTTACAGTAGCGGAGGCCTGGGATGGGAGTGAGTTGAGGGCTTGAGGCTTACATTTCCTAGGACTGTCTCTAGTGTTCTGATGAATATATGGTATGAATATATGATCTGCTACTATTAGTTGCAGGGGAGTGAACCCGATGTAGCTTACTCCGCCCAGACTTATAGAATCGCTGGGTCCGCCACTGAACACGATGGTGGTGATCGCAAAAGCAACAAGCATGCTGAGAAGATGGAGAGTGCTGGTAAGACAAGATTTACAAGCACTTGAAAACTGCATCGCCAAGCAGGAGATAAGGTGCAGGAATGTCCGATGTTTGGCTGACCGTCTGCAATGGCAACAATAGCTACTACGTCTATCAGTCTATGCCAAGTTCAAGTGCAGAGGGGCCAAGCGATTTCAGAGATTGACAGCATCAGGCCTGAGCTCCTGCGAGTTCGACGCATGACTCGGCACTTTTTTGTGACGGAAGTGCATCTACAGCTAGTAGAGAGTTGTGAGGTCTTTCCTGGGACAGATTTTCTACGGACAGGGAACCTCTTCTCTGAAAAAGATAAACAAGCTATGATATGGGGAGATGAAGTTGAGCGTTGGATCCAGCTAAAACTATGTAAGAAAAGGAATTTTCAAATTCAAATGGATGTAGTAGCAGAACCATGTTACACAATGCAAATTACAACTCAACAAAACAAGGGCGGGCTTGGATTCAATTCAGGTACAAGTATTTCTACATTTTGATTCAATCCATTTTCTACAGAGAAGAATAGAACTTCATACCGTCAGATGCGACAACAAGCAAGTCTTCCTCTCAGCTATGGCAGAATAAAGTTCAGGCATCCATGAGGATTATCGAAACCCCAGATCTGTTTCCTCGACTCCCTCTGAACTGAACTTATATATATGTGCAGACCATTCGCATGTCAGCGCATATAAACAAGTAGGATTAACTGACCACTTAAGAAAGGGCGGTTGAGGTATCTAATTAACTAACAGCAGCTTAGCACAGCCACAATAAAATAAGAAAATATGTTTCAAACGCAAGAGGATGGACAGCAATGTGTTTAAATTCCCAAATAATGCATGGGCAGGGTGACCGTATCTCCGAACAGAGTCGATCTTCTGACTAAGAGTGCCTTCTAAGTTCTAACCACTTCAACTGCTAAAATCAAGCACAATGTGTTTACGTCCAATCATGAAAAAGTACAAAATGGAAATATGTTTCTCGAAAATCTAAATGCATCGTTTTGAAGGTGGTGACAGAAACAACTGTGGCGGTTAGACCTAATATGATAAAAATAGTCGGCGCAGGAATCACCTGGGTGCGAGACAAATGAATCGACTGTCTTTAGTTTATTGGAAGGCAAGTGCTGACCTGTGCAGAAAACAAATACATGAAGCTTTGGATCTGGAATTCTGGATGCTAATTAATTAACTTAGCCGCCGGTGCAGCTTTATTTAATCGATTAAGTAATTGGTAATGTTCAGAAATATTGAGTATAAAGATGCAGTTTGTCGATATATCTAAAAATATTTGACAAACCGGGCTGGACCAAAATTTTGCACTTTGTAGGCATGCTGCAAAAATTAAAGGCGGTGAAGGCTGCAAACACGTCGACTTTGAACAAGGGAACCTTCACAACTGATGAATGCTAGCCCTTTCCAATATAGTTACTTTGCTAGATCAAACATATTTGCTCAGCAAACTATACTTTCGTTGTTTTCTATGTTTCAATTTTTTTTTGTTTATTTTGAAATTGCGGGCTTGAAGATCGACCGAAGTAACCAAATCTGTTTTTTTTTCCTTTTTCGGGAGGAGTACCCAAATCTGATATGAACCCTATTTTGAAACTATACTGGCGTAGGAAGCGGCGGGAAAGTGCAAGCTTTTGATTTCCGGTGCTGCTGGGCTGCCGCTCTGCTTGCCTGTTCGGATGGGAATCCCTGTATGGGCTTCCTCCGGGACTTCAAGTTTGCAGTTGTGACACGATCCATTTCTTGTTTGCATCCAGTTTACTGAAAAGCCTGGATCCAGGCCCATCTCCTCCACCGTCGCCCGGCCTGCCCTCCATGGGCCATGGCCAACGTTGGCATCTAGTCTACTCGAGCTCTTGGCCTCCCGCCTCCCTCTATTCAAATGATCAATTCGCCTTCTTTTTCTTTTGAGAAAAAAAAATGATCAATTCGCCCCCGTCCCGTCTAGAGAAAGTGGCATGCTGCAGCCCATGGGCCTGGCGGAATGGCCCAGGCGGGTGGGTGGGTGGGTTCCATCTAAATGCGCCGGATCGCTCTTTAAAACACAGGCCCACCACTAATTCATCACCGCCTCGCTTGTTACGAGCCGAGACGTCGTTCGTTATAGTAGCTGAGGGACAGAATACAAGACCGGACGTCCTTTCGCGCCTACACCACCCCTTTCGAATTCAAAGAGCACGCGGCGGCGCACGGTCCGCAATATTTTTCTCTGAAAATAAAAAAAAACCACGGGCACGGGCCATGGTGCTAGAGCTATGGGCGTCCTTTCTTCGCGCCTACGGCGCCCCGGTTTGAATTCAACGAGCACGCAAGTTTATTTTTTGAATAAAAACAAAAATGGAACGCGCCCACGCCGTCCTTCCGCGGGCGTCGATTAGCCGATCCGCATCTGCCACGCGTTGCACGGTAAGAAGAACAACAACAAAAAAAAACTATCCCGGACCGTGACAGGTAAAGTAAACCCTCGCCAAGTCGCCGAGCCGAGCCACCGCGCGCCCCCGCCCGTCCGTGTCGCGTCGCGAGGTGCGGGCGGGCCCGCGACTTGGTCCCCTCCCGTGCCGGCGTCCCGCCCGCGCGACCACTGGCCAACCCCGCGCCATCCGGACCCAAATTCCCCGGAGCTACCCGCCACCCCGCGTCACCCACCGCGGCCGCATCGAGCCGGCCGCCAGCCAACCGCGCCGCCCGGCTCGCGTTTCCCGAAAAGGCGCCCCCCCCCCCCCCCCCCCCCCAGTTATCCAGGCGGAAGCGGAAGCGGCGCCGCAACGCCTCTCGTCTCCCCTCCACCAGCCTTGACCGACGCCCCCTCTCCCGCCATGGCAGGGGAGGACCCGCCACCGCCGCCCGACGGCGCCGACGCCGACGCCGACGCCCCCTGCCCGCTCTGCGGCGGGGCCGGGGTGACCCCCGCGCGCGTCGCGCTCGCCAGGCGCGGGGGGGACGCGCTGGCGGTGGCGGCCGCGGCGGCGCCCGCGGGCGACGACGCGGCGGTGCTGCTGCGGGAGGCGCTGGCGCGGCAGCGGTGGGCGCTCGCGGACCTGCAGGCGGAGCTGGAGGCGGAGCGCGGGGCCGCCGCGGGCGCCGCCAGCGAGGCCATGTCCATGATCCTGCGCCTGCAGCGGGACAAGTCGGAGGCCATGATGGAGGCCCGCCAGTACCGCCGCTACGCAGAGGAGCGGTTCGCGCACGACGCCGCCGAGCGCGACGCGCTGCGGGGGGAGGTCGAGCGCCGGGAGGCCGCGGCCCGGGCGCTCGCCGCGAGGCTCAGGGCGTGCCAGGCGAGGCTCCTGCACCTCGGCTTCCCGTCCCCGCCGCCGCCGCACCCGCAGACCTCCTCGCTCCCCTCCTCACCCACCGCCGCGGATTCCGTTCGCCGCGGCCTCTTCCACCCCTTCTTATCCGACGACGACGAAGACGAAGGCGACGACGGCTACCGCTCCGTCCAGTGCCTCGACTACCACCCCGCCGCGCCCGCGGATGTGGGCACCCCGCGCACCCACCACCTGCTCAACCGAACGCCCAGCCCGGACGCCGACCCCAAGGGCGTCGTCCTCTCCGGCTCCCCGCGCCACGCCCGCACGCTCTCCGGCGACAGCATCCCCCGGATCGCGCTGGCCGACGAGTTCCCGCTCTTCGACCACCGGGACGCGCCGGACGGGGACGACGAGGACGGCGACCGCGTCTACACGGTGGACGCGGTGCACGGCGTGCCCGTCGACTGGGGGAGCGAGGTGGGCGTCCCGGCGGCCGGGGCCGGGGGCTGGGCGGAGGAGGGGGAGGAGATACAGAAGCTCAAGGCGAGGCTGCAGGCGCTGGAGGCGGACCGGGAGTCCATGCGGCACGCCATAATGTCCATGGGGGATGAGAAGGCGCAGGTCGTTCTGCTCCGGGAGATCGCCCAGCAGCTCTGCAGGGACGCCACGCCGTTCCCGGCTGTTCCACTCAAGGTGCAGCCGAGGCTGCAGCCAGTTGTCATGGCGCAGAGGAAGGTCGTGAAGAAGCAGACCTCCTTTGTGAAGATCTTCATTATGACAGTCATCAAGGTAAAGTAAATATATGTGCCAGTGTGCTTATGTGTATGCTCTGTTTGTTTATTGCTTGATTAATTTTGCTCGGTTGAGAAGTTATTGTGTTCCCATTGTAATGCTTGCTTGAAGGAATACGCAGAACTCCAATTAATGAGTTATCTGGGATGCATTATTGCTTGATATAAATCTGAAGTCTTACTGGGTGCTATTTTTTATTCCCTGAAAATTTGTAGTCACTTGTCCCTATTTGAGTTTTTGGGAAGTAGTTGTTCATGACAAAGTTGTCATTCTTAGAATTGAAATGGGCTGAACAGGATGCATTATTTTATTGAAATGTAGAAATATGCTTGATATCCCTTTTTTCGACATACCTTGTTTTATCTAGCAATGAACCTGAAAATTAAGATTTATCACTTTTTTTTCTGAAGGGGTATTGCTTGATAATTTCAGTGCCCATGATTCTCTTGCTGAGCTTCGCTTTTTTTTAACACATTGTGTCAAAGCTCTTAAAATCTTTCTTGAGCGGCAAATGTTGAAATGCAAACCGTTGCTGTATGTCCTCTGTTCGATGAAATGACATTATGTGCCCACATTTATACCCAAATTCTGTGGAATTGCTGGAAATGATAGTAGTTTATGATTTTTGGCTGTGAACTTGTAGTTATTCATGTTATTAACAAATCATTTGTTTTGCTTGGGATGGAAAACAACTTAGCTTTTGTGAACAGGACTATATTTGCTTCAGCTGAACTTACTCCTACAGGTCTCCCACCACAGCTATATTACCAGTATTTTCTTTAATAAAAGAAATCCCACGGTTACATGAGCACGTCTTCCTGCAACTTCGAATAAATCAAATGTTTACTATGTTCATTCATTACCACGGTAGCTGTTGGGACTTATCACAATTCAGTTACTTCTGCATAACTAAGAGCATCTCCTTCGAATAAGGTCTTTGTTTAATCCTTAAAGATGTGATGTGCTGCAGCAACAGAATTGTGCATCCTCCTCATTTCACCTTACTTTTCTTGCAGTCTTTCTTGTGTATGTCTTAACAAAGGTTCTTCCTTATTTCTTAGGTCAAATTCTCAATTTTAGGAGATTATAAATTGTTCCTGTTTTGCTATAGCCTATATCTGTTAGATGCAATTTCAAGGGCTCGTCCATTGTTGTGCTCTCGATACATCAGCATTTTATTGTGCATCATACCTGAACTAGATAGAGGTCCTGGCCATGTGCCTTATCCTGTCACACTACCAAACACAGAAGAAATGGCACATGGATTGACCGTGGACAGGGAACCAATTTTTAATTAGGCTCTTCTATTTTCTGTCCATGTGCCAAGCCATCTGCCAAGTCTGCTACCAAATTGTTGGAAACAATAGAACACATGTGACCTTACGGTTGTCAACATGGCGTCTACCAGGATTGGGTCATTCCTGATGATTGACTAAAAGCATTAGTTCTGACCACGCTATTATTAATTGACTATAATATATCATAGTTATGGTCCCATTTGTGCTGTCTTGTACTGCTGTGCAAATTTTGTTATGGATGTTTAGTTTAGTTAATTTATAGTGTATTCTTTGGCACCATACCTCTTACTTTTTCTGAGCTTAGAATAGAGATTACTAAATTTGATTTATATATTGCTTCATTTGAATGTCTTCTAGCAGATAATAATATTGTAAAGAATTTTTAATTGACTCTTTGCTCCTTATATGTGACATCCAGTGGGTTGCATCTATCTTCTGTTGGCGAAGGAAATCAAATCGCATCAGGTGAGTTACCAAATCTTGCTCCATTGACTAATCCTTGCCTCTTATTTTTTTTTCGACATTTAACCAATGCTGAGTATAAAATGGCAGGTACCCCATCGGTATGTGTGGGAGCAATGTCGGTCTGATGCTGGTACTGGACAGGTTCCCCAAACAGAGGCAAAAGAAGATTCCTAAAAGGAAGCTAAGCGCCTCTACTCTCTGATAATCTGATTACTGGCAACCTAGGGAAGGATAAGCTGTGTCTTTGCACTTCTGGTCAGAGTGAGCTACTTTCTGAACATAAAGCTCACTGGTTTTGTGAAAAAGCAGTTGTTGTTGCATATGTTTTCACCCCTGTCTAGGCATTCTTTGGTTGATTTGGTTTTTGGTAATCTAGTTAAAATGTGAAGTATCCCCTATTTGCATTTTATTCCTCTGCCCACTTTTCTTACATATATTGTTGATATTTCCTTTTTCTTTTGTTCTCTAGTGTTACAGAACGCAATGTAAATAAACACTGACCATTTTGAGCATCAGCCTTAGAGAGTTTTGACATGGCGCATAGAGTTCCTTTTTTTTTGTTTCTCTATTTGTTCTTTTTTACCCTCTTTTTACGGAACAAAGTCATGTTACTCTGTTTCAACAGTCAACACGATTGTGTTGTAAATAAATTTGAAGTAGAATGGTTAGTTCGGTGGGAATTCTTCTCTTGTTCGAGAGCCATGGGGCCAATTTGTTGTAACGTCATGTTGATGTCCCAGACTTTAAATGTCTTCCGTATCTATAATCTTAGGTGGTACTGTAGTTGTGTAGTTAATGACTATGATATTACCATTGGATGCAGCATTTTATAGGTAAACGCTGAAATACCAGTTCAGGACATCTGTCATATAATTTGTAACAACATTTTAGTTCTCAAAAGTATTTTATACACATCCAAAACCAACATCCGCTGAACTAAAATTTTAAAATTTATAAAAGTAGTTATGCATATGTTGGTATGTCAATTAGATGAGGGCATCCACCTTGTTTCAGGAAATTTTGAATTTTTAAAGAGATATAGGGATTGCTTGCCACTGTCTCCGGTCACAGTAGCCATCTAGGATACATTGCTCCGCCCATGAATCCTTTTCTTTTGAAGGTTCACATGATTAACTTTGAGACCTTTGATAACACCAATGTTGTCAAAGGTCTTGATTGTTGTGTCATCCAGTGGGTGTCATCAACCTTTTGTTGGCGAAGGAAATCAAAAGGTGAGTTGCCACATCTACCTCCGTCGCCTCATCTTTGTCCGCTCTTTTCTGCATTCACACCAATGCTGGGTGGCCAGGTGGCAGCTACTTCACACGAAAGAGGGTGTTCCACGGTAGTGACATGAACACAATACAAACACGGTGTAAGCAAGAACAACAAGCCCTGTATAACTTTTATTGATCGGTAGAACAAGATTATTACAGGCATGAAGAGAATCAGCCTGAGCAAGCAAACACAAGTTGTGCAGAAAATAGAAGTGAACGAAACCAGCAGGAACACAAAACAATCTCCACAGATCACCGCGTTGTTCGTCCGTCAGACAATGTCATCATCAACAACGACGGGCACCACGGCCGCACCGGAGACCGCTGCCGCCGGAGGCGCCGCCACAGCCTTCTTAGTCGATGTCGCCGCGGTGCTGGATGACGCTCCACGATCCTGCTGTGCCGGCTCGTCGCCGTCGTCGTCCTCCGGATCCGAAGCGTTACCAGACCGCCGGCGTCTCCTTCCGCGGGGAGCTCCGTCCTCTGCATCCTCTCCGCCATGGTCTCCATCCCCATGTGCGAGAGCAGGAGCCAGACGTAAGAGAGGTACTCGCCGCCCTTGCCGAGGCTCTTGGCGTGCAGGTACCCCCGGCACCGGCCGGCGGAGAAGCAGAGCATCTCCACCCACACGCCCTGGATCACCCCCACATCTCGTCGTCCCCGTCCGTCCTGGCTGAACTCATGATCTCGCTCATCCTCTCCTTGCTTACACTCACGGGATCGCCCGTCTTCTTAATCTTCTCCTCCTCCTCCATGACTTTCTTCTTCCTACTCTCCTCCATCCTGACCTTGGAAAATTCCATGAGGTCGTAGGCGAGGTCCCAAGCTTTGCGAACAAGCTCGGCGGCGGCTTTGCGAGCCCGTGGGCGGCGAGCGCCGCCGGAGCTCGCTGCTGCTGGCGGATTCCTCACCTTCTGGATGATCTTCCGCGCGATCTCGTCCATGGCCCCTTGGCGGCGCCTTCTTCTTCCCCGCGTCATCGTCATCAACCCCCGGCGGTTCGGACGGCGCGTCCTTGAGCATCTCCTTGAGCTCGGCGTGCACGGCCCGGAAGAGCCCGCGCCGGGCGCCGGGCATCAGCATCCACGGCCGGACGAGCAGCAGGTACGCCATGTAGTTGGAGATCACCCTGCTGCGGCGGGTGGCCTCGCCGCCGGCGTCCACGTGGTCGAAGTAGCAGAGCTCTGTGGCGAGGTGCCAGACGAGGACGCTCTCGTCGAACGGCAGGCGCAGGCTCGACTCGACGCCCCTGCCGCCGCATTTCGCCCTCTCGAGGGTCCGCTGGCCACGGCCGTCGTTGAACCGGCGGTAGTCGTCCACCGGCGACCTCGAGGTCGTCGACGTGCTCGATCTATCGACCTCGGCGTTTATGTACCCCTTCCAGCCGCCGGCGACGTGGTCGTGGACGAGCTCGGTGATGCGGCGGGAAGGCTCGGGCGGCGCCGTGCACCAGAGCCAGTCGATCTGGTCCTTGAGCCCGAGCATGGCCGCGAGGTCCCTGATCCCGGGGCGCCTCCTGGTGCGGGCCAGGTAGCCGATGAGGTTGTACTGGGGCACCTGGTCGTCGGGCAGCGGCAGGCCGGAGCCCAGGACGACGCAGGCCGAGACGAACTCCAGCGCGGTGGTGCAGCACAGCAGGATGTAAGTGACGACGACGTCGGCGCGGGCGTACGCGCTCCGGCGGCTCTCCTGGAACAGCCCGATGTCGGCGAACGTGAGGAGCACGACGACGGCACGCAGCACACCGCCGTAGCTCGCCTTGTGCTTGGTGAAGAGGCGGTCGAACGCCTGGGAGACGGAGGCGCGGACCCGGTCGTGCGCCTCCTTCCCGCTCCGCGCCGCCATGACCTGCAGGTTCCGGAGCCGGATGGAGTAGGGGTGGCTGAGGTCGACGAAGAGGTGGTAGGGCTCGTCGTTCATCGTGTCGTCGAAGAACAGGGAGGATCCCTCCTCGCCTCGTCCTCGACGCACTTCTTCGCCGCCGTCACGAACTCCTCGAGCGAATCCATGGCCGTCGGCAAAGTGCCGTCGTCTTCTTCGATGGACATTTCCATCGTCGGGTCGGAGGAGTTGGCGATGCTGTTGACGGTGGCGTTCCGGAGAGCCAATGGCTTCTCGAGGCACTTGACGACGCCGGGGACGAAGAGCAAGATCGCTGCGCGGAGCAGCCTCCCGTCAGGGAACCACCATGACTTGCAGAACACATAGATGGCTATGGCGATCTGAGGCATGGGCAAATATTAGTTCTCTATGTGAATACCATACAACACATGTGAAGGGGAATGTGTTCATATGGGCATGGTTAGCTTGTTCGTGGAATTGACCTTTTTTTCCAACTTTTAGTACAGCAATCCATAATTTGAGTTTAGTATGTAAAAAGCAAATTTTATTTCGAATTCAAACCTATGTGGAATTATGGGTGGCGTAATTTCTTTGATTCTAATATAATTTTCAAACAATGATGATGGACTTCTGGGATCCTAATATGCACATTTGTTTTTGTTTCACTTATGGTACATGTTCTACAGATTCTTCAGGAAAAAAAATCTAACTTTATGAATTATATGTGTTTTTTAACATAGTCTAGATTTGAACCTTGAGACTTCAAAGGGTACCCCAGCACACTCACTGGCTACATCCGGAATTTATTTTATTTGACCTGATCTTTTATATTAATTCCAACACTAGAAAAAGAGCAAATTTTTAGTTTGTCCAAGCTAAACTATTCTTAGTTTGACCAAATTTATTATAGGAAAGAACAATAATATGTACCATGTTAAATTAGGATGGTCATATCCATTGTGAAATATATTCTCATAATAACTTATTTTTTTGGTGTGGTAAATGCTATTATTTTTTCTATAAATTTGACCAACGTGGCTGCTGCTATAGCTATGCACTGACCTGAGACGCCGCGACCAAGAGGTGTCGCCTCCAGTTCTCGTTGTCCTCGACGCTGTAGGCCGTGATGCCGTCCTGGCCGCCGAGGTGCAGCAGGAGCACCGGCGCCCACAGCGTGTCGAGGTGCGCGGCGGCGCCGGCGGCCACCTCGTCCTTCCTGTGGCGGTTGAAGAGGATGGCGAGCGCGTAGATGGCCACGACGTCGCGGCCCTGGTAGGCCAGCCAGACGAACGACCGGAACCACGGCGGCACGCGGCGCTTGCGGAGGAGCGCGGCGGCGAAGAGGAAGTACTGGAAGAAGAGGCTCGCCAGGACGAGGAGCCGCAGCTGCCAGTCCTCCCACCACTGCACGTCGCTCCAGAAGCCCATGGCGGCGTCCCAGTTAGCCCTTGCCGGCGATGTCGGTGTCGATCTGATGAGCTCCATCCCTTTCTCCTTCCCTGTATTTATACTGCGAGCTATCAGGTAAGTGCTTGTGCAGTACGTATTGGCTAGCTGCCTGCCGTGTTGTGGTACATGGGCATACAGTGAGTGGATCTGTCTTTTGTAAGACATGCATGCTACTTTTTTGTTTTAGAAGGCTTGTTTTTTGAGACTCAAGGCATCAGCAGCCCAGCTTTAAACAAAGAAGCCTGACGAGGTTCATTCAGATACACAGAGGCAGGGAAATTTTCAGGCACAACTGCACAAGGCAGCATGAGCTCATCCATGGTAGCTTTTAAATATTGGAAGATATGGTAATCCATTTTTCTTCAACTTGTATAAGTGCAAACTAGAATATTTAAAATAATCTTTAGCCGGAGATTTAAAACAATAGTACAAACTAGCACAAAAGGTTTCAAATTGGCATGCTAATAGAGGAAATGATGTTGATTATGAACGCAAGCAACGAAGGAATCGCCTTTCACTTAGTTCGTCAGATAAACACCTAGAATAACTAGCTTTAGTATAAGTACTTTTCACAATAAACAAGTAATTCGATCGACCTGCTGGCTTAATGGAACGTATTCCAGAAAGGAGAACGTGCTTTACAAAAGAATATGTCGAAATATTTGCCGTGATATTACGAAGGGACAAGTTTAGGTTTTCCGTGATATTACGAAGGGACAAGTTTAGGTTACACCCTTGAAAATGTCACAAAGTCTGATCTTCAACTACAAAATCGGATGATAAGAACCATACAACTACTGAAACCAAGCAAATTTAGCTCCTTGAGTGGTTTAAATAATGTATTTGCACCTTACTTGTCAGTTATTTGGATCCAATTTTTTCATATTAATATTATTTATTTGTTTGTAGCAATGCTCGTAAAGAATGCAAAGGATAACTGTACAGGACTACAGGTACAGCCTTTTAAGACTATTAAGACTCAGATTGTTCATCAATGGATTCACAAACGCAGGGCAAAAATTGGCATAAAAGACATATCTGACATCTCTACAACTATTGTTTTGGTCGAGCCTGCAGTTTCGCTGATCTCTGCAACGACTATTACAGTAGCAACTCATTTCAGGCTTCCAGCAACGGTAGCGAAAGGAGCTTGGCCGTAGGTTGACGAATGCCGGTAGCAACGCTGCGAGGCCTCGAGTAGGAATGGAACCGGCTCGAACGCCGCGACGCTCCGGCGAGCCGCTGCTGGAAGCACAGGTGCGTTTCTAGGGCCGTGAGAGCATCTCTGAGTGGGAGCTAGGGACGTGTGCGGCGAATCTCAGCTGCATCTTGGGATTCAAGTGGACGGAGGCTCGCGTGGGAGATCGCCGGCGGCGGCGCGGCCTCGCCGGCTGCCTTGGGGCCGGGCCGGAAGATTTGCAGCAGCGGCCCCTTGACGCTTTTCAAAAAACCCCTGGTTTGAATCGCGATCCAAATATATGCAAAATGACCCCTGAATCGGATCGCGATTAACAATCGCGATCCGATTATTGGCGCATAACCCCCTGTTTCGGGTCCGGAAACTTACAAAAAACACCCTGGTCCGGATCGGCTCTGCCTCCGGCGCGCGCCTGCTGCCGCCGCCGTCCTGCCCGCCGGAATCGCGAGGCCCCATCCTCGACCTCTTCGAATGCATCATCTCCAGTTCAACTGACGGTGTTGCGCTGCGATCCGGAGGACTCTTCGTCTGTTTCAGTTTACTGCGCCGCCACTGGCCGGCGGCGATCCTGGACCTGCGCCTTCTCATCTTGCCGGCAAGTGGAGAGCCCAAGCCCGGCGGAGTTATTGGAGATCTCCTACCTTAACCCCGATCAATAACAAATCCGGGAATTTCTGCAGCCGATCAAGAACAAATGCTCTGTAGAAGTTGAATTTTCAGAGAAGCAGTGCGTGTAACTGACAGACATCTTGAAAACTGCATGACTCCAACTACAGTCTACCACGCTGGTAAAGAATGTAGAGGGTTAAAAAGGAACCGTACAGATTTCAAGAATTTGAAACTCAGATAGTAGTACACGGGTATTCGCAATTTCAAGGCAAAAATTACGTCAAGACATGCCTGACATCTTGATTATTTTTATCCCTGTTAATGAAAATTTTGGTCAGAAACCGTGTTCGCCTGTCTTTCTTTTTGTTTTCAAGGTTCTCTTGTAGAATGGGTCTTTTGAGAAAAAGTAGGTTCTCTTGTAAATGAAGATGGATCCTTATTGCTCTTTCAGAGCTCATATTTCATCCCAATACCTTACAGCAGCAACGGTTGCTCTATCTTAGAAAGTCTGAAGATACTCTGAATTAGAAGATGATGAGGTTACTGCAGATTGATAACATGCTGTACTGGGTTTGATAAATTTGGAATCTGAAAGATTAAAGCATGTCAAGGGGAAATGACATCTTCAGAGAATATGTCAAAGCCTTGAATTTCTTGTGTGAGTCAGGTAGTGACTATGATTTGATCATCCCATAAGGAAAAGAAAGTTCCAACATACCTATTTCACACACATTAATGCATTTTCACCTGAATTAGACAGCTATTCAATCTGAAACTGGATTATTCAGAGTGATCTGAATCTGAGTTGCTGCTAACAGTTTGCAGGTGCAGGGCAGGCTTCCAGGTTGTGAGCCGTTTGCTGCTAACACTCTCTGCACAAGGCGCGTTTGGTCGTTGGTTGACGAATGCCACAGCAGCTGCGAAGCCTCCAGAGGAATGGAACCGGCAGGAACACGGCGACGCTCCGGCGAGCCGCGGCTGGAAGTACATGGTGCATCTCGTCTCGTTCGTCATCCCAGGGGGCTAGGGCTGTGAGGGGGCGCATCACCAAGTGGGTAGCTAGAGCCGTGAGCGGCGAGCCACCGCCGCGTCTGGACCTGTGAGTGGGCGGAGGGCCGCAAGGAAGATCGGCGGCGGCGGCGGCGGCGCAGCCACGCCGTCTGTGTTGTGGCCGGCCGGAAGATTTGCAGAAGGCCCTTAAAACTTTTTAGAAAGCCCCCTTATTTGGATCGCAATTATCAATCGCGATCCAAATATATGCAAAATGCCCCCTTAATTGGATCGCGATTAATAATCGCGATCCCATTATTTGCTCATAACCCCCTCTTTCGGGTCCGTAAATTTACAAATAGCACCCTGGTCCGGATCTGCTATGCCTCCTGTCCCTCCGACGAGTGCCTGCTGCCGCCGCCATCCTGCCCGCCGGAATCCTCACCCTCTTGGAATCCGGCAAGCCTTGCTCCAGTTCGTACTGACGGCGGCGCTCGGAGATCTGGAGGACTCTTCGTCTGTTTCCACTGCAGTTTACTATGCTGCCACTGGGCGTCGACGATCCTGGACCTGCGCCTTCACTTCTTGCCGGCAAATGGAGAGCCCAAGTCTGGCGGAGTTGTTGCAGATCTCCTAGCTTAACCGCTGCCGGAGTAATTGGCACCAGTACATCCTCGTCCCTTTCTCAAGCAGAGCTGACATTGTCATGGGAAAAGTTCAGCCTTCTGTGTTTAATTCGATCATGTAATTCTGCTTGTCTGTGCAGTAAAGATTAAAGAACTGACTGAAATGCGAGTCCAACTTAGAGTGTGTCGAATCCGGGAATTTCTGTAGCCGATCAAGAACAAATGCTCTGCACATGTTGCACCTTCAGAGAAGCAGAATGTGTAACTGACAGACATCTAGTCCTGAGACTCAGCACAAGTTGCATCTCTGAGACTCTGACTACATTCTGCAGCGTTGGTAAGGAAGGAAGATTAAAAGAGGAACTGTAAAGATTTGAAGGAAAAAATGACATCAAGACATGTCAGACATCTTGATTATTGTTATCTCTGTTACGAATATTTTGGTCAGAAGTCTGAACCGCGTCTCACCTATCCTTTTTTTTTATGTTTTCAGGGTTCTCTTGTAGAATGAAGATGGAGTTGCTGTGGTAGGCACTTCAGGTAGACGACAACAAATTTGATCCTTATTGCTCTTTCAGAGCTCGTATTTCATCGCAATACCTTACAGCAGGAACTCTTGCTCTATCTTAGAAAGTCTGAAGATACACTGAATTAGAATATGATGAGGTTACTGCAGATTGATAACATACTGAATTTGGAACCTGCAAGATTGAAGGATATCAAGGGGAAATGACATCTTCACAGAATATGTCAAAGCCTTGAATTTCTTTATCCAATATTCCAAACCTGGATTTTCTTTACAGCTAATCAATAACCAATGTTCCTTCAAAAAAAAAATCAACAACCAATGCTCTGTACAAGTTGCATTTTCAGAGAAGTAGGGCGTGTGTACATTGACAGTCATATTTGAAAATTGCATGTTTCTGAGAAGTTAAAAAGAGGCACTGTACACATTTGAAGAATTTGAGACTCGGTAGGGCGTGTGTACCCTGAAAGTTTGTTATCCTGATGAACCAGAAGGTAAGCCATGGGTACAAACAGATCATCCGAAAACTCTCTAGAGCGATACAGCCAACACCTAAGAGTTAGTCAGGTGGTGACTCTGATTTGATCATCCCATGAGGAACAGAAAATTCCAACATACCTATTTCACACACATTAATGCATTTTCACCTGAATTAGACAGCTATTACATCTGACAAAGAAATTCAAAAGTTGCATACTAGTTAGCTGTTCCCAGAGAAAAAAGACAGGGTGCTAGCAAGGTCATTATTAGTGTGTTGAGTGATAAGATGAGAAAGAGACAAGTCAGTATTGAGTTTGGACACCAGCAGTTAAACATGATATGGGCATGCTTCAATCCTTGACTGGATATGCTTTGCTTGTTTGACTGCATAAACATCGCTGAAATGTGGCCTCACTTGCATAATAAACAATTTTAATTACAATTATTTTAAAAATAGTGGCAGGTTTCTCTGTACAATCGGCATTCTGAAGAAAATCGCCACTGGATTATTCAGAGCGATCTGAATCTGAGTTGCAGGCAGGCTTCCAGGTTCTAGCACGTAGCACAAGGCGTTCGGCCGTTGGTTGACGAATGCCACAGCATCTGCGACGCCTCCAGGGGAATGGAACCGGCCGAAATGCGGCGGCGCTCCGGCGAGCCACGGCTGGAAGTACAGCAGGGTGCGTCTCGTCCGTCATCCCAGGGGGCTAGGGCTGTGAGGGAGAGCATCACCAAGTGGGTAGCCAGCGATCCGCCACCGCATCTGGGCCTGTGAGTGGACGGAGCGTCGCATGGGAGATCGTCGGCAGCGGCGGCGCATCCACGCCTGCTGTCTTGTGGCTGGCCAGAAGATTCACAGATGCCTCCTTAAAACTTTCCAAAAAGACCCCTGATTTTGATCGAGATTATAAATCGCGATCCGAATATATGCAAAATACCCCCTATACTGGATCGCGATTAATAATCGCGATCCGATTATTTTCATATAACCCCCTATTCCGGTCCAGAACTTAACAAATAGCACCCTCATCCGGATCGGCTCTTCCTCGCGCCCGTCTCCGGCACCGCCGCCGTCCTCCCCGCCGGAACCGCGGGGCCGCGTCCTCACCATCTTTCTAATCCTTCATTCCCTGTCTCCAGTTCGCGTTGACGACGGCGTGTCGGCCGGCACCGGAGCCTGGAGGACTCTACCGCGGCCTCTATTTACAGTTCAACGCCACCTGCGCCTCCTCATCTTGCCGGCAAGGAGCGACCACAATTCCGGCAGAAAAATCGGAGCTCTCCACCTTTCCTGCTTGGATTAGAACGCCAGTACAATACAAGCTCCTCCCGTTTCTCAAGCAGAGCATACGTTGTCATGGATGGAGAAATCATTGTGTTTAATCATGCGTTGCTATGCAGTGAAGACTGTAAACAAACTGGTTGAAATGCCATTCCAACTTAGAATGAGTCAATGCCTTGTCTTTCTGTAGTTGATCAATATCAAATGCTCTGTTCAAAGTTGCATCTTCAGAGAAGCAGCGTGTGTGGATATTGACAGACGACCTGTAACTGTGTGCATGTTTGAAGAAAAATAGACTCAGATGGTTCATATGGGCATGCACAAACGCAAGGAAAAAAATTGACAGCAAAACATGTCTGACATCTCGGGTTAGTGTTATCTCTGCAACGATAATTTTTTTATGTTTTCATGGTTCAGTTCTTCTCGTGTGGACTGCAAAGGTTTCTGATGGCAGTTGACACCCGATCCTAATTGATTGCTCTTCCAGACGAGAGACGGCAAATTTCATCTCGGTATCTTACAGTAGCAACTGATTTGAGTGTTGCTGCATTTCAAAAGAAATCTGAAGATATTATGCAGGAAAAAAAGATTGAGTCAGACGATAAGGTTACTGAAGACTAACAATACTGAACTGAGTGCGTACATTTTGACTTGGTGCGTAATCAAGATGCAGCGCGTCGCCTTGCGCAGTCCGCCCTCTCTGTAACGTTCGTTCGACCGGCTCTACACCAAGGAATCACTGCACATGCACCGTACCGGTGGTCTTTTGGTCGATGGCCTGATCAAGTTGCCCAGTACAGCCTCATAGGGTGCTTCGCCCGGGACAAGAGGCACCCCTGGCTCCGGAAGCTGGCAACACTGCTGGGGCATGGAGCCATCCAAGTCCTCCCCCGACATCACCAAGCTCATCCATGGCTACATGGATCGCCAGAGGGTGGACACGCCTACCTACAGGGCGTTCAACGACAACCGAGGTCAGTACAGTGGACTCTCGGCAGGGAGGGGTGTGGCGGTAGCCTCGAATGGAGCCTGCGCAGGCCGTTCGACGAGAGCGCCGTCCTCTGGCCAGGGACAGGGGGTTAGACGTTTACCGTTTCAACATCCATCAATGATCAGAATGTTTGACAGAATGTTACCTGACGTTATGTTTGTCTCGGATTGTCTCGTTCATAGGGCCAAGTGACTAAAAGCAAAGTGACTAAATTTCAAACAAAGTGACTAAAATGAAGGTCAAGCCCTCTCAACCTCTTCTTTTAGCTCCTTTTAGCTACTCTTTGGGAGCTAATGGGACTAAAACGTTTTTAGTCACTTTGTTTGAAATTTAGTCCCTAAACTGACTAAACTTTAGTCAGTTTGCTTTAGTCAACAGGAACCAAACAGGACCTAACCTTTGTTGTTCTCTTTTGCGCCACTCTGTTTTGTCTGCCCATCTGGGTCTCAACTCAAACATACTGTATGCTTGCCGTACATATACAAGTGTGTTAGAATGAGGTTCAGCATGACAATTCCATGAGCTGCCAAATAATGAATCCATAGCATTGCTGAAACGTGTAGTAATAGCTTAGCCTCCAAGCTGCCGGGTCAGTTCATTCCAAGGACAATTAATTAATTCAAGTGTGCTAAAGGGTCAAAGGAATCCAAGCAAGTATGGAATCACTCTAGACTTGTTATTTAAGAGTCACTCTATGAATTTTCTTCATGGCAGTGACTGGCCGGCCGGCCCTGTATATCGTGTTGGACTGGAATTATTGGTAGTTTTGCAGGACTTCCTTTTCACCGAACTTGTTATTTAAGAAGACATGAAGGAAGTAGTGGACGCTGGTCTCGCAAAAGGGGACACTAGACGTATGAAAACGGGTACAGCCTACTCCCCTTTGTGATCCTTTTCGTTTGGAAACTACACTAAGAGTGAAAGGAACCTCGTGGAGGATAGACGATCCCCACCGCTGAACCTCTATAGTCATTCTGAAGGCATGGTGATGTGGTGGGAGTGGCAGCGCTGCCCGTCCTGTACGTCCTAACAAGTCCCTCTAGGGCTGCCTCTTGTTCACAGGCGTCTTGAGACTGTACCCCGTCTTGGTTGAGATTCTTAATGTGGCTGGCCTGCATAGGCAACAATGCTGTGGCGATTTACTCGCTGTCCATCGCAGCAGCGCAAGCGTGCAGGTGCTATGGGCGCCGATCCTCCCGGCGGTACAACTGCTTGCAGCATCGAAGAGAAATAGAGAGGAAAGAGAAAGGGAGGGGAAGAAGTGGTCTGGGCCGCCCTAGTTGATTATTTTGGGTTTTAGCACAAAGCGAAAGCGAAATCCCGTGTGAAATTAAGATAATTCATTTTCCACCCATTAGACAATGTAGCCAGCATAAATGTAACAAACATTCATATCTTATTTTTATTTGAGTTTATTTTAAATATTATTATTATTTCCCTACTAGTAAATTTAATTGCTTTTCTTCTTAATTTTAACAAAAATTTTAAGCTAGTGTAAAAAGTGAACGCCAGGGTGTTACATCATCAAATAACAGTTGATTGATGATTGAAGAAAGCTTTTACTATGCAATGTTCTATTTTTGGTGTTTCATATGTTGTAATTGTGGTGTATTACGTATATGTCACACAGTGTCCATGCATGGGGTTTCATCTAGACGAAACTCCTTTTATGTCTCTCTACTTTCAAGCTTTGCCATGTCATCAAAATTGCTTACGTGGCACCCTATTAAATGAAAATTAAACTCCTGTTATGATTATCCTAAAGCAAAAGGATCAAATGAACTAATTAGCCTATCCTAAACGTGATATATTCAAAACAGATGGATTCTTTTCTAAGAGAAGACTCACTTGAAGAAACATTCACTCAAACAAAGAATGTAACCACACTCAACGCCTTGTCATCATATGATTATTTTGGAGCATCAGCTAGAAATAGAAAAGCATGCGCACTTCCAAGCCTCTGCATCCTAAAGAAAAGGCTCTGGTGATTGATTCGAGCAGTAATACTTTTGAAATTAAATCTTTTCTTCGAATGTCTGATATACTACACTCTTTGTAATGTTATACTTTTCATTTAATTTGGAACCGGATAGCTAGCCCCTACTTTTTGCGCATGAAAAAGGCCCGCCAGGCATGTGCAGCGAGAGGAGGCTATATCGATCGACTCGAAGGGTGCTGGAGCATATATACATATATATATACATATATATGTATATATACATATATATATATATGTATATAGACGAGCCGATTGCTGCTGCACGTGTGCAATCCGATTTCTTTGTTGTCATTGCACCTTCGTAATCCGCTCGGTTTAGGCACTTGAAACACGTTATTATTTATCTACAAAAGCCGCATGGTTTCCTAAAGCTGAGTCTGGCCTCTCTCGCACTTTTGATCGACTCTGACCTACACCGAGGAAAGTCTGTGTTTCCCCAAAGATCATTTCGTCAGGTGTATTCATCATAGGGATATCGTTCAGCGTGCAAGGGTCATATATATATGGTCATCTAGTTTGATCACCATGTTGAACAAACGAACACCGGCTAGCCAAACGTCCAAATGTTTTATGTTTGTATGGTCGTGGTGGAAAAAAAAATCTCTTGTGGATCTCGGAGTTGGAGGATGCACCGAGCATGACCTTGTTACAACACAAAAGAACAAGTATTTCCACACACTCGATCTCGTCCGTCCATCCTTGATCGAACGGCGCCTTATGCCGCGTCGGTCTCCCCCAAAGCTTTAACCCTCCCAAACTCCCCCTCCTCCCTCTGGTCCTCCCCCTCCCGCCGCCGCCGCCAGAGCCAAGCATGCCGGGCGCCTTCCACTCCCTCCTCCTGCCCCTCCAGCGGAAGCGCAAGCCCAAGCGCCGCCACACCCGCCACCACCCAGATGAGAGGAACCCCAACAAACCCAAGAGCCACCTCGCCGGCGCCGGCGCCGCCGGAGACCCGTCCTTCAACCTGAAGGCCTCCGCGTCCGCTTTCCCCCGGGACATCGGCTGCCTCGTCCAGCCGCTCGGCAACCTCCTCCTCTCGGCCTCCCCGGGCGCCAACCTCCGGGACGCGGGGCTCGGCGCGCTCCGCCCGCTCCCGGACGACCTGCTCCTCGACGTCCTGGGCCTCCTCCAGGCGCGCGCCCTCGCCGCGCTCTCCGTGGCCTCAAAAGCCCTCTACGTTGTCGCCGCCCACGACCCGCTCTGGCGCGCCCTCGTCCTCGACGAGCTCGGCGGCGCGTTCGACTTCGCCGGGTCCTGGCGCGCCACCTACATCGCGGCCGCCTCCGGCGGCCGGCCCCACCACATCCCCACGCGCGCGCTCAGGATCAGGGGCTTCTACTCCGACTACCTCTTCCAGAGCTGGCTCTGCGCCAACATGGAGATGCGGCACGAGTGGCTCGCCCGGGACAACATCGAGCGCCGCCGCGGCGTGTCCGTCGAGCAGTTCATCGCCGAGGTCGAGGAGTCCAACAGGCCGGTGCTGCTCGAGGGGTGCCTGGAGAGCTGGCCGGCGTTGCAGAAATGGAGCAGGGAATACCTACTGGAGATCTCGGCGGGTAAGGAGTTTGCGGTTGGGCCGGTGAGCATGACACTGGATAGGTACTTCAGGTATGCAGACAATGTGCAGGAGGAGAGGCCATTGTACCTCTTTGATGCCAAGTTTGCTGAGAAGGTGCCGGAGATGGGGAGGGACTATGAGGTGCCGGTGTACTTCAGGGAGGACCTGTTTAGTGTTCTTGGGGAGGAGAGGCCGGATTACAGATGGGTTATCATTGGACCAGCAGGGTCAGGTTCATCGTTCCATGTGGATCCTAACTCAACATCGGCATGGAATGCTATCATAAAGGGAGCCAAGAAGTGGGTGATGTTCCCACCTGAGGTGGTGCCGCCAGGTGTCCACCCGAGTGCAGATGGAGCAGAGGTCACCAGCCCTGTATCTATCATGGAGTGGTTCATGAACTTCTATGGGGCTTGTAAGACTTGGGAGAAGAGGCCCATCGAGTGCATATGCCGAGCTGGGGAGGTTGTTTTTGTGCCAAATGGATGGTGGCATTTGGTGATCAATCTTGAGGAGTCCATTGCCATTACCCAGAATTATGTGAGCAGGTTAGATTTCACAGTGCAAAACTGTTTCATTGATTTTTTCTGTAATATTGTCATATAAATTGTCGTTCACTTATGTTAAGCAATCACCATAAGCATGAAGAATTTCTTTTTCATTCTTAGCATATAGTTAAATTCTTCTATAGGAATGCTTTTCTTTGCCATACCGTTTTGAAACTAAGCTTGCAGTGAGAACTAAAATGAATTCCAATACTTGATACAAGTTCAAATGACACTGGTTTTCTGCGCTAGGACATATTTTTCCTCACAGGAAACCAACTTAATTATATTTATCTCTCTTTAGCAGCCTTCAAAGATGTAGGTCCACTTGTCATTGTACCACTTATGGTCTTGTATACAAATTCAGAAAAAAAAACATTTGATTTAACTCAAAGTGTTGTATCTTCAGTATCGAATCTATGAGAATTCTCTTTTGAGTCTGACATTACTTAAGAACCTAAATACCCTGGTATTGTCCTTCACTCACAAAATTGAACTAGTGTTCAGGAAGATTAGAAATGGAGGAACAATGAAGCTAGGTTCTTTGTGTGGGAAGCAACATGTATCCGATGCAAGCATTAACTGTACATATTATCTACTGAGTTCTATCTGGGTATTCTCATTTCCGCTAAGGTTGTCCAATTATCTTATTAACTGTAGTGTGCAAGTGCATTGAATCTTGTTTGTTCTGCCAACTTGATGCCATATGATCCTCTGTTTTTATTATTTGAAAGTCAAATTCGGACTTTCTCTAGATTTCTTCATCCATATAGCAGAGAATACTGTATTCATTTGTGCTGGTTGCAATAAAAAATTTAGATTATGAATGATGATTTGCATCTTCCTTTCCCTGCTAAACATCCAGGAGGAATTTGTTAAACGTTCTTGATTTTCTCAAGAGGCCAAATGCAAGCGAACTTGTCTCGGGGACCAAGGACAGAGTGAACCTGCATGACAAGTTCCGTGGTGCCATCGAGGCCGCTTACCCTGGCATGATCAATCAGCTTCAGCTTGAGGCACAGCAGAAGGCTGCTGCTCGAAAGAAGAAAGCATCATTCTGGGACTCTGCTGTTGATGCCAAGAGCGGAGGATTCAAGTTTTCTTTCTGAGGTTCACAAGCTAGCCTCGCTTCTCATCATGTTTAAGTGAATCCATTTTTCTTGGTAGGAGTTCAGCAATTTTGTCAGTCCAATTTTCCTTGAGCAGTCACTTCCCAGGATACAAGGGAACCATAGGCCCTGTTCGGTTGGAAGGGAATTGAAGGTGATTAGAGGGGGTTGGAAGGGATTAAATCCCTAACAGTCAAAATTCCTCTCAATCCCCCTCAATCCCCTTGTGAAAGGAATTAACCGAACAAGGCCTTAGCGGACAAGGTCAAACAGCGCTCACAGGGAACCTGGCTAACTGATTATCTCATTAAATTTGTACCATGAGCTGCCATATTGATGTCGTCCAAGTTTTTGGAAGAATTCAGTGCAAGAACGACTGCATTGCTCTTCTGCCATGTAACTTGTACGCTTAATTGAGGACCGGTTCTTGAAGAATTTATTCTAGAACATTTACATTGTTTGACATACCATGCAACTTGTATCTTGATGCAACTGATAATTGGTTTTACCCCAGAAAAGCAAATGGAAATGCAGCATTTTCCTTCTATATGCCCAGAAGTCCACGGTACCATGTCAACAATAAGCAGGTTGAAGCAGTTTGGTTAACATTTGGTGTGCGGGAAGCAGAATGTATCTATATACCATATATACTATAAAAGTTGAAACATTTGAAAACAATTCCTACCTAGATTAGGAACACCTTACCTCTCGCAATTTCCTGGATTTATTTTAGAATTTAACTGGCACTATTGTTTCAGTGGTAGATGACGTACCTATTGACAGCGAAGCGGCGCTGATGGTGACCTCCTCAATCTTGAGGATTTGCCGGCTTATCCTCTCAATATGATCATAGGGGTAGGATTGGGTGTGTGTATTAATAGAGGTGAGTGTGCATATGTGTATGCGAATGTATGTGTATGTACTGTGTTTCTATAAAAGATATCCATAAGTTGCTGTAGCTAAATATTAATAGTATTATTTTCTTTTGAAACTCATTCAGTTTTTTATTTGTCCTATCACATACCGTTGCACTTAATGGATCTCTAAATATTTTCCTAGAAAACCCATATAATTTAATTATTATATATTTCTTACTATTCAAGTATTCATCACAGCTATACCTTTTTTATTATATTAGCTAGAGAACTACTAGAGAAAAAAAATAGTTACAACAACATTCTGCAATTCTAATTTACAATTCTAATCTCTGATCCGAGTTGATGAGGAGTTCGTTTCATACATTTCATTTGAATACTCAATATAAATTATTATACCTATCAAATTAAATGATCTTTGATGGAAAAAGAAGATCAACATCAAAATTGTAGTATCGACGAGATCTTAAACTTTGCAGCTGACCACTTTTTCATTTTAAATTGTTTTAGCGTCTACAAGTTAATTTAAGATTTAGAAAAATTATTAGTATTAAAGAATAATATCCATTCACCATGTAAATGTACGATGTAGTGGTACGAAGTGATCAAGTGATTCATGAGATCACGAGTTTGAATCCCCGTGGATACACACTTTTCATATTATGTTTAAAACATTATTGTTGCTTGGGTATTTTGTAAAGAAAATTACTGTTATTATATTTTTTACATACTTTTTAAAAAGTTAACACTGCCGGTTCGTGGCTTAACTGATGGTGTTAATGTTTGATTATCACACCACCGACCCAAATCTAACCACCCAAACCCCCACCCACCCATATACATATAAACCAATAGTTATCTCTACTACTAAAAAACCAATTGGGGGACAATTTTTTGGTGCGACCTTGACCCCACCTTCTTTGGTCATTCTGCCAACTCTCATCCTACGCCTTCCGATTATCTCCTCGTGCGATCTGAGCCTACCAACCCCTCTCCTGACCTGCCTCCCACCCCGCACGTCAGCTGACGGTTCCCATCTCTTCCGCCCCACCACCCTCTCCCTCGCTCCGCCCCAACGCCCTCCCCCACGCCCACCTCGCGCCGCCGCCGCCGCCCGCCCGCCCTCCCCTCGCGACGCCACAGCCCACGAGCCGGTCTGCGCCGCCACCATCATGTCGTCTAGCCATCCCTGCCCCGGAGCGCCGCCGTCCGCCATCCCTTCACCGCAAGGTGCACCTGTTTGCCGTCGCACAGCTCCCTACGTTGCGCCGCCGCGACCCGTCCTCCTCCAGTCCTGTGCTTTGGCATCAGGATCCATCGTGAACGAGAGCGAACGGCTCCGACGTGCCCTTCGACGCCGCTGCCTACTCTCCGATCGGCCGCAGCACGCCATAGCTGCCCGCCTGCCCCCGGAGATCACGCCGACCCCTGCGCTGTAGCCGTCCCCATCTCGCCGTGCCGCCCCCGCGCTCTAGCCGTCCCATTCCCACCATCCCCATCCCCAGAGCTGCTGTTGTCATGCCATCCAGCCGTCCCCGTCCAGTTGTTCAACAGCCCCCGCACATTATCGAACCCGCGTCCAAGCTCCAACCTTCCCTCCACGGATCATGCGGTGATAGCTGGGTGCCTGGGCCCCTTTGTCCTCGGGCCTAGGGCAAGGCGCGGTGACAAGGAGAAGGAGAAGGAGCGAGCTGACGTCAGCATGTTCGTCTCCATCGATGGTGATTGGTTTCTTCCTCCCTCCACACTGGTAAGCAATCCATCCTAACATTGTTTTCTATTCCGGATGAAATCCAAATTTTTCCTTCACTCCCTTCCGTTTTAGGAGATTGGTGGTGCGTCTCCCCTCTCTGTCATTGGCCGTGTTTACTTCCTGCTGCTGGTGGACACCAAGAAGCAAAGAGATGAGAGTGGGTGATGCTTGGATTTCTTCGCGAAACCCTAAATGAGTAGCAAAATCATTTTTTGCCCCTGAAATTGTATGTTTTGATGGCTATTAGTTGTGGGAATTAGAAAGATGAGGGATGGATTAGAAGTTACCTTGAGTTGCGGATAGAACACAAAAGTCTCTAGAAATGCCATAGAGTTGCTAAAGGTATTTTCTTTTCCATTATTGCTTCTGTAGATTAAATGCTATGATAGAGAGAAACAATCTCTGGTACAATATTGTTGCTAATCATTGGTACTATGTCTACTTTGCCTGGTTTAGAATTTTAGAATTTAGATTTGGGAATAGACTCTGATAATCACTAGATGGCAAAAATAACAGATTGGTTGATGTTGGTGAACAGCGAGCAAGATTTTCAAGTTCAGGTATAATATTGCAGTATTTATTTTTGCACTGGTCGTGCCCCTCTTGTCTATTTGCAGGTTGCCAACTAAACAGGGCATGCGAACAGGGTATTGCATTCAGCTATTTCCCCTGGTGGATTGGTGATCTTGGTGACATGTTTCCTCCTCTATGGTTTGTGTTACTGTTGTTCAGCATTTTTTTATTTGGACATGGAACAAGATTGAGAGGAAAAACATACACATCCACCTTGGCTAAGGGTGTTGATGATTTTTATTTCTTTCTATTAGTTAATGTCACGTGATCCTGATAGAGACCAGGCTGGATTCATCCTGGATTGTACTGTTTAGCTGATGATGGAGTCAAGATAGATGTCAAACAAGATAATTCTTGCAAATTCTGCTTCAGCGGTGGTGGTATGGATCAAAGAAAACAGTCAGCAGTGTTCAATGCTCCCAGATCACTCCGTTGCATGAAAAAAAGCTTATGTTTATTCTCATTGATGCCTAACTTTCATGTTCGCAGTTTGAAATATTTTCTTATGAAATTCAAGGGCATGTGGCTTATCTATTTCAAATTATTTTCTTATGAAAGCTAATTAAGTTATATATATTCCTCTCCGTAATTTTATTTGGTTTATCGTCTGCCAAGTTAATCACTGGCTAAATTATGTCAGATGCTTAAGCACTATTAGATCAATTGTTATTTGTGCTAGAAAGTTAATCAACTGTTTCCAGACATATATGCACAGGTGTCTATTGCGGAGCGCGGACAATGGCAAGGATGACGGCCATGGTGCAGATCCGGGATGCTTGGTGGATGCAGGAGCTTGCGGTGGATCCCATGGCTTCACTGATGGTGCGTGTGTTGTACGAATCTCTCCACGATTGAGCTCCTTCCATGTCCAACCATGGTGCTTTTGAGTCAGGATGTTAGATTGGGACAGGCTAATGATGATTCTCACAGGTGAGATGGTATTCACCAAGTTAGAACAGCAATTTATATTTCAAAAAGTCCTCCAGTGAACCTCCGGTCTAATTGACAGCTGAGATTCATGACAAAGAACACCATTATCCTGCTTGAAATGCCCTTTTTCTGCAAGAGATTTTTTCCCCTGGTATTGGATTGTTCACTGATTTATTATATCCTTTGATATTACATCATGGTTGGCTATAGGTCGTAGTGTTTCAATTTTTTGAGCCAATACAATGAACAATCCCCGGGAGAATCGGGTGCAAGGCCAAGCAGTTCAGGCTCTTGTGCTAAACCTGTACAAGCGCATTAGGCAGTTAGCAAGAAACGGTAGAACGGTGAGGGATGGACAATCACATCAGAGTTGAATCAGAGATGTCAACGAAGCTCTCTCAATGCAAGCCATGTATGAACTTGTCCAGCTCTTGTGTTTACTTGACCCTGCATATCAACTATTTTTCCATAGTATTCTGATTGAGCACCTGCATAAACATGAGAATTTTCTTCCAGTAAAGGCTCAGAGAATTCTCTTATACCCTAACCTGCTCCATAAACTGCGGGTTTTTGAACTTTGTTTGCTCTCAATCAAGGTTGTCTGAGTATATCTTTGTCTTATGTTTTTGTGTAGTATCTGTTAGGAAACTTGTCAGTGGTCTCTCATCTATCTACTACTGCAATTTAAATATCAACCTCTGGGCTGACAGTGCTTGTTACTGTTGGAGCTTGTCGCAGAGATTGGATATATTTGGAAGGATTTCACTCTTTTTTTGCCATCATGATGTGGCTGCCTCTTGCTTTCTCTAATCCGTGTCCATGATGTGGCATTTCATTTTCATTACTACTTCTAGCATCGCATAATGGAGCGTCCAAGCTTGAAATTCTTTTGTATCCCTGGCCATCTCAGGTTACATGTTGCAAAGTGGATGCTATTCTTATATTGTTTATCTTATCCATATTCTTATCCAATTTTATTTGCTCAAGAGTGAAGGCGCAACAGCAAGCGGCAACTCCCTCCATTGATCTGCAAAGTGATTGATTTACCTTGAAATAACCTTCCTCTTTCGTGGTGCTTGATATCTGCCTATTTTATTATTGTTATTAGAAATAGCTGAACTTATATAGCTTGCACACAACATTACTGCTGTAATTGCAATGCAAGGGCTTTTGGTTATAGATGATTTGCTATCAGCTCTGATGGGTATCAATGGATGATATATTTCTATTAAGAGATCTCATGGAATGAAAGGTTATATTATCTTCAAGATTGATTCTTCGATGGACCTTGCTCTCTAGGTAACCCCTAAGTGTACAGCCCACTGAACCACAGATAGAAAAATGTTGTGGTTGGCGTTTTAACTGATATTTCTCTTGTGGGAATTAACTCGACGAATCTTCTTTTTTGTGTGAGGACTATGTGTTGGTAAACTAGCTTGTCGAGTTCAGATCATATTTCAAAAATGGTCTAGGCAACCATGCTCTGGGTGCAGCTCTAGGAGTACAGCCCTTATCTGTAGAACAAAAATTTGAATAATGCTTCTATGCTCTTGTGACAGCTAAGTTGTGCGGATGTTTCTACTCTTATTAGGAGAATGTCGAGTGGTTGCAAATCAGACCCTCAATCTACTCTTCTATTTGAAAACGTGATGGAACTAGAAAGAACATAAAAATAATTGTATCATGTTGCTAGAGTTCAGTTATATTATAACATGGATTTTTTTCTTGGGTTGTATATATTCTCGCTGAGATAATCCGTTGATAAGACACCGACCTTCTTAAGTCACTATTATTGTCATCAAGTATTGTCTATGTCAGTATAGCTGTATTGGTGCTCATCAATAAAATTCAGGGATGGTCTACATCAGTATAGCCATATTGGTGCTTATCTGTAAAGTTTGCACTTTGAACAAAAGTTATTTAGTGTTCTTTTCTCTTTCTTTATAAATGAAAACTATGATCAGGATTAGTAGACAATGATTGCTTATCAGGTAGTTTTCTTTTGTTGCATTTTCCTTCTATCAATTCTCTTACAATTAAAAGTTATATTTGCTCTTTAGCAGATAATAATGAGTTCATTCAATGCACGGCTGACATCACGCCAATGTGGAGCAGTGGGAGGCAAGGAGGTTGTTTCTGACAACTAGCCAACGAGGAGCTCTGGCAAGCGATTGGGCAGTAGAAGGAGGTAAAAATAGAGGTGGTCATGGGTCGGCGAAAGTAGGGAGAGAGTGGAAAAGCGATATAGTTGCACGATTTTCTACTTTTATTCTATTGTATCACGTATCTAACTATTTGTTTGTGTACTTTGGAATACGAACATGCATGGTGCATGCATATTTTTTTTTATCAAAGAGTATGTCTTTGTTGTTGTATGTAATTTGCAAATATTTTATATGATGAAAATTGATGCTCATAAGGGAATAGGTACGGACCTATTCTTAGAAATTAAATATATGATTATACTCAACTGAATTTCCACACGACTCATCAAACTTGTCTGAATGTAAATACATTTGCAAGGTTTTTATATTCAACAACAAGTAGTTTTATCCGTGGCAACGCACGGGCACGAACCTAGTTATATTTAAAAAATTATTGTTGCTTGGGTATTTTGTAAAAAAGTTACTGTTATTATATTTTTTACATACTTTTAAAAGTTAGCACTGCCAGTCCGTGGCTTAACTAATGGTGTTAATGTTTGATTATCACACCACCGACCCAAATCTAACCACCCAGACCACCACCCACCCACATACATATAAACCAACAGTGAAGGACCCTTTTCATATTACGTGTAAAAAGTTTGTAGTTGCTTAGTTATTATGTATAAAAAAAATTACCATCATTATAAATTTTCTACATAGTTTTTAAATGAGAAAAATACAGTTTACACCCTCGAATTATCACAAAAGTATAATTTTCAACCTTCAACTACAAACTGTCAAAACCGGGTGAATTTGGCCCTTTGGGTGGTTTCAAAGGCGATTTTCATTATGTGAAAATTAAAGATATTCAAGTTTAGACTCAAACCATCATAAATAATTTATTTTAAATAAATAAATACAAAATGAACGCCAACATTTTTCTAAAAATGTAACTTATCTATTGGCACTCTACTTGTCAGTTATTCGGATTCAAATTTTTCATACTCCTTGCATTTGTTTGCTTGTAGTTATACCTTGAAAGATATCTAGGCCCCTGAGTGGGTTTTGGTGTTTAGATGTCAAAACACATATACGTTTAATCTCGTTATCTAGCATGTGTGCAGGTGCTAAAGTTGAACAAGCAAAACATATGATGAAGTACGACCCCTCAAAAGGAAATGAAAAGGTGGTGGTTGAAATTTACTCGAAGAGTAGACTTTTGTTTTATTTTTGAGTATAGGAACCCCGTACTGAGGGACTTTGATCTATAAGTTTTGACTTAGAACTAGTGCTCAAGAGAACCCATACAAATACTTGTAAGCCACAAAAACCACTTCAAAATGATATTTTGAGAGTGTCTCTGCCAAAACCGGAGTCTCCGAGTCTATGTCCGGAATGTCCGGGAACAATGTCTGGAGTATCCGGGTACCCTTTCGCCAACGGCAGATCTCCGGATCTCTGTCCGGAATGTCCGGGGACAATATCTGGAGTATCCGGATATTTATCCGGAGTATCCGGGCACCCTTTTGCCAACGGCTAGTTTTTATGAGTGAGGGTATAAATACCCCCCATACCCCTTCAGCCAGCCCTCTCTTGCCCATTTTTCGAGCTGAACAGCCTTATAAGCTTTTCAAGAGCTCTCTCACTCCCTCTCTTCATTTCTTGAGAGATTCCTTTGAGGGATTCAAGTGAGAGTGTTGCAAGAGAAGAAATCCGTGCTAGTGAGCTGTCATTCCATCCTCTTGAGCACTTAGTCCTCATCAAGCCGGTGGATTCAAGTTTGTTACTCTTGGAGCTTTGAGCTCCTAGACGGCTAGGCGTGCTCGTGAATGCTCAGCTGAAGTTGTGAGCATCACGGGAAGTTTGTAATCATCTTTCCTCTTGGAGGAACTCATAGTAAGTGACATTAGGCTTGAGCATTGGTCTCGCCCTTGGGTGAGGAGCATAGGAGTTCTTGAGCACCGTCTCTTGAACTCTTCCTCAACGGAGACGTAGCTCCTTTGGGAGTGAACTTCGGGAAACAAATCTTTATCTCTCTGTTTGCTCTTTACTTAAGTTGTCATCTATTTGCTTGCGACACTAACTTTCTAGGGTTAGAGCTTGATCTACTTATTTACAAGCTTCTAGCTTGAACCAGTTGGTGAGTGTTGATGCCAGATTTTGACACGTGTTGAATCGGCGTCAGGAGGAGAGGTTGGCCGATGCGGCAGATCTAAAGGCTACAGTAGAGAATCGGCCGATTGAGGTAATGGTTGGAAATCGGCCGATTGGTGATGCAGCTTGCGCCAATAGATTGGAGCCACAACAGAGGATCCCGGTCAAAAGTGGCCTGATGTTGGTCAACGGAGCGATGCTGATTCGGTCGAGAAGCAATGGAAAAAGTCCTGATTGGATTAGGAGACGGCGGCGGAAGATTCTGCGGGAGTTCGTTTCCTTTATAAAAATATTATAGATATAGTAGTTTTTCTGTTTAAAATAAGATTATAACAAGTCGTAATCGACCATGAGTCCTGGTTCTAGGGTATAAATAGGAGTCGCCAGGGCTTTGTAAACAATCAATCAACAAAACACATCTACTTTTTCATAGTACTTTACTTTCAAGTCGGCGACTTCGCCATTACTTTTTCTTCTTTCACGAGTTCGTACGGATTGGCAGGGCTGCATCGACTCGATCTCCGGCCAATTGGTAGGTTCCGCTTATCGAATAACATCTGAGCTTTAACCTCGGGCGCATCGCTGTGGTTTCGTTTGGATTTATTCACCAGTTATCGATATTTACTAGAATTATAGGTTTTACCTGTTGTTCTAGTATTATCACCAGTTATCCAGCTTGAGATTGGAACTATCGGCTTTATCATCGCTCTTCGTCGTTCATCGTCATATAGCCGATTAGATCTATTTTAAGTGTTGCATCTGTAATAATTGTTTAGATCGCCCCAGCAGTTTTCTTTGCAATTATTACGCGATTATCGGCTGATCCATAGCCGGTCATCTTCATAGCAAATCGGCCGATTCGCCAACGCGCTCTTCGGGACAGATCGGAACCCCAGCCGATCGGGACGCCCGGAATTTAATACTTTTATTTCCTTATCAATCAACAGGTCAGATTGACTGGCACGCCACGCGAACCGCACCAGGGCAATAACCCGAATAGGAGCTAAGCAGATTCTCCCGATTCGTGTGTCCGACGCTGAAGACCATCGGCCAATTCCTGGCCGATTTTTAGCGCCAACACACTTTTGGCAGGCCCGGTGGGACAACCTCAAGATCCAATATGTCAAAGAACGCAGAAGTTTCCGAGAACAATATCATTGAGGTCACAGAAGCGGATCTCAAGGACGACCAAAAGGAAGAATTGGCTAAACATCTGGAAGATTACAAGAGGATGTATCTGCAGTCGTTCAGTCGTACCAGAAGCAGGGAAGCAGTCAAGAAAGCTCCTCTTCCTGTTCCCCGCCACATCACCATTGCTGAGGATTCGGGCAAGATGTCCGATATGATCCAACAGTCTGTTTATCAGGCTTTTATCGACCAATCCTCGGTGATGACCAACACGGTGTATAACGCCGTCATCAGCTCTCTGGTCAGCGGAGCAGCCCAAGGATATCAGGGGCCAGCGTATACCCCGCCGATTGCACCTCCAGCCAGAAGCTCACCTGGCACGTCCCACTCGGCTCCTCAGCCGATGTCGACGCAACGCGAAGGATACAACACTCCGTTGCCTCCAGTGTCTCCAAGGTATAATGGTGCACCATGTTTCCCATTGCAAGCACCGCTTCAGCCTGTCCAGATTGCCTCTGTGCAATCGCTGCCCACAAACTCATTGCCTTGGGGAGTATCGGCAACGGCTGCTTTTCCCGATCAATCAACCGGACAGGGGAACTATCCAATCCAGGCGTCGTTCCAATCGGCCATCCGGCCGACGATCCCCCAATATCAACCTGTCCCGTCAGAAATCGGCAGGGGGGCAGGCGCCGTAGAAGCACTCCGAAGCACGGCGCCGATGACGATGTACGAGGTCCCTGATTTTACCAAGTTTTCGGGGCTAGACGACACATCTACCATGGAGCACGTTAACAGATTCATCATCCAGTGCGGAGAAGCCGCCACGCAAGATGCTCTGAGGGTACGCCTGTTTTCATCGTATCTGTCTGGATCGGCCTTCCAGTGGTTCACCACTTTACCACCTAATTCCATTGTTACTTGGGCCGATCTAGAAAAGCAGTTCCATAAGTACTTCTACGCAGGAGTACATGAGATGAAGCTCTCAGATTTGACCAGCCTCAGGCAGAGGAGCGATGAACCAGTAACTGCATATATAGAGAGGTTCAGAGAAGTCAGGAACAAATGCTATAATCTGGCTCTGACTGATGCCCAGTTGGCCGATATTGCTTTCCAAGGCCTCTTACCACATATCAAGGAAAGGTATGCCTCACAAGAGTTCGAAAGCTTAAGCCAGATCGTTCACCGATTGGCAGGTCAGGAAGTCCGTCCATTTGAGCAGCGGAGGAATTTCCAGAAGAAGGTGGCGTATCTGGAAGGATTTGAATCTGAGGGGGAGGAAGAAATCGGCCTAGCAGAGTGGGTGAAAGGCAAAAAGCCAATATCGTGCCCTTTCGGAAAGAAAGAACCAGAGGCATTCGGCTTTGACACATCAAAGGCCGATAAGATTTTCGACTTATTACTCCAGGAAGGGCAAATCAAGCTATCACTATACCATACCATTCCTTCGGCCGATCAGCTCAAGAAGATGAAATACTGCAAGTGGCACAACGCCACATCTCAAGACACGAATGAATGCAAGATCTTCCATCAGCAAATACAGTCGGCCATCGAGCAGGGAAGACTCAAGTTTGAAACCCCGGCCAAACCGGCAAAGCCGATGAAGATTGACCAGCATCCTTTCCCGGCCAACATGGTTGACACGGGAAGAAACTCACCGCAAACCAAGGTGCTGACGTCGGAATCGGCAAGAAGAAGCGGCGCCGTAGATCCCAGAAAGCAGGTCATGGTGGACGAAGTCAAAGGAAAAAGGCGGGCTAAAGACAAGGGCGAAGGATCAGAGCGATCGCGCAGACCCGTCACCTCCCAATTTTTGCTCAGCAAATATCGGCAGCAGCAGGAACGGTCAAGATACCACGAGGAGATGATACGCCGACACGAGGACCACTGGCAATGTCCGTTCTTCATCCATTGCTGGGAAAACGACCTCCGATTGCCCTCAGCCGATAACTGTCCCGAGTGCAATGGATTAAGCCGCAACGATCGGCCGTTCAAAAGATCACGCTCCAGAGATAGAGAATCAGAGCCGATCAGCAGAAATTGGCGCGAACAAGAAGCACGGCGCCTTTCAGTGCATGATCGGCTGGGGGGCAGAGTTGACCGGTATCACGGGTCGAAAAGTAGGATCAACCAACAGGATCGACTGGGGGGCAAAATCAGCGTACACGATCAGCTGGAAGAGATGGCCGATGACAGGGTGTCAGATGAAAACCCCCTAGGAAGGGAACGAGAATGGGAGCACGCCAAATCATTGGCCAAACCAGTAAACCCCAGGTGGTGCCCTGATGGATTATCCAAATCCCAGAAACAAAGGATCCAATGCCTGCGCCAATGGGAGCAACAAGAAGAAGAGCAGAGGTAGGTGCTGGAAAAGAGAAACGTCAAGTCTCGGGTCTGGCGCCCCAAGAAAAACAACAGCAAGGAAACGGACAGTCAAGAATCGGCAGCTGATGTCAACATGGTGTTCATATTGCCGATGGAGTTCATGGCGCCCGCCGATCGAGACAAGGCGACAAGGATGGAAGAGCAGATGGCGCAATTGGTATTAGAGCCGATGACGGCCACCTTTGAGAAACCAGAAGACGAAAAACGGCAACATCTCAAGGCATTATTTCTCAAAGGACACGTTAACGGACGACCCGTTACCAGGCTGCTAGTGGATGGAGGCGCCGCAGTCAACATCATGCCATATGCCATGTTCCGGAAGTTAGGCAGAAGTGATGAAGATCTGACCAAGACGGACATGATGCTCAAGGACTTCGAAGGCAACGTGTCTCCCGCCCGTGGAGCACTCTGCGTCGACCTCACCATCGGCACGTCGCAGCGGCCAACACGCAACAATGGAGCTGCGAACACGTCAGGTGTATATCTGGCAGGACTTGGGACACTGATTTCCTGAAGGTGTCCGATTTCGGTCTACAGCCGATCCAAGCAGTCGGCTCTGAAGATTCAGAATAGATGGATCAGTTCGTCCGACAAGATGGAAAGCTTGGGCATGGATTTACGTCGGCCGATTCATTAGAGATGGTGGACTTGGGAGATGGTAGCAAGCCAAGGCCGACGTATATTAGTGCTAGCTTGGATCCTGGACATAAGTGTAAATTGATAAGTTTATTAAAAGAATTCAAGGATTGCTTTGCTTGGGAATACCATGAGATGCCTGGCCTAGACCGGTCCATTGTTGAACACCGGTTACCTATAAAATCAGGATATCGGCCATATCAGCAACCTGCGCGACGGTGCAATCCCAAAATTCTACCTGATATAAAGGCCGAGATCACAAGATTGATTGAAGCAAGATTTATCCGGCAGTGCCGCTACGCCGAATGGATTTCTAATATTGTGCCCGTGTATAAGAAGAACGGAAAATTGCGCGTATGCATCGACTTCAGGAACTTAAATCAGGCTACACCAATGGATGGATATCCAATGCCGACGGCCGATGTCTTGATAGATGCTGCCGCAGGACACAAAGTCATCAGTTTCATGGATGGTAATGCTGGGTACAATCAAATATTAATGGCCGAAGAAGATATCTCGAAAATGGCTTTCAGGTGTCCGGGTCACCTTGGTTTATTCGAGTGGGTTGTAATGACCTTTGGGTTAAAGAACGCTGGTGCAACATATCAGCGGGCCATGAACTATATCTTTCACAAGCTCATTGGTGCATCGGTGGAGATTTACATCGACGATGTGGTGGTCAAGTCAAAAGGTCATCAGGAACATCTGGCCGATTTACAAGAAGTACTGGAGTGCACAAGGAAGCATGGGTTAAAAATGAACCCGAACAAGTGTGCATTTGGTGTATCGGTCGGGCAATTCTTAGGATTCATGGTCCATGAGCGCAGGATAGAAGTCAACCGGAAGACCATAGACGCCATCAACAAAGTTGTAGCCCCACAGAATAAAACTGAGCTGCAATCCCTCATCGGCAAGGTCAATTTTATCAGAAGATTCATATCCAACCTGTCCGGGCGTATTCGAGCTTTCACTCCTTTGTTGAAATTGAAGCCCGATCAGGAATTTGTATGGGGAGAAGAACAACGCAGAGCGTTAGAAGATATCAAGCAATATCTGGTTTCACCTCCGGTGTTAGTCCCGCCACAGCCTGGTAAGCCGTTCAAATTATACTTATCGGCTGATGAACAGGCTATTGGATCAGCGTTGGTAGAGGAGTTCGAAGGGAAAGAACAGGTGGTATATTATGTCAGCAGAAGGCTCTTGGATGCTGAAACAAGATATTCCCCGGTGGAACGGCTGTGCTTGTGTCTATACTTCTCGTGTACCAAGCTCAGACACTATTTGTTATCGGCAGAATGCATAGTTGTATGCAAAGATGATGTGGTAAAATATATGCTATCATTGCCGATTTTGAAGGGGCGGATTGGAAAATGGATCCTAGCTCTGTCAGAATTTGACTTAAGGTACGAATCGGCCAAAGCTGTCAAGGGTCAAGTCATGGCCGATTTCGTAGCTCAGCATTGTGGATCGGAAATTGCTGTCGTTGAACCGGTTCCATGGACTCTATACTTCGACGGTTCTTCATGTGGGGCCGGATCGGGAATCGTCATCGTTCTTGTATCGCCTCGGGGGGCAAGTTATGATTTCTCTCTGCCGATAGAAGCATCAGCAACCAATAATCAGGCGGAATACCGAGCCGTCCTAAAGGGTATCCAATTATTAAGGGAAGTCAAAGCTGATGCAGTCGAGATTTTTGGAGATTCCATGCTCATCGTAGATCAGTTAACGGGGAAATCTGAATGCAAAGATGATATCTTGAGGATTTATTATGAAGATTGCCTTGAGCTGTTAAAGTAATTCAAGTCAGCAATAATTGAGCACATACCCAGAAATTATAATGAGGAGGCCAACAGGCTGGCCCAACACGCGTCCGGATATCGGCCGATTCAGGGAACTATGATTTTGGAGCTCGCGGCCGATGATTGGCGAAAGGAGATTGCCGATTACTTGAAGGACCCGTCCCAGAAGGTGGATCGGCGAATGCGTTTCCAGGCCACGAAATATGTGTTACTTGAAGATGATTTGTTTTACCGGACTATTGATGGGGTTCTTCTCAAGTGCCTGGGAACAGAAGAAGCAAAGGTCCTGATGGGGAAAATCCATGAAGGCGTATGTGGAGCCCATCAATCGGCTCACAAGATGAAATGGATGATTAGAAACAATGGGTATTATTGGCCAACGATTCTTGAGGATTGTTTCAAATATTATAAAGGTTGCCGAGATTGTCAGAAGTTTGGCAATGTGCAGCGCGCGCCAGCATCGGCCATGAATCCAGTAATCAAGCCGTGGCCGTTCAGAGGTTGGGGAATAGATCTCATCGGACAGATTCACCCTCCATCGAGCAAAGGGCATAAGTTTATATTGGTAGCCACCGATTATTTTACCAAATGGGTGGAGGCAGTTCCTTTAAGGAACGTGACATCGGCCGATATGATCGAGTTTGTTAAGAACCATATTATTTATCGATTCGGTATTCCTCAGACTATCACAACTGATCAAGGAACGATGTTCACATCTGGAGAATTTGGAGAATTCGCCGCCGATATGGGGATTAAATTATTAAATTCTTCTCCATACTATGCTCCAGCCAATGGCCAAGCCGAATCGTCCAATAAGGGGATAATCAAGTTGATCAAGAGGAAGATAGAGGAACAACCCAAAAAGTGGCACATGTCCTTGGCTGAATCTCTATGGGCTTATCGGATGGCTTGCCACGGAGCCACTAAGATATCTCCTTATCAGCTGGTATATGGTCACGAGGCAGTCCTGCCTTGGGAATTAAGGACAGGGTCAAGGCGTATATCGCTTTAAGATCAGTTGACGGCCGATGACTATTCCTTCCTCAAGAAGGGTGAGCTCGATGACTCAGCAGGTCAGCGGTTGAGGGCCTTGATTAGCATAGAAGAAAACAAGAAAAGGGCGGCCAGATGGTATGACAAAAAGGTCAAAGTTAAACAATTCTCCCAGGGAGATTTGGTATGGAAGTTGGTGCTGCCGATAGGGTCTAAGGATCCCAAATTCGGTAAATGGTCGCCCACTTGGGAAGGTCCGTATAGAATCGGCCGATGTGCTTCGGGAAATGCATATATTCTAGAAACTATCGAAGGGGAAGAATTCCCAAGAGCTTTAAATGGGAGATATCTGAAGAGGTACTATCCAAGCATTTGGGTAGACGCATAACTTGCAGTAAGATACATCAAGACAACATGGCCGACTCCTATCGACTTTTGTCTACATAGCCGATGTAGAAATGACATCGCCTTGAGGAGGAAATTTTTTTCCGTTTGGTCTGACCAATCCATTATTCGATGAAAACAACAGAGTACATGGCCGACATGGTACAAGTCGCCCTTAGAATAAAAAATACCAATATATCTATTGATTACACTTGCTCTTGATTTTTCTCTCGATCCGGCCTAGTTCTATCAGAAGGCGGGTTTTCTTCTCCTTTAGATTCTCCATGGAGGCTTCAGTCTCAACTTGATGGCCCAGTCCTATCAGAAGGCGGGCCTTCTTCTCCTTCAGATTCTCCATGGTGGCTTCAGTCTCAACTTGATGAGGGAGTGGAGTACTCTTTTCAGTTGGCAATCGCTTGGAGCAGTGAGCGTTTATACGGTCCCAATACTTCTGGACATCAGCAGGAATGTGACCTTTAAGTTCTTCAGAGTGAGCTCTTTTCAGATCTATGTCTGCCTGCGACAGTGGTTCGTCTGAATGCATAACCTCAATCGCTCGTTCCAGGCTGGGACTGAGACGTTTTGGCTAAAGAGAGATAAAAAGCTACCCAGCACCAGAGCGATTGGGATGTCAAGGGGAGAAATAGAAGAGGGTTCTTACCTGGTTGACAGAGGAGGAAGAAGACGAAGAAGACATTTTGATGTTCAGTTTGGGAGGATAAAGATCCAGTTATTGGAGAAGGAGAAGATGGGTAATGCATATGCCTCTGGAAAGGGTGTGGGATCTCATACTTATAGAGAGGAGAAGGTAAATGGATGGTGGGATACGTCATATCAGAGTAAAAGCATTCATAAATGCAAAGCTGTCAAAAGAAGTGGTCCAAGACCAAATTGGCGCATTTACATTAAAGGAGCATTAAATGTTTACAACATTCTTTACAACCCAAGGAGGGCATCTATGGCCGCGATAGCTCGTTGCCTAATCTGATCGGCCAAGTCTAATACCCTTTGGTCGTCGTCGGCCGATCCAGGAATTTCTGGCATATGGCAACGAAGTCTTATCGCTTCACAGGCCAGGTTCTATCTTTCTTGTTTCAGCCCGGTGATGACGGATGGGAGCTCTTGAAGCTTCTTTTCTTCAGCAGCTATGTCTTTGGTTACTTGCTCCATCTCTTTGGCTAGCACTGCTCTCCTCCATTTAAGGCGATCTATCGTGCCGACGATATCCGGGCGAGAGCTCTCGAGGAAGTTGATCCGTTGGTGCACCTCTTGGGTTCGGTGCTTGTAGGAATCGGCTTCCTCCCGGGTCTTTGCTAGCTGGGCACGATCGGCCATATGACGCAGGGCCCTGAAAACTGAGGTTTGTATCGATTCTATATATGCAGCAGGTTCCAAAGTTTCTGTTGTTTCTTCCGGAATTCGGCCTTTGATGTCACTAAGAAGCCGCCGAATCGGCGAAGCATCTTCCACTAATCGGCCGATATCATCCTGGAGGAGGACCCGCATGCTCTCGAGCTTGGCACGGACATCGTCAGAAATTGAGCTCGACGGAACTTGGCGCGAAGCGACTTCTTCATCATCAGGCAAAGAAACCGCGAAGGAGAAAAGGCTGTTATTTGGAGTGTCTTGTTCCTGCGGAAGAATAAAGACAAAGATCAGCAAGCAGTAAAGGGGGATCGGCCGATTCCGGTGATAAATTTGTTACCTCCTTGAAGCGGATCTCTCTTGCTTGCGCCGATGGTAGTGCTTCCCTCGTCTCAGGAACCGGTATGATCGGCTCATCAGAGGAAGAGGACTCAACCACTATCAACGCTCTGCTTGGGACAGCTTCCTGAAAAGATATGGGAAATAGATTCTATGAGTATACTATGGAAAGTTGGATAGGATGATATGATATATTTGCCATACCTCTGTTGGTCTTCCGGCCGATGTTTGTTGAGGAGGTTCGACCGACGCACCCAAATCGGTCTGCTTCAGAGTCAGTTAGTTTTCTGAATGTCGAAGAAGTTGAGTTAAGAGATTATCTACCTTGATAAGGAGGGTCGCTGGTGTTTCGGCTTCCGCTTGGGATGTGGCCGATTGCTGTGTGGATTGCACTGGAGCAGCCTGTGCAGCCTGGCAGAAGGGGGAAGTTAATATTGATAGAGCACTTAAAGATATGTGAGGTATGCGAGGTTACCTGAACAGCTTCCACCAGCAGCGATGCCGCGGCCGATCCGACTTCTGCGGCAATTTGGGGATCGGCCATCTCGGTAGTCGGCAAGGCTGGAGGAGTTGGGGTTTCAGCAGATACTACCGCGGATTGGTCAGTCGATCCGATGCAGGCACGCACTCGACGGCTTGTCGTCTTTAAGGTTGGCCTTTTCGGCGTTCGTTTCCATCGGCCGCTAGTGATGTCCTTGATGCTCGGAGCATGATAGTTGATAAGAGGATATGGTGTATATGGACGATCGCTCTCTATCGGCCTGCCGCTTCGGCTCCGTATCGGAGGAACTTGGCTTTCAGACTGAAGAAATAAACACAAGTTAACGGTAAGATTATAGCATGGAAAGAAATAATACTGAAATCGGCTGGGAGAAAGGTCATACCGCTGCACTTGGATCGATGTTTTCTGGGTCCAGAATGTTGCAATATGTTGATGGGGATATGCAGAAGAGGTATTGCTTCCATTCTGCCCACCACAGTTTGAATTGTTGAACGGCAAAAGGGGCCACCGTCCAGTTGTTCAGGTTGATAGTGCTGGAGTCTGGCACTAAGCCGCACAACCGATTGTAGTCAAGGCTCTTGGTCAGTTCATCTCGGAATTTTGCTTTCCCGGCAAAGTAAACCTGAATCGGCAGTTGACCAAAGCCCAGTTGCCTTGCTGCGGCCGATGGATTATAGAACTCATACGTGGGAGAATCCTTTCCAGAGAAGAAATTGGCCGGTAAAATCCCTGGCTTGATCAGGGTATCCATAAGTTCACTGTCAAAAGTGTGAGTGGACAAGTCGTAGCAGACAGGAAGCTCGAAAATCGGCCCTACTGTCTGATATGGATACCAACTGACAGTCTCTTCACTGAAGCCGTTGTAGAAGCATCTGAAGTATTCGGCCGTTCGAGTTGCAGTGAATTGACAGCCAGGGAAGGCCGATGCCGCTTCTTCGAAAGATGTACAGCGTCGTCTGATGGTGGGGTTTTCCTCTGACTCAATATTGGGAAAAGTCTTGATTTCTATTTGTTGCTGGGAAACCTTGCTCATATATAAGTTGAGCCAGAGGGTGATAAACCACCAGGGACCGCCAGGATTCCCAATCGGCTCCCCTTTTGACAGTCTGACGCCGATTTGGTGCATCATATGATAGGCCGATCCTAATAGATGCTTCCCAAGGGGGACGGCCGATCCTAGTGACAGAGCTTCAGCCAAGGCTTGGGTATTAGATGAAGGACCAACTGCTCTACCAAAGAAAAAGTGTTTCTCCAACCACATCATTAGGAACGCCGTATGTTCTCTCTTTGAAACTGTCCCAGTCCTCATATTCTTGCTGATATACCCATTCCATCCGCCGATTCCTTTGGTTTCTAGCCGATGAGATGGTTTGATCAGATAATCAAAGGGGGTGTCAGAAGAAGAGATATCAAGGCCGGTCAACAACAAGACATCAGCCAAGGTGGGAGTCATGGGTCCATGTCCAAAAAGGAACGCGTTGAGTGCGTCGGACCAGAAGTAAGAGGCCGCTATCACTAAGGGCTCGTTTTTCTCCATCTGGGACAGAGAGAGATCAATGCATTGGCCGATTTTCAGTTCATCCCACTGAACTCTTCTAGATTTGGCTATTCTATGATACCATTCTCTCCAGCCAAGGGTCTCATTCGGCCAAGACCTAAAGACACCTGCCCACTGACCTAAATCCATGGGCGATTGCTTGAACGGAATTCTGTGAGTTTCTAGGTTGATCAGGTCGGTTGGATCTGGATTCCCCATGGGGCCTAGGCAAATAAGTTCGGAGGATTCGGAAAGAGGAATAGTAATCTGGTGCCTAACTTCCTAAAAAGAAGGAAAACGGGGAAAAACTGAGAATGGGGCCAGAAAATACTTGAACAGTAGAAGAGCAAAAGGGGAAATATTCGGATGATTACCTCCGGGATGAAGCTCATCGTCGCCGATGGAGCCGTTAGTCGAGCCGCCGATGGGGCCGCCGTCGCTGAGGGGGTTGCCGACAGAGCCTCCGTGGTTGGAGAAGTTGCTGATGGTGCCGCCATTGGGAAGTTGGAGCAGGTCGCAAGCGAAATCGCTGGAGGGAGCAGTTGGAGATCGAGAGGGCTCGGAAAGAAGATGAACAGTGGTTCGCTGGAGGAAAATACTAGGCTCGTGGAGAAAAGTAGACGGAGAATGCCAGTACTTAAGGATAATCCGAGAGAGAAAGGGTAAAGGCGGGATTTTTGCCGCACCGTCTACACAAATTCCAGGGGAACAGTCGTTTCGAGCGCCCGGTCCGAGGAAATTGCAATCATTATGCAAAAGACTGTGAAACGGAAGGAGATTTTTACTGCGCCCGTTTCGGAGAAAAAGATTAAAGAAAGGAGTTTTGAAGTAAAAATTATGTTTTACTCCGAAACTTGGGGGCATGTGTTGACGCCAGATTTTGACACGTGTTGAATCGGCGTCAGGAGGAGAGGTTGGCCGATGCGGCAGATCTAAAGGCTACAGTAGAGAATCGGCCGATTGAGGTAACGGTTGGAAATCGGCCGATTGGTGATGCAGCTTGCGCCAATAGATTGGAGCCACAACAGAGGATCCCGGTCAAAAGTGGCCTGATGTTGGTCAACGGAGCGATGCTGATTCGGTCGAGAAGCAATGGAAAAAGTCCTGATTGGATTAGGAGACGGCGGCGGAAGATTCTGCGGGAGTCCGTTTCCTTTATAAAAATATTATAGATATAGTAGTTTTTCGGTTTAAAATAAGATTATAACAAGTCGTAATCGACCAGGAGTCCTGGTTCTAGGGTATAAATAGGAGTCGCCAGGGCTTTGTAAACAATCAATCAACAAAACACATCTACTTTTTCATAGTACTTTACTTTCAAGTCGGCGACTTCGCCATTACTGTTTCTTCTTTCACGAGTCCGTACGGATTGGCAGGGCTGCATCGACTCGATCTCCGGCCAATTGGTAGGTTCCGCTTATCGAATAACATCTGAGCTTTAACCTCGGGCGCATCGTTGTGGTTTCGTTTGGATTTATTCACCAGTTATCGATATTTACTAGAATTATAGGTTTTACCTGTTGTTCTAGTATTATCACCAGTTATCCAGCTTGAGATTGGAACTATCGGCTTTATCATCGCTCTTCTTCATTCATCGTCATATGGCCGATTAGATCTATTTCAAGTGTTGCATCTGTAATAATTGTTTAGATCGCCCCAGCAGTTTTCTTTGCAATTATTACGCGATTATCGGCTGATCCATAGCCGGTCATCTTCGTAGCAAATCGGCCTTTTCGCCGACGCGCTCTTCGGGAAAGATCGGAACCCCAGCCGATCGGGACGCCCGGAATTTAATACTCTTATTTCCTTGTCAATCAACAGGTCAGATTGACTGGCACGCCGCGCGAACCGCACCAGGGCAATAACCCGAACAGGAGCTAAGCAGATTCTCCCGGGTCCTGTGTCCGACGCTGAAGATCATCGGCCGATTCCTGGCCGATTTTTAGCGCCAACAGTGAGAAACACTTAGAAGGAACCCCTGGTACTTGCAAATTTACTCAATCTAAATTCCCTGCACTAGTTTGTCACTGAAATTTCATACCCAGACATTCCGGATATAACATCCAGAAACTCCGGACATCAAGTCCGGAGTATCCGGACATATATCCGGAGTATCCGGACATTTGGGTTACTGACTGTTTGAAAAATATTTTAAAGTTGCAGATTAGCCTATTCACCCCCCCCTCTAGGCATCTTGAGGTCCTTTCATACCTATTATTTTTGGATAAATAATATTTAAATAGAGCAAAAATAGATAGGTTATATTGTTAGAAAAATTTTGGTACTAGTTTCATATTTTTCTGATTTAAAATGAATTAGTTTTGATTTTTTAGATCTAGCTAGAATTTTTAATTTTTTTAAAAAATACAAAACCACCTTTGTAACCACCCATAGGACCAAACTTATCCGATTTTGATATTTGGATACCCTCGTTATCCAATTTTTTATAGTTAAGAGTTGAAAATCAAACTTTTATGATAGTTTTAAGAGTGTAAACTGAATTTTTTTTTCTTTTTAAATAAATTATCACCGTCGGTTGGTAAGGGTGGTTATTTTGAGCTGCCCGCCCACCCACCAACCCACTTACACATAAACCGATGGTGAAGGAAGATTTCGGACCGTCGGTGGTAGGACACTTACGCACTAGTGTCAATCCGTGCCAAAGCCATATGATTCCCAAACAATTAACTTTTGGCTGAACTCGTCATCCAGAGCTGAACTCGTTCTACGTCGTCTCTCCTGTTGGCTGGCCGAATGGGTAGTGGTTGGTGACTTGGCAGTGTGAACATCGATCATGTATTAATTAAGAAGAGAAACGTAGAGGCAAGCAGCCATGCTTAAACAGATCACTAGCTACCTAATACCGGGAACCACTGGCCTAACGGGAGAAGTTGGTGGATCCATCAGCTGGAACATGCATGTCAAGTGAAGAGAAGTGCTCGCTTGGTCAAGTCATGCATGTTAAACAAATGACGACGCATGATGAGATCGATGTAGTATCTACCTTTGGATCGATCGGCTTCACCACCAAATGAGTAGACTTGCTTGCATTCCACCATTGCTGAACAAAGAGCTAGCTTCACTGAGAACGAAGTGCCGTTGACGATGGGCCGCCGCTTCTCCGGCGCGGTGCAGTGGTGGGAGGAGTGGCAGCTGCGCGTCCTCGCCCTAGCCAGCCTCTTCCTCCAGTACTTCCTCTTCGTCGCCCGCCCCTCTGCGTAAGCGCCGCATCCCATCCTGGTTCAGATTCGCAATCTGGCTGGCCTACCTGGGCAGCGATGCCGTCGCAATCTACGCGCTGGCTGCTCTCTTCAATCGACACAAGGAGGAGGAGTGGGTATCCAACAACGTGGAGGCACTGTGGGCGCCCATCCTGCTGGTGCATCTCGGCGGCCAGGACGGGATCGTTGCCTACAACATCGAAGACAACGAGCTATGGACACGGCATGTCCTAACAGCGGTGTCTCAGGTTAGTGTCACCCACCTTTCATCCCCTCTTTTTTTTTGTCTCTCTTCCTTCTTCATTTCCCCACCATTAACATGTGCCCGTACGTGACAGAGCCCGATCACGGGCGAGCTCGCTGGGGCTCAAGCTTCCCTGCGCTCACAACAATTTGAATAGGGCAACTTCAACGTTTCACATGATGTGGAATTGCCTTTTATATGTACTCATCATTTTTGAAAAATACATGGTTCGGCATTTCCTTTTTTTCTCGAACACGTAAGAATGTTGTGTATCATTAAATTAAAAGAAAAAAAAAGAAGAGAGGAATTCGCCCCTATGTAAAGAAACAAACTACCATGTCTAAACACCACTCTAATCGTCTGACCAACGGGCAAAGAGGTACAGTAAGAAATACCTCAAGCCTCAGCCACCCTCCAAAACAGCAGCTCCTCGCCAGCGAGCACCAGAATGTTTCCACCATCGAACACACCATGGACCACACACCTATTACAATATTTCCACAAAGTCCAAGCACCAAGAATAACAAGGGAGCTGAGCCCGAACAGCAGCAATTGTTCTCTCCCACTACTCATCAAAAGACGCCTCCCATATATCCGTGGAGCAAGCATCTGCATGTAAACTGTTTGCAGCAGTTTGAACCAAAATCCTCTGACAAAAACATATGATTCAACATCTCAACAAACCTAGTTCAACATTTTAGAAAAAAATAGTTAAACAATCTTTTCATAAACATTAAAATGGTGTACTCAAAATGTTGAAACAGCAGATTCAGATTATTGAAATGTTTGTTGGAAATGATGATTTTCTATATATTAAAAAAGGATCAAAATACATCACCATCAAAATTTGGTTCAAAAGAATTTTTAAACAGCCACATAGTTTGAGAGAAACGCTTTAGAAAGTTTGGTTCGCATCAAAGTTTCCCACCAGCACCCATCAAAATTTTATAATGGCATCAGTTAGTAATTTAGATATAGATTTAGATGTTACTTAGACTTTTTTCATAAAGGCGTAAGTGGATAATTATTTAAAAAGAAGAATATATTAAATGCTAGTATTATTTACCAATGATGAATAGAGTCTACCGAAGTTACGGTAAGATATTTATGGTTTTTTATAAGAATTTTTATGATTCTCTATTTTTTTTCTAGTGCGTCTCGTGAGGACTCGTAAAGGAGTCCTGAATTAGTTCTTGTTAAATCCTAGGTTTAAAACTTTTGTTGAAAACATTCAAGATTGGCGAAGTCACCACAGGCGCTTCGTTGTCGACGGGCACGTCGCCTACCACTGAAAGAATAGTGCCGGTTAAATCCTGGAATAAATTCAGGAAAATGCGAGTACCCATGCCGAGTTGAGGACTTGAATCTGGGTGGACAGGTTCTACCATAAGGAACCTTACCAGTTGAGCTACTCTCAGTTCGCCATACAAGCTAATTGTTTGTGTATATTTTCTTTTTCTTGCAAAAGGTACTTCTTGGATTCCATGTAGGTCGTTTTAACTTTTCTAGATTCATAAATTTTGCTATGCACCTACGAAAGGTGCCTTGATGTCGCCTAGAGGGGAGGAGTTGAATAGGCGGATCTGAAATTTAATCAAAATAATTCGCAGCGGATGAACCAGGTCCGGCTCAGCTGATCCTACCCCGGCTCAGCCAGTCCTGACCAGCTCAACCTGCACTAGGAGTTTGATTTAAAAAACCACACAAATACAGCCAACGGAATTTAGATCCACAAGTTATCATAGCCTTATGAGGATGTATTCTTATAGATCCATAGAACACCTATACTTTAATCATACTAAACTAAACAAAGAGATCGGGGTATGAACTTTAAAAGTCAACTAGAACAAGGATATGAACACCAAGAACAAGCAAACCAAGAGTGGAGACGTATCGATTTGTTTATCGAAGTTTGGCTACTTCCAAGGAAGCACCTACGTCCTTGTTGAGGGGCTCGGTAGCACTTGAGCCGAGTCTCTATCAACCCTTTTTCTCACTTCACTAACTTGATCTCTTCCCTTGTGGAGGCGAGATCGATGCCTTCATAAACTTTCCGTGGCTCACCACAAGCTTAGGAGCTCATCGGGCAATGTCTAACCATCTAGGAGGCTTCACCTCCAAGAGTAACAAATGCTTACGGATTGCTTGACGAAGTCCACAAGTGCTCAAGGATGGGAATGGCTCACTCTTGCTTTCAATCACTCAATCTTTCACCCTCTCAACCCAACTCACAAGATATCTCAAGGAAACTCACAAAGAGATAGTGGGGAGAGCTCAAATGGATTCTAGAAGTTTGTTTTTCGTGTTGGAGTCAGCAGCTAAAGAAGGAGGGATGAGGGGTATAAATACCCAACCCTCCCAAACTAGCCGTTATGTGCATTCCCGTGTAATACCGGCTCAGCCGATCTGGACCGGCTCAGCCACTATTTGGAATAGAAGGCTTTTCTCTGCTGGTGGTCTGGCTGGCCAGAGAAATACCAGCTCAGCCGCTATTTGTCCAGAAACACTTTCTTGGCTGATGGTCCGGCTGACCAGTGAAATACCAGATGAGCCGAACAACACAACACAACTCTAACTAAAAAGGTCATAACTTTCTACTCAGAAATCCGAATTAGATGATCGTAGACTTAATGGAAAGCTTATTCAGAGGGCTATCCAACCCAACCAAAAACAAGCACCAAGACCTCCAAATGCATGTGTTGTGCCATATGTTTCTGTCAAGTTAGCACTTGGGTTTTGTAAGTTTGAGCACTAGGCTAATCAAACCATCCAATGTTGCATCCCTCTTGATAGAGCGGCATTCCTATACTCAATATTAAAGATAAAATCTAATTCAACCACTTGAGCTTGAATAACTTGAGCCTTGCCGCTTTTCTTCAATTTTCACTGCATAAAGGTGCAACATTTCTTGTCTCTTGAGCACGCCATCTTTGAACTAGTGACTTGTGATTCCTCAATGAATATGATCAACAAATAACTTCATATCCACAAGTCACTTTGATTCATCATCATTCAATAATGATTTGATGCTTTGCAAGATAAGACTCCTTATGGCCTTGATCGGTTCGTCGACGTTCGGTCGATACTTGCTTCTTCACCCTAGCATCGGTTCTTCAGCGCCAAGCCATTTGCTTACCTTTCACCACTGCTTAGTTTCTCATAGCCAAGCTATTGCTAACCCTTCACCATCTTGCCATCGAGAGTCACATATAGCATTACATCAACAATAAGCACTTATTGAATTCCATTTCAACATTTTGGTCATCCTTTCCAATTATCTTAACCATGAAGTATTATTATTTCTTCAACATAAGTATTCATTGAATTCTATTTCTTCAATATCATGATCTATGCTTTTGACTGTATACTTCCATGCCCATATTGTGACCAAGTAAACTTGTATCTTCATTGTACTTTGTCAACGATCTTCTTTCTTAATTAAGAATACCATTCATATGACCAAGCAAACTATCATTCCAAAACCCTTTGGTTCACAATTACTCTTGATCAATATTCTCTTCACATCAATATGCACACATATATTCTATTTCTTTACCATTCCTTCATTTCACTACCTTTCTCCATATTGATATTGTGACCAAACAACTTTTCATATAAACTTCTTATTAAACAACTAAGCCATTGGTCAACATTCCTTTCAAAGTCGTAAACTTGATCAATCTTCATGCAATTTTCACTTTTCTTTGATTGTACAAGTAAACCACCAATAAGATCATACAATTGCATTTGCATCTTTGTCTGTATTGTTTACTCCAATCTTTGCTTGCCATAACTTTACTTTTTCATACTTCATACAACATGAGCTTGCCTTTGTCATTTCTAATAAAAGTCTATCGAAAACTCAACAAGCTCATTAGTCATTTAATTGTTTATGTCATTCAATCATCAAAACTCACAAGGGGCCTAGATACATTTTCAACCTAGACATACATTATATCTAGGTACGTAACAGATACTATAAATTAAATAAATCCAAAACTAACTACATTTTGGAACGGTGTGAGTAGTAATTGAAAGTGTATACTTACTGGTGTGTCCACCACTTGTCATTTCAGATCACCGTGGCCATTTACGTGTTCCACAAGTCATGGTCAGGGGACAAAAGATTGTTCCAGGCGGCAATCTTAATTTTCGTCATCGGGATTATTAAATGCTTGGAGAAACCCTGGGCTCTGAGGTGCGCTAGCATCAGTAGCCTCATGAAGAGTAACACTGCTAGTTCCAGTTCCAGTTCAGGCAGCAGCGCTCCTGAAACGTTTGATGAAAGGCAGGACAAGTTATACAAACTGTTTGTAGACATTGGACCCCATGGAGATCTAGATTGGGTGTCAGCTCCAGGTAGCGATATACATGACAAGATGGGAGCGGGGCTGTCCTACACTGTCGATCGGCTCTACACCAAGGAGCAAGTGAAAAACAACATGGTCGGCGATGAGCAGGATGGTACCGAGACTGATGGTGGTTGTAGCTCGAAACGCTCGCGGGGCAAGTCTCTGCGGGTAGCGATCGTGTACCTGGCGTTCGTCCCCGTCGCTCTCTTCCACAAGAGCCACAGGAAGTCCTACGACAGCGTGGATGTCAAGGTCACCTACGCCCTGCTGGGATGCACTGCTGCCATGGAGCTCATGGCATATTTTCAGCCGGCGTTTCCTTTCGCCGCCAGCTCGACGGTGTACGGGTTCCCATGGCCTGACAGAGTCACCCAGTACAACCTCGTCGGGTACTTGGCCCGGAACAGGAAGCACCGGTTGCTCCGGAGGCTCCTGCTCCTGCCGGTCTGCAAGGACTACCTCGACCACCTCTGGTGCATGAAGCCGTGCGAGTCCTCCCGCGACATCACCGGCCTCGTCCACGGCTACCTCCAAGACGGGCGGGAGCGCCACATGGCGGACGCGGCCGCCGCGAGGGCCTTCAACGACAGCCGAGGCCAGCGGACCCTGAGGAGCGAGGGGTTGTCCGGCCCCGGCGGCGGCAAGAACCTCGAGCGGAGCCTGCGGGCGCCGTTCGAGAGCGTCCTCCTCTGGCATCTCGCCACGGACTTCTGCTTCTACGGCGGCGACGGCACGGGCACCTCCGCCGATACCCGCGAGGCCGCTCGTCGCAGCAGGGTGGTGTCCAACTGCATGGCGTACCTGCTATTCGTCACCCCCGAGATGCTGATGACCGGGGCCAGGCCCAGCCTGTTCAGGGACGCGTACGAGGAGCTCAAGGGCATACTACCGATGCTGGATGCGGACGAGGGGGAGCCTGCACGGGATGACACGGCACCGGGCAAGAAGAAGGCGGAGGAGGAGCTCGCCGCGAAGATAATCCACGAGCTTAAGGGCGGCCTGCAGGGTGGAGGCGTCGTCCACGACCTTGTTCGCAAAGCTTGGGAGCTCGCCTACGACCTCATGGAGTTTTCCAAGGACAAGATGGAGGAGATCAAGAAGAAGAAAGTCATGGAGGAGGAGGAGATGAAGAAGGCGGGCAATGCCGTGAGTCTAAGCAAGGAGAAGATGAGCGATATCATGAGTTCAGCCAGGAAGGACGGCGACGACAAGATGTGGGAGGTGATCCAGGGCGTGTGGGTGGAGATGCTCTGCTTCTCCGCCGGCCGGTGCCGGGGGTACCTGCACGCCAAGAGCCTCGGCAAGGGCGGCGAGTACCTCTCCTACGTCTGGCTCCTCCTCTCGTACATGGGGATGGAGACCCTCGCACAGAGGATGCAGAGGACGGAACTGACGGAGCAAGGGGACGACAGCAGTGGTGGTGGTGGCGGCAGTGATCGCACGGCTCCGGCTTCACAAGCGACGACGACCATCATCGGCGACGGGGATGAGAAGGCGGCAGAGCTGCATGATGGAGCTGGTCGCACTGCAACCACCACCGATGACGAGAAAAGAGACTACAATAATGGTGGCTCTCACTGCACGACATCAGCCACACCGGCGGCGACCGCCATCACCGGAGACGAGAACGTCTGACAGGGTGACAGGCATACGTACAGTTTGCCAGGTTCTGGAGATCCCTGCGCCCCGTGTTGTCTGCGCAACATTTGTTTCTTTCAAGGGTGTACATCAGGCCATCAGCTACAAGCATGAAAGTCGAGGACGATACAAACATATGATTTGCATTGCTCCAAACATACATGTCGACATCTGATCACTCCAGTGTGAAAAAGTTACAGGCTGACATGCATGCCAATATGCCGTGGCCCTAACGCCCCTGATCTAGACTCTGAAATCTGTACACCTATTTATATTTCCATTTTTCTTTGGGTGTTTCAGGAGATCACCGCTGAGATGACTCCTTGAAGTCCATGTAAGACAGACGGCATAGATAACTGCAGCTCCAGATTGTCATGGCAGATTGTGCAGAATCCTTACGTTTATGAGAAAGACAGCCCTCTGAAAGAAGATGAAATCCATTTTTGGATCTTTGTCTGAAACCCTTCTATGCAAGTGTTCTCAACCATCTGAGGAGCCCAAGAAGACCAGCATCTAGAACGGGGGATTTTTGCTCTAGTCCTGGAAGAACGGCAAAGCAGTAAAAAAGAAGTTATGAGTTACAAGCCGTTCTCAATGCATTGTTCATCAAGTGCTCTACTCTCTAGGACGTAGCATCAAACATGTGACAAATCCTGTTTTACTGAAACATTAAACTCTCTGCTCAAGGAAAGACACGGTAGAGACTGAACTTACCAATATCTGCAGCAACTCGGTGAGCACACATGATCCCTGAGAATGCTACGGCAATGACACCTTGCCCGGGAAAACAGCTATCGCCAACACAATAAAGGCCATCTATTGACTGTAAATTGAGAAATCCAATTTCAGTTCAACAAATCCAGCACACTGACTCACCCAGAGGAAGACGATTTCTTATGCTTACAGTAGTGTTGAAAGGCATTGCCAGTAAGCCCTTCGGTTTACCCCGTGGCATTGGTCCATATGTACCATCATTTCGAGCAAGAAATCTTCGGTGAGTTTTTGGTGAGCCTACCTGGTGGGGAAAACGAATACGTTGCATTAGTAGAGTTGCCAGTAGTAACGATCAAAACAATTCCATTTAATTTTAGTGCATAGTATCAAAAGTAAGCACGACTAGTCAACAAAAGTTTCTGCTATATTATGTATTACCAGACTTGGGATGCATGGAGGTCAACATTTTTTTAACTCAGAACCCAATTGCCATAAAAAAGCTGCACTCTAATGGAAGGTCTGGAGACCATGCTATAATTACTAAATATGGGGTCATTTGAATTTTGAAAGAGTTTATCCAAGAGATTTGTCAAAGAGGTGTCATCATAGCGAGTATGATTTTCGGATTTCGTGCCAACCAAGAAAGTAGAAACATCTCCACATACTAGAAAAATTTGACTATTGTTGTGAGCAAAGACTAAAAAAAAATGACAATCATACTAGATGGACTGTTGTGATCCATAATTGTATACATATTCAGGCATATGGTAATCTTCCATTCACCATTAGATACTTAAATTGCTAGAAAACAGTTCAAAGTTTTTACTAGAATTTATCAAAATCAAAAGTGGAAGATATGTCAGTAGAATCGCAACATGGGAGGCAAGAAGATACCTCTTTGAGGACTATTGAATCTTGGAGACCAGGAAACAACTTCTTTTCAAGCCTTCTGATAATCTCATTGGCCACTACCTCTTTTTTCTCTTCATATTCCTTCCTCGAAAGACCCTGCCAGGAATGAAAACAAACAACACTAAAATACATGGTTTCTCAATATTGATGAAATTTGCATTTCAGCTAGAACACTGTCCTTACTTCCCAGTCTTCTATGCCTGCGGTAGTAAATATATGAAGTATATGATGTCCTTCAGGAGCTAATGATGGATCAAGAACTGTAGGGATACTTAGAAATATGCTTCCATAAGGCTTCTCCAAATTATTCCAATCATCCTGCCAGTTACACACCCAATTAATACAGACTCACACTGCTGATACAAAAGAGATGCCACTAATGTCCCAAATTCTAATGATATAGCATGAACAGCATAGGAGAACATAATGCATACCTCAAGTACAAAATGGTGGCAGTCAGTGCCAGCGGGCAAGACTGAGGCTTTGACACCCATATGAATTGAAAGGAATGATGGCGCCTTAACAAAATTCTTTTGGAAGTTTTTCTCCTCTTCTGGAAGCTCTTTGTCTTTCAAGAGCTTTCCTGTACATTCAAGAAGAGGAAATTAAAGTGCAATAAGTGAAACTGGAAGAGCTAGTTTCCCCTGCTTGGAAATTCCAACAGAAGTTATATGTGCAGAATTACCAAAAGTGTCCCATCTTGTGGCATTTGATATCACCGTTTTAGCAAAGAACTCCTTCCCATTTGATAACCTCACACCAACCTGTAGTAGAGAAGTGATCAGCTAAGATACGAAACCCAACATAAGTACACCTCTTCAAGTCGGTAAAGATAACTCACAGCTTTCCCATTTTCAAGAATGACATTGGTTACATTCGCCTTGTAATGGATTTCGCTGCCCTTTTCAACAAGGCCATCTGCCAGGGATGTCGCAATACCACCAACGCCACCAACTGGATAATTAATCCCCCCAAAGTGCCTATCGCACAATACCTGTTATATTGACACTGAGATAACAGAAGTTCGAACAAATTTGAGATGCGGATCTGAAAGATTAAAATTGAACTTACCATGCTTGCATTTATCATGGGTGTTTGCAAGGCATTGACTGTGCTCACAATGAAACACTACAGAAAAAAATAATTATCATGAGTCTTCAACTAAACTAGAATTGACTGAAGATCACATGGCCAAAGAGGAAAGCTTGAAAAGTGAATCAACTCACAAATATCTCACACCTCGGCATCTATGAAGGAGAGTAGCGCCTGATCTTTTATGAACTTGCGAGCGATATCCCCAGCATTCTGCGGCAAATAATAAGCTGAAAAGAGATAGAACCGTGACTTGTGAATATGACTATTCAATTTTTTTCTAACACACAGCAAATGGTTCTTTCACTTTTTTGGATTATATTTGCTTCAAATAAATTTCTAATTCTTTATATAATTATCCTGTAGAGTGTAAAGACTACATTTTAAATGTGAGTACAGGTCTGCAGTTTAGATACCTAGAGTTAAGCATTCTAGAGGCTTCTGGAAAAATTGCCCAAAAAGATAAAGTGGCTCCTCCAGGGACTTCAGCTCCAATGAATTTAATGAATTGAAGATCTGTTGAAATGTGATTGTGATATAACAGTAACATTGTAAAATACAAGTGTAACACAACAGTACAAGATACAAATACAAAGCTGAAGGTGCTACCTTCCAACATGTGCCGTAGAACTTAAGGATCCCTTCCTTCTCATGCGGGAATTTGCTGATTAGTTCATTGATGAAGTCTTCATACTTCCTATGCACAAGGACAGAGAGATCCCGAGGTAGGTGGAAATGGACTGTAGAAGGGTCAGGCAGGACTTCCATCTTACGCCCAACTGCTTTCAGCGCTTGTGTGATCAAGTTCAAGTTACCCTGGATGGCAACATATGTCATGCTCTCCATTAAAAAGTTGCAATGATAGGTTATACCGAATATGATAAAACAAACACTAACACTACTGCTTAACAAGGAACATCTGAAAGTTAACAAAACGTGCATATCTGCCCCCATTAGCCACGGGCATGTGTTAATTCGCTGAATTGGTCATGAGATAAACACACACACATTTAAATCCCCTGACCTAACACCGCACACTAGCGCGCATCATGCAGTGCACGCTCCACAACACCTAGGCATGCACATTTGAGCAGCGCAGCCATTGTCAGCAGGCTGCTCGTGCCACCTACCCCTGTAACATTCCCATTACAGCGACCTTAAGCTTCATCAGGTTTATCTGATGGCACGGAACAGGCCCAGAGCAGAGCGACTGCAAACTACCCCATCACAGTTTGCCGTCGAGCTGCCAAAAGCAAGCGCAATTTCCCACAATTCACCCTTTCTCGAGAGCATCGGAACACTGAACACCTCGGTTCCCTGAATACGAATTCTAGAAACACGCTTCACTGCGCCACCAGATTCCCTCAAGAGCACCAGGCTCACGCACCTTGTCGGAGAAGCCGAACATGACGGAGGAGCCGACGTCGAAGGTGAACCCGTCGCGGCGGTAGTACCCGGAGCTTCCCCCCGGGATGAGGTACTTCTCGAGGACCAGCACCCGCGCGCCCTTCGCCGCCAGCTGCGTCGCCGCCACTAGCCCGCCGATCCCCGACCCGACCACGATCGCGTCGTACGGACCATGTTCCCCATCCTCGGCCGCCTTCTCCGCGACCGCCACCGCCGCCGGCTTCTCCGAGGCCAGCGCGCCCCTACTCACGCCGCCGCGGGGCCTGCTCGAGGCCCGGAGGCGCGCAGACGGCCGGGCGGCGGGGGCAGCGGGGGCGAGGAGAGGCGGGGCTTGGACGCGCGCGGCGAGCGGCGGCATGGCGACGCCGGAGACGGGCGGCTGCGCTTGGGTTGTTGCGGGGCGGTGGAGCCGAGCGGAGGGGAGTGGAGTGGAGTGCCGCCGTGCGCGCGGGCGTTTAAAGGAAGGAAGGCGGAGGCGGCTAGGCGGCGGGTGCGGACGTGCGGTGGTGGTGTGGAATCTGGTGGGGAGGGAGGCCGGTGGATTCCGGGGCGGGAGGAGACGAAGGCGGGGGGAGGCGCCGAGGCGAGTTGAGTGAGCCAGTGGCGGGCGGAGGGGATGAGGGCCGGGCCGCGGGCGGTGGTGGGCCACGGTGGCAATCCACTGGAGAGTGGATACCGGATTACCGTAGTGGCTGTGCCACCTCATCAAAGTTCAAACCTAGGAAAGTTTTCTGTTTTTTGGTTGAATTCAAACATGGGTTTGATCGTATTATCTACGAATTTTTGACTTGAATGAAAATATAGCGTTTATCCATCACCGTCGACCAATTTGGTAGATCGGATGGACAGTGACAAAGACTAGCTCGCGCACACATGCCCACGAGAAACAAAACAAGACTTTTGAGTGTGTTTAGATCTATCAGCTAATTGGTAGGTAGCTAATAGGATAGAATTTAAATGGGACTAGCTAATACGCAGTTAAAGTCCTTCTAACTATATAAATAATAATTATCTAATTAGTTGGTTTAACCTACCTAATTTCAGTTAATCAGCTAATAAATTAGCTAGATGCAGGGGCGGATCTAGCGGTGCGTCTGGAGGGACTCAAGCCCCTCCTAGTCCCGGGAATTTCATGGAGCCCCTTTTAAGCCCCTCCTATAAATTTGAGGAGGAAGAAGGAGTAAAGGGAAGGCGGGAAGAGGAAGAAGAAGATGAGACCCTCCTGAACTCAATGCTACATCCGCCACTGGCTAGATGGATCCAAACAGAATCTTTATCCATCAATCCCCTTCAAATTCTATCCACAATTGAAGATTTTTGGATCACATGTTTCCTCAGAACCGCTTTATTTTCTTAAAAGCTTGGACTGCTTGCTTTATTAGGATCGAGCTTCAACTCCACATCTTCGAACCAAATGCCTGAACTGCTCCTTGTCCAAACGGAAACAAACCCACTGCCCTAGGGGCGGAAAAGTCCATCACAAAGGGCCCCACATGTCATCCCCTCGCGCGGGCAACATCTTCTTTACATTATCCCCGACGACCCTGGCCGGTCGCGACGCCGACGTGCCGTTACCCGAAATACCCTCCCCCCTCGGCCCCCGCGCCCCACGCGCGCTCGCCGCACCCCGCACCCGCTGACGCGCCGGCCCCACCGCAGCTCCCACCCCACATCCCGAAACCAACCCCACCCCCTCTGCCAGCCCACCCCACCCGCCGCCCCCGCAGACGCGCGGGGCCCAGCACGGCCGCGCGGGTACGTGGGGTGCGGGCGGGCGGGGCGGTCGGAACGTACTCGGAGGCGGACCCGCCCCGTCGCACCGCCGTGTCCTAGCGGGCTAGCAGCAGCCAGCTGCCCTCCCGCACCAACTACTCGTCGAGCACGGCCTCGTCGCCCGCCGGCCCGCCGACGCGTGGGCCCGATAGAGACTGCGGCCCACGGGTCGGTGAGGGGGGGCGGTGGGGCGGGGGAGTGAGGTGGCGGGGTGGTGGTGGACAGGAGGAGGAGGTGGGGCCGGCGGGGCCCACCGGGAGGGGCAGGCGGGCGGTGGGGGTCGAGTGGAGACGAGGCACGCGTCTCGCTCGTCTCACCCCACCCGTTTTCGTGCTCCCTTTCCCCATCGTCTCGCCTCCCCGTCCAGACCTCTCACCCCAGCGAGAGGAGGGAGGGAGGGAGAGAGAGAGAGAGAGAGAGAGGGCTAGGGCTTCGTGCTCCCCCACGCCTCACGCATCGAATCCCAGCCGGATCGGGGGGCGCGGAGTCTCCGGCGGTGCCTGGTAAGGCTAGATCCCCCGCTCGCCTCCTCCTCCCTCTCTCCGATGCCGCGGTGTGGTGTGCAGGCGCCTCTGTTCTGGGGGACGGGGACGGGGAGTTGGGGCCGCTGCGATGGGGCTGCTGTTCGATTTGGGGGGGCCGCGGTTCGGGGTTTGGTTCCGGGGAATTTCGGGACGATGTGGCTGGTGGTGCCTGCTCCTCGTAGCCGATTCGGGGGCGCTCGTCGCGATGGGGTAGCTTCCATTCGGTGGGAATTGGGGTTCTGAGTGTGGGAATTCGGAGCGATATCGGGGAATTCGCTCCGTGCGGTAGCTTTTCTTTGTGTGTCTTTGTTCTGCTTCCTACTAGGTGGTTGTCTTTTGGGTGTGAATGATTGGTTTGGCCATGTGGGCGTGGTTCGGATCGTGATTTGCCTGGGGGTGGGACGTCCTCTGTGGAATTGAGCTGGTTGTCGGATGCTTTACTGGAGAAGCCGACCATGTTATGGCATCGGGTCGTGGTTTAATTTTGGTCGTGATGGGGGAAATGGGGACTACTTAGCTGGGACAATTCTAGGACACTGAGCCACTACTCATCCAAAAAATTGGCCTTCACATGGGTATAAGTGGGTGTAGCTGGGTAGTGTTACCTATTCGAGTACACTGTTTTAGTGTCACCTTAAGTGATACATGTGAATTGGAGTGTTTTCATTTTGTGTTTTCAGCATGTTTTGAAGTGGAGTCTGGATTCAACAAAATTCACCAGTAAGCCTGTTGATAGTGTTTGGTATTGTTTTATTGCCTGCACCTCTTGGACTCTAGATTCTTCTGTTCCATTTTGGGGAAGGTCCAAAGATGTGATCGTAGATTAGTAAAAAGATGATAGACCTGGGTGGGGGAGATGTCAGTACTAGTGACATAGAATTATCTTTTGCGTTTCACCAAAAATTTTGATTGCTCAAGTTACCTTTTGCATGCTGCTGCTAGTTTTCAGGGGCCCTTATGCTGACACATTTCCCTTGGTGGGCTTTTATCTTTAATGTCTTAATTGAATTAAATGCTTCTGGGTACTATTAGCTTTGTCCTTCTGTATGCTACTCAAATGATTAGACTGGTCCACTGAAAAATGTGCGAGGGTCCTAAGGCTCCGTTTGGATGTCGATATTGGAGGGCTTGGCATTGAATTGGGTTCAATACCAAATCAGCCTACGCATTGAAATGGGCTCAATACCAAAGCGGTTGTTTGGATGCAGGTGCAATTGCTAGATGGAATTTAACTAGGGGCAAATACCAATTCGTGTTTGGATGTGCATACCGAAAAATTGGGAATCGACCCATCTAGAACTGTATGGCAAGTTAGCATAAAAAGGAACACAATTGGACAGATTAATCATTGTCAACACATATCTACGAGGCTGGTAGCCAAATGTTCCAAGCAGCAAACCATCACCAGCGGGCAGTAATCTGACAAACTTTGGCAATGCGCACACTGGCGATGCATGATTGGATGGGAGTGGCTTACTCGGGAAGGAGGCGAAACGCGAGCAGTACGCCGGAGGTAGCGAGAGCCTGGGCTGCCTTGGGAACCTCCGCGTAGCCAAGTCGCAGGAGCACGACCAGCTCGCCGCAGGCCGTGGGATAGTCCCAGGCCCCTGACAGCGCCGTCGCGATCCCCATCTCCCTCTGTACCTCTCCGCCGCACCTGTCTCCTCTCGCTGCGGCTACCGCCGCCTTACGGGCATCGCTGCTGGGTGGAGATGGAATCGAAAGGGGCGCAGGAACGCGGCGCCGGGAGAGGGGCGGGCCGGCGCAGGGATGCGCCGCGTGGCACGCCGGTGGAGGGGAGGGACGCGGGGAGGACAGAGGGGCGCAGGGATGCGCCGCACAGGCAGAAGGATGGAGGGGCGGGGCGGTGCAAGGATGCGCCGTGCGGCTGGCGAAGCGCCGCAGGCACGCCATTGGAGGGACGGGGGGCAAGCTGGCGCAAGGACGGCGGAGGGGCGGGACGGCGCCAGCAGAGACGAAGCGATGAGGGAGAGGACGATTCAGCCCAATACGGAGGGGGAGGGGTCGGAATCGTAGGAGAGGATGCAGCGGTGTGTGCAATACCGCTTGGTATTGGAGGAAGTTTCCAATGCCAATTCCTAGTTCGTCCAAGCAACGGATATTGGATGCATCCAATACCAATTCCAAATTCTAAGCTTTAATGCCTACATCCAAACGCAGTGTAAGGCTTTTTAGAGCATTACTCGCACAAATATGTCAAGACTCTGTTGATGCTTTTCTTGTAACGATGCGGAACCTGTTGGATTGAAACGAAAAATGAAAGACAAGAAGTTTTTGTCTGGCAAAGTAGGTCTCCTTATTTGTTTCATTTTTCATGTTGTGATTATTGTCTTGTCAGTGGATGCTGTTTCACAGATGTAATAAGATATATCTTGAATATCTCAAATTTTACTGAATCCTGTTAGGAATCATGATATTATTGGTTTTGTAAGGCATGATGAACAGCTGAACATATTTGTCTTTCATCTCAACTCAGCAACTCATTTCTAAGCTATGAGCCATTAAGTTGCTGACTCTGAACTCCCTTTTTTTTATATTTGATTTCAGGACTGTTTGGAATGGCATCTGGAACTGATGACAAAGCTAAGATGGAGAGTTTGACATCAGCTGCAGCCTTTGTAGAGGGTGGCATTCAGGATGCTTGCGATGATGCATGTAGCATTTGTCTTGAGGCTTTCTGTGAGAGTGACCCTTCTGCAGTAAGTTGCCATTTTGTTAGTTGCACCAATTTGCATATCGATGATTTTGCAGCCATTTCTTATTCTTGCTTTTTTTTAGTTGACCAGCTGCAAACATGAGTTCCATCTCCAATGCATTCTGGAATGGTATGTACTAGCTTAGCTCTAATATTTACATTCTGCGTATTACGAATTTGTATATATATTTCTGCTATGCACATGAACCATAACTAGTTTCATCTGTAGTTCATCTGGGCTCATGAGTTAGTGATTATCAGTAAGGGCAACATTTTGGAACATTTGAAATCTTCATGTCCTTGGGATGTGCCTTTCCAACTGTATGCTATGGTTTACTGGTTTGGTTGACTATATCTATTACCTTTATTCAGATTATAACAGATGATTGTTACTGGAACCATTGGACAAGTTGTTTAGTATGGTCGGCTCTGCATGTGAAAATTTTGTTCCCTAAATTCAGTGTTTGTTGTCTTTCTAGTAGACAGCTTCCTAAACTTGGGAAACTGGTCTATTATCAACTGTACTATCTTGCAACTAAGGAAAATTAGTGATAACATTGTATGCTCTACGAACACTTCACACCAGATTTATGGATGTTGTAATCAAAATTTATCAGATGTGGTTGGTTTGTCATCCCTTTTTTTCTATCTAGTTCTGTCAATGCTGCTAGAGTCTTATGGTATTGGTATAAATTAGGATTCAGGCTTTTCCTTCATGTAAAAACATTTTTACATGTTCATGGACACTGAAATTTAGCCATGCGGGCAGGATGCTTACCAGCTGAACATTTTTTTTCCCATTTGTACCCTGTTCAAAATATTTTTCTCTAATGATTGGGATTCTTTTATAGGTGTCAGAGAAGTTCACAGTGCCCAATGTGCTGGCAGGCTATTAGTATGAAGGATCCTACCAGGCAAGTTAATTCTTGGCTATGCAAATATGATGCTTGCCATTTTGATCCTCTCAGGCTAGTTAGTTATTGGCTAATTTTAACATGACTGATGTCTCAGCCAGGAGCTGCTTGAGGCAGTAGAGCGGGAGAGGAACATCAGAACCAATCAAACTCGAAACACAACTATATTCCATCATCCTGCTCTTGGGGATTTCGAGCTGCAGCATGTATGTCTTATGAAACTACTTAATGATACGTTTTTTCTAGCCTTACCGGTTAAGTGTTATTTTTGAGTTTTTCCTGATTAGTGAGATATACCTGTGCAGTTACCTGTTGTTGGTAATGATGCTGAGCTTGAAGAGCGTATACTACAGCATCTAGCTGCTGCTGCTGCAATGGGAAGGGCACACCATCTTGGAAGAAGAGAAGGGCACCGGGGCCGGTCTGGCTCTCATGGTCGCCCACAGTTCCTAGTTTTCTCCGCGCATCCAAATTCACCTTCTGCTGGCGCAATTTCTTCCTCATCTGCTCAAGTGGAGGGGGACAATGATTCAAATCCTGTTACCCCTAGAGCTAGTGAGTCATCTCCACGAGCTATTCGCATTGGAGACACGGGTAACCAAAGCACTGGGATGCTTACCTATGATGCTGAACAGGATGCTGTCGTTTCTTCTGGAAATAGCACTCCTGTATCGAGTCCTAGGTTTTTTAACAGGTACTCTGTCTATATTCAAATACTGCATTCTCATGTTAGTTTTTGCAGTGATCTAACTAAATGATGATTTTGATGTAGCAGGAGACACTCCACTGGGCAGTCAACTCCAGACAGGGCTGGCCCGTCGGATGTTCAGTCTTTCTCAGATTCCCTGAAGTCTCGCTTGAATGCTGTCTCGATGAAGTATGGAGACTTTGAACTTTTTATATATTTTTACCTTGAGCCTTCGAGCATAATGGGTTTAAAGATGTTTATACTTTTGTATAATCCAGGTACAAAGAATCTATTACGAAGAGTACTCGAGGGTGGAAGGAGAGACTCTTTTCGCGCAACTCATCCGTGGCAGATCTTGGTTCTGAAGTGAGAAGAGAAGTTAATGCTGGAATTGCCTCTGTGTCAAGGATGATGGAGCGTCTGGAAACTAGAGGAAGTAGCAGAACTGGCGATAGCCCAACAGCATCCACATCTGAAGTTCCTCTTCCTACAGAGTCAAGTAATGAAAGGGCTGCAGAGAGCAACTCTGCTACGAGTACTACTACTTCTACAAGTGCAAGCAACACTACCGCCCCCTGTGTTACGACGTCTGGTTCAAATTAGGACATGTAAGAGTTTCAGAAAGAGCCTACACATGCCCATTCTTCATCTTGAAAGGTACCACATCGATCTTTTCTTATAAACTTGGTTGGATCAAACTAACAGATGCCATGATGTCACGTGGCAGAGCTACGAGGTGTGGTATCACGAAGCTGTCATCTTCTCAACCATTGCATAAACAACTGCCGGGAAATCGGAATGTTGATTTGTTGTATTGGGTGGCTCGATAAAAGGGTGGTGCGGGGCCTAGGAACGTCGATTTGATCTTCTGTTTCATCTTTGTAAAAATTTCTTCTTGAGGGCAGATGTTTACCGGTATAAATAACGGATATGTCATCTTCATAGTATTTGGGTCGCTATAAATATGATTGGAACAGCAAAGTTTGATGCTGTTACACAGTTACTGTAGTACGGTTTCCTGTTTGTTTTTTTCTGGTTGTGCTGCCTGCGCGGCTGAACGGATGCTTTTGGTGTACAAAGATCATGCATGTTTTGACTTTCCTGTGCGTATATATACATGAACATATTGCTGCTTTCCCCATTCGGAGAGACCGGAGCATGTCAGATGGGTGCATCTCTTGCGAAAATCGTCAAACACTTGAGAACATTGAAAAATTATTCAGTAGTGTAGTTTAAACTTGCCACGGTACCTTGATATGCTATATCGCAAATGTTGAGGTTTTAAGCTCTGTTCTACTCAAATTTGTATGAAAATGACAAACTCGTCAATACGCACAAGATGACGCTGAGATTGGAGTCCGCTTTTGGCAAATTTTCACCGTTTCCAAATCATTCGCCTATTCTTCACCAAAGATGCTCCCTTTTTTTGGATGGCGCGCCCATAGTTCCTTGAAGGCGAACAAAACTACCAATCTCGGTTGTGGCAAAATTTGGTAAACGAAAGGTGAGCGTTTATGACCGTGTCATAACAAGCCTGTGCAAAACTGATGCGATGAGATTTGTATTTGAGGTACGTTTGCAACAAAACGCTAAATTTTATCCACAGGAATGCGATGGTATCAGTATGGCAAGCCTTCCAAACGCGTCAAACTTCTATACATTCTACCAAACCGCGGTTGGCTAAGAGCATCCCAAACACCTTCCACAGTACGGCTCCCAATTGCTAAAATTAGGGATTCCAAGCAAAGAGGAGAACACTCTTCGACGGGAAACGCCCAAGCCGCCGTCCTCTCATCTTTGCCGAGCCCCCCCAACCCCCAAGCCGCGCTCCCCTCCCATTCTTCCCGATCCCCAATCCCTCGCCCTCGCCTCCCAAATCTCCCCCACTCCCGCGCCCGCGCCCGCGCCCGCGCCACCCCAAATCGCCCCTCCCCCGCCCACTCGCCACCGCCCCCGCTCGCCGGGCGGCCCTCCCGCCGACACGGCGTTCGCCGGCAGGGCCCCCCTCCGGCGCTCGCCCGCAGGGGCGCCGCCGGCCGAAGGCGGCAGGCCGCCTCCGCCAGTCTGCCTGACCGCCTCCGCTGGCGCCCACCGGCCTCCGCCCGCGGTTCCCTCCGCAGCAGCAGGCCAAGGTAAAACGTCGGAGCCAAAATTCCTCCTGTGCACTAGCTGTGTAGAGATCGGTCGATCGGCAGTGTAAAAATTGGTTGATCGAGTTCCTGTGTAGACCAAAATTCCTTCCCTTTTTTTTTGTTCTCGATTGCATATGTAGGTCGGACAGAAATCTAATCGCATCGGTTTGTCGAATGTGTAGGAGTGATGGACGAGGATTACAACTTGGGAAGCAGCTCGGCAGACTGGGGTGGCGGCGGCGGCGGCGGCGAACTGACGGCCACCCCGCCCGAGCAGCAGCAGCAGCATCCGCCGGCGGGGGCGGCGGCGGCCGCGCGCGCGGTGCGGCCGAACCAGAAGCGGTCGAAGAACTTCAGCACCGCGGAGGACGAGGCGCTGGTGCAGGCGTGGCTGGGCGTCGGCGCGGACCCGGCCCAGGGCGGCGAGCGCGCCGCCTGCTGGAGGAGGATCCACGACCGCTACCACTCCCGCAGGGGGTTCCAGTCCGACCGCAACCAGAACTCCATCACGCACCGCTGGTCCACCATCCACGAGAGCGTGGGCAGGTTCGAGAGGTGCCTGGCGCGGGTCCAGGGCACGGGCCAGGATGGGGTGAGCACTCAAGACGAGGTGAGTCTGAATGTTCTTAGTTTGCTTTGTCACATGGTAATTTGATATGGAGTCTGCAATGTTTATATGACATCTGTTTTGGCTTCACAGATTATGCAAGCGCTTGCTCTGTACAAGTCCGAAGATCAGAACAAGTCGTTTCAGTTCCTGCATTGCTGGAATCTCCTGAGAACCCATCAGAAGTGGATCGACAGGTCGTCCCAGAAACCGTCCCACAAGAAGCAGAAGACGACTCCCAGTTCAAGTCCGAGCTCGTCTGCTCCGTGTGCGCTCGAGGATACTGAGGCTGCAGCTCAAGAATGTGAGGTACCGAGGCAGCCGACAGGAACAATGGACGAGGATGTTGAGCAGTTGTCACCTGAGGGAAACAATTCCGTAGACTGGGGTGGCGGTAACCTGGTGGTTAGCCTGCCTGAGGAGGAACACTGGCCGATCGGAGTGGTTACTCGCTCCGTGAGACGGAACCAGAAGAGGACCAAGAATTTCAGTAACAAGGAGGACGAGATGCTGGTGGTGGCGTGGCTCAATGTCGGTGTGGATCCGGTCCAAGGCAGCGAACGCACCGCGTACTGGAAGAGGATTTTTGACTACTACCACTCCCACAAGGACTGCGAATCGGATCGCAACCAAAATTCCATCATGCACCGCTGGTCTACGATTCAAGAAAGCGTGAGCAAGTTCGAGAGATGTCTAACCCGGATTGAGGGTACAAGCCAGAATGGGGTGACAACTCAAGATGAGGTTAGTTTGTATGTTCTCCTCACTAGGTCGTCACTTTATATGGAGTCTGGAAGGTTAATATGACATTTTGACTCTACAGATTATGCAAGCACTTGCTCTATTCAAGTCTGAAGACCAGAACAATAAGTCATTTCAATTTCTGCATTGTTGGAATCTCTTAAGAACCCATCACAAGTGGATTGATAGGTCGTCCCAGATCTCATCTCAGAAATTTCCTCACACATCATCTCTGGAAAAACAGAAGACAGCTCCCAGTTCAAGTCCGAGTTTGTGTACACCATGTGCTCTAGAGGACGGTGAGGCTGCAACTAAAGAATGTGAGGTATCTATACAGCCAATAGGTAGGAATAAGGAGAATGAAAATCTACAGCAAGGTGGAGATAGTTTGTACCTGGAGGCGATAGATGAGGCTGCAACTCAAGAATGTGAGGTATCAATACAGCCAATGGATAGGAATAAGGAGGGAGAAAATTTACAACAAGGTGGAGGCAGTTTGTCCCTAGAGGCGATAGATAATCTGCTTGCAAAGGAGAAAGAGGCGGATGCGGAGAAAGAGCGCAAGAAAAATGAGACAGCATATGCACTAGAACAAGAGAGGGTTGCACTAGAACAAATGAGGGCTGCAAATGAGGCAAAAAGTCTCGAGACGAGGAGCAAAGAATTAGATTTGAAGAGCAAAGAGCTAGATTTGAAGATAATGTTAGAGGAAGAGAGAATTATGGCTTTGGACATTAGTGCCATGTCTGGGCCACAGCAACAGTACTACAAGAGCCTACAGAATGAAATCATCACCCGGCGATTCAATCGCTCAGGTTGAGCTTGTATGAAACACAATGTTAGTTTGTCCCTAGAGGTGATAGGTAATCTGAATATGTTGGGTGCAAATATTTATTCACATGAATTAGCAACAGATTATGGTATGTGAACCTTATGTCACATGGACTGTTATTCGCAAAGAGTTGTTGAAATGGTATCCAACTTATTTATATTGCAATGGACCTGTAAACCTGTTGAAACCATGTTTATTCATTCAAATTGAACAAGACCAAAGGCAACATTGGTCCAAGACTTGGGATAAAATCAATATTAATAAAAAGCTGTGCATTGGCAAATATATCTGGGCTACTAATATAGGCCCGGATTATGCAATTGAACACATCTAGGAGGGGTACGAATAGGAGGGGTACGAAATAAACAAACATCATTTAACAAAAAACACAGATTTGGAATTGAGAGACTGCTGGATCGGCGACAAAACAGCAACCCTGAACTTGAGAGATGTCATGACTAGGGATGAAAGCGGAGCAGATAATTTCCGCATCCGATCCGATCCGAATCCGAATTTTGTGGATGTGGAGAAATTTTTTTATATCCATACGGATATGGATAATCCGAATCCGATAATTGAATGCGGATAATCTGAGGTTTATAATAGGATATCCGACTACTTTCTCGAGCTCAACACTTTTGTTTTACATGTTCGTTCTATACACTTAAGTCTAAACTGAGAACTTGTAATAACTTTTGTTGGACATCAAGTTTGAAGTGTCACCATCAACTTTGTATCGTGAACTATAAAGGTGAGTATTTTATTTCATGATATTCTGCTGCTTTATAGTTTTGCTTTACGAATTATTAATCAATGTAAAAAACTACATATAAACATATATTATCCGACCATATTAATCCGCATTCGGTCCGACACCGACCCGACTCCGCACCGCATCCGATATCCTCATAACTCCGTATTCGTAACCGTATCCGTGTAATATCCACTCCGCTCCACATCCGACAAAAAAATAAAACTATGGATGAAGATATGGAATAGGTATTATCTGCTCCGATCCGATCCGCTTTCATCCCTAGCCATGACCCTTAAGCATCTAGTTACAGCTATGTCAAAAAGTGAAAACGATCTCCTGTAGTATCCACATTTCAATCCCCTAGACAGCTTAAGCTGCTGTTCCTAGAAGGCTAGAACTAGCTAACCAACCAACAAAAGAATTTTCTGTTGCGGGTAAGATCACAATACCCAAATCTGATGCCTCATCTAATTTTACAAGTGAATCGAGCAACATACGCAGATCCATCAGAAAATGTGCCTTGCTGTCTAGCATCCTTACAATACCACCATGAAACCAATCATAGAAGTGTCAAAATGCCATCTTCGGTCAAGCTTAGGCGCTGCAGTCTCAACTTGATGAGCGCTGGTGCCTCACACAGACAAGATCGTCTAACTTGTTTCCGTCCATCTTGTACAGAGACACGCCATCCATTTGGATATAGTGTTCCTGAGCCTCCCTTCTTAGCTTCTCCAGTGGGAGCAACTCCCACTTGCTGTAGTTTGAATTCTTACGAACTTCGCTCATATCTGAAGTCCCTGATACTGGACCGTAGTCAGGGTCAACTGTGCCCCATACCTTGCAATTGCTAAATGGCCCCTGCTCCGCTGGCTGGCCAGTTTCATGCTTTTTTAGACGAAAAGCTGCAGCATGCGCTCTTCTGATCTCTTCTTTGCTTGGTATGTCTGACCAATCTTCCACCCTTTGTGCTCTCATGGGAGAATGGATCCGAATGACCTACATAACATAATTATCATTTAAGTAAGAATAAATAAAAAAACGACCACAATGACAACATGGTTTAAGCTTACTCCAAGGCATTCCAGAAGTTGATAATAAGCCCGCCCTTGAAGTGGATTGTGCCCTTTCCTAGGTGCTGAGAAGTACCGTGTCCTGAAAAAATGAAGTGGGCAGGATATATATCTATATAAAATAACATTCCCAAAGATAGTGCCAAGTGCCATGCCAATCTAGAAATACTCGGTATTGAAGCTAATTCTCACCATTCTGTGTAGCCAGGATCAACTGTAAAACCATACATGTCAATAATATCACACATGGACAGGGCTAGCTCTATGGACTTCATGCCAGTTCCTTTAGCACCCCTTCGTAAGACTATACCTTGAAAAAGGTAGACAGGATTTGGAAGTTCCTGCAAGTAACCCATGTTCACGCGTTCGAGAAAAAAAAAAGTAACCCATGTTCACTATAAGTGACCATGACTTTCCATGAGCTATTAAGTAAAATATACTTTCATATCACAAACTCAGCTCAACGAAACAATACCCAAACCTGTTACCTTAATCACCGCATTGATTTCTTTGTGTGTCAAACTTTTAATAATAAGAGCCTCATCAGCTGCAACGGAAAGCAAGACAGTCACACATCTTGTTTCAAAAGAGCCCTCACATGCTAAAAATGTCTTTCCACCCATGTAAACTCTATCTGATAATATCATAATATTAACTTCAAAACCATAAAGTCAACTTGTGGAAAAGTTACACAAATGTAGTTGTAGATTATATATGTCTGTAGTTAATGCTTGTTCTCAAAGCACAAAAACACAACTCTTCAAAATTTTAAACCACAGAAATGGGTACTGTACGGTAACCCATCAAAGCATCAACAGTTAAACAAAGAATACTATTATTTACTTTTGCACCCTGTTTCTTTTAATAAAGCAAACTAAAACCCTATCTGGGAAAAGGACAAATAGTAAAATGGAAGAAATCAGGATTACAGCATTACAGGAACCCTTCAGTATTGGTGCCATATTTCGAGCAGCACCCCTGACAACCAGTCGAAAGTCCCTCTTCAATCCAACATGTTTTGCATATTTCTACAGACAGAAACATAACAAATATCAGTTAATGATAGTTATGCCACATCAGTACTAAACAAAAAGTATTTGTCAAGACTGCTCTTGGACGACACGTAGCTAACAAGAAAGCGACATGCTGAGCTCAGGAAATAAGAAAGAGGTTTGATTGGCAGAATGTATGAATCAGGAGGTCAGGGGCAACAAGAGGCCAAGAATAGCACACCTAAACAACATCGTCTGCATAATCTCAGTTTAGATAGATTAGAAGAATAATCCAATATGTTTACCTCATTAACAGGTGCCTCATTGTCCCGAAACACAGCATCATGTGCATCAATCTCTTGTCCAAACTCTGTTTTCAAGAGATCTCCTGAGTTACCAACAACTGCACATGTTGCAAACTGGCGTGGGTGGAAAGGAGGTTTTGCAGGCAGCAAAATACTAAGAAGCTCTTCACAGAGAGTACGATTGTAGCATTTATCAGCACCACTGCGCATTTTGAGATAAAAAGAACTATCACATGTGTGCAGATTGATTTCACCTTTAAAAGAAAGAAAGATGCAAGAAATCTCAAGCTTACAGCTGTGCAATCCTTTTAGCCGCATAATCCAACCATCCATCTGGTCTCACATCCAAGTACTCCCTTGTCAACACAGTCGTCATGTTGCGGTACTGCAATCACATTTGTATTAAGTATCAACACAAGCATATATAGTAACAAGAGCAAACATGTTAGTGATGAAGAATGTCCTAACCTGTTCCCACAATAGGATAGCTTCGCAGACATCATATTTGTATTCTAGAGGTTCAAAAATCCTGAACTGGGTATTATACTGCAATAGTTAACGAGATGTTATCACATATGAATCTTTATAGCCCATCACTCTGGGCAAAGAACAGCAGCCATTGGCCACGAACATGGAGGCATACTGACCCAGGTGCTGTTGGTCCCTTCAGGAAATTTAAGGACCAGCTTGCAATGATCAATGATATCTGCTGTGAGGCCAAGTCCCCTGCTTGCCTAAAACAAAGATGGGCCTTAAGCAAGCTAGATGATGAAAAAGAAGCAAACAAAGTTTGCAATGCCAAGCTGGGGAAAATGCTGCATATAATTGCAAGACTTCTATTTCAAGCGAAGGTCCAAAATGAGCTCAAAGCAGTTGCAGAGGAGGGATGTTTAACACCAAATCTCAGGCATGTTTCTTATCAAGGTAGTAACCCACCAATCATTTCTGCAACAGACTGAGCACAAAAGTCTGACCAATGTACAGCAGCCTATCAGAGATACCAAACTCAACCAGACTATCCATATGGACTTTGCAGCAACAGTTGCAAAAGGCGAATACCAAATACCCAAAGCCGTACTCAAGTAATATTCTCTTTGCTTATCACAAGGGAAAAAATTATACAATCCCTCTACTGAGCAATTGCGGATAATTTGCAACAATGTAAATGTGCTGCCGACGCCCTTTATAGATACAGCATTACCCGCGTTAGAGCGATTAGAACATTGTTAGCTACAGCATCGCAGAAAAAAAAAGAGAAGCAAACAGGTTTCTTCGCGGTTAAAATGTGCAGGAATGGAAAAAACAATCGCGGCTCTGCTCGGAGCCACGAAGCGATTGCGGAGGCGTACCACGCACTGCTGGACGCGGGACTGGAACCCCGCGAGCTCGCGCACGTCGCCGGCATCCAGATCCAGCCTCCTGCCTGGCGCCCCTGCGGGAGAGAGCGGGGCGAACGCGTCAGGGCGAATGGAGCCAGCCCGCTAGGGTTCGGGAACGTGGGAGAGAGTGGACGGGGGAGGGGAGTGGCGGCGCGCACCCGGGGCGGCGAAGAACGAGGACTGGATGGAGAGCACGGCGAGGCAGAAGGCCAGCGCCAGGCCCAGCAGCAGCGCCACCGTCGGCCGGCGCTGCGCCGCCGCCGCCGGCACCAGGTGGGCCCTCGTCATCGCCGGGCGCGGCGCGGCGGATCGGAGGCGGCGCGCGTCCTTGGATGGGCCGGGACGGGGGGAAAAAGGCGCGACGGTCGGGGGAGAGTGGTGGAGTGAGAGAGCTCACTTCGGTTCGGTTCCTTAAACCACGCACGTGATAATTTTGCTTAATCACATCTAATCTCTCGTATCGAAATTATTAATTATTTTAACTTTTCTAAATATATAATTTTTACTATACATCTAGATGCATAGCAAAATCCATGTATAAAAAAACCTAGCAACTAATAATTTAGGATGAAGTTAGTATATAATATGATATTCCCTTGGCGACCTGAATATTCCCTACTTCCTCTGTCAAAAAAAATACAACTCTCATTTCTTAAGAGTCAAATAATTTTAAGAATCAAATTTATATAAAATAATATTTATATTACAAAATAAGTATTATTAAATTAATATGTAATATATTTTCATATTAAATATATTTTGAGACATAAATATTTTTTTTAAGACCAAAGACCTCTTCGGCCATGCTTTGATCGAATGCAAAGAACGTTTTTGCTGGGTTACCAGCTTACATGACATAGTTCAACAGAATCAGCAAAAACTAAAGAAACAGGACCTAGCATAGTAGGTTCAACCGACCTCACTCCACTCCAAGACACTCTCTAAAGTCAACAAAAGCTGTAAAGCCTGAAGCCAGAACAGGTGCAACGGTTTAGGCCATCGTCACGCCAAATGCAGTCACAGCTTCTGCACCTCCGTAGCCACCTTCAGCCGCCCCTCCTTGTGGAGTGGTACCCTGCATATAGAATATTGAAAGGATTTTAGTGATATCTAGAGGGAGTGAATAGGCGTATCTAAAAAATTCAGAAAAATTCTTCGCAATAATTAAATCTGTCGAAACTTCCGACACTGTGTAGAAAGTTCCGATGGATCAGAATTTCCGACAAAAGGAAAGTTCTTATACGAAATTCAAAAATAAACTTGAAACTGTAGAATTTAGCTGAATCAAATGTTGAGCAATGATACTAGAAGACTTCTGCAAGTGAACTTTGCAAGCACAATAACTTGAATACGTAGATCGACACAAAACAAACTCTAGGTCAACTAGAATTAAATAAATGCAATAAGCACAAGACACAATAGATTTGTTCCGGAAGTTCACTCCTACTAAGGAAGTTACGATTCCATTGAGGAGCTCACAAAGAGCCGGATCTTCCACTAACCATTTACCTCACTCAATCAACCACAAAGGAGGATTGAGTCACTTGTTATGAAATCCACAAAGGATGGGTAATACAAACTTCCCAGGGTGCGCACACACGAGAGGACACTCAACCGAGCGATGCCGAACCATCTAGAAGCAAGCTTCAAGAGTAACAAACGCGAATCGATGGATGAGGATGCTTCAAGTGCTCTTGAGATGAACGTGGCTGCCTTCTCACTCAAAAGCTCAAGCCTCATACCTCATTCTAGCTCTCACCCAAGCCCTAGCTCAAATCAACTAAAGAATTAGCTCTTGGAAGGATTGGGGAGAAGTAGTAAACGCTTTTGGAGGTGTTTGTCTCGGGTTAGATCAACAACAAATAAAGGAGGGGCTGAGAGGGTATAAACACCCGAGCCCCAAAAACTAGCCGTTAGTGTGCAGAATAAGTGATTGTCGGAACTTCCGACACAGGGTCGGAACTTCCGACCCCTTAAAAACAGCCGGCCGAGGACCCCTGTTGGAACTATTAACCAACTTCCGACCCATGATCGGAACTTCCGACACACATTGAGTCAGTGAGAAAACTAAGTGCACAAGTATGTGATTTTTGTGTCTCTCTTGGGTAGTTAGCATCTCAATTAAGCACTTTGATATTTTCAATCTATCCATTCGCATCCCTCTTAATAGTACGGTGTTTCCTATACTCAAATTCAAAATAAAAAATAAATAAAGATCTTCTTTTGAGCTTCATCATCGTCTATCAGTCAAATTGGCATCTTTTCACGCATATAATTCATTTTATTGAATAGTAACCTGTCCATAGCTCGATAACCATATTAGCTCCTTAATAACGCATATCATCAACACCAAAACCCACTTAGGGGGCTAAATGCACTTTCAATCTCCCCTTTTTGGTGATTGATGACAACACAATTAAGGCTCACAAATAATATATCGAATCATTTTGAATCCAATCATATAATTGAGCCCCCCTTAATATGTGCATTTTTCAAGATAAAACAAAAAAACGTAAATATCATATTAAAGGTGCTCCCCCTGTATCATTGCATTCGTGGGGTGGAAAGTGCAATAAATATCAACGTAATGCATATGAAAAGATATATCACAATAATAAAGCGAAAATAAACAAACACCAAGCCATGAGCATCACAAAAGTAATAAGGTTCTAAGATCACACTAGCATAGAGAATCATAAATAAGTTTTACAAATTTAAAAGTTTCACTTGGCACTCCACACATTACACAAATACAAGGCTCACATGTCCACAAGCACTAGAGTTCAAGTTCAACGACACAAGGGTAGATAGATAAAGCGGCCACACTCCTGGTGGATAGTGAGCTCACCCCCCCTTTGGCATCAAGCACCAAAATGGAGAGGCCCTTCCACAGCCACTACTCGTCATTGTCATCATCATCTTCTTCTTCATCATCATCCGTAGGTGCGTCAGCAGCGGGGACATCATCATCTTCTTTATCATGCGACTCCTCACGCCCACCCAAGTCTTCTTCAATTTCATCATCATCAACTTAAGGAGCCCCAAACATCATGGAAGGTCCACCCATCTCCTCCCAAGGGTTGTAAAAAGTCGGTGGAGGAGGAAAGTCCATGGGAGCATGAAGAGGTGAGTGAGGCATGTCATACTTGGCCATAATTTCCTTTTGTCTCGCCTCAATCTTGAGGAGCTGCTGATCCACATGCTTATTGTGGTCATGGATCTCTTGCGCATTGTGACGTCCCACGTTGAAGCACGCAAATAAATCTTGAGAGGTAAAGCTAAGAATTCTCTTCTTCTTTGGAGCATGAGGGGGAGGGCCACGGGAGCTTGAAGGACCTCGAGAGCTAGATGGAACATAAGAACTTGAAGGACCATGAGAGCTAGGAGCATGAGATGGTACTAGAGTGGAGCGGCGAGGTGCATGAGAGCCAAGTTTGAGAAGTCGCTGAAGTTGACCTTTCTTGGGCTTGTAAACTTGATGGCCTTTGTTGGTCAATATCTCCACACCGGTCACTTCTTTGATCATGGCAAAGATGTATGGTGCATAGTGACAACTCTTCTTGGGTGAAATTGAGCATATGATAATTTCCTCCCAAATGAAGTCAAAGACATTAAACTCATTTTGATTTGGAACCATCCTTGCTAGCAGATTTTTGAACATGTTGGAGATGTTATCCGAGTCATCTCCTTTGGGACACAGAGTGTAGCGGAAGAGTTGGTTGAGCAGCTTGCAGTAAGGTGTCAACCCATGGATTGTTCCAAATTTAATATCTCCATAAGTCCTATCATACATGAAGTGAAGTTCTCCATCCTCTAGCACATTTTCCATTTCATGTATCCTTTCTCTCAAAAGATCATCATTAGAGAATCCAAGAATACTTGCGAAGTAAGCATACTCAACATAGAAGGGCTTGCCTTGAACGGTCCAATGGAAGGTCTTGGTTGACCGGTTGACGTAAAGGGTTGCATAGAACTGAGCCATGACCTCCTCATTCGAATCACAGTTGAAAGACATGATTGAGGAGACATGCATTCTCCGGCAAGCATCTTCTACTTCCCTTACCACTAGCAAATCAATCTCAAACAGATAATCCCAGTTGATGGATTTCATCTTGGTGGTGGGTTAAGATTTGCAAAGGATTACGGAGGCATACTAATTTGCATCAAAATTCATCCAAAAGCGGACATCCCCTTGCTGCTCCTTGGCAAAACCGAATGGATCTTCATATCTTTTAGCATATAAATCATGCTTGCCCTTTGTGTAATTCACTGGATGAGTCCCATTGTACTATGGATCAGTTTGTCTAATTGGGGGCTGCATCCGGATGATGATCCTCTCAAGATACTCCAAAGACTCTCCTGCATTTGCCATGTGAGAACCCGGAGTGGAGGCACGCTTAATGCGAGGGCGATTGCCATGACCTGATGTGCCTTGAGGGTTTGGCCTCCCTCATCCACGAGAGCGCAAAGGAGCCTTGGGATCTACCTTTCTCTTTCCAGTGCAATGAGCCACATGTGAAGCTTCTTGAGTTGCTTCGGAATCAAATGAAGGAGATGATTTAATTTCCGGTGAAGAAGCCCTCTGCTTTTCTCTCTTTTCACTAGCCATCTGAGTATATAAGACGAATATTAGGATGGACTTGGTAGCTAGATGAGGCAGTTAAGGCACCTGTCGGAACTTCCGACCCCGGGGTCAGAACTTCCGACGGGGCTCGAGCTGACCCAACAAACCATGGAACTTGAGATTTTGCCACCAAATTTGATAAGATTCTAGGCACGATCAATGATGTACCAGGAAGCTATCCCCAAGAAAGAAACATCTAACTCTTTCTACATTGAGAGATCGGACGGCGGGGATTTTGAATGGTTTACCTCGAAGATTTCCCGTGCGAATCGAAGGAAAGTTGATGGGGATCGGATGGTCCGAAGAGTGGAGAATCCAAAGAGCTCCAAAGCAATGAAATCCCAAGGTTGAAACTTGATTTCCCCGCGAGAGATTGAGAGGAGAGAGGTGGAGGCATCGGTGGTGTTTGAAAAAGTGAGAAGTTAGGGTTTGGAGGGGTACCCAACGGGTATATATAGGACTCAGTTGATTGTCGGAAGTTCTGATTGGGGATCGGAAGTTCCGATGTCGATAAAAATTCGAATCGTGAGGACCCTCGGCCGAAAGAATACTAAAACTTCCGAGGATCGTTGGAAGTTCCGACCTTGTACCGGAAGTTCCGATGAATATTAAACCGGCGTTCCGAGGACCCTTTGTCGGGACAACCCTGATACATTCGAAGGGTGTCGGAAGTTCCGACCTGGTGTTTGCTAGCTTGATAGCGCTCTCATTATCACATAAGAGCGGAATCTTGCTAAACTCACAACTGAAGTCACTCAACGTTTGCTTCATCCACAAGAGTTGGGCTCAATAAGCACCCACTGCAACATATTCAGCTTCGGCGGTGGATAAAGCAACCAAATTTTATTTCTTAGAGCTTCAAAACACTAAGGACCTTCCAAAAATTTGGCAAGTCCCCGTGGTTCTCTTCCAATCTACCTTGCAACCGGCATAATCTGAATCGGAATAGCCAAGTAGATCGAAAGTGGAGCCTTTGGGATACCACAAGCCAAGGTTAGGAGTGTGTGCCAAATATCTCAAAATTCTCTTAACAACTATTAAGTGACATTTCTTGGAATTGGCATGAAATCTTGCACACATGCACACACTAAGAATAATATCGGGCCTAGATGCACAAAGGTAAAATAGAGAGTTGATCATGGAGCGATATACCTTTTTATTGACCGACTTTCCCTCTTCATTGAGATCAAGATGACCATTTAATTCCATGGGTGTCTTGATAGGCTTGGCATCAGCCATGTCAAACTTCTTAAGCATATCCTTCACATACTTGGTTTGACATATGAAAGTCCCTTCATTTGTGAAAGGACATCAAGATGTCTAGAGGGGATGAATAGGCTAATCTGAAACTTAAAACACTTTGAACACTGTCAGTACACAGATGTCCGGATACTCCGGGCTTTGTGTCCTGAGTGTCCGGAGATATTGTCCGGAGAGTCCGGTATGAAACAATGTACACAAAAATAAAGATACTGATGCTGTAATTTCGATCGAGTAAATTTAGAAGAGCTAGTGGTACCTTTGGAGTGTTTCTTACCAGTTGTCTTGCTCTAGAGACTTGTATAATATTAGATCAACCTCAAACTCTAGAAAGTTAATCTCAAAGCAAATAACCAATAAAACAAGTAAGAAGCACAAGAGAGAGACAAAATTTGTTTCCCGAAGTTCACTCCCAAAGGAGTTACGTCTCCGTTGAGAAAGGATTCAAGAGACGGTGCTCAAGAACCCTTATGCTCCTCTCCCAAGGGTGAGACCAACGCTCAAATTCAAGGTCACTTACTATGTGTTCCTCTGAGAGGAATGACGATTACAAACTTCCCGTGGTGCTCACAACTTGCTTGAGCACTCACGAGCGACGTCTAGCCGTCTAGGAGCTTGAAGCTTCAAGAGTAACAAACTTGAATCCACCGACTTCACTAGGATGATGTGCTCAAGAGATGAAATAAAAGCTCACTAGCACAAATCTTTGCTCTTGCAACAATCTCACTTGAATCCCTAAAGGAAATCACTCAAGTATGAAGAAAGGGGAGTGAGAGAGCTCTTCTTTAGCTTATGGGCGTTTCAGGTCGAAATGAGCAAGAAAGAGGTCTGAGTGAGGTGGTATGGGGGTATTTATACTCCCTCTCACAAAAAACTAGCCGTTGGCGAAAGGGTACCCGGATACTCCGGGTATATGTCCGGATACTCTGGATACTGGGGTCCGGAGACTCCGGACTCAGAACAATTTACAGACGGGGAACAGTTACCCGGAGACTCCGGGTATATATCCAGATACTCCGGACATCCTTGTCCGGACATTCCGGATGAGGACCCGGACACTCCGGGTTTAACAGGGAATTTCACAAGATGGCTGTTTAGAGTGGTAGGTTTGATTCTCATGGTTTTTTGTAGGTTCTCTTAAGCACAACTACCACGTCAACACCTGTAGATCAAAGTCTCTCTTGATAGTACGACGTTCCTATACTCAATTTCAAAATAAAATCTACTCTTTAAGTAAATTTGAAACACCGCTTTTCATTTTCTTTTTGAGGGATCATGCTTCGTAATACACTTTGCTTATTCAACCTTAGCACCTGCACACATGCTTGATAGCACGATTAAATATACATGTGCTTTATCATCTACCACCAAAACCCACTAAGGGGCCTAGACATCTTTCAATTTGCTTGACTTGAAATCCAATGAAGAACTTCAATTCACCCATCATGGACATCTCAAACCTCTTGGTCATGATCCTACTAAGCTCCTCACAAAATTTCTTATCAGTAAAACCAAATATAATATCATCGACATATATTTGGCAAACAAACATATCCTTATCAACTTTGTGAGTAAAGAGAGTATAATTGACTTTGCCTATTACAAAGTCATTCTTGAGAAAAAAGTCTTTAAGGCATTCATACCATGCTCTAGGAGCTTGCTTAAGCCCATAGAACGTCTTATGGAGCTTGTACACATGATTTGGAAATCTTGGATCTTCAAAGCCCAGCTGTTGTTCTACGTACACCAACTCGGATAGGGGGCCGTTCAAGAATGCACTTTTCACGTCCATTTGGTAAAGCTTGAAATCATGGTGAGTAGCATTGGCTAATAGTATACGAATTGACTCAAGTCTAGCTACGGGTGTATAGGTTTCACAAAAATCCAAACCTTCAATTTGGGTGAAACCTTGTGCAGCTAACCTTGCCTTGTTTCTTGTGACGACACCATGTTCATCTTCTTTGTTTCGGAAAACCCACTTGGTGCCGATCACATTTTGCTTTGGTCTTCCAACCAACTCCCATACCTCATTTCTTGTGAAGTTGTTCAACTCTTCTTGCATGACAATTACCCAATCCGAATCAGTGCTTCATCTACCTTGAGAGGTTCCAAAGAGAAAACAAACAAGAATGTCCACAAAAAATTGCTAACCGTGAACGAGTAGTTACCCTCTTTGAATACTTCCAAGAATATTATCAACGGGATGATCCCGTTGAACGCTTTGATGAACTCTTGGATGAGGCACTTGTGATTGAGGTTGAATGGGTCTATCATCATCTTCAACTTGTGGAGCATCTTCTTGAGCTTCCCCCACCTTATTCACCCTCTTGATCGATGCCATGAACTTGATCGTCACCATAATGTTGACTTTGATCTTTAGTTTGCTGAGAACTTGGTGGTTCAACTCTTGTGGATGATGATGGATCCTTGTTTCTTTTTTTAACCGGAGTTTGAGCTTGAACTTCACGAGACCTCACTTCTCCCAAGCTCATCCTCATGATTGATAGACTTGGGTGTTCCTCTTCATCTACAAGCTTTTTATCAACTTGCTCTACTTGAGAGCCGTTGGATTCATCAAAAGTTACGTCCACCGTGACCAACACAACCGGTGGTTTTGTTGAAGACACGATAGGCATGTCCGTTAGTACCATAACCAAGTAGAAAGCCTTCATCAACCTTTGGTGCAAATTTGAGCTTTCGATTTTCTTGTTAAGTATGAAACACTTACTCCCAAAAATTCTAAATTAGTGCACCTTGGGTTTGTTACCGGTGATTATCTCGTAGGTTGTCTTGCCCAAGTATTTATGGAGGTAGAGACGGTTAATGTCATGACAAGCGTATTGAGATCTTCGGCCCAAAAGATATCCGGAGTCTTATACTCATCGAGCATTGTTCTTGTGGCTTCAATCAGTGTCCTATTTTTACTCTCTACAGTACCATTTTGTTGAGGTGTGTATGGAGCGGTGAACTCATGCTTAATTCCTTCTTCATCAAGGAATTCTTCAACATTGGTGTTCCTGAATTTCGAACCATTGTCACTCCTTATGTTCTTGATCTTCAACTCATATTCATTTTGAGCTCTTCTAATGAACGTCTTAATTATTCCTTGAGCCTCACTTCTATCTTGCAAAAAGAATACCCAAGTGAATGGAGAAAAATCATTAACAATGACAAGACCGTATTTATTACCGCCAATGTAAGTATGCAATGGGTCCAAATAAATCCATGTGTATAAACTTCAATGGTCTTGATGTAGTCATGATGTTCTTGGTCGGGTGTGGAGCACCAACTTGCTTCCCGGCTTGGCATGCGCTACACAACCTATCTTTCCCAAAGACAAGATTGGTTAGTCCTAGGATGTGCTCGCCCTTTTGGAGTTTGGCCAAGTTTCTCATCCCAACATGAGCTAGTCGGTGATACCAAAGCCAACCCAAGTCAGATTTTGCCACTAAACAAGTCTCGGGCTCAACTTTCCCCTTAGAGAAATCAACAAGATAGACTTTGCCCTTCAAACGACCCGTAAAAGCAGCAAAGGAATCCTCCTTTCTAAAGACGGTCACACCCTCATTAGTAAAGAGACAATTGTAGCCCATCTCATAAAGTTGCGAGACCGACAACAAATTGTACCCTAAAGTTTCAACCAAATAAACATTTAAAATAGAGTTATCATTTGAGAGAGCAATTTTACCCAAACCAATCACATCTCCTTTGCTATTATCTCCAAAGATAATAGTTTCTTTAGGTATGTCATGAAGCTCTAGGGATGTGAACAAGTCCTTCTACCAGGTCATATGATTTGAGCATCCAGTATCAAGCAACCATGCTGTGCCGCTCGAGGAGTAGGTCTTCAAGACAAGTTAAGGTTTGAATTTAGGTACCCAAAAAGATTTGGGTCCTTGAAGGTTAGATGGATACACTTTTGTAACCCACACACTCCAAAGAATTGCCTTCTTAGTGTAAGCTCCAACATACTTGACCACTATTTTACCACTGTGGTCCATTGTCACCATGTAGTCGGTAGTGTAGCTTGGTGATGGCTCATGAGTGACAACCTTAGTCTTGATGGGAGCCTCAACCTTCTTTTTGACTTCAGAAAAAATTGTGGTGGTCCCAACATGTGCTGTGTTCATCAAGTCCTCAAAATTTGCTCATTTTGTGAACATGGCACAATCCTTACTTTTGACCACCTTCCGGCCATTTACCTTTTCTCCCTTGTAATGTCCAAGTCCTTCCTTTTGGTTTGGATATTTTCCGTCCTTGTAGTTTACCTTAGGCTTGAGCTTAGCATTACCTTCATATCCATTCTTACTAACATGTTCAATCTCTCAAGTTGAGCATCCTTTGATTGGATCAACTTTTTTAACTTAGCCATGTTAGTAACATAAGATTGTACATCAACTTTATAACATTTTGAGCACCCTTCACTTGTGGAGACATTGGAGTCTAGAGTTGCTTTAGAATTTGTTTTGGTGCTTTCCCAAAGAGCATTATAGCTTAGTTCAAGACCATTGTACTTGGTTGTTAAGCATGAGAAGCTTTCTTATAGTTCACTATGAGTGGCCTTTAGAGAAGCTAGAGATTCATTTATCAAAGTGTTCTCCTTTGACATCCTCTCATTTGAATCATTAGCTAGAGACAAGTCAATAGCTAATTTTTCAACATTCACCTTTTCTTCGGCAAGTGCTTTATCTAAGGCAAGGTTTCTCTCTTTCTCAAAGATGAGCAAGTCTTCTATCCTATCGAGATATTTTTTATTTTTCTCCAATTTCTCCATAAGTTTTTTAATTTCTTTAAAACCTTCCTTTCCAAATTATTATATCATATAAACTTTATGTCGTTCTTCCTCATCATCAAAGTCATTTTTTATACTACTAAATGTGGTCGAAGGATGGGAGGAAGAGATGGATGATTCATGTACCTTAGTCCCTCTTGCCATGAGATAAAAAGGAGCGTCATCTTCATCATCGGTGATGTTGTTGAAAAGCTTCCTTGAAGACTTGGGTATGGCTAGAGTTGCCATACCTTCATGATCGAAGTCTTCATGACTAGACTCCCACTCTTGACCAACATGTGGATGACCTTGATATTTCTTCTTGTAGTCCTTACTCTTCTCCTTGTACCTCTTTTTCTCCTTTCCTTTGTTCTTCAATTGTGGGCAATCGGCAGTGTAGTGGCCCACTTCTTTCCACTGATAGCATCTTTCTTGTGATGGCTTCTTTTTATCATCACCACCTTTCTTGTAGTACTTCTTCTTCATGAACTTCTTGAAGTTCCTCAACACCAAGGCCATCTCTTCATCGGTGGAGCCCTCATCACTAGAGTCTTCCTTCTTTGACTTGAGAGCTTTTGGGCTTGATTCAACCTTGTCACTTGAGCTACCATTGAGTGCTATGTTGTTGTTCATCTTGTGATTAAGTGACTTGGCCACATCCCTCTCAATCAATTCTTGATGAAGAATCTCACCAAGAAGTTGATTTGGTATTTTAGTCATGAATTTTGGATCTCTTCTAATCATTGTTGCAAGAGTAGGGTTCCGTGGTGTGAAAAGCCCTAAGCATCTTCTTTGTCACTTTGTGATCATCCCATTCCGTGCTTTCAAGAGATCTAATATCCGATATAAAGATCATTAGTCTATCATACATTTGTCTCACGGTTTCTTGATCATGCATGACAAAGTGCTCTAGTTCTCCTTGCAACAAGTCCATCTTGCCCTCTCTAACTTCATCGGTTCCTTCATGCTCTCAATGTGTCCCAAATTTGCTTGGTTATTTCAACATTGCGGATCTTGTTGAATTCTTGGGCACAAAGAGAGCTTGTAATGACCCTCACCGCTTGCGCATTGTGGAAGTAGTCTTGAGCTTGTTCGGCCGTGGGTATACCATTTGTTGGAAGAGTCACACCTACAACGACAACTTCCCAAATAGAGGGGTGAAGCCCGTAGAGGTGCATTTTCATGTCATAGGACCATTTGGAATAATCCATCCCATCAAAGAAAAGAGGTTTTCCCAAGTGGATCGTTTTAGATTGAGAGGTAGAATATTGAGATTGAGCATAGTTATGAGGTACTTGTTGTAACCTAAAGAAAGGATGCTTCTCGCTTTCTTCCTTCAATCTCTTCCTCATCAACTTCTCGGCCTTCTTTTCAATTTTGGCCTTCATCTTTTCTTTTCTCCACCTTCTTACTTCCAATATCTCACCCTCACTTTCATCACTTGAGCATGAGTCTTGATTGTAGATAGAGGGTGGACGGCTTGTTTGTCCAAAGGGATTTCCGGCACCATCGAACCCGGTATCGACATCAACTTGAGCAGCGGTGGTTGTGGCGGCGTCGGCACCATCCCCAACTATAGGCATCTTGATATCCCTTAGCGGTTAAGCTTTAATCAAGAGATTAGGCTCTGATAACAATTGAAAGGATCTTAGTGATTCCTAGAGGGGGTGAATAGGCGTATCTAAAAAACCTAAAAAATTCTTCGCAGCAACTAAATCTGTCGGAACTTCCGACACTGTGTAGAAAGTTCCGATGGACTTCCAACACTGGACCGGAACTTATGACAAAAGGAAGTTTTTATATGAAATTCAAAAATAAACTTGAAACTGCAGAACCTGGCTGAATCAAAGGTTGAGCAATGATACTAAGAGACTTCTGCAAGTGAACTTTGCAAGCACAACAACTTGAGTATGTAGATCGGGACAAAACAAACTCTAGGTCAACTAGAACTAAGTAAATGCAATAAGCACAAGACACAAGAGATTTATTCTCGAAGTTCACTCCTACTAAGGAAGCTACGTCTCCGTTGAGGAGCTCACAAAGAACCTGGTCTTCCACTAACCTTTTACCTCACTCAATCAACCACAAAGGAGGATTGAGTCCCTTACTATGAAATCCACAAAGGATGGGTAATACAAACTTTCTGGGGCGCGCACACACGAGAGGACGCTCAACCGAGCGACACCGAACCATCTAGAAGCAAGCTTCAAGAGTAACAAACGTGAATCGATGGATGAGGATGCTTCAAGTGCTCTTGAGATAAACGTGGCTGCCTTCTCACTCAAAATCTCAAGCCTCACACCTAACTCTAGCTCTCACCCAAGCCCTAGCTCAAATCAACTAAAGTATTAGCTCTTGGCATGATTGGGGAGAAGTAGTAAACGCTCTTGGAGGTATTTGTTTCGGGTTAGGTTAGCCAAATGAAGAAGGGGTAAGGGGGTATAAATACTCGAGCCCCAAAAACTAGCCGTCAGTGTGCAGAATAAGTGATTGTCAGAACTTCCGACATAAGGTCGGAACTTCCGACCCCCTTAAAAACAGCCGACCGAGGACCCCTGTCGGAACTATTAACCAACTTCCGACGGGGTTGGAACTTCCGACAGACACTGAGTCAGTGAGAAAAGGTGCACAAGTGTGTGATTTTTGTATCTCTCTTGGGTAGTTAGCATCTGAATTAAGCACTTTGACATCTTTAATCTATCCATTCGTATCCCTCTTAACAGTATGGTGTTTCCTATACTCAAATTCAAAATAGAAAATAAATAAAGATCTTTTTTTTTGAGCTCCACCACCATCTATCAAGTAAATTGGCGTCTTTTCACGCATATAATTCATTTTATTGAATTTTAACCTGTCCATAGCTCGATAACCACATTAGCTCCTTAATTATGCATGTCATCAACACCAAAACCCACTTAAGGGGTCAAATGCACTTTCAGATATAACACGATATAACACAACATCAGCGGAGGCTACAACTATGTTATTGAATACAAAGTCATTTCTAATGAGTCACAAGCTCTAGGTGATACAACCAAAAATAAAGGTAAAAAATAATTATGTCTTTTTTGCGAACACCCTCCAACATCCTCTCATAGAAATCCGATATGCCTCGCAGCATAAGCCAACCGTGAACATCTCTAAAAACGCACCAAGTGAACTGTGCCATTGCACATCTAAAGAGGATATGGTCAGCTGTTTCTAGTTGGCCACACATCTTGCACGCAGACGATCCCGGTCATCTTCTTCGCACTAGCTGCTCTGCTGACTATGGGCCTGTTTGGATCCCATGTGCTAAAGTAAAGTGTCTAAAGTTTAAAGTTTACTGAGTTTAGTGTCTAAAGTTCCAAACAACCTGTCTAAAAGGTGTCTAATATGTTTTAGCACCGTTAGCCACAAAAGAGGTGCCAAAAGGAGAGGATTCCACTGCCTAACCCTCATTTATTACCCCTCCGCACCCTCTCTCCTCTCCCAAACCCTCTCCCCTCCGCCTCGGTCTCTCTCGCTCTGCCCTTGTCCTCCTCCGCCGCCGCCATCGCCGCCTTCACCGCTGCCACCACCCACCCTCCTGCCCATGCCGCCAGCGTTGCCCCCGCTCCTCTCCACGCCGGATCCACCATAGAAGGGCAAGGGGCGGGTACTTAGATGCGGCTGTGGGGGCTCTTCCCCAACGAGAAATAGCGGCGGCCCGGCGGGGGCTCCTCCAGACAGGCGACAGCGTCGGCTTGAGCAGCGGCCGCTGCCAGGTGGCCCCAAGGAGGCTGGAGCGCCGGCCCCGGTGGCGCGCCTGCGTGGCTCAAGGGCGGCGCCTGCAGGCGGCTGGAGCGGCGGCCGCGAATGCGCTCCTGCACGGCTGGTAGGCGGCTGGAATGGTGGCCACAAGTGCGCGCCTTCGCGGCTCGAGGGTGGCGCCTGCAGGTGGCTGGAGCGGCGGCCGCAATTGCGCCCCTGCACAGCTTGAGGGCGGCGGTGGCGGGGCCGCAAAGGCAGCGGCGCGCCGCCCATCTCCGACGATGTGGTAGAATCCAAAAGAATACGCCACATCCACAGGTGCTGGCGCCAAAACAGCAGTAATGAGAGGTATTGGATTGATCTCTGACCCCTAAACCCTAAATGCCTTGAGGCCTTGATCCGCGCCTTGATCGGGGGCGCCCAACCTAACTACCGTTGGTGGGCTCCCGTCGTCAGCGCCATAATAAATAGAGAGGTGGGGTCCGGAGCCACGTACGACGAGGTTCACCGTGATCCCAGTCCCCATCTACACCTAAACCCTAGACCGATCGAGAGGGGGCTCTCCGACGGCGGGAAGCGCCACCGGCACTGCACGGCCTCGACCGACGCTGCCCTAGCGCGGACCTGCACCGACCTCGGCACAGCGCGTCGCTGCCTAGCGCAGACTACACCGACGAACGTGCAATGATGTCCTCGGCCGATCAAGGTATACTCTCTGTTCTCTCTCTGTCGATCTCATTTAGCACACACACGCGCACACCAGTGAATGCATCTAGAACTAGGTCAAGAAGACAATTCCGAGTTAATGTTACTGCTAGTGATCCTAGATTAACCCCTAACAATGGTACCAGAGCCATCCTAATATAGTAGATTAACTCAGAAGAAGAGAGAGAAAAGGGTTTCAGATTGAGCCAATAGAAGAAACAGAAGAGAAATTCAAAGAAAATCGAAGAACAGAAGCTTGAAACCCTAACCCTAGACCTACCCGAAACCCCACTTACCTGGCCCTTCTCGTTTTCCTTCTTCTCTTTCTCTTCCCTCCGCTGCTTCCTCTTCTTTCCCGTACCCCAGAGATCCCCTCGATGGAGCCGCGCGCGAACGCACACGACTCCGGAGAGGAGGCCCATAGGGCACAGATCCGCTTTCTGTGGACGCACACCGAGCCGAAATCGAGAGAAAATGAGGGGTAAGGGATACTGGAAGCAGATCCGGCCATGGCACGGCCACCGGCGTCGAGGACGAACGCGGCAACGCGGCCTCTGACTGGAACAGAGAGAGTAGCGAGAGGGAGAGGGCGAGGGAAACGCGACAGAGAGAAGGAGAGGGGGAGGAAGAGATGAGCAAGCTCAGGCTTGCCGGCAGACGGCCAGCGGCCAGGCCGTGCGCCGCGCCGGAGCTGGAGCCGGCGACGGCAGCGACGGCCAGAGCCAAGAGGAGGAGGGGAGGGAGAGGGCGAGGGAGAGAGATGGAACTAGGGTTTCAGCGTGGCTTTTATACGAGCCGAAACGCACGCTCGGCCGTCGGATCACGACGAGCGACCGAGATCGAGGCGGGGCGCGCGGCCGGCGCGGACGGGCCGAATTGGCGGCCCAGGCTCAGGTTGCGGCCTGCTGAGCCGAGTCGAGCGGTGGCCGGGCCGATTTCGCGAATGGGCCGAGCCGCGGATGTGGTTGTGGGCTGCACAGTACTGGGCCGTTTCGCAGATGAACAGTGCAATTTTTTTTCTATTTTAAAGCAAATTTGAATGATTTTGCACAGAATTTGATCTCTTTTCATTTTGAACCAAGGGGATAAATGTTTAGAGAATAGAAATAAAGATTTACACAAACCTTGCTTCAAAATAGAATTTATTTTATTCATGTTTCTGCTACACAGATAATTATTTTGACTTGAATTTAAATTTGAACCAAAGGGATAATTTAAATTTCGAGTCACAGATTAATTTTCTGATTAAATTGTAATATTGTTATTTTCTGACCAAAGTTGATAATAATAATATTATAATTTCATAGATTAATTCCAGATTAAATTGTAATATTGTTATTTTCGGACCAAATTTGACAATAACGATATTATGATTTCATGCAGTTATCATTATTTTTATAATGTTCTCACTTGAGCTAACCCATTTTCAGCTGGTTTTCCTATGATGGTTTTCATCAAGGACATTCCAATCTTGAGAGGAGACAACTACAATGACTAGTATAAGAAGTTGGATCTCTTCTTTACCATGGCTGAGCTAGACTGGGTTCTTTTTGCACCGGTTCCAGTAGAGCCTGAGAGGCCGGTCAGAGGGGATGATGTCACAGATGCTGCTTGGAAGCAAACAGAGCTCTCCTATAAGGTGAGCAAACAGAGGTATGATGCTGATCATGCCAAATGGCACCCTGCCAACAAGAAATGCTTGGCAGTGGTGAAGAACGCGATAGAGCCTGCCTTTCTGGGGGCAATTACAGATTTTCCCACTGTTGTTGAGTACCTTGAGAAGATAAGGAGTCAGTACACTGGCTCCTCAAAGACTTAAGCTACCCAGTTGATCAAACAACTGTTTACAGAAAGGTACTTGGGAGGTGGGATAAGAGAACACATTCATCGCTTGGTTCACATAAACAACAAGCTTAAACTGATGGACATGGAGTTCAAACAAGAACACATAGTTCATTTGGTCTTTGCTTCGTTGCCGAAGGAGTTTGACAACTTTGTTGTCAATTACAACATGAATCCCGAGAAATGGGATATAGAGAAGACCATAGCGATGTTTGTTCAAGAGGAAGAAAGAATAAAGACAGCACATGGTGGTTCTATCAACTATGTGAACAAGAAAAGAAATTATAAAGATATTCCCTCCTCCTCCAAGGGAAAAGGACCCCAGATGTCCCAGCAGCACAGTCAGCACAAGCCCAAGTTTGGGCAAGCTATAGTAGAGAAGGATCAGTGCCTCTACTACAAACAGAAGGGACATTACAAGTCAGATTGTCCCGACTACTTAAAGATGATCAAGGAGAAACGAGTTGAGAACATTATCTCTTTTGTAAATGAATCCCTATATACAGATTATTCGAAACCTACGTGGTGGATTGACTCAGGAGCAACATTTCCTATTGCAAACTCCTTACAGGGATTCCGTTCAACGAGAACTACGGGAAGAAACGAAAGAAGAATTAAAGTCGCGAACGGAGTCGAGGCAGATGTTGAGGCGGTGGGAGACCTCCTCTTAGAGCTCGACACTGGCTTTAATTTATTACTTAGAGATGTGTTTTATGTCCCCGTGATACAAAGAAACTTAATAAGTGTGTCTCGTCTAGATGATGATGGATTTGGATGTCGTTTTGGAAACGGCATGTGTGTAATAGAGTTTAATGATACAGTTGCTACTATTGCTTTCAGAAGAAATGATCTTTATTTGTTATCGCTACGTGAAAGTGTGAATTCCGTATGTGCTGTGAATGCAACTGTATCTCCAATCATAGATAATAACAGAAAACGAACGAGAACTCAAGACACGTCATCGAAATTATGGCACTGTCGTTTAGGCCATATTTCGAGGGGGAGAATAGAAAGGCTGGTTAAGAATGAGATTCTACCTCTTCTTGAGTTCTCGGACTCAGACAAATGCATTGATTGCATAAAAGGAAAATATGTAAAGATAACAAAGAAAAATGCTGAGCATAGCGCAGGTGTTTTAGAATTAATTCACACAGATATCTGCGGTCCATTCTCAGTTAAAAGCATAGATGGTTATGACCCGTTCATAACATTCACAGATGATTATTCCCGCTATGGATATATTTATCCAATAAAAGAGAAATCGGAAGCGTTGGATAAATTTAAAAAATTCAAGGCTGAAGTTGAGAATCAGCATAATTTAAAGATAAAAGTTGTCCGTTCCGACCGTGGAGGGGAATACTACGGTCGGCATACCCCATACGAACAGGTTCCAAGACCTTTTGCGAGGTTCCTCACAGAACAAGGAATAGTTGCCCAGTACTCTCTATCGGGCGATCCTCAGCAGAACGGAGTAGCTGAAAGACGGAACTGTACCCTGATGGATATGGTACGAAGCATGATCAGCTATTCTACGCTACCAGTGAGTTTATGGATGGAGGCATTGAAAACCGTTGTCTATGTTCTCAATAGAGTACCCAGTAAAGCGGTGCCTAAAACACCGTATGAACTGTGGACAGGAAGGATACCCTCACTAAATCACCTACGGGTGTGGGGGAGTCCTGCTGAGGCAAAGATATTTAACCCGACCATTGGGAAAATTAGATCCCAAGACAGTGAGCTGCCATTTTATTGGTTATCCAGAGAAATCAAAGGGATATCGTTTCTACTGTTCAGACAGATTTAAAAAGTTCGTAGAAATGAGACATGCTACCTTCCTTGAAGAAGAGATGATTCGGGGAAGTACAACAGTTCGAAAGATTGATCTTGAGAAGAAGCGGGTGTGTGCACCTACTCCGATGATTCAGGAACCATTTTTCTCACTGCCTAATGAGACTGCACCAGTAGTACGAGTCACTGCGATGCAAGTTCCTGAGGTGATCCCTTCTGTGGCAACACAAAGTGAAGATGTGGAACCTGTCCTTCAGGATCCTATAGATAACAACATTGCTGCAGATCAAGGGAGCCACCACAGGCTCCAGCAGAGAATGTTCAAATAGAAGAGGCTCCTAGGAGATCTCAAAGAGAAAGAAGATCGGCTATTCCCGATGATTATGAAGTGTATAACACAGAAGAGTTTCGAATGGAAGATGATCCCATCTCATTCGAAGAAGCCATGAGAAGCAGACATTCATCCAAGCGGTTTGAAGCCATGGAAGATGAAATGAAATCGATGAGTACCAATCGTGTTTGGGACCTAGAAGAAATTCCTAAAGGAGCCAAAATAGTAGGCTGCAAATGGGTCTACAAGACAAAACGTGACTCCAAAGGGAATGTAGAGAGATACAAGGCTCGTCTTGTGGCAAAAGTATTTACAAAGAAGGAAGGAATAGATTACAATGAGACTTTTTCTCCAGTCTCATGTAAAGATTCTTTTAGGATCATTATGGCTTTGGTCGCACACTTCGATCTGGAATTGCACCAAATAGATGTAAAGATGGCATTCCTAAATGGGGATCTCAAAGAAAGAGTTTACATGGCACAACCCAAAGGTTTTGTCGTGAAAGGAAAAGAAAATATGGGATGTCACTTAAAGAAATCCATTTATAGATTAAAGCAAGCTTCAAGACAATGGTATTTGAAGTTTAATGAGATGATAAAGAGGTTTGGGTTTACAGAGAATGCTGAGGATAATTGCATTTATGCAAAGTTCAAAAGAGGAAAATATATTTTCCTGATACTGTATTGGATGACATTCTGCTAGGAGTAGCGATGTCAGTCTGCTATTAGAAACAAAAGAATTCTTGTCATCGAATTTTGACATGAAAGGTCTTGGTGAAGCCTCATTTGTGCTAGGTATTGAGATTCACCGAGATAGAAGAAATGGGGTACTAGGTTTGTCACAAGAGACATACCTACAAAAGATTCTAGAAAAGTATAGTATGCATGCGAGTAAGTCTACTCCTGCTCCGATAGTCAAGGGTGACTGATATGGAGACTTTCAGAGTCCCAGAAACAAATATGAAAAAGAACAGATGAAAACTGTTCCGTATGCTTCGGCAGTCGGAAGTTTACAGTATGCTCAAGTGTGCACACGCCCTGACTTAGCCTTTGTCACTAATGTGCTTGGCAGATTTCAGAAAGATCCAGGTCTAGAACACTGGAAACTAGTAAAGAAAGCCTTGCGATATGTGAAAGGCACAAAAGGCCTCATGCAAACATACAGAAGAACCAACTCATTAGAGATTAAAGGATACGCAGATTCAGACTTTGCGGGAGATGAAGATGACGGAAAATCCACGACAGGTTACATCTTCATTCTCGCAGGGGGAGCTATATCGTGGAAAAGCTCAAAACAATTGGTCACAGCAACATCGACGATGTATGCTGAGTTCATAGCATGCTATGAGGCCTCCGGGCAGGTAGAATGGTTAAAGAAATTTATACCTGGCTTAAGAGTGGTGGACAGTATAGAAAGACCACTAAAGATGTACTGCGATAACCAGCCAGCAGTGTTTTATGCTCATAACAACAAGAAGAGCACGGCTACCAAGTCGATACAGATAAGATTTTTTTCAATAAAAGATAGAATCCAGGATCACACCATAAGTCTCGAGCATACAAGAATAAAAGATATGCTTGCGGATCCGCTAACGAAAGGCCTACCACCCAGCGTGTTCATGGAACACGTAGCCGGCATGGGAATGAGGTACAGCCTATGATCTCTGGATAATAGAGGCCCAAAAGGATTACAGAATCTATTTCTGAACAGAGGCGTGTATTGTGGCTATTGATTCTATCGGCAATTGCGCGTGACGATGAGATATGCCCTATACATAAATCTGTGATGAGATAAGAAAAATAGAAAAGGAAAAGGAAAAGGTAATGTGAGTCAAGGGGGAGATTGTTGGATTGATCTCTGACCTCTAAGGCCCAAAGGCCTTGGGCCCTTGATCCACGCCCTGATCGGGGGCGCCCAACCCAACTACTGTTGGTGGGCTCCCGTCGCCAGCGCCACAATAAATAGAGAGGTGGGGGGCCGGAGGCACGTACGATGAGGTTCACCGTGACCCCAATCCCCACCTACACTTAAACCCTAGACCGATCGAGAGGGGGCGCTCCGGCGGCGGGAAGAGCCACCGGCACTGCACGGCCTCGACCGACGTTGCCCTAGCGCGGACCTGCACCGACCTCGGCACAGCGCGTCGCTGCCTAGCGCAGACTACACCGACGAACGTGCAATGGCGTCCTCGGCCGATCAAGATATACTCTCTGTTCTCTCTCTGTCGATCTCATTTAGCGCGCACACACGCACACCAGTGAATGCATCTAGAACTAGATCAAGAAGACAATCCCGAGTTAATGCTACTGCTAGTGATACTAGATTAACCCCTAACAGTACTTTGGTCTTTCTAAGCAGCATTAATGGCTTTTAGTTACTTAATCCAAACAGGGGTACTAAACTTTATCACCTGCTTTTTAGTAACTTTGCTTTAGCACCCGGAAGCCGAACAGGGCCTGTATTTTATCGTTACAAGCATGCTATAAGAAATTCTTTATCTTCAAAGGAAGTTTCGCCTTCCAGATATCCATCATCCATGTGTTGGCCATGCTAGGGAAAGTCAGCTCTCTATAAAGCGATGAAGTTGAGAAGATCTTATCCTTTTTTCAGAGCCCACTGTGCTGAGTCTGGTTCTTCCGATAGCGTGATGACACTTAGCAGTGTTGTTAATTCTTCCCACTCCACATCTCGCTCTTGAAAATTTCTTCTAAAAGTCAGGTTAATTTCTCCGCTCCCAAGGACCACAGCGACAGATCAACCTTGTTGATTTGATATCGCAAAAAGATTGGGAAATTGGGTTTTTAGTGGGCAGTTACCCAGCCAAACATCTTTCCAAAATCTTGCTTTTTGCCATTGTTTACTATGTATGCCAGCCCTCTAAGACAATTCTCTCCAGCTTCTTGGAGTCCTTTCCAAAATTGTGAGGCGCCTTTATAAGTGCAGCTAAAGAAGCCTTTCTCGCCTAAATATTTTGCCCGTAGAAGGTTACAACATAAGTTTTCCTGTCCACTCTCAAGTTTGAAGATCCATTTGGCAAGCAAGCACTTGTTCATCACTCTAGTGTCAGTGATGCCCAGCCCTCCTGCATCTTTTGATGCCCAGCCCTCCCGCATCTTTTGGTGCTGCAATCATACCCCATCTTGCCATGTGGTATTTCTTTTTCAAATTAGGTCCATGCCAAAAGAAATCTCCTCTAGTAGTCTCCATCTTGTGGTGAAGCTCTCCTTGGAGAAGATACATACTCATTGTGTATGTCGGAATTGAGCTCATGCATGATTCTAGTAGAATTAATTCCCCCTGACGATAGCGACGAGCTTTGCCAGGCAAGCAATCTTCTCTCTACCTTTTGTTGCACATAGGCCACATCATGGCAAGCCATGTGTCGATTGTGTACCATTACCCCCAAATATTTGATTAGGAGGGTTCCAATATTGCAATTGAAAAGGTTGGATAATCTTAATTATTCCTCAACATCCATCCCCACTCCATAGACTTACTCTTCTGGTAGTTGATCTTTAGTCCTGATATGCTCTCGAAGCAGTAGAGAAGGATCTTTGCATTTATCAGGGTATGGTCCGCAGGCTCTAAGAACAAGATGGTGTCATCGGAGTATTGTAGGTGTCTTGTTCCTCCTCTAATTTTTTGTATAAATTTGGCTAAATTTTAAATTGTTTGACTCCTTGAAAAACGAGAATTGCATTTTTTGGGGGGAAGGAGGGAGTAGAAATTTTCAAGAAAAAGTTGTAAAATAAAATGAATGACATAAGCGTCTTTTTACCTTCAACTGTTCCAAAAGTGCGGTATATAGTCATTTTTTTCTTCTCGTCCAAGGTCCATACGGTACAATATGTACAATTTTTTTCAAAACAAAGGAAATATTTTTCAGCAACCGCACAAAGCTAAGTTTCACATAAATCTGAGCTCGCTAGCTGACTACAAATAATATGACAAAAAAAGGTACGCGAACAGCAATGTGAATAGACTTCGAGATGTGACTTTACCACTATTTTTATTAGAATATAGTTCTAAGATAAAGTAACCATATGAAATTATGAAAGTACCTTTCAAGACGAATCGACACACGATTTTACGCTTGCTATCTAAACTGCAAATCTACTGACAGTTTCAAAATTTTAACCGGATCTATGTCAAAGCATTGTAACCGGAGGGAGTGACACATTTGACAGCACAAGCATCCGCGTGTACATGTGAGAACCATTCCTTTAGGTAACAGCAGCAAAGCAATCCTTTTCTCTTGAACAATGTTCTGCAGCTTTTGTTTCTATACGCATCAACATCCTCAGTAGCAGCATAGTACAACGGTAGCAACTAGTAGAAGTTCATGTGCATTTCAAAATCCAACCGAACCGTCCTGTTTGGTGATCACTCACGTGTCTTTCTTCGTCTTGATACCAAGCAAGGCGCAAACACGCCACATGATTAGCGACAAAAGAACTGCATTACATCGAGGCAAAGCCAATGGCTCGTAATCTTTGCAGTAAACATTCACAAAAGAGAAACCGGACACACACTAAACACCACAACAGGTAGTCGCTTGTCAGCCAGGAAGTAGCCTAAGTGCATACAAATTTGGGAACATGGATGCCCCTGGAGCAAACAAGGGAGCAGGTGCAGTTGCCTAGTGCCTACAAAAAGGCTCGGGTGGGAATATATGTACAGTCAAAACTCTGAACCTCGCCCCGCTCCTTATTACCAGGGGGATCCATCCAAACTAGTCGCCAGCTAAATGCCGGCAACAGATGTGTCAGTTACCTCTTCCTCTTCCCAGCTGAGCTTCCCACGGCCTTTCCACCGGACCCAGGTCCTCTTGATCTGGCAGCAGGTGTCTTCTTCCCACCGGAGTCGTTTCTGTTGCTCTTGAGGTCGAGCTGGACTTGAATTCCTGGAGGCAGATGAGGTTACTGAAAGTTAGGCGCAAAAAATACAGAGGGATGGCTACGCCGGCAGTAAATGTCCAACAAGTATGAGAACCTTTCTTCTTATCACTCTTTAGGTCCAGTTTTGGCTTCGAGTCACCAGGCACAAGTTCATCTGAAAGAAGAAAAACAGTGATTAAACAAGTCATGTACTTCAAAGAGATTCCATTTTGGATGCAATTTCCTACTGCATGCATGCTATTGACCAAAGAGTAAAGTTGCAGAACTGGCTATACCACATACACCTGTATGTCTTTGTCTAGATGACTATGTAAGTGAAGATGGTATGGCACAACAAAGTTGCCTCAACAGATCCATTCTATCCACCCGATACATTAGTCAAAAAAAACAGGCATTTATCTGATTTTGTCTTATGGGAAAGGAACATTCACCATTATTTTCAGTATCAGAAGAATCCTCTTCATCAGCTTCAGCTGATGCTGCTCCATTTTCGTCAGGCAGGCTCTCTTCTACTGGCTCCAAGATTGCTGCCACCCGTTTCTTTAAAGGCTTCTTCATGCCAGGAATATTTATTAGATCCGCTGCTCGAACTACACGAGAACTACTTCCTTGTTTGTATGCCTTTGTCAAGGCACTTTTAACAGCAGGTTGAATCCCATCCATAGGACTTGGATGACCCTACATTGAAAATAACATGTTCAGAGCCACAATGATAGGGAATGAAGACAAGGGTAAACTATGAAAAACAAGTTTACTTAGCTAGGAAAAAGCACTGCGTAAATGCATCCAAAAGCTCAAGAATTGCATTTTGCTAAGTAGGCTGTAACACATTTTTATTGTATTTCATATTCACTTTAGATTTGTATCTACGATACCACATGTCCTCATGAAATATGTGTGGTTTAAATGACACAACGACTATGCAAGCAAATTGCACAGGATACAAAAGCTGAACAAGTTACTACCATAACAGGAACACACTATTCAAACCAATTAAAAAATGATATTTAGTCATCAGTAAAATGGACGGAGCAAAGTCACTAGCCAAATACCTACTAAACTGAAAATTATCAATGCAAATGCAAAAATAATTTGTCACCATTCAAAGGGATGGTCAAGTGAACATGACATTAGACAGAATAAAGATCAACTTGCTTCTAGAATAATTACCAACCTTAAATTTGGATATTTCCACAATGGTGTCAAAGTCTTCCTGGCTTAGAGAGTAGGTATCCATGAACTCCACCACCTTTTGAACAGCTTCATCCTGGATGAATTGCAAATACAAAATTTCCAGCAGATTGCTCATATAAATAACTACAAGGGAAATAGTATCTGAGATTACTGCATTATAAAATAAGAGCTAATGGGAGATTATTGACTAAGAAATCCCCCAATTTCATGTTTCTGCCGAGCATGAACAACAGTTCCACAGATTTTGCAAACTAAAAAACCAAAAAAAAAATGGAATCCTAACTTTTAAGCTATGCATTTCAGAGCTCAGATTATGTGACAGATTGCTTGAACGAGTGCAGGAGTAGGCATAGAATAATCTTTCAGTTAGTATTATTTCTTATTTCTGTGGAAGATCTTAAAAAAGAATGTAATTTCAATTTTTAAGATTAGTTCTTAAAAAAGAACAAAGTCGGGACCAATTCTGTAATGCCTAAAAATGCCCTGGAGATTATTATCATAATGAAATCAATAATGCTGGAACAAAAGGAAACGTGAAGTTCATTCATAAAGCACAAGATGGAAAAACAACCTTTGGCATTGTTTTCAGTGGATCAGTCAGCTGTCTCAAGAGGAGAGTAAGATAATCCAGCCGCAATGTCTCCCTGCAGTTATCAAGAATTATCAGACTTAAGAATCACAATAAAACATAACAAGGATCACTTAAAGTTTGAACATCATTCAACAATTCAAAGTTGCAACAGTGATGAAAAACCATGCACAAAAAAGTAGCATTTGAAGCCATGTCTAACACTAGATAAGATAGCTGGGGTTTGCCCAAAAAGTATTAGTGCAGATTCAGGGTATGGCCAGATAAAAAAACAGGTAACTTCATTATACCAAAACAGCAACATAATGAGTCAGATATGTGCCAATAAAAGCACAATCCACGGAAGAAGGCACAGGAACTTACCTGTCCAAGTTTGCTTGCTGCGAAGCAAGAATATGGCTGTGAGCATCTTCCAGTAGCCTTATGTTTTTGTTAGTCGTCGAGTGCTTGCCCAACCAACCACCAAACCTATTAAAGTTTCGCTCTCCCTGAAAATTTATTTGTTACCTGATTTAATTTAACGCAATAAGCGAAAGTAAACTACGCTAAATACAATCTACAGTTAGGGTTTGAGCTTTACTGCTTCAAGGACTTCTCTGTTCCCATGCATCAAAGCAGCACTGGAAAATGTGGAAGAGGTTAGAAAATCAGGTTACCAAATTCAAAATAAATCAATACTAGTGTTACCATATGATAAATCATGCGCCTGATCAATACTTACGGTACTATAGATGAAGCAAAGCAAGCAGCTTGTGATAACTGCCATTGTCTATATCTTCTTATTTGTACATTAACAAGATCACCGTCTGCTATAGACTCAGCAGCACGGGCAAGAGCGTTCATTCTTTTAACTCCACTTTCATCCTTGCCAATGGTGTTAGGCCGATAATTGATATAATTTTCCTATAGCAGGGCATATTTTACATGTCAATTTCACATGCATTTTTATTTCCAATACATATTTAGGAAGCAACAGCAGAAAAGAAACAAGCATATGTCATGTGCATCATGTAATAGTGAAGTCAAACTAATAGAATTTAACAATACTGAACTACAATCACAGCAGTACAAAAGGGTAATTGCAAAATAAGTCCAAAAGGATACATGTTTAAACAGTTCCAGTACACACTGACTTGGCAAACATAAACATAGCAACAAAGGGCTAGAAATTCTCTTCGGAACTCACAAAATACATCATGTTAATTCTTATGAATGCAAGCATCCCAGCTTTCAAAGTATTAAGCAAGCTGACTGCAGTTAGCATAAAAATAAAAAGCCAGCAGGCAGTATATTGGAAAGAAATTATGTAGTAGTCGCTACTCATAATAGATCTCAAAACAGACAATACGACACAATTAGCAATTATACAGAGGATTGCCATCAGTGCTAGACCTGGATAATTAGGGGAACTAAATCAGGATCGCTCATGCCGTAATCAATTCTCTCATCCATCCGTAATCTCCCACCATTGAAACCAAACAGTCTGAAAGTCCAATGAATATACATGACTTAAGACAGTAGGCAAGAAACAAGAAGCATAAGTCATTCAAAAGCTTGAACTGTAACCCTTCTGGCATAAATTCAATAGCAGAGAGCATGCAGTATGTGCTCATGTAGTCAAAGATTCCAATGAAGTACAAACTAGCATTTTTCAATTAAGGAAAACCGACATTTGCGTTGGATAAAAGTATAGTATTTGCAGATTGTCCAGCCTAGTTGAGAGGTACTTCATGTATTGCCTTTACACAAAAAAAAAGACAACTTTTTCAACCTAAATGACCTAATCTTCAAGGACAGCTAACTAGTGCAGGCGCAAGCTTTCTTCCTTGGACAAATATCCAGTGAGGATTCATGTGCGCCTTTCAAGTGATAATACGGTACAGAAACAATGAAATCTGGATAATAAATCAACACATTTTATTATAATGAACACGAAACTTAGCATAAACTCTCATCCTTCCAGTCTGAAACTAAATAAACCTTTGCAATTTATTCAACAAACATGTAGTAATCCAAGAAAAGAATATCAAGGAAAAAGAGAGAAAATAACTCCATAATGAGAGTAAAGAAAGGAAAATACTTGTCAACAGCGGTAAAAGGAGAAATATCTTCATCCTTTGCGCTGCTATTAAGTCGCACTCGTATATCATCATATTTGACCACAGATTGGGAGAGGCTCATATACTGCAAATGGTTAAGTGCCATGCGAATATCCCCATGAACTCTTTCAGCAAGCTCTTCCATGGCATTCTATCATGACAGAAAACCACATATTAGTACCAGAACCTGGAAAGTCTACCTAAAAGAACCACAAGGAGAAAACAATGCTACAAGCCTAGAAATACAAGGTGGTCAGGTCCTTTAGTTGCTTTTATTCTGCAATAGTTTGTTTTAACTTTTATCACCAGCCCCATTCTGGTCCAAGGTGGGGTTTGGAGTTTTTGTAATTGGACCATTCCTTCGTAATACAAAGATACGCAGCTCTCCTGCGTGTTCGAGAAAAAAAAAAGCCTAGAAATACAAGAGAAATAGCAAGCGCTATTTTCCTTTTATGCTATTGGTCTGCTCTTACTAATTTCTTTTTCAATGTTTTGATGCAAGTTTAGAAGCACTGAGCTCTGGATAAGATACAGAGCATACCTCTTGAGCTTGAATACCTTCCTTTTTGGCAATTTCCATCAATCTCTTACCCATCTGTTAAATAAATAAGTTAGAACCAAGAAAAGAGAAGCATAATAGTTCTTCCTCTTCTTAATGATCATACAACCGTAAATGTAAGCATGAGAAACATTACAACAGAAAGGACGTAGTAGTCGATACGCTACGCAACTTGTGACAGCTACTGGTCAGGTTTTCTAACAATTAGAAACAACTGTACACAATGGATAATGCTGGTTAGGAGTTCACAGGAAGTGGCACCATCAACCTAGTGGATAACCAGTCCGTTTTAGACTTGAAGACATCAAATACAGATTTGTTTCCTAGACAACATGTGTAGCAAGCTAAACTTCATTGCACATTCCAAGATATAACAAGAAATAAGGAACGGGTTGCTAGTTTCTTGTAGTTCGGGGGATCATTAGTAACTTCGAAGGCCACTGCCTCACCAGAACCCGAATGTGGCAAGAAATAACCTGTTGTTTTGTTGGTTTTCTGAAGTTGAGCATCAGGCAGTAATTGACAAGGCTCTTCAATTTCTGGCTATAACGGTCGTTACAGATGCAGATTATAGGAATCTTGGATATCTTGATGCTAGAAATAAGATCGGCAACACCACCTCTATCTCCAGCAGACATACCATCAACTTCATCCATGATTAGTACAGTTTTAGGATGTTTTGCCCTGCGGAATTGTTGCCCAATCAATATATAATAGACGAAGTACTAAGTCCATAAGGTTCATGATCCATGCTATAATACTGACCGATTATCACCATAATTCAGAGTCGCATTGCTGATAAGCTCTTTGATAGAATTTGATGTGCTCCCCCCAACACCTTTCTCGATCTTGGAGTCTGCTTTACCACGGTTATCACTTGCATTTACCTATTTATGAAAATCGTTGTTTGAAATTCAGGTCTGTTAGGTTAACTAAGGAACAAACTGTGCAAAGACTAAAAAAAGTACCTCAATGGCCTGCAATCCAAGCATCTGACTAACAACTTTTGCAGTTGTAGTTTTACCAATACCCGGAGGTCCACTCAACAACACAGCCTTTTTGGCTCCATTATCAACTGGCTTCTTTCCCTTACCCTTTTGGCCAGAATGAAGGAAATGTGTGTCCCAACTTTTCAACCAATCATGAAGTTGTTTGACCTATTACGAAGTTCAATATAAATCACCAATGCACAAATGAATGTAACCAACATAACCAAAAGCAGAACTACCCACCATTGATTGGTTGCCAACTATGTCATTCGGAACCTTCGGCCGATATTTTTCTGTCCATTGCATAGAACCACGGTCAATTTTCTTGGCCTTTTGGTTCTCATCAGAGGCACTTGTAACATTACTCTTTGATGCAATACTTTTGTCCACAGCACTTGCTTCAGCTGAAGATTTCAAATCAAGCATAAATAGCATATTAATACGAGAAATGCTAAAATCAGGAAAATAAATAAATGATAACGAGTTGATTCACCATAGGAATGCAAACACAACAGCAGGATCAAGTTATCCACAATGATAAAGTTAGAAATACAATGAACATTGAAGTCATGTCTCAGACAATAAGATTCAAGCAGCTTTGAGTCCTTGACAAAATGATGTATTCAGTTAGGCTAGGCAGGATCCCACAACATGATATCCAACTATAGAAGCATTAGAACTTATAAGTTTCAGTCTACCTCGTTTATCAACTCTAGCTGGAGAGCTCTTTGTCTGTGATTTCTGCAGCTTTTCAGAACCGTTGCTGCTTTGATGTTTGTCTACAGGAGCCTTTGCAGGCTTTGATTTCCGTATCAAATCAAATAAACCATCTTCAGTCAAGAATGGGACGCTGCAAAAAAGCGCAAGAAATATGGATATGACAAACTAAAATGAATTCACGCATATTTCTTCATAAAAATATAGCAAGCAATACCCCAGGTCTTTTGCTTTGTTAGATTTCACTCCACCAATATCTTCATCAGCCAATAAGTAACTCTGCCAACAAGCAATTTCAGCAAAATTAATATATAAAGGGCATTAACAATTTCTGAAAAAGGTATGCATACCGTTTTTTTACTAATAGAGCCAGTCACACGGCCTCCATAACGCTTAATTAGATCAGTTGCTTCCTCACGTTCAAGACTGCAAGTATATAGAAACTTGTAAGATGATTTCAGGCAGAAGCATCTAAATCTGAAAACTTCAGTTTCCAATACTAACTCATTGGCCATTGCATGATCATTAAACATATATAAAGTACTAAATATTATCAAAGAATAAAAAAAGCACCTGTCAAGGGTACCACTTATGACAAATGTCAGACCAGATAAACAGTCAGGTGCACCCTCTGGGACCTCCTGCAAAATGCACAAGATGAAATAAACAGTTTATGATTGAGCTCTTGAGTTTACCAGAAAACAGTGATACTAAACTTACTTTTTCTCCTTTGTGAGGAGGATCCTTCCTCTCACCAAAATTCATGAAACCTCTACCACCCCCTCCTCTACCTCTCCCACCAGGGGTTGCTGCTGCTCCTCTTCCTCCCCTTCCCCTTCCCCTTCCAGCTCCTTTCGAAGGGGTCTTGGCATCTTCATCCATCTTGTCCTCCTCCTCACCATCATCAGTACCAGTAGTCCTTCCAGGGGCTTCAACATTAGGTTCAACCTTAGGCTTCTTTGATGGTGGTGGCTTCACTGGAGTTTTCTTTTTTGAAGGTGCCACAAAGTCGTCGTCGTCGTCGTCATCTTCGTCATCCTTAGTCATTTTCTTTGCTGGCAAATGCTTGCTGTCATCCTTGAGTTCATTGTTGCCTTTCTGAAGTTTTCTTTTAGCCGCACTCTTATCAGTACTTTTCCCCGCAGCGGCATCTGCCATTTCAACATCGGAGTCGTTTTCTGATTTCGAACCAAAGTACTTGCTTGTCTTCCTTCTAGCGGAAGGATCACGGTCGCAGGACGCCTGATTGATCGAGGATGTAGCATTAATAAAGTCAGAAACTTGTTGAGCATCAAATATTGTAGGCCAATGAAATTAGAGAAGAACTGCAGCTAGCATTGGCCAAACGAACCAACCAGACTGATGCTTCAACACAATCAGCACAAGTGGATAAATAGCTGATTTGCTATATTATGGCGCAGATACCATAGATGAAACATTGAAGGAAAGTCAAGAACCAAGTCAAGAATTTAATCTAACTAGTAACTATTAGGCCAAAAATAAATAGGGTAACTACTTATTTTTCAGACTGCTCCCAAAAAGAGAAAGAAGACTGAGATAGGGGTTGTCAATTGTCATTGGTTTTTCCAAGGAAAGCCTTCTTTTGAGAAAACTTAACTAGTCTATATCATGGAAGGGAGCTACTTCTCTCGAGTATGTACAGTACAGAGGATTTATGAATAGGCAATACAACTTTCACAAAGATTGTAAACGTCCAGAACATCATCATTTACCATTTGATTGGACAAAAGAATTTGACAGCCTTAATGAGCACAAAAATTTTGGATTGCCACAAGGACTAACACCCTTAGTAGTTGCTGCAAGGAACACATTTACCAAAACTGAATCATTGACCCAATCAACGACATCATGCACACCACAGCAATGTCACAACCAACCAAACCCATCTAAAAAGCTCATAATAATAACTACAAGAAGGCAACAATGACGAACAGAGGGCGTAACCAATAACGATGAGGAGGCCAGCATCCTACCAACGAAGGCGGCGCCGGCTTCTTCTCAGGAATGCTGAGCACCGGCTTCTTCTTCTCCGTCGCAGCCGCCCCGGAGGGCTTCGCGGCTCCGAAGGAGGCCGCGCCCTTGTCCTGCGTCTTCATGAACCATTTCCGGATGTCCGACGACTGCGCCAAAGAAACAGAATGCTCAGCCGGAAACCAGGAACAGCAAAACGAATCAAGAACTCGGGCGACGGGCGCCAACTGTCCGCGGAGGAGGAACACAATGGGCGAGAGGGCAAGAACGCACTCACCATCTCCGACCCTACAGCGAAGGCCGGATCTCCCAGGCCCGGGAGGACCGAAAGGTTGGGGATTTCCGAATCCCCGGCGGATTCCCGGCGCGGTTAGGATGGAGGGGGCTAGGGTTCTGATGGGCGGGCGGTTCTTGCCTCTTCCGCCCAATCCAGCCCCCTGCGCGGGCGCCGGCGCCTCCGCCTACCGGATGCGGGGAGAAAGGGGCAGTACGAGGAGACGGCGGGGAAGGGGAGGCGGCGGCGGTGTGCGGCGGAAGACTCCCGGGCGCGGAGGTTTTTGGGTTGGGGGCGGTTGGGTTTGGGGGGAAAAGTTGGGGAACCCGGCGCGGCGCGCGGTTCTCTCGAGAGGCTGGCGGGAGGAGGCTTTGGGAGAGAAGAGATGTGCCGTGCTCCTTGAGATTCGTGCGGTGGGGGCAACTTGCCGTACGGCTGAGATCTAACAAGATCAAGGCCTCTGGTATCTATATGATAGGTACAAGTACATCGGTTATGTAGGGTTTCTTAGATGATTTCTGCAATCCAAATTTAATAAGATTATAATCTTGTACGGCCGAGATCTAACAAGATTCTAGCATCTAGTTTCTATTGTGGATGCAAGTACAGCGGTTGGGTAGGTTCGTCAGAGCGATTTCTATATTGATTCCTACGGTCAGGATTTAGTAAGATTATAGTCTTTGCTCATCGATCTACCCTTTGAGTAGTTTGTGGTTTTAAAAATAGTTACAATATGTTAATTTGAGTGGTTTTCTTTTTATGGCAGGATGACGATGAGAAGAGAAGAAACTCAAAAAATAGATTTTCCTTCCAAAGGATCTTTATGTATTTGGTTGCTGGTAATCATATTGTTGGACCATGATGGAGTGTGGTTATATGCTAAGCCAGGGTGTATGTTTCTGAATCCACTGACCGCGCTATAGTGTAGAGAGTTTTGCCGTGTGTTTGCATCTAATTATTTGGTTTTAGGATTGCAATCTAGGAAATCTAGTCACTAATGGTATTAGGATTGCACCACTCACTTATTTTGCAATCCATTATTTGATTTGTTAGACCGATGTTGTGGCGCAGGATATATTACTACTAAAGTAGTGCTCTGCTAGCATAATGCACCAGTAAAGTCCATGTCAAGGAGAAAGGTGCTAGTGGGTGAGAAGGCGAAGGTGACTAGATTTAGAGGAAATGGAACGGGCTCAACACATGGTTCCTTTGGTTTATCAATCTGTCTAATATTTCATTTAGCAAGTTTCAAATAAATTATGTATCTTATCAAGAGTTTACATTTTGATTGAAGATCTTGCTTTTCGATGTGAAATCCTATCATTTTACTTCCACATCAAGTAGCGATGTTGGTTTTACATTTGATTACTTGAATGCAAAATGAAAATTTATAGGAAAGAGGAGACGTAGATATTCTAGTGAGTTCCAAACCTTTAATGTTGGAGGTTGGAGATTGGTGCTTGCTAGAGAGCGAGGTACTACCGCAGAAGGGCTTGATGCTAATAAATAGTGCTTTTTATTATGACATTGCAACAATAGAGTAGCATGTTAGAAGAAGACAGAAGAGTACAGATACGCAGCCCTCGCTAAGCATGAATGCCATTCCAATTCACAAAAGTAAGTCACTTTCAAAAAATAGTAAAAAAAAACTTTCATATAAAGTTTTGTATTTAAATATTATTTTTTTAAATTGGCAGTCAAATTGTCTCTATAGATGTCACCAATATCCCTATTTATTTATATTTTGTACAAAGAGAAGGGAGCCATCATAAGTAGGTGGAGCTGGTGGTTAAAGCGTACCATCACAAGCATGAATCTTATTATCTTGGGGTCTTAAAAAAGTACAAGTGCTTTATGCCTTTATCCTTTTTTTCTATAAGGTATGAATCTTACCTGTATGTTTCGTAGCAGATAGTCATATTTCGAGAGCATAATCGATGATGGTTGAATGAACACTATTAGTTCCACTTTTCCTTATGTGTATCGGTGTTCTACTTTTAAAACAAGAGAAATGTTTATTTTAGTTTTTGAAGTGCCATGAACACGTGCACTACATTAGCATAGCATTTGATAACTAGTGATAATATAACATATTTGTAAGCACCTATACAGACCTACTTGTGTAATTTACAGAACAGAGAGAAAGATTATATATGGTCAAGCGTTTCGACTTTGACACTAGTCATCTTTTACGAGCATTTTCCTAGAGTAAAAAAGGAGAGTTGACGTAAAACCAACTAGGGACCAGCACAATTCTTACAGAGAAGGGTAAACAATTTCCAAGTAACAGGACCTTAATCACAAAATAATCCACAAAGTTGCCTTAATGTATTGCAATAATCCTAGGGTGTCCAACGACATACAAATCCAATATACACATGATTGGGAAACGTAAACATGGACAAAATATCAAAGCAATATACATGGCATGCTCAATGACAAGCTGAAAAAAATGGATGTCTACTCAGGAAACGATAACCCCATGACCCAACAATTTTCAGAGATTCAACTTTCAATGAAGCACACACCCTCACTATTCACAGAACTGCAAGAAGGAAATGAATAGGCAAAATGGTGCATATCAACCATGGACTGGGACTTCATTCGAAGTGACAAATGGGGCAGCCAGATCAGGTCCTGTTGCTTCTCCAACACCATGTTCGATGGTGGGCTCTTCTGAAGCAGAAGGTTCTGAAGGGGGAACTTCAACAGGGTTGTCATGTACTTGCGCAGCTTTTGCCCTTGAAACCTTAGGTTTCGAGTTTGAGGTTTTCGGCTTTGTAACAACAGGCCTTGGGTCAGCCTTAGCAGTCCCAGACACTTGGGATGCAGTTTTTGTGACTGATCTCTGGACAGGTTTTCTTGCAGGAGGCCGAGCTTTGTTGTTTTCCGCAACTTCATTTACCTTGCCAGAATTCGCTGTGCTCCGTGGGCTGTCACATACAGAACCATCTGCAGAAGCAGCAGTAGCAGAAGTAGTTGGCTTGTGCCGCCCAAGCTTTGGTGATCTAGCACGTGTTGGGGGAATCTGCACAAGCAAAGTATGAGAAACTTGTATTTACGGTGTGCCAAATTACTACTGTGACAAGTGTGTGTGTGTGTACAAGAACATAATATTCAGGAAGCTTAATCAATATTTTTGATCCAACCTAGCAGGATATGCACACAAGAGACAAAACATTGGAATATCAATAAATAAGAAATGAATTTCAACTACACTGCGAAACCGTGCATACAGTGAAAAAATGACATATTGTTAACTAGATCCTGAAACATGAATGGCTTGATAAACTTTAAACAAGTTTTGTCACTACTAATATTGTAACTTCCTGTGATATAGAAGGAATGATTTCACTAATATAGATCTCGCTGACAAGAACATGTCATGGTCTGAAATCCACATTAAGGTGCTTCACCAACTGCAGATCTTAATGGTTATCTGATAACGAATTCCATCATATCTGGATGGAAATCATAACAGAAAATAATTCAGGTGATCAAATATATGAAAGAAATGCGAAAGGTATACTGCCTTAATGGATCTTGTAAGAAAAACCCATTAGTTACTTCAAGACCTACAATGGAGCCCTCAAAAGTCGTACGCTAGCTAGTTCATTTAGTACTTTACAAGCCCCCAAAGAAGCACCACAGCAAACTATTGAAAACTGTAAGTACTATCCATACATTACATGCATTTTGGCTCTTATGCTTGATATTCTGCACTTCAAGTAAGCTGCACTTTTCAACAAGCCTCTAATGTTTATCACACCAACTGTATATGTAGTACTAAACCAAATGCAAACAAAGTTTACTATACATGCAACTATGGCCCTGTTTGTTTCAGTTTATGGCCGATTTTGAAGGCTCGATTTTGAGAAATCCAAAAGTCAGATGACTCCCAAAATTCAGAATCGAGAATCCATAATCAGCTAGATTCTCGATTCTGGGAGTCATCTGACTTTTGGATTTCCCAAAATCGTGCTCTCAAAATCAGCCAAAAGCTGAAACAAACGGGGCCTATATCAAATTCAATGCACAACCAAAATCACGTTAAACCAAATAAGTGATTATGGCAGCAGAAGCACAAAGCAATAACCATAATGAACAATCACGGCACAAAACAAAAGGTGCTCAAAATGCACTGTGCATCATATAAATTATAAACATAGTTCTGCTCGAGTTTTAGTGTGCATTCCTATCCATAGTCTCTAACGAAAACATATTCTCCGTCCTTTTTTTACGAGAGAATGGAAATGTATTCCAGTTAAATTTAATGTACCATCCGTGTCAGTATAACACATAAATCTAATTATGATGGTTTTTAAATTCTCAAGTCTCAAATATTAAGAGATGTACATATGAGCATACAACCGTAAGCATGTCTCTAAAACATATCCTAGTGGGAATTGCTAATAATAAGGCAGGGAGAGATGGTTTACTGTGACTCCACCAATTTAATAGCAAAGATCTAGGATTGTAAGCATATTATTATCGGGAATAGACCATTCATAAATCACAAGGACACAATGCATATGGAAACTTATCAAACCGCACCCAATGTGAACCTTGATATGAAAAGAGGAAAACAGGAGTACTTAAATTGCATGGAGCCATTTATTTAAAATATACACAGCAGCCTCAGTACATCAAGTAAATCAACTCAGTACCTTTTTCAACTCGACTTTAGGTGGCTGCTCCTTGTAAAAGCTTGGCATAGGTGTCGCTTTAAATGTCAGGCTCTTCCTCAGAAGTTTGATCTCAGCCTCTTGGCTCTCCTGAGTGTGTATAGATTAATTTCAGCACTAAAACATACAAATACCCCAAAGTTTTTTTTTCGCAAATAATATGAAAGCAACTCCCACCTTGGATTTTTCCTGCAAATTTGTTTGTTCAATCTCCTTTGCATGGATTTTCTCTTCAAGCTTTTGGAAGAACTGGGAGCAAGAAATGATTAAGGCCTTTCAGTACAAGAAAAGGGAAACTCGACAAAATATGACAATTCCAATGTGGAAAACTAGTGCTCACCTCCTTTCGCTTCTCAGCACGCTGCTCCAATCTGAAACTAAAGCCAGCAGCAGCACTCTTGCGAGCTGCTGCACGAGGAGTATTTGTACTTCTGCAAAACAACACAGAATGACGACAATCATATTGGTACCACGTGGAAGAATAAATAAGGGACTATCACTCTATCATGAAGAATTTCTTACGATGTGGTGGAGCGCACATCATCATCTGTTTTCCCTGGCTGCGCTTGTTTCAATGGTTTGGCAGCGTTCTCATGTGACCTGATACCCAATATCAAGAGTTTCAGCAAAAGAAAACGCCAAACCTTTTGATAAAAATCATAAATTGATAACGGTTCTGATTAGTCGATCTAGTGCGACAACAACATTGATTGAATCATTTCTAGTAAGCATCAGAAATGGGATCAATAGCAAATGTCCAGACAACGGACAATAATGGCGCGTTCTATTTAGAAACGATAACTGAAATTGCAACGCAAAAGAGGAAAAAACGCACGCCCAAATCTGGATTAGTAGTGGTCCAGCACTTACTCTTGGACTGTGGGAGTTGCATCATTTGGCGCGGCCGCATCCACTGATCCAGACTTGGCAGGCTAAGTCAAAGAAAACCGGACCAAAAGTCTTACCACAATGCACCTAAAAATAGACGAAAAAGATGCCAGCTTCAAGCACGAGAGCAGTCAAGGAAGGATCTTTACCATCGACCGGCGAGCAACAGGCGTCCGCGCCGGATTCGCCTTCGGCTTCTTGTCCGCCACTGCCCGTCCTGCACGAAATTCAATCCCGCCCCACACAATTGAGCAAACACGACAAACACGCTACCTATCCAACCGGAGAGCAAACCGAGACCAACCTGGCGCCGCCGCTGATCCTGATCCGTTGGCCACAACCGCCTTGGCTTGCTTGGGTGCGACAGCCGCCGCTGCCGCGGCGCCCACCACGGCCGCGGTCTTCTTGGCGCCGCCGGCCGGGCCCCGCGCCGGGAACGAGGCGCTCTGCGACAGGACGCCGGGCCGCTTCCCCTTGGCCGCGGCGGCGGGTGCGGCGGGCACCCTGCCGTTCGGCAGCTTCCCCTTCCGCGCCCCGGCTGCGTCCCCGGATCCAGCCTTCTGCGCACAGAGCGACACCGGACGTCAGTACCGGACCACACTACCTCGTACGCGCGGTGAGCGAAGGCCGGGAGGCGGAATTCACCTTGGCCGGCGCCGCCTCCTCGGCCGGCGCTACCGACGGGCTGGCGGCCTCAGATCCGCCCTCCGCCGCCGGCGCCGCCTCCTGCTCGGCCGCGAGATCCCCCCGATCGCCGGCAGGCTGCCCCTCCGAGTCCGGCTTCACGACGACGTAGCCCTCCGCCTCCACCACCGCGCCATTCTCCACCGCTGCGGCGGTGGCCGCAGCAGCGCCGTCCTCCTCCATCGCCCCGCGCCGAGATCCTGCCCCGGATCGCCCGCTCGAGCGCCGCAGCCGCCCACCCACCTACCTACTTGCCAACCGACCGCGGTGCGGGCGGCTACGGGGGTCAGCAGCGCGGGAGCGCGGGCGCCATCGCCGCGGGCGCGGTAGAGTGGAGCGGAGGCGGAGGCAGGCAACCACCCACCCACCCACCCACTGATGGTGCCGGGCTGGCTGGCTGGCTGGCAGCGCGGAGGGAGGGGGAGGGGAGAGGAGTTGGTGCGCGGATGGAACGGGGTGGACTCGGGGGAGACGCGACGCGACGGGACGGGGTGTCGTGGGGGCCTCGCGCCCGTGCCCGACGCTGGCGCCTGAGTAGAGAGAGGGCGCGCCGCGGCAACGGCCGGCCCGTCCCCCCTTGCGGACGGACGGTTCTGCCCCTCCCCTCCCGTTACGGCGCGGACCACGGCCCGAACGGGCGGTACACGCGACCGTACGTGTGGTTTCTCACGGTAACCGACGGTCGTAGACACATGCATGGTACCGTAGAAACTCGGAGGGGTATAGATCGGGCCGCAGATATACGGGTCCTTGTTCGTGTTATGTACCGTAGAAAATTTACGGGAGGCGCCTCCGCAGATACGCGCGGTTTTATATTACCGGTGCCGCGTTGTATGTACCTACGTGGGTTTTAGAAAAGCAAACCATACTAACACCGTTCTTATTTTGGACCGATTACATTTTTACCATGCGTCTTCGTTTACTCAGTCTCGCATACCAGTACTAAGATCACGAGGCTCTTTGACACATGCATTAAGAGTTAAAGTGTTATTTCATCAAATTCCGCATCCAATTAAGAACTTACACTTCGAAAATTATGGCGGTCTATGAAACAACAGAAACAAAACTAACATGGTAGGAATGTTCAATTTCAAGGTTTTATTATTCTAAGTAGATGGTGTGCTATTTTTTTTCCTCAAATACGCACGAAAGACACACATCTTTATACTAAGATACTAAGGTAGAAGGTTCACGAGATTACAAGGCGCGACATGTTTGGCAGCCTTACAACCAAAGTTCAGTATTGTGCTATTGCATGAGAGAGACAACTTGAAGTTAGCGTTAAACACTAAGACTAGTCTACTCACGGAGGTAGCTCAAATTGGTGGTAAGATAATTTGCAGTGTTGCTTGTCTTCTTGATCTCGTTGTCAGACAATAAAATCGTATAAGCTATCAAATTCCTTCCACCGGTTTTGTTGCGACGAGAATCATTTGAACCACTAGCTCTGCAAGGTTCGAAACTTATAAATGAGAATGGATCAGGAGGAAAGCAAACGACATGGTGCAAGGGCATGTGCCCCCTTAAGTCACTTCATCCCCCACTTAAAAACTCCAGCAACTTAGAAACAGTTTGAATGTCTAACTTTTATAATTCCACACGCTCAGGACGCCGCCAACATTCTGCAGGTGATCATCGATTTTTTTTTTCTTTTGACGAATCACCACCACAATCTGAAAATCGTCAGCATGGCTGCCGGCGCCGCCGGTGCTCGCAGAGCATTGAAGGCCCGAGGCCGGACGGGGAACAATTGTCGCGCGTCGCGGCCGGCGTCACCGCTCCCCAGGGGCAGTATCGTCCACGCCGCCCGGTCCGTCCATCTAGGGGCGTCCACAACGTCGCCTCCGGCCGCGGCGTTCGTTCGCCGCCCCTCCATCTCCATCCCACCTGCAAATCCGCGGGCCGCGAGTGAGGTGGATCTCTCGATCGTCGCCGACCGCCTTGTTTTCTCTCTCTACATCTTCCTCTTCCTCCCCCGGGCGTATGCATGATTAGCGGGTGCATGTATGATGGTGGCGCACGCTGGCGAGCGGCTCCCGGCGGTTGTCCGGATCTCCGGCCAGCCGCCAGCCTGACCGATCATCGACGAGGCAGAGATGCGATGCGCCGAGACCGGCGGTGGGGCCAGCCGGCAGGGGGAGGGGGAGGTATCCGATCCCCGGGCAGCCTCCCTGTTCATGCCTGTCCTCGCAAACGCATGCTGCGGTTGGTGCTCATAGCAGCAGTGATTCTAGCTAGCGCCACGGTTTGTGGTTGTTTAGAAAAAATAATTGACTTGGACATATATAAGACTAACATGAACAACAACACGTCTAGTAGAAGTGTGGCTATCAAAAGATACTGATATCATCCGTATCCTCGGATACTTTCACTTTTCCACACTGATATCCATATTCGGAAAAATGAATTCGGAGTTTTGGTGCATGCTTGTCAATTGGATATATATAGATGTTTTGAATACAAAAGAAATTCTACCAAATACTTGAGACCACAAGCATATTCGTATGCCCGACCAAATATTTGGGGGCGAGGATTACGCTTTATTGTAGCGAAACAAAGACAAGGCATATAAAGCGCGAAGCTGAATTAGCAGTAGCTCGTCCCGAGCCCTTCTAGCCACGCACGTCGCACCCACCCTGCACCGCGGCAGCACAGGTTCGCACTTGATTTTTTTTCTTTTTCTTTTGTTTTTGTTTTCCTTTTTTATTTTTCCATTCAATTAGTTTTTTTCGTCATAGTAACATTTAACATTTGTACTCACGTGGATCCTTTAACATTTAATATATTCTAAAAATAGAAAGTTGCGGGAATAAAAATATTAGTTTTCATATTAGTCATTTTCAAACAGTATCTTATTGTTAATAATAAGGTACGGTTATAGTATCCAACCCTGGTTATATGACACGGCGGAGATTGGCTTCTCACATGTAAAATAATTTTGGTCTTGTCTGTCTGAACTTGTAGTTCCTATGTGGCTTTCGTCGGAGTGAGTGTCGTTACGTTCCTGTAAACTTCTATTTGCACATTCGAGAGAAAAAAAATATAACACGTGCGGGTGCGGATGTTTCTTTTTTTTTAGCTTGTTGTCAAGGTTTTTTGAGGGAGAGAGTATGACCTTATTGGTAATCAAATAACAGCCAGTCATATCATCCACGATCTTGCGAACACCGACCTGCCAGAGCTGCGGCGGCGTCTGGAAAACGTCCCGCCCCGACCCACTCAAAAGCCGGCCCGCCTGAGCCTTCCATGGCCAGGCCGCCGGCCCAGCCTGCCGCTCCCCTTCACCCACTTCTATAGTGGGCCAGAAATGGAGGCACGTGTGCACTAGAAAGAGCTGCGGCGGCTACAAAGAAAACGTCCCGCGTCCGCCGGCCCACCTGACCCTCCCCCTCCGTGGCCAGGCCGCCGGCAAAGAAAGGATTCTTCTTCTTCTTCTTCACCACGGACGGGACGACGCTGAAACTCTTTCCTGGAATTGCAGAATATACGAGCGCAAATCATTTTTCTTTGCCTCCTCTCTCTCTGATGGTGGTAGCTAACCCTCAACAATGCTGTACGTCCTCAAACTTGATGATCAAAAGGTGCACCGTCTGCACCCGTAGATTTCTTCAGATCAGACGCCCGGATCTTGAAGTGACGTAGCGGCGGTTGCGCAGTACGAAGCCGCAGGCATCTGTCCATGTGCTTGGGGGCACTACTACTGAAGCTATAGAATCGCTTGCTGTTCTGAACCGGTTCTCTTTCTGCATGCGCGAGGCGTGCAGTAGCTGCAGATCGATGATGCCAAGCAGCAGCTGCAACGGCCTTGACTGCGTACCAATCATTCACACTTACTGGGCTACTACATGAACATAGGAAGGAAAAAAAAGGATTGTTAACAGCGTGTGACGTGTCTCATCTTCTGTAAAAAAATGATCGTCTACTACAATGGCACAACATTCAGAGGTCCCACCACTGCTGGAAAACGAAATATCCCTGACGATTAAAAACCGACAGAAAACTGGCTAGGTTTTTTTTCATTATTGCTAATGGCTTCAATTACAACTATATTAGTTTACACAACAAGCATGGAACGGTAACTTTTGTGGGAGAATCAGGCGATTAACCTTCGTTGATCAAGTCAAATGTGCTCACTACTACGTACGCATGTGCTGGACGTACCAACAGAAGGAGCAACGTGCAAACAGCTTAAAAGCTGCCCAGTTTATTTGTTGCCTGCACGATCCGATCCCGCCACCTTTCTGTTGTGTACGCAGATGTCTGACGACGGCATGCACAGGCATGGCCCTGTAGCAGCAGGTATGCTAGGCAGAGAGCGACGGGAGTGCGTGTCACAGGACCAGCTGAACGTGTCATCCTTGATAGAAAAAAATGACCACCAATTTTGACTGATGAGTTTATGTGAAAAATGCACCAACATCTATTGTCGAATTAGTTTCGTTAAATGCTCAATGAGCTATTTTTTTAATATATATAGTGTATTTATTTTGGTATTGTAGATGTTAATATATAATAACTTTTCTAATACCTCCTGTTTATAGGGACACGGTTGAAGGTTGGGTAGGAATCATACTGGGTAAGTGAAAAGAGACTTTTGCATTGGGCTGATGAGTAATATTCCTGGGTGTAAAAAAATTAAAACGCTCCCTTAACCTCTGAGGAATTAACTTTAGAGTTGGCAGCTGGTTATATATGTTTATTTAGAAAGGAAATGGAGAGTAAACGTACTGCATTTTTCATCACTTAGACAGCTGGCCAATAACATCTCCTTTGCTCCGGGCGTGCGTCTATATATGGACGTGGTGAGCTCCCATCCTCCATCTCCTCTCTGCCAGTGCCACCCTCTCTCATTTCCCTCACTAGCCACAAGCGGCAGCAGCCGCCTCTCTCCTTCCCACCAGGGCCGGTCCTGAGGGGGGGCGAGCGGGGCAGCCGCCCCGCGCCCCTGAAACAAAGGGGCCCCGCATCTGCCGCCTCTCTCCTTCCCACCAGGGCCAGTCCTGAGGGGGGGCGAGCGGGGCAGCCGCCCCGGGCCCCTGAAACAAAGGGGCCCCGCAGGCGATGTGTGTGTATACAGGAATACAAACGCCTGGCCCAAAATGCTGCCGATGCGCCGCAGGTGCACACGCCTAGAACCAAGATTGCTCTTCTTCGACCCGTCTCGTCTCCAATTGATGGGTGGCCACGCATAGAGGCCCCCGACGGCCGCGACGGCAGGTTCTAGCACCTCCTTTGCTCTGTATGTAGTGCAGATAGAAAAAAAATAGGAGACGCTAGTGCAATGGAAGATTGACATCAACTGCGGAAGCGCCGTGTACATGATTAATTGATGTTTCATTTATGATCAATATTGCGTATTCACATTGCTTAGGGATAGATATTATTAGGAAATAGGAACTGCGAGTTCTACATGTTTTCTATTTTTTTTTGGCACCATCATATCGTACAGAAAGTATTCACGTGGCAGTAAGAAAATAGAAAAGAAGAAACACGTAGATGAATTATAGAACCATAGAGAGGATCCATCATCAATTAACAATTATGACTTCATATTTATAAATATTTGATGTCAATATTGTTTTTATATGCACTTAAGTTTTATAAGTAGTATTAGTATAAATTATGTATACAAATATTCATTATTTAGTGTTCTTATAGCAAGGGCCCCATTTTAATTTTCGCCCCGGGCCCCCGAAATCTGAGGACCGGGCCTGCTTCCCACACACCCAACACCACCGCTCGTTGAGGTATGCTAAATATTTTCGCTTTTGTTACATCATTGCGCACTCTATTCCCCATCTTCCACTACGCTCATCACTCTCCCATTAGTTTTAATTAATTAACAAATTGTACTACTGCACCGGCCGGGACGAAATAGATTCTTTCCTTTGGATTAGAACTCGATCATGTGCGGAAATGGTGAAATATAGTTGCAGTAGTGAAATTAGTGGTTGAATGGCATAAAGTTTCCCTTCGGTTTCACTTTCTTTTGACAAAGTTGATTGTGCACAGGCAAAACCATTTGGTTCTTAATCCTCCTCGCTTGTGTTTTGATGTGAGGTTGTTGACACGGTGGCGCCGTGGCGGCAGCAATGGCTGCAGAGGGGCGTCGTTAACGCTCTATCATCAGCGCCCGAGCCCTATGTAGTTCGCTACATCTACGCGGTGCTCTTGTTTCTCGCCAAGTGTTGCGTGGTTTTCACATATCACCCATGCTGAGATGGCTGCTGGCGAGAGAGGATAAGAGTCCCTTGTACATGTATCGTACTACCATAGGGTTCGGGCCTCCTGAAAGAAGAAGCAGGCAATGCAAGCAGCGGATAATTAAGAACACAATGCGTGGCACCAGACATGCTGATATATAGAGACCTCTGATCTCTTGCATTCTTCATCTCATCATCATCTGGTTACATATATATGAGGTGGATGGGGTGAGAACATTGTCAGCGCTCCCGCCTGATGCTACCTGCAGCACACCCAAGATATGACCATTGATCATCAAGTGATCTCCCATGCATATCATTGCAACTAATTTTTTTGTATGTGTAAGGGCACCAATCATGATCGGCCTAGATAATTATAGTCGTGCTAGTACCTGTATCTTGGGTTTGTAGCCATATATAGGTCGCTAGCTGATCATGCATAGGCTTGAGCCCGAGCTACGTGAGGGGCTTTTCCTCACCGAGATAAACATGAAACGCCACCACCAAGTGGCTTCCACGCCAACCGCACACTTCACTGATTAATTAATCTTTTATGGTAATCAGAGCCTCGTTTCAAAAAAGAATCAAATAGAACTATATATATATATTGCATCCATGACCTCTAGTTCATCCCCAAATCTCTTCTTTCCGGCGTATATGTCTCGGAGAAACTCACACGGCAAAACCATGCAGTGTAGGCACGCAGCGCCAGGGGCGATGGTGCAGATGCACCATGGTGAAAAATAAAATTTCTAGTAGTTGGCTAAGTTTTACCATGGAAATTATATTAGCATCCTTCTACGCATAGAGAGTGCACCGGGGTTAATTATATCCTAGCTTCGCCCCTGGGCAGCGTAAACCCTTATGACAATAAGGGGTGCACGCCTAGAGAGCCACATCAATGGCGGGATGTCGCCCCAACGCCAAGACTGAAGAGAACAAAGGAGAGAAGACAGTGCAGGTTCCCAATCCAAGGCTTCGATCGATACAGATCAGCATGTCCTGTGCTTCCTGTAACCCACTGCAAGAACGACTAGTAATGATTTCAACTACAACTCTGTATTTACACAGCTGGGTGAATGCATAGCTAGAACACATTTGGGAGAGAATCAAGCGATACTATTCATCAAAATGCTCACTATTTTTTAGCTACGTATACACATGAATGGAACGTGTGATGAAAAGGAGCAACAAACAGCTAAAAAGCTGCCTAGTTTCAAGCTTGTTGCCTGCATGATCCGATCCGGTCCTAAGTCCTAACTGCCACCCGTCTGTTGTGTACGCACACGTTTGAAGACATGGATGGCGCTGTATGCATGAGGGAGCGCCCGTTGCCGGGCGTGTCACAGCCTGAACGTGAGCCAAGCACACGTAGCGCCAATCACGCTAACAACAAAGATCTATCAGATCAGCTAAATAAAACCTTTGGAATATAGCATATGAACACGTTCTTCCCTTTTTGAGACTAAGGTCATGTTTGGATTCTAGTGCTAATGCACAAAAGTGTTAAGTTTAACGAGAGTGCTAAAGTTTAACCAAATTCAAAAATAAAGGCAAAATATTATATGGGGAAAATGAGCTAATAGTACTTAAACTTTAGCACTTGGCACTAGCACCTCCAAACAAGATCTAAAGCATGGACGCGTCTTATTCCGTAAAAAAAGATTGTTAACAGGGTGTGACGCGTCTTATTCCGTAAAAAAATGAACTTCTAATTAAGTAGCTACTACAATGACACAAAACCCAGATATATATCACACGTAACGACTTCGTCTTGTTACTGATGGTTTTCAACTACAACGGTGCTAATTTACACAGTAACTGGGTGAAAAGCATGCATGGAACATTTGGGAGAATCAGGCTATAATCTTCATTGATCAAATCAATGTGCTCACTACGTTTACATGAGTTCAACGTACCAACAGAGAGAAGGAGCAACAAACAGCTAAAAAAGCTGCCTAGTTTGTTGCCTGCACGGCGAGATCCGATCGTAACCGCCACGTGGTATTGTAGATGTTAATATGTTTTCTAATATCTTGGTTAAAGTTGGAGTTTTACTTACAACAAAGCTAAAGTGACCTCTAATTGGGAGAGAACAATGAGCATATCTTAATTCTACAAGTAATATTTTATATCAAAAATAAAACTTAAAATATTACCAGCTGGGTGATGAGTGAAAAGAGACTTGGTTGAGTAATAATACTGGGGGTATAGAAACTCTCCCATAGAGTTTGAGGAATTTTAGAGTTTGCTAGTTATTTTATTTAGAAAGAAAATGAAGAGTAATTCAACCATTTTTCATCATCACCAAGAGAACCTACTACTACATAAACATAGAAAAAATGACCGTTAACAGGGTGTGACATGTCTTATATATTCTACAACATGTGTGATCTATTAACTACTGCAAGGACACAAAATTCAGACACCACATCGCAACTACTTGGTTACATGCATGAACGTATAGAACAAAAGGAGCCACAAATATAGGACGGCGCCCAAAATTTTCACAGCAGGCACGCGTTTCCGTTCCCGTTTACAGGTAGTTTATTTCCGCTCCTGATACGTGAATAATCCTGGGTGAGTGAAAAGAGAGTTGGGCTGAGTAATATTCCGGGGTGTAAGAAACCACTCCCGTAAACTTAGAGCTGGCTGGTTATGTCTAGTTAGAAATCAAAGGAAATGAAGATCAGAGTAAATGAACTGTATTTTTCATCACTTCTTAGATATCCGGCCAATATCTCCTTAATTTTCTTTGCGCGTGCGTCTATATAAGGATGTGGTGAGCTCCCATCCTCCATCACCTCTCTGCCAGTGCCACTCTCTCTAGCTCATTTCTCTCACTAGCCACAAGCGGCAGCAGCTGCTTCTCTCCTTCCCACGCGCCCAACACCGCTGCTCCGCCTTGACTCTTGAGGTAGGCTGAATATTTCTGCTTTTGTTACATCGTTGCGCTCTCTATTCCATCTTTCACTGCACTGGCTCTCCCCTTAGTTTCAATTATTATAGATTCTTTCCGCCGGATTAGAACTCGATCATGTGTGCAAAATTAATGGTGAAATGTCGTGGTAGTAGTGAAACTAATCGTTACATGACATAAAGTTTCTCTTCCATTTTAATTTTTTTATGAAGTTGATTGTGCACCAGTAAAACCATTTGGTTCTTAATCCTCCTCGCTTTTGTTTTGATGTGAGGTCGTTGACACGGTGGCGCTAGCTGTGGCGGCAGCAATGGCTACGTAGGGGCATTGTTCCTCTATCACCGCCCGAGCCCTATGTAGTTCGCTACGTCTACGCGGCGCTCTCGTTTCTCGCCAAGTGTTGCGTGGTTTCCGCATATCACCCATGCTGAGAAAATGGTCGGCAAGAGAGAATAAGAGCCCCTTGTACATGTAGCGTACTACCATTGGGCTTGGGCCTCCTGAAAAAAGAAGCAGGCAAGAAGAACATATAATGCACGTGTTGTGGCGCCAGACATGCATGCTGATAGAAACATCTGATCTCTTGCATTCTTGCTCTTGTTATCTGGTTATAGTAGTGGTTACACCATAATGATCTTGCATTTGCCTCTTTTTGTGCACAAACGTACATGTTCCATTGTTCCTCACAAATTGATAATCAGGTAAACTCTTCTCTTTTTGATGTATATGGTATATATATTTTCTCTATAAATATGTACTTTTGAACACATGCACACGTGGCGCCCACAGTGAACTTTTATATATGCATGTAATGTATCCTTAGATATTATTATATTTTCATGCATGAGGAGGGGATCGGACAGGCACAGAAATGGCGCGGCTGTCGTCGAGGCATATTAGGACCAGACTGGAGCCCGGAGGAGACAAGCAAAACTAGCTTGTCTCCAAACTTCAGTCAGAGACGGAATGGAGGGATGGAGCCACGGAGGTGGACGGGTGAGAAGACTGTCTGCCAGTGCGAAGCCAGCCACGTGAGGGGCTTTTCCTCACCGAGATAACACGAAACGTCACCACCAAGTGGCTTTCACCGGTTCATGCCAACTACTCTGGTTAATTAATTTTTTATGATAATCAGAGCTAAACATATTCTATCCGGTTCGTTTTGAAAAGAGAGCTAAATAGAATTAGGTTGCATCCATGGTGGCGTAGACACCCTTACGACGTTAAATGGTGCGTTCCTAGAGGACCACATCAATAGTAAGGCGTCGCCCGAACACCGTGATCGACGAGAAGAAAGGAGAGAAGATAGTGCAAGTTCCCATTCCAGGATTCTCGAGGCAGATACAAACACTTATATATGTTTAAGTGAAAATAAGCAAGATATGTACTTAACAATCATTTTCTTGGCTGGCAACCGCCAAAGAAACACATCATTTCCTAGGCTGCTCAATAAACTGTCAAAGAAATTCTCAATTTTCTTGACAGCCCAGAGAAAATCATCGAGGAAATGAGCAAATTCCTTGGTGGAAATTATCATCCGTCAAGAAATATATGTTCCCTTGGGGGTTAACCACTACAGCCAAGAAAATTACATTTTTCTTACCAGCTTTCTTTTGGAAGCCACGGAAAATCATAGCCGCCAAGGTTTGGTGTAGTGAGTGTCCGAGGAAAACTACGATTCACTGTCCTGCGTGAGTGATGAGAGTACAGCCAGCAATCGAGCAATCAAGAGTGCCAACAGATAGATTACATTTTTATAAAAATGTTGGCACCCATTTTGTATTTTTTGATTTAAAATGAATTACTTATAATTTTTTTAGTTTATGAGAGTATATTCAGCCATCGAGCAATCAAGAGTATGCCGAGGAGGAAAACTACGACTCACTGTCGTGCGTGAGTGATGAGAGTACAGCCAGCAATCGAGCAATCAAGAGTGCCAATAGATAGATTACATTTTTATAAAAATGTTGGCACCCGTTTTGTATTTTTTGATTTAAAATGAATTACTTATAATTTTTTTAGTTTAAACTTGAATATTTTTAATTTTTACAAAATAAAAAACCACCTTTGAAACCACCTAAAGGACCAAATTTGTCCGGTTTCAGCAGTTAGATGGCCTCCGTTATCCGGTTTTGTAGTTGAAGGATGAAAATCGAACTTTTGTGATAGTTTGAGGGTGTAAATTGACTTTTCTCTATTACGTATGTGTGCTCTAAGATAGCTTTTCTGGATTAACAATGGCGGAAGTACGTAATTTAGAAGCATTTATATAGGAGAACATTGAGATTATAAAAATAATGATAGAGGTAGTTAATTTAGATGTAGACTCAATGGTTACTTTATTTTTCCAACAACAAAATTTAATAACCTCATGCCATTTTTCCACCTTAATTGAAATTTCCAACAGTTGACATAACACACCACTTAGCTTCAATGCATGTATCTAAAGTTTTGTACCTTAGATCCTGCCGCAACGCGCCCGGAAGTCACCTAGTTGAGAAGACGTACTGCCTAATTAAGGCACACAACAGTAAGTTTATTCACCAGAGAAAACCCAGCAATTAAGACAACATGTCAACATACACGCAAAAAGAAATATAAAAGAACAAGGGCTACACTTGTTCCTTTATTTGCAGCTCCTAGCGCATGTTCTTTTGGTTTTCAAACCGCAGCCTGCGCTGGTTGGGAAGCATCATGGAGGCGCTCGACGAGCTTGATCATTTGTACGTACGCTTCTCTTCAGTGCGCTGTTGTACCCTGGCCACCTGCGTCAGGAGCATGTTCTGACGAATCCTGGCGGAGGCTTTGGCGCTTGTTCCTTTTGTTTTTTAAGGCGCAGCCTGCGCTCGTCGGAGAGAATCTCGGCGAAGTGTTTGAGCTCATCCTCGTTCGTTTTGCGCTCCCCGGGGGCGGGCTCGTACCTCCCCGTCCCCTTTCTCACCCTAGCCACCCGTTTGGTCAGCAGGTCCTCGCCGATCCCGATCAGGTTATCCATGTTCTCCTTTGTTGCGTTGTCCATGGACAAAATGGCCTCCTTGACCCACGGATCCTATACACACACATGCATAGCAGGGAGAACGTAGATAGAGATCGACGTCAGTTATTACGAGGTCAAAGCTGATATAGATCGTTTTGGCTGAGGGAGTAATACTTACCAGCATGGCCTGAATGCGGAGGTACTTATCCTGATATCCGTGACCCCCTCTAAGAGGAAGGCAACGTTCCGGTCGATCAAAAAGTCGTTGGCGTGAGAGTACATGTCGATGAGCCGGGTATGGAGTTCCTTGCCCATCCATGGCCATTCAATGCGGTGAAGCCAGCCAAAGGCGCCCCACTTGGCACACTCCTCCGCGGTGTACGTCCCCCTCTTCACCTTCCTCACAGACCCGATGCCAAAGGAGATGACGATGTACTTGGTAAAATCCACAACAGGGCGCATCGAAGCGGTAAGGCGGGAAGAAGGTCGGCGCGGCGGAGGTGCCGATGCAGACATCTCGCAATTTATTTTCTTCCTCTTCCTTTCCTCCTGGAGGCACCTTGTACGAGGAGAAGGTGATGGGATTTAGCCTCCTGACGTCGAACGCCGACATCAAGATTGTAGTGAGGTTGTCAACGAAGGTGAGATCGCCCGTCATGCTCTTGATCTTGTCGTGCAGGAACTTGCCATCGTACACGGCCCCCCACAACGCGCGTAGCATCTTCCATGCACCGCTGTACATGAAGGGAGAGAAGTTATTACTTCCTCCGATTTAAATTGTAAGTTATTTTAGATTTCTTCTAAATCAAACTTCTCTAGGTTTTTCTAAATTTATAGAAAAATGTACACATACCTATAACATCAAACTAGTTTTACTACTGGCACAAAAATCAAAATCAAAACTAGCTAGTTATACTAAAAAGATTAAAAGATCATGAAATATATCTTGTGGTATAGTGCATTTGTTTGATATTCTAGATATTAATATGTTTCTTTATAAACTTGATCAAAATTAGACAAAATTTACTTGGGACAAAACTTAAAAGACCTACAATGATGAATTGCGAGTGAAACACTTGTACCTACTTTATGGGAGGGAAGATCTTAGGCCCGTTGTCGACGTAGAACTTCTTTATCTCCTCGGCGGCGATTGGCCGCTTCTTCCCCTTCTCTGGTGTCGCCAACATCGTTGCGATCAGAGCACCCGTGCTCGTGCCCGCGATCAGGTCGAAGTAGTCAGCTATCCGGGCATTTGGCCCGTCCAGCTCCTAAAAGTAACAGAGATCAAGTTAATTATTCACCCAGCCCGGCCGGCCGGCCAGTATCTGAAGACGGTGTTCGGGCTCAAATGACAAAGCAAGAAGAAACAGTAGTGGTTTATTGTTACTCGGAGCTTCTTCTCAAGGGAGGCGATGATGACCGACGGGATAAGCCCGCGTATCCCGCCACCGTCGATGCTCAGCACCGTGATGCGCTCCCCCATCTTCGGCGGCGGGAGCCGCCGCGGCAGCTCAGCGTTGCTGCTGTTGGTGCCCAAGCCGGCCTTCCCCTAGCTAGTGTCAAGACCTACTACCCTCGTGCACCGTGCACCTGTGACTCTGTGTGTGAGCAGTCGAGACCCGCTTGCTCACACGACTGTAGGAACACAAGTCACCAAGCAAGCAAAGACACAAGATACTTGACAATACCCCTCATCGCATCTTTTATAAGACGTCGCGGATGTCTTAATAATTACCCTTTACAGACAATTGGTCGCCAAGTACCGAAACATCAAGTGCATTGGATGATCTAAAATATGTTTAATAGACCACCACTACTACAAAAACGATCTTTCGTCCTCCTCATTTGTCCCGACCAGCTTTGGATCCGGAACATTTTAGTCTCGGATCCAACGGCTAGGGGACGGCTAGGGGACAGCTTTGGATCCGGAACATTTTAGTCTCGGATCTAACCGGGACTAAAGGGTCATTCTTTAGTCCCGTTGGTGGCTGCAACCGAGATTAAAGGGTGACATTTAGTCCCGATTGGTGGCTCCATCCGGGACTAAAGGGTCCTTCACGAGTTAGTTTAAAAGGAAGACATTCCATTCAAAGTCACATATGCTGTGTAGGTGGGGTGGTAAGGAAGCTGTGCACGAGGTAAGAGGTTTTACGTTCGAATCCTGTGGACCGCAGGGTTGGTTGTGCTTGCACCAATTAAGATTCGTAGTCCCGTTGAGGAGCCGGGACTAAAAAGCTTTAATAACCGATACTATTGAGCATTTCTTTATTAGTGCATCTTAAGAACCGATACTATTGAGCATTTCTTTATTAGTGCACCTTAAAAGAAGAGAGAATTCATAAAAATAAATGACAGTCAGTTGATGAAAAATATGGCTCCACTTGCACTTTCTCACTATCTCTAAAATAACATTGTCTAGCACCTTTGCCGATGCCTACCTAATACATTTTTTTTGTCAAAAAAGTCCACACCTACCCACCCCATACACCATGTCAACCATGTAGATACAAATGCATAAAGCTCCAACTTGTTTTTTCTTGAAAATAAAGGCTCCAACTTAAATTGAACTTCGAACGAGGTCACACAGTACTGAACAATATATCCACCACCCTTTACTATCACCTGTTGGTATTGTGTATACTGGACCTGTTGGTATTGTAAATACTATTTAGAGAAGGTATGGTTTATTCTCTACAAACATGCACGAACTGCTGATCCCATGAATATTCAACGAGCTTACAAGAAACTGCATGATCAATACAATCAGCATACACTGCATAGAGTTGGGTAATTTAATTGTATATTTTGAGGATTACATTAGATTATTTTTTATAATGGCATATGTGACTAATTTGGAAGAAGCTTAAGTAGTTACTTTAAATTATTTTTTCTAATGGCAGAGCGACTTATTACATGCTTACTTTAGTCTATCTTTATAATGACAGAGGCGTGTAGACGACCTCAGCTGTCTCAAAAATCATCTCATTCAGTGCTACGTAAGTTTCATGATGTGGAGTAGGAAGGAGGTTGGCAAAGAAGAGGTTGTTTTGTGAAGCAACCGTCTCATGGACTAAAGTTGAGAATTATCATAATATTCGATCATCATGTAAGAGTTGCTGTTGGTATGAAACTTACAATATTATTACTTTTATTCTGTTCATAAATTAAAGGATATCCTATTACTACAAGGAAACCAAAAAGATAATCCATTATGAAGAAAACCAAAGTATCCCCTCTATATTATTCTAAACTAAAAGATTGCAGGTGGGTGTTTACATATGGGATGTTGTAGGCTTGTAGTGGCCGGCCAGCCGGGCCGGTGGCGCGACATGCTGCGGCACTTCCCCCCTGGCTGAACGTATGTAGTAATATAACATCACAATGGAAAATACTATCTATTTTTTTAGTGGATTGGTTGATCACTTTTTGATGTATGTATGTAACAATTGTGTATTGCTAAACTGATGGTAAACCATGGAAATATATTAAATTGACGATGGTGACATCCGCCAATCAATGGGTAAACATCAAATAAATGGTCGCTACATCCCATGTTTATTATTCCGTCTGTAGGTCCACTACTCACTTCGACCATTATGCATGGAGAAACCATAGTTCTCTCTACAAAATTTTCTAAATAAAAAAACTGCATGTGGCTGGCATCTACATATATATCGCAAGTTCTCTCTACTAAGCTTTATTGACCATTATGCAGGTTTTGAGATCGAACTCCACCTCTTTGATCAAATGCTGGTCTGTCAAATACTCAAATAATGGCCTGTAACTTGATCTCTTTTTAGAAGCTGGACGGGGAGAACGCACGGATCGCGGACTACTTCGATGTGATCGCCGGCGCGAGCACGGGCGCTCTGATCGCGGCCATGTTGGTGACGCCGAAAGATGAAAAGACGGAGCCGCCAAGGACTGCCGAGGAGATCAAGGGCCTCTACCGCGAATTGGGGCCTAAGATCTTCCCTCCCATGAGGTGAGTGCACACATGCCCTGCTCGCGATTCATCATCGTCCCACAAGATCGTGTGCATCTTCCTAATAATTCTCCTTGCTTCACGAACCAGCCGGGCTTGGAAGTTCCTGCTCATGTTGTGCGGGCCCATCTACAAACCCAAGCCCCTGCACGACAAGATCAAGGAGATCACCGGCGACCTCACCATATTGGTGCCGGCCTTCGATGTCTGGAGGCTATTCCCCAGGGTCCTCTGCTCGTACAAGCCTCACGGAAAGCATAGGGAGGGAGAGATGAGGCCGCAGCTGTCGGATGTCTGCATCGGCACGACGGCCGCGCCGATCTACTTCCCGGCGCACGAACTCCAAGGCTACCGCCGCCTACCGAACGGACGGCGAGTTGTCGTCGCGCGGTACCACCTCATCGACGGCGGCGTGGGCGCCAACAACCCCACCATGGAGGCCCATAACGAAGGTCGCCAGCGAGCTATTGTACGGGCAAAACCCAGACTTCCCCAGCCTTACTGACGGTGCTGTCGACTTCACCAAGTACGTCGTCATCTTCATCGGGACCGGATCTTTCAAGGAGGATAAGACGGAGATGTACACTGACAAAGAATGCGCGCGGTGGAGCGCCCGCCAGTGGGCCTTCGACTTTTGGCGCGCCCGCTGCCCGATCGTCGATGTGTTCACCCACGCCAGCAACTTCTAGGTCGACTTTAACGTCGCCATGCTCTTCCACAGTCATGGGTTCGAGAGAAACTACCTCCGCATCCAAGCTATGGTGGTACGTAGGAATTACTCTTTGTCCAGAAATATAAGGCGTATTTGGTTTTGTTAAGACAAGGCTTTTGACTAATAGTGTTATTTTTATGAGAAAAAAATCTTAATCATAAATTAGCACTTTTGAATAAATCTGTATAATACCAATTTTGTATCCAACTCTTATATATGTCGATCATAGCAATCGTTCCTGATGAAGCAAAATACATCATATCTTACTATTACTAATTCCACGTGAAGCCACCTAGAATTTAGAATTTAGGTGGACGCTCTAAAAAAATAGAGAAATTCTCATTAAAAAACAAAATTAATCCAACAACTCTAATCATAATAGCCATTGAATCTGTTATTTTTTTCTAATAAATTACCCATCTCTGCCATTATGAAAATAGATTAAAGTAACCCCTAAGCATATATCTAAATTAACCACCTCTACCATTATAAAGACCACCTTTTAACAATGTCTACCAACAAATTTTGCCTCACAAAAATTACCTACATATGCCATTATAAAAATAATATCAATACAAACAACCCCCTAAGTTTGTATATAAATTATCTAATTATATTATCGTTAAAAGTTAAAATAACCCCTAAATCTGAATCTAAGTTATATAATTTCAAAATCTTAAAGTGCACCAATATAAAATTCTAAATTACTATGTCTATCATTATTAATATATTATTTATGTTATTGCTTATATAAAAATACTACCCATGGTGTGTGTCATGTATGGAGGAAAATATAAGAATATCAATTTTTATGTTGTTCACATAGCTTAAACAGATGGTTCAATTTAATACATATCAAATATATATGGAGGTGTGATACAAAGTGAAAAATATTGTTACTAACTAAATATATTACAACTGGATAATGACGAGTATGTATCTTTAGAGTATTGTACATTACAATATTTAATAGATGAAAGAGAATAGATGAAAGAGAGTATGTGATAGATAATTATAATTATTAGTTATATATTTTATTTTTATATTAATTTTACTTAATCCGTGCGGAGCACGGATTGATAGGTTAATATCTCTGGAAGGAGGGAGTACTTCTCAGCCAGTCCTCTAAAAGACTCCGCCTCCTAGGCTTTAATTTTCTCTTGTATCTAACTGACGTCGTCTCTACTTTTCCTACAATACATGTATATAGGATCCGGCAGTGAACACTCTGTCAATGGACAACGTCACTGGAGAGAACATGGACGAGCTGGTCAAGATCGGCGAGGGCCTGCTGCAACGCCGCTAGCCAGGGTGAGCAAAAGCACGGGGATGTACGTGACAGCCGAGGAGCCTGACGGCGGGGAGCCCCCCTGTAAACCAGAAGGAGCTCGAGCGCTTCCCCGGGATCCTCCCCAAAGAGCGCAGGGGGCGCCGTGAGAACAAAGAAAGAGAAGACGCGCTACAAGCCGGCGTTTCTCCGGGATCCCCCGGAGACGTTCAGCTGGCAGTGGAAAGGGTATGGAAGTCTACCATTACCCAAACTGATTGCCTGAACATTTCCAAGGCGCTGCAAGCTCCGGTAGAGGGCAGAGCTTCTTTCTCCAAGGTTGTGAACGAGTTGAAGGCATGCATAAGTCTGTTTGCAGAAGTCGGCATCACCAACTCGTCGGGCTGCCGGCCGGCACCTCGTGGGCGCCTCCCCGGTGATCGTCGGCAACGTTCTCCTGCATTGGGAAGTGTTTCACTTCTCCATCCATGCGTGATGCCATCTTGATGGCTCCTCATGCTGGTTCTCTCGGGTAATTCATCCCCTCATTTATCGGTATTTTGATTATCGGCTAGTAATTTAGCGCCGCGCTTCTCTGTAGCTTGATGGCTAACACTCAAAGGCAAAGGTTTAGACTGGTTCCAACAAATGCCTTACGTCCAGTATGGATGGTGTGCTTCGTTTTCCTTGAGTTCAAGTGCTGGTGCTTACAATGGGGCACCTGTAGTGTTCAGAGAGCGAGAAAGAAGGCCCAGCTCCACCTTTTATAGTCTGGTGGGCTGGGCTTACGCGAGAGAAGGGCTACCGCACCCCCCGGGGTCGGCTCCCCGGTGAGGAGGTCGGGAGCCCTACATGTGCCCATCCGGGGCCCTCGGTTGGCCGCACGTCCCAAGCCAAGTTCTGTTCGCTCGTTCCACTGCACCGCCTGATGTGGCCTCGGTTTTGTCCACCATGCCCGTGGCAGGACATGGCGTCGTCGTACTTATGTCATGCTTGCCCCGGTCCGCTGGCCGGGAGCTCTTCCGTTAGCAAGATCGTCCTTCTTGGGGGGGGGGGGGGGGGGGGTAGCTCGGCGCACCCACCTCACCCATCACTCTGACGGAGGTGGCGCAGCAGGCGTGCTAGTGGGTCTGCGGCGTCATGATAGCCCGGCTGACCGAGGATCCTCTCGCTGATCCTCCTATTCTTGGGCGGCACCCCATCCTGACTGTCAGGCGAGGGGCGTGCATGCACGTCACATCATGCCTCCCCACACCTTCCATGAGGGCCTGTGGTGAGGGTTCGGGCGCGGTTGCAGGGTTGGCGTTGGCTCCTATATAAATACCAAGATCTGCAGTAAGCTAGCACCTACCTGTATGAAAAAAAAGTTGACGATGCACTATCATTTGTCCCATTGAGCTACTAGTATGGCTGTGTGAGAGTTCAGGTTATGGTTCTCTATGACCACAGTTGACAACCATCCCTTTCCCAGCCCTGCATTCTCAATTTCTCATGCTCGGCCAGGTTCTGCAGTCAGTGGCCTTCAAGGGCACAGATAGGTTTCTGGCTTCGTGCTCTGAACTCCACCACTCACTCCCCTTGACCATCTCTGATTCTCAGCCTGTGGTACCACAAGCAAGTCCAGAATGGTGCGTTACCTTCAGGTACTGCTTTCATCTTCGGTATGGTAATTTCAGCCCAGCCAAGAAAGCAAAACACGCAGCATGAGCTAAAACTCCTAACAGCAACTGAGCAAGGGACCGAAGCAAATCGTCAAAATCAAGAAAGATGCAGGGTTCAGATCTGCCCAAAATGGAGGGACACTTTCTTTCACAAAAAAAAGAAAAAGAAATGAAAAGAGGGCCGCTGCTTGGCATATCACAGGAAATTTTAACCAAACTAGTTACAATAGATTCATAAATAATTAAATATATAAATGTGTTTCACTCTTTGACGAACACAACTGTTAGATATACAAGTAACCAGTCCACACATGGATGCATCAATTCATCGGCGGTTTGGCAATGTACTAAATTTTCTCCCAGGAAATCAAGCCAATTACTGAGTACAATTGCATCACCAGAAACAGGTACAGGGAATGTGCTGGTGCACATCATGAAACAATACATATACTATGTGACCGTATAGCCTCAAGGGCTCATGGCTGAATCTATGAACTCTGCAAAGAACTACAAAAAGAAACCGTTCCACGTTCTTCCTTTTACAAAAATAACGTTGTTTACACAGGCTTGAAATGGCACAAGACATGAGGCAGCTATCTTCGCAAGAGGAGTGGCTGCGAAGGGAATTGAAGCGTCATTGCTTGAGACTAGCTTCGTTCGAAAGAACTATGGCAAGATTAAGGTTCCGAGTCAGATATCTTAAAGAGGGGGATGCAAACACTTTGTTCTTTCACAAGCAAGCGGCCTTTCGGAAGCGCAAGAACTTTATTCCCAAACTCATGGATGGTGATAGAGTGGCCACATCTCAAGAGGACAAATAGAAGGTCATGCATAGTTTTTATGAGAATCTGATTGGAAAAGTTGCTGGTCGATCTTTTTCCTTGGACGTGCAAACTTTCCATAGGCCTGGTTTGGATCTGTCCATGCTTGACAACCCGATCACTGAAGAAGAAGTCTGGGCAACTATTAAAGCCTTGTCATCAGATAGGGCCCCGGGTCCAGATGGTTACACGGGCAGGTTCTACAAGGAGTGTTGGTCGGTGATCAAAGCAGATGTGATGGCTGCGATTATCACTCTGCAGCAAGGAAATGCTAAGGGACTTGGTCTTCTTAATGCAGCTTACACCATGCTCATCTCCAAGAAGGTGGACGCAATGCTGGCCAAAGATTTTCACCCCATCAGTTTAGTGCATAGCTTTGCAAAATTGGTAACCAAGATCCTTGCTAACCGGTTGGCACCACATCTAAACTCTATGGTTGCTACAAATCAGAGTGCATATTTATTCGAGGAGGGAGTATCCATGATAATTTCATCCTTGTTCAACAAACCGTGAAGGTACTCCATCGGCAAAAGGTACCAAGTCTATTTCTGAAATTGAATATTTCTAAAGCCTTCGACTCAGCATGGTCGTTCCTCCTGGAAGTACTCTCTCATTTGGCTTTGTTATGACTTGATGCAATCTGATTTCAAATTTGCTATCTACTTCTTCCACTCGTGTCATGCTAAATGGGGAACCAGGAGATGTTATTCAGCATCAACGTGGACTCCGGCAAGACGATCCTTTATCCCCCTTGCTATTCATTCTCGTCATGGATATGCTCAATAGTCTCTTTGTCAAAGCTGGGGAGGAAGGGCTTCTGCAACCCCTCTCCCAAAGGATTTGTGGACAGCAATGTAACAGCCTAGGTGTTTAGAACCCTAATCAAGAAAATCTAAATATAGGATCATGCGTAATAACCCAGAATCATTGAAACAATGCACCTAATTATGTGTGTGCATATGCACGTATGTATATGTGTACGTGAGATTTTTTCCTTTTGTGTTTATAACCTTTCATGCTCCACTTTTCATGCAAAAGGTAGCATAAAAATACACTCATATTTTAGTACCTTACAAAATGTACTTCAAACACCATTTGCAAATACAAAATTTAACACAAGAAACGACTAGTAATTCAAATCCTAGTAGTCTTGAATTTAAAATAACTTTTAAACCGCGGCTCAAATGAAATTTTGGCTAAAACAAAATTTGTAGATTTTCAAATTTTCTACAAATTTCTTGTTCAAAGTTTTTCAAGTTTCTATTTGAAATTTTGAGAAAATTTAATTTGAATCCCGGCCCTTCTCTCTCCCTCTCTTTTCTCTCCCCTCCCTGTTCTGTCCCGTCGAGGGCCAGCGGCCGCCGGCCACCTGGCCGACGATGCCTGCCCTGGCGAGCCGCGCCAAAGGACAGCGCCCCGGCAGGCTCCGACCAGCCCGCGGCCAAATCGCCCTCCCTTGCCCCGAATCCACCCATGCCCGACGCGCGCGCGCCACGCGGCCGTCGATTCCTGATGGCCGAGCCACGACGCGCCGGCGATGCCGCGCCCTTGCCGCGGCCTTGTCCCGGCCGCGCCTCCCTCAGCTTGGCCGCGCCCAGCCCCTTCTCCCCCTGTGCGCCTATAAAAGGGCTGCACCGTGCCATTAGCGTCGACACTCGACCTCGCCGTCGAGCCCCACTTTCCGCTCCTCCTCCGCCCAAACCAAGGCTCTAAATGGGTCGTCCTCGACCAACAGGTTCTCCCCGACTTCCCCAGGCCGCCCTCCCTCGCCGCACCACCGCCACCCACCGCCCGCACCTCGCCGGAGCTCCTCCTCACAACCGGCAGCCCAACTCCGGCCACCCCAGCCCCAACCGAGCACACCAACAGGTTTCCCTCGACCTCCTCATGCTCCCCCACCCCTTTCCCCTCGCCGCCGACTAGTTTCCTCGCCGGATTTCGGACAGAAAACACCTAGCCTCGCCCAGGGACTACATTGCATTCGCCAAGTTCTTTTTCGGGTCCTTTCTGCTAGATCTAGGGACCTATCTGCGAGAACTCGAGTAATTTTGTTTTCAAGAGGCTGTCACTTGTAAAATCAATCCAAAATCATAGAAAAATTATAAAAATGCAAATTAAAATTTGTTGTGATCCTCTCGACGAATCCTACAACTTTTGAACAGAAGGATGACCAGTTACAAACTATAACTAGATCTAAAATTAATCTTATTTTAAATAGCCCATAAATGTATCTCTTGATTAAGGATAGTAATGTGAATGATTTTTGGACTGTAAGCTAGTCTCTGCTTGTTAAGACTTATGTAAAAGTCTCAAGGCCAGAACAAGTCTCTACGAGTAGTTGTTGTTGAACCTTGTTTGATGTGCTATTTTGCTAGAGTTATTTGTTCATGCTTTTCTACTGATATATTAGGGTTGAAATTTTTACAGTAGAGTAACCTTGATGCATAAATACTATGGACAAAGTTTGGAACTTTTTACTTCTGTCTAACTTGCTCATATATTTTTAGTTAAGAAAAATTACATTAAATTAAAGTAACTAGTTCTGGTGCTTGGAAAAATATGAAATTTTAACCAGAGACTACATTTGAATAGATTATCATGTTGGAAAAGCTTGAGATACAGAAACTTTGTGGAACTGCCTGTAGAAATAAATCTTGATTAATATAGATGTATGTTGACTTATTTTCTATGCTCTGTATCTTGCACACTAAAACCTGAAAAATTTACAGTAGACTCACCATAAGTTTAGGAGTACTCAGTAAAATGTTAAGCTCCAGATTTTGCATGGTTTGTTCTATATAAATGGATCCTGATGCTAGTAGTAGCTGTTTAATATATTTTTCATGATTAATCTGCTAAATAAAAATGGTTGAAAATGTTACAGTGAGTTTGTACTTAAGTAATGTGCTCTGCATAAAAATCTCAACACCTGAAACTACTCTACAAGTTATTTTGTTTTAATCCATGCTTACTTTTGAAAAATAGCCGTTTATGAAATGATAAAACCACTCACTTACTTAATGAAGTTAACTAATCCAGATACTACTCGATAAATGAGTGCCCAAGAAAAAGAAAATGAAATGATTTACAACTTAACTTGAGATTTGTTGAAATACAACTTTATAGTGAAATAGTTATTTATCTTGTACCATTAAAACTACTCATACATATGCATTCATATGGAATCGATGACTCTCGCCGACGGAACCTACGAGCTGGTTCCGGAGCCCGAGAGTGAGCAGCGCGAAGCTCAGATCAATCTAACTGAAGTCATCAAGACCTGAACCAAAGTTCAGAAAAGCCCAAAGCTAGCTTTGCTCAGGAAGGCAAGCCCCGGAGCATAACCCCTACTTTTAAGCTTCTGCATTTTTTGTTTATATATGATATTGTGCATTAAGTTTGTAGGAGTTGATTGAAACCCTATTTGCATGATCCTAGTACCTTTGATATGAACACTAGCCCGTGTCGGTCGCTAGATAGCCATGCTAATAGGACTCCGGTAAAAGCCGAGTGATTTCCGGTCACTCGCGAGATATAGGATTTGCTTCCTTTACTTATGTTGGAATCATAAGGTCGACGGACGGGGCTATGTTACGATATTCTTGTTGCTGATTGAGGCCTCGTCTGTTTAGTGAAAATGCTAAAGTCCTGGTGTGTGGTAGTGGTGGTTAAGTTTTTGAACGTAGTAACCACATGCCGAGAATATGGTAATCGGTAAGCTTAAGTACCTGATCGTTCTGGCGAGTGGACTTTATCCTCACCCTCTTGACTTCGTTCCTATAGGCACATGGTGAGTGCAAGAGCAGCCACGACCCGGCGTCATTCCGTGGTTCGTGGACCTCTGTACTCGAGGGGGGTGGCCCTAATCCACAACCCGAGAAGAAAAGGGAAAAGTTGCACGTGTGACTCTGTTAGTAACCATGTGATGTGTGTTTAGGTTTCCCTTGCAAGGTTAAGAAATTCGATTCGAATTTCTTCGTTTCTCGCGGCCATTGAGACAGATTAACCCTTTTACCACATAGAGTAAAAAGAGGAATAATGATAATGATTAATATGGTTGGATGCTCAGTTAATTATTTTTCACCATGCGTAATTTGGATAGTTGCTTATCTAGAATGGTTAATCAACTAGAACTTGATGCTAAAACTTGAAAGCAAGGACTCACTCTTAGATGCTTTTTTGGCAAAAAAAACCCTCAGCCAAAAGCCTTGCATGTCTAGGAGTCAGCTAAGTATATACCACTGGTCGGGTAAGCTTTGCTAAGTATTAGTATACTCAGCCTTTGCTTGTGGCTTTATTTTCAGGTGAGATCTTTGAGGACATGGTTGCTAGTTTGACTTGGCTGTGTACTCTTCCTTCTGGTTGCTCGGTGGAATGCGATGCGTCCCCGGCCACCGATGATAACGCTGAATGATGTCATGTATGGGCTTCATCATGATATCTTGTATCGTCGTTAGAACTATCTTTTATTTTTCGCTGCACTATTAAACTCTGAAAGTTCTTGTATATGAATGAATTCGAACTTGGTTTGTAATAATAAATCATACTCTGTGATTTGAAAAATTATGGATTGTTGTAATCTCTGGGCTCACCTTCGAGTGGGTTGTATATATGCATTGTTTCGATCAAAATTCCAATGGTTGCATCGGGATATTACCCGACAGACCATCGTTTTACTCCGTTTTAAGTGTGTGTTAGTCCGGATTACCTCTATGGTGATAATTAGCGAACTTAAGCCAGATTAATTCGGCGGTTCTGCCACAAGCGACTCTCTCTGTATGCCGATGATGTTGCTCTCTTTATAAGACTGGTTGAAGATGATCTATAGGTCACAGAGGAAATTCTTAATGCCTTTGGTATGGCGTCTGGGCTGCAGACAAACCTCGACAAGAGTAGCATTATCCCCATCCATTGTGAAGATGTCTCCCTGCTTCCGGTTAGAGCTAAATTTCCTTGCACTTATTTGAGGCTGCCTCTGTCCAACCAGAAACTGAGAAAAACCGATCTTATGCCATGGATTAAGAAGAAAGCTGACAAGTTGCTTGGATGGAAAGCTGGTTTGATGAATAGGGCAGGGTGCGTCACTATGGTCCGGTTTGTTCTCTCAGCTATACCTATTTATTTACTGATCGCCATCAATGTTCCAAAATGGTTCACTAAAGCAATTGATAAAATCCGGAAAGGTTTCCTTTGGAAGGGGAAGGAACAAGCTAATGGAGGTTGTTGTTTAGTGGCATGGGAGAAAGTCATGAGACCCCTGGATCTTGGTGGTTTAAGAATTACTAACCTAGAGGTCATGGCATGGGCGCTGCAAGCAAGATGGCAGTGGCACAAGAAAACCAGAGTTGATAGACCATGGACTGATCTAGAACTCCCCTCGCATCCTAATTCACTTGCTTTATTTGCTATTGCAGTCAGCACAGAGTTAGAAAATGGAAACAATACGCTCTTTTGGACAAATAAGTGGCTGCATGGATGTTCAGTGGAGAATCTTGCACCTGCGGTCTTTGCAAGTGTGCCTCCTAGAATCCGTAAAAGATGTGTGCCTCCTAGAATCCGTAAAAGACAAACCGTGGCTGAGGCTCTGGACAATAACAAATGGGTCTCTGTAATACGTGGGGTCCTGTCTTGGATTGGAATAAGGGAGTTTCTGCAGCTTTGGGATTATGTCCAGAGCTTTGAGTTAAATGAGCTAGAAGATCGACACATTTGGAATTTGGAACCTAGGGGCTGCTACTCCTCTAAATCTGCTTATCGGGCTTATTTCAGTAACCTTTGAACCTTGGAGAATACTCTGGAAATCTTGGGCCCCAAACAAGTGCAAGGTTTTTCTTTGGCTGGCAATTCGCAATAGGCACTAGACGACAGATAGACTAGAAAGGAGAGGGCTGCCTCATCTAGATCAGTGCCCCTTATGTGATCAGGAGGATGAAACTGTTCAACATTTGTTAGTATCTTGTGTGGTGGCAAGATAGGTTTGGTTCAATATTTTATCACCACTGAAACTTGGTGATTGCATTCCAAGGCAGTGGGAGCGTAGCTTTGCAGATTGGTGGCACAAGGTGATGAAGAAGGTGAAAAAAAGAATATAAGAGAGGAGTAAACTCCCTAATAATTTTGGGCGCTTGGATGATATGGAAGCACAGGAATGCCTGTGTGTTTGAGGGGGTTGCTCCCTTGGTCAACTCCATCATGAGGGATCTCAAGGATGAACATAACCTTTGGTGCCTGACCTGCGCTAAAAAGCTGCAAGGCCTGAGCTTTATTGATGTAATCTAGTCAGCTAGGTCTAGTTTTGGTCATGCTCTTATTTGATTCATAGGCTAGCTATTGATCTGTTGAACCTATCTCTCATATTTGGTCTCACATGTATGGGGACTATTATTCTCTTTCTAATGCAATGAAGCGTAGGTCTCCTGCGTTTTCAAAAAAAAATAATGTTGTAGATATTTTTCCATTTTCTAAAAAAGCTGCAGACACTTGATAAGGAAAATGGTACTGTCCATGTGTACACGAAACTGTCGCAGCATCCGCATATCATCCACCTGTCATGTTCTGTGTTCTCTCTGGAGAGAATCTTTGATGGCAAGCTGCTCTTTGATGATGTCCCCAGTTGACGTTCTGCTTGACGGCGATTCCTGAGTGCAGGACATTCCAAGTCTAAGAAGTGAAACAACACAATCGATCTTCCTCTTGTATGCAGAATCACCAACGGTACGAAGCTCATTTAGAAGGTCCAGTGACGGGTGTGTCAATAGCATTCACAATCCTGTCCTGCAGGGCCAGATCAACGTATTCACGGAGGCTCAATCCTTGTCGGAATGCATGGCCCTCCTTCCAGTTATGGTTTCCAGTACTAAAATTCCATAACTATAGATGTCTCCATGTGTCGACACCATGTTCCCAGCACCATACTCTGCTGCATTGATTATGCAGAATAAAATTAGTCTAATCTCTATATAACGCACACATAAACTAATGATGTCATAGATAAAAGTGTTAGGATTGATCTCGTCCGACTCGTTCCAACGACCGAGTCGGAGTCCTTGATCGCGTCTTGATCGGGGGCACCCAACCGAGATGTTTTTTGTGGGCCCCCACCGTGCAGCGCTATATAGAAGAGGTGGGAGCCGCGGGGGCACGCATGCCAAAGTTCACCGTGCCTCAAAAACCTACCGACAAAACCCTAACCGATGTACGGGAAGCGCTGAAGTGGCGGGAAGCTCGTCGCCTACTGCACTGCGCCGCCACCGTCGTCCACGACCACGCTGCCACTCCTTCATCCTCGACGTCGGTGACCTCGACCACCGACGCCGCTCCTGCCACTGCAACACCATCACCGGCATGGGCGAGCGCGCGCGCGCCGGCAAGGGGGCCAGCGGTAGCGCCGTCGGCCACCTCGGGCCGCCATGCTTGGGCGCCGCTTAGTAGAGAGAAAACGACGGAGGGAAGAAATGGGATTAGGGTTTTGGGTGTGCGGCCGTTGGGTTTTTGACCCGGCTGAGATCAACGGAGGGCCTTCGGATCTGATCCGACGGCCAGGTGATGCCAGGCGCCGCCGGACCGGACTCGGCCTAGGCGGGGAAGGGCGACGCGTCGCGGTGGGCCGCTTCACCGGCCCAGGCCCAGGTTGCGGCCTGGGTCGCAGGTAGCCGCGCGTGCGGGCCGTGCTGAGCCGCTGCTGCTGGGCTGGGCCGCGCACGCAAGCGAGCTGAGTCGAGCGGCGGGAAGATGGGCCGCTGGCTAGATTTGCCGGCTGGGCCGTATAAACAGTTAAGTTTTTGAATTAAGTTCATTATTTTCAGAAGCTCTTTTGATGTTTTTTATATAGTTTTCATCTCTAATTTATTTGCACCAACGTGATATTCTTTAGAGAGTAGATGAGTATATAAAGATGATTCTGAAAATATATTTCATTACGTTTCCGCTGCTTTTATTTTTGTGTTCATCTTCTAATTAAATTAGAACCAACGGGACAATTTAATTGGAAGAGTAGTTAAATTTTTAAGTTAATTATGATATTGTTATTTTTCTGACAAAAGTTGATGATAATAATATTATAATTTTATTCATGAGTTCTTTTCATGCATTATTTCTATTTCTGCCCAACGGTGAAGTAGAATTAATGTAGCAGTAAATATTGTATATTTTAATTTTGACCAACGTTAAATTAAAGCATGCAAGTGTTATTATTAAATGTTCTCAATTCCTTTTGAATTTATTGTTTTCAGGCTACAACCCAATGTCATTTATCTCGTCCATCGAGCCCCTCAATGGAGGGAACTATGGCTCATGGAGAGAGAAGCTTGAGATGGCACTTGCGCTGTCCGAGATTGATCTAGCACTGATCTCACCTTGTCCCACTAGACCTGAGGACTTGGTGAGGGGAGAAAATGAGACCGAGGCAGCATGGACCGCTCGACAGCGAGAACATGCACCGTTAACTTCAAAGTCGTATCAAATTCATATTCAAAGTACCTTGATAAGGCAAAGTGGGATCAGTCGAACCGCAAGCTCGATTGTGGAGGCAATAAGGGGAGCAATCCCAGAAAGTACCACTGCCATTGAATATTTCAGGAAGGTGGAGAGTCAGTTTACTAGCTCTTCAAAGGCTTATGCAAGCACTCTGATTAAGAGGTTAGTCACTGAGAAATACAATGGTGGAGGGATAAGAGAGCATATACTTCGGATGAGCAACATGACATCCAAGCTTAAGACTATGAACATGGAGCTCCCAATTGAGTTTCTAGTTCACTTGGTTTTTGCTTCCTTGCCTAGAGAATATGATTCTTTTGAAGTTAACTACAACTTACACCCAGAGAAATGGAATATTAAGAAGCTCATTGCCATGTGTGTGCAAGAAGAAGAACGGCTTAAGGGCTCACATGGTGATTCAGTGAACTATGTGAAGCAAGACAGGAAGAGGAGCTATCATGAAAAGAATGCTAAATCACTAGGGAAACCTCAATAGGAAAGAAGCTCTTCTTCCAAGTCATTCGTATTAGGAATTGAAATTCTCCGAGATAGAAGAAAGGGGGTATTAGGATTATCGCAGAAGGCATACTTAGAAAAGATTCTAAAGAAATATAGTATGCATGCGAGTAAGCCAACACCTGCTCCTATAGTCAAGGGCGATAGTTTTGGAAAATTCCAATGTCCCAGGAACCAGTATGAGATCGATAAAATGAAAGCAGTTCCATATGCTTCAGCTGTCGGAAGCTTACAGTATGCTCAAATATGTACACGATCTGACTTAGCATTTGTTACGGGGATACTTGGCAGATATCAGGATAATCCAGGAATAGAACATTGGAGAATGGTAAAGAAAGCTTTACGCTACGTACAAGGCACAAAAGGCCTCATGCTAACGTACAGAAGATTTGATTCCCTGGAAATAGAAGGGTACTCGGATTCAGATTTTGCGGGAGACGTGGATGACAGAAAATCCACGTCAGGTTATGTATTCACTCTCGCGAAAGGAGCAATATCGTGGAAAAGCTCTAAGCAAACCGTCACTGCATCATCGACGATGTATGCTGAGTTTGTAGCTTGTTATGAGGCCACGGGGCAGATAAAATGGTTAAGTAAATTTGTACCCGGGTTAAAAGTGGTAGACAACATTCAAAGACCACTTAAGTTGTACTGCGATAATGAACCAGCAGTGTTTTATGCTCACAACAACAAGTCAAGTGGTGCTATCAAACACATTGACATAAATTTTATATTGTGAAAGAGAGAATACAGAATCATACTATTAGTCTTGAGCATATAAGAACAAAGGAAATGCTTGCGGATCAGCTCACAAAAGGCTTACCACCCAATGTGTTCAGAGAACACTTAGCCGGCATGGGTTTACAGGAAAGCCTATGATCCCTGGATAGTTAGGGCCTAGTTGAGAAGCTGTTTCAAAACAAAAAGGTGTATTGTGGCTGTTAATCTAATGGTAATAACTGTTATGACGAGGCATGCTCTATACACTTATCTGTAATGAAATGGGTTGAATTAAGAATGTAAGAAGTAAGTAAGAAGAGATCAAGGGGGAGAATGTTAGGAGTGATCTCGTCCGACTCGGTCCAACGACCGAGTCGGAGTCGTTGATCGTGCCCTGATCGGGGGCGCCCAACCAAGATGTGGTTGGTGGACCCCCGCCGCGCAGCGCTATATAGAAGAGGTGGGGGCCGCGGGGGCACGCATGCCAAAGTTCACCGTGCCCCAAAACCCCACCGACAAAACCCTAACCGATCTACGGGGAGCGCTGAAGCGGCGGGAAGCTTGTCGCCTACTGCACTGCGCCGCCACCGTCATCCACGACCACGCTGCCACTCCTGCGTCCTCGACGTCGGCGACCTCGACCATCGACACCGCTCCTGCCACCGCGACACCATCACCGTCGCCATGGCAAGCTCCTCCACCAAGCCCGAAGGTCTAACCCTCTCTATCTCTCTCTCTCCTGTACATGTGTACCCTAGGTGTAATCCATGCTTTATTCTCAAGATTAATGGAAAAACCCAATGGATCTATTCCTAGAGATCCCGTACACTCTAACAAAAAGCAAATGGATGCATCACATAGAACTTTTTTTTCTGTTGGATATCAACCATTACTCGGGCCAGTAGCATTCTTTATTTAACAAGACTAGGGAGCAACAAAGGAATCAAACGGATGTAAGCATATTAGGCTAACCTGGGGCAGCATATCCAATTGTCCCTCTAAATCCCATTGAGCTTGTTGACTGTTGCAGCAATGAGCTTCTCTCAACAAGAATCTTTGCAAGCCCGAAGCCCCCAACATGGGCTACCATATCAGCGTCCAAAAGTACATTACTTGACTTAAGGTCACAATGTACAACAGGTTCAGGTCCATGGCAGTGAAGGTAGTCCAATGCATGAGCCACATCAAGTAGTACGGTCACTCTTTCTAGGAGGTTCAAGTCTCTTTGTTCTGCCTGATCATTCGTGTCCGGATGTAGCCAACCTTCTAGGCTACCATTGCTCATGAAGTCATACACAATTGCTTTGAACTCATTCCCCCTGCTATCAATGCTTTGCTATCAATGCTTGAGCAAATTGTAATTATCTTGACAAGATTCCGATGTCGCAAAACACGTAGTGCTTCACATTCGGCAGTGAAACTCTCTGAGTGACTTGGGAGTTTGAAGTTTCAATACCTTCACAGCAACAAGATTTGTAGTTTCACCTTCTTGACCATTTAATTCTCCTCTGTATACAGTTCCAAATGATCCCGAGCCCAACAAATTAGCTTCTGAAAAACCATCTGTTGCTCTTACCAGCTGTGAATAAGATATCAACGGGTGGCCTTGCATGGAGTGTGTTGGTGGGATTTTTGTTTTTCTTTTCTTGTGGCAAATACACAGCATGACGATCGAAGGAAGTGCAACTAGTGTTGTCACAAGAGAAATGACAATAGGAATAACTAGGAATTTATGTTTTTTCTTTGGTAATTTGAATGAACATGTGGGCAGATGCAGATCATTTATACCACCACAGAGTTTGCCATTGCTTTCTAGTGAGATTGCAGTAATATTTGCAAAAATACCAAAATTTGGTGCCTCTCCAGAGAAGTTGTTGAATGAAAGGTTGAGGTAGCGGAGCATGGTAAGGTTCCCTAAGGAGTTGGGTATCGGGCCTGACAAATTGTTGCTGGAGAGGTCAACGAATTCTAGAGCTTTCAATTGACTTAAGAGTAATGGGATACTGCCACTTAATGTGTTATTTTTGAGAGAGAGATACTGGAGGAGTTGACAGTCACCAATGGTGGCAGGGATTTCCCCAGATAATTTGTTGGACTCTGCATTGAATTTTATGAGATTTTTTAGATTCCCTATTTCCTCTGGTAACTTTCCCTCCAAGTTATTGTTAGATAGATCCAGATAACGAGAGAGTGTGGCAATGTTGAATATTGTACTGGGAACTGGACCTGTCAAGTAGTTACTTGAAATATCCAGCTCCACCAACTTTGTCAGGTTTCCAAGTGTTTCTGGTATTGTAGAGCTAAAGGCATTTGAATTGAGCAATAGATCATTAGTCCTGTAAGATTCCCTATGGCCATTGGGATTGCCCCTTCTAGATTGTTATAATCTACGTACAGAACAACCAGTTTTTTTAGCCTAAACAAGGAAGAGGGAAGAGATCCTGTGAACAGGTTGATATCGAGTGCGAGGATTTGCAAGTTAATGAGATTACCGATGCCGCCAGGGATGCTTCCAGAGATTTGGTTGTCTTCTAAGTCAATATACGTTAGCGAAGCGGAAAGATTGGAAAATGAATCAGGAAGGACTCCCCCAAATTTGCTGCCAGACAATCCCAAAATCTTCAGCCTGGAGCAATTTGTTAATGCAGTTATGAATTCCCAATCTTTTGGTTCTTTAGCTTCAAGCAGATTCCAGTTGAGCTGCAGAAAAATGAGATTTCTTAACCTTCCAATCTCTGGAGGTACGATTCCGCTGAAATAATTATGTGCAAGCTGAAAATCCACCATACTGGAAGCATTGGATATTGAGGCTGGGATAGGGCCATGAAAATTGTTGGTGTCCATGTATAGCACCTGGAGATGGGGAACATTATTGAATGAATTTGGAGGAATTGTTCCACTTAGCATATTGTGCTGGACCGAGAGCAGCATAAGAGTGGAAATGTTCCAAAGGGAAGTTGGGATCGGGCCACTTAAGTTGTTGAAGCCTAAGCTGAGCAAAGACAAGCTGGACAACATGCCCAAAGATGATGGAATAGCTCCAGATAGCATGTTTTCTTTGAGCTGAAGATTCTGGAGGTTGGTGAGATTGCCCAAAGATGGTGGTATGTCACCAGATAATCTGTTCTTGTACAAGAACAAATATTTGATTGACGGCAAGCTATCTAAAGGCCAAGGGATCTCACCTTGGAGTCTGTTAGCGCTTAGATCAAGCACTTTGAGCTTGGTGCATCCTCCCAAGGTCACTGGAATGCTTCCATCAAGATGATTCCTTGTCACATTCAGCAGCCGAAGCCTGCCAAGATGACCGAGCTCACCCGGTATTCCTCCCATGAGCTGGTTGTCAGCAAGGTTCAGCTCCGTTAGAAAGGATAGGTTGCCTAAGGACGGCGAGATGTGTCCTGATAGGTTGAAGGAGACCATTCTGAGCACCACCACTCTGTCAGGATGCCGACGGCCACACACAACTCCTGGCCAGCTGCAGAAGTGGCTGGAAGAGTTCCATGAACCCGGCAAACTGGGCGGGCTTGAAGACACCATGGACTTGAAAGAGAGGAGCGCGAGCTCGTCTGTGGAATTGGTAGTGTTTCCAAGGGACAACAGGGCATGGGAGAAGGGGCACAGCAGCAGGAAGATGTAGAGCAATTTCATTGCCCAGGCCATGAGGATTGAGGAAGGTAGTAGCTACAGGAGATCACTTGGATGTTTCTGAAGTATAGGATGCTATAAATAGAAGATGCAGTGTTCCACATGCCACTTATGGCTAAATCTGACCAGCTTGATGCTCCTGAAATCGATGTGCCGACATAGAAGGACCAAGGAGTCAAAGGATGCATACGTCTCTTAGCTGGGTTCGTTTTTCAGATCGGGAAAACCCAGAAAAAGAACGCAATACAGCGCCATCTTGCTCTGCTCAGGAACTCCAATCCAGTGATCACTCTGCCGTTGCTATCGTTGACAATGTTCACATTTTCAATCCTGGCGGCAACAGTGCAGCAGAAAACTACTTCAGAGTTGAAATTTTTTTTTAATGAAACATTCAAAGTTGACAACTTGCCAGTTTGTGCCAAGATGATTCAGAGTTCAGGGCTGTCCATAATGGAGGCACACCTTCGCATGGATTCCAGGCTCTGCTTGACTTTCATGGCTTGGTGCCGCAGTCTGCAGACAACTTCAGACTGCACACCTTCAAATGGATTCTAGGATCTGCTTGACTTTCATGACTTTGGCGCTGCAGTCTGCAAACAACTTCAGACTGGAAACAAGTCAAATTAAACTTCAGACTCAGGTATGTTAAACCCATCTCAGGAACCAAACATCAGTATTCGGTAACATATATTACTTGTTTGACAAATTAACGTATCAAATGTTAGCCCATACACTTATAGTTCGAGTCATCAACAAATGAATTTAGTGTAGACACGTTCAAAGCCAATCATTGATTCAACTCTCATGCTTATTGTTTTATATGGAAAGTTAAGGCCAGAGACCGCCGACCAGTTTCCCGATTTCAAAGCATGTCATATTCAGTTTAGCAATCCTTTGGATTATATAATCTCTTTCTTCCATTCACAGCCGGCACAGAATTTCTAAACCATTAGTATTCTTATCATATATTGGTCAACTTAGCTTAAATGATTGCCATATTGAATTACTATTCACATCCAACAAGACTAGTCCATCATTTGGTTACTACTGCTGAGAAAGGATGGGCCTTGCTAAAATTCAACAACAGTCGACATCAGGTGATCCTAGAAACAGCCAAAATTCGACTAAGATAGTAGAGAATTCCACGCCCAATTCAAGATCCTCTATCCCAATACAATTTCTACCAGTCTCTAACTGCTCAGAGCCGGAGCAGTCCTGCAGACTTTCAGAAAGCCATGTTTTCGCAGATCAAGACGTAAATGGACGCGCAGACATTATCCTCATACAGCACCTAATTAAGACTATTCAAATGTCTGTGCTTGCGATACTGAAAGCCAGGCCACAAAAAACATGAGTTTTGGAATTCAAGTGTATAACTTATCTCGAATTCTCGATGCCATCTTGCATTCTTCAGCCTGTTCTTCGCCAAGAACCCCGAGATCCTCAGCTGCGCTCTCGCTGGCGCCAGGCCGCACGACGGAGTCGCTTACCTTCCAACCCGAGGCCATCTTTGCCTCTGCCGCTGCCGCCATCCGCTTGCTCCCTCGTGGAGGCCGCCGGCGGCGAGCCAGAGAAACATTGCGTAGGAAAGAAAAAAAAACAGGGAATTGCAAGAAAACAATGGGTGGACACGGACGTGTCATTTGGGCCTTGGGTTGGGCTGGCTTGGTTGGGCCAACCTGGACCAGTAGAAAATGGAAGCGAAACAGAGAGAAAGAGTTGGGCTGGGCCAAATAAGAAAAGGGAGAGAAATGGGCTTTGAGCCCAGATTGAGTTTGGAGCTCAGATTGAGTTTTTGAATCCGATTGACTTTTAGGTTTGAAATTTTTGGGACATTTACAGTCACCCCACGCTGCCAAAGCATCAGCCAGCAAGAAAAAAAAGACAAGACAAGCAGGGGCGGAGCTGCCATGTGCCGCCGAGGCCGCCGGACCCGATGAATTTTGCAAAACTCAATATAAAACACTGTTCACTATTGTATTTGATCCCATTGTACCAATAGAGCCGACCCCGGTGATTTGATTGGCTGGCTTCACCCCCGAAGCTAACTGGCATGTCGGGTCCTTGTTGCTTTTAAATTTTACTGTCTTTATTGAAAGGTTAACTTGACAATTTTGATCCACGTAACATCTTGTAAATCCATAATAACCTACTAAAATTTCAAAGGAAAAAGGAAATAACATTAGGGGATTACCTCTTTCAGAAGCTTCCGGCTTCATTCAGGGTGGTCAGACTGTCAGTGGCGAGGGAATGGCCGGGGCCGGCCAGGGAGGATCAAGGATCAAGATCAGTAATGTTCATTGACGGGGGCGATCAGTGTGGTGAGCTTTCTCCCTCATCTTGGCCGCCGTTCTCAGCTGATCGAGCGAGACAGTGAAGGAAACCTGTTCTTCTTCAGGCAACGTTTTTACTCTACCTCGCTCCGGTTCAGGGACTCTAACGATCACTCTGCCGTGGCCATTACTGATTATCTTCAGGATGTCCTACATCCTGGTGACAACAGGGCAGCGCAAAGCTGCTTCTCAGTTGAAAATTTGCCGGTTTTCAGCCCAAGATGATTCAGAGTTGTTCAGACTGTCCACAGTGCAGATGTTCTTTTAGATACGTTAAAAATCTAGCAAGAATTACTGAGACACGAATTTGTATAACTTTCTGAAATGTGCATTACAGGAATTCTAAATATCGAACCATCAATGATATACCTCTGTTCTCTTCAATTCAACCACTCAATACTTTTCTTGTTTGCTTGCTTAATTTGTTCGGCGGCTCAGCCTGCTCAACCGGGTATCAGGGTAGGACGGTGGGCTGGGCTAGTTGAACTTGGTGGGTGGGTAGGGAAACATAAATAATGGGCCGATTGTGCCTCTCTCTTCCTGTTTTGCAGACCTGAACTATATGCGGCCCAGAGCACTATATGCGTGCCATCATTAGGAGGTAGGATATAAACGGATCGGATACGATCGGATAGTTACGGATATGAATACAAATAGTTATTTTTCTTCTTGGATTAGGTACGGATAGTGTCAAATGCGTCGGATAAGATATAAATGGATATAAAAAATCTAAGTTTAGTATTCGGATTTGGATACGGCGTCGGATACTGAATTTCGGACTCGGATACATACGGATATTAATCCCTCTAAATAAAACCGAACTCGAATACGGACGGATATTTCCGCACCATTTACACCCCTCGTCACGTGATCATGGTGGAACCCCTTTCTCGAGTCTTTTGCCTATTTGTCACTTTTCTTATACCCATTAAAATCTCAAATAAGAGAACTGATAACCCAATCCAATTCAACGGTAGACAAATATCTAAGAACTCCCCAGGGTTCCACTGTCCATGTCATTTTTCCTTCACGGTAGACAAACATCTAAGAACTCCCCTTGGTTCCACGGTCATGACATGTCTCCTTGATCCTTCACGGACTAACACACATGTGGTCGTACAATGAGAGTACTAGCTTTGATACAATCCTGAACCACCTTATAGCCAAAATGTGCTTACAGCCTAGCTCCCGCATGGACAAGCCCACATATGCGTAGCACCCCTCTTACACTTAACACTTTCATGTTTGTTTCGTATAAAAAGAGTAATCTGTACAACGGCAATAATTAAGCTGATCTGAACCTACTTAGGCCATCAAGTTGGGGACTTATTATGCCACCAGAATAGAACACATGACCACAACAGATCGGAAGAAGAATACTAATGGGTAGAGGTATTACAAGCTCCTTGCTGATATCTCCGCTTGGCATCCTACTGGTCTGCATTTTCTCAAAATAGGACCGTTAGTGAAATCAGGGAGTCATCTTTCTATTGTATGACTATGAACTCCAATTTTGAGGCTCAAGGATAGACCCATGTCCATAATGACCTTCAATCCTTCATGAAGGGCCATCTAACATATTTATGAAGGTTCATTACTTCATTCCTTGCGTGAATATCGATATCTCTAACTATGAGGTGCCTACTTAGCTAATACGGTAATATTGCAAACAATTTATCAGGACAGATATATGAATAATTTCATCAGGATGAAACTAGTACTCACCGTTTATGACACGTTGGAAACCAAGTGAAACTCCCATTGAAAGATCATATATGTCTCATCTCCAAACATTTCATCAACTCACATTGGTCACTTAGATGTATCTTTTAAATTATATGATAACCTATGAAACCACGAAATGCAAATTTACATCAGGAGACTGTTTTATTTATCAACTTAAATATCCTTATTATTTGTCAACTTATCTACTTTTCTAGTTCATCCTGTGGGGATTGATGCGGATATCCAACTTTGACAGTAAGAGTGGTGGATAGATTTCTCATTTAGTTTATGACCTCGTTCAAACTTTAGTTTGGGATTTATGCATCTGCACACCACATATGTACATGGTTGGTGGTGTAAGGGGTGGGTGGGTGCAGGCTTGAAGGGGAAAAAGCTACTCTAGTGATAGCCAGAAAGTGCAAGTGGAGCTAACACTTGTCATATTTCTTATGTATTCTTTTATTATGGTGCACTCCGATTTCTGGTGATCCAACGCGCTTTATGCTTTGGTAAGAGGTCACCAATTGCCTTCAAAGGGCAATTGTTTAAGACATCTCTGATCTGCGGCGTCTTATAAAACGCTGCAGTGAACAGACAAGGTCAAGACTGCTCTCACAGGCTGCATGGAAGTCTTGAGGCTAGCCAGAGGAAGGAAGGCATGGGCGGCGGCGGCGGCGGTATGGCTTGGTAAAGGAAGATGGCAGGCCCAGGGCAGCACAGGCGATGCCGAGTTGCCGCCGCCGCTGCAACCGCCACCGCCACCGCCATGGCTTCCGCCGCCGAGGTTTGGGGAGCGCATCGCGGTGCTGAGCATCGACGGCGGCGGGATATGCGGTCTCATCCCGACGGTCGTCATCGCCTCCCTCGAGAAAGAGCTCCAAGTGATGAACCACTTGTTAGGCCGTAATCCGGGATCACTAGTAGTGGATCAACTCGGTTTCTATGTCTTGATCTTTCTCTAGAACAACACTAGTGTGCGTGTGCGTGTGCGTGTGCTAAATTAGATCGATAGAAGAAAAGATGCTAGTGTACCTTGATCTGATGTAGACGCCATCACGGGTTGATTGGTGGAGTCTGCTCTAGGCAGCATCGCACAATGCCGGGTCAGTGCGGATCCGCGCTAGGCGGCGATGGCTGGTGCCGTGCAGCGCTGGTGGTGCTTCCCGCCGCCGCAGCGCCGCCCTCTAGATCGGTCTAGGGTTAGCGTGTAGGTGGGGAGTCGGGGCACGGTGAATCTCGACATGCGTGCCCCCCGGCCCCCACCTTCTATTTATTGTGGCGCTGGCGACGGGGGCCCACCAACAGGTGTTGGGTTGGGCGTCCCCGATCAGGGCGCGGATCAAGGGCTAAGGCCTTTGGGCCTTAGGGGTAGAGATCAATCCAACAATCTCCCCCTTGATCTCACATTATCTTTTTCTTTTACTTTTCTATTTTCCTTATCTCATCACAGATTTATGTATAGGGCATATCTCATCGTCACGCGCAACTGCCGATAGAATCAATAGCCACAATACACGCCTCTGTTCAGAAATAGATTCTATAATCCTTTTGGGCCTCTATTATCCAGTGATCATAGGCTGTACCTCATTCCCATGCCGGCTACGTGTTCCATGAACACGCTGGGTGGTAGGCCTTTCGTTAGCGGATCTGCAAGCATATCTTTTGTTCTTATATGCTCGAGACTTATGGTGTGATCCTGGATTCTGTCTTTTATTGAATAAAATCTTATCTGTATCGACTTGGTAGCCGTGCTCTTCTTGTTGTTATGAGCATAAAACACTGCTGGCTGGTTATCGCAGTACATCTTTAGTGGTCTTTCTATACTGTCCACCACTCTTAAGCCAGGTATAAATTTCTTCAACCATTCTACCTGCCCGGAGGTCTCGTAGCATGCTATAAACTCAGCATACATCATCGATGTTGCTGTGACCGATTGTTTAGAGCTTTTCCACGATATAGCTCCCCCTGCGAGAGTGAAGATGTAACCTGTCGTGGATTTTCTATCATCTTCATCTCCCGCAAAGTCTGAATCTGCGTATCCTTTAATCTCTAAAGAGTCGCTTCTTCTGTATGTTAGCATGAGGCCTTTTGTGCCTTTCACGTATCGTAAAGCTTTCTTTACAAGTTTCCAGTGTTCTAGACCTGGATCTTTCTGAAATCTGCCACGCACATTAGTGACAAAGGCTAAGTCAGGGCGTGTGCACACTTGAGCATACTGTAAACTTCCGACTGCCGAGGCATACGGAACAGTTTTCATCTGTTCTTTTTCATATTTGTTTCTGGAACTTTGAAAGTCTCCATATCTGTCACCCTTGACTATCGGAGCAGGAGTAGGCTTACTCGCATGCATACTATACTTTTCTAGAATCTTTTGCAGGTATGTCTCTTGTGACAAACCTAGTACCCCATTTCTTCTATCTCGGTGAATCTCAATCCCTAGCACAAATGAGGCTTCACCAAGATCTTTCATGTCAAAATTCGATGACAAGAATTCTTTTGTTTCTAATAGTAGACTGACATCGCTACTCGCTAGCAGAATGTCATCCACATACAGTATCAGGAAAATATATTTCCCTTTCTTGAATTTTGCATAAATGCAATTGTCCTCAACATTCTCTGTAAACCCAAACCTCTTTATCGTCTCATTAAAGTTCAAATACCATTGTCTTGAAGCTTGCTTTAATCCATAAATGGATTTCTTTAAGTGACATCCCATGTTTTCTTTTCCTTTCACGACAAAACCTTTAGATTGTGCCATGTAAACTCTTTCTTCGAGATCCCCATTTAGGAATGCCGTCTTTACATCCATTTGGTGCAATTCCAGATCGAAATGTGCGACCAAAGCCATAATTATTCTAAAAGAATCTTTACATGAGACTGGAGAAAAGGTCTCATTGTAATCTATCCCTTCCTTCTATGTAAATCCTTTTGCCACAAGACGAGCCTTATATCTCTCTATATTCCCTTTGGAGTCACATTTTGTCTTGTAGACCCATTTGCAGCCTACTGTTTTGGCTCCTTTAGGAATTTCTTCTAAGTCCCAAACTCGGTTGGTACTCATCGATTTCATTTCATCTTCCATGGCTTCAAAACATTTGGATGAATGTCTGCTTCTCATGGCTTCTTCGAATGAGATGGGATCATCATCCATTCGAAACTCTTCTGTGTTATACACTTCATAATCATCGGGAATAGCCGATCTTCTTTCTCTTTGAGATCTCCTAGGAGCCTCTTCTATTCGAATATTCTCTGCTGGAGCCTGTGACGGCTCCCCCTGATCTGTGGCAATGTTATTATCTATGGGATCCTGAAGGACAGGTTCCACATTTTCACTTTGTGTCACCACAGAAGGGATTACTTCGGGAACTGGCATTGCAGTAGCTCGTACCGCTGGTGCAGTCTTATTAGGCAGTGAGAAAAACGGTTCCTGAATCATTGGAGTAGGTGCGCACACCCGCTTCTCCTCAAGAACAATCTTTCGAACTGCTGTACTTCCCCGAATCATCTCTTCTTCAAGGAAGGTAGCATGTCTCGTTTCTACGAACTTTGTAAATCTGTCTGAACAGAAGAAACGATATCCTTTTGATTTCTTTGGATAACCAATAAAATGGCAACTCACTGTCTTGGGATCCAATTCCCCAATGTTCGGGTTAAATATCTTTGCCTCAGCAGGACTCCCCCCCACCCGTAGGTGATTCAGTGAGGGTATCCTTCCTGTCCACAGTTCATACGGTGTTTTAGGCACCGCTTTACTGGGTACTCTGTTGAGAATATAGACAGCGGTTTTCAACGCCTCCATCCATAACCTCACTGGTAGCGTAGAATAGCCGATCATGCTTCGTACCATATCCATCAGGGTACGATTCCGTCTTTCAGCTACTCCTTTCTGCTGAGGATCGCCTGGCATAGAGTACTGGGCAACTATTCCTTGTTCTATGAGGAACCTCGCAAAAGGCCCTTGAACCTGTTCGTATGGGGTATGCCGACCGTAGTATTCCCCTCCACGGTCAGAACGGACAACTTTTATCTTTAAATTATGCTGATTCTCAACTTCAGCCTTGAATTCTTTAAATGTATCCAACGCTTCTGATTTCTCTTTTATTGGATAAATATATCCATAACGGGAATAATCATCTATGAACGTTATGAAGGAGTCATAACCATCTATGCTTTTAACTGAGAACAGACCGCAGATATCTGTGTAAATTAATTCTAAAACACCTGCGCTATGCTCAGTATTTTTCTTTGTTATCTTTACATATTTTCCTTTTATGCAATCAATGCATTGATCTCAGTCTGAGAACTCAAGAGGAGGTAGAATCTCATTCTTAACCAGCCTTTCTATTCTCCCCCTCGAAATATGGCCTAAACGACAGTGCCATAATTTCGACGACGTGTCTTGAGTTCTCTTTGGTTTTCTGTTATTATCTTTGGTTGGAGATACAGTCGCATTCACATCACATACGGAATTCACACTTTCACGTAGCGATAACAAATAAAGATCATTTCTTCTGAAAGCAATAGTAGCAACTGCATCATTAAATTCTATTACACACATGCCGTTTCCAAAACGACATTCAAATCCATCATCATCTAGACGAGACACACTTATTAAGTTTCTCTATATTACGGGAACATAAAATACATCTCTAAGTAATAAATTAAAGCCAGTGTCGAGCTCTAAGAGGAGGTCTCCCACCGCCTCAACATCTGCCTCGACTCCGTTCGCGACTTTAATTCTGCTTTCGCCTTTTCCCGTAGTTCTCGTTGAACAGAATCCCTGTAAGGAGTTTGCAACATGAATTGTTGCTCTTGAGTCAATCCACCAAGTAGATTTCGAATAATCTGTATACAAGGATTCATTTACAAATGAGATAATGTTCTCACCTCGTTTCTCCATGATCATCTTTAAGTAGTCGGGACAATTTGACTTGTAGTGTCCCTTCTGTTTGCAGTGAAGGCACTGATCCTTCTCTACTATAGCTTGCCCAAACTTGGGCCTGTGCTGCTGAGGCATCTGGGGTCCCTTTCCCTTGGATGAGGAGGGAATGTCTTTATTATTTCTTTTCTTATTCACATAGTTGATAGATCCACTATGTGCTGTCTTTATTCTCTCTTCTTCTTGAACACACATCGCTATGGTCTTTTCTATATCCCATTTCTCGGGGTTCATGTTGTAATTGACAACAAAGTTGTCAAACTCTTTTGGCAACGAAGCAAAGACCAAATGAACTATGTGTTCTTGTTTGAACTCCATATCCATCGGTTTAAGCTTGTTGTTTATATGAACCAAGCGATGAATGTGTTCTCTTATCCCACCTCCCAAGTACCTTTCTGTAACCAGTTATTTGATCAACTGGGTAGCATAAGTCTTTGAGGAGCTAGTGTACTGACTCCTTATCTTGTCAAGGTACTCAACGACAGTGGGAAAATCTGTGATTGCCCCTAGAATGGCAGGCTCTATAGTGTTCTTCACTACTGCCAAACATTTCTTGTTGGCAGGGTGCCATTTGGCATGATCTGCGTAATACCTCTGTTTGCTCGCCTTATAGGTGAGCTCTGTTTGCTTCCAAGAAGCATCTGTAACATCATCCTCTCTGACCGGTCTCTCAAGCTCTACTGGAACCGGTGCAGAAAGAACCCAGTCTAGCTCAGCCATGGTAAAGAAGAGATCCAACTTCTTGTACCACTTGTTGTAGTTGTCTCCTCTCAAAATTGGAATATCCTTGATGGAAACCATTGTAGGAAAACCAGCTGAAATAGGTTAGCTCAAGTGAGAACATTATAACAATAATGATAAATGTATGAAAATCATAATATTGTTATTATCAACTTTGGTCAGAAAATAACAACATAACAATTTAATCTGAAAAAAATAATCTGTGAAATCATAGTATTGTTATCATCAACTTTGGTCAGAAAATAACAACATTACAATTTAATCTAAAAAAAATTAATCTGTAAAATTATAATATTGTTATCATCAACTTTGATCAGAAAATAACAACATTACAATTTAATCTGAAAAAAAAATTTAATCTGTGAAATCATAATATTGTTATCATCAACTTTGGTCAGAAAATAACAACATTACAATTTAATCTGAAATAATCTGTGACTCAAAATTTAAATTATCCCTTTGGTTCAAATTTAAATTCAAGTCGAAATAATCATCTGTGCAGCGGAAATATGAATAAAATAATTCTGTTTTGAAGCAAGATCTGTGAAAAACTGTATTTCTATTCTCTAAACATTTATCCCTTTCAAAATGAAAAGAGATCAAATTCTGTGCAAAATCATTCAAATTTTCTTCAAAAATAGAATAAAAAGATCAAATTTTACCGTTCATTTGCGAAACGGGCCGGAAATCAGCACTGTGCAGCCCGTTACTGTGCAGCCCAAAACCGCCTCCGCGGCCCGGCCCACTCGCGAAATCGGCCCGTTACTGTGCACCCGCGGCTTAATAGGCCGCAACCTGGGCCTGGGCTGCGAATTCGGCCCACGCCCCCGCGCGCGCGCCGGCCGGCCGCCCGCGTCGATCTCAGCCGTCCATCCCGATCCGACGGCTAAGCGCGCGTTTCAGGCGGTATAAAAGCCTCGCGGCCGGGCGACGCCGTCGGAAACCCTAGCTCATTTCCACTCTCGCTCGCTCTCTCTTCTCCTCCTCTCGCTCTGGATTTTTCTCCCTCGCCTCTGACCGTCGCCGCCGTCGCCGGCTTGAACTCCGGCGCGGCGCACGGCCTAGCCGCCGGCCATCTGCTGGCGAGCCTTATCCTCTCCCTCTCCTTCTCTCTCTGTTCCGGACATAGGCCGTGCCGCCGCGTTCGTCCTCGACGCCGGCGGCCGTGCCATGGCCGGATCTGCTCTCCAGTACCCCTTTACTCTTTATTTTCTCTCGATTTCGGCTCGGTGTGCATCCACACGAAGCGGATTTGTGCCCTATGGGCCTCCTCGCCGGAGTCGCGTGCGTCTCGCGCGCGGCTCCGTCGAGGGGATCTCTGGGGTACGGGAAAGAAGGGAAACAACAGAGGGAAGAGAAGGAGAAGAGAAGAACAAGAAGGACCAGAGGAGGAAGAAGGGCCAAGTAAGTTGGGGCTGGGTAGATCTAGGGTTAGGGTTAGGGTTTCGAGCCTCTTTTCTTGATTTTTCTTCGAATTTCTTTCTGATTCTTCTATTTGCTCGAACTCTTAACCCTTTTCTATCTCTTCCGAGTCAAACCACTAAACTAGGTGGCTCTGGTACCATTGTTAGGTCTATCCGGGATCGCTAGTAGTGGAATCAACTCGGGTTTTGTCTCTTGATCTAGTTCTAGGATGAATCACTGGTGTGCGTGTGCGTGTGCGGGTGCTAGATCAGATCGAGAGGGAAAGATAGGCTAGTGTACCTTGTTCCGATGACGATGCCATCTCGGGTTCGTTTGTGGAGTCTGCTCTAGGCAGTGTCGCGCAGTGCCGGGTCGGTGCGGATCCCCGCTAGGCAGCGATGGCTGCGGCACCAGCCATCTTTCCCTTCCCTCTGTCACCAGCCATCGCCGCCTAGCGCGGATCCGCACCGACCCGGCACTGCGCGACGCTGCTTAGAGCAGACTCCACCAACGAACCCGTGATGGCGTCTACATCAGATCAAGGTACACTAACGTCTTTTCTTCTATCGATCTAATCTAGCACACGCACAGGCACACGTACACCAGTGTTGTTCTAGAGAAAGATCAAGACATAGAAACCGAGTTGATCCACTACTAGTGATCCCGGATTACGGCCTAACAATCCTTAGGGGTAGAGATCAATCCAACACCACTCACTTTACATCTTTGTCATTTGAGATCGAACACCGCCTCTTCGATCGAATGCTGGTCTGTCAAACAATGGGTTGTAACTTGATCTCTTCTTAGAAGCTGGACGGGGAGAACGCCCGGATCGCGGACTACTTCGACATGATCGCCGGCACGAGCACGGGCGCCCTGATCGCGGCCATGTTGGTGACGCCGAAAGATGAGAAGACGGAGCGGCCAAGGACTGCCGAGGAGATCAAGGACGTCTACCGCGAATTGGTGCCCAAGATCTTCCCTCCCATGAGGTAATCATACGTCCCCGCTCGCGATTCATCGTCCGACAATCATCATGTGCATCTTCCTAAATAATTATTCTCCTTGCTTCACCTACTACCACCCGGGCTTGGAAGTTCCTACTCATGTTGTGCGGGCCCATCTACAACCGCAGCCCCCTGCATGAAACGATTACAGCCATCACCGGCGAGCTCAGACTCGACCAGACCCTGACCACGATCTTGGTGCCGGCGTTCAATGTCCGGAGGCTATTTCCCAGGGTCCTCTCCTCGTACAAGCTTCGTGGAAAGGATAGGGAGGGGGAGATGAAACCGAAGCTGTCAGACGTCTGCATCGGCACGACGGCCGCGCCGACCTACTTCCCGGCATACGAATTCGAAAGCCGCCGCCACCTACCGCGCAAACGGAAGGATGTGGTCGCCGCGCGGTACCACCTCATCGACAGCGGCGTGGGCGCCAACAACCCCACCATGGCAGCCATAATGAAGGTTGCCAGTGAGCTACTGTGCGAGAACCCGGACTTCCCTCGCCTCACTAATGACGTTGTTGACTTCACCAAGTACGTCGTCATCTCCGTCGGGACCGGATCTTTCAAGGAGGACATGACGGAGATGTATAGCGCCAAGGAATGCGCCGGGTGGAGTGCCCGCCAGTGGGCCTTCGACTTCTGGCGTGCCCGCAGCCCTATCGCCGACGTGCTCACCCGCGCCAGCAACATCTTGGTCGACTACAACGTCGTCATGCTCTTCCACAGTCACGGGTGCAAGAACAGCTACCTCCGCATCCAGGCTATGGTGGTACGTGCTACGTGCTCCATCCATTTTAGCTTTTATAAATACATAGTTTTACTATATGCATAATTAGACATAGCATTATCTAGATGCAGGTGTATAGTAAATACTATTTATCTAGAAAAATTAAAATGACCTAAAATTTAAAACAGATACATTACTAAAAGGTGACTACTTAGACTCTGATTTTCTCGGATACTCGTCTTTAACTAACGTCTCTACGCTACAATACATGTATATAGGATCCTTCATTGAACAATTTGTCAATGGACAACGCCACTGCGGAAAACATGAAGGAGCTGATCAAGATCGGCCAGGGCCTGCTGACGAAGCCGCTAGCCAGGGTGAACAAAAGCACGGACAGAAGTTGCAGCGTCTTTGGAGGCGTTCAGCTGGCGGTGGAATGGGCGTGGAAGTCTATAATTACCCAATCTGATTGCCTGAACATTGCCAAGGGGCCGCAAGCTCCGGTAGAGGGCAGAGCTTCTTTCTCCAAGGCCGTGAAGGTGTTGAGAATATAGGCAGATACAATATTAAATTTTGTGTGAAATAAATCATGATAAATACAGAAACTAGCATGCATAAGTCTAACATACTAGTCAGCATAAACAACATAGCTAGGAACTCAAGATACATGCTTAAGGAACAAATCAAATCACAAAACACGTACTGAGCCTTGGCTGGAGGATTGACGACGACGAACCGCCGCTGCTGGAGACGACGAAGGCGGTTGGCCCGTGAGGCGACGGAGTTGGGTGGAAGACGCGCCGTGGTGAAGATCTTGAGCAGTCGCGCAAAAGCGCTTCCCAAAAACCTTATTCAGCCTCTCTCGGTGCAGGATCCTAAAGATGAAGAGTTCCGAAGACCTGCTCTTCCGTTCGCCAGTGCACGCCGGCGCTCGGGATGGAGAAGACTATGGTGGTGGCGCAGCAACGAGAAGAGGCAAAAACCCTCGGTTTTGGTGTGTCTTTGGTGGAAGCCGATGAGTCATATATATAGGGAAGTCAAACCGACCTCGCATCGTGATCGGAATCTAAACCGATTAGATTTAGGGTTTAGACTTTCATATCCCGCAGACTTAGGGATCAAGTCACCAAAAATTAAAACTGCAAAAGGAAGCCGCACCCCTGCAAGGCGAGGGGTTGGATTTCGGCGGACCATTCACGTAGGTGCCGCGCGCCCGTGCCCTTCGCCCCGCCCCGCCCTGCCCCGCCCGAGCTCGAGCCCAGCCCGGCCCGGCGAGGCGAGGCATGGCGTGCGCGCGCGTGTGGTGTTTTGTCTTCCCTCCTGCATCACATAGCTTGGAGGAGTGGAGACAACCTTCATATAGTGGGACTAAATTTGTACCACTTCCTCTCTTACACATATGGGCCTTTAAGATTTATTAGAATTTCTGAATTTGTTAATGGGCCAAGCCCACTAAAATTCCAGCAATCCCCCACCAGATCTCAAATGCGCATTTAGAGTTTTGCCTGTTCTTATCACTGTTTGATATACTGGTGTTTCAGCAGAGACTGTTAAGTTGAACTTCCGCCTAGAACTTCAAGTTACGCTTATTCAGAACTTGACAATGGACTATGCCTTGAATTGCTAATTTTCTGCGAACAAGTTTCACTCAAATTCATAACCAGTACATGGCTACCAGTAGCCTACCCCGCGGGTGGAGCATATACGTCGTACTCCCTAGTCTCTTCATGAGCTTGCTACAGATCACCCAAGTCTCATAGACTGCGACGTTTAACAATCAGGCTCATATAGGTCTATCCTTTCAAGAACGCTCTGTAGGATAGTACCTTTGCTTATCAAAGCCAATAGAAACACATTAAGGTGTATAGCCAACCTGCCTTACAACATTTGAGAGTATTGTATCTTCACTTAGAGAGGGTTAAAAAGAAAAATTACTCTCCTCAGTTAACCAATAGCTTGTTCTTCCCAGGTCCTAATTCACGGGATCTCCGATCACATAGGTTGGGTTACTACTATGGCAACCTATATGGGTCTCATACCCATCTCCCTCGATGCATTTTCAATCACATTCCGTGAAAACCTTTTTGTAAAGGGATCTGCCACGTTTTTCTCTGTTGAGATATAAGTCACACTTATCACTCCGGAGTTTCTCAACTTTCTGACTGACTTTAAGGGCGAGGAACAAAATGCAAAAGTGTACAAAAAAGTCACAAAATAAGACACATATCACCACAAAACCTACTCTAACGGGTAGCTCATGATTTTAGAAGAATTATGGAACTGGTTTCATAATTTTTGGAGGTCCGGTTGGTTTATTATGAATTTTCTAAGGAAAAACATATTTTTGAAATCAATAAAAGAATTTTAGAAACGAAAATCACTCATCAGTGACACGTGGCAGCACCAGAGAGTGCCACATCGCATGCTGACGTCAGCATGATGTCAACAGGGGGTCAATACCGGCTGACATCAGCAGTGGGCCCTGCTGACGTGAGCGTTGACTGGACAACGGTCCATGGGGTTAGTGGGTCAGTGGGACCCACGGGTCAGCCTCACCCCGAGGCTGACAGGTGGGGCCCTTGGTCAGGCCGGGTAAAAGAAAAAGAAAAGGGGCTCGGCTCCGGTTTTTGGGCCGAAAGCGGTTGGGCCGGCTCAAGGCCCAACTCAGCCTGGCTTGGCTCAAACAGGTAAGCTCGGCCTGCGGCGTAGCAGGCTGGCTCGGGCTCACGGGCTAGCTAGGCATGGTAGGCCGGGTCGGCTCAGCAGGCCGGCCCATGGTCCATTCCTCCCCCTCTCTGACAGAGCGGGCCCAGGGGGCAGCGCCCCTCGCTCCCCCGATAGACGGGGCCCTCTTGTCGGTCTCACATCGGATCTGGTGTGGCGGCCAGATCTGGTGCGGCTCGGGCCCGTGCGTTTCTTTGCGTGTGCGGGCCGGTGTGTGTGGCTTGTGCCCAGGGCATGTTCGAACAAATGCCCGAAAGGGCCTGACCGTGACACGCGCAACGCCGTGGCGGTGTCGAGGCGTGGCGCCGGCAGGATGACGGCGGGAAAGGCAAGGTGAGAGGCGTGCACGGCTCGATCAGGCGGCGGTCCTCCCACGCGCAGGCTCCCGGTATTCTGGGTGCGCCCGTGTCCGTGGCACGTGCAGGGCGCCGGTGTTCCGGGCCCGCGACGAGGCGCAGCGGCGTGAGGCAAGGCGACGGCGGGCGGCAAGGGCGGGGTTAAGCTTGGCTTGGTGAAAGATAAGGCCTTTCGATCGGGGCAAGGCAGCGCATGCACGCGTGCGGGGGTTCTGGTGATCCAGGCCCGCGGCGGCGTGCCGATTCCGACGAGGCGGGATGTCGACATCGACGGGATGGCTTGTAGGGTTACGGCAGCATTGGTGCGGCCCTGCAAGAAAACGGGACGGGTGGTCCTAGGCTGGCTAAGGGAGGGCTCATCGACGGTCGTAGCACGTCGACAGCAGGAGGATGGACGGGAAAGGCAGCGGTGCTCACCAGTTGGGCTCGCAAGCGAGAGTCTCGGTGCGGTGGCGGGTCGACGCAGGCGAGTCGAGACCGTGCAGGACGCGCGGCTATGGCGGCATGGACGTACGGGCACAGGCTCGGTGAAGCTCCCCCGGACGGCGGCGACAGCGGCCTCCTCCTCCTTGTGCTCCTGCTCCTCGGCTTCTCCCCTTCTCCTCCCGCTTCGCCTTCTCCCTCTCTTGCCCGGGTGAAGTGGCGGCGGTGGTTGGAGGTGGGGAAAACCCTAGGAGGCTCTAGGGTTTTGGGGAGGCGGCGGCTAGGGTTCTTATAGTGGCGACCGCAAGGGTTTGGCGCGGTCGGGGGCACGAGGACGGCGGGGATCCTCGGCGTCCGTGCCGCGGATGCGTGGCGCGGATCCAAGGGGATCCCGAGCTAGGGTTCAGGATGCGGCGCGAGGCTTGGTAGCCGACAGGGGGAGGCGCGGCGGCAGGCATGACGCGAGCGAGGCAGCGCGGCCGTTGCGCTGCTTTGGCGCGGAGCAAGGGAGGCGAGGCGCTGGGGGCGGGGGTGCGCGCGGGCGGAGGCGGCAAGGGAGCAGGGTGCGGCGCGGCTGGCGGGGAAAGGAGAGATGGCGCCGGGCTGGGCTGCCTCTGCTGGGCCGGGATGGCCAGCTGGGCTGGGCCGAGGTTTTAAGTTTAGGTTTTTGAAATCAATTTGAATGGCTCAATTCAAATTAATTTCCACAAACTGTTCAAACAAACCAAACTAAATTCGAATTAACAAGTTCAAATGAAATTCGGTTAACTCCAAATTATTTCACACTGACATTTTAATGGTCCTTAATTAAAAATATTGAGTTGAATTACTAAGATTTCGAGATAGAGAGAACCCATGCTTATATTTGGAACTAGCTAAAGCACATACACGAAAGGTTTTTGAAAATTCAAAATTTTGCACATTTATAACATTTAGAAAAAACCCGGGATGTTATAAAAAATCAGTATGCCATCCACATACAGGCATAACATAACTCCTTGGCCCCCAACATGCCGATAGTACACACATCTATCAGCCTTATTAATGACAAAGCCCACAGAAATCAAGGTTCTGTCATGCCATTGCTTTTGTGCTTGTTTAAGACCATACAAGGATTTTAACAACTTGCACACCTTGCCTTCTTGACCCTCAGCTACAAACCCATCTGGTTGATCCATGTAAATCTCCTCATCCAACTCTCCATTTTGGAAAGTTGTCTTAACATCCATCTGATGTACGATAAGACCATATGAGGCAGCCAGGGAAAGTAGTGCTCGAATAGTGGTCAATCTAGCAACGGGTAAGTAAGTGTCAAAGAAGTCTTCTCCTTGCTTTTGTGTGTAACCTTTGGCCACAAGCCGAGCCTTTGTACTTCTCAATAGTACCATCAGGCCTAAGCTTCTTCTTGAACACCCACTTACAACCAACTGGTTTGCAACCATATGGTCGTTTAGTTAATTCTCAGGTCCCATTGGATAGAATCGAGTCCATCTCATTATGAACAGCTTCTTTCCAATCATCAGCATCAGGAGATGCGTATGCCTCTAAAATAGATGTCGGAGTGTAATCCATAAGGTACACAGTGAAATCATTACCAAAGGATTTTGCAACCCTCTGTCTCTTACTCCTCCTAGGAGCTTCACTGTCATCCTTCTCAAGGATTTCCTCATTCTCGATAGGTTGTTCAGAAAACTCAACAAGTGTAGTAGGTTTAGGAGTTATCTCAGTAGAAACTCTAGAAATGCTATGTATATCTTGCATTAGAAATATTCTCAAAAAAGGTTGCATCACGAGATTCCATAATAGTATCAACATGCATATCAGGTACCTTAGATTTAACTACTAAAAATCTTTAAGCAATGCTCCGCTGAGCATACCCTAGAAAGACGCAATCCATTGTCTTCGGTCCCAACTTGTGTTCTTCGGAATAGGTATATTGACTTTCGCCAAACATCCCCATGTGCGCAAATAGGAAAGCGATGGTTTTCTCCCTAACCACATCTCATATGGTGTTTGATCTTTATTCTTGTTTGGAACTCTATTCAGGACGTGATATGAAGTCAATAGAGCCTGCCCCCACCATGCCTTAGATAAACCAGCGATGTCTAACATGGCATTAACCAAATCAGTCAGGGTGCGGTTTTTCCTCTCAGCAACCCCGCTTGATTCGAGTGAATAGGGAGACACCCCCTCATGAATAACACCATGTCCCTCACAGAATTCATCAAATATTTTGGAGAAATACTCGCCACCGCGATCAGATCTTAGACGTTTGATCTTTCTCTCTAGTTGATTTTCAACTTCGGCTTTAGAGATTTTAAAGTAATCTAACACTTCATCCTTAGTTTGCAATAAATAAACATAGCAAAATCTAGTCGCATCGTCAATCAACTTCATGAAGTATTTCTTTCCACCTTTTGCCAACACACCATTCATCTCGCAGATATCAGAATGTATGAGTTCTAGAGGTGTCAAGTTTCTCTCATTGGCTGACTTATGAGGTTTTCGAGGTTGCTTCGATTGCACACAGCTATGGCACTTAGAACCTTTGACAATGTTGAAATTCGGAATTAAACACATGCTGGAAAGCCGAGACATTCAACCAAAATTAACATGACATAAACAAGAATGCTAAACACTCGCATCATCATTAACGCCACCACAAATATGGTTCACTGACTTATTGCAAAATTCTGCAAGGGAAAAGCGGAACAAGCCTTCGCTATTGTCACACCCGATTCTAGAAAGAACCAGATGCATCTCATATGTGCGCCAGGATCTCGTTCACACACATATGGTAGACGGAAGGTGTAATATATCAAAGACAATGCTCAAAAGTAACTAAATAAAGTATTTATCAATATTACACTCCGTATAAAAGAGACACAATTGTCTTTAAACGTTAAACCGTTATACCCTATACGAAGTCTCCAAACTCCGTCTTCCACAGGCGATGACTGGTGAACGCAGGACCTAGAACTCCTCGAAGTCATCGAAGATCTCCTCTTCAAAGTTCTCTTCTGAACAGCAGGGGGCAAGGGTGAGTACTCTTATGGTTGGTACTCAGCAAGTGGGGTGAAAATGCAAGGCTATCAAGGATAGGCTGAGGTTTGCAGCAGCGGTTGCTTTTAGTTGGTCAAATATTTATTATCAAGCACCTATTAACTAGGTTTAGGTTTATACCAACCCACTTTAGTAGAATCATAACGATACCATCAACCATAACATAAACCACGAACCACAATTTATTTAATCTTCAAGTTTCATTATCATGTGAGGGTCCAAGCCACTCTTAACCGTGAGTACGGCTGTTATAACAGTTTTACACTCTGCAGAGGTTGTACACTTTACCCACAAATCGTGTTTCCCTGAGTCGCCCGGGTTTGCAAGGCCCTTAAACACTTCCGAGGTGAGTGGCGAGGGTACACTACGAAGCCTTTACAAAGACATGTCGAGAGCTAGGCAGCCCGCTAGAGTTTCAGTAGCGGCGTGGTCCATAAACCTCCCTAATGGTCAGCTCCTTAGCAAAGGCAGCTACCCCAAGAGGACCGGGCTATGACCCCTATCACCGACCCCCTCCTTGCCCTTTCGGTAAGGCCACCAGCAAACTACACATCTAATTAATTGGCTAAGGTCAGAGCCATATGACTTTGTGGTTGCACTGTTCACTTGGGTGGTTCTCCATGTTCCCATTAAACAAAGTTGACCTTGAAATTACGCGATAAAACCACAATAAGAAACGTGCTCAACATTAACAAAAGAGTAAACCAATACCAATCCCAAAGTTGGCAACTAAGCGTAACTACCCAACAAAGTAGTAAACCCAGGTGTTTCAAGGATTGGGGTAAAAGACTAGGTATGTCCTTAGCATAGGTAACCCATCAAGTTTATGCAAGCAACAGTAAAGTAAAGTGAATTATCATGCTGTTGTTGGGATCAAACAGAGTATGCAGAGGGGGAAATCCACTTGCCTTCTTCAAGCAACTGCTGATTCTCTTCCTCGTAAGCTTGCTCTTGATTCGGCTCGAACGTCACGTTGTCTACGCGATCACACAAACAAGCATACACAAACAAATAAGAAACAATACAACAAACAATACAAACAGAAGGTGAGAAGATGCTAAAGTTGTAGTTCATGATGCAAAGATCGTGTGGGCTCAAGAATCGCTGAAATCGGAATTGAAACGATGAAGATATGGTTAAAACAGTGATCTGGGGACCTAACTGCTAGAGTTTTAAGTCTCCCGAGGCTAAATCTGAAGGATTCAGGGGCTAAAACATAATTAAACCTTAAACAGAGGGTAGGGGTGCAAAACTAGAAGTTCTGGACAGCGGGTACTAATTCTAGAAAAATCAGGGGTCGGGACAGAAAAAGGAAAGGGCTCAACTCTAATTATTTTCTACTGATCTGGACTGCGGGTTGATTCCTGGAAAACTTAAGGATCTTCCTGCAAAAGCTTCGGGAACGGCTAGGGTCGGGTGAGTCTGGTCCGTTAGATCAGAATCGGCGGCGGATCAGACGAATCGGCGGAGTAAGGGTCGGGCAAATCGGCTGAGTAAAGAAAAGGTCGGGTAAATCGGCCGGGTAAAGTGAAGATCGCTTCTGGCCGTTAGATCTAGATCGAGCGGCAGAGGAAGGGTCGGCTCGACGGGACGAAAAGGGTCGGGCGAAGCGGAGTTTAACTGGGCATCGGCGATGAGTGATTGCGGCGGCGGACGGCCGGAGCTTCACCGATTCCGGTGTTCCGGGGCTCAATTCAAGCTGGGTTTATGCCGGGGAGCGAGTGGGCGGTACGGTGAAGGTGAGGGTGGGTACGGGTTGGCTGTGCGGCGGCTGTAAACTGGCGGCCACGGTGGTGGGCGGAAACAGAGGTCCGGCGAGAAATCTGGTTGGCGGCGGAGCAAGAGAGAGAGGGGAATCTAGTGCGGCTTGATGCTCACCAACTTGCGGAGCTCTGGCGAGAGTTGAAGACAGCAGGGAAGCTGCAGATCGGCGGGTCGACGGAGAATCGGCGTCACGGGTCGGCGGCGTTCCTCCGATGCAACTTCCAGCGGCGTACGATGATGTTGTGCAGGGGAAAAGATTTGAGCTTGGCTCTGGTTGCAAAGCGGGGTTTCAGCGGGATTTTATAGGGGCGGATCGGCCGGGATTAGGAAGGCGGTGCTGCGGATTCGATCAGGACTCGGGTAGGAAGAAAGAAAGAGAACGGGACACGAACGACAGCACGGAGTCGTTCTGGACTCTGGGTAAGGAAAGAAGAAAGAAGAAGAAGGCGCCGACAGGTGGGTCCTAGCTGTCGGTGGAAGAAAGAGTCGGGTGAGAGAATCGGCCGCTGGGTTGGCCGCGGGGAAAGAAAAGAAGAAGAGGAAAAGGAATTGGGCTGGCTGAAAGGAAGAAATAGGAGAAGAAAAGAAATAAAGATGCATGCACAATTTTAATTTATGATTTTTATGAAAATACTTTTAAAAGTTTCAACTCCTATATTTTGGGTGTTACAGCTATCATAGCCTTTACCCACGAATTGCCCATGCTTAGACGCTACTAATTTATTGGACTCTAAAACTACCTTAAAATGCTAAACAAGAATGCTAAACACTCGCGTCATCATTAACGCCACCACAAATATGGTTCACTGACTTATTGCAAAATTTTGCAAGGGAAAAGCGGAACAAGCCTTCGCTATCATAGCCTTTACCCACGAATTGCCCATGCTTAGACACTACTAATTTATTGGACTCTAAAACTACCTTAAAATTATCCCTACACAGAAGGGAGCTGCTCACGAGATTCTTGTTGATAGAAGGGACATGATGCACGTTCTTCAGCTGCACGATCTTTCCCGAAGTAAACTTCAGATCTACTGTGCCAACACCATGAACAGAAGCATGCGACCCATTCCCCATAGGACGAAAGAACCCTGAGCGACCTGGTAAGAAGAGTACATAGAGATGTCAGCACACACATGAACATTAGCACCCGTATCAAGCCACCAACTAGTAGATTGAAATACTAAAAAACAGTAGGTAAATTACCATATCCGTCTCCAGTGTTGCTCGCGGTCACTGTGTTGACAGTCTTGGATCCTTGCGATCTCCACGGTCCAACGTTTGGACAAATCCCTCACGAAGTGTCCCCCATCACCGCACGTGAAGCAAGCTCATTTAGCGTTTGTAGTCTTCTTCTTCTTCTTCTTGAAGGTAGTAGTCTTGACAGGCTTGTTGGCAGCCTTCCCTTTGTTCTTGCTGTGTGGGTGGTTCTTTTGCACCATATTGGCGCTATCAGGTAAAGGATACTTCAGAAGTTCGAGTTCCTTCACAAAGATCTGTATCCTTGCTCTCCATGATGTGCATCCCAACTCTTTCGCATCTGTTATGTGTACACATCAACCAGACTTCTTCCTCTCCTCAGGATTGTAAAATCAACAGATTGCTTATAATAAGGTTTTTGGAGGCGAGGCGTGGCGCGCGCGCGTGTGGTGTTTTATCTTCCCTCCTCCATCATATAGCTTGGAGAAGTGGAGACAACCTCCATATTTATAATGGTCATCCCACTCCTCCACTAGCAAGGTGGGACTAAATTTGTACCACTTCCTTTTGCACAATGGGCCTTTGAGATTTATTAGAATTTCTGAATTTATTAATGGGCGAAGCCCACTAAAATTTCAGCAGAAGGAGTTGGAGGCGCTGCAGGCTCGAAGAAGTTGGCATCAGCAAAATTGGAAGAGAATGTAATAGTGTAGCTCTCGAACAATTAGCTCTGCTGCCAAAACGCATGGTACGGAGTGGTGTATGGCCTGAGAGCAGATGCCCCCCAGATTGTATTATTGAGCTCTTAAAACTTGGTTGCAATCCTTTTTATGACTAATAAAAGGACTATATGTTTTATTATCTAAAAATATGAAAGCACTATTTTCAAAAGAAAAAGTAAGATTTACATTGAAATTGCCATGCTACCATTATGAAAATAAACTAAAGGAAACATAGATCTTTCATATAAATTTCCCACATTTGTTATTGTGAAAAAGTTAAGACGTCACAGTGATATCCTCATTTATATATCTTTTCTTTATCGATATAAGTAAACGTTGGCAATTATTCTCTACCATGCATGTTTTTTTATGTCTCAGGATCCAGAGTTGGATGGTACAATTGATTAGAACAAGGTGCATATATACTTCTTGATTACACACTTCGTTCATTAGAAAGAAAGAAAAACATACTATTCCCTCTACATGATTTCAATATAAAAGATTGCAGGTGGGTGCTTACAAATCGGACGTTCTGTTGGCGGACGAGTGGCGCCTCGTGCTGCTGCACCACCAACCTCATATATAATGACATTGAGCAATGAACAACTGCTGCACTACCCTGGCTCAACGTAGCTAGTGACATCAAAAGGCGATTCTAAATTAATGGAACTATTAGATATTTAAATTGATGATGGTGACCTCCACCAATGATGGGTAACCTCAAACGAACTCTCCCCCCCATTCTGTATGATCTGGATCAAGATTTGATGGTACAATAGATTAGAACAAGGTACGGTGCATGTTTCCAATGCAAATCACTCAGTTTAACCATTTGATGGTACCATAGATTAGAATAAGAAGGTGGGTATTTACAAATCGGTTGTTTCCATGGTTCGCTGGCTGGCTGGTGGCACGAGACTTGCCGCTCCCCACCACTCATGATGATCTTGAGCAAGCTTACTCCAGGCTCAACGTACTTAGTAATAACACAATGGAAGGTACTGAAAATTGATCACTTTTTACATGTATGTACTCCATCCACCCACAAATATAAGTACTTTCGAAAATACAAAAATATATAACTTTTATCTAGAATATATTTTTCTAAAAACTTCAAAGGAAAATTTCTTACAATGTTTTTTCAATAGAAAGTTTTCTTAAATACTTTCCATAAGATGTTTTGGGAAAATACAATAAAAAAGGTAGAAGATAAAAAATAAAATAGTACGGCCTCTACCGTCTCGAGCTCAACCATCCTCCCATTCATGGCATCGTGCGCTGGGCCCCCTACCTAGCGGCACCAAGCTCCTCCACACTCAACTCCCTGCCTTGGCACCGAGCTGCTCCGTGCTGCGTCAGGAGTGCTGGGGCACCAGCTCTTCCCTATTGATGTTAGAGAATGGGAAAGATAAAACATAGATACAGATGTGTGAACATGAGGATGAGAAGCTCATATTGAAGGAATAAGGGTTGCTAGTAGAGAAAGGGTGGTCCGGCACATTATGCACTTGCAACTCTCTGAATGCTTATGTGCACAACTTGAATCCCACACTTGTTTGAATTCGAGAGATTGTTAGGTTGCCAAATTAGGCGAAATTGGAATTAGAATTTTGGAATTTGCATGAGGAAAAAGGATTACCCTTCAAAACCTACTCATTACTAACCCTGACATCGTCTAGTAAAGTCTCAGTCCTTCTCACAAAAGAAAAAAGGCCTACTCCTACAACCTTAAATTTTCACAACTTTGTGCTCTACCATTTGGATGGACTTATATATAAACTGCTTGGAGGATAAGATGCGAAAAAAAGCTTTCAGTAAAATGTTATTGCGAATAAAATTCTTAGTATTTATTTTGAGGAATTCTTAGTCTAAAGTTGCCTTGAAATTATGAACTTGATTTCAGATGTGAACTGCTGTCCACGCACAACAGAAAATTGAGAGATAAGAGAACTTTTTTTTTCGTCCAGTTATAATGTGTGTTGTGATAGACTTATCTTTCCATTTTAAATTCATGATTTTGGACGTGTGCACACAAATTTATATGGCCTTCATTAGTTTTGGTAGGTGCTCCCGTTGATTTCTCTCCATGCATGTCTCAGTTTAGGACGGGTAGCAAGCACTTTAAAATTTCCTTTTATTTTTCACGTATTTTTCGGAACTATTCATTGATCTTTTTAATAAATGGTTAGGATTGCATAAGGATTCAAGATTCAACTTTTCCAGTTTAAAAGAAAAAGTTTCAACTTGTCCCAAATTTCTGCAAAATGGATTCAGTTCTTTCCGGCGGTATAGTGCTCCAGACAAAGTTTAACATAGAAAAATCAAACAGGTATTGCATATATGTGGTATTTGATAAAATATCTTAAGACAATTGCAATTCACCCCATAAACACAGGAAGAAGCAGGTATAATGCTGGCACATCATAAAGCATGCACACAACTGCATGATTATTCCGGATAAGAAGTGGAGATTCATGTTGCCTTAACGAACCATCTGTTATCCAACAATTATCCCAGCTGACTGAACTGCGAAGCATCTAAATACGGATTGAAAGATTTGATGGCAACCAGCTCCTTGATGATATCTCCAGTTGGCATCCTACTGGTGGGCATTTCCTCAGAGCATGACAGCCCAAGCCTTAGTAGTGAAATCAGGGCCTCAATCTTTCTATTGTGTGAAGCATTTGCATCATTAGCTTCATTCTTGAGGCTCAAAGACAGACGCATGTCAACCACGTCCATTGGTCCTGTTTGTAGGGCCATCTCGACGTATTCACGAAGGCTCATTCCTTGTGTGAAGATGTTATCAGTGGGCCTCTTCCCAGTCACCATTTCTAACACAATAATTCCATAACTGTAAATGTCCCCTTCTGTTGATACCACATTTCCAGCACCATACTCTGTTAGAATAAATGTTTGGAAACATAAGATATCTGAGAATGCACACAGTTCTAAGTTTAAGATACAGCTGTAATATTATGACAGAAAAGCAAAGGTTGGCAGGCGGCATAGGATAAAAATTGAAGAAGTAATGAACAAAAAAGGCAAACAAACATAGCATAAACATAGGCATGACAAAAACAGTTAGCTAACCTGGGGCAGCGTAACCAATTGTCCCTCTGACTCCCATTGAGCTTGTTGACTGTTGGACAGTGGAGCTTCCGTCAATAATAATCTTGGCCAGCCCAAAGTCTCCAACATGGGCTACCATATCAGCATCCAAGAGTACATTGCTTGGCTTAAGGTCACAGTGTATAATAGGTGTTGGGCCATCACAATGAAGATAATCCAATGCGTATGCCACATCTAGAAGTATGCTCACTCTTTCTATGAGATTCAAGAACCTTTGGGCTGTTTGGTCATTGGCTTCAGGATGTAGCCAACCATCTAAACTCCGATTAGGCATAAAGTCATACACAATTGCTTTGAAGTCATTTCCTCTGGCATCAATGCTTGCACAAGCTGTAACTACCTTGACGAGATTCCGGTGTCGCATGTTTCGCAGTGCTTCACATTCAGCTATGAAACTCCTGAGTGCCCCAGGAGTTTCAAGCTTTAGTACCTTAACAGCAACAAGATCTTTGCATTCTCCATCTTGACCATCTAACTCTCCTTTGTATACAGACCCAAATGATCCAGAGCCCAGAAAATTGGTAGGAGAGAAGTCATCTGTTGCTTTCACCAACTGGGAGTACGAGATCAATGGGTGGCCTTGCATGATTGTTGTTGAAGGGGTTTTTGTTTTGCTTCTCTTGCGCCAGGATATAAGAATGTAGAGTGATGAAAGGATGACCAGTGTTGCGACAAGAGAAATAACAATGGGCACAATCACAAGTTTTTGTTTTTTCTTTGGTCGTTGTATTGAACAAGGAGGCAAATGTAGACCTTTTATTCCATTGCAAAGTTTACCATTGCCTTTGACAGAGACTCCAGAAGCATTTGCAAAAACACCTACAGTTGGCACTTCTCCGAAAAAGTTGTTGAATGATAAGTTCAGAGAATAGAGCAATGTAAGGTCCCCTAGGAACTTGGGTATTGGACCTGACAAATTGTTGCGTGAAAGATCAAGAGTTTCAAGACCTTTGATCTGACCCAGGGATGATGGGATGCTACCAGTTATGAAGTTATTCTGGAGATAGAGATTCTGGAGGCGTTGGCATTCACCAATGGTACTAGGAATTTCACCTGATAATTTGTTATATTCTGCATGAAAAACTATAATACTTTCCAAATTTCCAATCTCTAAAAGTATTGAGCCCTCCAAGTTGTTATGTGATAGATCCAAACCATAAGAGAGAGTGGAAATGTTGAATACCTCACTAGGAATTTGGCCTGCAAAACTGTTACTAGCTAGGCTTAGCGATAATAAGCTTGTAAGATTTCCAACAACGCTCGGTATGCTACCGCTAAAAGCATTTGATCTGAGATTTAGCATATTTAGTGCTGTAAGATTTCCTAATGTCAGTGGGATCGGCCCACCAAGTTTGTTGTTTGCAACAGAGAGGATTTGCAGATTTTGAAGCTTGCCAAGGGAAGAGGGAAGATATCCTGTGAAATAGTTGTTATCAAGATCAAGAGCTTGTAAGTTGACGAGGTTATCAATATCTTTAGGTATGGTTCCTGAAATTTTGTTCGTGTCAAAGTAGAGAGCCGCCATGGTGGTGGACAGATTGGAAAGTGAATCCGGAAGCACTCCTCCAAGGTTACAACTACTCAACTCCAACTGACTAAACTCAGAACAATTGGTCAATGCAGTTATGAATTTCCAATCGTCAGGTTCTTTAGCTTCAAGCATAGTATCGGAAAGCCGTAGAATTTTCAGATGTTTTAAGGCTCCGATCTCTGGAGGAATGAGGCCGCTTAAGGGGTTAGCACCAAGCTGAGCCAACCACAGACTGGAAGCGTTGCCAATTGACACGGGGATACTCCCATGAAACTGGTTGTGGTCCGTTCCTATAATCTCGAGATTGGGAAAAGAACTGAATGCATTTGGAGGAAGGCTTCCGCTTAAATTATTCTGTTGTACAGTGAATGCTGTTAGAGAAGAAATGTTCCAAATAGAATTGGGGATCATGCCAGTAAAACTGTTAAATCCCAAAGTTAGCCTATATAAACTGGACAACTGGCCTAAAGATGAAGGTATCGCACCAGATAGCTGGTTGTAGTCCAGACCAAGAACCATGAGGTTTGAGAGATTGCCTAACGCAGGGGGTACCTCACCAGAGAACCGATTGACTCTCAAATTCAGTATCTTCAGTAAGGGCAGATTTGCCAAAGATGCAGGGATCTCCCCTGAGAAACCATTTTTCTCAACATTCAGAAGCAGAAGTTTTTTCAAGCTGGCACCTATCTCAGTAGGGAACTGACCTTGGAGTCGGTTATCGCTTAGGTGAAGCATTCTGAGGTTGCTGCATCCTACCAGAGGCGCAGGAAAGGCACCTTGAAGAGAGTTTGTGCTCAGGTTAAGCACCAGAAGCCTGCTAAGACGACCGAGCTCCGGAGGTATCTGCCCGACGAGGTTGTTGTCGTGCAGGTCCAGAATCTTGAGAAAGGATAGGTTGCCAAGTACTGGTGAGAGGCGCCCAGATAGGTTAGAAGAGCCCAATCTTAGTGAGGTGACCCTCTCAGGGTGGCGACGGCTGCAAACGACCCCTGGCCAGCTGCAGTAGTGGCTGGACGAGTTCCATGATGCTAATGAGCCTGCAGAAGCGAACATTGACTTGAAGGAGAGTAACGTATGGTCATCAGCTGTGACATTGCTGCTCCCTGGAGACACCAGAGCATAGGAACAGAAGAGCAACAATGAGAAGCAGAACAATGCTATAGCTCCTGTCATGGTCATGAGGAAGTGGCTACAAGTGTGTATGCGCTAGCGCACTCTCAACACCAATGTGATTCATACCTATATCCTACGCCTGAGTCAGAGAGTTGCATTGCCAAGTCTCTTAGCCGCCAGCCGCTTTAAGCAGTCAACATTCATGATCTTCCGTTTTTACCGCTACGAAGCATTGATCAAATTAGCCAACATACATTCCAATCGGCGGAAGTTTCCACAGCCGCCATCTCTCCTATGTGCCCTGGTCCGACCCACCGTTTCATGCTGCAGCCATAGCAGCATTTGCCGTAGTGCAATGGTCCCTTGTCCAAATCCTGGTGCTTGATTGCTTGAATTTCTTGGAATCTTTCTTGTCCAAATCCTGGTGCTTGATTACTTGAATTTCTTGGAATCTTTCTTCCCAGGAAAGAAAGGATGAATTGATAGATTTTTTTGAATACCATATTCGAGGATCAAGAGGATAAGTACATACAGTTATTTTTCATTGGCTCATGCATACAGACTAAGATACCGGAGATTGTTCTAAACGAGTCAGAGAGGGAGGATACTATGAAGGCATGCCATTTAATGAAGGTGGTGATCATGGAGCTTTTCACCAAGAATGGATGAATATTTTATCATAAGCCATCTGATTGATAGCACATATAGTCTTTGTTTCCATTTATTTATCCCATTCAACTATCATGGACCTGAATGATGTAATATGTACCTGTTGGCTGTATGCATTGCCATGCAATGCAAGGCAATCAGACCCAACTACTTTTCCTTTATCTAAAAAAACAATATTGAGATGACAAATGTGTATATTATACTATAGTCACCATCAATGAATCACACCACTAGAGCTAATTATATGACAAACTGGCATGCATGGGACCAGAGACTGCACACCAGCTGCCTACCTGTTAGGCATGTTGCATTCAGTTTGTGCAATCAGAAGTACACTTTTGGATATGATGGTATATGCAATTTGCGCGCCATCCATTTTCTATTTGGCTGGTATGTATACCCATTTTCAACTTGTCAAGAACATCATGTTTAGATGGTTTCAACTTAAAAAAAATCACTTTGGATGGATTATTCATGAAATTAACCAAGATTAGAACATGGGAGCGTGGGTAGGCCTTTTCAGTTACCTGTATTGCTAACTGCATGGTAAGGTCCTGTTCTGAGTTCCCGTTCACAGGATATCACAAATTTACTGAAGAGATCTTTTAAAATTCCCACGTCTAAACAATGCCTAAAGTCTGATTCAGCTCCATGTGAACAAATATACAGATACCCAAATTTCGAAGCACCAGAACATTGTATACAAGCACATTATCTCAATTCATAAAGTTAGCGCAGTCAATTCAATTGTTTTCACGAGGACTGATATGTTGTGGTTGTGCATAAATGATGTAGTCTTCGAAAAAAAACAAAACATTTATCCATTGCGGGTTATCTTTTTGATTATACACTAGCTTCGCACGTGGCTATCTTACATAAGCCAGCTTCACATGGTTGTTGCGGCATCATTACGATTGGCCCAAGTAGCCAATGAATTTTTTACCTAGGCACATAGGTGGCGGTCTAGTCTACAGATTGATTATTATTAAATTATTTGAGATATATTTTTTTATATTTAGGCTATGTGCATCTCTCGCTATGCAGAGGCCGGAAGTGTAATTTTAAGACTTTATATCAACTCAATGTTATGCTTTGAAAATTAATAAAGCTTACTTACGAAAAAAGAGAAAATTTCCTTTTTGACACAGGTAAAGTTCAGGCTTCCTTATTTGACACTGAAAATTTTCAACTTCTCTATTTAACACTGATTGAGTTCAATTTTCATTCCCTATTTGACATTTCCATCTATTATATTAGTTAATTCACACAAACAATAACATACGGACTCTCCTGAACTCCCATCACTGTGGATCTTTAGCTTCAAGTAATGTTCTTTTCTGAAGGCCACAGCAGATAACCTCAAGACAGAAGAGAAGAGGACACATGCCAGGAGTGGCCAGCGACAACCACAAATCAAGAAATGAAGGCGTGAACCACTCAGGTAAACGGTAGAAGCCACTTGGAGGTGGAGAGATGGTTCTGCAGGCAAAATCCAATAGGATGGATGGATGGATGACGGTGCAGAACTGCAGATTGCTGAGGCACAGTCTGCACTTGTTTTTCCAATTTCAAGTGCAGAGTGCAGACACAAATGTTGAAGAAATTGAAGCCTGGGGCTGAGGCGAGGTTAGAAACAAGTAAGATTGCTGCAGGATCTATACTGATTCCAGTAAAACCCCCAAACAAATCAATGTGAAACTCTTGCATCAGCCTCGAAAGCAGCTTCTTTTTTCATAGAATACACATGCGTATATATTACATTAAGGAAAATAATAGAGTTTATACGACGCGAGGCGCCAAAAGTGCAAAAACTAAGACCACAAAGCCACCTAAGCCCTTTGCTCCGGCTTTGATCCAGACTCCATAGGACGCCTTCGTCACGGATCAGCAGCAGGTTATTCTGCGGCCATGCAGCATCCATGAATGGAGCACCTTGCTTCATGATGTTATTGTTCCCTGCATGGCAGATTCTTTTATGTCGTGCAGTTCCTTGATGATTTCTCCAGTTGACATTCTACTCGAAGGCGTTTCATGAGAGCAGGAAACTCCAAGCCGGAGCAGTGAAATCAGGCTATCAATCTTTGCTCCGGTTGAAAAGATACAGGCAGTCTGAAGCCCATTCTCCAGTCCCATAGAGTGATGGGTGTCAACAACATCAAGCACTCTACCTTGTAGACCAAGCTCAACATACTCGCGAAGGCTCAGTCCTCCTGTGAAGTTGCTATCAGTGGGTCTCTTCCCAGTCACCATTTCCAACACAAGAATGCCGTAGCTGTAGATGTCTCCATGCGTCGATGCCATGTTTCCAGCACCGTACTCTGTTTTCATAAAATGTTTGCAAAACTTAAGACCTTATTATGACAATCGTACAGTTCAAGCTTTTAAGGCTAAGTCACATATTATAGGGGAAAAAGTTGCAACACCTCTAGAAGCTTCTGTAGTTGCGAAATTTAATTTGTCTGATAAAGGACTAGGGGGAAAAAGGCAAGGAGCTAAAAGATAGAGCAGAATAAATGTGAAGACTAACCTGGAGCAGCATAACCAATTGTGCCTCCAACTCCCACAGAGCTCATTGACTGGTGGAAAACTGTGCTGTTCTGATATAGAATCTTAGCTAGTCCAAAATCTCCTACATGGGCTACCATATCAGCATCCAAGAGCACATTACTTGACTTTAGATCACAATGTATAACAGGTGCTGGACCATGACAGTGAAGATAATCCAATGCAAAAGCCACATCGAGTAGTATGCTAACCCTCTCTAGCAGATTCAAGAACTGCTGTTCCATTTGCCCATTTGTGTCAGGATGTAGCCAACTTTCTAAACTCCCATTGCGCATGAAATCATACACAATTGCTTTGAAGTCATTCCCACTATAATCAATGCTCAAGCAAGCTGTAACTATCTTGACAAGATTTTGATGTCGCATGTTTCGCAGTGCTTCACATTCAGCAACAAAGCTCTTCATTGCCCCAGGAGTTTGAAGTTTCAGCACCTTCACAGCAACAAGATTTCTGCTTTCTCCCACATGACCTTCTAATTCTCCTTTGTAGACGGACCCAAAGGTCCCAGAGCCCAACAAATTGGTTGCCGAGAAACCATCAGTTGCTTTTACCAACTGCGAATAAGAGAGTAATGGGTGGCCTTGCATGAATGTTGTTGATGGTGCTGTTGTTTTCTTCCTCCTGTGACAGTTTAGAAGCATATAGCCTGATGCAAGGATTAAACCGGTTGCAACAAGAGAAATAACAATAGGAATCACGAAAAGCATGTGCTTTTTCTTTGGTACATCTGAGGAACATGAAGGCAAATGCAGATCAAGTATGCCTCCACAAAGTTTGCTATTGCCTTGGATAGAGATGGCAGAAGAATTTGCGAAGACACCAATTGCTGGTAATTCCCCAGAAAAGCTATTGAATGAAAGGTTTAGATAATCAAGAACTCTAAAGGTACCAAAGAATGTGGGTATTTTGCCTGACAGGTTATTGCTTGAGAGGTCAACGGTTTGCAGACTTTTCAGTTGACCCAGGAGCGATGGGATACCTCCACTGAACATGTTATTTTGAAGATAGAGGTTCTGGAGAACTTGGCATTCGCCAAGGCTGCTTGGGATTTCACCTGACAATTTGTTCAACGCTGCACGAAATTCAACAAGATTTATCAATTTTCCAATTTCTTCTGGAATTGATCCCTCCAGGTTATTATCAGATACATCCAAAACATGAGAGAGAGTGTGAATATTGAATATTTCAGTTGGAATGGGACCTGTAAAGTTATTACTTCCAAGACCTAGTCCCACCAATTTTGTCAGGTTTCCTATTGTGCTTGGTATCGTACCACTGAAGCTATTCCCAACAAGCTCCAACTGATTCAATTCTGTAAGATTTCCAATGGCCATTGGTATCAGCCCACTCATTTTGTTGAGTGCTACAGAGAACGTATGCAAGTTTTTAAGCTTGCTAAAGGAAGATGGAAGAGAACCTCTGAAAGAGTTGAATCGGAGGTCCAGAAATTGTAAATTTATGAGGTTACCTATATCTCTTGGTATGCTTCCTGAGATTGCATTGTGTGAAAGAGAGATGAACCGGAGAGAAGTTGAAAGATTGGAGAGTGATTCAGGAAGTGCTCCACCAAACTTGCAGCTACCCAGTAGCAAAAATTCTAACTGCGAGGAATTCGCTAATGCTGTCAGGAACTCCCAGTCTTTTGGCTCTTTAGCTTCAAGTAAATTTTCAGAGAGTTGGAGCCAACTGATATCTCTTAAATTTCCAACCTCCAAAGGAACAGTGCCACTGAAAAAATTATTGCTGAGCTGAAGTACATTTATCTTGGAAGCATTATATATGGAGGGAGGGAGGGAGGGATCCACGAAGTTGGTTATTGCTCAGTATTAAGGACTCCAGACGGTGAAGAGCATTGAATGCACCTGGAGGTATTGTTCCACTCAGCTGGTTGTTTGAGACAGAGAACGCTGTTAGAGAGGACATGTTCCAAATTGAATCAGGGATTGATCCACTTAAGTTGTTATTCTCCAAGCTGATCCAAGATAAACTGGGCAACAAGCCCAAAGATGAAGGGATTGCTCCCGATAACATGTTCCCTTCAAGATCAAGCTCCTGGAGGCTGGTGAGATTGCCAAAAGTAGGTGGCATGGCACCTGATAATCTGTTTTCATACAATGACAAGAATCTGAGCGACTGCAGATCAGTCAGGTGTCGATGGATCTCTCCGGACAAACCATTTTTATGGAGGCGCAACTTAATCAGATCCTTCAGGGAACCTAGCTCAGCTGGAATCTCACCTTGGAGTTTGTTGCTGCTCAGGTCCAGCACCTTGAGATTGGTGCATCCTCCCATGGCTGCAGGAATGCTTCCTTGGAGAAAATTTGTGGTCAAGTTCAGACCCTGCAGCCTGCCGAGACGACCGAGCTCCGGCGGTACCTGCCCAACAAGCTGGTTGTTGCGAAGGTCCAGTTTCTGGAGAAATGACAGATTTCCCAGGAAAGGTGAGATGTGCCCTGACAGGTTGAAGGAACCCAAGCGTAGGGCAACAACCCTGTCAGGGTGCCGACGGCCGCAAACAACTCCCGGCCAGCTACAGTAATGGCCAGACTTGTTCCAGGAAGCCAACACGCTGGATGGGCTTGAAGACAGCATGGACTAGAAGGAGAGGAGAGCGAGCTCGTCTTGAGCCGTGGCATTGCCACTGATGCCTGAGGGGACCTGAGCATGTGAGCAGATGCACAGCAACGAGAAGCAGAAGAACAAAGTTACTCCTCCTCCCATGAGGATCGCCACAAGACCTGAACTGAATACAGCTAGGTGTTTAGACAGATGTAAAGTTGGAAGCAATGGTATGATGGAACCGATGAGCAGTGTCATAGACTCACATGGGCTACTTATGAACACACGGTTCTTGCACCTTCACTACTGAAGGATTGCAAGTTGAGTGTGAAACTGTTCCCTCTTTTGGCCTGTTCCTCTACCCATAGCCACAACTGATGCTTGCTCACACTGGAAACCATGCTGAAACCAGGAATTTGTTGGCCTCTGGTCGGCTAGCCACCAACCCAGTCTTTGATTGCTGCGTGTTCATTAGCTCATTGATCATCGTCGTCGTCTACATAGGTTCGAGTGCTTATTATATGGCAAATTGGCATGTGGCCGACACGGCCAGCCACTTGATAAAAGACGTCACATTTCTGTACCGCACATTTCAGCGCTGACTCGTTGGGATCGGGATGGAGATCTCAGATCTGTTCTTTCCTCTACAAAGAATCACTTGGCCCTTGTAATCATTGGTCGGCACTAACCTCACTATCGACATCTCGCGACTAGTTGGTCAAAATCCTCCTACCGGCGTCCAGATTGTAGAGGCGAAAAAATAATTCTGATGCAGTGAGCAGTGATCTTCAGAGCACCACATGGATTCGTACGAATAAGCAATTGGAAGATCAGCAAGAGGAAATGCAGCAAGGCAGTGGCTCGCAGTCTGGGTGCTCACCGTCGATCCCACCATCTTCGCCAACAAGCACGAGATCCGGAGGCCCTGTCGCCTCCTTCACGGATGCTCCCCAATCAGCCGCTTCTAGGCGGCGGACGGCGCCGTCCACGAGCACATCACGCTCGCCCAGCCACCGCGGCCAGCGGAGTTCGCGGCGACGGGGGGAACCGCGGTGACGTCTGCGGCGGCGAGTATGCTGGGGCCAGGACAGGACGAGGAGCGGAACAGGAGAGGCTGAGAGCGGTGGCTGACAGGTGCGGCCCACCTTTCAGTGAACCAAACTTGCTCTCCGGCAAAAGAAAAATAGAGTAAATTGCATCAACCATACGTATATTTGTATCATTTTGGTCGAACAAGTATCATTTTGGTCCAACAAGTAGTGAAACATATAAATGCATACACGAGCTTATCAAATGTGTGCATATACAGTCATATTTATGTTATGTAGCTGTATTTTGCCAACGTCATGTGGATAGCTTTTATGCATGTAACCCCTACAGTTTCGTTTGAGGCTTCTGCTTCTGTTTTGATCGCAGACTTTGAGGCAAGCACGTAAACATCGTTTTGAGGCTTAAAAATATGCTTTCAACAACATCTAGTTTGTTTCACTACCTGTCCAGCTTTATTTTTTAACGTATTCAAGTAATACTTGTTACTGAAAGTTTTGACATGTATATGTGTTGTATTAGGTAGATTCAGTGGATGATTTTTTCTGTGTGAAGATTCATTATTTAAGTTTGTTTATTGAATTAGGAAAATATGACATATGAATGATCAACAATAATGAATATTTGGTTTGACCAGGGCATAATCCCGTAGCGATGGCATCTAGGCCAAGAAATCCCGATGGCTTGTGATGAGTATGCATCTACTGGTATGTGGACTCACTGACTTGACTCATTATACTAGAACGTCCACTTGCTAGGTCGGTACAGATCAAATCCAAATGCATATAAGTGTTAACATAAAACAAACTAAACGACATAAATCAACGTTAAGCAACTAGCTGTGGTGTAGATTGATGCTTCAAATTGTATGTGTATAATGAAAGCCACTTATATTTTAATTGTTTTGTAGGAGTGCACTAGTTTTTAGCAATTTTTTTTAAAAATCACATACAAATTCCCTTCGCACTAATAGTGGTGAGAACTTTTATAGTGAACTAATTAGCAGGACAGCTGATTTATAAATAGTTTAATGTGTGTTTGATTGGGGCCACCTATATCTTTTTCCCCGGCCTTTTTATGTAATTCTGTACATGGAGGACTTTTTTAATAAGGATGTTGCACACATATATAGTTAAGATTTTGATGGAAAGAGAATAAAGATAGGGGGTAATGCGTATAAAAACATCCATATCATCTCTTGCCACGTGTCAAAATACAGCTACATACATTACATGTGACCATATATGCACAAATTTGATAAGTTTATGTATCTGTTTGAACGTTTTGATACTTGTTAGACTAAAGTGATACAGTCATACAATTTTATTGTAACATGAGCGCAATTTACTTAAAAAAAAGTGTACTAGTTTTCAAATTAAGCTTGATGGATAATTTAACTTGTACTTATTGTCTTGGTTTGTCTGCGAAAAATGTTTCAATAATAACATTTTCAAAAACTGATTTTAAATGTATTAACAGTGTAAACTTGGGGTTTAATGAGATCTCAAAAAGAATTATGGTTCAAACAAAAGGGTGGGCCGTGTCGCCGTGTGGGGTTATATTTTATTTCTCTACCAATCTACCATAGATGTTCACTACTATTTCATTTATTAAAAGTACGAACCATGAATTTGTCAAAACTTAAGTGGACACAGATGACACGATTTGTGTTGTAAATTCCTATAATCTTATTTATGCTTACTTGCTTAAAAATATGCACATTTAGTTTTATTATAATATCATGCATGAACATTCATAAGAAAAGGCAGAAACTTGTAGGGCAGCTGACTGCGGCAGCTCAGAAAATTCACTGAACAATTCCTTGGTCTGTAAAGGTGAATTAATGGTCCACTTCGAAGCCATATACCCACACGGATTCGCCGCTGGACTAGACGGTCGTGCAGGTTGAGCAATGGCTTGGGCTTCGGCCTTGGGCCCATGTATGTTGAGGCGATGGACAATCAAACATTGGGCTGCACAATTATGTAAAGGTAAAAGTTCTTTTTACCTTTCTAAATTTTAACTTTAGAATAAATCCACATTTTCTTTTTAGACAAAAAAATCGTCCACTAAACTCGTTTAACTCGTGATACCGGACACATGACCTCCCTGGTTTGTTTCTCTCAGTGGTTTTGCTTTTTTTTATGTTTATTTTGACTAAATCTTTAAAAACATAGTAAATCACAAACAAATTATAAAATAAAAAATCTAATTTTGTTGGACTCCCATATAAGTAGATCTATGCAGTGAACCCCTACGCCTTCAATCTTACGGAAGTTAAAAACTTAACCATCTTCCGATGTTCCTGATTCATGCGCGCATTATACACTGTCCGATTAAAATGCAGCATCAGCAGCTGGCGGGAACCGGAGAGAGCTAGCCAGGTAGGTGCTTTTGAGGGTGGCTACGTGTCCTTGTATGGTTGGTTCTGTGCATGGCGTTAGCATTTTGGGTTGCAACCATAAAATGCATTTTTCTTCCAAACCACGAACTTATTTTTGAATCTGTTTAAATTACGGTGCTGTTGAGAATTAATCCAACACAATGAGATCCAATATGCATATATTTTATTATTTTTAAAAGTCAACATTTCAATGTTAACCTAGTTTATCTGAAATGTTGAATTAACTCTCCTGGATTGTTGAATCGAGTTTTTTTAATGTTGAAATATGATAGATGTACAAAATCTTGAACCAGTTATCTGAATGAACTAGTGAAACTAAAATGTTGACTACATTAGCTCAATATTTTCTCCATGGAACGTTGAATTACATTGAAATTGTGGAGTGCTTTTAAAATGCATGAAACATGTATTATAGAACACCATGGATAGTAGAAGGAAAAAAAAAGACACATCTACATGTGTAATCTCCCCCAGCTTCTGGTGGGCTCCGCTCTTGCGTTGGGGCTGTGCCGCCGTGCGCTGCATGCTACCTGGTGCTGCAGCAGCTGGAAGGAAAAAACCTACGCCAGCTTTTCGCAGCGGAAGACGAACCTCCATCAGTGGGCCACACGCTGGGCCACTAATTGGACTTAAAGATGTACAATAGATAGGAGCTCCCGTCAATTCCCTCGCCATGCTCATTAACTGTTGAAATGCGTTTCTCAAAAAAAAACTGTTGAAATGCGAGGATGTGTCAACAATAATCTTAGCAAGCCCGAAGTCTTCAACATGGGCTACCATCTCAGCATCTAAAAGCACATTGCTTGGTTTGAGATCGCAATGCACAACAGGTGCAGGGCCATGGCAATGTAGGCAATCCAGCGCATTGGCCACATCAAGCATTATGGTAACTCTCCCAAGGAGACTTAGGTACCTCTGCTCTGTTTGGTGATTTGGTCATTTGATGCCGCCAGCCTTCTGAACTTTCTGTATCATGCAAACTATTGCACGTATGAGCATCTACTAAAAAAATGGTCAGGAACATGTAGTGCAGCTCCAGAAATTTCATTGAGCAATTCCTTTCTCATTAACAATCAGTAACATAACCTAGCTGGTTTTGTAAAAGTATGAATTAATGGGCCTACGTGGCTTATGACAATGAAAATAATGGGTCTACCTCCCTAAAAAATTAACCCAAAATAATGAGTACCATAAAACCATGCATTTAACGAAGATATGGCAAAGCAGTCACTTTGTTCATTGTTGAAAGAATGCATGGGATAAGCATCTTGTCAGCTATGTCTCAACAACTTTATTTAACAATGCATTGATTATTTCAACTGCTGCGACTCCAGCTAGCAGAGCAACAAAGTACAACAATTGTATAACATAAAGGATGACGAAACCATGCTGCATTCCCTACTACAAGAAAGATCGTTTGATAACAAGCAGCTCCTTGATGATGTCTCCAGTTGACATCCTACTGGATGGCAATTCCTCAGAGCACGACAGTCCAAGTCTAAGTAGAGCAATCAGGCAATCAGTCTTTCTTTTGTGCGAAGAATCACCCTCACCGGCACCCTGAAGTTCATTCTTGAGGCTTAAAGATAGACGCATGTCAAAGGCATCCATCGTTCCGTTATGCAGGGCCAGCTCAACGTATTCACGGAGGCTCAATCATTCTCTGAAGATGCAATCTGTGGGCCTCCTACCAGTTACCATTTCTAACACAAGAATCCCATAGCTGTAGATGTCTCCATTCGTTGATACCATATTTCCAGCACCATACTCTGTTGCAAAAAATGCTTGGACATATTAGATATCTTAAGATGTGCACAATTGTAAATCTATGTTGCAATTGTAATATTACAACGACAAAAAATGCCTCATAAAAGTGCAAAATTTCACTTTCACCGATCATTTGTGAGTTTTATATTTGATAATGACCAAGAGAAAAACAAAGGCAAACAATACAAACCATGAGCATAGAAAAGAAGGAAATATATACTAGGCTAACCTGGGGCAGCATAGCCGATTGTTCCTTTAAATCCCATCGAGCTGGCCGACTGTTGAACAGTTGCGCTTTCCTCAACAAGAATTTTAGCTAGTCCAAAGTCTCCAACATGGGCTACCATATCATCATCCAAGAGCACGTTACTAGATTTTAGATCACAATGTATAACAGGTGCGGGACCATGGCAGTGAAGATAATCCAACGCAAAAGCCACATCGAGCAGTATGCTCACCCTCTCAATCAGATTCAATAACCTCTGCTGCATTTGCCCGTCTGTGTCAGGATGTAGCCAACCTTCTAAACTGCCATTAGGCATGAAGTCATATACAATTGCTTTGAAGTCATTCTCATTATGATCAATGCTCAAACAAATTGTAACTATTTTGACAAGATTTCGGTGTCGCAAGTTCCGCAATGCTTCGCATTCGGCTACAAAACTCTTCACTGCCCCAGGAGTTTGAAGTTTTAGCACCTTCACGGCAACAAAGTTTGTACTTTCACCTGCTTGACCATCTAGCTCTCCTTTGTACACGGAACCAAATGAACCAGAACCCAACAAATTTGTTGCTAAAAAATAATCTGTTGCTTTCACCAACGTGAGTAAGAGATAAGTGGGTGGCCTTGCATGGTTGTAGTTGAAGGATTGCTTACTTTGTTTCTTGTATGCCAAGTAAGAAGCTTGTAGAGCAAGGCAAGGATGATTAATGTTCCAACGAGAGAAGTAACTATAGGAATCACTAGAAGTTTATGTTTATTCTTTGGCAAATGCAAAGAACATGGAGGCAAATGCATAACAGGTATCCCACCACAAAGTTTACCATTGTGTTGGATTGAGATTGCAGTAGCATTAGCGAATACACCAAAAGTTGGTACCTGTCCCATAAAATTATTGAACGAAAGGTTTAGGTAAGATAGCATGGTAAGATTGCCTAAGAACTTGGGTATCTGACCTGATAGATTATTGCTTGAAAGGTCAAGAATTTCTAGACTTTTCAGTTGACTCAAATGGCCTGTGATGTTACCAGTTAAGATGTTATTTTGGAGGTAGAGATACCGGAGACCTTGACAATCCCCTAGGGCGGCAGGTATTTCCCCTGATAATTTATTTGACTCTGCATGGAATTCGACAAGACTTTTTAGATTTCCTATTTCTTGTGGTATTGATCCCTCCAAGCTATTATAAGATAGGTCCAAACCTATAGAGAGTGTGGAAATGTTGAACAAACCACTAGGAATTGGGCCTACGAAATTGTTGTTAGCAAGATAGAGCTCTGACAACATTGTCAGATTTGCAAGTGTGCTTGGTAACCTACCGCTGAAGGCATTAGACATTAAGTACAATGAAACCAAGTCCGTAAGATTTCCTATTTCCCATGGGACAGGTCCAGTGATACTGTTATCATTTACATAGAACTTTTGCAAGATTTTAAGCCTAGCCAAGGATGATGGAAGATTTCCTGTGAAAGAGTTATCTGCAAGGTCGAGGACTTGTAGATTGAAGAGATTACCAATATCTTTGGGTATGCTTCCTGAAATTGCATTTTCTGAGAGGGACAGATATTTTAGTGAAGTGGAAAGACTGGATAGTGAATCAGGAAGGGTTCCACTAAACTCACAATTAGCAAATATTAAAACCTCTAGCTGGGAGCAATTTGTTAATGCAGTTATGAATTCCCAGTCTTTGGGTTCCTTGGATCCAACTAAAGTATCCGTGAGCAATAGTACATTAAGATTTGTTAACTCTCCAACCTCTTGGGGAACAATGCCACTAAAAGGATTCGCGCCAAGGACAATCATTATCAGATTGGAAGCATTACCCAGTGAGGCAGGGATATGGCCATGGAAGTGGTTGTGGTCCATGTATAACCTCTGGAGATTGGGAAGATTACTGAACGCATTAGGAGGTATGGTTCCATTTAGCATATTTCGTTGGACAGCAAGCACTCCCAATGATGAAATGTTCCAAATAGAAGTGGGTATTGGTCCAGTTAAATTGTTGAAGCCTAAGCTGAGCACAGATAAATTTGGCAACATGCCCAAAGATGAAGAGATAACTCCTGAAAGCTTGTTGTCAGATAAATCAATATTGAAGAGGTTTGTGAGGTTGCCCAAAGCAGATGGTATCTCACCATCTAAATTGTTGTAGGACAAAAACAAGAATTCAATAGATGGCAACTCGGCAAGAGATTGCGGGATCACTCCCGTCAAAAGATTTTTCCGAAGGTAAAGGTGGACGAGATTTTTCAAGCTGGCACCTATCACAGTTGGGATCTCACCTTGCAGTTGGTTATTGCTCAGATCAAGCACCATGAGGTTGGTGCAATCTCCCATGGCCACAAGAATGCTTCCTTCGAGAAGATTTGCGCTCAAATACAGCTCCTGAAGCTTGCTCAGGCGACCGAGCTCAGGCGGTATCGTCCCAATGAGCTGGTTGTTATCAAGTTCAAGCTTCTGGAGAAATGAAAGGTTTCCCAAGAATGGAGAGATGCGCCCCGAGAGGCTGAAGGAGCTCAAGCGCAGCGCAACAACCCTGTCGGGATGCCGACGGCCGCAAACGCCAGCTGCAGAAGTGGCTGGATGTGTTCCATGATGCCAGTGAGATCTCGGACAGGCCCGGCAGTATAGATGGCCAAATGGGCTCGACCCGCTGGGCCGGCTCGGACCCAGCACGAAAAAAATACGGCACGAACCTGACCCGGCCCACCAAGAATCGGGTCCGCGTCAACCCGACCCGATAGCCCGTGCCGTGTCTGGGCCGGGACCTCGGCCCATAGTGCCGGCCCGGACACGACACGACTAACGGGCCTAACCCGATCAGGCACGGCTAATTGGGCCGACCTGTTAACGGCCCGCGGAGGGCGCCGGCTATATAAGTCGTCGGCGCCGTCCTCCCAGGCAAACCCTAGCCTAGCCCCACCCCCCGCCCCCTCGTCTCCCCCGCGCCTCCTCTCCTCGCTTCTCCTCGCCTCCGCCGCCCCGACTCGCCTGTGCTCTTCGTCTTCCTCCTCTTCGGCTGGTGTTTCTTCGCCACCTCCGGCCAGTGATGGCCAGCAGCCCGGGCCATCTCGTCTCCTACACCTCGCGCCCCTCCTCCCCCACTCTCCTCGTCCAGATCTAGAGATCCTCGTCTTCTCCCTGTCCGGCCGGCGGTCCTCCGCCGGCGGCGGCCTGCATCCCGGCACGGCACGACTCTTCCTCTCCTACTCTTGTCCTCCTCTGTCCTCTACTCCGGATCGGCACTCCGTCCCGAAACCCTAACCCTAGCCTCCCTCGCGCTTTTCCTCCCCGCCTCCCCCACTCAGATCTAGAGCTCCTCGCCTCCTTGTCTCATCTGTGTACTGTCCGGCCGGCGGTCCTCCGCCGCCGGTGGCCTGCGTCCCGGCACGGCACGGGTCTGATCCCTCTCCGCCTCTCCTTCTCCGGCTCGGCACTCCGTCCTGAAACCCTAACCCTAGCTTCTCTTCCACTCATCATCTCCTTGTCCTACCCGCCGCCGTCATGTACCTCGTCGGCGACTCTGGTGCTCCGGATTCTCAGGTTCGCCCTCCTCTTTCTTCTTCTTTCTTTCTTTTCTTGGTTGCTCTGTGTTCTCCTCTGTGCTCTGTGACTGACCCCTCTCCTCTACGCAGATCCGTCGAGGAACCAGAGGCCAGCGATGGACGACGACGGGCCCTCCATGTCCGTCAACGATGAGATTCGGCTGATGGGAGGGGTTGGAGATGATGAAGAAGACTTGCAAGCGGGACAGGAGGAGCTCTTTGGCCGCAATGCCAATGCGCCGATCGACCTTGTTGACGCCGACGATGGCGAGGGAGATGCTGGTGTTGCCGGTTCTGCAGCTGGTGCCGGTGCTAGTGTTGATCGCGACACCGAGAGCACTGGCGCCAAGCGCAACCGGCCATGCACCTCTGATGTTTGGGAGGACTACGAGAAGATCTTCAGGAATGAGAATGGTAAGAGGGTCCGGTTCCAAGCTAAGTGCCTCCATTGCGATAAGTTCTACGCTGCTCCTTCTAACTTTGGCACTGGAACTCTCAAGCGGCATAGGGCCGCATGCTCTGTTAGGAATAAGAAGTCTCGGTCATCTCAATTCTTGCTCCAATTCAGTTCAGACGGTAGTTTAGGCAACTGGGAGTACAGTCTCGAGGTTGCACGTACACAACTTTGTCATTTGATTGCTAGACTGGATCTTCCTTTGGATTTTGGTGATTGTGATGCATTTGAAGAGTACTAAACTTGCACATAATCCTCGGTTTGCTACTGTCTCACGGCAAACCACCTCTAGAGATTTAGTTAAGTACTTCACTGATCGTCGTAATAAGGTTATAGAGACTTTGGCTGCTGCTTCGTATGTTGCTTTGACCTCCGACATTTGGTCTGGTAATGCTAAGGAAGATTACCTTAGTGTGGTTGCTCATTTTGTTAATGCTGATTGGGATTTAGAGAAGCGGATCATAGGGTTGAGGCTCATTGATGTTTCTCACAATGGTGATAGTATTGCTGAGCGTGTTCTCGCTGTGTTGCAAGAATTTGGTTTAACTGACAAAGTAGTATCTCTTACTTTGGACAATGTCTCTGCTAATACTTCTGCCATGAACATTTTATCACCTCAAATATCTGGTTATGTTGGTACTTTGTTCTTGCATCAGAGATGTGCATGCCATATCATTAATCTGATTGTGAAGTCTGGCTTGAAGAGAATATCATATTACCTTGATGCATTTAGAACAACAATCTCTTTCTTGAATTCTTCTAACCAACGCATTGCATCATACAAATCTTATTGCATTATTGTCAATGAGAAGCCTAGAAAGTTCCAACTAGATATGGATGTGAGGTGGAACTCTACCTACCTCATGCTTAAGCATCTTGTCCCTCATAAAACAGAGCTTTAGTGTCTTTATCCAGACTCACTACCCTAGGGGTGAAGGTTCTCCTATGCTATTGACAGATGCACATTGGTATGTTGCTGAACACATCTTAACATTTCTTGAGCTCTTTTATGATTCAACTGTTGCACTATCTGCTGTATATGATCCTACATCTCCATTAATATTGCATCATATAATTGAGATTGTTGGACACCTAAACAATTATGAAAATGATAGCTTGCTTAGATCAGTGGTTGTTCCTATGAAAGATAAATTTCTCAAGTATTGGAGGGACATACCTATGCTTTACTCAATTGCATTCATCATGAATCTTAGGGCTAAACTTAGAGGTTTGAACAAAGCTCTAGTTCTGTTATCTAACCTCTCTCGTACTGATTACTCTTCTTATTTAACTGAGGTAAGAGCTGAACTTTCTACCATGTTTAACAAATATGATGAGAAGTTTGGTGCAGTGAGAATGCAGAGGCCTTCACAACCAGTGACTTCTGGTAAGAAAAAAAATGCCTGGGGTAAGATTTTTGGTAATGATGTTGCTGGAGCTGGTTCATCCAGTTTTGGTTCATCCACTCCCTCCTCTACCCCTTTGTTTAGAAGAATTTCTGCAAGTGTATTGCTCCAAGCAGCATCAAGTGGTGCTGGTCTTGGTATTTGTTCTGAACTTTCATCCTACTTTGACACTGACTCTGTCAACCAATTTGATGATGATTTCAACATCTTGAATTGGTGGCATGAGCACAAACAAACCTATCCAGTGCTTTCAGTCTTAGCTAAAGATGTCTTATGTGTTCATGTGTCTACTATTTCTTCAGAGTCTGCCTTTAGTCTTACTGGCAGGATCATAGAGGAGCGCCGCCGCCGACTGACTCCTGAAATGGTGGAGATGCTCTCCTACATCAAGGACTAGGAGGCTGGTGACGCTAGAACGCAGCATTCTTTGGAGGACAAGGATCTTGAAGACGCTTTTGAGGATCTATATCTTGATGAGTCCAATGTGTAACTGATTATGTAATATTTGAGCTTTATATATTGATTGAGCTGGGCTGTACTCTTTTTTCCTATCTAGGTTTCTCACGAGGTGTGAGTTTTACCTAGATAGGTTTTTAATGAGGCAGCCATTGCACCAGCTCAAACTTTATGTCAATTTATTTGTTTCTGTTTATTTTATGATATATCCATTTGCATGTATTGAATTTGTGTGCTGTACAGAAATTTAATGAGATCAGCAACTTGTGCTTAGTTGATTAATGGTTTTTATACTCTTCGTGCCTGGGCCGGCACGAACACGGCGGGTTGGCCGTGCTGGCGGGTCGGCACGGCACGGCTAACCCTCCGACATGCCGTGCCGTGGGTCGACGGCCAGGCACGCAGGGCTGGCACGGCTCGGCACGGTTAAGGCATGGTGCCTAGGCGTGCCGTGTCTATTCGCGCCGTGCCCTATACGATTTAGTGCCGTGTCGTGCTGTGTGGCCCATTTGGCCATCTATACCCGACAGCACGGACTTGAAGGAGAGTAGTGCAAGCTCATCGCCGGTGGCATTGCTGCTCCCTAGAGAGACCAGAGCATGGCAACAGAAGAACAAAGAGAAGAAGAACAATGCTATCGCTTCCTGCATGGGTAAAGTGCGTGGCTACAGCCTACAAGAGCACACTTGCCTTCCTAGATGCTATTGCTTCTGCAGGAAGAGAAAAGGTAGAGTGCGTATTTATATACCAGTGTCTAAATCAGGGTTCAGAAATCTGACATCACTGGTAAACGCTGTTGACCTGTTGACCTGTTGCCTTCTCAGATGACCTGTTGCCTTCCCATATGACCTGTTGCCTTCCCAGATGACCTGTTGACGTCAACAGGTCATCTTCATGTAGACGCTAGAGTTTGGCCAAGTCCCTTGTTCCTTCCCCATGCGGGCGCAAACCAAAGCATATCAAGTCATGATAGGATGCTCCTCTAGTCTTTGGTCAATGTTCTTTTGTTATGGATGCATCCAAGAACTGACATCTTCCGTGTAGAACAATGCATTCGTTATTATGAACAATTGGGAGGACACATGCTGTGCACCAACCAACCATTTGCCAAGAATGTTCCTTTCTATCAGCAATAAGCATCCAGCATTGCTGGTTTGAATGCTAGGCTTCCTTTCTTCATTTTACAAACTCCAAATCAGCTTACTAGATTAGGATCATCCAAACTGAAAAGTGATATTCAAAAGAAACATCTTTGTGAGTCAAATTCACCCGAGGTTCTTCAGGAAGCTGTACTAGTATTTCACAGTTTCAATTGCAATTGTGACTGGTCGTGTTCCATGAAGTCAGTAGACCCTCGGATGGTTATCTGACAGCATGAACCTGAAGGAGAGAAGTGTGGCAGCACTGCTGCTTCTGCTGCCTGGAGGAAACTGAGCATGGAAGCAGAGGCACGGCGACAATAACCATAGCAGTCTGATTGCTAGTTCCATTAGGGAAAATAGCTACAAGACCGCAACTGAATGTGCGAAAGTGTTTTGATAGAATGAAGCTTATAAAGCCATAAAGGATGGTATATAGAAGGAATGTTACAATTGGCCACTTACCAAAGGAATGTATGCAAGTGGAACAGATATGCGTGTAGAACCAAGTTTCACTTTGTCCTGGTTGATTGATGGGGATGCTTTTTCCCAGTAGAAACAAGATTAAATCCAGCAGTCGTCGTCAGTCTCCCAGTCATCTAGCCGCCAGTCAGTCTTTAGCAGTAGCTGGATGTTTAATGGCCCATTGGACATGGATGGATCATAGAGAGTTAGAGACCACCATCTTTTATCTAGCATCTAGTGCGTCTTAAGTTCTTATTATTGGAAAATGGGCACATGGGAGACAGACAGAGACACCCAGCTTTAGAGCACTTACAAAAGATTTCACAAATCTGTTTTTGATACTCAAACAATTAGCACACTGATTGCATAGTTGATTAAAATGTTGCAGACTGTTATCACCCACTAACCTTCAGGTATAGCTTATGCCCGTTGCCAAGTAGCTGCCTAGATATGAAGTTGATCAACCATGGTCGAACAAATATTCATTTCAGCTATTGCCTTCTGTAACCATGATCAACCTTCTGTAACCGGAAGGTCCCGGGTTCGAGCCCCAGCCTCTGCACTTTGTGCGGGAAAGGCTTTGCGCTACAGATACCCTTCCCCAGACCCCGCACAGTGCGGGAAGCCTACAACACTGGGTACGCCCTTTTTTAGCTATTGCCCTGGATGAAGGATTTAATTTAAGAAAAATGAGTAGTGGTGTATCTTTTTTATAGCTAAAATAAACTGGATTAATAGTATGAAAAAGGATTTGCTTAAGTAGCGACACTCAAGCTAAAGATGCATGGTGATGACTGATGAACAGATTTATAAAGCACACATTATCTGCACCACACTGATGAATTAATAAAGACGGTGACATTGCTGCTGCTTCTGCTGCTTGAGGCAACCGAGCATGGGAACAAAGGCACAGCAACCATAACCATAGCAGTCTGATTGCTACTTCCATCAGGGAAATAAGCTACAGTACCTCAATTGAATGTGTACTAAAGTATTCCGGTAGAATATAGTGTAGCTTCTAAAGCCATAAAGGATGGTATATTTGCCACTCATCAATGGAAGGCGTGCGGAACCAAGTTCCCCTTCATCCAGATTAACTCATAAAGATCCTTTCTCACACTAGAAACATGACTAAATACAGGAGTCAGCGGTGGCGGCGGTCTTCGGATCATCTAGCGGCCAGGCAGTCATTGGCAGCAGCTGGATGTTTAATCCTCATTGGACATGGATGAATCAAAGAAATCACCGTCTTCTATCTAGCCTCTAGTACTCCTTGCATGGAAATTAGCACATGGGTGGGGGCAGAGAGCACGACAGCTTTGAAGCACTATTGCCTCCAAAAAAAGACAGATTTGGAGCACAGAAGATTTCTGGAAAGGAATCGGTCCTCGTAGCCTAAGAGGGGAAGAGGGTGAATTAGATAATTTTAAAACCTTAACCTATGTCTCAAACTAGTTAGCACAAAATATAAGCTAAAACATATAATCTAGATGTGCAGCTAGGGTTCAACTAGTGTGAAAACCCCATCCCAAAGAGTTTTGCAACTTATAGCCAATCCTAGTAAGATATTACACTAAGAATGTAAAGTCACACAAAATTGCAATTAGAAATACGGAAGCTTAAATGAAGGAGATTAGGGAAAACAAACTCTCGACACGAAGATTTATCCCGTGGTATCGGTAGGCACTAAGCCGCGCTTAGTCCACGTCGTTGAAGCACTCACTAAGAGTATTGCTTCCCGGTCACCGAGTCTCTTCTGGAACTCTTCTTGACTCGCCACCAAGGCTTAGCCACCAAAGCTGTCGCCAAGTCCCTGGTCACCTCAATGTCGTCTCCACTAAGGAGCTTCTCCATGAAGGAAGCGGGTCTCCATGTCCCCTATACAAAGCCGTCGTCGCCACTCCACACCAAGCCGGAGGGTCGATGACTTGTCGGCGAGCCACCAAGACTCCAAGGGGGCGGCACACCGAGCTACAACTTGTGGTTCACTCAAGAACCAGCACACAAGGCAGCAACACCTTGCTCTCTCACTCTCTCTAGAGCTAATCCTAGCACTAACACTTTTAAAGATTGTGCTAAACCTAAGAATGTGATCAATGAGCTCTTGGATGGCTTGGAGAACTTCTTCAGAGTGTGGGTAGCTTCTCACGAACTCCAGCGACCTCAAATAACCCGGGGTGAGGCCTTATATAGGCTAGAGATCACTCCTAGTTGTTACTTGCTTTTCTGCCAAAAAGCTTAAAGCGTCGGTTAAACCGGTCATAGCCGTCGGTTTAACCGGTCACTCTGAATCTGCATACTAGCCGTTGAACGTCTCTCTACCACGCTGAGCTTGCTTGCATCATTGCACCGACGCAATGTACCGACGCACCGTCTATTCAACCGATGCTGAGAACTTTGCTTGGAAACCTTTCTAGAACCAAAACATGCGTACTAAGTAACCACAGCAACGCTTGCAGTGACGTCTTTTTTTTCACCGTCGGTTTAACCGGTGTCTGTGTTATTTCTTCACTTGATTTCCATGTCATCTCCTCATTGCACCGACGCCTCCATTCTTACTGAACTTGATCGTTGTTTTAACTATCAATGCACCAACCCGTTATCTTCTAGTACCGTCGGTTTAACCGGTCCTTTAAATATTTCTGCCACTTGTACAAATTATCGTCCTTTCTCTGCATTTTCACTGTAACTTGGACATCTTGAACCATCTTGTATATGGATTGAACTCCATCCATGAAACCAAAAAATCTTACAAACTTGAACTCACAAAATCATTAGTCTCATTGACTATATTATCACACAATCATCAAAATAACAATCGTGACCTAGTAGCTCATGTTCCTTACAATTTCCTTCCACAATTTTGTACTGCAAATTGCAGCACCAGGTCTTCGATACTGGGGTCAATTTCTTTCCTTCCCTAAGCACTGTCCTTATTATTCTTTGATTATTTTCCGGGCACTAATCTTCTTACAGTAACTTTTTCAAAAAAAAAATTTACTTACAATTGGCCGTAAATTCTACAAATATATGGTGAGGCATAGATATCATTTAACTGCTGTGGTATTCAGAGCAGAAAAGATAGTTTAGAAACTACGATCTAGGCGCAGCAGAAACAAGTAGTTTTACAGCAAGGTAGAAATGTAAAATGCGGTGAACCGCGGTTCACAGATCCAGGTGGTCACCATCGATGGAAACTTCGCCAAGAACCGCGGAATCCGACGGCTTGTGAGCTCCTCCCGGAAGGCTCCTCCATCAGCTTCTCCACGGCGGATGGACGGAGCATCCACCGCCGCCGGTCGACTCTCTCGGCCGCAACCTTGGTGCCGCCGCTGCGGTCTGCGGATGCTGCATAGAATGGGATCGAAACGAGTACGTGGAGGCGAAACAGGAGGGAGGTGACTGACACGTGGGTCCCACACTTCAGTGACTAATAGATGTCCTCTAGCCCAACAAAAAAGGTGCAATCTCGAAATGTGTCCGTTTATATTAAATCAAATTTGACTAATTGTGTATTCGTCGGTTTTTAAAGATTTTCCAGATGAAATGTCTCCAAGTTGACTAACCCTGTATTTTATTGAGTTTTTATATTGCCGGGTAAATTGATGGCCAAAATTTTATTTTTATAAACTTTAAAACTTAGTAAAAGGACCATTCTTGTTTTTGCCAGATAGGGTGCTGCCCAGGATAAATCCCAAAAGGATTGCACAAAAATCATAATGCACAACTCTGAAAAGTTCACTAAATTCCACTGCAACTCCTCTTATTGACAGCTATCCTGTGTGTAAATAATGTCTATAACCCCAAATAGAGCCCTCGTGGAAACAATTACATATAGTTACAGCAATTCTACTTTACATTTATCAAAGATATTATCTACTCGCTATGACAGCCCCAAGCTGCCTCCTGGGTCGCTACTTGACACCCATATCGTGTAATGGGTGAACCATATTTCTATAATTTACTACTTTCTGTTGTACACCCAGAAATCAAGAATTTAGCTTGAAAGGGCTCCTAAGATGGGTTTTCATCATCCTATGGTGGTAGGGGTTAAACAGCAGGGCCACCTCTTGGTCTTCCTCACTCGCTTTGGCTCTTTGTTATTGCTGAAACCGTTCTGATGGAAGCCATTTGTGTCCAGGCTCTCATCGCCATGCACCCTTATTGCACTTCTCAGTGTCATTGACATTGCCTTTGTTACTGTAGAAGCTGTTGGATTCTTCAGAGAATCTTTGTCGACAGCATCTTCTGCCCTGTTGCTAATTTTGTCACTGGGCAATGAATACGCTTGCTGGATCTCTCTGCATCAAGTAAACAAAAGTTGGATCACAAATGGGCCACAAACTGAAATTTAAACGTACCACAAACGAATTCAGTATATCCTTTCATGCTGACCTGGAATTCTGTGGTTGTGTGGTAGCAGTACCTCCGTTCAGAAGACTGTCTGCATCACGAATGTTAGTTTGTGAACTTCTCGAACCGACAGTACTCTCTTCCAAAGTTGCATTGTAACTGAGCAAATTTTGTAGCGTGCTGATGTTTGTTGTCTTATCGCCTCTGAGAACTGCAATAGCGCTGTCCAATATGCCCAATGCATGCTCTACCTCAGGACTGATAAAAGGTCTATTTTTGATCTGTTGTGCTTGCTCAGCTGGTTGGTAAGGAGGGCTACTTGGAAGTCTATCCACCTTGAAGGACGTGTTCTGTTCACTCTCCTCCTCGACAATCTCACTATTCGATGTGGTATTTGTTACTGTCAAATGATTCTGTACAATGGGGTTATCAGGGGGCACCTCGGTAGAATTTTCCTCTGTTGTGGTCACCTTTGCCTTGTCATCAGAATCCTGGTATTCGCGGATCCTAACATAGAGGGGTCCTCTCAAAGCTTTCTTGTAGTCCTCGTCACAAGTGGCCACAGTACTGACTGCCTGCATGATATTCCAATAATAATAGTTCAGCAGGTTACATTGGTTGTTATTCATAATCTCATGACTCAAAAATTAGCATACAGTATTTCCCTTATGTCAAGATATATATCAACCCACCACACACCGTGATTCAAAGAAATCCATGTAGAGAACATAGCTGAAATGTGCAAATTGTTTCCGGCCACTAACCTTCTGATAGAGCTTATGCCCACTGCCAATTAGCTGCCTTGACATGAAGTTGATCAACCATGGTGGAACAAAGTCTAGCTTAATGTCCATATTAGCTATTGCCCTGAACAAAGGTTTTTTTGGGAAAATATGAGTAGCAGTATATTTTTGTTAAAGCTGAGAAATGGAATAATATTATGAAAAAGGAATTGCTTAAAAAACGGAGTAGCTTTGTGAAAGGAAAAAAGTTAGTGAATATTATTCAGGTAGCAAGTACAGTGAAAAATTGGATTGCCCATAAAAACAAGTTGATAGAACGAAAAAGAAAATTTCGTTTCATTAATATTATTTTGCTTAATCTAGTAAAATGATACTCAAGGTAAAGATACATGGTGCCTTCAAAAGCCGAGAAAGTAGTCTAATATGAAACATGTTGCTCTATATTAGTGCAAATGGCACCAAATGCTTCACCTGAAAAAGCTTTTGTCTTTTGTAATCCTTTGCAAAACAAAGCCTCCAAATACATCTATCCGAACAGTGTCACCAGCTTCAGGAATTCCATCCCTACTAAATCCATGTGTCCGTATATTTATAGTATCCAAATCTGATATCTGCAAAAAAGTCAATAAGCACTAGATAAATAAAGGGATACATCAAGGTTGTAGGGAGAAGTTCCCAAAAAGAATCTAAAATTGAATATAAAAGAAACATACGCACAGTTTTCATGATTACAATGACAACATCTTCTTTAAGATACTCCAGTTCGAAGTAGTGTAGAAGAGCCTCTCTTTCAGAAACCGGCCATGGAACCTTCACCCTTTCTTCCAAATAGCGAATAAAAAAATTAGCTAAAATCACTATAAATTGAAAGTAAGTAAAAGTGTAATGAACAAGTAGTCCGCAACCAACCTGACCAAACAAATTTCTTCACCAATCCGAACCTTTTTCAAGCAGCCTGACTGATCAATTCTAAAAGTTGGCAGGTTGTATTGTGGAAACCTGGAGAAAAACAATCTCATCAATACATTAAAGAAATATATTTTTGCTTTATTTGGTCCAGGTTGAATCCAAATACTGAATTATAACACATGCGACTATCCTTCATAAAAAGAATGGAGATGCCCCAGAAAATAAGAAAGCAGTTGCCAGTTGGAGACTGAAAACCATCTCATGACAATAGAAACAGCTAATTAGCCGTAGCATGAGCCCTCAATCCCCCCCACCCCACCCGACCCCACCCCTAATTTAGTCTGTGGGGGGGTCACTCCAGTCCACATTTATTGGCGAAAGAGAACTTTACGCTGTCTTAATCGGATTACTGTAGATAGATGTGTACCAGTGCAACATCGGGTTGTAGCTAGAAGTGGGTATGTGTGGGCCATGTGGCTACAGTGAGGCAAAAAAGGACACCCTGTGAGTTCACTTCTCAATTAAGCACGTCATGCTTAGAGGGTTCACTTCTCAATTAAGCACATCAGGCTTAGAAAGCATTTCAAGCCATAATATTAAGTTGCTTATAACCAAAAAACAGAAGTAGGCAAGTTGAGTCAAGTACTAATATTTAAACAGTTTACTTCCTAAATGCCTTAATTAAGAAAGAAACTATGTTTTAATGCATTAACGTTAATTCTGCAAGTTAAAGTTGAATAATATTGGAGCATACCATGTGTAGTTTCCGAGAATGTGAAATTTTTAATTAATCAAGATTGAAAAATAATCAAGATTGAATTTGAGGAAAACATTGTGCTCACCATTTTTTGTATAGAGCCGATTCCCATGACACACATGTACCTAAGAAAAAACAGTGTGCCGAACTGTGAGTGTGTGAAGATGTAGTATTTTACTGGCCGATGATTAAGAATTCTTACAAACGTCAATAGGTCCATCAGCAAAGCCTTCAGCAAGAAGGGTGTGAAATGGGGTCCCCTCTGGTCCCTCACGGTACATGACTCTTAATTGGTCTGTATCTTGCTTCACCTGCCACCAAAAAATATGTAAAGATCAGTGCATCTATTCACAAGCATTAACTTAGAAACAAAATAGAACAATTAATCAATCTCCAAAAGATGGGAGGAACAGGCTAGAGAAATTTGAAGCACAATATCTCCAAAGAGGTAGAAATTACAAACAGAAGTAAAATGTTGCATTCTGGAAACTGTTGATAGCATCACATACTAAATAAGCATTAGATCAGTAAACTGATCACACATAATGAAAAAGAGGGATCAACTACTTCATGTTCCACACTATAATACATTTAGAGGAGTCTCTCTGAATGATTTCAGAAAACTCGGTTTAATGCATACCTTCCACTCCTTCTGTGGCGCCCCATGAACCTTTGACGATCGTCTGTCTCTCGAAGTATCCAGCATTTCAAGAAACTCCGAGACTTCTTTGGCCCGCGTTTCAGCAATAAGGTCGATATCGCCTAAAAAAGGACACACAAAAGCACTAGTCAAGAAACATGGAGCGGACATTTACATATATATAGTCCAGCAAATATGCCACAATCAAGGACTCCAGGTAGTACCCCTTTAACACATCCCCCATTTAGGATGGATATTCACGGCTCAAACCATAAAGCTCGCATGCATCATGGATATGGAAAAACCAGTGCATTCATCACTACCATCAATAGGCTGATATTCACTCCGAGATTAGATCAACTATATGAAAAAAAAACAGAGGAAGCAAACAGAGCCCGCACCTTCGTTGGAGCCGGCAAGGGACGACGCCAGGATCTGCTTCTTCACCAGCGCCCTGAGCGAGCTCTCCTCCGTGAGGTCCGGCAGCGCCAGCGTCCGGTCCAGCCGGTCGCGCAGCTCCAGGACCCGCTTCCTCTTCTCCATGGCCGGCTGCCGGCGACCCCTGACAAGAACCCCTCCTCTGCTCACCTACACACTCATCATCCAAAAACATAAAGATGAGAGTTTGTCCAAAGAAATTGAAGCTGCCAAATCGATCGAATATATGTATGCAGACAAAAAAGAAAAAGAAAGGCAATGATTCGTCCCCTTCCCATCCCCGCCAAAAAAGCATCGGAATTTGTGGGTCCCGCATACACAATAATAAGAAAGCAAATGATTCGTCCCCTTTCGCTCACGCTGATGCTCCTACGGACGAGAGAGGCTGCCTGCGGAGGTGGTTCCGAGGCCCAAGGATTTCTCCAGAAGGAATCTGATGCAGGGGGCGGGGGGGACATCGGGCCGTAAAGATCCGCGACCGGGTTGGGCGGGAAGGAGGCGCTCACCGCTGGTGCCTGAGGCGGAGGCGGGCCGCCGGGGGAAGGGGGCGGAGGCCGGGCGCCGGCGGGGACGCCGAGTAGGCGGACGGAGCTGGAGCCGGAGGCGCGCGCCGGGGGCTGACCAACTGGAGACGGACTGCCGACGGAGGAGGATGGCGCGGCAAGGTGGACTAGTATACTAGTTTGTTGGTGGCGCTCGCCTGGGGTGGGGCCCGCGTGGCACCCTGCCGGGGCTCCTTGTGGGGTGAACAGTAGTGAGCTCCGAGCGTCCTTTTCACCGTGCCGGGACGAGGAGGTAGGAGCCGACGGAAATGGCGAGGGCGGCTGGCTGGCGATGCTGCAAGTACGGAGCGTCCTGCTGGTTGTAAGGTTGTTGCAGGTCAGATGATGCTGGGTAGCAGCAGCAGCAGGCAGATGGTGCTACGGTATTGCTCAATGACACCTATATATGCTCCTTAATCCAAAAAAACGCTTATGCCCTATGCTACGCGCACCAACAACGTAAGAGGACGATGATCGAAGTCAAATGTTTGGTTGGGTACCCCGGATAAAACCATTACATACGTTCCAACTTCCAAGCAAGAGGGTCTCCAGTAAATTATTCATTTCTCTTCTTAATATTAATATTAATAAGTGATTGAAAGTACTTCAGCAGATTACCAATCTAATTCATATTATAAAAAAATTATGTACGCGATGAATTTGGTACAGATGATCTCGCCTCACTAATTCACCTAAAAATTTTAGGCAATTTCCTAGTAGCGGTTGGTAGAAAAGAGATTTCTTAAGATAAAGATTAGTAACATTGTACTCCGTCCGTTCTGAATTGAAGATCGTTTTGATAAATCTAGATTCATAGTTTTTAGTTTTTACAATATATCTGTTGACGCCAGATTTTGACACGTGTTGAATCGGCGTCAGGAGAAGAGATTGGCCGATGCGGCAGATCTAAAGGGTACAGTAAAGAATCGGCCGGTTGAGGTTACAGTTGAAAATCGGTCGATTGGCGACGCAACTTGCGCCAACAGATAAGGGGAGACTATTGGAACCACAACAGAGGATCCCGGTCAAAAGTGGCCTAATGTTGGTCAACGGAGCGATGCTGATTCGGTCGAGAAGCAATGGAAAGAGTCCTGATTGGATTAGGAGATGGCGGCGGAAGATTCTGCGGGAATCCGTTTCCTTTATAAAAATATAATAGATATAGTAGTTTTTCTGTTTAAAATAAGATTGTACAAGTCGTAATCGATCAGGAGTCCTGGTTCTAGGGTATAAATAGGAGTCGTCAGGGCTTTGTAAAAAAAAGAACACAATCAATCAACAAAACACATCTACTTTTTTCATAGTACTTTACTTTCAAGTCGGCGACTTCGCCAATACTTTTTCTTCTTTCACGAGTTCGTACGGATTGGCAGGACTGCATCGACTCGATCTCCGACCAATTGGTAGGTTCCACTTATCGAATAACATCTGAGCTTTAACCTCGGGCGCATCGCTGTGGTTTCGTTTGGATTTATTCACCAGTTTTCGATATTTACTAGAATTATAGGTTTGACCTGTTGTTCTAGTATTATCACTAGTTATCCAGCTTGAGATTAGAACTATCGGCTTTATCATCGCTCTTCCTTGTTCATCGTCATATAGCCGATTAGATCTATTTCAAGTGTTGCATCTGTAATAATTGTTTAAGTCGCTCTAGCAGTTTTCTTTGCAATTATTACATGATTATCGGCTGATCCATAGCCGGTCATCTTCATAGCAAATCGGCCGATTCGCCGACGCGCTCTTCGGGACAGATCGGAACCCCAGCCGATCGGAACGCCCGGAATTTAATACTCTTATTTCCTTGTCAATCAACAGGTCAGATTGACTGGCACGCCACGCGAACCGCACCAGGGCAATAACCCGAACAGGAGCTAAGCAGATTCTCCCGGGTCGTGTGTCCGACGCTGAAGACCATCGGCCGATTCCTGGCCGATTTTTAGCGCCAACACACTTTTGGCACGCCCGGTGGGACCACTCCGAGAACAACATCATTGAGGTCACAGAGGCAGATCTCAAGGACGACCAGAAAGAAGAATTGGCTAAATATCTGGAAGATTACAAAAGGATGTATCTGCAGTCGTTCAGTCGTACCAGAAGTGGGGAGGCAGTCAAGAAACCTCCTCTTCCTGTTCCCCGCCACATCACCATCGCTGAGGATTCGGGCAAGATGTCCGATCTGATCCAACAATCCGTCTATCAGGCTTTCATCGACCAATCCTCGGTGATGACCAACACGGTGTATAACACCGTCATCAGCTCTCTGGTCAGCGGAGCAGCTCAAGGATATCAGGGGCCGGCATACGCCCCACCTATTGCACCCTCAGCCAGAAGCTCACCAGGCACGTCCCACTCGGCTCCTCAGCCGATGTCGGCGCAACGCGAGAGATACAACACTCCGTTGCCTCCTGTGTCTCCAAGGTACAACGGTGCACCATGTTTCCCATCGCAAGCACCGCTTCAGCCTGTCCAGATTGCCTCTGTGCAATCGCTGCCCACAAACTCAGTGCCTTGGGGGGTATCGGCAACGGCGACTTTTCCCGATCAATCAAACGGACAAGGGAACTATCCGATCCAGGCGTCGTTCCATTCGGCCGCCCGGCCGACGGTCCCCCAGTATCAACCAGTCCTGTCAGAAATCAGCAGGGGGGCAGGCACTGTAGAAGCACTCCGAAGCACGGCGCCGATGACAATATACGACGGGGTGGCGGATTCGCTTCGCCATCAACTGTCAACTGCTCAGACGGCCATGATGCAACAGAATTCGCCGCATGCTTCGATCCATCACCCGGCCGTACCACCATCAATCCTCCAACATATGCCGGCACCTCGAACAGCTGTTCATCAGCAGCAAGTGGATTGGACGGCAAGAATAGCGGAGGTAATTCAGGACCAATTCGGGTTGAAGCCGAAAGTCCAGACTTATACATACAAGACGCCATACCCATCGACCTACGATCTGCTGCCGTTTCCCCACCGATACAAGGTTCCTGATTTTACCAAGTTTTCGGGACTGGACGACACATCTACCGTGGAGCACATTAACAGGTTCATCATCAAGTGCGGGGAAGCCGCCACGCAAGATGCTCTGAGGGTGCGTCTGTTCTCGTCGTCTCTATCTGGATCGGCCTTTCAGTGGTTCACCACTTTACCACCCAATTCCATTGTTACTTGGGCCAATCTGGAAAAGCGATTCCACAAGTACTTCTACGCAGGAGTACATGAGATGAAGCTCTCAGATTTGACCAGCCTCAGTCAGAGAAGCGACGAACCAGTAACTGGATACATACAAAGGTTCAGAGAAATTGGGAACAAATGCTATAGTCTGGCTCTGACCGATGCCCAGTTGGCCGATATCGCTTTCCAAGGCCTCTTGCCACATATCAAGGAAAGGTATGCCTCACAAGAATTCGAAAGCCTAAGCCAGATCGTTCACCGATTGGCAGGTCAAGAAGTCCGTCCGTTTGAGCAGCGGAGGAATTTCCAGAAAAAGGTGGCGTATCTAGAAGGGTCTGAATCGGAGGGAGAGGAAGAAATCGGCCTAGCAGAGTGGGTGAAAGGCAAGAAGCCAATATCGTGCCCTTTCGGAAAGAAAGAACCAGAGGCATTCGGCTTTGACACATCAAAGGCCGATAAGATTTTCGACCTACTACTCCAGGAAGGGCAGATCAAGTTATCACCATACCATACCATCCCTTCGGTCGATCAGCTTAAGAAATTGAAGTACTGCAAATGGCACAACGCTACATCTCATGACACAAATGAATGCAAGATTTTTCGTCAGCAGATACAATCGGGCATCGAGCAGGGGAGAATCAAGTTTGAAACCCCGCCAAACTGGCAAAGCCGATGAAGATAGACCAGCATCCTTTCCCGGCCAACATGGTTGACACGGAAAGAAACTCACTTCAAACCAAGGTGCTGACGTCGAAATCGGCAAGAAAAAGCGGTGCCGTAGATCCCAGGAAGCAAGTCACGGCGGATGAGGTCAAAGGGAAAAGGCGGGCTGAAGACAAGGGCGAAGGATCAGAACGGTCGCGCAGACCCGTCACCTCCCAATTCTTCCTCAGCAAATATCGGCGGCAGCAGGAACGGTCAAGATACCACGATGAGATGATACGCCGGCACGAGGATCATTGGCAATGTCCGTTCTTCATCCATTGCTGGGAAAACGACCTCCGATTGCCATCAGCCAATAACTGTCCTGGGTGCAACAAATTAAGCCACAACGATCGCCCGTTCAAAAAATCACGCTCCAGAGACAGAGAATCAGAGCCGATCAGCAGAAATCGGCGCGAACAAGAAGGACGACGCCTTTCAGTGCATGATCGGCTGGGGGGGCAGAGTTGACCGGTATCACCGGTCGACAAGCAGGATCAACCAACAGGAGCGACTGGGGGGCAGAACCAGCGTACACGATCGGCTGGAGGGGATGGCCGATAACAAGGTGTCGGATGAAAACCCCCTAGGAAGGGAACCAGACTGGGAGCACGCCAAATCATCGGCCAAACCAGTAAACCCCAGGTGGTGCCCTGATGGACTATCCAAATCCCAGAAATGGAGAATCCAACGCCTGCACCAATGGGAGCAACAAGAAGAAGAGCAAAGGCAGGTGCTGGAAAAGAGAAGCGTCAAGTCTCGGGTATGGCGCGCCAAGAAAAACAACAGCAAGGAAGCGGACAGTCAAGAATCGGCAGCTGACGTCAACATGGTGTTCATATTGCCGATGGAGTTCATGGCGCCTGCCGATCGAGACAAGGCGACAAGCATGGGAGAGTAGATGGCACAGTTGGTATTAGAGCCGATGACATCCACCTTTGAGAAACCGGAAGACGAAAAACGGCAACATCTCAAGGCATTATTTCTCAAAGGGCACGTTAACGGACGACCCGTTACCAGGCTACTAGTGGATGGAGGCGCCACAGTCAACATCATGCCATATGCCATGTTCCGGAAGTTAGGCAAAAGTGATGAAGACCTGACCAAGACGGACATGATGCTCAAGGACTTCGAAGGCAACGTGTCTCCCGCCCGCGGAGCGCTCTACATAGACCTCACCATCGGCAGTAAGACCCTTCCTACTACCTTTTTCATTATTAATGGTAAGGGGTCCTACAACATGTTGCTCGATCGCGACTGGATACATGCGAATTACTGTGTCCCATCTACAATGCACCAATGCCTCGTGCAATGGGTCGGCGACAGTACAAAGATAGTCACCACCGATTCCGCCTACAGCGTCGCAGCGGCTGACACGCAACAGTGGAGCTGTGAACACGTCAGGTGTATATCCGGCAGGACTTGGGACACTGATTTCCTGAAGGTATCCATTTCGGTCTACAGCCGATCCAAGCAGTCGGCTCTGAAAATTCAGAATAGATGGTTCAGTTCGTCCGAGAAGATGGAAAGCTTGGGCATGGATTTACGTCGGCCGATTCATTAGAAATGGTGGATTTGGGAGATGGTAGCAAGCCAAGGCCGACGTATATTAGTGCTAGCTTGGATCCTGGATATAAGTGTAAATTGATAAGTTTATTAAAAGAATTCAAGGATTGCTTTGCTTTTGAATACCATGAGATGCCTGGTCTAGACCGGTCCATTGTTGAACACCGGTTACCTATAAAATCAGAATATCGGCCATATCAGCAGCCTGCACGATGGTGCAACCCCAAAATTCTGCCTGATATAAAGGCCGAGATCACAAGGTTGATTGAAGCAGGATTTATTCAGCGGTGCCGGTACGCCAAATGGATTTCTAATATTGTGCCCGTGTATAAGAAAAACGGAAAATTGCGCGTATGCATCGACTTCAGGAACCTAAATCAGGCTACACCAATGGACGGATATCCAATGCCGACGGCCGATATCTTGATAGATGCTGCCGCAGGACACAAAGTCATCAGTTTCATGGATGGCAATGCTGGGTACAATCAAATATTAATGGCCGAAGAAGATATCTCGAAAACGGCCTTCAGGTGTCCGGGTCACCTTGGTCTATTCGAGTGGGTTGTAATGACCTTTGGGTTAAAAAACGCCGGTGCTACATATCAGTGGGCCATAAACTATATCTTTCACAAGCTCATTGGCGCATCGGTGGAAATTTACATCAATGATGTTGTGGTCAAGTCAAAAGGTCATCAGGAACATCTGGCCGATTTACAAGAAGTACTGGAGGGTACAAGGAAGCATGGGTTGAAAATGAACCCGAACAAGTGTGCATTCGGTGTATCGGCCGGGCAATTCTTAGGATTCATGGTCCATGAGCGCGGGATAGAGGTTAATCGGAAGACCATAGACGCCATCAACAAAGTTGTAGCCCCACAGAATAAAACTGAGCTGCAATCCCTCATCGGCAAGGTTAATTTTATCAGAAGATTCATATCCAACCTGTCCGGGCGTATTCGAGCTTTCGCTCCTTTGTTGAAATTGAAGCCCGATCAGGAATTCGTATGGGGAGAGGAACAACGCAGAGCGTTAGAAGATATCAAGCAATATCTGGTTTCACCTCTGGTTTTAGTCCCACCACAGCCCGGTAAGCCGTTCAAATTATACTTATCAGCTGACGAACAAGCTATTGGATCGGCGTTGGTACAGGAGTTCGAAGGGAAAGAACGGCTGGTATATTATGTCAGCAGAAGACTCCTGGATACCGAAACAAGATATTCCCCGGTGGAACGGCTGTGCCTGTGTTTATACTTCTCGTGTACCAAGCTCAGGCACTATTTGTTATCGGCATAGTGCATAGTTGTATGCAAAGATGATGTGGTGAAATATATGCTATCATTGCCGATTTTGAAAGGGCGGATATGAAAATGGATCCTGGCTCTGTCAGAATTTGACTTAAGGTACGAATCGGCCAAAGTTGTCAAGGGTCAAGTCATGGCCGATTTCGTAGCTCAACATTGTGGACCGGAAATTGTTGTCGTTGAACCGGTTCCATGGACTCTGTGTTTTGATGGTTCTTCGTGTGGGGCCGGATCAGGAATCGGCATCGTTCTTGTATCGCCTCGGGGGGCAAGTTATGATTTCTCTCTGCCGATAGAAGCATCCACAACCAATAACGAGGCGGAATATCGAGCCGTCCTAAAAGGTATCCAATTATTAAGGCAAGTCAAGGCTGATGGAGTCGAAATTTTTGGGGATTTCATGCTCATCGTAGATCAGTTAACGGGGAAATCTGAATGCAAAGATGATATCTTGAGGATTTATTATGAAGATTGCCTCCAGCTGTTAAAGGAATTCAAGTCTGCAATAATTAAGCACATCCCTAGAAATTACATTGAGGAGGCCAACAGGCTGGCCCAACATGCGTCCGGATATCGGCCGATTCAAGGATCTATGATTTTGGAGCTCGCGGCCGATGATTGGCGAAAGGAGATTGCCAATTACTTAAAGGACCCGTCCCAGAAGGTGGATCGGCGAGTGCGTTTCCAGGCCATAAAATATGTGTTACTTGAAGATGATTCATTTTACCGGACGATTGATGGGGTTCTTCTCAAATGCCTGGGAACAGAAGAAGCGAAGGTCCTGATGGGGGAAATCCATGAAGGCATATGTGGAGCCCATCAATCGGCTCACAAGATGAAATGGATGATCAGGAACAATGGGTATTACTGGCCAACGATTCTTGAGGATTGTTTCAAATATTATAAAGGTTGCCAAGACTGTCAGAAGTTTGGCAATGTGCAGCGCGCGCCAGCTTCGGCTATGAATCCAGTAATCAAGCCGTGGCCGTTCAGAGGTTGGGGAATAGATCTTATTGGACAGATTCACCCTCCATCGAGCAAAGGGCATAAGTTTATATTGGTAGCCACCGACTATTTTACTAAGTGGGTGGAGGCAGTTCCTTTAAGGACCGTGACATTGGCCGATATGATCGAGTTCGTTAAGAACCATATTGTTTATCGATTCGGTATTCCTCAGACTATCACAACTGATCAAGGAACGATGTTCACCTCTGGAGAATTTGGAGAATTCGTCGCCGATATGGGGATTAAATTATTAAATTCTTCTCCGTACTATGCTCAAGCCAATGGCCAGGCCGAATCGTCCAATAAGGGGATAATCAAGTTGATCAAGAGAAAGATAGAGGAACAACCCAAAAAGTGGCACATGTCTTTGGCTGAATCACTATGGGCTTATAGGATGGCTTGCCACGGAGCCACTAAGATATCTCCTTATCAGCTGGTATATGGTCACGAGGCAGTTTTGCCTTGGGAATTAAGGACGGGGTCAAGGCGTATATCGCTTCAAGATCAGTTGACGGCCGACGACTATTCCTTCCTCATGAAGGATGAACTCGATGACTCGGCGGGTCAGCGGTTAAGGGCCCTGATTAGCATCGAAGAAAATAAGAAAAGGGTGGCCAGATGGTATGACAAAAAGGTCAGAGTTAAACAATTCTCCCAAGGAGATTTGGTATGGAAGTTGGTGCTGTCGATAGGGTCTAAGGATCCCAAATTCGGTAAATGGTCGCCCACTTGGGAAGGGCCGTATAGAATCGGCCGGTGTGCTCCGGGAAATGCATATATTCTGGAAACTATTGAGGGGGAAGAATTCCCAAGAGCTTTAAATGGAAGATATCTGACGAGGTACTATCCAAGCATTTGGGTAGATGCATAACTTGCAGTAAGATATATCAAGACAACATGGCCGACTCCTATCGGCTTTTGTCTACATAGCCGATGTAAAAATGAAATCGCCTTAAGGAGGAAACATTTTGGTTTGGTCTGACCAATCCATTATTCGATGAAAACAACAGAGTATATGGCTGACATGGTACAAGTCGCCCTTAGAATAAAAAGTACCAATATATCTATTGATTACGCTTTCTCTTGATTTTTCTCTCAATCCGGCCCAGTTTTATCAGAAGGCAGGTGGTCTGCTCCTTCAGATTCTCCATGGTGGCTTCAGTCTCGTACTTATAGAGAGAAGGAGGTAAAGAGATAATAGGGCACGTCATATCAGAGTAAAAGCGTTCATAAATGCGAAGTGCCAAAGGAAGCGGTCCAAGATCGAATCGGCGCATCAACATTAAAGGAGCATTAAATGTTTACAAGATTCTTTACAACCCAAGGAGGGCATCTATAGTCGCAATAGCTCGCTGCCTAATCTGATCGGCCGAGTCTAATACTCTTTGATCGTCGTCGGCCGATCCGGGAATTTCAGGCATACGGCGATGAAGTCTTATCGCTTCACAGGCCAGGTTCTGTCTTTCTTGTTTCAGCCCGGCGATGACGGTTGGAAGCTCTTGAAGTTTCTTTTCTTCAGCAGCTATGTCTTTAGTTACCTGCTCCATCTCTTTGGCTAGCTCTGCTCTCCTCCGTTTGAGGCAATCTATTGTGCCGACGATATCCGGGCGGGAGCTCTCGAGGAAGTTGATCCGTTGGTGTACTTCTTGGGCTCGGTGTTTGTAGGAATCGGCTTCCTCCCGGGTCTTTGCTAGCTGGGCACGATCGGCCACATGACGCAGAGCCCTGAACACCGGAATCTGCATCCATTCTATGAATGCAGCAGGGTGTAGAGTCTTTGTCGCTTCCTCTGGAATTCAGCCCCTGATGTCATTAAGAAGCCGCCGAATCGGCAAAGCATCTTCCACTAATCGGCCGATATCATCTTGGAGGAGGACCCGCATGCTCTCGAGCTTGGCGCGGACATCATCAAAAATTGAGCTCGATGGAGCTTGGCGTGAAGCGACTTCTTCATCATCAGGCAAGGAAACCGCGAAGGAGAAAAGGCTGTTATTGGGAGTGTCTTGTTCCTGCGGAAGAATAAAGACAAGGATTAGCAAGCAGTAAAAGGGGATCGGTCGATTCCGGTGATAAGTTTATTACCTCCTTGAAGCGGATCTCTCTTGCTTGCGCCGATGGAAGTGCCTCCCTCATTTCAGGAACCGGTGCGATCGGCTCATCAGAAGAAGAGGACTCAACCACTATCAATGCTCTGCTTGGGCCAGCTTCCTGAAAAGGTATGGGAAATAGATTCTATGAGTATACTGTGGATAATTGAATATGATGATATAAGATATTTGCCATACCTCTGTGAGTCTTCTGGCCGATGTTTGTTGAGGGGGTACAGTCAACGCGCCCAGATCGGTCTGCATCAGAATCGGTTAGTTTTCTGAATATCAAGAAATTGAGTTAAGAGATTATCTACCTCGATGAGAAGGGTCGCTGGTGTTTCGGCTTCCGCTCGGGATGTGGCCGATTGCTGTGGGGATTGTGCTGGGGCGGTCTGTGCAGCCTGGCAGAAGGGAGAAGTTAATATTGATAGAGTATTTAAAGATATCCGAAGTGTGCGAGGTTACCTGAACAGCTTCCACCAGCAGCGATGCCGCGGACGCTCTGACTTCTGCGACAGTTTGGGGGTCGACCATCTCGGTAGTCGGTAAGGCTGGAGGAGTTGGGGTTTCAGCCGATACTACCGCCGATCGGTCAGTCGGTCCTATGCGGGCACGCACTCGACGACTTGTTTTCTTCAAGGTTGGCTTTTTCGGCGTTTGTTTCCATCGGCCGCTAGTGATGTCTTTGATGGTCGAAGCGTGATAGCCGATGAGTGGATATGATGTATATGGACGATCGCTCTCTATCGGCCTGCCGCTTCGGCTCCGCATCGGAGGAACTTGGCTTTCAGGCTGAAGAGATAAACACAAGTTAACGGTAAGATTGTAGCATGGAAAGAGACAATATTGAAATCGGCTGGGAGAAAGGTCATACCGCTGCACTTGAATCGATATTTTCTGGGTCCAGACTATTGCAATATGTTGATGGAGATAGATAGAAGAGGTATTGCTTCCATTCTGCCCACCACAGTTTGAATTGTTGGACGGCAAAAGAGGCCACCGTCCAGTTGTTCAGGTCGATAGTGCTAGAGTCTGGTACTAAGTTGCACAGCCAATTGTAGTCAAGGCTCTTGGTCAGTTCATCTCGAAATTTTGCTTGACCGGCAAAGTAAACCTGAATCGGCAGTTGACCAAAGCCCAGTTGCCTTGCTGCGGCCGATGGATTATAAAACTCATAGGTGAGGGAATCCTTTCCAGAAAAGAAATTGGCCAGTAAAATCTCTGGCTTGATCAGGATATCCATAAGATTACTATCAAAGGTATGAGAGGATGAATCGTAGCAGACGGGAAACTCGAAAATCGGCCCTACTGTCTGATATGGATACCAACTGATAGTTTCTTCACTGAAGCCGTTGTAGAAGCATCTGAAGTATTCGGCCGTTCGGGTGGCAGTGAATTGACAGCTAGGGAAGGCCGATGCCGCTTCTCCAAAAGATGTACAGCGTCGTCGAATGGTGGAGTTTTCCTCTGACTCAATGTTGGGAAAAGTCTTGGTCTCTATTTGTTGCTAGGAGACCTTGCTCATATATAAGTTGAGCCAGAGGGTGATAAACCACCAGGGACCATCGGGATTGCCAATCGGCTCCCCTTTGGACAGTCTGACGCCGATTTGGTGCATCATATGATAGGCCGATCCTAACAGATGCTTCCCAAGGGGGACGGCCGATCCTAGTGACAGAGCTTCTGCCAGAGCTTGGGTATTAGATGAAGGACCAACTGCTCTGCCGCAGAAAAAATGTTTCTCTAGCCACATCATCAGAAATGCAGTATGTTCTCTCTCTGAAATTGTCCCAGTCCTCATATTCTTGCTGATATACCCCTTCCATCCGCCGATTCCTTTTGTTTCTAATCGATGAGATGGTTTAATCAGATAATCAAAGGGGGTGTCAGAAGAGGAGATATCAAGGTCGGTCAACATCAGAACATCGGCCAAGGTTGGAGTCATGGGTCCGTGCTCAAAAAGGAACGCGTTGAGCGCGTCGGACCAGAAATAAGAGGCCGCTATTACTAAGGGCTCATTTTTCTCCATTTGGGACAGAGAGAGATCAATGCATTGGCCGATTTCAGTTCATCCCACTGAACTACTCTATGGTACCATTCTTCCCAGCCAGGGGTCTCATTTGGCCAAGACCTAAAGGCACCTGCCCACTGACATAAATCCATGGGCGATTGTTTGAACGGAATTCTGTGGGTCTCTAGGTTGATCAAATCGGTTGGATCTGGATTCCCCATAGGACCTAAGCAGATGAGTTCGGAGGATTTGGAAAGGGGAATAGTAATCTGGTGCCTAAATGCCTAAAAAAGAGGGGGGAAAAAGGAAAAAGCTGAGAATGGATCTAGAAAATACTTGAGCCGTAAAAGAATAAAAGAGGAAAGTTTCGGATGATTACCTCCGGGATGAAGCTCATCGTCGCCGATGGAGCTGCCAGTGGAGCCGCCGATGGGGACGCCGTCGCCGAGGGGGTTGCCGATGGAACCTCCGTGGTTAGAGAAGTTGCTGATGGCGCCGCCATTGGAAGGGTGGAACAGGTCGCAGGCAAGATTGCTGGGAGGAGCGGTTAGAGATCGAGAGGACACAGGAAGAAGATGAACAGTGGTTCGCTGGAGGAGATTACCAGGCTCGTGGAGAAAAGAAGGTGGAGGATGCCGGTACTTAAAGACACTCCGAAAGAGAAAGGGCAAAAACGGGATTTTTACCGTGCCGTCTACACGAATTCCAGGGGAACAGTTGTCTCGAGCGCCCGGTCCGAGAAAATTGCAATCATTATGTAGAAGACCGCGAAACGGAAGGAGATTTTTACTGCGCCCGTTTCGGAGAAAAAGATTAAAGAAAAGAGTTTCGAAGTAAAAATTATGTTTTACTCCGAAACTGGGGGCATGTGTTGACGCCAGATTTTGACACGTGTTGAATCGGCGTCAGGAGAAGAGATTGGCCGATGCGGCAGATCTAAAGGCTACAATAAAGAATCGGCCGATTGAGGTTACAGTTGGAAATCGGCCGATTGGCGACGCAACTTGCGCCAACAGATAAGGGGAGACTATTGGAACCACAACAGAGGATCCTGGTCAAAAGTGGCCTAATGTTGGTCAACGGAGCGATGCTGATTCGGTCGAGAAGCAATGGAAAGAGTCCTGATTGGATTAGGAGATGGCGACGGAACATTTTGTGGGAGTCCGTTTCCTTTATAAAAATATTATAGATATAGTAGTTTTTCGGTTTAAAATAAGATTGTAACAAGTTGTAATTGATCAGGAGTCCTGGTTCTAGGGTATAAATAGGAGTCGTCAGGGCTTTGTAAAAAAAAAGAACACAATCAATCAACAAAACACATCTACTTTTTTCATAGTACTTTACTTTCAAGTCGGCGACTTCGCCAATACTTTTTCTTCTTTCACGAGTTCGTACGGATTGGCAGGGCTGCATCGACTCGATCTCCGGCCAATTGGTAGGTTCCGCTTATCGAATAACATCTGAGCTTTAACCTCGGGCGCATCGCTGTGGTTTCGTTTGGATTTATTCACCAGTTTTCGATATTTACTAGAATTATAGGTTTGACCTGTTGTTCTAGTATTATCACTAGTTATCCAGCTTGAGATTAGAACTATCGGCTTTATCATCGCTCTTCCTTGTTCATCGTCATATAGCCGATTAGATCTATTTCAAGTGTTGCATCTGTAATAATTATTTAAGTCGCTCTAGCAGTTTTCTTTGCAATTATTACGTGATTATCAGCTGATCCATAGCCGGTCATCTTCATAGCAAATCGGCCGATTCGCCGACGCGCTCTTCGGGACAGATCGGAACCCCAGCCGATCGGAACGCCCGGAATTTAATACTCTTATTTCCTTGTCAATCAACAGGTCAGATTGACTGGTACGCCGCGCGAACCGCACCAGGGCAATAACCCGAACAGGAGCTAAGCAGATTCTCCCGGGTCGTGTGTCCGACGCTGAAGACCATCGGCCGATTCCTGACCGATTTTTAGCGCCAACAATATCAAACATAGCGTATATCTAGATGCATAATAAAAATTATATATGAGTGCGTTTGGATCTTTAGCCAAGTCTAGCTCTAGCTTGTTTGGGCAAACTATCTCATTTGAGCTAGGCAAGGCTTGCTCGTTTGTGGTGTATGGTGTCGTTTAGCCAGGAAGGTAGCTATGCATTGGTTGCTTCGCGAGCGTGATTCTTGCCAACGACAGCGAGTTGTTTTGGCTCTCCTCTTGGGCAAGATTTTCCTAGCCCGTGGAGGCTGGTTTGCCTCTAAAAGCTAGGACTTTTGTGCAGTTCCAAGCAGGGACGGTCCCAATGATTCAAGGGTATTCAGTTGAATATCCATTAATTTTAACAAAAAAATTATATATAGAGTATATACTGTGTATATGATTCAAAAATAGAAGTAACAGAATAAAATAGACTCCTGAGCTTCAATCCTTCCTTTAGTAAAAAAAAAAAACTCAGCAGCCCACCTCCCATCTCCCCACGGTCGATCCACACGTGACCCAAAATCGGCAACCAGATCTGATCCAGATCGGCGCCCCTCCCGTCTCTCGATTCCCCCCATGTCGTCTGGCTGTATCGCCTTAGCCGCCTATCACCACGCCACTAGGCTTGCCCGCCGCCTTGCACCCCGGCCGACCAACCGTCTCACCCCCAGCGCCCGACCGCCTATCGCCCATCACCCCTGGGGCCCACGTGTGTCGCACCTCACTCGCGCAGGGGCCAGGCTTCGGTTGCTTGCGGCCTTCGGCCTGCCGCAAGCCCACACCGCATAGGGGCACCGCCGCCGCGGCGCGCAGAGGGCAGCCTGAGCTTGGGCAGGGGTGCCGCTGCACCGTCGTCGCGACGTGCATTGAAATTCGATCTAGTGAAATGAACCAAGTGAGGATTGATAAATTTGTCCATCATGAAAATGTGTCATTGCAACTTGTGATTACTTATGAGTTTATGAAAAGTTAGCAGCAATTATATGCTATTAATATGTACTTTGGACTGTTAAAAAAATTTATATCCTTTGAAATGTTGAATATTCACCTTCTAAATCCTGAGTCCGCCTCTGGTTCCAAGTATCAAATCTTATGAAGATAGTGTAGAAAAGTTAAAATGATATATAATTTGTAACGAGGAAGTATACAGGAGAGGGAGAGCGTAGAGAAGAGTTTATATCCGTGACGTGTCAAATTCGCTGCCCCTGCTGCAACATGGCTGCTGCTAGGCTGTACGAATTCAACGCACGGTCTGCCTGGGGACCGGAGGTTGCAATTGCAAGTTTGCAACTTGTAGGCTGCTGGCAGGAGGCAGGCGAGCAAAGCTTGCTTCGCCGGTGCACCCTGTCGGGACACAGGGACAGCCCGGCCGGCCAGGGCCACCCGCTCAACCAACCCACCAGGGACACCCCCGAGCGGAATAAATACGCGGCGGCGCCACGCCTCGCTCCGGCCGCCGGGGCCCGCCCCACGTGCGGTGCGCACGCCGGCTGGACGAGACAGCGGCGCGTGCGGTGCACGGGGGTCTCTCGGGATTGATCCCTGACGCTGCACCTGCACGACGCGACGAGATGCCCGATCCCGGCGGCAGGCCGGCCTCGCGCCCCGTCCGCCCCCCGGTGGACGGTGGTCCGCCACCCAACCAACCGGGCGGCGCTCCTATTACGCCATGCCGAAGAGAAGGAACGGAAGCAGCGACGGCAAGAAGCATGCGCTGTCTGGCGTTGAACTGGTCGTTCCCGTTGTTGGATGATTGCTACTCCCTCCGCAGTGGCGGAGCTTGCAGTAAATACAATAGGGCGATCGCTACAGTACGTCGTGCCTAGTGCCAGTACTGACATCTGCTCTAAATAAAAATTATACAAATTAGAAAATAGATGAATTATTAGGGAAGCAACTCTTGAGGTTTAGACTTTAGAAGCAAGAAAGAAAAATAAAGAAGCAAATCTGAACTATAGTAGACAAGCAGATAAAACTGATGGAGTGATGATTAACTAATTGGTACTAATATGAACCGCACTGGTGTGGAGTAGTACTAATATCCAAACAAAGCAAATGAACTACTTGAAAGTAAAATATATAGGGGAATATACATGCATGCAAGCATGCAGATGTGCAAAAGTAGTATGTATATGCAGTAGATATAGACCACAATCCTTTATTCTTTATGCATGAGCGCGTCACATAGATACATGCTTCGAACACAAATCGTTGTTCTGTAGACCCTCTAAAAATTTATCCACGATAAGGGGGGCCGGAGCCCATTATGGTCCCAAGGAGCCTCCGCAAGTGTCCCTTCATTTTAAATTATTAATCGTTTCAACTTATATAGTTTTTACATACATTTATATATGCATTTATATATATTTATATCCAGATGCATAGCAAAATAAATAATTAAGAAAAATTAAAACAACTAATAATAGGGACGCGTGCCGACTGATTCTCGTAAGCCCGTGCTCACGCCGAAGGCGACGCGGAAGACGACGGGCAGGAGATACGGGGGATTCGATCCGTCGGCTGATTAGGAGAGCTACCCGGTAACAGTACGCACTTTATTATACTCCGGTTACCTAATCTTTGCAAGCTCACTAACAAGACGGTCGGGCGCCGGCTTCTAACACTAACCTATCAAAACTGAGATGTTTTATAACCTACGTATCGTATTCGGATTGGTGTGTTCCACTACAAGAAACTTATAACCGATTAAATCGTGCTCAGTTCACACACACGCATATTAACTGAAAAATAGATCTAAATGTTTATGATGATATCGACTGGTTTGATGGTTCAGCTCAACTACCCAAAACATCAATTATCTTCAGCTACAGGAGTATCCTCTAAATTACAAAGCCTGCGTGAATAATCAGTTGATGAAGTTTTAACCCTAACCGTATTTCCTCTTCATGGCTTGGGTTGCCGGTTTGTTACCGACAACAACAATTGTACTCCCTCCGTCCTGAAATACAAAACATTGAAGGCTTTAAAATTTGTACCTAAATATAAGGCGGCATCCTAGGTGTTTTGGAAAGTAATTATTCCTAGTCGGCCATAAATCAGCAAAATTACAAACCAAACAAGACATTAAATAGGGGGTACATGTGTCATTTTCTCATCTCCTTAGTCTGTTATGGAAATGCAGGAAATGCAGGATGCTCTACATTACAGGACGGAGGGAGTATATGACTGGCAATGCATGAAAAAAAAAACACTACCTTAAATACAAAGAGTTAAAAGTATTTTCCTAAGATCAAAAAATGCATAGCTGGTGCTTTGAACTTGTTTGGCAGCTTGAGGGTGCGTGTCACTTGACTCGTCATTCTCGTCACTACCGCTCCCAACATGCATGACGGTCAATAAACAAATAAAATGCCTTGTTATTTGAATGGTGGAAGAGCATAAAGTGTTGATTACAATTACAAAATCCGACGCTTTCTGAACAAAATATGACTCGCCGTGCCGGTGGTGGTAGGTTTCTGCTGGTTGGGCCTCATTCCTCCTGAGCTCCTGATGTCTCGCCGTGCCGGTGGTGGTAGGTTTCTGCTGGCGGATCAGGACAGGATCGGAGCTGTCCGAGTGTCTGACCATCCGTGCGGACCAATTAATCAGGCGGCAGCATGGCCGTCCGCCGAACCGAAAATCCTTGACTTTCAGTAAAGAAGAGAAAACGACCACAGAAAGGATCGACAATTTAATGAATGGCTGGTTCTTCCTTATGAAAGATCATCGCTTCCCCCCATCAAAAGAAAAAGATCATCGCTTCTCAGTTCTCACCCTTTTTAGATTCCAGGTTCAACGTATAGAACCTTGCACAAAGACATATTCAACCTCCATAAAAGTTCAGAAAAAGCAGCAGCAAAGATAGATTACACCTTTGGCGAGCCTGTGTGGACATCACCTCTTTCTATCACCTTAAAAATCTCAGGACTCAAATCAAGGACGCGGAAAGATGAACCAACCGGCAACTACTAACCACCCGTGGTCGCAATCCATCATCGTACAACTCTAGATCTATACTGACCAAGGTTGTTGCGCTGTGAAGCATTGAAGATTTCGGGGTGGCTTTTCAACGACCTCGCAGCTGGGCTTTTCAACGACCTTGCAGCAGATTTAAGTCGGTCCAGATGTTGCCTGGAAGGTTTTGACACCCAAAGGCTACTACTCCGACTCTGATGAGGTCAGCTGCCTTAGGTTGAACTTTGCGAGCTCTTTGTATCTTTCGACGACTCCAATCATGCATATGGTCTGCTCAAGTTTCAAACATAGTCCATCAAAACTTGAACTGCAATCAGCTTCAAGAAAACTCATGATAGCACGTAGATATGACTAGATGAACTATGCAGAACAGAATAATTAAGAAAGCAAGAAGATAGTATTAGAATGGGCCATGAATAAATTATGTACCATGTGCACTTGGAAAAATGTGTTGGCAAGACATTCGGTTCAGGAGATACAAGTTTGTCAGTTTGTATTAAAATTTGGTCATTGCCTGTAGTGATAAAGGAGCTTACTTGTCATATGCATGCCCACATACGCGTGCTATATAAATGGCAGTGCTGCTTGCAACACACTGATCAAGAGAAGCGTTTGGTCAGTTCTAAATGACAAACTCACTCTGCCATCCTCAACATTTTCAGTAAGAATGGTTACACATTACATTAATTTTGGAGCAACCATGACAACAGTTTTTGTACAGTTTTTTATCAGATTGAGCTGAGTGCATTAAATGGGATCTAAGTGGGACTACTACAACTAAATAAGATGTTACCGAGCAACTAATCCAAATGTGTAATAATGTTAGTCCTTTAGCATTAACCTGCCACACAGCGCTTTAACTGTCCATGTATTTGACAGTCAAAGTCAGATTTTGACATTTGCAGAAAAAATGTTGGAGCTTAGCATGCCTTCCAGAATAAAGTCTAAAACTACAATGTGCTCTCATTAAATTGTATGATATGATTAGGTCATAGAATCTTTAAACTTTGACCTGCCCAAGGTCCATTTGTACTGGTGCCCTGCACCCTCTCCTTCACGGCGATGCCAGGTGGGGATCCCCGGTCGCCTTTTTAAAAAGAGAAGAGGCTACAAATGGCCAGTAGGGTCTGAACTCGGTACAATCATGTGCAGCTAAAACAAGGGCGCTAAAAAACATACCTAGGGACCTTGTACACCCCACCCCCCTACACACCCCACACACAAAATAATCTAATGCAACCAGGTATTTCCAAGAAAATATTTTCAGAACTCAAATAAAATCTGCGCCAAAGAAAATTATGCTAGAAAAGGACGAAAGGCAATATTTGAAATTCAAAAATTAATGAGACATCCTAATAAAACATGAGGTGAAACGAGTAACTGCAGAATTTGACATAGCATTTCTCTTTATTTGATGGAGGATTCATCCCTCTGTTACTACCTGCACATCACCGCAGCCTCTAGCACTAGAAATGAGGCATAATGTATCACTCCAACTGTACTGCAAATAAAAGCATTTACCTTCGCAATCTGGACAACAATAGTTTTGTCCAGGTTTTTCAGGTCAACTTTGTGAGGTTGTGGTACAGATTTCGCTACTGCATTTATAATTTTCATTCTATCAATTCCTGTGTTTGACCTTGCTTCGTATAACACTGCAAACTGCAAGATTAAAGCTGAATTAAAGAGAACAAATACTTGTCCAGAAAAGATGCAGTATGGGAGCTACAGTTTGTGGTCATGTTTTATGTACTTCCTTGGCTGAGAAGGCACAGAAAAATATGGCCAGGTAATGCATATTTAAGGATTCATGACATTTATAAACTGATTTACTGCACCAAATCCAACTTATCTTAGTAGCATTGCCACAGCAAAATGAAAAGTGCACTTAATACGCCATTCATAAACATGAAGACATGATCTAACAAACTCCACAAAAGTCGATCATCAGTACCAGGAAAAGTAAAATAACTTTCCTCCAAATTTCAGATCCAGCTACCATGGGCTAAACTATATCATTCAAAGTCCAAAATCTGTCTTGACCTAATTTTTTTTAATACAATGAACAAAACAATTGATGCTAGGACATGAACATAAACAGTAGCCAGTTGGCAGTAAAATTAGTTGGAACCTGATAATTCATTCTTGAAACAACTACATTAGACATCTTCTACGAATAGAAATGTAAGATTGTGTATAATGCGTGGGATGTATTGCATTGAGCCCCTTGGGCGGTATATATGGAGTACAGAGACTTGGGGGGTAAGGCACCTCCCCGATACATATGGCAGTCCGGGATTACATATCCTAACCTACCAAATATACTCTAACATCCCCCCGTAGTCGTAGCGGTAGCAACACGAACGGACAGACAGGAGAACAATGGAGTCAATCCCCCGCAGTCGGAACACCGGTGCGAATGCTTCGACTGGAGTAGCTCATGCAGATGATAGCCCTTTAGTGCCGAAGTAGCCAAGGTCGAGGTGGACGTGGTCGAAGCCGTGGAGGAGGGCGCAGGTCCGAAGCGTCAACAGAGGCATGCGAGTACACAAAATCAGCAGCTTCTTGCCGAGAATAGCTGCAGGACGGTAAGCAGCGGATGGCGATGGTAGATGAGGCAGCTGAAAAGCGCTCGTGCGTCTTCCTTCAGCAACATCGGCGGCGGTGTCCACGCGAAAATGGCAGTAGGCGTGAAGTCGGACAGGAGACTAACATGACGGCGATCAGCAGCATGGGTGGCGCCACCGCCTGTAAAGGCGACGACACCGGTGATGGCTTGATCATGAGCATCGATGCTGCAGCCTTTGAGGGCGCGCAACGACAACCTTATCCTCAGGAGTGGCGACGATGAAGCGATGACGAACAGCAGGGCGACACAACCCGATCTCTGATCGGGAAAAAGAAAAATAGCAGCAACAAGAAGCCCGCGGGTACAATTTCGGGTGCACCTAGTGATGCCCCCCAACCTTATCCTCATCCGCCCGTCGGCCAAAGGACACAAAGGGAGAGAGAGGCAAAGCAGAGGGGCAAGACCCGCCCGCGAGCGAATTCGACCAGGCGGGGTGCAGCCCGAGCGGCGTCCTCCTGGCCCCATGAGCCGCCCCCGCAGCTACGTCCTTGCGCGCATGGCGGCGGCGGAAGCGGCGCTGAGGACGAAGGGGACGGCACCTGACAGCGCGGAGGAGAGAGCCGGCGAGGGAAGGGCGGAGCTTCCACGGCGCGGCGGCCCGCCACCGATGGCGGAGAAGCGGCGCGGTGGAGTGGGGCCAAGCGGGTTGCCGCATCCAGGCGACGACGACATCAGGCGGTGTAGCCGGGGCGCTGCCCCCGCGGCTCCAACAGCAACCGGAGGCAGCGCGGCCGTCAGGCGCCCCCAATGGTGGGGTGGCGGCTCGGCACCCCCACGGTGCACCACCGCAGCCGCACACTCGCGCTCAAGGGCAGCGGTGGTGGCGGCGTTGGAGGAGTAGATGGGGGGTGCCAGGCCTGAGACACGATAGGGGCGGCGAAGACGGCGGCGATCGCGGCGGATCCTGGCGGCGAAGGAAGAGGTAGGTCCCCTGCTGCTACTTGACCACGACGGCGCGGCGGATCAGATGCATTGGCCACGCATCCTACGAGGGCGCTGCCCCCGGCGGAGATCGATCTCCCCGGGGGCGGCGCGCGGCTACGGAAGCGGAGGCCTAGGGTTTGTAACCTAGTCTCGGCTGCGGAAGCGGAGGCCTAGGGTTTGTAACCTAGTCTCGTGATACCATGTAAGATTGTGTATAATGCGTGGGATGTATTGCATTGAACCCCTATATGGAGTACAGAGACTTGGGGGGTAAGGCACCTCCCCGATACATATGGCAAAGTACTTTTCAACAAGGGGAATAATTGCTTTTGTTATTTCCTCTTCAGATGCATAGCATGCCACCTCAGCAGGCAAAACTCGTAGAATAAATCTGGTATGCATTCAAAAGGGGAGTCTCTAAGCGCAAAAACAACTGAACAATCCATGCCAGCAAAGAAAAACTACATCTTAAAGTATGAGACTTAATGATCACAGAGGGACATAGGTTGCAATATCACCATATCAGAACCTTGACATATGTTTACGAGTTGAAGCAGCTGATGACATCATGTTTTGTACAATTTCAACTGGACCAGGGTCGTCTGCTCTTTTATGCATTTGAATGAATATGCAACCATTGCAGCCTGACTCAAGGCTTGCAAAGAGCCTCTGTTCATAATACAAAAAATGGCATCATATTAGTTAGCATACAATGTCATAAACCATTCTAGAATAAAAACAACACATAAAGTTTAGTCGGTTTGTGTTGGTTTTGCATATTCGGAATTGTCAGAAAGATTTCCAAATAGAACTGAATAAATGAAATGCACATGCAGGTAAGACCCTGGATAACACCTCAGCCAGACAAATTGTTGCTAAAAAAAGTGTGGTGCAGTACACATTTCTACCATTTGATTAGCCAAGTTTTCCTACAAGATCTTTTGCCCGCAATAAATTGCTTAGGCAGTGTATTTAACTACTTATACATGAGCTCCAAGTGATGTTGTAACAAGATTGAATCTAGTATCAAGTGAGTAGTCAGATACAAAAGTAATCAACCTCCAAAGTCGGTTCTTGCCTGAAACAATTTTAGCCTGCACAAGCTAAATTTCAAATTCAAAACTGAGCTAGAAAAGGTTACTAAGCAGGAGAATACTTGAACTGCAACATATATGGACTAGTCCATAACAGAGAGGAGCACGGCAACATATATCATAAACTGTAATTACAACCAGAAAGCAAACATACCTTTTTCCTGTCTCCCAGTTCTTTCAAGTCCTCATCAATTAAATCATCAATGTTTCTTTCACTGGACTCTTTTGGTTTATCAGTGGATTCTTTTGGTTTATCAGTGGACTCCTTTGGTTCATCAGCGGACACCTTTGGTTCATCAGCGGACTCCTTTTGTTCTATCTGTTCAGGAACTGGAGGGTCTTCCACACGTTGCTTCTTTTCTTTTGGTTCAGCGGTGTCTGCTTGTTCCTCATCATCCTTACTGGCAGGAACAGAGGTGTTAAGTACCTCCTGTGGCTGCTCAGCTGGAGCAGTTTCACCTTTCCCCACATCATTTCCATTCCCATTGTCATTCCCATTCCCATTGTCAGCTTCCTCATCGGAATGGTCTTCATCCTCATCATCTGAGGAATCAGAGTCCTCAAACTTTATCTTTTTGTTCAGTGGCTTGTCAGGAATGCCTTTGGGTTTCTCATCTGATCCTTTCCCATCCACCATGTCTTCGTAGAACTGCAGAAACAACAACCGAGTCCAAAGCATAATAAGCCAGAAGCATATTAGCAAGATTGATAGTACAAATCAAAGCAACTAGAAAAGCGATGCCATTTCCCTGGACAGGTAAGTGTGGTAACAGAACTTGTCATAACAAGTCATAGTGGCCAGCAGTTACATCACAATGCACAACTTACACCTATTATTGTATAAACCAGGCATAGCCATTTTCGTTAAGTGCACATAACACCCTACTAGTGCCACAACAGAGTATCCAATTGCAACCAACAAACAATCTAAAATTCCAGGAGCTAAGGTACCGATTTCCAACATTGTCCACTTTCCTCATTTCGGGCTTTCAGCCAGCCAAACTAAAATGTGGACAGCAACTCAGGAAGACATCCAACACATGAAATGTGTCGCCACAGGAACACCAATCACCACATAGTGCCTACGCCCAAGCAATCGAATAGGCCGTCAGCAAGTACACGTTAGCAGGAACGCCGGCACCGAACCCGCCGACGAGTCCGCGGCAACTCACAGTGCCCTCAACCTGACCGGGCTGGCGCGGGTAATGCGACAAACACCTAGCGTGCGCGCGTCGCCCGTGCCCGGACCTAAGAAGGGCAAGCCACTACACGCCGGCCAAGGACCAAGCATGGTGAAGCGCAGGAGTCGTAGGGAGTTGCTTACGGAGTTGAGGAGCGACAGGGCCTCGCGGGTGGCCTGGCGCTCGCGGCCGCCGTCGCAGGTGATGAAGAAGCCCTGCACACCGGGGCGGAGCGGGTAGCCCCCTTCCGCACCGGCTTCCCGTGGGGGAGGAACTTGCGCTTCCTCCCACCACCCTTGGCGCCGCCGCCCGGGTTCCCCTTGCCCTCGCCGCCGGGGGCCATCTCTTCTCTAGGGTATCTTCAGGTCTGCGGAGGTTTTGGGATGCCCGGTGCTGGTGAACCGTCCGATCGCATTTTTTTGGGTTTCGGCCGGTTTCAACCCAAAATATTTAAATTCAGTTAAATAATATCACAATTTGTCTGTAACTAGGCTTTTTCTCAATCAAACACAAAGTTTGAATAGGCACGATTATAGGAACACCGAACACCCTTGCAGAACTCAAAGTTTTGTGAAATCTGAAACGTTCCATCACCATCAGAAACATAACACCTGAAGAACAGACGCTAGGTGACACAACTTGCCCGCCAACTATTCAGCTCCCAATGAGGTTCTCATCTAAGCATAATATCGGGTTCTACACAAAATCTTCGGTTCTACATAAGCACATCACCCCTAAAACACAAAGAGAGATCATTCCACATCTAGCAAAGAAGCGATCTGGGCGCCGCAAAGTAACTCGTAGCATGCAGGTCTCTATAGCTCGGTTTTACCGCCCAGCGGGACCAACAAGAACTCCCTGCGCGGTGCCTTCCTTCCTCCCGGCTTCCTTGGCATCGTTGCCGGCCTTACGAATCCTGATCTTGTACTTGAGCTCGAACTCGGTGATCTCCTTCTTCTTCCTCTCCAGCGCCTCGTGCATGCGGGCGATCACCTCCTCGAGGCCCTCCTTGTTGCGCTTCACCGCGGGCAGGGCCTCCTTGATGGTCCTCTCCACCAGGACGCCGCCGATCATCCTGTAGCAGCGCCTCGAGGGGTCCAGCGGCTCGATCGCGCCGATCACGAGGGAGTGCTCGCTGACCTCCATCTCCAGCTCCGTGATCTTGGTGTAGAGCTGGTTCATTTCCGTGCGCATGCTGGCATAGGTGTTGGCAATTACTTGCTCGTTTATGGCTTCTTTGCCGTCACCGCCTGCTTTGCTTGCCATTCTCCTTGTGATGCAGCTAAGCGGAGAAGGATATCACAAAAGTTTAACCTGCAGACAGAAATGATGAAGGTCAAAGATTTGCTCCCAAAGAAATTGTTCAAAAACAGTCTGCGTACGAGTTTGGTTAAGAAAAAAAGCTTACATTTCATTGGAATATCCAAACCTGTCTGAGCTTCGCAAATTCCCTTAAGAAAAATCGCTTTCTACATCACTTGGTCAAGACACAAAAGTGTGCACCGTGGAGATACACTTTCGCCCTAAAAACTAGGAAAGTCAGTACCTCACAAAGTCACAATTACCAGTAAGGCAGTCACTAGCAGTGCTATATTGCTGCAGGAGAGTGGCAGCCTCTTCTGCAAGAAACAAAATCTGTAAAAGATCTGCCTGTAACCGCAAACAAAATCCAAGAACTCTTTCGAGACTACAATAGCAATTTGGATAACAAAAGCTGATAGTTGTTCAGTAAGAAGGGGACATCACTACACAAGTCCCCCATTCTCTGCATATGCCTAAGACTTCTTACCACACTCAAAATGTCCTTTTCGCCTACTGTTTGATGCGGAAAATTGCACGAGAAAGGTGATGCCACCCTGAGTCATTTTTGCATGCTTGTTAGATGAGGCACTCCCCTTGCCATACTATCCACTCATCAAGGCCAGTGAACCATGACAACATGCTAGGTAACGACCCATGCCCATGAAATTCCAGGTTCCCGGATAACCATCTACCGGCAAGTGGCAACTAGAATTACGAGCAACAGCTCAGTTAACCTGACAGGAAGCAAGAATCTAGAGAAGAAATTCCAACAATCAGGCTACTGGACGAAGTGGGTGCGCGGATTGGAGTTCCCAGCCGAGAAGGAAAAACCTGGGGATTGGTAGAGCAAACTGACGGCGAAGAAGCCCATCTATCTGAGCCTGGATAGATCCCCGCCCCACCGCGCCAACGACGGGTGGATGGCTCCCCGTGGCAGGTGTGCCGTGACTCACTTCGGAGGAAGGCGCCGTGGGAGGAGTCGCTCGTGTCCGGCGGCTGGCGGCGGAAGGGGATAGTCTGGACTGGGCTGGTGGGGTTAGCCTGAAGCGAGAAGTTTTCAGGCTGTGGTGGGTGTGAGAGAGGACATGGTGGGTCTGTGGGTTGAATTTTGCCAGGCCGAGCCCATTTATAGACCTTCAAATATAATCATCATCTCATGGTGTCAAAAAAAGAAACATCCTTTTGAAAAAAAAATAGTTGTCTTACAAGACTGGTTTCAAGTTTCTTGATTCAGAACCTATCATGAAAAAAAAAGACTAAACCTCCTTGCGAAAATGGTTGTTCTCAAGGGCTGTGGTAGTGATGAATAGCGGTGTAACAAAAATATGGTGAGTGAAGCCTCCAAATCACTCGATTGTGGTAGCATTCTATTTTGAACTATAACACTAGCATGGGAACTACTTCAGGAGTTTGGAGCTAAATCTTGAATGTTGGAATAATGTTGCCTCATTTTGGCACGATTTAAATTGGGAAACCACGAAATTCTATTATAAAATTTAGTATGGTGCTTTGCGATGCATGCTTAAAAGTCAAAGCATGTCGAGATAACCTTATACAGAACATGCACATTTCAAGATATTATGCTAAAGTTGTTCAAATAGCCAACTAGTGCGTAGCTCAGGCCTCCTCCAACAGAGACATCTTAGCTAGTTCAAACGGAGGCACGTCAGCTTGGTACTGATGTGGAAGAAAGAGAATTAATGTAAGAAAGCTCCTGCACTAGCGCAGGGTTAAGCGCTCGGCTCATTTATATGCCTCGAGGCAAACGTGGTTCACATGATATGAGCACCTATTAGAACGCTCCAAAAATTAAAAACTACAACTTCTCACCCTGCGAATAAGAACGCCATGAAGTAAATAAACAAAACAACCTAATATCTAAACTCCGTTAATGTTAATATATACAGACTTTTGATGTGGATATGTCACGTGAGCTTAAGAACTATGGAGTAGGTAGCTCAGTGGCCGACCCAGGAATTGAAACTAGGGTATGTCTAGCAAAAAAAATTCAAAGCACTAGCCAAAAATTTTAGAGCAATGTTTCCGTTCTTCATAGCTAAACTTTCTAGTAACACACAACAACACACCAATTAATCACTACTGCTGATTGCAATTGGAGCAAAGGGAAAGAGCAGCAGTACGATTGTACGAACCAGTTGCGACGGGTGGAGGGCTGCAGTGGGCGACGACGGCGGAAGGTGACGGGCGGCCGCAGCAAGGCGCAGGCTGGACCGAGCGAACAGACTAGACGCGCCGGCAAGCCGCAGGCCACAGCCGCGCGGCGGGTGGAGCCGCCGGCCGCGCAAGGCGCAGGCGCGCTGCGCGAAGGGGCGGCAAGGCGGCGCCCGGCGAGGGGAGCCGGGTAGGGGAGGGTAGGGTGGGCGGCGGGCGATGGGTGGAGGGCGGAAGCGGAGCAGTGCGGTCGTCGGGGAGAGGCGGGCAGGTGCCAGGCTCGACCGTCAGGGTCGGTCGCGGGCCGGACGGGAGGTCAGCCGTCACCGCGTAGGAGCCGGAACTGGGCTTAGGATTCGCTGGTTGGGCCATTTGTTTGACTTGGGCTACAAATTCGAAGTACTAAAACTTGTTTGGGCTAAATTTTTAAGGTAGTTCTGGACCTACCTAGATTACTGCTGACACGGATTTTAGCCTATCCCTCTTTCCCAGTATATGTGAAATTGTATATAAATAATGTCAATGATAAAATTATTTTTAAATCTAAAAATAAATACTTTCTCATTATAATTTTACGTTGGCCATGAAATTGTATAGCCCTTGAAAGGATAAAAATATATACCGCTTACCCCAAAATATGGCTAGTGGACGGGAGCACACGGAGGATCGACAAACCATTTTACCCATGTCAACATATGCATGTGGACCAAAAAGTTCTCTAGCTGATTAAATAATGAGTTAATGAGAGAAATTAGCACATATACACGTGACACCTTGTTGATCAAATGAAAATGTAACAAAATGCATAAAGGAAAACAAGCAAGATGAAATGAGAAGACATCAGCTAAACTCACGCATGTCTATTTGTGAGACCAATAGTTTTTAGCCAATTAGTTGAGAATAAGCAAATGGAGCCCAAGATGTGTACATTTATTCAAATGCGTGTACACCGGCACATAATATTGATCATGTTTAGTGTGATAGAGAAAATTATAGCCTTGTATTGGCAAGGAAATTAAATGACGGGAGCTGAATGAATCATGTTTGCGTATGTGCAAACATTAAAATGTTTCTTTAGTGCTTATACAACGCAATCAAAATAGGAGTAGCGTCCATACGAATAAAATAACTAAAATATGTACGGTCAAGTTTCGTGCCTAACGAAAGGGCCTGCAGTTTAGTGGTTATAGGCATTTCGGGTCCTAAATTTGACTCTCCGTATGAATGAATCTTTTAGAATTTAATGGCGTTGTATTTTCAGTGGTAGACGACGTTTCCGTCAACAGCGAGACGCATGTGGCGATTTCGTCGAATTTGAGTATTTGCCAACTCGGTCTTTGAAGATGCTTATACAAGTAGGGTTTGCGTACGTGCGTTTATAGGGTTGAGTGTACGTGCGTTGTGAGTATCTGAGTTGTTGTACTTTAATTAAAAAAAAGTTTCGTCCCTCTGGGCTGATCAAAACTGACACGTACATCTGCCTCCGCGTAGAGCAAAATGTTACCTGTGGTAAACAAATCCAACTAAATTAATCAGTCAAAGATTATTAGCTTTTAGGCCCACAGCTCAACACCTGGAGCTTAACCATCTCCGGTTTAATAAAAGATACGGACGTACGGACCATGGTATTGAAAGATATCCACACAAATAACTGATAGGAACATGGATACATGCTTCAAATGAAAATCCGCCATGCACTCGTACCATTCAGTGTCGGTTATGAATTTAAATATTAGAGAAAGAACATCGTCTAAGAGCATATTGTATTCTCGCCCAATAGATGTGCTCTCTTTTGGGTAATATGTAAATCAATAAATATCTAAAATGCTAAGGATGAAATAGGCTCCGTTGCTGATTGGAGTTATCCTGCTAGCAAGATAAATAAAGAAGTGGTTAGACTTTATGCATGCCATGATCAAAACAAATATGGATATATAAATAAAGTATCCTTCTCCAAAGTACACTACGTGCTCACATACTATAGTGCTAGTGGTAAAATAGATAACAATATATAATCATGAGTGTGTCAGCGTAAAATTGGAATCGCTAATACATCTAAACATGTGTAAAATTATTGACCATGCTCCATAAATGGATGGACATCATGTCATTAAGTCGTCATCCGGTAGACATTCATCACTACGGCAGGAAGATTGAAGAATTTTTTGGGTAGTCATGTAATAGGCAGCCATATGATGTAATCTTTTGTTTACGTACTCATGTTGGAATTCTTAATCAAGTGTGTTCTCTACAGAAATGTAATCAACATAATTTTTATGTAAATATAAGAGTTATGAAAGTATGAACCCGCAATACCTGAATTTATTTACACTGTTCTTTTTAAGTTAACTAAAATTAAATTTATCTCTGCTGACGTGGAATTGGCCGTCCGAACGGCCGCCCGTTTCCCGGGCATCAGTTACCCTTTGGACCCGTCAAGCTGTCCCAACTGTTGGACACGATCTTACGATGCCACCCTACCGACAACATCTACCATCCTCGTTGCCTCTATGCTAACATCCGCTTTACTAATAGCAAAATGTGGACAGAGATAAGTTCACGTGTTTCGAGTCCAGGGTGTAAGAAGCTCAAGCTCGGATCAACACGTTCGATGCCTCCTCGTTTGGGTGGAAAAGGAATTTTCTCAACATGAGATTTTCATAGATATTGCTAGCAAATCAGAGGAAGTATTAACTACAGAAATATAACAGAAACTTTCCAATTTATGGTTCACAAATCAAAATGGATTTACTGATGCTGAAATTATAGATTTTTCTTTGAATTTTTGGAAGCTGGTGAAACCTGTGTAGGATTTGGAATGCAATATAGAACTGAGCTAAAATTGGCCTAGATTTGTGCAGGTGCAGGTCTGTGCCAATAGTACATGTACTCTAAATTTGGCATTTGTTTCTTTTCTCCCTGTGTGTATGCACTTGAATGTTAAGTTGTTGTTTTTGGATTGACATTTTGCAACCAATGCAGGTATGGTGAGAATGTGCTAGAAGCTAAGAAGAATCCCAATTGGATATGTCCAGTTTACCGAGGCATTTGTAATTGCAGTATATGCAGAACTAAGAAAGGATGGTTCCCTACTGGTTGTGTGTATAGGAAGGTATATATACTAACATATATACGCATTTTACATTTTCAGAGCACAAACTGCTATTAGAAGCGGAAGTTTTTACATTTTCAGAGCACAAACTGCTATTAGAAGCGGAAGTAATTTGAAATTCATGCATTCATTCTAGATAATTTATGCTATATTATTATAAAATATTATCTCTTTTGTGATGATGTGGCTTCTGTTAGTTTAGTAGTTTAGCCTACCCCACTCGCATGTGACTAAAGTCTTTGTTGTTATTTGTAGTTTACTGTGATAAAAAAAATAGGAAGAACCTAACATTTAACTGGATCTCATGTTGTTAGTATGCACATATGATTTTATCTTTGATCTAATGGTTTTGATAATGTGGGTGTGTTCGTGCAGGTTGTCAAACTTGGGTACAAATCTGTGGCGCACTATCTAATTGCAACACAGCGAGCATCAGCTAACTCAGAGGATTCAAGCTCAGCTGACTTCTCAAACAAGCAGCTTTCTGACAAATCAGAAACCTCATGTGTTTCTGACCATGATGCTACAGCTGCCAAGGACGAGAGCCTAGAGGATGGAGAAACGAGTAGCAAAGCTAAGCAGAGCAAACCAAATCGCCGCCAAGCGAAGAACTCTGATAGCTACAAGGATGATAGCCGAAGCGAGTCCGCGGTGACATCTGATGCTCACAATGATCAGGCCAATAAGGATGCTGGATGTGTCACTCCATCGTCTAAGCCAACTTCAAGGAAGAGGAAGTACGAACGAAGCCCGGATTGTGTTGCAAGCAAGCTGCGATCCCAGACCAACAAGCCGTGAACATCGGATCCTATGAGAACAAACTTCCGTTTGCTTTTGTGATCCCAGTCCAAGTGGGTTCATGGTGTTTATTCACCTGCAAGACTGAATTTTGTGTCTGCCCAGTAGATGTAGGGAATCAGTAGGTGCAGGTTATTGTGGGGGTGGTCTTTTGTGAGGCTGTGTTACAGCTTTAAACTATGTTTACTGCCAAGAGTGATGGAAATGGGCTGTGCTTCTGGCAACCTGGCATATAGTGCAAATAGGTGATTGTGGTGGATTTGTGGTGTTAATCTTTCTGATGTACGATGAATGTTTTACTAATTTGCAGTAGCATTAAGCTTAATGTTTGATTCACAATCCAACTCAGATCTTAATCATCCTTAATTAAAAAATATATAAAATATGAGTCTACGTTTTGAGCCCAAGACTTGACAGTAGGAAGCAATTCCAGCGCTTTACTTCTCCAGTAATTATGGTTGCAGAAAACCTCTCTGAAACGGCTAATAGCATAAAGATGCTGTGTCTGTCAGCATAAATTAAATAAGGGTCATGCCTCATATCGCATATGCTGTGATATCTGATTCTCAAGATGACCAGGGCAATAAGGATGCTGGGTGTGTCACTCCACTCCATCTATCGTCTAAGCCAACGTCAAGGAAGAGGAGGAATTAGGAACAAAGTCCTGACTGCGTTGCAAGCAGGCTGCGATCCTGGTCCAACAAGCCATGAACACTCCATCTATCCTTTGACAATGAACTTCTCAGGATGATTAGGGCAATAAGAAATTAGTTTGTTCTGACGGTGGTCTGCATGCACTGACCAATATTCGTTGATATTGATTGATACTAATTTTACACCACATGTATAAGCAGTGATAGTTGTAAACAACCACAATATACGTCCTTGAATGTGATGCATCACACTGATGGTAATCGATGTAGTTGACAATAAATCTCCATCATGTGGCTTCACCACGAGTACAAAGTAGACTGACAGTATACAGTGCACACATATATAACAAGAACTGAACCAACATTCAATATATCTCACTTCAAAAAAGCACAACCTCATTTTTATTTATTCATATATCTACGGGCAATGGCAGCACCATGGCTGCAAATTAAGGACATCAGTTTACCTGTAGAGTGACAGGTAGCCTTTGTGCCTAACCTTACCAATTAGCTGTTTTTTTTGGCCCATTTCGCCACATAACAACGAGAAACACGTAGACTTTGTCAAATACTTTGTCCAAAAGTTGGAAGTAAGCAATTCTCCATGATCTCTTGAATAAGATGACACAGAACACTACCTAGAGACCAAGAACATATCCTACGCCAAGCCCGAAGGAAAATGTAATACCTTAGGATCATGTCCATCCCTCTTTGGATCACTATGATTTGGTTCGCTGTTGTCGGTGCATTTCTTTTGAAGAGGATACCCACAAAGACCAACGTTGCCATCATACATAAGCGGGTTCTGCGCGTAGAGGGTGTCGAGCTGCCCACCTGATGGGATTCTTCCTATGAATTGTTGTGTGACATGTCCAGGAAGCTTAAATATGTTAGGTTTGATATGCTTCGTGGGATTTCTCCATAAAGATTGTTTCCTGAGATGTCAAGCGATTCCAATAAATCCATGTCCCCAATCTTCTCTGAAATTTCTCCAGTCAAATGATTCCTTGATAAATTCAAATTTACAACTCCTCCTAGTGATGCTATTTCTTCCGGAATTCCGCCAGTCAATTGGTTTGATGACAAGTCAATGCTCAGCATGTCATAAATTGCTAAATTATAGTAATAACGTTCTTGCCCCTTCATGGATACAGACATATTCACTTTGAAAATGAAGAAATAATCTATATATGATCCTGTTCCTGTCATACTTGTCAAATGGGACAAATGGCTGGGTATGGCACCTGATATACTATTGCCTGCCAGATTCAGATGAAATAGGCCTCCAAGCGTGGTAATAGTTGGCGGAATGCTTCCAGTGAACTTATTCCATGCTAGATCAAGGATTTGTAGGTCTCTGTATGTTTCCAAAATTGATTGTAACTTCCCAGATAGCATATTGTTATTCAATATTAGTATTTTGACCACCATCATTCGCTCAAAACATCGTGGAAATTCTCCCTCCAAATAATTGTTAGCCAAGTTCAAGGCATCCAATCTCAATTCACAAATATATTGAGGAATATGACCGGTGAAATGATTGGAGAATAGACTTAGGTGCATTAAGTTTGGGGCTCCAAAATTTTGTGGTAGTGGCCCTGACAAATAGTTTCTGGAGATGTCTAATGAATAGAGGTTTGTCGGCAACTCAGATATTTGACCAGTTACCTTGTTTGAATCCAAGTAGAGTATGCGTAATGATGTCATATTTTTCAAGTTCTTTGGCAGTGTGCCATTGATTCCATTATTCGAAATGTACAGTTCTGTTGCGTTTGAGAAGGTAGTGGCAAACCAGTCTGGAAGCCTGTCAAATATTGATGTGTTTGATATGTCTAGATTATCAATATTGGTTTGAAAACGCAGCCATGCTGGAAACAGAGGTCCCATCTGGCAAGATGCAAAAGTTGCACGTTGAAGTTTAAAGGGAGGCAGCCACTCTTGACAAGTTTATTGTCCTTAAGCTTGATAGGCCAGCAAAGTGTTCATGAGTGATAATACCACTGAGTTCATTGCTGCTTAGGTCCATGTAAGTCAAATTACTGAGCATACTGATCCGGGAAGGTACAGGTCCAGTGAATTTGTTGCTAGAGAGATCAATGGTGAGTAAATTAACGACAATACCAATCTCAGAGGGCAAAGGTCCAGTGAATGTGTTTTTAGAGAGATTGAGAGTAAGTAAATTTTTGAGCATACCAATCTCAGAGGGTAAAGGTCCAGTGAACTGATTCTCATATAGTTGAAGAGTGTGTAAATCCTTGAGCATGCCAATTTCAGAGGGCACATGTCCGGTGAATCGGTTGCTGTAGAGTTCAAGAATGTGTAAGCTGGACCATTGGCACCCAATCCAACCTGGCAGTGTTCCAGTGAAATTATTGCCTCCTAGATACAGTTCCTTCAATTTTGTTTGGGAAGCATTGTGGTAATAACTCATATTATCTCACCATTCAAGATACTGTAGTGGAGGTCTAGGCTTTCCAAATTGCACAGATTTCTCATGTTTGCTGTCATGATGTCTTTGCTCCCAATACTGTTTGAAAGATCAAGCACTTCGAGGGAGGTCATACCTCCAAGTGCGTACGGCATTCGACCGTGCAAAGAAGTGGCCGCAAGTTGAAGATACTGAATGCTTGTCAAATTCCAGAACCAACAGGATGCAACTGGGTGGTCAAAGTAGTTCCCAAAGAGATTGAGCTCCTCAAGGTCTGTAAGATTAAGATGTGGGATGTATTCATTTGCGCTTGCAAGCGAGCACTCAAGAAGGCGAAGAACCTTCAAGGAAGGAACCATGTTCACCACATGAGCCCAATCAACTATCCCGCTGAGGTCTACAGAAGACATGTCGAGGTAGTGCAAGGGCAGATTGGATACCCATGAGATGTCCGTGGAGTGTAAGCTTGGACCGTCTGGTGGGACGAACGAACCGGCACGCGAAAGGTCAAAGTAGTGCAGTTTTGAGAGATTGCCAAGATGAGGTGGCACCATGCCGGTAAATGTCAAGCCAGAGAGGTTGAGATAATTCAAGTTCTTTAGAAGACCCAGGAACTCTGGCACACGGCCTGCTGGCCGGCTGGCCCTGAGATGTCGTTCTCGCTGAGATCAAGGTGCTCGAGATGCTGCAAGGAGAGCAAGGAGGGACTTATCTGGCCGGCCCTAGCTGTGTCCCAAGGATGGCGCTTTAGGTCATCAGCTTGTGTGTTGCGAAGTTGAATCGCGATGACGCGGTTGGTCTGGTTCCCGCATCGGATGCCTCTCCATCTGCAGCAGTCTGCTTCGCCTTCGCCCCCTTGAGGCAAGGCGACCAGCTGGGTCCTTGGTGATGCCTTGCTTGAACACCAGCAGGGCGTCCCTCTCGTGCGGCAAGCACCTGCCAGTTGCGGTGCTTTTGCCATGATGGTGGCCCAGTGCAGAATCTTTTGTGAATACCCTGTTTCCAGGCCTAAGCATTGTCATGTATCATCCGGTGTCCCTTGTCGCCAAGCTAGCCTGCGGATTTTGGATTGCCCTACACACTATGATCTTGTACTTTACAGCAACAAATATTTTGTGTGTTTTTGGATTCTCCAAAAAAATTAAGCACATGCATCTCTTGTTTGCCTACTGTTGCGACAATGATATGTGGCCATTACGTCATCTATAGATATATGGATTCCTATTCTATGTCCTCAAATGCTAGCTGTTGTTGGAGATCTTATGGATCCATCATCTAGTAAGGAGCAAATTCTCTCGGTGCCATAAAAAATTTGATGTCTTCCTTGTGTACCACAAAAAATTTTCAATGGCCTTCAGTGCCATTGAATCTAAGATTTACCCCCTCACTGCCACAACCGTCTGTGAGCTGTTATGGTACAGTTAAATGGCCATGAAAAAGACTCATTTGCCCCTCAAAAAGAATGAATTTGGCTCTTTCCCTTATATGCCATTCCAGGTTCATTTCATAGTAAATTTGATGACCCTAAATCAAGTAAAATTGATGTCTCACACGAAGACGAAAGAAGTCTCATATTACATATAAATTTAAGAGGCTCACAAATTTATATTTTACCATAAAGATCAGATACATGTCATATTAATCATGAAAATGAGCAATAGGTTTCTCATTACAAATGAGTATCATACTGATCATATTTTTCACCATACCATATAGATCACATGAGCAACAAGTTTCTCATCACAAAAGGCCACATAACCATGACATACAGACCAAAATAAGAGTACTAGATAGGCCACATGAGTATCAAGTTTCTCATCACAAAAGCCACATCAAAATAAGTTTCCCCTCACAAATCATGCAACTCCTCAGAACAAAATAGAACAGCAAAAGAAAGTGGAATAGTTGGACATTCAATCTAGATTTTTTCGCTTGCTTCTAGTGGATATTGCAGGGCTTTCTGGAGTCTTTCTTCTGGTGCACATTGGGGGACTTTGAGGTGGCACTGGCACCAAAGGTTACTTTTTCTTTGTTGTGACTGCACCCTTTGTGTTTTTTTTTGCTTTTGTCTTCCCTTCTCTCTTTCTCTTCCTTAATGATTGGGAGGGATCAGGTGGTGGTGTTGCACAAGATATTAGTAAAGGGACTCAATGGAGGGGGCATCAGGTTGGCATAAGCCACATGCTGACCTACAAAATATGTTGTTTTTTCATTAAGTTGAGAATGAGAAGGTAAACATGAACATATGAAAAATGCACTGAAATTTAACTTACTTTTCAATTTTCCATGAGCTCAATTTAATGGAGCATCCGGGTTACCATCTTTACATGTGTCCCAGCGATGTCTATATCCTTTACAAATATTACATCTATGCTGCCCTTTCTTGCCTGTTGTGCTTGTTGTGGTCTCAGTACACCCTTTGAACCTCTGATTCTTTTGTCTACCAGCAGTGGATTTCAAAAGTGGTGGATGCATGAAGAAGCCATGATCTGATTGCTGCCATTGGACCTTGTCAGTAAGGGCAGGATCAGATTTTTGTATGTTGCTCTAAATTTCACTACTGTATAATATGAGTCACCATAATTCTCCAAAGGCTGACCCATCTTTGATAGATACCGATATGAATCGGTAAGGGGTATCCTGATCAACTTGCTCAGAACAACGGGTAACTAGCTTTATACCTGACCTAAGTTGGATGCGACCAAATATAATCTGCTATACCTTCACCTTTATTTTCTCAGGGGGCAGCACCATAGCATCAAAGGACTTTATGCTCAACCTAACTGATCGGCCTAATATGTAGCTGACTTTTTGACCCATCTTGCCCATGTAACAAAGACAAACGCATAGACTTTATCCAGTGCTTTGTCGAAGAGGCAGAAGTAAGCAATCCGCCATGGCTTTTTGAATAGGAAAATACAGAACACCACCCAGAGACCAGCCATATATCCCACGCAAAGTCCAAAAGAAAATGGATGTACCTTACAATCATCATGTCCATCTTTCTCGTGATCACCATGCTTTGGTTCACTGCTGCTTGAGCAATTCTTTAGAAGAGGATGTCCACAAAGGCCGTTGTTGCCATAGTACATAAATGGGTATTCCGCATACAGGGTGTCGAGTTGTCCCCTGATGGAATTCTTCCGGTAAGATTGTTGTACGACAAGTCCATGTACCCCAAATATGTTATAGCTGAAAGACTTTGTGGGATTTCTCCATTAATCTTGTTTTGCGAGAGGTCAAGTGATTCCAATGATCGCATGGCCCCAATCTTGCTTGGAATTTTTCCACTCAATTGATTCCATGATAAATTCAGATTGATGACTCCATCTAGAGAAGCTATTCCTTCTAGTATTCTACCGGTTAAGTGGTTAGATGATAAGTCAATGCTCGCCATCTCATAAAGTTCATAATCCCTATAGTAACGTTTTTGCCCCTTGCTGACCACAGACAAATTCACGCTAACAAGCATATCTTCCAGCCCCCTTAACGGAAATAATGTACGAATAGTCATACCCGACAAATTTGTCAAATGCCGGGGTAAGGGCCCTGATAAACTATTGACCGCCAAATCCAGTTTAGAAAGAATGTTTAGTCTGGTAATGGTTGATGGAATATTTTCAGTAAAGATGTTGTTGCTAAGTTGCAATATTCTTAGTTCTGTGAAATTTCCAATCCACGTAGGAATTCGTCCAGAGAAGAGAACATATTCCACGACAGATCCAGGACATATAGATGCCTCCACGTTATTAAGGATGATGGGAACTTTCCAGATAATCTGTTGTTACGTAAAATTAATACACGGAGCCCTCCTAGCTTAAAACATAACGGGAACTCTCCATCAACAAGATTGTTGGCCAAGTTCAGCCCACCCAGACTGCTCATACGGCAAATAGACTTTGGAATAGGTCGCTGACACGATTGGAGTCGAAATTCAGATTTGATAAGTTTTTATGTCCGATATATGGTGGCAGAGGTCCTGACAAAGAGTTCTCAGAGATGTCCAAACTCGTGAGGGATATAGGCAACCGAGGTATTGGACTAGATAGGTTGTTTGAATGCAAATCAAGCCATACTAATGTCATATTTTCCAGGTCTGTTGGCAATGTGCCACTGATTCCATTGTTGGAGATGTCCAATCCATCTGCCTTTTGAAAGGTCGTAACAAACCAGTCTGGAAGTCTGTCAAATATGGATGCGCTTGATATAATTAGCCAATTGATATTGGTCTGTGACCTCAGCCAGGAGGGAAATAGAGGACCCATGTGGCAGGATGCAAAAGATGCGTACCCGAGTGTGAATGGAGGCAACCACTCTGGATCCACCACAATCTTCAAGGGATTACCAGACAAGTCTATCGCCCGTAATCTTGTTAGTCCAGCAAGGTGTTCATGGGTGATAACACCACTGAGGTTATTATTGCTTAGGTCCATGTCAGCCAAATTACTGAGCATACTGATGCCAGAGGGCACATGTCCGGTGAACCGATTGTGACTGAGGTCAAGAGTGAGTAAACTATTGAGAAGATGGATCTCCGAGGGCACATGCCCGGTGATTTTGTTAGAAGACAAGTCAAGGATGAGTAAGCTAGTCCATCTCCCTGTCCAATTCGGTAGCACTCCACTGAAATTATTGCCCGCCAAATACAACACATTCAATTTGTTTGGTGAACATTGTGGTAATAACTCTGTTATGCTTCCACTGAAGCCACCTTCACGGAAGTCTATGCTTTCCAAGTTGCACAAATTTCTCATATTCGCCGTCATCATGTTGATGCTTCCAAAACCAAATGACATATCAAGGTCTTGGAGGGACGTCAGACATCCCAGCGCATCAGGCATTTGACCAGACAAATGAGTTTCGGCAAGCTGGAGGTAGCGGAGGCCTGTCAAATTCCAGAACCAACAGGATGCAGCTGGGTGGTCAAAGTGGTTCTCTGAGAGACTCAGCTCCTCTAGGTCTGTAAGATTAAGATATGTGAGAGATTGGTTTACACTTGTTAGAGAGCAGCTAGGAAGACGAAGAATCTTCAGAGATGGAACCATGTTCACCACATGAGCCCAACCAACTATCCTGCTGAGGTTTACAGAGTCCATGTTGAGGTACAGTAGAGGAAGATTTGATAACCACGAGATGTCTGTGGAGTACAAATTTGGATCATGCCATGGGACACGAACCAGTGGGACATGATACGCAGTGGATGACAGGTCAAGGTACTGCAACTTCGAGAGATTGCCCAGCTGAGGTGCCACCCTCCCAGTCAATGGCATGCCGGAGAGGTTGAGATATCTCAAGTTCTTAAAAAGGCCCAAGAATTCTGGCACACGGCCAGACGGCCCCGAAAGGCCGTTCACGCTGAGATCAAGGTGTTCAAGGTGGTGCAAGGAGAGCAACGAGTCACTTATCTGGCCAAACAAAGCCGTGCCCCCAAGCTCTGGATAAAGCTCTGGATCACCAGCTAGTGTGTTGCGAAGTCGAATCGCGAGGATGTGGCCGGTATGGTTGCTGCACCAGACGCTTCTCCACCGGCAGCAGTCTTCCTCGCCTTCGCGCCATGAGGCAAGGCGGCCTGCTGGGTCATTAGTGATGCCTTGCTTGAACTCCAATAGGGCGTCGCTATCGTGCGGCCAGCAGCTGCCAGTGCCGCCGGTGCTGTCCGCACGATGGTGATGCTGCGTTTGCCTTTGGCTTTGGTGGGTTGTGATTGTGAACGAGGAGGAGAAGGTGACAGTTGCCAAGAGGAGGAGCAAGAGCATGGTGCTGGGCCACATGGTGTGTGTGTGTGTGTGTACCACTGAATTTTGTTATCAGAGACGACTCTTCCACGAGTTTGTTATCAGGGGGACAACCCTATATTTATAGTGTTACACAGCATGCTACGGTACGGTGTCATTGGAAGACTGACAACAACCATTTACATGACGAATTGATGATTGGTTAATGGTTACATAGATGAGGACATCGTACAATAATATCCATGAAATGAATGTCAACTTGTTCAAAATCGAAATTTCTTGAGATGTATAAGTTTTTATAATTTTTTTTGAGGGGTAACGGGGAAGAGAATCCCCAATTCTCCACCAATAGATTAGCGGACCCTCTTGTAGGCTCATTAAAACACAAATATGGGAAGATGCTTAGGAATAGGATTACATATTTGAACAGGAGTTACACCAGGCCTCGGCAACAGCTTGACCTTGTCTCGGCAACCTGCAATGCCAGAGTCGTGCTTCTACTTTGCAAATGAGCAGTAGGCGTAGTAGGGAGGCTTCAATGCTACAAAATGCTTTTTAGAGGTGGATAGAAACCCATTTGTAGGGGGCGGCTGTGGCCAGGGTTAACTTTACCGGTAAGGAAAAAAATCCGGAGGTTACCAATAATGTGTTTATCGGATTTCTCGGAAATTTATCGGATTTTTTTCTCTCTCAAACTATGCACAAAATAGTCTAGATTGTCTCCAAACAATCTAATATGAAATATAAGACATCATAATGTATAGAAATAAGAAGATATATGGACTAGGAGGGAAGGGGTGTGTACGGATTCAAAGTTATCGAGAATTTTTATCAAACCGGTCACCACCGATAAACGCGATTATCGGTTTTCTCTATTTTTTTCACCGAGAAATTTTTCCCTGGCTGCGGCACCCGCCCTTGCTTCTCGTAGCTAAAAATAGCTGTTTGCAGGGGCGGGTACCAAACTCGTCCTGAAAACCTATTTTCAAGGGTAGGTTATGCTCTAACCCGCCCCTGGAAATCAATCTTCAGGGGCGGGTGACGTCATCACCCGCCGCTGCAAACTGTTTTTCAGGGGCCGGTGATGGCGTCAGTCGCCCCTGGAAATATCCTTCCTGTCAAAATTTTATACCATTTTCACGCTAATTTTTTAAAATAGGGTTCTCAATTAACCCAACACTCAAATAACAATGTATATGCAATCAAATTATATAACCAGTTCCTACCTCAATAAGAAAAGAGTAAAGGTACATCCATACCACTGTTCTTTCAATAGTGCAAGTTCGTACATCATTATTTTAGGTCTTAAGTTCGTACATCGATCAATACTTAAGTTCGTACAAGTTCAAATCCATAAGAAAAGGATAGGGGTACATCCATGCATATTACACATTTTATGCTACTCCTCCGACCCTGTAGATATGGAACATAGTTAAGGTCTCCAATCATCCAGCATAGAACTTCATCAAAATAAGCTAGAGCACGGACTAGTGCACTCTCCTCCGCTTCCCCATGATAGTCACATTCAATACTATAAATATCGAACAATTGAGTGTTAAGATGATTTGGCCTGTAGAAGGAGAGTTTTGCTGGGAACTTCAAACCTCTGGTGAAGAATAGCTCTCCACCCATGTAAGTTAAATCCAACTTTTTCAAAACTTGATCCAAAATCGTACGAAAGCTCATTGCCGCATAGGTAGTACCATAGAGGAGATCCTAAAAGATGATAATAATGTTATGGAAGTTGAAAGATGTAACATAACTAAAGTTAACAATGATAAATAGAATATCCTGTACCCTGTTTTGTTGATTAAGCTGACAAAGCCTCTCAACAGTCAGAATAACATTGCTTTCTCCCGCCTCAAGCTGCTTTATTCGAAAATATGAAAAGTACCCATGATCCTGAAGCTGCTCTAGGCAGGCTCCACGGCTAGCCTCTCATAAGTTACCCAATTTGGTGCTATTCCACCCATTGCAGCAATTGAAACCATCGGGATGGCCTGTCCTGGTGCCATCGAGGTGAAATCTATATTTCAAACATGTACTTGAAAAGAGATATGTACTTTTTTGAAATGAGGTTGACAAGCAACCTTGGTTTGCACTACAGGAGTAGTACCACCCACAGCTTTGACAACATCTTTGAGCCATCTAATAGGGTTGATAAGCTGCATTGTATGTAAGTAAATTTAGAAATTATTCATGTGTAGTAAAAGAAATTAAAAAAGGGATGAATATTACAATGTTGGAATTGATCCGCGTTCGATTGCCCAATGGCAAGGCAATGACGCCATAAAAGTGAAGTCCTGGACGATGAAGCAACACGTCCTCAACATGCCTCCACGGCCACCAAAACCACGACGGCGGCCACCACCACAACGGCCACCACGGAACATCAACTTTTCAAAGATAATTACGCCATAAAACATCATAATTCACAAAATGCTCAGAATAAAAGATTGTCCAAAATAATGGAAGAAAATTTACAATTTTTGGTTTAGATCACATGTACATTCTTATAAGTAATCATAATATCATATTGCAATTGCATATGGAATCAAAATGGAAAAAGGTAACAATTTTAAATTTGTACCACAATCCCTATCAAATATCATTTATATCCTTAAGCACACTATAATATATATGATAACATCTACCATGGAGTCAATGCTTACATTTTCCTTAATAAATTTCTTGCATAAAAAAAGGAAAAACCAACCGTCGGCGCGGGGAGGGCAACGCGAGGAGGAGGCCGGCGCGGGGAGGAGGAGGCCGGCGGGGGAGAGGGACGGCGCGGAGAGGAGGCCGGTTGCGCGCGGGGTCGAGGCCGGCGCGGGGAGGGCTGCCATGGGAGGAGGAAGGAACCGAGGCGTGCGTGGTGGACGCTAGGAGGCGTTGACGCGAGGAGGCGGCAACATGAGGGGGAGGCTGGCGGGGGGAGGAGGCCGGTGGCACGCGGGGTCGAGGCCAGTGCGGGGAGGAGGGCCGCCACGGGAGGAGGAAGGGACCGAGGCGCGTGTGGTGGAGGGGAGCCACGAGCGGCTGTAGACCACACGTGAGGAGGCGGTGGCGCAGATCCGGCACGAGGAGGAGGCGGCACGGGGAGGCGTCGACGCGAGGAGGCGGCAACGCGAGGAGGAGGCCGGCGACTTCAAAATTCAGCAGCCTGACGGCGTCTTGTGCGCACTACCGAAATTTTACTAAGTCCCGGGCCTCCTCTCGCATATATAGGAGGGCCATTTCTAGGCACCCGGCCCTGAAAATCATTTGTAGGGGCGGGTAAGGGCGTCACCCGCCCCTACAAATGATTATTTTTTTTCCTGAAATTTTGTTTAAAATTTAGAATTTAGCAAAATACATGAAATAAAAATAAAATTTGTACACAAAGGTTATAACCTATAGAACATAAAAAATATGAAAAGCATATTTCAGTACAAATTTAGGTTAAGAGTGTGGAAAAATCAATGTACGGCTCTCCCACAATAGTATCTCATACAACTCCAAGTCATACTTTATGGATTTCACACCCTTAAGCATTAAGTGTAGTGAAATATGATTGGCATATTTTTTCTTATTCTATATGTCACAATAATTTCAGGGTACAAGTTTCCCCTTTTTTGATGTGTTTTGCTATTTTTATGATTTAATCTATTTTTCAGATTAAATTTAAAAATTATTTGCATGGCGGGTGATGATGTCACCCACCCCTGAAAATGGGAGCGGGTGATGGCGTCACCCGTCCCTACAAATTGCCTTTTTAGGCTGGGTGACGCCATCGCCCTCCCCTAAAAAATAGAGCTTATTTCAGAAGCGGGTGACGGCGTCACCGCCCCTAAAAATATTTTTTCAGGGACGGGTCAGTTGCTACAGTAACCACGCTCTATTTGTAGGAGAGATGTTGCTATAAATTATGTTTGTAGTAGTGGTTCTTGGCACCTGAAGACGACGACGTGACTATGTTTCGATCAGTTGCCAGGCACAGAGCAGCAGGTATGCAGTGTAGAGAGCATCAGCAAGGATCGTTGGCTTCAGTTGCCAGAGCTGGGAGATGGATGCGTCTTCTGGGATTGGGACCCCCTGTGTCATCTAGAACTGTGAAGCAGCAAAAGGGATCCCAGACTTGTCTTGCATACGTCATAGGCCGCTTCATTGACAATGTTCTTGGCCAGGAGATTGGTCTTTTGTGAGGGGCAGCAAGATAGCTGAGGCGACTGCCATGTGATTCTTGGTTGCTTGCTGCTGTTGGAAGAGACGTACGTAGAAGTGCTTTCGCCATGGCAACCTTCTGCAGCAGAGTCAGTCCCCTTCTCGTCGTCCGTCAAAAGCGTTAATACACGGAGATTGAAGCGTGCATCGTGGAAATGGCAGGGCTGGACGACGGGAAGGTATAGCCTTTTAAAAACAAGAGCGTGGTTGGGTGGTCCCTGAACCCTAAACCCTAATTCGCTCCATTGCAGCATTGATATTATTGCAATGCCACCTTGTTGCTAGTGTTGCACTTCTGAAAATCATGTATTTTCAAATAAGCACGCAAATAAAGATGTTTGAAAGACGGTGAAAGTGGTAATTGAAAATTAGTATAGGGCTTCACTTTTGTTGATGTGAGGCTGATGGCGCCATTCGGTGGTGATCCCACACTCACTCTGCGGTGAAGTCAGCCTTCGTCGCCCTTGTCATTCGTCCGTCAACAGCACTACTGCAATGAGCTTGAAGCGTGATCTTGGCCATGTTGGACGAGTACGGGGTGATAAAGCCTTTCAAAGGGGAGATCGTGGTTGGGTGGTCGCCGGTCCATTGCCGCACTCAAGTTGCGATTCCACCTTATTGCTAAGTTGCACTTTCTGCAAAGCAGGTATTTTTAATTAACCACGCGAATAAAAGGATCTGAAAGTGGTGATAAGAGTGAACTACCGCTTTCTATCTGTGCAGAGAACACCTTGATCTGCTCTTGTCAAACTTAAAGTTTTAGCACGCCATTACTCGATAGTCGATATAGTCATTAGCTGATGCAAAAGGAGCAAGGAATTGACTGGAAACTTATCATGAGTAGCAACACAAAATAGCAGGTGTGTACTGCGCATGCCAACGACTCCTCACAGAACCCAGATGCGCTCTTTCTCCGGCTTCCACATCCTTCCTGATTTCCGCACGTCGGAGCAATTCTTCTGAATAGTGTGTTTCACAAAGACCCTTATTGCCATCATATGTATAAGCGGGTTCTGTGTGTAGACCGTAGAGGGCGTCGAGCTGTCCCATGATGGGATTCAAGGGATGGCATATTTTTCTGCTGCGGATAAGGAATTTTGTTATCCTTCGATGGCACATAAGGAATCACCTCTTGTTTTTCTATAGCATAAAATATCTTCTTTCATGTAGGAACTTTTAAGGGGCTACGCAAGAGACAAGACTGTGATAAGAATTAATAGAAAGAAACTGTACTTGGTTGGGGTGGCTGTCCTGTTTTGGACTTTCTTTGGCTATGCCACACAATGGCATGGTTTCTTCAGAACAAACTATCATCTTTTATGCAGGAAATTTTGAGTAACATGTATTGGTTTAGATTTAGGAGATTGCTTCAAAAGGACTACACTAAACTGGAATTACCATGGCGGTCGAAATTAAACCGCCAAGAAAAATAAAATTTCCTTGGCGGTGCTAGTTAACAGCCACAGATGCTATATTCCTTGGCGGCCGATGAGATCCGCCAAAAAAAAATGAGCATTTCCTTAGCGGATTCTCTAGGACGTCAAGTAAATTGAGCACTTTCTTGGCGGTTATCTCGGCAGTCAAGAAAATTTCATATTTTCTTGGCAACTGACAGCCAAGGAAATGCTTGTTAAGTGCATGTTATGCTTTTTTCACTTAAATATATATAACACATATGACATCACTTGAAGCATACAAGGCATGATTTTTATAAGAAATTAATATAGTCTTGATTGGCATGTTTTTTTATAAAAATATTTAGTTATAATTCTAATAATATACCTTCTTTTGGGATTTAAATGCATTTTTGCCTATTACTTCGCATTTGACAACACGTGTTGTACAAATGATCTTAAAATTACAAAACAATATTTTGGCGTGTGCATGCATACATTTCAATACCACATGCCAATTTTTAAAGAAAAATACAACTATCTGTACACTTTACACTATAGTTTTCTTACTCAATTTATAGTTTCTAAAATTTAATAATTCCTAATTTTCTCAGAAAATCCCGAAATTTGGCTTGGGTCCAAATTACATCCTTCTAACATCCCCATAAAAGTTTCACCAAGAAATTAAAATTGAGGTAAAGGTTTGCTTCATTTGGTGTTGATGATGACAACGAATGCGTTTTGTTTGCCGTTAAACACTAACCAAACTAGAATTGCCTTGGCGGCCTTGTTGATATTAACGATGTAGATGATGACAATGAATGCATTTTGTTTGCCGTTAATTAATAAACATCAGCATATCAGTCTTTTTTTTAGATTAATGATGCCGATGATAATAACAATGCATGTATTTCGTTCGCCGTTAACTGTAACTAAAATACAACAGCATACCATCCTTGTTGAGATTATGGTGTCGAATCTCTAATTATTAATTCTGCTCCTTATTTGCAGACAAAGACAGCTTAGTGCCCATTTGTTTACATGCCATGACTGAAACTATGTATGTAGGCACACTTGCTCCCATGCCCTAGCTAGGAGGGCAGCACAGGAGGCCATCGACCACCACCACTGATCGGGCGTGGATGCAGTTTTGCTGTATCTTTTTTAGATTAAGGTTAAACACCGGACTTTTATATCCACATGATGGATATATACAACCAAGGATTACGAGAGTGCTTAGGCTCTAAACCTCAAAATGCGGGTTACAAACACAAGAAGGAAAGCTCTATAACCAAACAAAAGAAAGCTAGAAGACTACGCTTTAATCTTCTTTTTGTTCATGTTTCGTTCATGTTTCAATCTTGCAATATGTTTATGCAATACCAATACGACACATCTCTCGTCTGCTTAGAATCTTGATATCTAAATTGTCCATTGCTTACCAAAACCTTTCAAATAGAAACCACATATATAAACTCCACCTAGGCAATAAATTTAGATGCACATAACCTTCAAGGCGACGCCTCTAAGGAGAACACGACGTCGAAGACGTCGTCATCGCCCATCCGATGAGATGGAATTAGCTTTTCACCTGGAGGACTACTAATCTTTGCAGAAAGCATCACAATAGCGCCTCAAGGGAGGAAAATGATGCCCAAACAGGGCTGCCGGTGTTGGTCCGACACAACAGTCAAGTAAAGCTTTCGCCCGAAGCTATTGCAAGACAATATCATCGCCATTGCGGACAAGAAAACCATCTAATGGCCACCGCAGTTCCACAAGCCGATCTGAGTCGGGTGGATCAGCCACTGACCTCTCCCATGGCCACCATGAAAAGGGAAAGTAGGGGAGGCATTGGCGGCCGCCATCTCCGACGTTGAGGAAGCGCAGATCGCGATCGGGGGTGGCGCCCGGCCACGGCGCCCTGCAGCCCGCGAGCTCGTCGCCCAGCGACCGTCCTTGGCGCCCTGACACCGCCCGCCCGCCGCCGCCTCGGCCGCAGCCTGCTCGCCCGCCGCCGCCTCAGCTCCCCGCCATGGCCCGCTCGCCCCGCGCGCCTGCTGCGGAACCCGCAGCAACGGCGGCCACCAAGTACTCGAGTCGCCGTCGGTATGCGCCTCTGTGAGCTGGGCAGGCAGCAAGCTTGTCGCCGCCGCCGCGCGTGTTGCGGGTCCTTCTGCCCTAGATCCGCGATGGGAGGAGGCAGATCCTGCCGCCGCCGCACCGGATTTGGCGCCACAGACGCTGGAGTATGTCAACTCTGGCAGCCCCACCTGCGTGCAAAAAAATAGGCACAGGGACAGGAGAAGAGAGAGAGGAAACGCCTTGCCGCCGCCGTCCTCGCCACCGCACTGGCTTCCGGCAATCGGCTCTAGCGGCGGCGCAGCCACGGAGAGTGCAGGAGGGCCTTGGGCGGCGCCGGCAGGGATGCCGCCCGTGTCGCCTGAGAGGGGCGACACGGGCGTTGAAGTCTAAACGACGCGGGTCCGCTAGTTTTGCTGTATATATCTTGGTTGCATAGGAATGTATGGCCATCCAAGCCGTAACGAAAAAAACCATTTTAAACTTTTATTACATATTTTTTAATCGTAAAAAGGTGTCGGGCAAAGATATTCACCTGTCAGTTTTGATAAGTCATAAGTGACGGGAAAAATAGGCGTCACCTTTTACGAGTCACAGGTGACCTATCCGTGGTGAAGGACGCAATGTGTGTCACGATCTAAGTCTGTCACCTATATGCGAAAGGGCATGTAGCCTAATGGTTATAGGAGTCTCAGTAGCACCTCATGTTCTGAATTCGACTTCCCGTAGAAGCGAAATTTCTAGAATTTAACGGATTTGTTCTTTCAGTGGTAGATGAAAACTGCATGGTGCACTGCTTACCCAACATATCTGGTTCAACGCCGTAAAGCTCAAAATAAACCTCGGCTGCTTGATCCACAATCGTGGACTATCGCCATGGAATGGAGGGAAACTGACCTTGGGAAGCTTACTATGATAATGAGAACCAAATCTACGTTGCTGACGTAGGTTCCTCTAGTTGCCAACGAGAGAAGCAGAACGGAAAAAAGCTTGGGATCATGGTTATATCTGATGACATACCGTTGGGCGGGATGTGAGTTTGGGAAACAATCGACCTAAACCCCGGTTGCTTGAAACGACGCGGCGCTCATGATGGCCATCGCCCGGATGAGCAGCAGGTGAGCGATGAAGTCAATGACGAATTGTAGCTTCAAGTTCCAAATCAAACAACCACTAGTGATATCTTTTCTTTTCCCTGTAGATATGTTTCGACATAGTGCAATGGTTGTGAACAAACAACTGCTGCGGACTTGGGAGTTTAACGACGAAATTGCGAATTCCGTGCAGTTTATGACTTGTACTGTCTTGCAATTGGTTAGGCTTGGATCACTACAGGTTTGCTCTATCGAAGTACAGTGAGCCGTTCAAAGGCCCATTACAAACTTGGACCGAGCCCTCCTCATCCTGAGATAGAAGAATAGAAGAAGAGACCGGGGCTCAAGGCCCATTCTGGCCCTGGCCCACTCCTCGCCAGATGGGCCTAATTCCCCTCTCCTCTCCAACGCGGCCACGCCCAAATTCTTCAACCAACGTTTTCTCCTTCTCATCTAGTATCTCTCTCTCTCTCTCTCTCTCTCAAAAAAGAAAAAACCTTCTTTTTTTCTTGTTCAGAGAGACCAGAGACGAAGGGGGGAAAAAAATTCGGCGGCGACTGGAGGCGATGGCGGCGCAGACGGAGGCGGAGGAGGAGGTGCGGCTGGAGCTGGAGGCGGTGGCGGCGGTGTACGGCGACGACGTCCGCGTGCTCCGGGACCTCCCGCCCCACCTCGTCGTCCACGTGCGGCCCCGCACCGCCGACGATTCCTCGCAGCAGGTCCGCCTCGCCTCGCCCCTTTCCCTCCGCGCCTGACACTCTTTTCCTGCTGGCACTCGCGGGGTCCCCATCCATCCCAATCCCCCTGGTGTGCTGTGCTCGGTAGTATTAAAGTGTCATGACCCTGATGCTTTGCTAGTCAACAGTTTACTTTGATCGATTGTTTTGGCAATTGGCTGCCACAATTGATCTGATTCCGCTGTAGTGGCAGGCACAGGGGTATATCCTCAGGAGCTGAGTAGTCTGCACTTGTGCAAGCAGTCAAGTGGACCTTCAGTTTGATTTCCCTGAGATAGTTAAGATTAAAATGTATGTGACTTTATGTTGGAAATTCAACCTGGAGGACTAAGAGGCTGAGCACAAGAGCCGCACTATGCTTAGGTGGATGTAGTCCTTACCTTTCTCCCCTAGGACTAGTAACTTGTTGGTGTTTTGATAAAAATCCCTTTCTGTAGAGATTTATTTACTGTTTCGCTTCTTAGACATTGACATTGCTCATGGCGTCAAATGCATGTTGGTACTGTGATCAATGTTGCCCTAAATTCCACCTGTTTCCATTAGGAGCTATGCATTTTTATCAATTTGTGTTAATGTTAGGTGACTTTCTCTCTTTTCAGTTTGTGGAGCTCTTGCTTGGAGTTAAAGCATCTTCACAGGTACGAACCTTTACCACCATATGAGTTTCTTATCATCTATCCACCCTGGATTATATGGTTAGAAATAACTGTACAACTACTAGAAGTCAATTGATCAACGTTGTAATGTTGAAGAATATGCCTGCAAGCATTAGAGTTTACATGTACATTTAAACAGGTATGTTTCAACGATGCATAGAGATAACTTGCTGTTTGGAATGATGCCAAGATCTAACAACTTTTCTTCTCTGAAATTTTTGTGTCTTGAATGCACTGTTGGGGTTTCATCATGTCGAATGGAATGCTATAATGCTTGTTGTATCGTAGGTTTTGAACAAAAGATATATCACGAAAGCATTTCAAATTACAAAGCTTGTATGGTCATTTGATATTAGTGCTTGTAACTTTATTCTACAGTATCATTACATGCTTGTGCCCTTCTCCCAGAAACATCCTTGTTCATAATACTCTGTAGATGGTTAAATTTTTGCTCATTTTTTAATGCACTTTTCATTTATGGCATTGCCGTATTGTATTTGCAGTATCCAAAGGAACCACCTCATATTTGTGCTGTGGAAAGTAAGGGCCTTGATGAGAATCGACAGTCATATCTTATTAGCAGCATCCAGAACAAGGCAAAAGAGCTTTCCAACTACCCAGTGCTTGTTACTTTATGCGAGGTATTCATTGTATTTTGCTCTATGTACAGTACAGACCAAGATTTGTTTCCTCTCATAAGGTTCAAAAGATTTTTCACAATTGTATTAGGTTAGTTGAAACAATTCTTGCATTTTCATGTATAATTAAAGTGCCGTGGTACTTGATGTATAGCATTAGACCCCTTTAATAAGATGCGGTATCTTAAATTCTTGATGCTTTTGAATTGTGTAATACACCAGGCTTCTCAAACTATGGTATCTTTAGGCAACTATCAAATGGTATTTTCTACATGAATATGTTATTAAATAATTTATAGGTTAGATATAATCGTAATAAGTGATGAAAGAGCGAGAAATGATGCCAAGCTTGTGTTTGTATTTTTGTGTCAGAATTTCCCAAATCACACCCTCTGAATGTTCCACATGCCTCCATATCCACTTGTCAGTGGGTATCAAAGGAATTTTGTTGTAGGAATCTATTAATACCCATCATAACAATTGTTGTCCAAGAGGATGGACTATGGAGATGGATAGTGATACCATTTCTTTCACATGATTTAAGTAACTTCACATGCAGGAAGCTGGAGAGATCCTCTTGAATATGAATCATCAAGCAGGGGATTGTCCACTGTGCCTATACTCTTTGGTGGGAGAGGATAAGGATGGCTCTGCCTTTTATGAAGTTGATGTCATGCTACCACTGCTTCCACAGGTCAATAAGTTATGCATTGACAGAACTGTACTGTAGTGCAAGTAATTTATTCTCTCTAATGCTAGCTTATACTTTGGTATTGCAGTAACTGCATTATGAGATGGTGGGAATGGGTCCAACATGGTGATGCTAACCCTAAGGAGCATAATACTGGAGGTGCGAATAGTGTTTCTTGTTTGTCCAGCTTCCCTTGATCATAGTATATAGAATTGTTTCATGGACTCCTGAATCATAGCTGCTGACAAAGATTAGTAGGTTGATGATAGATATCTAAACAACACCTGCTTACTTTATTAGTTAGGTTGATATTTAATACCTGAACCAAAGCTGCTCCCAGAGATTATTATTCCCATGGCAAAATTTTCATTAAATTTTTGCCTGACATGAAGTCAATAGTATGCTGCCACTTGTGAATTGTACTTAGGCTGTAGGATTTTAGTCCATTCTGAAACAATGAGGATAGTTAGATCGTGGTAGCACTATTTTGCTGAATTCCTATTGTAGCGAAGCACATCAAATTGGCAGCATTTGGGATTATTCATTTCTCTCTTACAGTGTCATTGGCATTCTATCGACAGCTCAGGGCATAAAACTGTAAATTATTCCATACATGTAGTTAACATTTTTGTTCATTGATTCCTTATGCTAAATGTTATTAATCTTAACTTGTGTAACTAGTCATTGATCCGTCTAAGGAATATGATTTGTCCAGCTCAGGCAAGCATTATAATGTGTGCACAAAGGATTTTGTCCAGTTTGCTGCAAAGTGTTTGATGAGAAGGATATTGAGCATGTTCATGATCTGTTGGGTGAAAGTACTTCCCAGCTGGTATGTGTCAGATATGATTCATGTACAATAGAACAATTTCTACATTTGCAGGCACTGCCAGTTTAAGTTTACTTCATTCAAGCCTTGATCTTGATATTAGAGGCCATATCACTGTTGCCCACTCTATCATATAATCCTTATCTTACCTAAATGAGGCCCACCATAACACTTTTCCTGTTTCCACATGTTCACCTCTAGGCATCATTGACCCTTGACCTGGGTGAAGATGAAAAGGAATTGCTCCATTCAGAGGCAGAGCAAATCAGGAGAAAAAGAATCGAATCACCTTTTAATCTTCAGCAAGAAAGAAACGGCCTTATTGAACCTAAGAAAGACCTTGCCATACAGCCAGGAATGTACGTAACTCTCCCTCCCAGCACACCAGATACAGCTACAGGAGAGAATGTTGATCCCAGCGAGGACACCACTACTTCCACCTCAGAAACAGAGCAACGCAGCCAGGCAAACAGCACAAGAATTCTGGATATCGAAGGAGAAATCGAGCCAACGCTTCAAGAAGGCAGCCTCACGGCCAGCCTGGTAGGCAACAGTGGCAGAGGAAAGAAGCAGACACTTCACACCAATAACATTGAAGCAATGAGGAGGATTTGAGTTGTTTTATTTTTCGTCGGTTATGTATATTGATGGTGTGCCCGGAATACATGCATGGCATGACGCAACAGCATGGTTTTGATGCTGTTGCGACCAAGAGAGTTAAGAGCAGTTTATGCATGCAAAGGGTCCGTGGAACACTGGAATTTCTTTCAGTGCATAAGAGTTCATGTCACTGCAATATTGAACCTAAGCATGTTAAGAAACACTGGAAATAAAACACAGCGTTCTTACATATTGTCCGTACTTTTTTTTTGTCATTCCCATTTCCCAGGTACCCAGTTGAATTGCTTTGTGATAATGACACGAGACTTGTCCCAGGTACCACTTGCAATGACTGCTTGAGACATATGGGTTACATTTTGGGCTTTGGGCAACTGGTGTGCAAAATATGTAGCGGAACTTAGGAACGTGACCCTGTATTGTTTACAAATTTTGACTTCAACTAAAACATAGCTACTAGACAAGTAGCAATCCAAGTGTTATATCCACCATAGCTGGTTCATGATATTCAAGTTTCAGTCTCTTACTGATAATCTACTGTCTGCCATATCCATGTATTCAAGGCATTCAAGATTTGTAAGGTTCGCTGGAATATTCCTATTGTGTCAAAAATTTAATCTCAATAATTTCCCAACCCATCCAGGCAATGCTCCAGAAAACTTATTTCATGGTAAATCCAAGACACATCGTCGTACAGGTTTTCACAAATGATTGAAAGTTTCCAGAAAAGTAGAAAAAATATTGTTGCTTAGTATCACAGATGTAATCACTATATTTCCAAAGCACACGGGTAGTTCTCCCTCAAGAAGATTGTTGGCTATGTTTAAAAATGGCAAGCTCTCACAGATTCGTATATACGACTAGTGGTGAGATTGGAGAACAGAGAGAACACATTGAGCTTCGGAGCACACTGAGAACACACTTAGGTTCCAAAACCCACCAGATGCAATCGGATGGTCAAGGTAGTTGTTAGAGAGATGGAGCACCTGAAGATTTAAGGTTTAGGTGTGGGAGCGATTGGTTTGCACTTGCAAGCGAGCAATAAGAAAGGTCAAGAACCCTCAGAGAAAGGAATCATGACCACGCGAGGCCAATCAGATACGGTGCTGAGTCCCAAATAGCTGAGGTCAAGATACTTGAGGAAAGGAAGACGAGTTAGCCATGACACATCCAAAGAGTTGGTATTAGACATTCTGAACAGGTCAAGGTATTGGAGCCTTGAAAGGTTACCAAGCTGACGAGGAACTGTACCAAGAAAACCTATGCCAGAGAGGCTTAAGGTACTACTTGAGGTTCCTGAGGGAGCCCAGGAACTCTGGAATACGACCAGTTGAACTTAGAGTTTGTGTCGGAGCACATGATCTTCATGGTAGGTGGAAGGGATGTACAAGATCCTTCAATTACAATGCCTCTGGCATCGAGCACCTGCTTACGTGATGCCATCTTAGTCCACCTATGCAACACATAATTACTAGGTATTTCATTATTGCATAGCTCCGCCTTGAGGACTAAGATGATGTGAGAACAAATAATGCCAATAGACTCAAACAATTTGCAAGAACATGTTGTAGCTAGTGAATTTCCCTTATCGTGCGTCTACTATCCCTACTTCGTGTGATCTTTTCCCTCTCCAACCTGTTCCACATGCAAAGTCTATGTACAGTGTTTAGGAAGACATCTTCATGCTACTAAGGTCCTCATCAGTAATGATCAGCCTAGGTGCAGCCCCTTCCATTGCTTTCAAAAAGTCAAAAAGTTCTTGAATAGCCATTTGTACGACTCTTTATTCTCATTTGATAAAAAAGCAGCGCCGAATGCGATACATGACTTGTGATGATTTGTACCGTCCTCTTTGTAATTAATTGGCTCCTGTGACCAGTCGTCAACAACACTGTCAACAACATCTTAACTACACCGACTTCAATGTCGTTATGTGCAAATGATCAGTACGTGTCCCAACTATAATCTACTATGTAATCTTGATTTATATTAGAGAGTACAACTATCTAGCATGTTAGAGAGTTACATGCTAGTATGTTTGTTTGTTGTCATGATTTATTTGCTTAATTTAATGACACAGTTGCGTAATTTTTAACAATACGTATCTACCGTGTTGTCACCAGACAATCTTACTATTACTAATTGGGTTCCTTTTGAAGCCTAAAATCCTAGGTGGAAATAAGAGAAATCATAGAAATTCTCTAAAAAAAGAAAAATATATGGCCATCAATTGGTAGAATGTAATCATTATTTATAGTAATAGCACTATGAAGAAATAGCCTAAAATGACAGGGCCTATTAGCAGGGCTCCTTCGGGTTGAATTCCGACAATTGTATGGTAGGCCAATCAAGTCCCCTACGTGCGCTCGCCCCGCCTTTCCATTCCTTTTTGTTATCAAAACTTTTTCAAATACATATATTTTCAGATAAATTTATAGGGAAAAAAATTTATATGAAAGCTTTAAAGTTTTAGACAAAAAAGTTTCAAAAAAGAAAATCTGAAACCAAACATTCAAGGACAAAAATTTTAAATGAAAAAATTTGGAAAAACTCAGAAACAAAAACTTGCATCCAAAAATTTGGAGAAAAAATTGTGAAACAAAAAAAATAGGGATTCAGGATAAAAATTTTTGAATCAAAATATCAAGAAAACAAATCAGAAAAAAATTAAATAAAAAACTAAAGAAAGAATTGGGAGCAAAAATAGGATAAAAAAGATAAAAAGGGGGGAAATCCGAACAGCAAAATTGTGCAGCCAGAATCCGACGAACCCCAGTGCGCCTACCGCTGGTCCCTGGTCGTCGTCTCCTCATCGACCGACGCACCGTCGCTCACGTGGTCGCCACTCCCCGATGGCTTCGCGATCTCCGGCGCCGCCGCTCGCTGAGGGCTTCGATGGCTTCGCGATCTCCGGCGCCGCCGCTCGCTGAGGGCTTCACGCCCTCTCTGCAGCTTGGATCAGCTGTCACTGCCGCAGGATTCACCGCCCGATGACACACCATACCGTGGTCCCCCTCTCGCTCGGCCACCTCTCAGAAGAGAGCGAAAAGAGAAGAAAAAGGGAATGTGCGGAGGAGATATGGCTCTGGTGAAGCAACAAATGATCATGCATGGGTCTACCACTGGTAAACGAGTCAAGATCCACCGCTGGCTCAAGAAGTTACGGGTGACTGTAAGTAAATTACTCACCTATGCCATTACAGAAACCGCACGTGCAGCCGCGAGCGGATCAGTATGCGCAACAACTGCACGGCCCAACAATTCAATCTGCTATCGTTAGGTCGGATGACCGCAGAGATTACCGGTTGCACCTTATCTGCGTGATAAAGGAAGGAATTAATAACCGGTGCATCTTTAAAAAGATCAGATGTTGGGTTCACCTAATCCGAACATCTTAAAAATGCAAGTACGTAAGCATAAAAATGAGAAATAAAGGGCACAGCCTTTGTAGCTTAATTTGCAGGGTACGGGAGTCTTTGTTTAGCACATTATTTTTCATATAATCTATCGCTGCTTCTTGATCTCTCTTCCTTATTAAATCTAAATTAGAGAGAATCTTTATCCTAGAGAATCGGTAGTTAATCCAACTAAGAAACTAGATACCTATCTGTCCATATACAAAGAGTGTTGGCATCCGTCCAAAAAGATCATGTGATTTTGTACTACTCCCGTCAACTAGAAAGCCACCACAACTCAAATAATTTATCTGTTGTTTTGGTTGCTACTTTCATCAACTGAAAGGTACGGACAATTCGCCTCTCGCAATTCTTCTTGAACTATTGCGAAGTCCCACATTTGTATTCCTAGCAAATCTGTTTCACATGATCGATGTTTTATACCATAAGTTTGGTATAGAAAAATTGCTCAGTTTTGCTTTCCTTCTTAATCTATCTCAAAAGATCGTTGTTATTATCTAATGGTTGTAGTCTCATATTTGTATATACAGTAACTATTGTATAGAAAAATAACTTAACTAGATCCACCGCCACTTTGCTGATGCAGTTGAACAAGTTGCGATGGTGAGCAAAATCTTAAGTGAAATTAGATCAGGAAAGAACGGTGGAAAATCAAGGCAAGGTAACCAGCTTATGCAATGCAATATTGCTCGGTAGTGATGAACAGTTAAGTGTTGACATGATCCGTATTGATCAGTAGGTATAATAGTTGTTCACTAGGATTGTATTTTTGGGATTATTTTTAGTTTACAAATTATTAATGATGATGAAAAATCAGGGGACCATGATGCATGGAGTTATCAATAAGGCCTATATAGAAAAAAATCAAACCACTAATTTAGGAAGGCAATGTGTACATCATTGCAAATGTCACACCGGCAGCATAGAAATATCGGCCAGTGAAAAATGACAAGATACTCAACTTCTTGCCCACAACTACTCTAAAAAAGATCAAAGATACAAGAAGATATTCCAAAGTATATTTTCAAGTTCTTCAGCACAGATATACTTTCTGAAAGAATAAATGTGGACATGTACCTCTCTCAGGTAAAACATCACTGACTTTATAATTTTTTACACTATTTCTCTCATTCAATGGCCATCTAATAATAATTCATATTTATAGTCATAGATATTTAAAAGATAAGCAAATTTAGCAATTTTCTATCATAGTTTGCGCTATAATATTCAAATTGAATTGATCTCGCTCCCGAGAATAAATTGCTCATTAATATAATATGTACTATTAAAGTATTATGAATCTATGTTGCAGATTGTGTCATCCTTCTTATGATGCCATAAATGTAAAGAAATTAACACATACAACAATTTGATCGATTGTTCACCGTGATGAATTTATAAAAAAACTTCTAATATTAATGTCACCTACAAATGCTAGCCCGTGAGGGAGCACGGGTTGATGTACTAGTATAATTCAATGGTGATGATGTAGATGTTTACCTGCTTCTTCAACTTGCACTGACATGATAAGTCCACACACAGTAGTATTGACGTTGGAATCACGGTGGATGGGGACATGGAAACCGGATGGACAGAAATACATATTGACGGCATAGTTCTTACTTTGACTTTAAAAGCATAATTGAGACAATATAATTAATTATACAAATTGTGATTCGTGCACTATTGCCAAAATTTACATAGTTGCAGTTGCCTACTTTGTCAGTATTGCCAAGTAACAACCACGAGCACATACGATTTGTCATTCAGGTTGTCGAAGATGTGGAAGCAATCAATTATCCATCATTGCTTGAATAAGAGGGCAAAGAAAACTGCCGAGATACCTGCTACGAAGCCGCATCCAAGTCCAATGTAAAAGAATTCTAGCCCAGGATTCTCTTTAGTTCTTGTAGACCGACCTTGTTTCGACGCATCAATGCCCCAACAATTTTTCTTGAGAGGAGGCCCACAAAGACCAATATTGCCAGTATATATAGATGGATTTGCTGCATATAGGCTGTCAAGTTGTGATCCAGATGGTATTCTTCCTGTAAGATTGTTGTATGACAAATCCATGAAACTTAAGAATGTTAAATTTGACAGACTTGCTGGTATTTCACCAGAAAGATTGTTGCTTGAGAAGTCAAGTGACTCCAAAGATTGCATGACTCCGATCCTACTTGGAACGTCCCCGCTGAAGTGGTTCCGTGACAGATTCAAATTAAGAAGTCCGTCAAGGGTAGTTAGTTCTTCTGGAATTTCACCAGTTATATTGTTGAAAGATAAGTCAATGATCTTCATATTCAGACCAACAATTCTAGGAATGGAACCATAGAAAATCTGCTGCCCTTTTAGGAATGTAGAAAAACCGCGGGAGTAAACCTTTACATGAAAAGCATTGGAACAGATTTGTTTTGGATATTTCAGTTTCAGTGATTTTAACTTTGATAGACCACCGGGTAACGAACCTGATATATTATTGTCTGATATATCCAAGTATTGAAGGCACGCAAGATTGGTAAGGTTCATTGGGATGTTCCCAGAGAACATATTTTGACGTAGCCGTAGAAACCGTAGCCTCTTTAATTTTCCAATCCATTCGGGCAAACTCCCATAGAACATGTTTCCAGATAAATCCAAGACTTGAAGCTTTTCACTGTTTTGCAAAGCTGATGGCAACATTCCAGAAAAACCATTGTTACTTAAATCTATAAACAACATCACTTTGTTCCCAAAGCAATCGGGTAGTCCTCCTTGAAATGATTGTCGGCTAAGACTAAGGTTCTCAACCCTTTACATTTGCAAATAGATCTCGGAAGACGACCAGTGATGCTATTCGAGGCTATGGACAGCACTTGAAGTTTTGGAAGCCCAATGTTTGCAGGTAGAGATCCTGACAAGGAGTTGATGCAGATGTCCAAATAGGTTAGATTCCATGGAAGCTTTGGTAATTGACCGGTTAACGTGTTGTTATTAAGGTCGAGTTCCTCCAATGATGACATAATCTCCACATTTGCCGGCAATTGTCCACTAAGTTTATTCCTTGACATGGACAAATATCTAGCATCTGAAAAGGCTCTAGGTAACCAATCCGGAATCTTGTCATTTATGCCTGTACTCGAGATATCAAGATAATCTACGTCCACCAGCCATTGCAACCAGGCAGGAAAGAGCGGGCCCATTCCGCACGTCGCAAAGTTAGCACTTCGCAGTCTAAATGGAGGCTGCCATTTCGAACTGATTTCAATATTCAAGGAATTTGAAGACAAATCGATGTGTTGCAAGCTCCTTAGGTTTCGAAAGTGTTCCTCTGTGATGACACCATTCAAGTTGTTGTAAGAGACGTCTAGGGTCCTTAAACCGCCAAGGTAACTTATAGATTCTGGAAGGGGACCTGTAAAGTTGTTCCAGCTGAGGTCAAGGATCCTTAAGCCAGTTAAATTATTCCCTATAAACTCTGCGAGAGGTCCTGCATAGCTGTTCCGACTGAGATCTAGACTGACCAAGCTTGTCAACTGCCCCACCCACTCTGGTAGTGTTCCAGTAAGAGAGCAACCAGAAAGGCGAAGGAATCTTAGAGAAGGAAGCCTACTAACCACATGGGGCCAGTCGGTTACTGTGTTGAGGTTCACCAAGTCAAGGTTAAGGTACTGAAGGAAACGTAGATGTGCTAGCCATGACACATCCGTTGAGTATGTAGCTCCCATGCCAGAAAGGTCAAGATACCGCAAAGCTGTTAAGTTTCCGAACAGCGGAAGCACACGGCCATGGAAATTTCTGAGGGAGCCCAAGAACTCCGGGATGCGACCCGTGGATCCACTGAGGTTATTGTTGCTTAGATCGAGGTGTTGCAGGTGCTCCAAAGCAAGCAAAGAGTGACTTATCTGACCAACCAAAGCTGTGTCACTGTAAATAGTGTCGTAGCTGGGGTTACCAAGTCGAAGCTCGAGGACATGGCCTGTGCGGTTGCTGCACCGGACGCCTCTCCACCGGCAACAGTCCTGCAGCTCGCTGTGGCCATCCGGCTGCCGCCACAGGTGGAGGATGCCGGCCGGGTCGCGGGTGATGCCTCGCTTGAAGGCCAGCAGGGCGTCCCTCTCGTGTGGCACGCAGGTTGCGCCGGCATTGGCGTCGGCATGGGTGGTCATGAGGAGGAAGCTGCAGGTGGCGGCTGCCAGCAGGAGCTGCACCAACTTGGGGCCTGGGCGACGCATGGTTGGGTCGTGGACTGGTGGTGATGGTGCACGTTTCATCATGGTTACTAGCTCGATCTTTAAATAGAAGCTTGGGACATGGTATAACCACTCTTGAATTTCTACCGCGTTGGGTGGTTGCAGCGTCGCTGTCCGCCGGGAGTGGAGATACAAGGCAATTGCTGGGCAACTAGTTCATCATGGACACTATGTCCGCACCGAGTTTGATGTAGCTGGACAGGCTCAAGATTTTGACATCTTCTCAAGGCCGGGATTTTGGCACCTGACCTGCTAGCTCGAGCTCAAGGTCATGCAGCTGGAACCTAGATGTCCGGGCCGGGAAGCAAGCACGCAGGCAAACGATTTCGGATACGGAAAATTTCTACCCTCGAACTATCGTAAGAGTCAGATTTTCAACACTACAAAATCAGATAACGGAGACCATCCAACTATCAAAACCGGATAAATTTGACCCTTTAAGTGATTCCAAAGGTGGATTTTCATTTTATCAAAATTAAAAATATTCAGGTTTAAACTAAAAAAATCATAAATAATTCATTTTAATTCAAAAAAATACGAACTGAGTATCAACAATTTTCTAAAAATATAACATATCTATTGGTACTCTACTTGTCAGTTATTCGAATCCAATTTTTTCATGTTCCTATTATTTATTTACTTGTATTTATACCTATTATTTTTTAAATAAATAAGATTCAAATAGAGCAACAACATGTAGGTTACATTTTTTTTAAATTTGGTACTAGTTTCATATCTTTCTGATTTAAAATGAATTAATTTTAAACTTTTAGGTCTAATCAGAATTTTTAAAAAATTTAAAAGATTCAAAACCACCTTTCAAATCATCCAAAGGGCTAAATTTATCTGGTTTCGACAGTTGGATGATCCTCGTTATTACCCGATTTTGTTGTTTAATGTTGGTAATCAGATTTTTGTGATTGCTCGGTGGTGTAAACTGGACTTTTACCTTTGGGATATTAGTAGCCAGGGTATCAAAGAAATTGGATTTTATAAGCATAGGGCCTCCTGCCCCGCCTTACGACGTGGCACACTCACACGTTCGATCGGCACCGGAAGACTGAGATCAAGCCACGTCACGTTAGGGCTGATACGACGTGGCTCAATCTCAGCCCTCCGTTGCTGAATCGATGGCTGTGAGTATGGGTAGGCATGTGACACTAGGTCACAAAGTATCTTCAAGGGTAACAAAAGGAAATCTCTAATCTCCAAAGACGGAATCCTTGTGAACATTTCCTAGATCAAGTTACACTGTACAACTATATACCCACCATCAGATCGTGAGCTCAAGTTGCTAGAGACCTTCCTATATCAATTCCTGTTTCATAGCCATGGCCTCATTCACATGCGAGTAACAGCATATGTGGGTGATTTATATGAGTTGGTTGGGTACTTTGTCTTATATATATGTTTTTATTTTTTTCGCGATCGTGCCTGGACACGTTTTTCATTAAGAGGGAAGAAGAAATAGTCACCGATACATGAGTTTAGGCGCAAGGGTCCTGGACTCACAAAGAAGACTCCTAGGATTTTTATTACAAGGCCAACAATTGGCGACCAGATCCTCTACCAGATGCCGCAACAAAGGCAATAACCTGCTTAAAACTGGCAAGATCCCTGGCAACAGCTTCGTCCTGAATGCAAGACTAGAGTTCGAGAACGGTTTTGACCCGGGAATCAAACGTCCTCTGATTGCGCTCATTCCAGATCATCCACGAGGTGAGAATGACCAAAGTATCAAAGGCCTTACGATCAACCTTGGCTAGTTTCTTGCGAGAAGAAGTCCACCAAGCAGCAAGATCAAAGCAGCCACCGTCCGGGTGAGCGCATGCCACCGAAGTCTTTGCAGTACAAGGTACCAGATCTGCCTTGCAAAAGAACAATTGAGCAACAAGTGTGAGATGGACTCGGTTTCATGGGAGCAAAGCGCGCAGGTATCATCATCCTGCAAATTATGTCGTTTTCTTCTCTCGGCCGTCCAACAGCGATTGTGGAGGACCAACCAAACAAAAAATTTGCATTTGCCCAGGGCGCGAGTTTTCTTCAAACACTTGGCGCCAGGAATTTCAGTCTGCTCTATATATGTTTTTATAGAAGGTTAATGTCGGTAAGGCTTGTTAGGTTCGAGAACCAACAACACACAAATTCGTTTTGGTGGAAGTATAGATGCTGGAGAGACCTAGCTGTTAGATTAATTGGGGCCAAGGGTCTAATTAGACATGGTCAATAAATCCTAAGGCCCATGAGTAAGTGACAATTGATTTGCTGATTTCAAAACGAGTAGTAACCGACCTTTTAATGGCTGCGAGTTACTACCTTCTATGGCATTAACTTGAGCGTTCAAGAGACATCTCTAGTGCCTATAAAAGAGGAGCCTATTCTCTTGTCTTCCGTGATATATAACATGAAACCTGTTCCACTATCGCGCTGCCCTTTTGTTTTCCCCGTTCCGGCTTCCTGAGTGCACAGGCAACCCGAAAGAGTAGGCCTCCAAAGCTGCGTTCTTCCCTGAGACTCTGCACCCGTGGAGTAGAAGAGCGATCCAGTTTTTGGGGAGCACATCAGCGCGACTGCTCGTGTCGACTACATCTCCGACTGCTTCTACTACACCTACGATTGCTTCGACTACGCCTACGACTACTTCGACTATGCCTCCGACTGCTTCGACTACGCCTACGACTGCTTTGACTACGCCTCTGACTGCTTAGACTATGCCTACGACTGCTTCGACTACACCTCCGACTGCTTCGACTACACCTCCGACTGCTTCGACTATATCTTCGACTTCTTCGACTACATCTCCGACTACTACGACTACTTCCTGGTGGCTGGCGCAACTGCACTGCGATCACTTGCATGGCATCGGCTCTTGATCGGCTACATCAAACAGGCTCGACCAGCAATGTCGAGTAACGGCGCATCCGGTGCCTTCGGCACTGACCCCGCCTCTGGGTACATCCTAAATTTTTTGTTTATGTTTGCTGTCTTCGTTGCAAGCACAATATGCCATGCTCCTGTTTCTGTAATGATTTATCTTGTGTTTCGGATTAAAATGAACCGTAATTTGGCTCTAACTCCAACAATCCAAAAACTTGATAGGCCTTTCTGGTTTTGCTGCACACCTTAAACCAAATGTTTTTGATGGAACGATCCAAATGCTTGAGTTGTGGCTCATATCGATGAGCATATGGTTCATCACTGAAGGGCCTCCTGCTAGGCCGCGAACTCTCGAGGAGGACAGTGCGTACCAGACGGCTGATAACTTGTTCAGAGGGGTTGTGATTAGTGTTCTTGGATAGAACTTGGTTGATGCTTACATACATATAAGGAGTTGTGGGATGCACTCGAAAAGAAGTTCGGTGTCCCCGATGCGGGCAGTGAGCTGTACGTCATGAAGCAGTTCTATGACTACAGGATGGTGGATGATCGTCTTGTTATCGAACAAGCTCATGAGTTACAGGCGCTCGCCAAGGAGCTTGACAACGTCAAGTGCAATCTGCTGGATAAATTTGTGGTTGGTGGGATTATTGCCAAACTGCCTCCTTTCTGGGGGAACTTTGCTACTTCTCTGAAGCACAAGATATAGGAGTTCACTGTAGCTGGTCTTATCGGCACTCTTGATGTTGAAGAAAAGGCGAGAGCAAAGGACACACGTGCTGGTGGCAATGAGGGAGGTTCTAGCGCCCATGTGGTGCAGAATTTTTTTTTCAATCCCACAAGAACAAATGTAAAGGGAAGGTTGAGTCCAAGCACAGGGCTGCTCAGATTACCAACTTTAAGAAGAAGAAGAATGCAGAAAAATACTTTGTGTGTGGTGGTTCTGATCATTGGGCTTGGGACTACAAGGATCGCAAAGATAAGCATCAGCAAGGGCAGAAAAAAATCTGCTAATGTTATTATCGGCGATACTGAGAAGGGAACACCAGGTTATGGTAATCATGCTACTGTTCTTTCAGTATGTCATTTACCAAATTGGTGGATTGACACCGGGGCCAATATACATGTGTTTGCTGATATTTCCTTGTTTTCTTCTTACCAGGTCACAGGGACTGGATCCGTGTTGATGGGGAACGGTTCGAATACGGCTGTTCGTGGTGTTGGTTCGGTCGATCTGAAGTTTACTTCGGGAAAGACCGTGCGGCTGAAGAACGTGCAACATGTCCCCTCAATAAATAAAAATCTTGTTAGTGGATCTCTCCTTTGTAAGGATGGTTTTAAGTTGGTATTCGAGTCGAAAAAATGTGTTGTTTGGAAATTTGGATCCTTTGTTGGTAAAGGATATGACAGCGATGGTTTGTTTCGCTTGTCATTATCAGACTCTTGTAATAAAGTTGTGAATCATGTGTGTAATGATGAGGCATCTAATATTTGGCATTCACGGCTTTGGCATGTGAATTTTGGTTGTATGTTGCGGCTTGCCAATTTAAGTTTAGTTCCGAAATTTACTTTGGTCAAAAGTTCTAAATGTCAAGTATGTGTGCAATCTAAGCAACCGCGCAAGCCTCACATGGCTGCAGAGGCGAGGAACTTTGCACCTTTAGAACTCGTCCATTCTGATTTATGTGAAATGAATGGTGTGTTGACTAAAGGGAGGAAGAAATATTTCATGACTTTGATAGATGATTCAACTAGGTATTGCTATGTGTATTTGCTTAAATCAAAAAATGAGGCGTTTAATTTTTTCAAGGTCTATAAAGCTGAGGTTGAAAATCAACTGGAGAGAAAAATAAAACATGTTCGATCGGATCGAAGTGGAGAGTATTTTTCAAATGAGTTCAATTTATTTTGTGAGGAGCATGGCATTATTCATGAGAGAACGCCACCTTATTCCCCTGAGTCAAATGGAGTAGCTGAAAGGAAAAACCGCACTCTAACAGAGATGGTTAACGCCATATTTAAAACAGCTGGACTTCCTTGGGAATGGTGGGGTGAGGCCATGTTGACAACTTGTCATACTCTTAACAGAGTTTCTATAAAAAACAAAGAGAAGACATCATTTGAGGAATGTTCCAATTGCTAAGAAACGCAAGCTCGGACCGAAAAAGTTGATTGTGTTTTTCTAGGCTATGCTTTTCATAGTGTCGGATATAGATTGTTGATAATTAAATCTGGTGTACCTGACATGCATGTTGGTACAATAATGGAGTCCAGAGATTTTACATTCTTTGAAAATATTTTTCCAATGAAAGAAACAAATAGCAGTTCTAGTCATGAATTTGTCAAGACCCCTGAAAATAATGATGAAATAGTACGCAATGAACAACCGCTTGAGGAAAACAATGAGATGGATGTAATGAAGTGACTTGAAATAGCAAGAGACAAAGGACTGCAAAGTCTTTTGGCGATGACTTCATTGTGTACCTTATGGATGACACTTCAAGAACCATCGCTGAGGCTTATGAATCATGTGATGCTGACTATTGGAAGGAAGCAATCAGAAATGAGATGGATTCCATAATGTCTAACGGGACTTGGTGGTCAATCGTTCATATGGGTGCAAACCTGTAGGATGAAAGTGGGTTTTCAAGAAGAAGCTTAGGGCAGATGGTACTATTGAAAAGTACAAGGCAAGGCTTGTGGCTAAGGGTTATACCCAAAAGAAGGCGAAGATTACTTTGACTCTTATTCACTTGTTGCTAGACTGACCACCATTCGTGTACTACTCTCCTTGGCTGCCTCACATGGTCTTCTCGTTCACCAGATGGACGTGAAGACGACTTTCTTTAATGGAGAGTTGGACGAGGAAATCTATATGGATCTATCTGATGGATATGTAGTAGAAGGTCAGGAAAGAAAAGTGTGTAAGTTGTTGAAATCTTTGTATGGTCTGAAACAGGCGTCTAAGCAATGACATGAGAAATTTGACAAGGCTCTCACGTCGGCAGGCTTTATTGTGAGTGAGGCCGATAAGCGTGTGTACTATCACTTTGGTGGGGGACAAGGAGTGATCATGTGCTTGTACGTCGATGACATACTGATCTTTGGAGCTAACCTCAATGTGATTGAAGAGATTAAGAGCTTTTTGTCTCAAAGTTTTGAGATGAAAGATATGGGAGCGACTGATGTAATTCTGAACATTAAGTTGCTAAGAGAAGGCAATGGTGGGGTCACACTTGTGCAGTCCCACTATGTGGAAAAAATATTGAGTCATTTTGGATATAGTGACTGCAAATCTCCTCCCACGCTGTATGATCCTAGTGTGATGTTGCGAAAGAATCGAAGAATCACAGGAGATCAATTGAGATATTCTCAAATCATTGGCTCTCTAATGTATTTAGTTAGCGTCACGAGACCTGACATTTTGTTTGCTGTGAGCAAACTCAGCAGGTATGTCTCAAATCCTGGAGATGAACATTGGAAGGCTCTTGAGAGAGTGATGCGCTATCTGAAGGGCACTACGAGATATGGAATTCACTATGCTAGGTATCCTAAGGTACTAGTGGGTTGTAGTGATTCAAACTGGATATCTAATGCTGATGAAATAAAAGCCACGAGTGAATATGTGTTCACTCGGAGGTGGTGCTGTTTCCTGGAAGTCTTGTAAGCAGACCATCTAAACGAGGTCAACAATGGAAGCAGAACTCACAGCATTGGATACCGCCACAGTTGAGGCTGGGTGGCTTCGTGAGCTGTTGATGGATTTGTCGGTGGTTGAGAAACCATTACCGACTATCCTAATGAACTGTGATAATCAAACAGTGATTGCCAAGTTGAACAGTTCAAAGGACAACATGAAGTCATCTAGGCATGTGAAAAGGCGGTTGAAGTCTGTCAGAAAAATGAGAAACTCCAGAATAATAGCATTGGACTATGTCCAGACAGCTAAAAATCTGGCAGATCCTTTTACTAAAGGTCTTTCACGGAATGTGATTGACGAGGCATCGAGGGAGATGGGATTTGGACCCACTTAAGAGTTATGTCATAGAGGTAACCTGTTCTATTTGATCGGAGATCCCACGAATTAGGACAGCGAAACAAGCTATTGATTAACTGAGAAGGAGAGTACTTTTGTACAAACCCACTCCATTGAAGATGCACTCTCTCCTTCTCTGCATGACAGGTTGGTTAATACCTTAATATGATCCGAGTGGCTTACTAAAGCAAAGATGTTGTCCTGCAGAGACATCTTTTGAGGAACACACCTATATGAGTTCGACTGCTAGTCACAGTCTATGAGGTCGGGTAATCTCTAGAGACTCGTGAAAGGCACAGAAGCAATTTGCAGCCCGGTATCGGTTAAGGATATAAGTGAAACTTGTTCGCACAAGACTGTCAATTCAAGGCATAGTCCATTGTTCAGTTGTAGACAAGTGTAGCTTATGTTCTAAGTGGATGTTCAACCCTAACCAGGTCTCCATCTAAATGCCGATATATTAAACAGTAGTGAAGCTGAACATGTGCCTTGAAATTTGGTGGGGATTGTTAGATTAATTGAGGCCAAGGGCCTAATTGGACACGGTCAATAAATCCCAAGGCCCATAAGTAAGTGACAATTGATTTGCTGGTTTCAAAATGAGTAGTAACTTACCTTTTAATGGTTGCGAGTTACTACCTTTTAGACACTAACTTGAGCGTTCAAGGGACGTCTCTAGTGCCTATAAAAGAGGAGCCTATTCTCTTGTCTTTCATGATATATAACACGAAACCTCTTCCACTATTGTGCTGCCCTTTTGCTATCCCCGTTCCGGCTTCCTGAGTGCACAGGAAACCCGGAAGAGCAGGCCTCCGAAGCTACGTTCTTCACTGAGACTCTGCACCAAAGGAGTAGAAGAGCGATTAAGTTTTTTGGGAGCGCATCAGCGCGACCGCTTGTGTCGACTACATCTCCGACTGCTTCAACTACGCTTACAACTGTTTCGACTACGCCTACGACTGCTTCAACTACGCCTCCGACTGCTTAGACTACGTCTACGACTGCTTCGACTACACCTCCGACTGCTTCGACTACATCTGCGACTGCTTCGACTACACCTCTGGCTGCTTCGACTACATCTGCGACTACTTCGACTACATCTCCGACTACTACGACTACTTTCCTGGTGGCTGGGGCAACTGCACAGCGACCACTTGCACAATATCGGCTCTTGATTGGCTACATCAAACAGGCTTGTCTAGCAATGTCGAGTAACGGCGCATCCGGTGCCTTCGGCACTGGCCCCGCCTCTGGGTACATCCTAAATTTCTTGTTTATGTTTGTTGTCTTCGTTGCAAGCACAATATGCCATGCTCCTGTTTCTATCATGATTTATCTTGTATTTCGGATTAAAATGAACCGTAATTTGGCTCTAATTCCAACACTAGCCACTCAAGACTAGCAAGGTTAAGGTGTTGTACGTAGTGAGTGATTTGAACTTGCAAGCAAGCAGTCAGAAAGATCGAGGTAATTCAGAGAGGAGGAATCGTGCGTGTTGACTAGGCAAGGCCAATCAGCTACTAAGGTTTACCATTCCGTGGTACTGTAGAATCTGTAGGGGTGTTACCTGTGACATGTCCTATTAGAATGTATCTTGCACATCAGAAATGTCAAGAAATTGCAACTCTGACAAGCTGCCAAGGTGAGCAGGCAGTCTGCCGGAAAATGGTACGCCAGAGAGGTTTAGGTCCTTCACACTACTAGAAAATACGCCAAATATCCATCTCAAAAGTACTGGCACGAAGAATATCCAGTACTAATGTTTAATACCGGATCTTCTTCATGCCGGTATTTTTGAGGTGGTCGGGTGGTAACACCACCCGGTACTAAAAAGTCACTTTTAGTACCGGGTAGTGTTACCACCCGGTACTAAAATATCCGGCCACATTAGTACACCACCCGGTACTACAAGTCACCCTTTAGTACCGGGTGGGATCCTCCATGGGTTACTTCGAGAGGAAAGTATCTCCTACTCAATCATAACTGTACCGGATGTTTTACCCGGTGACGATGATCGAGATTTTTAGTCTCGGCTTCGCATTACGGGTTGCAAAACCGGAGCGTAAGAATCTTATCAACCGGTACTATAAGACCTTTTCTAGCAGTGTCAGATTCCTAAAAGATCCGAAAAGTTCTGGAACTCCAAGCTGTTCATGCTAATAAGGTCAAGGTACTCCAGATGCTCCAGTGGAAACCAATCATCTGGCTTCCATCTCTCCATATCAAATCGACCTTTTATTTGGTGCATAGTTGCTGTCCATGTTCAACCCAAGGAATGCTTAGCACATAATAGAACTGGAAATCGACAAAACTAAGCAGTTAGGGATGCAAGTTATATATTTCGAATTATTAGGTCGATTCAAAAAGTTGATAAAATCAACTAGAATGATATTCTGCGTAAATAATTTGGGAGGAGAAATGAATTAGAGTGGCATGCCATCATAATTAATTAGCTGATAAAAAATATTATTAGGTACCCACTTACTTGCAGTAGCTACATCAAGAGTGATTATAGGATTAGAAAATGATCTCCAGGATATTAATTTGGAACTCCCATATGATGAAAATGGATTTGGGACTAGAAATTATAGATCGAGCGTTGGATATAAAAGGAACTCCCATATGATTAAGAGGGTGTTTGCAAATTCCTTTTTTGACTGTCCGTGCCAACTTGTAATACCCACAGCCCAGATGCGTGCCGCGTATTCGCATCGGCTTTGGTTGTGCCAGCTCCCGGTAAGCTGAGGTTTTAAGCCTGCACGGATGATATGCTTTGCACAGTAGTTACCTAATATTAAGTGAATATCAAGCACCGAAAGAGAGGAAAACTTACAAAAGATGTTTATGATTCCTCTTAAGTGATTACTTACTCTAGCTTTTTTTAATTACACACTACAACTCAGACACTCATAAGGCACGTACACTCACCTCTATAAACACACGTACGCAAACTCTATTCCTGTGAGCATCTTCTAAGACTGAGCCGGCAAATCCTCGAGATTGACGAAGTCACTACAAACGTCTCGCTGTCGACGGGAACGTCACCTACCATTGAGAGCACGACACCATTAAATTCTAGAAAATTCGTCCCCATAAAAAGTCGAACCCAGAATTTAAGATGCTACTGAGGCTCTGTAATCAGACTACGTCCTTTCGCATTACTTACTTACTCTAGGTTCATTCAACCATTCGTGATGGTGGGCTTCGCACACGAAGAAGAGGTGGTATAGAATGGGCCGTCACGGCCTGTGACGTGCAAACTGGTGGTTGGTGGGCCATTTTTCATGGTCTAGAAGAATGCGTTAGGTGTTTACAGTTTGTTTTCGCTGGAATTCCATTCCATCTTCGCGCAAAAAGATCCTTTATGCTATATATGTATATGGTTGAATTTTTCTCTCAACTTATCTCCTTTTGTTCAGATTTATTTCACCTCTTACTTCCTAGGGTAAGTACAACACCATAATGCCATCTTGAGACGAGTGAACAAACAACCTCTACCATAGGTTGTTGTTTTTTTTTCCGTAGTAGTACCATATCCCTTGAGTTGTGCAATGAAAAAAAGAAAATTTTCTAAGTAGCATGACAATAACAACTCGTACAATAGTGAGTAAGCGGTCTCATCATAGTTCTTAAATTTAGCCTATGAGACGGTTGTTTCGCGAAGCAACCACCTCATTCACTCTCCTTCCACTCTCTCCTCCACATCATCAAAAATCCAATGTGAATTTGTATGAGATATCCTATAAGACCGCTGATGTGTAAGACCGCTGATGTATAGCAATGTATAGCAACGTAATTGGTGTATCGGTGTACTTTGTAATTGGTGTATCGGTGTACTGTTATAGCGTCCCACGGAACAACAGCTCTAGATACCATGTAAGAATTGATGGAACAGCTTGCACCTCATGGTGCTGTGCGTGTGTTTATTATAATACAAGGCCGGCTCAAGCTAAGGCCAAAACATTTACAACAAGGACTATAGACAATTCGAGTTACATAATTATATTGTGCTGTTCGGACTCGGGAATCTGGAGCTAGTCCTAAATCCTAATCCTAGGAGGCCGATACGAATCTGGATTGCTAATCACAGCAAGGACAAATGGCGGAATCAGGTTTAGAAACTAGAGGAGTCCCAACTCCCAAGTAGTAGGGGTTGTGCAGTTAGAGCCAATTGTATGGAGGTCTACTGGCCAATTCATGCATAATTATAGTAGGGTTCCGCTGCTGCTGATGACATCTAGTACGTCATTGCCCATAACAGAATGACTCTCCTATAAATAGACTTGCAAGTTTCAACTTGACTCTTCACGCCAATCTAGCAGCTGCCATTAGAAATTCACTCTAGCTAGAGCTTTGCATCAGTCATCCATGCCGGTCATGGTCAGATCCATGGGTCCCATTCCCATGCAAGTCCTAACGACCTTACCCTTACTACTTGCCTCACTGCCCAGCAGCTCATCGGCGGCGGCGCCACCGCCGTCCGGCTACCGGTTCACGCTCACCCACGTCGACTCCAAAGGCGGCTTCACCAGGGCCGAGCTCCTGCGCCGCGCCGCGCACAGGAGCCGCCACCGCGCCGCCACGATGCTACCGGGTTACTCGTACTCCACAATGTCGTCCAGCTCGGACACCCGTCCCACCAGGCTCCGCTCGGGCCAGGCCGAGTACCTCATGGAGCTCGCCATCGGGACGCCGCCGGTGCCGTTCGTCGCGCTCGCCGACACCGGCAGCGACCTCACCTGGACGCAGTGCCAGCCCTGCAAGCTCTGCTTCGCGCAGGACACGCCCGTGTACGACCCCGCCGCCTCGTCCAGCTTCTCCCCGGCGACCTGCGCCAGCGCCTCGTGCCTCCCCGTGTGGAGCCAGAACTGCTCCGCCGCCGCGCCCTGCAGGTACCGCTACGTCTACGGCGATGGCGCCTACTCCGCCGGCGTCATGGGCGCGGAGACGCTCACCTTCGGCTCCGGCTCCGGCGGCGTCTCCGTCGGCGGCATCGCCTTCGGCTGCGGCGTCGACAACGGCGGCCTCTCGTACAACTCCACCGGCACGGTCGGCCTGGGCCGCGGGAGCCTGTCCCTCGTGGCGCAGCTCGGGGTCGGCAAGTTCTCCTACTGCCTCACCGACTTCTTCGACACCAGCCTGGGCAGTCCGGTCCTGTTCGGCTCCCTCGCCGAGCTGGCCCCCGGCGCCGCTGCCGCCGCGCACTCGACGCCGCTCGTGCAGAGCCCCTGGATCCCGTCGAGGTACTTCGTCTCCCTCGAGGGCATCTCGCTCGGCGGCGCGCGCCTGCCGATCCCCAATGGCACCTTCGACCTGCGCGCCGACGGCTCCGGGGGGATGATCGTGGACTCCGGCACCATCTTCACCGTCCTCGTCGAGAGCGCCTTCAGGGTGGTCGTCGACAGCGTGGCCGGCGTGCTCGGCCAGCCGGTGGCGAACGCCTCCAGCCTGGACAGCCCTTGTTTCCCGGCTCCGCCCGGCGAGCGGCGGCTCCCGGAGATGCCCGACATGGTGCTGCACTTCGCCGGCGGCGCGGACATGAGGCTGCGCAGGGACAACTACATGTCCTTCAACCAGGAGGAGGCGGCGGCGTTCTGCCTGAACATTGTTGGGACGACGTCGTCGGTTTCCGTGCTGGGAAACTTCCAGCAGCAGAACATACAGATGCTGTATGACATCACCGTAGGGCAACTGTCGTTCGTGCCAACCGACTGTAGTAAGCTCTGAAGTCTGGAGCGTACAGTCCAGTTTTCTGAATCCTTGCTTTCAATATTTCAACTCCTTTGAGGCTAGGATTAGGGCTTTCAGAGGACTTAGGCAGGTACGAAATGTAGGATTGGAGCTGCTTATATAAGATAATGGGACAAGCCAAATGTATGCAGCCGTTGGTAATTACCATCTCGAGTGTTATCCCGGTGAACAAATGAACGCGCGCCGGTGCAGCGTTGTGCTCTCCTTGCACTACCACATAAACATTATCACTGCCGGTTCGTAACCCTCCATCACCACCGGTTTATTTTGTCAACTGCTAGATGACAAGCGGCATGATAACAATCAGCAGTGAAAACGGAACAAAACTGCTGGTTTGTGGTTAGAATCAGCAGTGGATAGTCAAAAAAGAAAACCTCAAGGCTCACGTATAGCCTTCTTACCGTCCCGTTAACACAAAAATTTAAATTTGTTATATGCATATAGTAGTGGTGGGGCGACGACCTGGGGCCTACCGCAGTTGGGTAAAGAAAAAGGGAGAGCTTGCCTGCGGTTTGGATTGGGACAAAAATGAGATGGAGGGATAGATATCTGGTCCAGAAGGAAGAAGAGAAAGGAGGATGGATACGGTTCATCCAGATTGAAGAATAGAAACACAGAGACCAGATCTCATCAGCCCATAGCGTGATGTGAATGGAAGAAGGGATTATATGATTAGAAAATGATCTCGGAATTAATTAGGAACTCCCATAGGATGAAATGGATTTGAGACTAGAGATTAGATCGAGCATTTGGTATAAAAGGAACTAGAGTGTTGTACGTCCTGTTTACTAAGCTCATGACGTGCTTGACACAATCATGGTGTTTCAAGCATTGCTCTGAGATTTCCCTTAACATAGTTGGGCAAAAAAAAATTGCAGTAGATACAGGTGCCTGGACCATGGTTGGTAGGACAACACACTATTGATTATTTAGCATATTAAGTAGTACACTCATTTAAGTATATTAGATTGAATTCATCACACGACAGTTCATATATGAATCAAACACGCAAGCAACTTAGATAGCTTGAATGCATGTCAGATCGTTATCACACTCGCTCGCATTATTCAGTTGATGCTGTCCTTTTATTTATTTTGGCATAAAGCGTAAACCCAGCCATCGAAGGCAAGCTAGCCAATGTACGGTGCCGGGCGACAACCCTCAGGTTGTTGTTGTAGATAATAACACGCAACATTCCTTCTTGGGGTGGCGGCGGTTGCTCGTTTGGAGGAAGTACGCGGACAACTCTTAAATCTGGTCGCTCCGTGCGGATAATTTGAACTGCCTCGTAAATATCCATGTTAACCAAATCCGGCCACGATGTGGGCACTCTACCAGGCATATGTTTAAATAAATATCTTGATCACTCACTGTCCTTTCCTCCCTTTTGAAACTGTCAAGTACCAAATGAAAAGCATCAATAAGTTATGATGAGCAATACAGAGATACATCAACAGAAACATGATATTTTGTTTTTAAATAATGCCATGATGCCTATCCTTAACTTGATACTGAGATGGAAAACATGCTCTGAGCCTACTCAGACCACAGATATTTTACAATGAAAATGCATTTCAGTAACTAGTAAGAAAAATATATATGTGCCAACCTGCGGAGAAGAAAGAGCTACTTTGTAGCGCTAGACCTAACAGCACCTGTGCCTATAGCGTTGATATGTGCTCTATATATGTGTGTTTATATGTGCGCACTCACAATTGTATATAGATAGCTTGTTGCCTGATGCCGACGATAACAATGCATGCATTTCGTTTGACGTTAATAAACAAACATCAGCATATCACCCCCTTTTTGGGAGTAAACGATGATAACAATGCATGCGTTTTGTTCGCTGTTGTTTAGAAAAAAAACATCAGCATATGGCCCTCGTTGAGATTAGTGGTGCCATCACCTCTAATTGGCAGCTTGATGCCCATCTGTTTACATGCCATGGCTGAAATTATTACGTAGGCACAAACGTGTGTGAACTGGCACTTGTGTATGCATAAACGTGTGTGCTGAACTAGCATGTACGTATGCATCAACGTGTATGAGTTGAACCAGAAATATTGCCCTATTTGATCATAGATCGTGATTTTTTGATTGAGTGATAAAATAATTACTAGGAGTAATGTTTTTGTTAAGCACATCTTTTTACTGGCCCTTAGTATTTTTAGATAAAAGAATAAGATTCTAGCCTTTTGCATTGTGGTGCATATATACACAGCCACTGTCACCTTATTATAAATATCATCCAAATCATAAAGGCTGAATGGGTAAAACTGTATAAAATGCGGGCTATGTGTGACATAAAATACATAACCTACTTTAAACCGCCAATCATTCCTAATAAAACTCCATGGCCATCACCACCTCCATGGCATGGCTGTTGGTTGTTAATCTAGGATCACTAGCAGTAGCATTAACTCGGGATTGTCTTCTTGATCTAGTTCTAGATGCATTCACTGGTGTGCGTGTGTGTGCTAGATGAGATCGACAGAGAGAGAACAGAGAGTATACCTTGATCGTCCTCGCATCCGTCGGTGTAGTTTGCGCTAGGCAGCGACGCGCTGTGCCGAGGTCGATGCAGGTCTGCGCTAGGGCAGCGTAGGTCGAGGCCGTGCAGTGCCGGTGGCGCTTCCCGCCGCCGGAGCGCCCCCTCTCGATCGGTCTAGGGTTTAAGTGTAGGTGGAGATTGGGGTCACGGTGAACCACGTCGTGCGTGCCTCCGGCCCCCACCTCTCTATTTATTATGGCGCTGGCGACGGGGGCCCACCAACAGTAGTTGGGTTGGGCGCCCCCGATCAGGGCGCGGATCAAGGGCCCAAGGCCTTTGGGCCTTAGGGGTCAGAGATCAATCCAACAATCTCCCCCTTGATCTCACATTACCTTTTCTTTTAGTTTTCTATTTTCCTTATCTCATCACAGATTTATGTATAGGGCATATCTCATCGTCACGCGCAATTGCCGATAGAATCAATAACCACAATACACGCCTCTGTTCAGAAATAGATTCTATAATCCTTTTGGGCCTCTATTATCCAGAGATCACAGGTTGTACCTCATTCCTATGCCGGCTACGTGTTCCTTGAACACGCTGGGTGGTAGGCCTTTCATTAGGGGATCCGCAAGCATAACTTTTGTTCTTGTATGCTCGAGACTTATGGTGTGATCCTGGATTCTGTCTTTTATTGAATAAAATCTTATCTGTATCGACTTGGTAGCCGTGCTCTTCTTGTTGTTATGAGCGTAAAACACTGCCGGCTGGTTATCGCAGTACATCTTTAGTGGTCTTTCTATACTGTCCACCACTCTTAAGCCAGGTATAAATTTCTTCAACCATTCTACCTGCCCGGAGGCCTCATAGCATGCTATGAACTCAGCATGCATCGTCGATGTTGCTGTGACCGATTATTTTGAGCTTTTCCACGATATAGCTCCCCCTGCGAGAATGAAGATGTAACCTGTCATGGATTTTCTATCATCTTCATCTCCCGCAAAGTCTGAATCTGCGTATCCTTTAATCTCTAATGAATCGGTTCTTCTGTATGTTAGCATGAGGTCTTTTGTGCCTTTCACATATCGCAAGGCTTTCTTTACAAGTTTCGAGTATTGTAGACCTGGATTTTTCTGAAATCTGCCAAGCACATTAGTGACAAAGGCTAAGTCAGGGCGTGTGCACACTTGAGCATACTGTAAGCTTCCGACTGCTGAAGCATACGAAACAGTTTTCATCTATTCTTTTTCATATTTGTTTCTGGGACTCTGAAAGTCTCCATATCTGTCACCCTTGACTGTCGGAGCAGGAGTAGGCTTACTCGCATGCATACTATACTTTTCTAGAATCTTTTATAGGTATGTCTCGTGTGATAAACCTAGTACCCCATTTCTTCTATCTCGGTGAATCTCAATACCTAGCACAAATGAGGCTTCACCAAGATCTTTCATGTCAAAATTCGATGACAAGAATTTTTTTGTTTCTAATAGCAGACTGACATCGCTACTCGCTAGCAGAATGTCATCCACATAGAGTATCAGGAAAATATATTTCCCTCTTTTGAACTTTGCATAAATGCAATTATCCTCAACATTCTCTGTAAACCCAAACCTCTTTATCGTCTCATTAAACTTCAAATACCATTGTCTTGAAGCTTGTTTTAATCCATAAATGGATTTCTTTAAGTGACATCCCATATTTTCTTTTCCTTTCACGACAAAACCTTTGGGTTGTGCCATGTAAACTCTTTCTTCGAGATCCCCATTTAGGAATGCCGTCTTTACATCCATTTGGTGCAATTCCAGATCGAAATGTGCGACCAAAACCATAATGATTCTAAAAGAATCTTTACATGAGACTGGAGAAAAAGTCTCATTGTAATCTATTCCTTCCTTCTGTGTAAATCCTTTTGCCACAAGACGAGCCTTGTATCTGTCTATATTCCCTTTGGAGTCACGTTTTGTCTTGTAGACCCATTTGCAGCCTACTGTTTTGGCTCCTTTAGGAATTTCTTCTAGGTCCCAAACACGGTTGGTACTCATCGATTTCATTTCATCTTCCATGGCTTCAAACCACTTGGATGAATGTATGCTTCTCATGGCTTCTTCGAATGAGATGGGATCATCTTCCATTCAAAACTCTTCTGTGTTATACACTTCATAATCATCGGGAATAGCCGATCTTCTTTCTCTTTGAGATCTCCTAGGAGCCTCTTCTATTTGAACATTCTCTGCTGGAGGCTTTGGTGGCCCCCTCTGATCTGCGGCAATGTTGTTATCTATAGGATCCTGAAGGACAGGTTCCACATCTTCACTCTGTGTTGCCACAGAAGGGATCACCTCAGGAACTGGCATCGCAGTAACTCGTACTGCTGGTGCAGTCTCAGTAGGCAGTGAGAAAAACGGTTCCTGAATCATCGGAGTAGGTGCGCACACCCGCTTCTCCTCAAGATCAATCTTTCGAACTGCTGTACTTCCCCGAATCATCTCTTCTTCAAGGAAGGTAGCATATCTCGTTTCTACGAACTTTGTAAATCTGTCTGAACAGTAGAAACGATATCCCTATGATTTCTCTGGATAACCAATAAAATGGCAGCTCACTGTCTTGGGATCTAATTTCCCAATGGTCGGGTTAAATATCTTTGCCTCAGCAGGACTCCCCCACACCCGTAGGTGATTCAGTGAGGGTATCCTTCCTGTCCACAGTTCATACGGTATTTTAGGCACCGCTTTACTGGGTACTCTGTTGAGAATATAGACAGTGGTTTTCAACGCCTCCATCCATAAACTCACTGGTAGCGTAGAATAGCTGATCATGCTTCGTACCATATCCATCAGGGTATGGTTCCGTCTTTCAGCTACTCCGTTCTGTTGAGGATCGCCCGGCAGAGAGTACTGGGCAACTATTCCTTGTTCTGTGAGGAACCTCGCAAAAGGTCCTGGAACCTGTCCGTACGGGGTACGCCAACCGTAGTATTCCCTTCCACGGTCGGAACGGACAACTTTTATCTTTAAATTATGCTGATTCTCAACTTCATCCTTGAATTCTTTAAATTTATCTAACGCTTCTGATTTCTCTTTTATTGGATAAATATATCTAGAGCAGGAATAATCATCTGTGAATGTTATGAACGACTCATAACCATCTATGCTTTTAAATGAGAATGGACCGCAGATATCTGTGTGAATTAATTCTAAAACACCTGCGCTATGCTCAGCATTTTTCTTTTATGCAATCAATGCATTTGTCTAAGTCTGAGAACTCAAGAGGAGGTAGAATCTCATTCTGAACCAGCCTTTGTATTCCCCCCTCGAAATATGGCCTAAACGACAGTGCCATAATTTCGACGACGTGTCTTGAGTTCTCTTTCGTTTTCTGTTATTATCTGTGGTTGGAGATACAGTCGCATTCACATCACATACGGAATTCACACTTTCACATAGCGATAACAAATAAAGATCATTTCTTCTGAAAGCAATAGTAGCAACTGCATCATTAAATTCTATTACACACATGCCGTTTCCAAAACGACATCCAAATCCATCATCATCTAGACAAGACACACTTATTAAGTTTCTCTGTATCACGGGGACATAAAACACATCTCTAAGTAATAAACTAAAGCCAATGTCGAGCTCTAAGAGGAGGTCTCCCACCGCCTCAACATCTGCCTCGACTCCGTTCGCGACTTTAATTCTTCTTTCATTTCTTCCCGTAGTTCTCGTCGAACGGAATCCCTGTAAGGAGTTTGCAACATGAATTGTTCCTCTTGAGTCAATCCACCAAGTAGATTTCAAATAATCTGTATACAGGGATTCATTTATAAATGAGATAATGTTCTCACCTCGTTTCTCTATGATCATCTTTAAGTAGTCGGGACAACCTGACTTGTAATGTCCCTTCTGTTTGCAGTAGAGGCACTGATCCTTCTCTACTATAGCTTGCCCAAACTTGGGCCTGTGCTGGCTGTACTGCTGGGGCATCTGGGGTCCTTTTCCCTTGGAGGAGGAAATATCTTTATAATTTCTTTTCTTGTTCACATAGTTGATAGAACCACCATGTGCTGTCTTTATTCTTTCTTCCTCTTGAACACACATCACTATGGTCTTCTCTATATCCCATTTCTCGGGATTCATGTTGTAATTGACAACAAAGTTGTCAAACTCCTTCGGCAACGAAGCAAAGACCAAATGATCTATGTGTTCTTGTTTGAACTCCATGTCCATCGGTTTAAGCTTGTTGTTTATGTGAACCAAGCGATGAATGTGTTCTCTTATCCCACCTCCCAAGTACCTTTCTGTAACCAGTTGTTTGATCAACTGGGTAGCATAAGTCTTTGAGGAGCCAGTGTACTGACTCCTTATCTTCTCAAGGTACTCAACAACAGTGGAAAAATATGTGATTGCCCCTAGAATGGCAGGCTCTATCGTGATCTTCACCACCGCCAAGCATTTCTTGTTGGCAGGGTGCCATTTGGCATGATCAGCATCATACCTCTGTTTGCTCGCCTTATAGGAGAGCTCTGTTTGCTTCCAAGCAGCATCTGTGACATCATCCCCTCTGACCGGCCTCTCAGGCTCTACTGGAACCGGTGCAGAAAGAACCCAGTCTAGCTCAGCCATGGTAAAGAAGAGATCCAATTTCTTATACCACTCATTGTAGTTGTCTCCTCTCAAGATTGGAATGTCCTTGATGGAAACCATCATAGGAAAACCAGCTGAAATGGGTTAGCTCAAGTGAGAACATTATAACAATAATGATAACTGCATGTCTCAATTTCAACTTTGGTCAAAATTAAAACATATGAAACTTTGTGCATTAAACTTTATCAACTTAGGGCAGAAAAAGCAATAATGCATAAAAAAATTATCTATGAAATCATAATATCGTTATTATCAACTTTGGTTAGAAAATAACAATATTACAATTTAATCTGGAATTAATCTGTGAAATCATAATACTGATATTAACTTTGGTCAGAAAATAACAATATTACAATTTAATTTGAAAATTAATCTGTGACTCGAAATTTAAATTATCCCTTTGGTTCAAATTTAAATTCAAGTCAAAATAATTATCTGTGCAGCGGAAACATGAATAAAATAAATTCTATTTTGAAGCAAGGTCTGTGTAAATATTTATTTCTATTCTCTAAACATTTATCCCTTTGGTTCAAAATGAAAACAGATCAAATTCTGTGCAAAATCATTCAAATATGCTTCAATACAGAATAAAAGGATCAAATTTTTCGGGCCAAAACCCAGCACTGTGCAGCCCACAACCGCCTCCGCGGCTCGGCCCATTCGCGAAATCGGCCCGGCGACCGCTTGGCTCGGCTCAGCAGGCCGCAACCTGGGCCTGGGCCGCCAATTCGGCCCGTCCGTGCTGGCCGCACGCCCCGCCTCGATCTCGGCCGCTCCTCACGATCCGACGGCCGAGCGCTCGTTTCGGCTCGTACAAAAGCCGTTCGGCCGGCGGACGCGCTGAAACCCTAGTTCATTCTCTCCCTCGCCCTCTCCCTCGCCTCCTCCTCTCGGCTCTGGCTCTGGCCGTCGCTTGCTCATCTCTTCCTCTCCCTCTCCTTCTCTCTGTCGAGTTTCTCTTCTCTTCTCCCTCTTGCTACTCTCTCTGTTCCGGTCAGAGGCCGCGCCGCCGCGTTCGTCCTCGACGCCGGCGGCCGTGCCATGGCCGGATCTGCTTCCAGTACCCTTTTCCCCTCGTTTTCTCTCGATTTCGGCTCGGTGTGCGTCCACACAAAGCGTATCTGTGCCCTATGGACCTCCTCCTCTGGGGTACGGGAAAGAAGAGGAAGCGGTGGAGGGAAGAGAAATAGAAGAGAAGAAGAAGAAGAAGAAGAGAAGAAGGAAAGCGAGAAGGGCTAGGTAAGTGGGGTTTCGGGTAGATCTAGGGTTAGGGTTAGGGTTTCGAGCTTCTGTTCTTCGATTTTTTTCTTTGAATTTCTCTTCTGTTTCTTCTATTGGCTCGATCTGAAACCCTTTTCTCTCTCTGCTTCCGAGTTAATCTACTAGACTAGAACGGCTCTGATACCATTATTGGTTGTTAATCTAGGATCAGTAGCAGTAGCATTAACTCGGGATTGTCTTCTTGATCTAGTTCTAGATGCATTTACTGGTGTGCGTGTGTGTGTGCTAGATGAGATCGATAGAGAGAGAACAGAGAGTATACCTTGATCAGCCGAGGACGCCATTGCGCGTTTGTCGGTGTAGTCTGCGCTAGGCAGCGACGCGCTGTACCGAGGTCGATGCAGGTCTGCGCTAGGGTAGCGTAGGTCGAGGCCGTGCATTCCCGCCGCCGGAGCGTCCCCTCTCGATCGGTCTAGGGTTTAAGTGTAGGTGGGGATTGGGATCACGGTGAACCTCGTCGTGCGTGCCTCCGGCCCCCACCTCTCTATTTATTGTGGCGCTGGCGACGGGGGCCCACCAATAGTAGTTGGGTTGGGCGCCCCCGATCAGGGCGCGGATCAAGGGCCCAAGGCCTTTGGGCCTTAGGGGTCAGAGATCAATCCAACAATGGCATGCTTGGATGATATCCTCTCGCTTTGTCCCTCTGCAATAGTCTCCAGAATATTAACCAAGATGTGCCCCTTTAAATTGTCTGTATGATTTCTTATTGGAAGCAACACAAAATTGCATGATATCCTCTCGCTTTGTCCCTCTGCAATATCCTCTTGCATGATTTCTTATAGGATGCTGTAACACAAATCTGGAAGCAACAAAATCTTAACACAAATTGTCCCAGGCCTACCTGGACTACCCTTTGGGTCCGTCATTCTTCTCTTGGTCACTTAACTGCTCAGGACTTCGAGGGAAAAATGTATCTTTATCTTCATCAATCTATAACACAAATTCATTGGGAGTCATTTAATCTTTAAATTTTTGATAGCCCACCATATATGGAATAACTGGATGATACAACTCCACACGGACCTTCTTGGTGTACCTGTATTGGAGATTAAGCTGCATAGACGGCTGATCAACACTCACCAGGTTGCTCCTTGGGTGCAGTACATCATCTTGTTTGATGGAACTTGCTATATGTCTGCAGGAGAGCTTATCTATATGTCTTGTTGAGAAAATGAGTCTCTTGGAGTTAACGTTGTTGATAGGGAAACATCAGGGCTTGCCCATCCGCAGTGCAGCAACTGCTTACCTTCTGGGCGCTTCAGGAACCACACGTGCAGGTCGATGCAGGGAGACCATCCACAAATCCTGCAGCGCGGATTAGCTGAATATGAACACGTCAATAATTAATCACGTCATTTTTTAAACCACGGATAGATCAGCAACAGAGATCGATCACGTCAATAACTAATAAGCGTGGAGTATCTGACAATACGGATGCAAATCTGATTTTCCTTTCAGAAGCATCACATCACATGTTTCACTTCAGTGAAAGGTCGATGCGGCTCTTGCCATCGCTCGTCCCTTTAAATTATATTGCACGGGCGGCCAAGGCTATGAACCGCTCCTGTAAGTCTATTTTCGGGGCGGTTCATGGTCTCACCCACCTTGCAAATTAATCATGAACTCCCAAGAAGATGAACATTGGATTTTGGAAAAGAAAATACAGATCGAGGATTCATATAAAAGGAAACAGGTTGTTGTCCTATTTACCAACCCATGACTTGGTTTGACACAATCATGACGTGTCAAGCATTATTGCTCCAGAGGGTTTCCCTTAACATAATTGCACCAAAAAAGGAATACAAACATGTGAATAGACCATGGTTTGTAAACAGGACAACACACTATTCATTATTCCAATATTAAGTAATACACTTATTTAGGTATATGTAGATTCACCACACGATGAAAACATATGAATCCACCTTGCAAGCAACTCTCTAGACACACTAGATACGTTGAATGCATGGAGATTGGTATCACAGTTGCTCACATTATTTAATTGATGCTAGCCTTTTAGATATCAAGGCATAAAGCATGCATATGCATAAAAGCCTGCCATGTAAAGTAGGCTAGCCAATGTACGGCGCCGGAGTGATGACTTGCTGGTTGCTGTTGTTGTAGATAACAACCCGTGTCATGCCAGGTTGAGGCGGTGAAGGCGTCTCGTCCGGAGGGAGTACTCGGACAACTCTTATATCTGGCCGCTCGCTACGGATAATTTGAACTGCTTGGAAAACATTCATGCCAACCAAGTTCGGCCACGTTGTTGTTACTCGACCAGGCATGTCTATCTGTCACGTACTATCCTTTCCTCCCTTTTGAACCTGCTAATTACCAAAAAGCATCTATAAATGAGCAACACAAAGATATATAATCAGCAGAACAATAATATTTAATGTTTCAAATAATGTGATGATCCCTGACATAAACTTGATACTGAGAAGGAAGCCATGCCAGGAGCCTAACAGGCAGATGTCGTAATCGAAAGCTTTATATACCAACCGAGCAGGGAATGATCAGTTCACCAAAATGTTTCAAGGAAAATGCGTATAATTAACTAATCAAGAAAATGCATGCATGCCTATCCTGTGGAGAAGAAAGAGCTACTTTGTAGCTAGACCTAACTGCACCTTTGCATATATGTGCTATATATGAGTGTTTGTGTGTGTGTGTGTGTGTGTGTGTGTGTGTGTGTGTGTGTGTGTGTATACACATGCGCGCACTCACAATTTTCTGATGTCGAAAATAACAATGCATGTCTTGTTCGATGTTAAATAAGAGACATCATCAGCATATGTCCCCTGTTGAGATTAACATTGACGGTGATAACAATGCATGTGTTTGGTGGTTCAACAATTAAAAAACATCAGCATGTCCCCTTGTTTAGATTAACGATAACATGGTTACGTCTAAATAGACGATTCTGCTCCCAGTTCACAGACAGAGACAGCTTGATGCCCATTTCTTTACATGTGTGGGAAGACAGCCCATATATGGAACAGGTGCAACCTGCACCTAGGCCTCTCTCTTTTGGCTCAAAAGGGGAGGGTATAACCTTAGGGAAATCCTGTATAGCTTCCAGTTGAATTTTCCACTGATCCTAGCCAATTAAGCCCACGAGAGACATGATAAGGCTAAAACATGACTAGTCTAGAAACAATTGCCATTAATTGTAGCTAATAACGGGTATGAACATCACAAGAAGGATCATCAGATGCATAATTTACATAGGGAATCACAATTAATTAACACCAAAAGAGATCATTTAGGCTACTTAATTATGATCACCCACAAGAATTAGGATCTAAAGTCATGAACATAGACAAGATCAGGGTCTGATTGTGCGCAATTAACATTACTGTAGAGCAATTAGGGTTCATGCTTAGGCTAGACTGGCTTTGGTGCCAAATGTTAGTTATTTACCAGATGATTAACTCATGGGATCTCATCTAGCCTAAGACCATGAACAACTTATTACATGAAAACTGAATATTGACCCGTCCTTAGATGCCTCTAGCACCGCGAAGTCCCTCGTCCCTACTTGATGCAGACATGGCGCCGGCATTCTCGATATAGATGCAGGAACCATTGAAGTGTCCTTGTAGTACCTCCAACAGATTGCCAGTGTGAGCAGCCGGCGATGGAGGATGGACTTCAACCTATTACAGCGCCTCCTTGATCGTTGGTAGGAATTGGGGTCCCCTTGTCCATACAACGTCTCTTTATGAGCCCACAGTATCCCTTTGCTATTGTGCGGTATAGGTTGGTTCAAAGTCCCAGTAGTTAGATAGGCTGACAGATCACAATCGTTTCCCAGCCACGGTAGACCTATTCCTAATGGCCAGTTCAACTGAGATCAATTCTAACAGATGAAGCTCACCAGTGTCACCAAAGGTGCTTGCTGGAGCACCAACAAACCTAGTTTCTTGGAACTATTCATCATTCTCTTAAGCGAAACAGATGGTGTGGTCATGATCAGTGTGAGATGGAACACAGGCGGACAGGAAAAATAAAAAAGAGTGGGGCGAGGCTGGTGGTAGAAGCGTGCGCCACTACCGGAAGCAGCAAGTTTGCCGAGTGCCCCAGGCACTCGGCGAAGGCCCAAATACCCTCGGCAAAGGGTTTGCCGAGTATAACACTCGGCGAACACTACTCGGCAAACTTTCCCTCGGCAAACAGCGGATTTGCTGAGTGTCGATCGTCGGGCACTCGGCAAAGGATTTGCCGAGTGCCAGAATACACTCGGCAAAATATAACACTCGGCACAAAGGCGATAACGGTCTGTGACGGTAACGGCTGCTTTGCCGAGTGTCAGACGGCCGACACTCGGCAAAAAGAAAATCTTTGCCGAGTGTATTCATATACGGCACTCGGTGAAGGTACACGGTTTGCCGAGTGCCTTCCATGTGGCACTCGGCAAAAAGGCAAATCCCGCAAAAATTTTATGACGCCTTTGCCGAGTGCCTTCCACGTGGCACTCTGCAAAGACGTCGACCTAACAGAAAATGGCCTCTTTGCCGAGTGTTAACACAGAAACAACCACAGAAACACAGGCATATAAATACACCACAGGCATATAAATTGCACCACAAGCATCACAAGCACACAAATAACGTTCACAAGTTCTCATCGAAACAAGTAATTCACAAACAAGTAATTCACAGGTTTTGTATCAGAAACATATCTAGTTCACAAGTCACTGAGGAGGATGAGGAGGCTGAGGAGGATGTGCAGGTGGCCACTGCCCCCAAGAAGATTCTGCATTGGACGCCGCCGATTGATTCTGCACAAAGTTATAGAGATTGCATTAGTCACTTTTCTAGTGTAAGTCTGTAGTGCCTGTAGTTTCTAGTTTAACTCTAGATTGATTCTAAGGTTGAGAGTGACTCACAGGAGTAGCTGCAGGAGGTGGTCGAGGTGACGGGAATAGGTTCGGTGGCATAGGTGGTGGAGTCTGACCTAAACTGTGAAAGACACTCTGCATGTATTGGAACATCTGCTCCGTCCTCTGCCTTTCTAGCTGCCGTTCCGCCTCGATCCTCGCCTCGATCCTCGCCTCTAGTTCCTCCCGGCGCTTCCGTTCTACCTCCACCTGGGCCTACAATATTTCATCCTAATGTCTTATTGCCAAGCAAAACATATGTACAAAATGAATGAAAAATTAAAGAAACAGGAATAACCTGCAGAGCCTGCATCTGTAACTGTGCAGCGGTAGGCCGTGCCCGTATCGCGGGGCTCGAGTCCGTGCTCCTTGCTCGGATCTGGGAGAGGGTGGGAGTACTGGCAGTGTCGATCACGCTATCTCCAATCCAATACCTGCCATGCTTCTTCCCTCCTCCCACCCTCATCACAATTTCAGGATCAATATCCTGAGAGCTCGGATCGAACTCTGGCCCATGAACCTCCCTCACCATTGCTGTGTACGCGGTGACGCGGCTGTGGATGCTGGCACATGACCAACGATGATGCATGGTGAGGGGCACGACCTCACGATGGAGATGTGAGCCATTAGCTAGTCTGCTCCTTCACCTCGGAGGTGTTGGCCTCCATCCTATCTCCACGGCAGGCACTGGTGTTGGCGCAGATTTTGGTGTTTTGAAAAACAAAAATAGCAGGGACCCCATGTCCTTCAGAGGGGACAGCCCAAGCTTGAAGACCATGAGAAGAGAAGAGAGATCCGAGATAGGGGAAGCGCGAGGACATGATCATGTGAAAGTGAGTAGTCGCTGCTCCCCTTGCTCCTTGGGGGCTCTCTTTATTCGTAAACAGGAATTCAGGCCATTCCCCTATATACAGCACCAACACCCCCCACCCCAAACATAAACAGGAATTGTCTTATGCTGTACAATATCCGTGAGCCAACCATCGCTCCGGGGGTTTCACATAACATAATTGTGCCGAAAAGGGAATATAAACATGTGACTGGATCATTCTTATTAGTAAAAAGAAGGATACCACCACAATATTCTTTATTCCATATATTAAATAGTACACTCATTGAAATATAATGTCAATTCATCACGCACATACATATCTGAGTAAACCATGCAGGCATGTCTAGACGACTACATATATACCTTGAATGCATGGCGATCGATATCACACTCGCTCGCTTTATTCAGATATTTCTAGCCTTTAATATTTTTAGGCATAAAAAAGATATTGCCAGCCATGTAAGGCAGGCTAGCCAATGTATGGCGCGGGGGGGACGACCATCCATGTATCAGGCACGGGGCCAACATCATTGTAGATAATGACACGCACTTGGTCTTGTGGGGGTGGGGACGGGGCCTCGCCTGGAGGGAGTACTCGGGCAATTCTCACATCTGGTCTCTCCCTAGAGATGATCTGAACCGCCGCATTCAACTCCATGCCAATCAGATCCGGCCATGATTCAGGCACCGGACCAGGCATGTCTATCTCGATCACGTAGGATCCTTTGCTCCCTTTTGAAACTGTTAGTTACCAACAAGCATCAATAATTGAGAAACGAAGAGATATATATAATCAAAAGAATATGATGTTTCGTTTTTAGAATGATGCCATAGTCTCTACCATTAATTAACTTGGTACTGTGATGGACACCATTCTCTAAGCCTAAGAAGATGCCATAATCGAAATCATTATCTACTAGACGAACAAGTAATTAGTGCACCAAAATGTTAATGGAAAATGCATGCAAGTAACTAATAAAAAACACATACCAACCTGCTGAGAAGAAGAAAGAGCTACTTTGTAGCTAGACCTAACAGCACCTGTTCCTGTGATGATGATACCGTGTTCCACATATGTGTGTATATATATAGATATATAAGAGTACACTCACATTTGTGCAGCTTGCCTCATGGTGATTATCCCAATGCAAATATTTTGTTCAACGTTAATTAAGAAACATCAGCGTAGCTCCCTTATCGAGATGAACGATGTCGATGATAACAATGCATGGATTTTGTTCTCCACGAATTAAGAAACATCAACATATTCCCATGTCGAGTGAAGAATGTCGCTTGATAGCAATTCATACATTTTGTTCATAATAAATTATAAACATTAGCATATCCGTCGTCGAGAGTAACAATTTCAATGGTAACATGACATGCATTTTGTTTGCCATCAATTGAAATCCCTCGTTGAGATTAACGATGTGGTCGATAGTCACCTCTAAGTGTCAGTCGATTCTGCTCTTTGTTTGCAGAAAAAGGCAGCTTAATGCCCAGCATTTGTTTACATGCCATAACTGAAACTACGAACTTAAGCACAAACTTATATGTGAACTAGCACGTACGCATGCATAACGTGCATGTTGAACTAACACGTACGTATTTGATCCCACTTATGTATTCGGATATGGATAAGGTATGGATATTAAATACCCGGTTACTGATTTTGTCTAGTCCATTTATTCTCTATATAAACCCCTTTGGTCAAACGGATAATATCCGTACCGTATTCGCCCCTAACTGTATGTTTCTTCAAAATCTTATTGTACTTCCTGGATGTTTTTCTCTTATGTATTTCTTTAGTTTTTAGGTACCAATTGATCAAGCCATGATGCATGGGGAGTGGGAGTAGCACATACTTCCTGAGCACACAAAGTTTGATATATCAGCTCATTACATTTACTAGCTCTTAGACTAATGAGTTTAATTTGCTTGTGTTAACTCTTGTTATGGTTGAGTCTCGGTCTGGTGTGGTTGGATTGGCTAATTCTTTTACTTGTTGGGATGGTTTGTGATGTTTACTTATTAGTGCCTATATGTTGTTCTTGTCGATATTATACGATATGCTTGTTGATACTGTTGAAATTTTAAATAATTTCTAGATTATCTTTGGCAGCCTCTGGATTTGGAACAAGTCCAAGGTGTGTTACACCCATCATCTTGGATGTTACATCCATGGCTGTGGCCATCGTGCAATCCACGCATGTCGCCTGCAACATCCGACGAGCGCATGGCCTGACGTGTTGCAGGCACGACCTCTGACCATCATCCAGCCCGTTTGAACAAATGTATATATGTACGTCCAGCTCCACAGCCAGGCTGCTCATGTATGTCTCCCTTTCCCGAAGGCCGAAGCCTAAGGCCCCATGCTTTTGTGCTCTCCGTATGCGTCCCTCATTTAGCTACTAGACCCGGTCACCAGCTCGACAAAGAATCACCAACATAGAACCATCCTCGATTCCCAAGCGAACAAACCATGATGTTACATCAGCATGATCATTTTGATAGTATTCACCAGTACATAGTAGAACAACATCAACGGAACAATAAGGATCCCAAGGCAAACAACACTATAGCGGAACTTGCTAGTTCTATGTTTATTTTACTACGACATTGCTTTGCGCATGAGCATTTAATTTGTAGTCTTCCTAGCTCGTGGCAAACTTACCCCAATGCAAGTGACAACCACAAACACATATGCTTTGTCATACAACCTACCAGCATATGGCGCATGTGAGCAATTCTTCATGCTTTCTTGAATAGTAGAGCAAAGAGGACAACCCAAAGGCCAACGACTGATCCTGACCCAAGTCCGTAGTAAAAGAACGCTAAATCAGAACCCATTTTGCTTTCTGCTTGTTGATTTCTACGCCCTGGTGCATTATTCACTGAGCAAGTTCTTTGAAGAGGAGGACCACATAGATCGTTGTTTCCATAGTACATAGAAGGGTTTTCTGTATAAAGTGTGTCAAGTTGACGACTTGATGGGACCATCCCTGTAAGATTGTTACATGACAGGTCCAGGTAACTTAAATATGTCAAATCTGACAAGCTTGGGGGGACTTCACCGGAAAGGTTGTTCCTCGAGAGGTCGAGTGATTCCAGTGATTTCATAGATCCAATACTCTCCGGAATTTTTCCGCTCAAGTGATTCCATGACAAATTTAAATTCAACGCCATACTAAGAGAAGTTATTTCATCTGGAATTTCACCAGCTAGTTGATTCAGCGACAAATCAATTCCCACAACAGAGACTGTTCCGTGTGATCCGTACTTATGCTTCATCACCAGGGTAAACAAATCTTGCGATTCGTCAAATGACAATGTTGAGTATGAATCATTGATAGATCCAGATGGAGGAGGACTTGGATCGTCTTCTCAAGATTGGAGATGAGGGAGCCACCGCTTGTCGCCCCCCCCCCCCCACTTCGACAACTACTCGGACTCCGACGAAAAGTACTCGTTAATAGTACTATACCTTCAAGTTGGAGCTTGGGAGGACTCAGGGACAAGGAAGCCACCGCCTGTCGGGAGGCCCCTGTTCTCGACAACCACTCGGAATCGGATGACGATCCTGTTGACGCCAGATTTTGACACGTGTTGGATCGGCGCCAGGAAGAGAAGATTGGCCGATACGGCGGATCTAAAGGCTACAGTAAGGAATCGGCCAATTGTGGTAACAGTTGGAAATCGGCCGATTGGTGATGTAGCTTGCGCCAATAGGATGGAACCACTTCGGAAGGTCCCGGTCAAAAGTTGGTCAACAGAAGCAACGCTAAGTCGGTCAGGAAGCAATTGAAAAAAGTCCTGATTGGATTAGAAAACGGCGGCGGAAGATTCTGCGGGAGTCCGTTTCCTTTAAAAGATATTATAGATATAGTATTTTTTCTATTTTTAAATAAGGTTGTAACAAGTCGTAATCGACCAGGAGTCCTAGTCTTAGGGTATAAATAGGAGTCGTCAGGGCTTTGTAAAAGAATCAACACATCAATCAACAACAATACTTCTACTTTTTCCAGCAATTTACTTTCAAGTCGGCGACTTCGCCAATACTTTTCTTCTTTCACGATTTCGTACGGATTGGCAGGGCTGCATCAACTTGATCTCCGGCCAATTGGTAGGTTCCGCTTATCGAGTAATATCCGAGCTTTAACTACGGGCGCATCGCTGTGGTTTCGTTTAGATTTATTTGCCAGTTATCGATATTTACTAGAATTGCAAGTTTTACCTGTTGTTCTAGTATTATCACCAGTTATCCAGCTTGAGATCAGAGTAATCGGCTTCGTCATCGTTCTTCTTCGATTTATCATCTTACAGCCGATTAAATCTATTTCAAGTGTTGCATCCGTAATAATTGTTTAGATCGCTCCAGCAGACTTCTTTACAATTATTACGCGATTATCGGCTGATCCATAGCCGATCATCTTTACAGCAAATCGGCCGATTCGCCGACGCGCTCTTCAGGACAGATCGGAACTCCAGCCGATCGGAGCGCCTGGAATTTAATACTCTTATTTCCTTGTCAATCAACAGGTCAGATTGACTGGCACGCCGCGCGAACCGCACCAGCGCGATAACCCGAACAGGAGCTAAGCAGATTCTCCCGGGTCGTGTGTCCGACGCTGAAGACCATCGGCCGATTCCTGTCTGGCCGATTTTAGCGCCAACACACTTTTGGCACGCCCGGTGGGACACTTCAAGACCTGATATGTCGAAGAACGCAGAAATCTCCGATAACAACATCATTGAGGTCACAGAAGCGGATCTCAAAGATGACCAGAGAGAAGAATTAGCTAAACATCTCGAAGATTACAAGAAGATATACCTGCAGTCATTCAGTCGTACCAGAAGCGGGGAGACTGTCAAGAAGGCTCTTATTCTAGTTCCCTGCCACATCACCATTGCTGAGGACTCGGGCAATATGTCCGATATAATCCAATAGTCCGTCTACCAGGCATTCATTGACCAATCCTCAGTGATGACCAACACGGTGTATAATGCGGTGCACCATGTTTCCCACCACAGACACCGTTTCAACCCGTCCAGATTGCTTCTGTACAATCGCTGCCCACAAGCTCAGTACCCTGGGTGATATCGGCGACAACGGCTTTCCCCGATTCATCAGCCGGGCATGGAAGCTATCCGATCCAGGCGTCTCACCAATCGGCCGACGGTCCCTCAGTATCGGCCGACGGTCCCTCAGTATCGGCGGGTGGAAGGGGCATATTAGCAAAAATATAAAGACCGGGACAGTTTCAGAGAGGGAGCATACTGCTTTTCTGATGATGTGGCTAGAAAAGCACTTTTTCTGTGGCAGAGCAGTTGGACCCTCTTCAAACACCCAAGCTTTAGCGGAGGCTTTGTCACAAGGATCGGCCATCCCCCTTGGAAAACATTTGCTGGGATCGGCCTGTTACGTGATGCACCAAATCGGCACCAAGCTGTCGAAGGGGGAGCCGATCGGGAACCCTGGCGGTCCCTGGTGGTTCATCACCCTCTGGCTCAATTTACACATGAGCAAAGTCTCTCAGCAACGGATAGAGACCAAAACTTTCCCTAACATTGAGTCAGAGGAGAATCCATCAGTCCGACGACGCTGCAGATCTTTTGGAGAAGCGGCATCGGCCTTCCCCGGCTGCCGGTTTACTGCTACCCGCACAGCTGAGTACTTCAGATGCTTTTATAATGGCCTTAGTGAAGAGACCGTCAGCTGGCATCCATATCAAGCAGTGGAGCCGATTTTTGAATTACCCATAAGCTACGACTTCTCCGCCCATACTTTTGACAGGGAGCTTATGGATGTCTTGATCAAACCAGGGATTCTGCCAGCCAACTTCTTCTCAGGAAAGGACTCTCCCAACTATGAGTTCTACAATCCATCGGCTGCAGCAAGGCAACTGGGTTTTGGCCAACTGCCGATTCGGGTCTACTTCGCCGGTCAAGCGAAATTCAGAGATGGACTGACTTCAAGTCTTGATTACAGTCGGCTGTGCGACCTAGTACCCGATTCCAGTACTAATGATCTAAATAATTGGTCAGTTGCCTCTTTTGCCACCCAGCAATTTAAATTATGGTGGGCAGAATGGAAGCAATACCTTTTCTGCAAATCTCCATCGATTTATTGCAACATTCTGGATCCAGAAAATATTGACCCAAATGCAGCGGTATGCCTTCTTTTTCAGCTGATTCCAATACTATTTCTTTCCATATTGTGATCTTGTTATTAATTCACGTTCATCTTCTCAGTCTGAAAGCCAGATCCCTCCGATGCGGAGCCGAAGCGGCAGGCCGATAGATAGTCACCATCAATACACGCCGTATCCACTTATCGGCTTCCATGTTCCAACTATCAAGGATATCTCTACTGGCCGATCGAAACGAGCACCGAAAAGGCCAACCTCGAAGATAACCAGCCATCGAGTGCGAGCTCGCATCGGATCGGCCGATCAGACGGCAATAGCATCGGCTGAGACTCCCCATATCGGATCGGCCGACCAGATGGCAGTGGCATCGGCCGAGACCCAATACCTTCACCTTTGCCGGTTGTCGAGATAGCCGATCCTTAAGTCACCGCCGAAGTCGGGGCAGCTGCAGCATTGCTATTATTAGAAGCTGTTCAGGTAATCTTACTTATCCCATATATTCTTCAAATCCTCCACCTCCTTGTAAAGCTAAGACCGAAGTTGCCATGGAGGATCTGAAGGAGAAGAAGACCTGCCTCCTGATAGAACTTTGCAACCAAGCTGAAATTGGAGCCATTGCAGAGGACCCGAAGGAGAAAAGGCTCAGCCTTATGATAGAACCGGGTCGCATCGAGAGAGAAATCCAGCGTAAGCGTAGTCAGTAGACATATCGGTATTTTTATTCTAAGGGCGACCTGTACCATGTCGGCCATGTACTCTGTCATTTGCATCGAATAATGAATCCCAACGTTTTTCTTCATCAGGTGTGTAGATGAAAACCGATGAAAAATCGGCCATATTATCTTGATATATTTTACTGCAAGTCACGCATCTACCCAAATGCTTGGATAGTACCTCTTCAGATATCGTCCATTTAAAGCTCTTGGGAATTCCTCCCCTTCGACTGTCTCCAGAATATATGCATTCCCAGGGGCACATCGGCAGATTCTGTACGGCCCTTCCCAAGTGGGTGACCATTTACCGAATTTGGGATCTTTGGACCCGATCGGCAGCACCAACTTCCACACCAAATCTCCCTGGGAGAATTGTTTAACTTTGACCTTTTTGTCATACCATCTGGCCACCCTTTTCTTGTTTTCTTCTATACTAATCAAGGCTCTCAACCGTAAACCTGCCGAATCATCAAGTTCGTCCTTCATGAGAAAGGAATAATCATCGGCCGCTAACTGATCTTGTAACGATATACGTCTTGACCCCGTCCTTATCTCCCAAGGCAAGACCGCCTCATGACGATAAACCAACTGATAAGGGGATATCTTAGTGGCTCCATGACGAGCCATCCTATATGCCCATAAAGATTCAGCCAAAGACATATGCCACTTTTTGGGTTGCTCTTCTATCTTCCTCTTGATTAGTTTGATTATCCCTTTATTGGACGATTCTGCTTGGCCATTGGCTTGAGCATAGTATGGAGAAGAATTTAATAATTTAATCCCCATATCGGCGGCAAACTCTCCAAATTCTCCAGAAGTAAACATTGTTCCTTGGTCAGTTGTGATGGTTTGAGGAATACCAAATCGATAGATAATATGGCTTTTAACAAATTCAATCATATCGGCCGATGTCACGTTCCTTAAAGGAACTGCCTCCACCCACTTAGTAAAATAATCTGTAGCTACCAATATGAACTTATTCCCTTTGCTCGATGGAGGATGAATCTGTCCGATGAGATCTATTCCCCAACCTCTGAACGGCCACGGCTTAATTATTGGATTCATAGCCGATGCTGGCGCACGCTGTACATTACCAAACTTCTGACAGTCTTGGCATCCTTTGTAATACTTGAAACAATCTTCAAAAATAGTTGGCCAATAATACCCATTGTTCCGGATCATCCATTTCATTTTGTGAGCCGATTGATGAGCTCCACACACGCCCTCATGGATCTCTCCCATCAGAACCTTTGCCTCTTCTGTTCTCAGGCACTTGAGAAGAACTCCATCAATCATCCGGTAAAATAAATCATCCTCAAGCAACACATATTTTGTAGCTTGAAAACGTATTCGCCGATCCACTTTTTGGGATGGATTTTTCAAGTAATCGGCAATTTCTTTTCGCCAATCATCGGCCGCGAGCTCTAGCATCATCGCTCCCTGAATCGGCCGATAGCCGGAGGCATGTTGGGCCAGCCTGTTGGCCTCTTCATTATAATTCCTGGGGATATGCTCAATTATTGCAGACTTGAACTCTTTTAAAAGCTGAAGGCAATCTTCATAATAAATCCTCAAGATATCATCCTTGCACTCAGATCGCCCCGTTAACTGATCCAAATGAGCATGAAATCTCTAAAAATTTTGACTGCGTCAGCTTTGACTTCCCTTAATAATTTGATGCCCTTCAGAATGGCTCGATATTCCGCCTGATTATTAGTTGTGGAAGCTTCTATTGGCTGAGAGAAATCATAACTTGCTCCCCGAGGCGACACAAGAACAATGCCGATTCCTGATCCAACCCCACACGAAGAACCATCAAAATATAGAGTCCATGGAACCGGTTCAACGGCGGCAATTTCTGGTCCACAATGCTGAGCTACGAAATCGGCCATTACTTGACCTTTGACAGCTTTGGCCGATTCGTACCTTAGGTCGAATTCTGACATAGCCAGGATCCATTTTCCAATCCGTCCTTTCAAAATCGGCAATGATAGCATATACTTCACCACATCATCCTTGCATATGACTATGCATTCTGCCGATAACAAATAGTGCCTGAGCTTGGTACACGAGAAGTATAAACACAAGCATAGCCGCTCCACCGGGGAATATCTTGTTTCGGCGTCTAGGAGTCTTCTGCTGACATAATATACCACTCGTTCTTTCCCCTCAAACTCCTGTACCAACACCGATCGAATAGCCTATTCATCAGCCGATAAATATAATTTGAACGGCTTACCAGGCTGCGGTGGGACCAACACTGGAGGTGAAACTAGATATTGCTTGATATTTTCCAATGCTTTGCGTTGTTCTTCTCCCCATATGAATTCCTGGTCGGGCTTTAATTTCAATAGAGGAGTAAAAGCCTGAATACGTCCTGACAGGTTGGATATGAATCTTCTGATAAAATTGACCTTGCCGATGAGGGACTGTAGCTCAGTTTTATTTCGTGGGGCCACGACTTTGTTGATGGCGTCTATAGTCTTGCGGTTGACTTCTATCCCGCGCTCATGAACCGTGAATCCTAAGAATTGCCCAGCCGATACACCAAATGCACACTTGTTTGGGTTCATCTTCAACCCATGCTTCCTTGTGCACTCCAGTACTTCTTGTAAATCGGCCAGATGTTCTTGGTGACCTTTTGACTTGACCACGACGTCATCTATATAAATTTCCACCGATGTACCAATGAGTTTGTGGAAGATGTAATTCATGGCCCGCTGATACGTAGCACCGGCGTTCTTCAACCCAAAAGTCATAACAACCCATTCGAATAAACCAAGATGACCTGGACACCTGAAAGCCGATTTCGAGATATCTTCTTCGGCCATTAATATCTGATTGTACCCTGCATTCCCATCCATGAAACTTATGACTTTGTGTCCTGCGGCAGCATCTATCAAGATATCGGTCGTTGGCATCGGATATCCATCCATTGGCGTAGCCTGATTTAAGTTCCTGAAATCGATGCACACACGGAACTTTCCATTCTTCTTGTATACGGGCACAATATTAGAAATCCATTCGGCGTAGAGGCACTGCTGAATAAATCCTGCTTCAATTAACTTTGTAATTTCGGCCTTTATATCAGGTAGAATCTTGGGGTTACATCGTCGTGCAGGTTGCTGATATGGCCGATATCCTGATTTTATAGGTAACCGGTGTTCAACAATGGACCGGTCTAGACCTGGCATCTCATGATATTCCCAAGCAAAGCAATCCTTGAACTCTTTTAATAAATTTATCAGTTTACACATATACTCAGGATCCAAATTAGCACTAATATACGTCGGCCTTGATTTACTGCTATCTCCCAAATCTACCATCTCCAATAAATCGGCCGACGTAAACCCATGCCCAAGCTTCCCGTCTTCTCGGACGAGCTAATCCATCTATTCTGAATCTTTAGAGCCGACTGCTTGGATCGGCTGTAGACCGAAATCGGACACTTTTAGGAAGTCAGTGTCCCAAGTCCTGCCGGATATACATCTGACGTGCTCGCAGCTCCACTGTTGCGTGTCGGCCGCTGCAACGCTGTAGGCGGAATCGGCGGTGACTATTTCTGTGCTGTCGCCGACCCATTGCACGAGGCATTGATGCATTGTAGATGGGACACAGCAGTTTGCATGTATCCAGTCACGACCAAGCAGCATGTTGTAGGATCCCTTGCCATTAATAATGAAAAAAGTGGTAGGAAGGGTCTTACTGCCGATGGTGAGGTCGACGCAGAGCGCTCCACGGGCGGGAGACACGTTGCCTTCGAAATCCTTTAGCATCATGTCCGTCTTGGTGAGGTCTTCATCGCCCTTGCCTAGCTTGCGGAACATGGCATACGGCATGATGTTAACTGCGGCACCTCCATCTACTAGTAATCTGGTGACGGGTCGTCCGTTAATATAACCTTTGAGAAACAACGCTTTAAGATGTTGCCGTTTTTCTTCTTCTGGTTTCTCAAAAGTAGCCGTCATCGGCTCTAACACCAGTTGTGCCATTTGTTCTTCCATTCTTGTTGCTTTGTCTCGATCGTCAGGCGCCATGAATTCCATCGGCAATATGAACACCATGTTGATTTCAGCTGCCGATTCTTGATTGTTTGCTTCCTGATCGTTTTTCTTTCGACGCCAGACCCGAGACTTAACATTTCTTTTCTCTGGCACCTGCCTCTGTTCTTCTTCTTGATGCTCCCACTGGGGTAGGTGTTGGATCCTCCATTTCTGGAATCTGGATAGGCCATCGGGACACCACCTGAGATTTACTGGTTTGGCCGATGATCTGGCGTGTTCCCAATCTGGTTCTCTTCCTAGGGGATTTTCATCTGACACCCTATTATCAGCCATCTCTTCTAGCCGATCGTGCACGCTGATTCTGCCCCCCAGTCCATCTTGTTGGTTGATCCTGCCTTTTGACCGGTGGTACTAGTCAACTCTGCCCCCCAGCCGATCATGCACTGAAACGCGTTGTTCCTCTCGTCCGCGCCGATTTCTGCTGATCGGCTCTGATCCTCTATCCCTAGAGTGTGGCCTCGGGTGATCGTTGCAACTCGATCCATTACACTCCGGACAGTTATCGGCAGACGGCAATCTGATGTCGTTCTCCCAGCAATGGATGAAGAACGGACATTGCCAGTGAACTTCATGCCGCCGTATCATTTCTTCGTGGTATCTTGATTGTTCTTGCTGCTGCTGATATTTGCTGAGCAAGAACTAGGAGGTGACGGGTTTGCGTGATCGTTCTGGCCCCCGCCTGCTCCTTTTGATTTCTTCCGTCGTGATCTGCCTCCTGGGATCGACGGCGCCGCCACTTCTTGCCGATTCTGACGTCAGCACCTTGGTTTGGCGTGAATTTCCTCCAGTGTCAACCATGTTGGCCTAGAAGGGATGCTGATCTATCTTCATCAGCTTTGCCGATTTAGCAGGGGTTTCAAATTTAAGCCTCCCCTGTGCGATGGCCGATTGTATCTGCTGACGGAAGACTTTGCATTCATTCGTATCATGAGACGTGGCGTTGTGCCACTTGCAGTATTTCATCTTCTTGAGTTGGTCGGCCGAAGGGATAGTGTGATGTTGAGATAGTTTAATCTGTCCCTCCTGGAGCAATAAATCGAAAATTTTATCGGCCTTTGATGTGTCAAAGCCGAATGTCTCTGGCTCTTTCTTTCCGAAAGGGCATGATATCGGTTTTTTCCCTTTCACCCATTCTGCCACGCCGATTTCCTCCTCCCCATCGGATTCAGACCCTTCTAGGTATGCCACCTTCTTTTGGAAATTCCTCCGCTGTTCAAACGGACGGACTTCCTGTCCTGACAAACGGTGGACGATCTGGCTTAGGCTTTCAAACTCTTGCGCAGCATATCTTTCTTTGATTTGTGGCAAGAGGCCTTGGAAAGCGATATCGACCAACTGTGCATCGGTCAGAGCCAGACTGTAGCATTTGTTCCTAACTTCTCTGAACCTCTGTATATATCCCATTACCGGTTCATCGCTCCTCTGCCTGAGGCTGGTCAAATCCGAGAGCTTCATCTCGTGTACTCCTGCGTAGAAGTACTTGTGGAACTGCTTTTCCAAATCGGCCCATGTAACAATAGAATTTGGTGGCAAGGTGGTGAACCACTGGAAGGCCGATCCGGACAGAGACGATGAAAACAAACGCACCCTCAGAGCATCTTGTGTGGCAGCCTCCCCGCACTGGATGATGAATCAGTTGATGTGCTCTACAGTGGATGTATCGTCCGTCCCCGAAAACTTGGTGAAATCGGGAATTTTGTAGCGGTGTGGGAACGGCAGCAAGTCATAGGCCGATGGGTATGGCATCTTGTAGGTGTAAGTTTGCACCTTTGGCGTCAATCCAAACTGGTCCTGGATCACTTCTGCTATTCTTGCCGTCCAGTCCACCTGCTGCTGATGAACGACTGTTCGCGGCGCGGGCATGTGCTGAAGAGCGGGCACGGCTGGGTGATTAATCGAAGCATGCGGCGAATTCTGCTGAGCAGCTGATAGTTGATGGCGAAGTGAATCCGCCGCCCCATCATATGTCATCATTGGTGCTGCGCCTCTGAACGCTTCTACAGCGCTTGCCCCCCTGCCGATTTCTGATGAGATCGGCTGATACTGAGGGACCGTCGGCCGGACGGCCGATTGGTGAGTCACCTTGGTTGGATAGCTTCCATGCCCGGTTGATGGATCGGGGAAAGCCGTTGTCGCCGATATCCCGCAGGGTACTGAGCTTGTAGGCAGCGATTGTACAGAAACGACCTGGACAGGTTGAAACGGTGTCTGTGACGGGAAACATGGTGCAACGTTGTACCTTGGAGACGCTGGAGGCAACGGAGTGTTGTACCCCTCGCGTTGCGTTAATATCGGCTGGGGAGCCGATTGGGATGTGCATGGTGAGCTTCTAACTGGCAGCGTGACTGGCGGGGCATACGCAGGTCCCTGATAGCCTTGGATTGCTCCGCTGGCCAAAGAACTGACGACGGCATTATACACCGTGTTGGTCATCACCGAGGATTGATCAATGAATGCCTGGTAGACGGACTGTTGGATCATATCGGACATCTTGCCCGAGTCTTCAGCGATAGTGATGTGGCGGGGAACTGGAATAGGAGCCTTCTTGACAGCCTCCCCGCTTCTGGTACGACTGAACGACTGAAGGTACATCTTCTTGTAATCTTCTAGATGTTTAGCTAATTCTTCCCTCTGGTCGTCCTTGAGATCCGCTTCTGTGACCTCAATGATGTTGCTATCGGAGATTTCTACGTTCTTCGACATATAAGATCTTGGATTGGTCCCACCAGGCGTGCCAAAAGTGTGTTGGCGCTAAAATCGGCCAGACAGGAATCGGCCGATGGTCTTCAGCGTCGGACACACGACCCGGGAGAATCTGCTTAGCTCCTGTTCGGGTTATCGCCCTGGTCCGGTTCGCGCGGCGTGCCAGTCAATCTGACCTGTTGATTGACAAGGAAATAAAGTATTAAATTCCAGGCGCTCTGATCGGCTGGAGTTCCGATCTGTCCTGAAGAGCGTGTCGGCGGCGAATCGGCCGATTTGCTGTAGAGATGATCGGCTATGGATCAGCCGATAATCATGTAATAATTGTAAAGAAAACAGCTGGAACGATCTAAACAATTACTACAGAGGCAACACTTGAAATAGATCTAATCGGCTGTGAGATGATAAATCGAAGAAGAACGATGATGAAGCCGATTACTCTGATCTCAAGCTGGATAACTGGTGATAATACTAGAATAACAGGTAAAACTTGCAATTCTAGTAAATATCGATAACTGGTGAATAAATCCAAATGAAACCACAGCGATGCGCCCGTAGTTAAAGCTCGGATATTACTCGTTAAGCGGAACCTACCAATTGGCCGGAGATCAAGTTGATGCAGCCCTGCCAATCCGTACGAACTCGTGAAAGAAGAAAAGTATTGGCGAAGTCGCCGACTTGAAAGTAAATTGCTGAAAAAGTAGAAGTATTGTTGTTGATTGATGTGTTGTCTGTCCTTTTTTCGAGACCCTGACGACCCCTATTTATACCCTAAGACTAGGACTCCTGGTCGATCACGACTTGTTACAACCTTATTTAAAAAACAGGAAAACTACTATATCTATAATAACTTTTAAAGGAAACGGACTCCCGTAGAATCTTCCGCCGCCGTCTCCTAATCCAATCAGGACTCTTTTCAATTGCTCCTTGACCGACTTAGCGTTGCCCTGTTGACCAACTTTTGACCTGGACCCTCCGAAATAGCCCTATCCTGTTGGCGCAAGCTGTATCACCAATCGGCCGATTTCTAACTGTTACCTCAATCGGCCAATTCCTTATCGTAGCCTCTAGATGTGCCGCATCGGCCAACCTTATTTTTCTCGACGCCGATTTAACACGTATCAAAATCTGGCGTCAACAGGTATATTACGTCAGCAGAAGACTCCTAGACGCCGAGACAAGATATTCCCCGGTGGAGCGGCTGTGCTTGTGTTTATACTTCTCGTGTACCAAGCTCAGGCACTATTTGTTATCGGCAGAATGCATAGTTATATGCAAGGATGATGTGATGAAGTATATGCTATCATTGCTGATTTTGAAAGGATGGATTGGAAAATGGATCCTGGCTCTGTCAGAATTCGACTTAAGGTACGAATCGGCCAAAGCTGTCAAAGGTCAAGTAATGGCCGATTTCATGGCTCAGCATTGAGGACCAGAAATTGCCGCTGTTGAACCGGTTCCATGGACTCTGTATTTTGATGGTTCTTCGTGTGGGGTCGGATCAGGAATCGGCATTGTTCTTGTGTCGCCTCGGGGGGCAAGTTATGATTTTTCTCTGCCGATAGAAGCTTCCGCAACTAATAATCAGGCGGAATATCGAGCCATCCTAAAGGGCATCCAATTGTTAAGGGAAGTTAAAGCTGATGCAGTCAAAATTTTTGGAGATTCCATGCTCATTGTGGATCAATTAACGGGGCGACCTGAGTGCAAGGATGATATCTTGAGGATTTATTATGAAGATTGCCTTCAGCTTTTAAAAGAATTCAAGTCTGCAATAATTGAGCATATCCCCAGAAATTATAATGAAGCGGCCAACAGGCTGGCCCAACATGCCTCCGGGTATCGTCCGATTCAGGGAGCAATGATGCTAGAGCTCGCGGCCGATGACTGGCGAAAGGAATTCGCCGATTACTTGAAAGATCCATACCGAAAGGTGGATCGGCGAATACGTTTTCAAGCTACAAAATATGTGTTGCTTGAGAATGATTTATTTTACCGGACGATTGATGGAGTTCTTCTCAAGTGCCTGGGAACAGAAGAGGCGAAGGTTCTGATGGGAGAAATCCATGAAGGCGTGTGTGGAGCCCATCAATCGGCTCACAAAATGAAATGGATGATCCGGAACAATGGGTATTATTGGCCAACTATTCTTGAGGATTGTTTCAAATATTACAAAGGATGCCAAGACTGTCAGAGGTTTGGAACCGTACAGCGCGCGCCAGCATCGGTTATGAATCCAATAATTAAGCCGTGGCCGTTCAGAGGTTGGGGAATAGATCTCATTGGACAGATTCATCCTCCATCGAGCAAAGGGCATAAGTTCCTATTGGTAGCTACAGATTATTTTACTAAGTGGGTGGAGGCAGTTCCTTTAAGGAACGTGACATCGGCCGATATGATTGAATTCGTTAAAAGCCATATTATCTATCGATTTGGTATTCCTCAAACCATCACAACTGACCAAGGAACAATGTTTACTTCTGGAGAATTCAGAGAGTTTGCCGCCGATATGGGGATTAAATTATTAAATTCTTCTCCATATTATGCTCAAGCCAATGGCCAAGCAGAATCGTCCAATAAAGGGATAATCAAGCTAATCAAGAGGAAGATAGAAGAACAACCCAAAAAGTGGCACATGTCTTTGGCTGAATCTTTATGGGCCTATAGGATGGCTTGTCATGGAACCACTAAGATATCCGCTTATCAGTTGGTTTATGGTCATGAGGCAGTCTTGCCTTGGGAGGTAACGATGGGGTCAAGACGTATATCGTTTCAAGATCAGTTAACGGCCGATGACTATTCCTTCCTCATGAAGGACGAACTTGATGATTCGGCAGGTTTACGGTTGAAAGCCCTGATTAGTATAGAAGAGAACAAGAAAAGGGTGGCCAGATGGTATGACAAAAAGGTCAAAGTTAAACAATTCTCTTAGGGAGATTTGGTGTGGAAGTTGGTGCTGCCGATAGGATCCAAAGATCCCAAATTCGGTAAATGGTCACCCACTTGGGAAGGGCCGTACAGAATCGGCCGATGTGCCCCTGGAAATGCATATATTCTGGAAACGATTGAAGGGGAGGAATTCCCAAGAGCTTTAAACGGACGATATCTGAAGAGGTACAATCCAAGCATTTGGGTAGATGCATAACTTGCAGTAAAATATATCAAGACAATATGGCCGATTTTCCATCGGTTCACTATTGGATGAAAATGACAGAGTACATGGCCGACATGGTACAAGTCGCCCTTAGAATAAAAATACTGAGGCATCTATTGATTGCGCCTACTCTGGATTTCTCTCTCGACGCGACCCAGCTGTATCATAAGGCGGATCCTATTCTCCTTCGGGTGGCTCCAGTCTCAGCTTGATTGCAAAGTTCTATCAGGAGGCGGGTCTTCTTCTCCTCCAAACTCTCCATGGCAGTTTCAGTCTTGACTTTACAAGGGAGTGGAGGACTCTTTTCAGAAGATGGTCGTTTACGGACCAAACAGTGAGCATCTATAAGGTCCCAATATTCCTGAACAACAGCGGGAACATGATCTCTGAGTTCCTCAGCATGAGCTCTTATCAGATCTTTGTCTGCTTGTGACAGTGGTTCATCTGAATGCATGATTTCAATCGCTCGTTCTAGACCAGGGCTGAGACGTTTTGGCTAAACAGAGGTAAAGAGATTACCCAACATCAGAGCGATTAAGGTGCTTAGGGGAAAGGCAGAGGAGAGTTCATACCTGGTTGATAGAGGAAGAAGATGAAGAGGACGAAGAAGACATCTTGCTGTTCGGTTTGGGATGGTAAAGAGAGAAAGAGAAGATAAGTAATGCATGTGCCTCTGGAGACGGTGAAGGGTCTACTTATAAAGGAAAGAGAGGTAGATAGATGGTGAGACACGTCCTATCAGAGTAAAAGCGTACATAAATGCAAAGCTGGCTAAAGAAACAGTTCAAGATCAAGTCGGCACAGTGACATTGAAGGAGCAAATCGGCGCAGTAGCATTAAAGGAGCAATAAATGTTTACAGTATTCTTTGCAGCCCAAGAAAAGCATCTATGGCCGCAATAGCTTGTCACCTAATTTGATCGGCCGAGTCTAGTACTCTCTGGTCATCATCGGCCGATCCTGGAACTTCTGACATTTGGCGACGAAGCCTTATCGTTTCACGGGCCAAGTGCTGTCTTTCTCGCTTCAGCTCACCGATGATGGATGGGAGTTCTTGAAGCTTCTTTTCTTCAGCGGCTATCTCTTTGGTTATCTGCTCCATCTCCTTGGCCAGCTCTGCTCTTCTCCCTTTGAGCCGATCTATCGTGCCGACGATGTCCGGGCGACAGCTTTCCAGGAAGTTGATCTTTTGGTGTACCTCTTGAGTCTGGTGCTTGTATGAATCGGCCTCTTCTCGGGTTTTTGCCATCTGGGCGCGATCGGCCATGTGGCGCAGCGCCCTGGAAACCGGAATATGCATATGCTCTATATAAGCAGCATGCGCCAAGTTTTCTGTTGTTTCTTCTGGGATTCGACCCTTGATATCGTTGAAAAGTCATCGAATCGGCGAAGCGTCTTCTACCAATCGGCCGATGTCATCTTGAAAGAGAATACGCATGCTTTCAAGCTTGGCACGGACATCATCGGAGGCAGAGCTCGACGAAATTGGGTGTGAAGCGATTTCTTCGTCATCAGGCAAAGAGACAGCAAAGGAGAAAATGCTGTTGTTCGGGGTATCTTGCTCCTGTGGGAAATAAAGAGAAGGGATGGCAAGCAGTAAAGGGGAATCGGCCGATTCCAATGGTAAGTTTGTTACCTCCTTAAAACGAATTTCTCTTGCTTGCGCCGGTGGAAGCGTCTCCCTTGTCTCAGGGGCTGGTGCAATTGGCTCGTCAGAGGAAGAAGATTCAACAATTATCAGTGCTCCGCTTGGACCAGCTTCCTGAAAAGACACGGAAAATAGATCCTGTAAGTATGCTATGGGAAATTGAAATAAGATGGTGTGAGAAATTTGCCATGCCTCTGTTGATCTTCCGGCCGATGTTTGTTGTGGGGTTATAGCTAGCATACCCAAATCGGCCTGCATCAGGATCGGTTAAGTCTTCTGAATATCAAGGGATTAAGGTAAGAGGTCATTTACCTCGACAGGAGGAGCTGCTGTAGTTTCGGCTTCCACTTGGGACGTAGCCGATTGCTGCGGAGACTGCGGTGGAATAGCTTGTGCAGCCTGGCAGGAGGAGAGAGTTAATGTTAGTGGAAGACATGAGGAATATATGAGATAAGCAAGATCACCTGAACAGCTTCTACTAGTAGTGATGCCGCAGCTGCCCCGACTTCGGCGGTGACTTGAGGATCGGCTATCTCGGTAGCTGGCAAGGATAAAGGGATTGGAATCTCGGCCGTTGCCACCGCCGTCTGGTCGGCCGATCCGATGCGGGGAGTCTCGGCCGATGCCACTGCTGTCTGGTCAGCCGATCCGATGCGGGGAGTCTCGGCCGATGCTACCGCTGTCTGGTCGGCCGATCCGATGCGGGCTCGCACTCGACGGCTCGTTATCTTCGAGGTTGGCCTTTTCGGCGCTCGTTTTGATCGGCCAGTGGAGATGTCCTTGATGGTTGGAGCATGAAAGCCAATGAGTGGATATGGTGTATATGGATGATGATTATCTATCGGCCTGCCGCTTCGGCTCCGCATCGGAGGGACCTGGCTTTCAGACTAAGAAGATAAATGTGAGTTAATGACAAGGTGAAAGTGTGGAAAGAAATGGTATTGGAATCGGCTAGGAGAAAGGACATACCGCTATATTTGGGTCGATATTTTCTGGATCCAGAATGTTGCAATAAGTTGATGGAGATTTGCAGAAAAGGTATTGCTTCCATTCTGCCCACCATAATTTAAATTGCTGGGTGGCAAAAGAGGCCACTGACCAATTATTCAGGTCAATAGTGCTGGAATCTGGCACTAGATCGCACAGCCGATTGTAGTCAAGACTTGAAGTCAGTCCATCTCTGAATTTCGCTTGACCGGCGAAGTAGACCCGAATCGGCAGTTGGCCAAAACCCAGTTGCCTTGCTGCAGCCGATGGATTGTAGAACTCATATGTGGGAGAGTCCTTTCCTGAGAAGAAATTGGCTGGCAGAATTCCTGGCTTGATCAAGATGTCCAAAAGCTCCCTGTCAAAAGTATGAGTGGAGAAGTCGTAGCTGATGGGTAATTCGAAAATCGGCTCCACTGCTTGATACGGATGCCAGCTGACAGTCTCTTCACTAAGGCCATTGTAAAGGCATCTGAAGTACTCAGCTGTACGGGTAGCAGTAAACTGATAGCCAGGGAAGGCCGATGCCGCCTCTCCAAAGGATCTGCAGCGTCGTCGGACGGTTGGATTCTCCTCTGACTCGATGTTAGGGAAAGTTTTGGTCTCTATCCGTTGCTGAGAGACCTTGCTCATATACAAATTGAGCCAGAGGGTGATGAACCACCAGGGACCGCCAGGGTTCCGAATCGGCTACCCCTTAGATAGCTTAATGCCGATTTGGTGCATCAGGTGATAGGCCGATCCCAGCAGATGTTTTCCAAGGGGGATGGCCGATCCTTGTGACAGAGCTTCCGCTAAAGCTTGAGTGTTAGAAGAGGGTCCAACTGCTCTACCACAGAAAAAGTGCTTTTCTAGCCACATCATCAGAAAAGCAGTATGCTCCCTCTCTGAAACTGTCCCGGTCTTCATATTTTTGCTAATATGCCCCTTCCACCCGCCGATTCCTTTGGTCTCTAGCCGATGTGATGGCTTAATCAGATAGTTAAAAGGGATATCAGCGGAGGAGATGTCGAGGCCGGTCAACAGTAGGACATCGGCCAAAGTTGGGGTCATGGGTCCATGTCCAAAAAGAAACGCATTGAGTGCGTCGGACCAAAAGTAAGAAGCTGCTATAACCAGAGGTTCATTTTTCTCCATCTGGGATAGAGAGAGGTCTATGCATTGGCCGATTTTTTGTTCATCCCACTGAACCCTCCTAGACCTGGCTATTCTCTGGTACCATTCTCTCCAGCCGGGGGTCTCATTTGGCCAGGATCTAAAGGTACCTACCCACTGATCTAGGTCCATGGGTGATTGCTTGAACGGGACTCTGTGAGTCTCTAGACTGATCAGGTCAGTTGGATCGGGGTTCCCCATAGGGCCTAAGCAGATAAGGTCAGGGGATTTCGAGAGGGGGATGGTGATCCGGTGCCTAAGTGCCTAAAAAAGGGAGAAAAGGGGAAGAAACTGAGAAAAGATCCGGAAAGCACTGGAGCAGTGGAAAAGTAAAAAGGGAAAAAATTTCAAGTATTTACCTCTGGGATGAAGATCATCGTCGCCGATGGGGCTGCCTGAGGAGCCGCCGATTGGGCCGCCGCCGTTGAAGGGATCGCCGATAGAGCCTCCGTGGTTGGAGCGGTCGCCGATGGTGACGCCATTGGGAGGTAGGAGGAGGTCGCAAATGGGATTGCCGGAGGGGGCGTTTGGAGATCGAGAGGGCTCGGAGGAAGATGAACAGTGGTTCGCTGGAAGGAAATGATAGATTTGTGGGAAGAGTAGGCGGAGAATGCCAATACTTAAGGAAAACCGGGAGGGCAAGAGTAAAGACGGTATTCTTGCCGCGCCGTCTACACGAATTCCAGGGGAGCGGTCGTTTCGCGCGCTCGGTCCGAGGAAATTGCAATCATTGTGCGGAAGACCGCGGAACGGAAGGAGATTTTTACTGCGCCCGTTTCGGAGGAAAGGATTAAAGAAAGAGTTTCGAAGAAAAAGTTATGTTTTACTCCGAAACTGGGGGGCATGTGTTGATGCCAGATTTTGACACGTGTTGGATCGGCGTCAGGAAGAGAAGATTGGCCGATGCGGCAGATCTAAAGGCTACAGTAAGGAATCGGCCGATTGAGGTAACAGATGGAAATCGGCCGATTGGTGATGTAGCTTGCGCCAACAGGATGGAACCACTTCGGAAGGTCCCGGTCAAAAGTTGGTCAACAGAAGCAACGCTAAGTCGGTCAGGAAGCAATTGAAAAAAGTCCTGATTGGGTTAGGAAACGGCGGCGGAAGATTCTGCGGGAGTCCGTTTCCTTTAAAAGATATTATAGATATAGTATTTTTTCTATTTTTAAATAAGGTTGTAACAAGTCGTAATCGACCAGGAGTCCTAGTCTTAGGGTATAAATAGGAGTCGTCAGGGCTTTGTAAAAGAATCAACACATCAATCAACAACAATACTTCTACTTTTTCCAGCAATTTACTTTCAAGTCGGCGACTTCGCCAATACTTTTCTTCTTTCACGAGTTCGTACGGATTGGCAGGGCTGCATCAACTTGATCTCCGGCCAATTGGTAGGTTCCGCTTATCGAGTAATATCCGAGCTTTAACTACGGGCGCATCGCTGTGGTTTCGTTTGGATTTATTCACCAGTTATCGATATTTACTAGAATTGCAAGTTTTACCTGTTGTTCTAGTATTATCACCAGTTATCCAGCTTGAGATCAGAGTAATCGGCTTCGTCATCGTTCTTCTTCGATTTATCATCTTACAGCCGATTAAATCTATTTCAAGTGTTGCATCCGTAATAATTGTTTAGATCGCTCCAGCAGTCTTCTTTACAATTATTACGCGATTATCGGCTGATCCATAGCCGATCATCTTTACAGCAAATCGGCCGATTCGCCGACGCGCTCTTCAGGACAGATCGGAACTCCAGCCGATCGGAGCGTCTGGAATTTAATACTCTTATTTCCTTGTCAATCAAAAGGTCAGATTGACTGGCACGCCGCGCGAACCGCACCAGGGCGATAACCCGAACAGGAGCTAAGCAGATTCTCCCGGGTCGTGTGTCCGACGCTGAAGACCATCGGCCGATTCCTGTCTGGCCGATTTTAGCGCCAACACACTTTTGGCACGCCCGGTGGGACACTTCAAGACCTGATATGTCGAAGAACGCAGAAATCTTCGATAACAACATCATTGAGGTCACAGAAGCGGATCTCAAGGACGACCAGAGTGAAGAATTAGCTAAACATCTCGAAGATTACAAGAAGATATACCTGCAGTCGTTCAGTCATACCAGAAGCGGGGAGGCTGTCAAGAAGGCTCCTATTCCAGTTCCCTGCCACATCACCATTGCTGAGGACTCGGGCAAGATGTCCGATATAATCCAACAATCCGTCTACCAGGCATTCATTGACCAATCCTCAGTGATGACCAACACGGTGTATAACGCCGTCATCAGGTCTCTGGCCAGTGGAGCAGTCCAAGGCTATCAGGGACCAGCGTATGCCCCGCCGATCACGCTGCCAGCTAGAAGCTTACCATGCACATCCCAATCGGCTCCTCAGCCGATATTGACGCAACGCGAGGGATACAACACTCCGTTGCCTCCAGCGTCTCCAAGGTACAGCGGTGCACCATGTTTCCCACCACAGACACCGTTTCAACCCGTCCAGATTGCTTCTGTACAATCGCTGCCCACAAGCTCAGTACCCTGGGGGATATCGGCGACAACGGCTTTCCCCGATTCATCAGCCGGGCATGGAAGCTATCCGATCTAGGCGTCTCACCAATCGGCCGACGGTCCCTCAGTATCAGCCGATCTCATCAGAAATCGGCAGGGGGGCAAGCGCTGTAGAAGCATTCAGAGGCATGGCGCCAATGATGACATACGATGGAGCGGCGGATTCACTTCGCCATCAACTATCAGCTGCTCAGCAAAACTCGCCGCATGCTTCGATTCATCACCCAGCTGTACCAGCCCTTCAACATGTGCCGGCACCGCGAACGGTCGTTCATCAGCAGCAGGTGGACTGGACGGCAAGAATAGCAGAAGTGATTCAGGACCAGTTTGGTTTGAAGCCAAAAATGTAGACTTATACATACAAGACGCCATACCCATCGGCCTATGAGCTGCTGCCGTTCCCACACCGCTACAAAGTACCCGATTTCACCAAATTTTCGGGGTCAGACGACACATCCACCGTAGAGCACATCAACCGATTCATCATCCAGTGCGGGGAGGCTGCCACACAAGATGCTCTGAGGGTGCGTTTGTTTTCATCGTCTCTGTCCGGATCGGCCTTCCAGTGGTTCACCACTTTGCCACCAAATTCTATTGTTACGTGGGCCGATCTGTAAAAGCAGTTGCACAAGTACTTCTACGCAGGAGTACATGAGATGAAGCTCTCAGATTTGACCAGCCTCAGGCAGAGGAGCTACAGCTTTGCACGGTTGGCACATGACCAACGATGATGCATGGTGAGGGGCACGACCTCACGATGGAGATGTGAGCCATTAGCTAGTCTGCTCCTTCACCTCGGAGGTGTTGGCCTCCATCCTATCTCCACGGCAGGCACTGGTGTTGGCGCAGATTTTGGTGTTTTGAAAAACAAAAATAGCAGGGACCCCATGTCCTTCAGAGGGGACAGCCCAAGCTTGAAGACCATGAGAAGAGAAGAGAGATCCGAGATAGGGGAAGCGCGAGGACATGATCATGTGAAAGTGAGTAGTCGCTGCTCCCCTTGCTCCTTGGGGGCTCTCTTTATTCGTAAACAGGAATTCAGGCCATTCCCCTATATACAGCACCAACACCCCCCACCCCAAACATAAACAGGAATTGTCTTATGCTGTACAATATCCGTGAGCCAACCATCGCTCCGGGGGTTTCACATAACATAATTGTGCCGAAAAGGGAATATAAACATGTGACTGGATCATTCTTATTAGTAAAAAGAAGGATACCACCACAATATTCTTTATTCCATATATTAAATAGTACACTCATTGAAATATAATGTCAATTCATCACGCACATACATATCTGAGTAAACCATGCAGGCATGTCTAGACGACTACATATATACCTTGAATGCATGGCGATCGATATCACACTCGCTCGCTTTATTCAGATATTTCTAGCCTTTAATATTTTTAGGCATAAAAAAGATATTGCCAGCCATGTAAGGCAGGCTAGCCAATGTATGGCGCGGGGGGGACGACCATCCATGTATCAGGCACGGGGCCAACATCATTGTAGATAATGACACGCACTTGGTCTTGTGGGGGTGGGGACGGGGCCTCGCCTGGAGGGAGTACTCGGGCAATTCTCACATCTGGTCTCTCCCTAGAGATGATCTGAACCGCCGCATTCAACTCCATGCCAATCAGATCCGGCCATGATTCAGGCACCGGACCAGGCATGTCTATCTCGATCACGTAGGATCCTTTGCTCCCTTTTGAAACTGTTAGTTACCAACAAGCATCAATAATTGAGAAACGAAGAGATATATATAATCAAAAGAATATGATGTTTCGTTTTTAGAATGATGCCATAGTCTCTACCATTAATTAACTTGGTACTGTGATGGACACCATTCTCTAAGCCTAAGAAGATGCCATAATCGAAATCATTATCTACTAGACGAACAAGTAATTAGTGCACCAAAATGTTAATGGAAAATGCATGCAAGTAACTAATAAAAAACACATACCAACCTGCTGAGAAGAAGAAAGAGCTACTTTGTAGCTAGACCTAACAGCACCTGTTCCTGTGATGATGATACCGTGTTCCACATATGTGTGTATATATATAGATATATAAGAGTACACTCACATTTGTGCAGCTTGCCTCATGGTGATTATCCCAATGCAAATATTTTGTTCAACGTTAATTAAGAAACATCAGCGTAGCTCCCTTATCGAGATGAACGATGTCGATGATAACAATGCATGGATTTTGTTCTCCACGAATTAAGAAACATCAACATATTCCCATGTCGAGTGAAGAATGTCGCTTGATAGCAATTCATACATTTTGTTCATAATAAATTATAAACATTAGCATATCCGTCGTCGAGAGTAACAATTTCAATGGTAACATGACATGCATTTTGTTTGCCATCAATTGAAATCCCTCGTTGAGATTAACGATGTGGTCGATAGTCACCTCTAAGTGTCAGTCGATTCTGCTCTTTGTTTGCAGAAAAAGGCAGCTTAATGCCCAGCATTTGTTTACATGCCATAACTGAAACTACGAACTTAAGCACAAACTTATATGTGAACTAGCACGTACGCATGCATAACGTGCATGTTGAACTAACACGTACGTATTTGATCCCACTTATGTATTCGGATATGGATAAGGTATGGATATTAAATACCCGGTTACTGATTTTGTCTAGTCCATTTATTCTCTATATAAACCCCTTTGGTCAAACGGATAATATCCGTACCGTATTCGCCCCTAACTGTATGTTTCTTCAAAATCTTATTGTACTTCCTGGATGTTTTTCTCTTATGTATTTCTTTAGTTTTTAGGTACCAATTGATCAAGCCATGATGCATGGGGAGTGGGAGTAGCACATACTTCCTGAGCACACAAAGTTTGATATATCAGCTCATTACATTTACTAGCTCTTAGACTAATGAGTTTAATTTGCTTGTGTTAACTCTTGTTATGGTTGAGTCTCGGTCTGGTGTGGTTGGATTGGCTAATTCTTTTACTTGTTGGGATGGTTTGTGATGTTTACTTATTAGTGCCTATATGTTGTTCTTGTCGATATTATACGATATGCTTGTTGATACTGTTGAAATTTTAAATAATTTCTAGATTATCTTTGGCAGCCTCTGGATTTGGAACAAGTCCAAGGTGTGTTACACCCATCATCTTGGATGTTACATCCATGGCTGTGGCCATCGTGCAATCCACGCATGTCGCCTGCAACATCCGACGAGCGCATGGCCTGACGTGTTGCAGGCACGACCTCTGACCATCATCCAGCCCGTTTGAACAAATGTATATATGTACGTCCAGCTCCACAGCCAGGCTGCTCATGTATGTCTCCCTTTCCCGAAGGCCGAAGCCTAAGGCCCCATGCTTTTGTGCTCTCCGTATGCGTCCCTCATTTAGCTACTAGACCCGGTCACCAGCTCGACAAAGAATCACCAACATAGAACCATCCTCGATTCCCAAGCGAACAAACCATGATGTTACATCAGCATGATCATTTTGATAGTATTCACCAGTACATAGTAGAACAACATCAACGGAACAATAAGGATCCCAAGGCAAACAACACTATAGCGGAACTTGCTAGTTCTATGTTTATTTTACTACGACATTGCTTTGCGCATGAGCATTTAATTTGTAGTCTTCCTAGCTCGTGGCAAACTTACCCCAATGCAAGTGACAACCACAAACACATATGCTTTGTCATACAACCTACCAGCATATGGCGCATGTGAGCAATTCTTCATGCTTTCTTGAATAGTAGAGCAAAGAGGACAACCCAAAGGCCAACGACTGATCCTGACCCAAGTCCGTAGTAAAAGAACGCTAAATCAGAACCCATTTTGCTTTCTGCTTGTTGATTTCTACGCCCTGGTGCATTATTCACTGAGCAAGTTCTTTGAAGAGGAGGACCACATAGATCGTTGTTTCCATAGTACATAGAAGGGTTTTCTGTATAAAGTGTGTCAAGTTGACGACTTGATGGGACCATCCCTGTAAGATTGTTACATGACAGGTCCAGGTAACTTAAATATGTCAAATCTGACAAGCTTGGGGGGACTTCACCGGAAAGGTTGTTCCTCGAGAGGTCGAGTGATTCCAGTGATTTCATAGATCCAATACTCTCCGGAATTTTTCCGCTCAAGTGATTCCATGACAAATTTAAATTCAACGCCATACTAAGAGAAGTTATTTCATCTGGAATTTCACCAGCTAGTTGATTCAGCGACAAATCAATTCCCACAACAGAGACTGTTCCGTGTGATCCGTACTTATGCTTCATCACCAGGGTAAACAAATCTTGCGATTCGTCAAATGACAATGTTGAGTATGAATCATTGATAGATCCAGATGGAGGAGGACTTGGATCGTCTTCTCAAGATTGGAGATGAGGGAGCCACCGCTTGTCGCCCCCCCCCCCCCCCCCCACTTCGACAACTACTCGGACTCCGACGAAAAGTACTTGTTAATAGTACTATACCTTCAAGTTGGAGCTTGGGAGGACTCAGGGACAAGGAAGCCACCGCCTGTCGGGAGGCCCCTGTTCTCGACAACCACTCGGAATCGGATGACGATCCTGTTGACGCCAGATTTTGACACGTGTTGGATCGGCGTCAGGAAGAGAAGATTGGCCGATGCGGCGGATCTAAAGGCTACAGTAAGGAATCGGCCAATTGTGGTAACAGTTGGAAATCGGCCGATTGGTGATGTAGCTTGCGCCAACAGGATGGAACCACTTCGGAAGGTCCCGGTCAAAAGTTGGTCAACAGAAGCAACGCTAAGTCGGTCAGGAAGCAATTGAAAAAAGTCCTGATTGGATTAGAAAACGGCGGCGGAAGATTCTACGGGAGTCCGTTTCTTTTAAAAGATATTATAGATATAGTATTTTTTCTATTTTTAAATAAGGTTGTAACAAGTCGTAATCGACCAGGAGTCCTAGTCTTAGGGTATAAATAGGAGTCGTCAGGGCTTTGTAAAAGAATCAACACATCAATCAACAACAATACTTCTACTTTTTCCAGCAATTTACTTTCAAGTCGGCGACTTCGCCAATACTTTTCTTCTTTCACGAGGTCGTACGGATTGGCAGGGCTGCATCAACTTGATCTCCGGCCAATTGGTAGGTTCCGCTTATCGAGTAATATCCGAGCTTTAACTACGGGCGCATTGCTGTGGTTTCGTTTGGATTTATTCACCAGTTATCGATATTTACTAGAATTGCAAGTTTTACCTGTTGTTCTAGTATTATCACCAGTTATCCAGCTTGAGATCAGAGTAATCGGCTTCGTCATCGTTCTTCTTCGATTTATCATCTTACAGCCGATTAAATCTATTTCAAGTGTTGCATCCGTAATAATTGTTTAGATCGCTCCAGCAGTCTTCTTTACAATTATTACGCGATTATCGGCTGATCCATAGCCGATCATCTTTACAGCAAATCGGCCGATTCGCCGACGCGCTCTTCAGGACAGATCGGAACTCCAGCCGATCGGAGCGCCTGGAATTTAATACTCTTATTTCCTTGTCAACCAACAGGTCAGATTGACTGGCACGCCGCGCGAACCGCACCAGGGCGATAACCCGAACAGGAGCTAAGCAGATTCTCCCGAGTCGTGTGTCCGACGCTGAAGACCATCGGCCGATTCCTGTCTGGCCGATTTTAGCGCCAACACACTTTTGGCACGCCCGGTGGGACACTTCAAGACCTGATATGTCGAAGAACGCAGAAATCTCCGATAACAACATCATTGAGGTCACAGAAGCGGATCTCAAGGATGACCAGAGAGAAGAATTAGCTAAACATCTCGAAGATTACAAGAAGATATACCTGCAGTCGTTCAGTCGTACCAGAAGCGGGGAGGCTGTCAAGAAGGCTCCTATTCCAGTTCCCTGCCACATCACCATTGCTGAGGACTCGGGCAAGATGTCCGATATAATCCAATAGTCCGTCTACCAGGCATTCATTGACCAATCCTCAGTGATGACCAACACGGTGTATAATGCGGTGCACCATGTTTCCCACCACAGACACCGTTTCAACCCGTCCAGATTGCTTCTGTACAATCGCTGCCCACAAGCTCAGTACCCTGGGGGATATCGGCGACAACGGCTTTCCCCGATTCATCAGCCGGGCATGGAAGCTATCCGATCCAGGCGTCTCACCAATCGGCCGACGGTCCCTCAGTATCGGCCGACGGTCCCTCAGTATTGGCGGGTGGAAGGGGCATATTAGCAAAAATATAAAGACCGGGACAGTTTCAGAGAGGGAGCATACTGCTTTTCTGATGATGTGGCTAGAAAAGCACTTTTTCTGTGGCAGAGCAGTTGGACCCTCTTCAAACACCCAAGCTTTAGCGGAGGCTTTGTCACAAGGATCGGCCATCCCCCTTGGAAAACATTTGCTGGGATCGGCCTATTACGTGATGCACCAAATCGGCACCAAGCTGTCGAAGGGGGAGCCGATCGGGAACCCTGGCGGTCCCTGGTGGTTCATCACCCTCTGGCTCAATTTACACATGAGCAAAGTCTCTCAGCAACGGATAGAGACCAAAACTTTCCCTAACATTGAGTCAGAGGAGAATCCATCAGTCCGACGACGCTGCAGATCTTTTGGAGAAGCGGCATCAGCCTTCCCCAGCTGCCGGTTTACTGCTACCCGCACAGCTGAGTACTTCAGATGCTTTTATAATGGCCTTAGTGAAGAGACCGTCAGCTGGCATCCATATCAAGCAGTGGAGCCGATTTTTGAATTACCCATAAGCTACGACTTCTCCGCCCATTCTTTTGACAGGGAGCTTATGGATGTCTTGATCAAACCAGGGATTCTGCCAGCCAACTTCTTCTCAGGAAAGGACTCTCCCAACTATGAGTTCTACAATCCATCGGCTGCAGCAAGGCAACTGGGTTTTGGCCAACTGCCGATTCGGGTCTACTTCGCCGGTCAAGCGAAATTCAGAGATGGACTGACTTCAAGTCTTGATTACAGTCGGCTGTGCAACCTAGTACCCGATTCCAGTACTAATGATCTAAATAATTGGTCAGTTGCCTCTTTTGCCACCCAGCAATTTAAATTATGGTGGGCAGAATGGAAGCAATACCTTTTCTGCAAATCTCCATCGATTTATTGCAACATTCTGGATCCAGAAAATATTGACCCAAATGCAGCGGTATGCCTTCTTTTTCAGCTGATTCCAATACTATTTCTTTCCATATTGTGATCTTGTTATTAATTCACGTTCATCTTCTCAGTCTGAAAGCCAGATCCCTCCGATGCGGAGCCGAAGCGGCAGGCCGATAGATAGTCACCATCAATACACGCCGTATCCACTTATCGGCTTCCATGTTCCAACTATCAAGGATATCTCTACTGGCCGATCGAAACGAGCACCGAAAAGGCCAACCTCGAAGATAACCAGCCATCGAGTGCGAGCTCGCATCGGATCGGCCGATCAGACGGCAATAGCATCGGCTGAGACTCCCCATATCGGATCGGCCGACCAGATGGCAGTGGCATCGGCCGAGACCCAATACCTTCACCTTTGCCGGTTGTCGAGATAGCCGATCCTTAAGTCACCGCCGAAGTCGGGGCAGTTGCAGCATTGCTATTAGTAGAAGCTGTTCAGGTAATCTTACTTATCCCATATATTCTTCAAATCCTCCACCTCCTTGTAAAGCTAAGACCGAAGTTGCCATGGAGGATCTGGAGGAGAAGAAGACCCGCCTCCTGATAGAACTTTGCAACCAAGCTGAAATTGGAGCCATTGCAGAGGACCCGAAGGAGAAAAGGCTCAGCCTTATGATAGAACCGGGTCGCATCGAGAGAGAAATCCAGCGTAGGCGTAGTCAGTAGACATATCGGTATTTTTATTCTAAGGGCGACTTGTACCATGTCGGCCATGTACTCTGTCATTTGCATCGAATAATGAATCCCAACGTTTTTCTTCATCAGGTGTGTAGACGAAAACCGATGAAAAATCGGCCATATTATCTTGATATATTTTACTGCAAGTCACGCATCTACCCAAATGCTTGGATAGTACCTCTTCAGATATCGTCCATTTAAAGCTCTTGGGAATTCCTCCCCTTCGACTGTCTCCAGAATATATGCATTCCCAGGGGCACATCGGCAGATTCTGTACGGCCCTTCCCAAGTGGGTGACCATTTACCGAATTTGGGATCTTTGGACCCGATCGGCAGCACCAACTTCCACACCAAATCTCCCTGGGAGAATTGTTTAACTTTGACCTTTTTGTCATACCATCTGGCCACCCTTTTCTTGTTTTCTTCTATACTAATCAAGGCTCTCAACCGTAAACCTGCCGAATCATCAAGTTCGTCCTTCATGAGAAAGGAATAATCATCGGCCGCTAACTGATCTTGTAACGATATACGTCTTGACCCCGTCCTTATCTCCCAAGGCAAGACCGCCTCATGACGATAAACCAACTGATAAGGGGATATCTTAGTGGCTCCATGACGAGCCATCCTATATGCCCATAAAGATTCAGCCAAAGACATATGCCACTTTTTGGGTTGCTCTTCTATCTTCCTCTTGATTAGTTTGATTATCCCTTTATTGGACGATTCTGCTTGGCCATTAGCTTGAGCATAGTATGGAGAAGAATTTAATAATTTAATCCCCATATCGGCGGCAAACTCTCCAAATTCTCCAGAAGTAAACATTGTTCCTTGGTCAGTTGTGATGGTTTGAGGAATACCAAATCGATAGATAATATGGCTTTTAACAAATTCAATCATATCGGCCGATGTCACGTTCCTTAAAGGAACTGCCTCCACCCACTTAGTAAAATAATCTGTAGCTACCAATATGAACTTATGCCCTTTGCTCGATGGAGGATGAATCTGTCCGATGAGATCTATTCCCCAACCTCTGAACGGCCACGGCTTAATTATTGGATTCATAGCCGATGCTGGCGCACGCTGTACATTACCAAACTTCTGACAGTCTTGGCATCCTTTGTAATACTTGAAACAATCTTCAAAAATAGTTGGCCAATAATACCCATTGTTCCGGATCATCCATTTCATTTTGTGAGCCGATTGATGAGCTCCACACACGCCCTCATGGATCTCTCCCATCAGAACCTTTGCCTCTTCTGTTCTCAGGCACTTGAGAAGAACTCCATCAATCGTCCGGTAAAATAAATCATCCTCAAGCAACACATATTTTGTAGCTTGAAAACGTATTCGCCGATCCACTTTTTGGGATGGATTTTTCAAGTAATCGGCAATTTCTTTTCGCCAATCATCGGCCGCGAGCTCTAGCATCATCGCTCCCTGAATCGGCCGATAGCCGGAGGCATGTTGCGCCAGCCTGTTGGCCTCTTCATTATAATTCCTGGGGATATGCTCAATTATTGCAGACTTGAACTCTTTTAAAAGCTGAAGGCAATCTTCATAATAAATCCTCAAGATATGATCCTTGCACTCAGATCGCCCCGTTAACTGATCCAAATGAGCATGAAATCTCTAAAAATTTTGACTGCATCAGCTTTGACTTCCCTTAATAATTTGATGCCCTTCAGAACGGCTCCATATTCCGCCTGATTATTAGTTGCGGAAGCTTCTATTGGCTGAGAGAAATCATAACTTGCTCCCCGAGGTGACACAAGAACAATGCCGATTCCTGATCCGACCCCACACGAAGAACCATCAAAATATAGAGTCCATGGAACCGGTTCAACGGCGGCAATTTCTGGTCCACAATGCTGAGCTACGAAATCGGCCATTACTTGACCTTTGATAGCTTTGGCCGATTCGTACCTTAGGTCGAATTCTGACATAGCCAGGATCCATTTTCCAATCCGTCCTTTCAAAATCGGCAATGATAGCATATACTTCACCACATCATCCTTGCATATGACTATGCATTCTGCCGATAACAAATAGTGCCTGAGCTTGGTACACGAGAAGTATAAACACAAGCATAGCCGCTCCACCGGGGAATATCTTGTTTCGGCGTCTAGGAGTCTTCTGCTGACATAATATACCACTCGTTCTTTCCCCTCAAACTCCTGTACCAACGCCGATCGAATAGCCTATTCATCAGCCGATAAATATAATTTGAACGGCTTACCAGGCTGAGGTGGGACCAACACTGGAGGTGAAACTAGATATTGCTTGATATTTTCCAATGCTTTGCGTTGTTCTTCTCCCCATATGAATTCCTGGTCGGGCTTTAATTTCAATAGAGGAGTAAAAGCCTGAATACGTCCTGACAGGTTGGATATGAATCTTCTGATAAAATTGACCTTGCCGATGAGGGACTGTAGCTCAGTTTTATTTCGTGGGGCCACGACTTTGTTGATGGCGTCTATAGTCTTGCGGTTGACTTCTATCCCGCGCTCATGAACCATGAATCCTAAGAATTGCCCAGCCGATACACCAAATGCACACTTGTTTGGGTTCATCTTCAACCCATGCTTCCTTGTGCACTCCAGTACTTCTTGTAAATCGGCCAGATGTTCTTGGTGACCTTTTGACTTGACCACGACGTCATCTATATAAATTTCCACCGATGTACCAATGAGTTTGTGGAAGATGTAATTCATGGCCCGCTGATACGTAGCACCGGCGTTCTTCAACCCAAAAGTCATAACAACCCATTCGAATAAACCAAGATGACCTGGACACCTGAAAGCCGATTTCGAGATATCTTCTTCGGCCATTAATATCTGATTGTACCCTGCATTCCCATCCATGAAACTTATGACTTTGTGTCCTGCGGCAGCATCTATCAAGATATCGGTCGTTGGCATCGGATATCCATCCATTGGCGTAGCCTGATTTAAGTTCCTGAAATCGATGCACACACGGAACTTTCCATTCTTCTTGTATACGGGCACAATATTAGAAATCCATTCGGCGTAGAGGCACTGCTGAATAAATCCTGCTTCAATTAACTTTGTAATTTCGGCCTTTATATCAGGTAGAATCTTGGGGTTACATCGTCGTGCAGGTTGCTGATATGGCCGATATCCTGATTTTATAGGTAACCAGTGTTCAACAATGGACCGGTCTAGACCTGGCATCTCATGATATTCCCAAGCAAAGCAATCCTTGAACTCTTTTAATAAATTTATCAGTTTACACATATACTCAGGATCCAAATTAGCACTAATATACGTCGGCCTTGATTTACTGCTATCTCCCAAATCTACCATCTCCAATAAATCGGCCGACATAAACCCATGCCCAAGCTTCCCGTCTTCTCGGACGAGCTAATCCATCTATTCTGAATCTTTAGAGTCGACTGCTTGGATCGGCTGTAGACCGAAATCAGACACTTTTAGGAAGTCAGTGTCCCAAGTCCTGCCGGATATACATCTGACGTGCTCGCAGCTCCACTGTTGCGTGTCGGCCGCTGCAACGCTGTAGGCGGAATCGGCGGTGACTATTTCTGTGCTGTCGCCGACCCATTGCATGAGGCATTGATGCATTGTAGATGGGACACAGCAGTTTGCATGTATCCAGTCACGACCAAGCAGCATGTTGTAGGATCCCTTGCCATTAATAATGAAAAAAGTGGTAGGAAGGGTCTTACTGCCGATGGTGAGGTCGACGCAGAGCGCTCCACGGGCGGGAGACACGTTTCCTTCGAAATCCTTTAGCATCATGTCCGTCTTGGTGAGGTCTTCATCGCCCTTGCCTAGCTTGCGGAACATGGCATACGGCATGATGTTAACTGCGGCACCTCCATCTACTAGTAATCTGGTGACGGGTCGTCCGTTAATATAACCTTTGAGAAACAACGCTTTAAGATGTTGCCGTTTTTCTTCTTCTGGTTTCTCAAAAGTAGCCGTCATCGGCTCTAACACCAGTTGTGCCATTTGTTCTTCCATTCTTGTTGCTTTGTCTCGATCGTCAGGCGCCATGAATTCCATCGGCAATATGAACACCATGTTGATTTCAGCTGCCGATTCTTGATTGTTTGCTTCCTGATCGTTTTTCTTTCAACGCCAGACCCGAGACTTAACATTTCTTTTCTCTGGCACCTGCCTCTGTTCTTCTTCTTGATGCTCCCACTGGGGTAGGTGTTGGATCCTCCATTTCTGGGATCTGGATAGGCCATCGGGACACCACCTGAGATTTACTGGTTTGGCCGATGATCTGGCGTGTTCCCAATCTGGTTCTCTTCCTAGGGGATTTTCATCTGACACCCTATTATCAGCCATCTCTTCTAGCCGATCGTGCACGCTGATTCTGCCCCCCAGTCCATCTTGTTGGTTGATCCTGCCTTTTGACCGGTGGTACTAGTCAACTCTGCCCCCCAGCCGATCATGCACTGAAACGCATTGTTCCTCTCGTCCGCGCCGATTTCTGCTGATCGGCTCTGATCCTCTATCCCTAGAGTGTGGCCTCGGGTGATCGTTGCAACTCGATCCATTACACTCTGGAAAGTTATCGGCAGACGACAATCTGATGTCGTTCTCCCAGCAATGGATGAAGAACGGACATTGCCAGTGAACTTCATGCCGGCGTATCTTGATTGTTCTTGCTTGTTCTTGCTGCTGCTGATATTTGCTGAGCAAGAACTAGGAGGTGACGGGTTTGCGTGATCGTTCTGGCCCCCGCCTGCTCCTTTTGATTTCTTCCGTCGTGATCTGCCTCCTGGGATCGACGGCGCCGCCACTTCTTGCCGATTCTGACGTCAGCACCTTGGTTTGGCGTGAATTTCCTCCAGTGTCAACCATGTTGGCCTAGAGGGGATGCTGATCTATCTTCATCAGCTTTGCCGATTTAGCAGGGGTTTCAAATTTAAGCCTCCCCTGTTCGATGGCCGATTGTATCTGCTGACGGAAGACTTTGCATTCATTCGTATCATGAGACGTGGCGTTGTGCCACTTGCAGTATTTCATCTTCTTGAGTTGGTCGGCCGAAGGGATAGTGTGATGTTGAGATAGTTTAATCTGTCCCTCCTGGAGCAATAAATCGAAAATTTTATCGGCCTTTGATGTGTCAAAGCCGAATGTCTCTGGCTCTTTCTTTCCGAAAGGGCATGATATCGGTTTTTTCCCTTTCACCCATTCTGCCACGCCGATTTCCTCCTCCCCATCGGATTCAGACCCTTCTAGGTATGCCACCTTCTTTTGGAAATTCCTCCGCTGTTCAAACGGACGGACTTCCTGTCCTGACAAACGGTGGACGATGTGGCTTAGGCTTTCAAACTCTTGCGCAGCATATCTTTCTTTGATTTGTGGCAAGAGGCCTTGGAAAGCGATATCGACCAACTGTGCATCGGTCAGAGCCAGACTGTAGCATTTGTTCCTAACTTCTCTGAACCTCTGTATATATCCCATTACCGGTTCATCGCTCCTCTGCCTGAGGCTGGTCAAATCCGAGAGCTTCATCTCGTGTACTCCTGCGTAGAAGTACTTGTGGAACTGCTTTTCCAAATCGGCCCATGTAACAATAGAATTTGGTGGCAAGGTGGTGAACCACTGGAAGGCCGATCCGGACAGAGACGATGAAAACAAACGCACCTGTGACAACCCTGGTAAATACAAATCCAAAATCAATGACATAAGCCTAACTCCATGTGTGAAACCAACTAATGAAAGGGTGGAAAGAATTTAAAACGGGTTCAGTTGGAATTCAAATTAAATTTGGGCACATTTGGACACAATTGAAACTTTTAAAATAACTTTAAAACCATAAGCCAAATGAAATTTTGCCTGAAACCAAAGTTGTAGAACTTTTTATTTTGAACAACTTTCGTGTTCAAAAGTTTTTGAAATTCAAATCAGAAAGAGGAGAAAACGCCCTGTTTGCACCCAGCCCCCTGAACTTTTTTGAATTTTTGCATTTCGGTCCCTGGCGTCTCCCCCTCTGCTCTGCCGCGCCGCGCGCGCTCGCCCGCCCGCCGCGCGCCAGGTGGCCGGCGTCGCCTGACCGGCGCGGAGCGCCAGGCCAGTGGCCGCCGCACCACCCCGCCACGGCCGGCTTTGCCCCGCCCCGACGCCGCGCGGCCAGTCCCCGCCCGCGCGTGCGCTGCCGCGCCCAGGCCGCCGCCCGCTCACCCAGTGGCCGCGCTCCGCCGTGCCGCCCCGGCCCCCGCGCCCCACCAGTCGTCGCGCCCGCCCTCCGCCCGAGCCGCTGCCGCTGCTGCTTCCCCACTCCGCGCCCGGCACTATCTCCTCGCGCCCACGCCAGTATCTCGGCCGCCCAGTCGCCGCGCCCGCTCGCCGCACGCCGCGCCGGCGTTCTGCCGCCGCCCGCCGCGCCCAGTGCACGCCGCTGCCGTGCCCCGCCCCGCGCGTCGCCCAGGCATCTCCACGCCCCCCCTCCTGACCCTATAAAAGCCCCGCCCCGACCGCCCGCGCGAGCCCCCGGCCACCAGAACACCTCGCCGCGCCATCGCCGCCGCCGAGCACCACCCGCCCGTGGGCAGCCCTCCACAGCCGCCCACTGCCCAAACTGAGCACCCAGCCACCACTACATCACCTCACCGCAGCTCGCCGACCCGCCCAACGCCACCCAGAGCCACCGGAGCTCCGCCGCCCGCGCTGCCGTCGCCGCCGCCGCCCCTGCTCGCCGTGGACAGCACGACACCGACCCCCTCCGTCCAAGCCGAGCCTCTGGGTAGCTTCCCCATGCGCCACTGAAGCTCACCGACCGGACCACGCCGCCCTAAGCCCGCCGGAGCACCGCCGTCGACGCGAGCCGCGCCGCCGCCGCCTCTGCTCCAACGCCGGCGAGCCCTTCCCGGCCGTCCCCCACCTGAACAACACCCCCACAAGGTAGCCCTCGCACCCCTGAACCTTCCCCGACCCCCGCCCCTCGCCGCCGGCGAGCCCCCCTCGCCGGAATTTCGGCCGGCCGCCGTACCCGAGCCGCCGAGGATCCAATTGCAAGGATTTAAATCTTTAGAAGGGTCTGAGCGTAAGATTCAAGGACCTAGTTGTAAAAGAAAATTTCAAACCTAGATTCAAATTCAGTGAACTTGTAAAATTCGTATAAAATCGTAGAAAATTCAGAAAAATGCAAACTCAACTGTTCTGGAATCCTAAGAACAAACTCTACCACTTTTGTTACAAAAATTTTCTCAGAATCTCAAAATATTTTGCTCTACATTAAATAGAAGCTTTAATGGACATATTTTTTACCCACTGTTCTAGAGCAATGCTGACCCTGAATTTTTGGCAGTGAACTAGTTGCTGGATGATTAGGACTGTGTAAAAAGATCAGGCCCAAATTCCATCTCTAGATTTACTGTTTGTTAAACTTAGTTTCATATCATGTGTAAGAAGAATATTTTATCCCTGCAGTTAGGTGGTAAGTCACCCATTGAAATTTTTCCTATGCTAATGTATTGGTAACTAGAAGCCAGAGAAAAATTAGGAGACCTTTTATCTCACAGTAACCTATTTATTTGATTTATGTGCTAATAACATACATTAAATCAAGAAAATAGTACCTTAGTTTGGAAAATCCCCAAATTATTACTGGGAGTTACACTGTTGTAGGGGTTGCTGTGTAAAAAGTTTCATGGACAAAAACCCTGTGTAGGGTCCTGTAAAAATGAATCTTTAAAAAGCCTAAGTGTAGAATGTCATATTTTCTATACTCTAAATACTGCATGATAAATCCTACAAAAATTACAGTAGCTTCTGCATGCTCAAGTGAGAGCTCTTTAAAAATCTTAGCCACAATTGTTGCACCAATTGATCTGTACAAAAAGAACAAGTATCTAACAGCAACAATGAAATCTATTTTTCAGAATTAATCTGTTACATAAAATTGGCTGAAAATTTTACAGTAAGCACACCTTTCCTTGATGTGCCTAAATCCAAAATTTCATGACCAGAAACTATCCCTTGTAGTAATTACTCTCAAATCGTAATCAAGTGTTATTTCCACGACTTAAACTTGTGCACTCATGTAGAATCGACGACTCTCGCCGACGGAACCTACGAGCTGGTGCCCGCGTCCGAGAGTGAGCAGCGTGAAGCTCAAGCAAATCTAACTGAAGCTTTTGAAGACCCGAGCCCAAGTTCGGAAGATCCCCAAGCGAACTGCGAAGGCAAGCCCCGGAGCATAACCCATTCTTTCCGAAATTATGCAACTCTTTACTCCTTGCTTGTGCATTAAGTTTATAGGAGTTGGATGAAAACTTAGTTGCATGATGTCAGGAACCCTTGCCTGAAAACTAGATGTAAGGTTCGATAGAATGCTGTGCTAATAGGACTCCGGTAAAAGTCGAGTGATTTCCTGTCACTCGCGAGAAAATAGGAGTTGAATGACTACTACACGCTGCAATCATAAGGACACGGACGGGTTATGTAACGATGGTTACGATTGAGGCCCGTCTGTCTAGTGAAAAATGCTAAGGCCGCAGGGTGTGGTAGTGATGGTTAAGTCTTTGAACGTACTAAACACATGCCGAGATTATGGGAATCGGTAAGCTTAAGTACCTGATTGGCCCGGCAAGGGGACGGCATCCTACCCTTTGAACTTCGGTCCCATGTGCATATGGCGAGTGCAGAGAGTGGTCACGACCCGGCGCCGAACCGTGGCGTGGAGCTCTTGTACTCTCGGAGGGTAGCCCCGATCCACGACCCGGAAAGAAAGGGGAAAAGTTGCACGTGTGACTCTAGGGAGTAACCACGTGACGTGTGTTTGGGTTTCCCTTGCAAGGTTAAGAAATTCGATTCGAATCGTCCGTTTCTCACGGCTATTGAGACTGCTTAACCATTTTTACCCACAGAGTAAGAAGAGGAACAATGATGATGAATGAACTGGTTGGATGGAAAGTTTAATGCTTCACCATGTATGCTTGGATAGCTGCTTACCTAGACTGGCTAACGAAACTAGAATCTTGAGCTAAAAGTTGAAAGTAAGGACCCACTTGTAGATGCTTTTCGGCAAAACAAACCCCTGAGCCAAAAAGCCTTGCATGTCTAGAGTCGGTGGAGTAGTTCCCACTACACGGGTAAGTCTTGCTGAGTATTAGTATACTCAGTCTTGCTTGTGACTCGTTTTCAGGTGAGCCCTTTGAAGGCATGATTGCTAGCTTGACTTGGCCCTGCACTCTTCCCCCTGGTTGGTCGGTGGAATGGGATGCGCCCCCGTCCAACGGAGATAAGGCCGAGTGATGTCTCGTACGGGCTTCATCGAGACATCCTGTATCGTCGAGTAGTTTCCGTTGTTTATTTCCGCTGCAATTTAACTCTGAAGAACTTATTTGTGTCAATTGAAGTACTTGTTTTCTGAACTCAGAACTAGATTTGTCATATTTATTTATGCTAATGATGTAATATTTGCTGGAATGTGGTGTTCTTTGGGCTCATCGTCGCATGAGCATTTGTATGTACGGCGCTCGATCCGTTCACCGTGGTTGTATCGGGAGGTTATACCCGACAGACCAGTGGATTACTCCGTTTGAAGTGTAAGGTTAACCGAGGATGCCTTAATGGTGATGGTTAATACACTTGAGCCGGATTAATTCAGGTGGTTCTGCCACAGCTGGTATCAGAGCCGTAGCTGGTGCCACAGCTGGCAACAGCGGACACCAGAGCCGAAATACATACGCCAGAGAATGCTACAAGCCTTAAAAACTCATTTTACTAAAACTTGACTAGAAGGTTGTGTTGCGAAATGCGTTGGTACGTTAAGGATGGTGCCTAGTTCGTAAAGCCCTAAGGGATTATGGGAAAGTTACTAGGTGGCTATCTAACTTCTATATATATTATCAACATACTTCCAGCACATTACTTTCTGTCAAAACTTACTTTCATGCACAACCGACCCTAAATTCTGTAACGACGCACTCGTCGCTAAGGTAAGAAGGTAAGGATCCTCAGCCAACTGAGGGAGCTTGGCCTTCCTGTCGGTGATGCGAACCGAACGCTGCCCTCAAGCAGTGGCTTACTTGAGGTGCTGCCAATATGCCAACTGTTAGTTGAACATATTGGGAGTAGAAGGTTCGGCGCAGGGTATGGCGATCGCTGTTCATACCCCCGTCTCATGACGGTACCCCCGTGAATACGCTATCTCGATAGCGTATGTTAACGTCGTCTGTACGGCGGGAATTGTACAGATATCGTTTCTATAAGTAAACGGTAATGAATACGGACGCTTTCATGAGTGCTGGCATGAAAGGTTCATGATATATAAATGCTTGTCGATTTTCTGCAGGTACACTAACCGCGATTACGATAAGTTAAGGAACGATTAGAAAGACTCGACTAGCTATTATAGCGAGAGCCGTATTGTGTAAGCCACCGAAACTATCTTCGTAAGACCAAAGGTATTTGGCGATTATTTTATTTTGTGAGGACGAATAGGACGTGCATACATCATGAACATGTGTATCTGAAATCAAAAATGCGTTGTGTGAGAGTGGAAAGGTTCTTGCGTATCTAAGCATGGTTGCATAAGGATTATCTAGAGAAACCGTCCCAAATCTGCCACGACCGAAAAGAGCGAATTATTGACCAAAGAAAATGACCATTTCTGATAAAGTTCATGTTGAAGAAATTGTTCCAAATCTTGTGCCCTATCTTCTGTTCAAAAATGAAAAATTCTGAACTTATGGATAATAAGAAATAACAGAAACCTTGGAGCGTCAGATTTCTGTCCAGAATAAGCACTTCTGCCTCTTAAATTTTTAGGCCCCCTTCCTGCGGTTTTCTGCAAAAGAGCACAACACGAAACTTGTTCCAAATTCACCCAGGAAGCTTCTGTTAAAATTTGGTAAATTTTGGCTGGGTAGATTTTCCCTGGTGCACGAAACTCTAGCCCTCTGTTCACTGAAAATTCTGGGTAGACAGTAAGGTAAAACCTGAAAAGAAAGACCATCTTAGAGACCCAATTAGCTCTGGAGTTGACTAGAAAAGTTGTTCACAAATACCTTAGGAGTGATCTGGTGAAATTTGAGAATTTTTGGATGAGAACTGTGGGAGTTATGATTATTTTTGCACACTATACAGAATCTGTCCTTGTGCTGCTCACAGTTTTTCGCTATCTCATTCCATTTGATCTTTTGTTCAGATGGCCGAGCCTGTTGAGATGATGGTGAATGAGGATGGACGCGTGCACTCGCAGTGTCTCCACTGGGAGGGCTTTCCCTCTATTTTGTGGGATGTTCTGCGTACCGCGGGCTATCTAATTCCCCCACGTTACGCCGGACTGGAGTTTGCAGAAAATGGAGTTACCCAGTGCCGTGTCAACGTGACTATCTTTCCGCACCCGCTACACCCGGAGCGGCCCGCCTTGGAGCTTGAGGCTGTTGGTCGCCGTTTGGCCGATACTTGGGAGCTTGCAGCCATGAGGGCGCTCACCACATTTTGTGCGCAGCGTCCCGAGGTTGTTACACTCACTCCCATTGGATTGTTTCCTGCTGCCCAGGACAACGACCCCTTTTGGCTCAACAGGGTGCAGCACGCACAGTATTTGGTAGACTTCCATGCCCAGGAGACTATCCATACCTCCGTGCGGTGCATGAGTGCACTCTACCGGCTTCAGACTCTCCAGAGTCAGGCACTCGAGCAGCTCACTGATCTTGCTCAGGCCTACCATATGATGGCAGATACCAGGGATGAGCAGATAAAGGAGCTCAGTCAGGATCTTGAGGACAGAGATGCTCAGATTGGCCAACTTGAGGGCCAAATTCAGGAGCAGGACACTCTCATGGGTGAGAGAGATACCACGATAGCACAGTTGGAGGAGCAGCTCCATGATCTGAACCTTGAGTTGGAGGATGCTAATGAGCACATTCAGTGGCATCATGATCAGAATGACCATCCCCATGAGGACGACATGGAGGAGGATGAGGAGGAGCCACAGGAGATTGATGGTATCTCAGGTATGGATTTCGAGGGTGAGGTACCACAGGCACCTCAGATGGGAGCCCACTCTCCGGCTCACAGCGAGTCGTCCGTCAACGACTTGGATGATTTCTAGAGGACGACCTAGGAGGACTTTTGCACATACTCCTCGATAGGGTAGCCTAACTTTTGGCGAGTGTTGTAATAGGCTAACTAGGAGTTGAGTAACTCTTTTGTGTTGGGTACACCTGAACCATGTGGATACCCTCAGCATGTAAGGAACGGCGATAAAACTTGGTGATTTCGTTGTAAGTTGGTAAACGATGGAATCCACAATCGCTGAGACTTGTCGGAATTTTTACCCATGTCTCCTTGCATTTCTTGGCTGAGTGTTGAATACCAGACTTGTGCTAAATTTTGTGATCTAGGTTCTCACAAAAATTCAGCATCATTGGACCTCGCTAGTTTAAGATATAGGCGAAACAGTACCGATCAATCTGCTGAAAAACAGCTAAGACAGCAAGGCAAAGGACGAGCTTTTCGACCACCTTAGCCATAGTTCTAGCACCGAAGTTAAATACCAAAGTGGTGCATTCCTAAATTCTCTGACTACTGCCAATGTTGAGATGTTTTGGATGGACCCACAGCAGGCTATGATTTTTCTCATAGCAAACAGAGATTCTGTCCATACTTCTAGCTCAGACTTCGGAAGTCTATGACTACACCAATTATTTATGAATCAAGGAAGTAGTATGGATCGCGTTGCTAATGGTAACCTTTCACGTTTCAGATGGTTGGATCAACACGTGGCAACCCCGAGGGTTTTGGTGCCGGTGGCAGCCGCTCGCGACAATCGCCACCACCCCCGCCCAGTTTGGTGGAAGTGATGGCCGCTCAAACCGAGCTGCTACGTCAGATTGTGCAAGGGCAACACCAGCAGAGGGGTGGGCACAATGCTCACCAACCACAGGCTGCAGGATACACGGATTTCCTGGGGACCCAGCCTCCCTTGTTCCATAAGACCGAGGAACCCCTGGACGCAGATGCATGGATTCGCACCATAGAATCCAAGTTCACACTACTTGTGGCCCCATGCTCAGAGGCCAACAAGGCTCGTTTTGCCGCACAACAGCTTCGCGGTACCGCTCGACTGTGGTGGGACCACTATTTTGCGATGCTCCCGGCTGATCATGTGGTCGACTGGAACGAATTCAAGACCGCGTTCCGGGCACATCATATTCCCGAGGGTCTCTTGGAGAGGAAGTTGAATGAGTTTCTGGCACTTACCCAGGGCACCCGCACCGTGTTGCAGTACGCCCAGGCGTTCAACAACCTATGCCAGTATGCGGGCTATCACGCTGATACGGATGCCAAGAAGCGTGATCGTTTCCGCCGAGGTCTGAATACCAAGCTCAAGGAACGTCTGAACCTAGCCAGGGCTGACACCTACAACGAGTTGGTCAATATGGCCATTACCCAGGAGGACTGTATCATGGCACACCGGGCAGAGAAGAAGAGAAAGGCACCCGCAGGGCCATCAAGTGCCCAACCACCAAGGTATCGCATCGTGCAAAATACCGCACCTACAGCTCCACCAAGGGCCCCGCCGCCAGGTAGATGGATTGCCAGACCCCCACAGCAGCCAGGCATGGTACGACCCCCGATGCCTCCACAGAATGGACCGAGGCCCATTCTTCAGCAGTCTCTTCGACCTAGCCCCGCAAATCGCTGTTTCAAATGCGGGAGTTCCAGCCACTTCGCACGCGAATGCCCTCAGCCTGGACAGCCCAACCAAGGTCAAGGATCCAACCCGAACACCCAGAACAGGGGCAAGAGACAGACCCTGCAAGTCAAGCAAGGACGGATTAACTTCACCACGCTTGCAGAGCTTCCAGAAGGCGCCCCAGTGATGTCGGGTACATTCTCTATCCATAACAAGCCTGCCGTTATATTGTTTGATTCTGGTGCCTCGCATAGTTTTATAAGTGCAAAATTCGGTGCAAAAGTAGGCTTGGATGTTTGTCACACAAAAGGGTCATATATGATATCAACACCGGGTGGTAAAATTGCTTCAAACCAAATGGTCAGACAAGTACCAGTCAAATTGGGTAGTAAAACCATTGACACGGACCTTGTCCTTTTACCCCTTGACGGCATGGACATTATTTTGGGAATGAACTGGATGGCTATGCATGGAGTCACACTGGACCCTTCTTCCCGAGCCGTTGAGATAAATTCACCTAGTCACGGAGCCACTACCCTTTACCTACCATTCATAGATTGCACGAATTCCTGTGCTTATAAGATGGAAGGACTTAAGCTAGATGAGATTCTTGTGGTGAACGAGTATGCCGATGTTTTCCCGGATGACTTACCAGGAATGCCACCGGATAGGGATATTGAGTTCGTTATTGAGCTACAACCAGGCACTGCAGCTATATCCAAAAGACCATATAGGATGCCCCCTAAGGAATTGGCCGAGCTGAAAATTCAACTCCAAGAACTACTGGACAAAGGTTTTATTCGCCCTAGCGCGTCACCTTGGGGATGTCCAGCCCTATTCGTAAAGAAGAAGGATGACAGTTTGAGATTATGTGTGGACTACCGACCTCTCAATGCGGTAACAGTTAAAAATAAATACCCACTTCCTCGCATCGATGTGCTCTTCGATCAATTAGCTGGAGCCAGAGTCTTCTCAAAGATTGATCTTCGCTCGGGATATCATCAGATCAAGATTCGCCCGTGCGATATTCCTAAGACTGCCTTCTCCACACGATATGGACTATATGAATTCTTGGTCATGTCCTTTGGACTCACCAATGCCCCTGCCTACTTCATGTATCTAATGAATTCGGTATTCATGCCCGAACTTGACAAATTCGTCGTAGTGTTCATCGACGACATTCTTATCTATTCAAAGGATGAGGAAGAGCATGCCAAGCACCTTCGCATTGTTCTTCAGCGACTCAGAGACCATCAGCTCTATGCTAAGTTTTCTAAGTGTGAATTCTGGTTGGATACTGTAAAGTTCTTAGGTCACACGATCTCCAGCGAAGGCATAGCTGTTGACCCCAGCAAGGTACAAGAGGTGATGGATTGGAAACCCCCTACCTCTGTTCATCAGATTCGCAGTTTTCTCGGCTTAGCCGGTTACTACCGTCGCTTCATCCCGGATTTCTCTCGAATGGCTAAGCCCATGACGGAACTATTGAAGAAGGAAGTAAAATTTGTATGGGATGAGAAGTGTGAGGAAGCCTTCCACACTCTCAGAGAGCATCTGACTACTGCACCTGTGTTAGCTCAACCCGATAATACCAAGCCATTCGATGTGTATTGTGACGCATCAGGAACTGGTCTAGGATGTGTGCTTATGCAAGAGAATCGAGTGATTGCATATGCCTCACGAGCCCTTCGGCCCCACGAACAGAATTATCCCACGCATGACCTTGAGCTCGCAGCCGTCATTCACGCTCTGAAGATATGGAGGCACTATCTCATGGGTACACAGTGCAATATCTACACGGATCATAAGAGTCTCAAGTACATCTTCACACAAGCCGATCTGAATATGAGACAACGAAGATGGCTAGAATTAATCAAAGATTATGACCTTGAAGTGCACTATCACCCCGGTAAGGCTAATGTAGTCGCGGATGCACTAAGCCGCAAGTCCCATTGCCATTGCTTATCCATGGAGTCCTACCATGAGACATTATGTGCAGACATGAGGAAGCTTAACTTGGAAATGGTTTCCCAAGGCACTCTAAATCACATCTCAGTTGAGCCCACTCTTCACGACCAAATCGTCATGGCACAACTACATGATGAAGGAATCAAGATCATCAAACAAAAACTCTCTCTAGGTGAGGAGAAGTATAAGTATTTCCGCCAGGACCATAAGGGAGTTCTATGGTTCGAAGGTCGTATAGTCGTTCCGAAGAATCGTGAACTCCGCAAGCAAATTCTTGATGAGGCACACCTCTCCAAATTCTCTATCCACCCCGGCAGTAGCAAAATGTATCAGGACCTAAGGCAAAACTTCTGGTGGACCAGAATGAAAAGGGAAATTGCTACGTATGTCTCGGAATGTGACATGTGCCAGAGAGTAAAAGCTAGCCACTTGAAGGTAGCCGGTACACTACAACCGTTACCTATACCATCATGGAAATGGGAAGACATAAGTATGGACTTCATCGTTGGACTACCAAACACGTCCCAAAGACATGATTCCATATGGGTTATCGTTGATAGACTCACGAAGACGGCACATTTTCTCCCGGTGCACACCACCTATTCTACCAAGAAATATGCCGATAATTACCTCGATCGTATTGTTTGCCTGCATGGAATACCTAAGACAATCATTTCCGATCGTGGTCCCCAGTTTGTAGCACGCTTTTGGGAACATCTGCAAACGTCTCTTGGCACAAAGCTGATTCGCAGCTCAGCATACCATCCTCAGACCGATGGACAAACAGAAAGAGTAAACCAAATTCTTGAAGACATGCTGAGAGCTTGTGTCATTCATTATGACAAGAATTGGGACAAATGCCTACCCCTGGCAGAGTTCTCATACAACAACAGCTACCAAACGAGTTTGAAAATGGCACCATTTGAGGCCCTGTACGGACGAAGGTGTCGAACCCCTTTGAGCTGGTCACAAACCGGAGAACGTAAAATAATTGGACCCGACCTGGTAATCGAGGCAGAGGAGAAAGTAAAAGTAATACAAGCAAATCTTAAAGCCGCACAAGCCCGACAAAAGAGCTATTCTGACAAAAGGAGAAAGCCTCTAAAGTTCGAAGTTGGCGATCATGTCTATCTTCGAGTTTCACCAACCAAAGGAGTGTGAAGATTTGGGATCAAAGGCAAACTAGCTCCCCGTTATATTGGTCCTTACGAAATCATGGAGAGCTGCGGACC